>CAWUFW010005573.1:0-1309121 GCA_963921515.1 Calotriton arnoldi
AATCCATCTGTGATTCAGATTGATTGTCCAAAAATGTTGAAAGCTCAGAAGGTTCATAAAAATCTGCATACGACCTTTGAAAGTTATTCTGAACCTTGAAGGACCTGCAAATGAAAATGGAATATTCATATCTATGAGTCTTCTACGTGAGATTCAGAAAACCTTTACGACGAATGACGGTATCTCTGGCAAAGTCTTGTGATATTGATATTCTGTGACATTCCCATTGTATTGTTTTAATCTTCCTCATTTGAGCCAAAATTTGCTCAGTATGTTGATGTCGCAGAGGTTTAAAAATCAACGGTCTTGGAGAAGACAATGTTTTAGGCTTAAAAGTCGGAACTCGATGAGCACGTTCTATTTCAAAATCTTTGTGGAATGAAATATTCAGAACTTTTGGGAGCCAAGTAAGCAAAAAGTCCAACACTGAAGGAGCAGATTTCTCACAGTCTTCCGATAATCCAAAAATACGCAGATTACTTCTGTGATTTCTGTCTTCCTGTTCAGTTAGGTCTCTTCTTAATGAGGCCATGGAACGCTCCAAACTTTGAACGTGTTTAGCTTGCTTATTTGTAAAGTCCTCCACATTACTTATTCGTACTTCAGCATTGGAGACACGCAAAGAAAGACTCTTGAGGTCATTCCGAATTGCCGCCACCTCAACTTGAAGCAAATCTGTGTTCGTTTTGGTACTTTGTGCTATATCATGCACAGAATTAAGTTTGAGTAGGATAGTATCTAAGGTCGAGGCAGAATCGATATTACCCTTAGCTGGTAAATCCGGGGTGGGAGAGTTTTGTTTAGACCTCTTCAGATTTCCCTTAGAATCTCTGTCTTTGCAAGTGACCCCCATGCCTCTGCCATTGGAAACAAATACAGTAGCCACACAAACAGACTGCAAGTGCGTGGATGTTGCGTAAGCAAAAGAGCACAGCGTAATGTAAAAATTACTGAGGAGACAACGGAGTATTAATGCTTGAGAGGCCAAAGACCAAAACGACTATAAAATACATGCCAGTTCAACAAAAACGAAGGAAGGTTCCTTTTGCAAATAGATCATATGCAGCATGAAAGAACAAGAAATAAAAAAATAAATTGTGGACCCAAAAATGTGAGAGCCTTACACAGCCCACATGCCAGAGACAATAATCCAAGGAAGGATGACACTCGACGACAATCCTTTAACAGGCGGGTGACACACCTTAGAAGGCCGGCCAACGTTTAATTATAGAGAGCAAAATTGAGTAGACACAGCACAGCCAGCAAAAATCAGGACAGGCTCCAGAAGTTTAAAATAAAACAAAAGTAATGTTGTTTATATGATATCATAGCACCAGTGAAGCGCAACCAGCTGAGTAATAAGGCACTAATGAGGTACTACAACTTTCAGAAGAATCCTGTCAGCGGCCGCCATTTTGTGAGAATGCTGACAAAATATAATATTGAGCCTCCAGAAGCCTCCGGACTGGATAAATAGAGGTATAAAATAGGACATGACAATACCTCATACAGCGCAGAGGAAGTGAGCCTGAGGTCCAAGCAGGTAGGCCAAATGGTTTTATATCCTCAGTCCCTGTAACCACGAGATCTCCGTGCCGACCGCCATTTTGCGGTCCCGACGTGAAGAAAAAGTCACCGATCACCGCTTCACACAGGGAAGCACTCCAAGTCTTCTGCAAGCTCTCCCAAATGCTCAATAGATGTTCCGCCACACAATGCTGTAAGTTGGTGAATAAAAATCACCCGAACAGCATCGTAATCAAAGCGTCTGCAACAGTGGTCCGACGGAGCTCACAAAAGCGCGGCCATCTTGATTGCGTGCTAAGCCACACCCCATACATCAAGAAATATTTAAAGTGATTAAAAGAATTGATTGAAAGTAATTTAGGGGCCTATTACGATGGCGGGCGGACTGTGTCCGCCTGCCACCGTAACAGAAAACGGGACCGACCGCCAGAGGTGCCGCAGTCCCGCGAGGCCAATTAGGATGTGTCCACCACACTGGCGGGCGCATTCTCGACTCACATTACGGCAGGCGGTGCTGAAAGCAGCACCCGCCGCAATGTTAAAGTGGCATGTTGTGCATTGCCATGCACAACGTGACAGGCACCGCGTGGTGCCTGCCACCTTGTGCGTGGCAATGAAGGGGGTACCATAGGTACCCCTCAAGTGCAGCCACCCACCCCCCACTCTCGGGGCCCGCAACGGGCCCTCAATGTGATTTACTGTATGCCTTTCCATGGCGGAGTCTCCGCCATGGAAAGGCATACCCACCGCACACATCATAATATGGATGGCGGTGCCTGCAAGGCACCACCACCATATTGTGGGCCTTTCCGCCCGGCCGGCAATCGTGACGATTGCTGACCGGTGGAAGCGGCGGACGGTCTTTCCGTCCGCCGCGGTACCCCGCCATAGTAATATGGCGGGGGGTGAATTGTGGTAGGATGGCGGGCGGATAGCCATCCGCCCGCCATCATAATAGGCCCCTTAATTATATTTAATACAAATTAATGTCACATAAATATATAAAATCTAAAAAGTTTGTTAAAATAGCTTATATTTAAATAATAGATATGTTTTATTTTCAGATACTTTTAAACATTAAATTATATTTATTTATCGTTTTAAACATTTTAAATAATATAATTTAATCATCTAACATTATTTCCTATTGGCTTTTTATTTTAAGTGCCTACTCTATTATTTTTTATGGGAGGGTGTTACAGTGCCAGTGGTTGGCCAAGTGTGGTGCTGGTCTCACTCCAGATCTGAGCTGGAGTAATTGACTAGTGTTGGGGTCCCTTTTGTCACTGTAGTAACTTTAGAAGTTCAGCTTGCGAATAGCAATGGACTTAATGTTTTGGTTTGGGTACATGGTTCCCCCTAAACACCTCCCTGTATCTTCCTCAGCCCCTCCTTACTTCCCCTTAAACCTCTCCTATTTAGTAGTGTGCCCTTTTCCAGCCACTCCCCTGGTCCCTCTCACATTTCCGCTAAGTAGTAAACCTACCGACATGTGTGAGGATTCATCCTTACAAAAGATAGGAGGAGGTAAAGGTGGAGATTTACATCTGTATGTGCGTGAATAGTATTTTGTTGTACTTTAATAGTACTACTGTAGTAGTACCAAATGTACTACAAAATGCAGTTTGTGATTAGGCCCCAAAGTGCCCTGCCTATCCTTTTGCTTGACATTGTACTGTATTCTAGACTTTCATTATCATTTGAAACTGATTTAATAATATATATATATATATATATATTTATTTATTTTTTATTTTTATTTTTTTATTTAACACAATGTACTAATTTAGCTAAAGTAAGAAATGAACACTTTATTTATTAAATGAGACATTCGAGGATTAATCCATGCAGAGGCTGAATTACATAGCATACAGTACACCTTCCAGCGTATCTATACACTTCACAGTGTCTGTTTTTAACACACTTTTCGTAGACCTAAGAATGAAGAAAAGGGAAATATTGCAACAACTGCCCAGGCTGATGTATATTCTGCAGCTATGTGCTATTAAGCACAATATTACATATTGTAAAATGTTTTTTTGCTCCATTTTTTCCAGCTCAGTTTATTGAAGTGGCAGCAATCAATGCTAGTACCTTGCTTACACGAACAAATACAAATATTGAATTTTCCTACCCAAGAGCCACAGCGACCACTATGGAAAGGAGAGCAGGTTACCTCTATGTTACAGTATGTAATATGGAGCTCCAGAGAACAAAGTGCAAACTAGAACAACCTGGGCAGTGTATGCAATCCTGCCCTTGAAGTGTCCACTTCATGACTACATAAACTCGTTCTCAGGGAGTGCAAGCAGATGTCTGCAGCAGCAGAATCCGTAACTTTAATTACAGTACAAAAGTAAGGGGAAAAAGGCAGTGATTGCAAATGAAACCATGTTAATAATACACAGATATATGTTATACCATATCCTAGTTCAATATGTGTCACATTTTTTCAATGCCATTTTGTAATTCAGATAAAAACATACATCTGTGGCTTGCAATTGTTACCAGAGCTCATGGATGGGAGAAGATATTAATGAACGGGTTCCAGTTCATTTTTTAAAAATCACTTATGGTGGCTAAGGAGAAAGCTATTGATGTGGTGATTGTATGCATGCATATTTCAAAATCAAAACATTATGCTCATAAGCTAGACAAATAATTCCTGGGTATGACCATTTCTTTCCATTCATTTTTTAACAGCATGCAAATCATTATGAGATCAATATGTTGTGCAAAAAGAGCCATGACGGAAACTGGCAATGTGATTCCTGCAATAATGGAAACTAGGCCATAGGCTTACTACAGAATAAAAAATAGCTGTCGGGGCGTAGCTGTAACTGGAAAAATGTGTCTGTTAGTGCATATTGAAACCAGTAAAAGTGATGCCTATGGGCAGGCTGAAGCCCGCAAAATAGATACAGCATGTCTCTTTGAGACAGTGCATGTGCTGTCTACAGCCAATACCTAAAAAGGGCACTATCCTCATTGGGACATTATGAAAAATGGGCATTCAGTGCAGCTTGCAAAGGGCCGCCCACTGAGATCCCGGCTGTTTTTAACACTTAAATGTCAAATGCACACTTACACCTTGGACTTCCACTGAAAGGAACTCAGCAACAAGTAAAAGGCATCAAATGATATCCAGGACAATCTGCATGCCAAGTCAGATAAACTCTGGAAAGTGGATATTGTGCTTACCAGGTCATAAAAAATACAGAAGGGCATGTCCATACAGGTAAATAATTGTAACAGATCAAAGTACTTACGCCTGAAAAATGGAAACTAGATAATTTGCTTACATAGCCATAATCGAAAATGGAAATTTCTTGGTCACAATAAAAACTCATAATGTGGTCAGTTGTGCTGAAACTAATCATGTGCCCGACCTAATCCCCCTTCAGTGTTCCCATTCTCCGTGAGGGCTTGACAACCACCTCAAATATCAACTCCGAGGGTACTTTACTCTCACTCCTGCCTCCAGTGTGCCAAGCCCATTGGACCTGTGTATGTGGTAACACACATGTCCACACTCAATCTTCATCTCAAAGTGTAGGCAAATGTGGTGTTCTACACATACCTTTCAGGCTTGTCTTCAACCAAAGGCTAAATACTGTCTCCCATGCATCACACTCACTACACTAAAAATAGCCAAGGCCCGTATTACATCTGTCCAGGGAATGATGACTTGGTATTCCCGCAGCTGTGGCTATCAGTAATTTTAGGATTCAGGAATTCCATGGTATTCCAAGTGAACCCTTTGGAAAGGAGGGTTTATATTTTGGAGTTGTTGTTGACTGTAGCCAGTTTCTGCAATAATTCCCTATTTTTGCCTGGTTTCTACCAGGACATTTAACCACCTTTCAGTTAGTCAAAATTCGGTGTGATTTCCTCACCTCTTGAAATTCCTGATTCGATACGTACATCCTATCACCGACGGAATCAGTAATTACGGCCTACTCAGAATGAAGGTCCGAGGCCTCGATTATGGGTGTCTGACTAATTATTGACACCTGTGCAAACACCTGTGCCTAGGGATGCCAGCCATGTTGCTAAGCGGTACTCACAGTAGATAGGTGCAATCAATACACTGTCTTTTGTCGCATCTTACACATACATGAACGAACATCCAAATGCTACATTTAGACATTAAAAGCATCCCGCAGCTGAAAGCTGAGAGCCATGCTTAGAGTATTTTAGAGCGTCAACATTTTGGAAGAACACATGCATTGCATTATAGAATCAGAAGACCTTGAAGACTGTAGAACATGTTTTGGGAATTTGAGGAGTAACCACAGTGCGGGGCTTCTGACTTAACATCGTTTGTAATAGACACTTTAACAAAATCATACGTCAGGAAAAGCCTTTCGTCTATCCTAGGTGCACTTGAGTAATGCACAGAAAAATGATTTCATATGTTTTAGGATTCTCAAAGTCCTTAGGGGCCCACTGAACCCTGTTAGATGTTGTATTTTACTAGTCCAAGGGCAGTCACAGCAGCCACTTGCCTTGCTTGCACACGGGCCCATGGTGGTACCCTTGCTAAGCTTCTGTTTCAAGGCTATGGTTAGAACATGCGGGTATAACTACCAGTAGCGGCCCGTGGTGGGAGTGCTGCCGGGCGGTGACATGGGGCGGGGGAGGGGCAGGGTGGGGGATAGTAAAGTATGGAATACGGCCGTATAGAGGTAAGTAGACATATAAATAAATAAAACGAATTTCGTTGCGCGCGCTGCATTGCATTTGGCCGGGTGGGAGCAGACTTACATGTTTGCTCCTGTCTGGCGGTACATTTAAAAATACTTCCGCCATACAGGAGAAAACGTATGTTTCCCTGCCCGCGCTGGTGCAGGCAGGGAAACTACTGTGTCCAGAGGGTGGGTTCCCTGGGACATGGTCACTGAGCCAGCTACAGGGGATGGGGTCCCCAGAGCCTAGGTAAGGCTCTGGTAGGAGGACTGTGCAACCCCCCTCCCCTTTTGTTTACATTTCAGCCCCAGGGGAATGGTTCCCCAGAGCCTTTTTAGACTTGGAGAGGAGGCCACTCACCCCCCCTCCTCTTTTGAAAGCATTTTGTTACTGGGGGATGGGGTCCCCAGGCCTAACTAGGCTCTAGGAGGGGGGGCACACATCAACACCCTTTTTTTTTTACCTCTGCCTGGGGAAAGGGGTGCCCTGGGCCCTAGCCCAGCCCAGGTTTTTTTCTAAACATGTGCAGAGCCTGCACATGTTTGTTTTGTTGTTTTTTATCACAGATTTGTGGTCCTCTATAAATTTATGGTAAAATAAAAAAAAAAAATTCTGGCCCCAGGTGGGGTCCCTCTGGAACCCCCCACCTGGCCCAGGAGGTCAGGGTATCCCTATCCTGCCCCCTAGGTTTTTTTTTGCATTTTTGTTTAGGACTCAGGATTGAGTCCTGAGTCTTAAGATGACTGTCAACACTTTCTGGTTGATGTGAGGGCAGCCAATCCGATTTCAGCAGGAGATCTGTCAACTCCATGAATCCTCTGTGGCATGATATACACACATTTTTTAACCTTAATTTCTCCACAACTACTGAATGGATTCACACCAAAACACAAAAAGTTCTCTTTCTGGAACAAGATCTAGCCTTCTGCCAAATTTGGTGTACATCCATTGAGCTGTTTGGGCTGTAGCTGCGTCTAAAGTTGATGTGGAAAAATGAATGGGGAAAACGTGTTTTGGAATGCCCCCATTTTCTCGGCCCCCGCTCAGTGAATCAGCCCAAAACGTCCCGTGCACAAAATAGTCTAAAAGTAGCACTTTTTGGGAAAGATTTGTGGAGATTCGTCAAGTGGCTCCAAAGTGATTAGGAACACAAAAAAGGCATTTGCTATGGAAGCACAATCATAACTAAAACTACCCAGTGATATATATATATGTATATATGAAATTTACTCTCCCAGTTCCAGAAGCGTAAAACAAGCCCAAGAACCGGTTCTGAAGGTAAGTATCCTTTATAGCAGGGAGTCATAAAAACATGACGCGTTTCGACCCTCACTGGGCCTTAATCATATGTAAATGCAGGGTAGTCAGTTACTCGTCTTTTAAACACCACCAAATATATGAACACTGAAAAGGGACTTCAAATTCGCATAGGTCAAACAAATGATATCAAGTACTCTACACTCGCACGTTTGAAAATTTGCAATGATGATCAGTGGCTAATTAAAATGCTCAGGGGCATATTCTCAAGGATCTATCGCCGAAGTTATCGGCACTTTATCGCAGCCAAAGTCGCGATAAATTCATCGCCCCATTCACAAGCTGGCGCTAACAGCCCATAACACCAGTTTACCTGCGAAAGCAGTCGCAAAAAAATCGCCACAGATGACCCCGGCAACTAACGCTAATGATATGCAGAGTAGGCGTTCCCGTGCAAAAATCCGCGACAACACCACTTCACAACATTCTCAACGACCAGCCACATCGGCGATAAGATCACAAAACATGCGATAAGGCGCGTTAGCAGCAGGAAATTAACACCTGCTCTTACCTGGTGTAAAGTCGGACGACAACCGGCACCAGACAAGGGAGCACAGCCCATAGCCACACATGAAGAACAACAGATGCCCTGGAGCAACCGATCATGCAGCCCGGAGCCCCAATAGGCCAACAACACCCACCACCACCACCCCCAGGACCCTACCACCCCCACCCCCCTCCGGGGCCCCACCCCGGGCACCCCCACACCCTCCCCTTTGGACAAAGATATTGCACATCAACTCCACGAAATCATGAGCCAAACAAATTGCCAGAAGTCGCACAATCACAACACCTAACATACATGTGTGGTCAGAAAAGGGAAATCATACATTCATATCATAATATCCAAATAATACGTTTATTACAGAATAAACCAAAAACAACAATTCTGAAGAGGCATGGCGGGTCTTCTCAGGACATTCTGTAAGTCACAGCCTGCAAAACAGAAATCTGGATAAAAAGGTGTGCCATGCGCCCATCAAAGTACAGAGAGAGAGCGAAAGAGAGAGAGAGAGAGGGAGAGAGGGAGAGAGAAAGAGAGAGAGAAAGAGAGAGAGAGGGAGAGAGGGAGAAAGAGAGAGAGAGAGAGAGAGGGAGAGAGGGAGGGAGGGAGAGAGAAAGAGAGGGTGAGAGAGTGCCGACACTGCGGACCAAGGCCTCACTGCTGCCACCGGTGTGTCTCCAACCACATGCCGGTATACACTGCAGTCCCCAGGTCCCTTATCTGAAACAGTGTCCAGAGACATGAATGGCAGAGTCCATACAGTTGCACACGCCATCATCGCTTGCCCGCCCCTGCGCACACAGGCTGCTGCACCCCAGCCCCTCCCGCCGCCCAGCGGTGATTGCCCACCCCTGCGCAAACAGGCCTCACTGCTCACCTTCCACCACCGGCGTGTCTCCAAGAGGGCCCACCACGTTCTGGTGGGATCTCCAAGCCCGGGCCCGCGACCATGGCACCCTCCACATCATGCAGCCCTTCACCGCAGGCCAACAGGTCACACACCTGACTCTGGGTCTTGATTTCGCAATGGCAGAGACCACATCAGTGCACACGGCATCATCGCAGGCTGCACACCTGCTCAGCGCTTGAGGTGCCACTAACTCTGTGAACCGCGAGGCAATGCCACGTGGCGGGAGGCCCGCATTGCCCGCTGGCTCAGGCCTACACTGCGGTCCAGCAGGGCTCACACTGATTGCCAGTCCAGACCGCCAGGATGGCACATCATCGCAGGCTGCACACCCGCTCAGCACTTTAGGTGCCCCTATCTCACTGCACCGCAAGACACCATCCCGTGGCGGTGTGCCTGTGCCTGCCGCAGTGTATCCGGTGCCACCAAGTCTGTGCACAGCTAGCCATGGACCCTTAATGATTGAGTTCCATGGTGCGGACGCCATCATGTCACCCCCGGCACTGGGCAATGTGAGGTGGCAGGGCCCTAGGCCCTCATGCATACATGAGAACTACACGGAGACACCCAGTTAGAGAGTGGAAATGGCGTCCAGCACGTGTGCCAGGCCCTTTTATTGGCAGGGTCACATGTCCTGTGACACCAGTGCTGGATGGGTGTGGTGTGGATGTACACCAGCCGTGAGGGAGTGGCTGTGGCATGCTGACAACTAGACCTGTGAGCTGCAGATCCCTACAGTGAAGACCTGGGACATGTGGCGTTATCATCCCCCTGTGTGCGTAAGCAGAGTGGGCTGTCCTGGCGTATGCCAGTCCAGCGTAAGGGTGTGAACAATGACCCCAGAGCTCTGAACGTGGTTCCGTCCTGGGCTGGACAAGGAAGGGACTAATGGAAGTGTCTCTGTTGTAGTGTTGGCGCCACCCGGACCGCAATCGGCAATCTGTCACCCTGTGACAAAAGTCCCACAACATGAGCAACATGGACGTAAGGGGGAATCACTGACCCTACATTCATCCATACTTCCACACTTGAAAGATCATAGACATGACACATCTGTGTGAATATGAATGTTTATTGCACATTCAGTGGAGTGTTGCAGCTGGAGCAGTACAGGGCCATGCCAACCCCACTTTACATTGTTGGCCCGTGGAGGGCCAGCCAGAGTCCTTCAGGGAATGACAGGTACATCAGGAGAGGAGGAGTTCAGTCCACAGTCTGATAGCTGTGTCATTGGTGACCAAACAGAATTTGGCAGTCCATGTCGAGGTCCAAGGTGAGAGTCGCAGAGTGCATTGGGGGACAGTGGAAGGTGATGATGCAGAGGGCAGAACCAAGCAGAAACAGGCCACATGGCGGAGATGAATGCTATTGCGTCCTTCTGACCACGAAGGCAGATTCATCTGCATCTTCGTCCTCTGCTGTTGCATGTGCCTCACATGTGGGTGGTGGTGTTCTGTCTCCAGCACTGTGTGGCACTGACACATCAGGGGCCGGAGGTGGAATGTCTGCCGCACTGTGTGGCACTGACACATCAGGGGCCGGAGGTGAAATGTCTGCTGCACTGTGTGGCACTGACACATCAGGGGCCGGAGATGTGGATGGGGTGGTAGCAGCAGCATGCATCAGCACCAGGCCTTGTGGCAGCAATGCCATGAGGAGGGTCTTTAGGGCATTGAGGGACCCAGCTACCTCTTGCTGGTGTGCAGCCGTGGCAGCCGCTCTTTCCGCCTGCGTCCGCTCCATGTTCTCCATGATCCTCTGCATGTGTCCCCACTCCCGGGCGAGATCGCTGGAGGCGCCAGAGCTAGGCAGTCGTTCTTGTCGCAGAGTCAGGACTCTAGCGATGTCAGCCATGGTCCGTTGGAGGGCATGGAGCAGACTGTGGGTGTCAGTTAGGGACTGTGAGTGGTCCCTGATGGGACTCAGACACCCACGTATGGTGTCTAGTTTGGCTGCCATGCGGTCGAACCCCACCTGCACCTGTTCAGCCAGCTTCTCCTGGCACCCCAACACACGGCGTTGGAAGGCCATGTGTTCATCGTGGGGGCCCTGGGAGGCAGCCGTGGTGGTGGGTGCTGCCTGCTGTGTGTTCTGTGCAAGGGGTGGGTTCTCCTCGTGGTAGCTGGGCTGCCCTGCTCCTGGAAGTGGGCTGCGGAGGCTGTCCACGAGCTGTTGGAGGGCATCAGAGTCGAAGGTGTGGTGGTCCTCTTCGTCATCAGAGTAAAGAGGTTCAGACTGCTCCGCAGGAGGTGTTGGATTTTCCCATGCAATGTGAAGGGGAGATGCCGTTTCACATTGTGTTCACATGTATGTTGATGCATTGAACATGTTTACATTCAGACTGCATGACAATGTACATTGTGACTGTTTGGGGGAGCTGCCTATTTGATGCAGGACAGTGGACATTCCGACTACATCACGGATGTGTGTTTGTACTTGTACATTGTCAACTGACATTTCCCTGCAATGCCAAATGTGATTGGCCAGTTTCTACGCACATGCGGCACCAGTTGTGTCCTCTGTTCTGTTGTGGACGTGTTGCAGTCTGTACCACATTGTTGTCAATGTTGATGTGCTCTGCATGTAATGTGCGTGTGCCGCATTTTGGGGAGTCGCCCTGCAGCTCTGATGTAGCTGCCCCTTATCCCTTACATGCGGTGTGCCTCGGGCTTCTGTGCTTATGCGGTGCTGAGATGTTGCATACCTGTGTGCATTGGTCTCTTGGTGGGAGTTGGGGGTCTGGGGCATGGTTTGTCCGCAGATGTGCTATGCTTAATTGTGCATGTGTGCCATTGTGCCCATCTCCCCCCGTCCCCCCAGTCCCTGGTCGTTACTCACCCTGTTGCTGTTGTGTCAGGTCATGTTGAGCAGTGTCCGGTCCCCCAACTCCTGCCGCCGTCTCCCCACTGATGACTGTGGACACCATTTCCTCCATCTCGTCCAGCTCCTCCTGTGGCGCTGGACTCCCTCCAGTCTGCAGTTCTGCCTTCCGGTTGTTTGCGAGTTTCAGCTTGGTTTTGCCCTTCACATCATTCCAGCGCCTCTTGACCTCGTCCATTGTCCTCCTCAGCACTCCGACTGCATTCACGTTGTCCACGATGGTCTGCCATATTCCATTTTTAGTTGCCAGTGACAAAGTGGAGGTGACGAACAGTGTTTGATGGTGTTCTATCCCCTCCGTTATCAGGATCCCATTTTCCTGCAGACTGAACCGCTTCTTCCTACTCTTCTTGTCCTTGCCCTTCCCTGACCCCGAGGTCTCAGGCTGGTCCTCCGGGGGCTTGTGGGGTTCTGGTTGTCCTCTGTACTTGCTCCGGATGCCTCCATTGTGCTTCACTGTTGTTTGGCTTTTATTTGTATGGTTTTTTTCTACTTTTATAGTGCATTTTCCCACATGACGCATGGGAATTGCAGGCCTGTGGCTGGTTTTCTCAGATTTTTGTATCGCGATTGGCGTCATTGCTACTATTTTCGCGTTGGTGTTTCGCGTTTTTGTGGCGTCGCATTGATTTTAACGTGTTCATTTGACGCGTTATCGTGTGACTATCGCATGGTACCGCCATGTTGGGAATGCCACGTTGACACGGCTTTATTTTTCCGCGATGGACTGCGATGTGAAGTGTTGCGTTAAGCTGGATTTGCGGTAGTTATCACACGTTCTTAAGAATATGCCCCTCAGTTTTATGATCCCAATAATCAAAAATGTTTCCATTCCTTAGCACTCAACAATTTGATGTCACTGATATTTCCGATAACAGTCCATGGACCACAGTATCCATCATTCATTGCATTTATGCTGGTTGTTATATCCTTATATTGCCTCAAAGAAGTCAATTTCACGTAGGGCAGATTCATGAAAATCCTGCATAATATAAAAGATGACACGTCTGCCAATCCATGCACTATGTTAAACATTAGATTTTCCACTGTTCCTTAACATATCCTCTGCGCAATCAACAATAACATGTCCTCTGCGCAATCAACAATATCTCCATTCAGGAATGTGCAAGTGTAAATAAACCCTGCAAACCCCGACCACCTCCAAAATGTTTTTAAAGTCAACAGCACACAGGCAGGCTTCCCGTTATTCCACAGTGGCCTCACCTCAAGCAATTCACTTCATCTTCACTCCAGTGCAACTGGGAGGCGTCCTTTATATATTACTCCAAAAGACACCTTGATGCTATTTGGGGCACCCAGCCTCTTGGGTTGGACACCCAAGGTCTCAAATAGTGTTAAGGTGTCTTTGGAGTGCCAGCTCTTTCTTTAGTGGTTGACATCAAGGGGGATATTTGCATTAAAAGTGGGTCCTGCTCCCACAGCCAAGCACCAGACCCGAGAGGTGGGCGCAGTTGGGTTACAAGCAGGAAACGCTTGGGAGATGTATATATATATATATATATATATATATATATATATATGTATGCTCAGTGGGGAATGTCCAAAGAACGAGCTGCACTCGAGCACGGGTCTGCTCTCCCCAAAAGCACTTTATTGGCATGGAACGACATGGTAACTATCATATCGGCTATGTGGGCCAGCAGCCGTAAACAGGATTGAGGACGAGTCCACTTGCAGAGTCCATGCAGGACAAGATTTGTGTGCTATCCGGACCACATTTCCCACAATGCACAGTCTCATTGAGATTGGGATGAGCAATGGAGTGTGAATGGCAGGGCCACATGTGAGAGGCCCGCCTCAAACTTTGGAGACCCTCTTGATTTGCTAGGGTTTGTAGGGGAATCGTTCCCTTGCACAGCGTGAGAAGTAATATTGCAGATGAAAGGCAAGAACAAACGGACTAAAACTGAAGTTTGTGGGACTAATTATGAACAAAATTGGCTACATTTGGCAGCATCCCCTAAATATGCAAGAAAAAGCATTGTGAGATTGAAAAGCAAAAAACGAAAATTACGAAGAGAAAGGCCAGGGTTTTAAACACAGTAACAGAGCATTATGGGCATTGTGGTCCAGAGAAATGTACAAGTATGCATACTCTTGAGAGTGTGTGACATGGGAAAAGTAAAGTACTATACCATGAAAGATTATCCATAACAGAGACTATTGGAATCAATCACTGTCTAAATGCCATATTTTGGAAAGAAATTCGGCAATTATACCACTGCCACTTTAAAAGTTGCATTCAGCAAAAAAACCTGGTCCCTTTTCGCTGTTTGACTTTGATTTAAAAAGGGTTGAATCTAACTGCCATTGAGGTGCATATGATTAAGGTTCGCTGGAACCGAAACGCGTCATGCTGTGAATTTTTACCTTGCCTGGAATAAAAGCATCTTTTTACCGAAGCACGTCTGGTGGGCCTGATTTTGCAGCACTGAAGTGGTGCATGTTCTCTCTTTGGAGTATATATATATATATATATATATGTATGCTCAGTGGGGAATGTCCAAAGAACGAGCTGCACTCGAGCGCGGGTCTGCTCTCCCCAAAAGCACTTTATTGGCATGGAACGACATGGTAACTATTATATCGGCTATGTGGGCCAGCAGCCGTAAACAGGATTGAGGACGAGTCCACTTGCAGAGTCCATGCAGGACAAGATTTGTGTGCTATCCGGACCACATTTCCCACAATGCACAGTCTCATTCGAGCTTCCCATTGGTGGGTGTGCAATATGAAAATGGCGAAGTGGGTTCAGCGTTTGCACACACTGTCTCCGTTCAAGCCTCTGAAGAGAACCATATGGAGCTTCGAAACGCGTCAGGCATTTCCATTACGGAGCAGCTTCTACAAGCGGATCCTCGTCCCTGCCTATCATAAAGAAAGCTGCTGATCGAGTGCTACTTACCAGGTGGACAACCATTGGAGCAGAATGTAATACGCGGCCGTCCTGCCGCGGAGTGTGCACCACCCCGTAATGTTATGGGGGCCACCCGACATGGTAACTATCATATCGGCTATGTGGGCCAGCAGCCGTAAACAGGATTTAGGACGAGTCCACTTGCAGAGTCCATGCAGGACAAGATTTGTGTGCTATCCGGACCACATTTCCCACAATGCACAGTCTCATTCGAGCTTCCCACTGGTGGGTGTGCAATATGAAAATGGCGAGGTGGGTTCAGCGTTTGCACACACTGTCTCCGTTCAAGCCTCTGAAGAGAAGCATATGGAGCTTCGAAACGCGTCAGGCATTTCCATTACGGAGCAGCTTCTACAAGCGGATCCTCGTCCCTGCCTATCATAAACAAAGCTGCTGATCGAGTGCTACTCACCAGGTGGACAACCATTGGAGCAGAATGTAATACGCGGCCGTCCTGCCGCGGAGTGTGCACCACCCCGTAATGTTATGGGGGCCACCCGACATGGTAACTATCATATCGGCTATGTGGGCCAGCAGCCGTAAACAGGATTGAGGACGAGTCCACTTGCAAAGTCCATGCAGGACAAGATTTGTGTGCTATCCGGACCACATTTCCCACAATGCACAGTCTCGTTCGAGCTTCCCATCGGTGGGTGTGCAATATGAAAATGGCGAAGTGGGTTCAGCGTTTGCACACACTGTCTCCGTTCAAGCCTCTGAAGAGAAGCATATGGAGCTTCGAAATGCGTCAGGCATTTCCATTACGGAGCAGCTTCTACAAGCGGATCCTCGTCCCTGCCTATCATAAACAAAGCTGCTGATCCAGTGCTACTCACCAGGTGGACAACCATTGGAGCAGAATGTAATACACGACCGTCCTGCCGCGGAGTGTGCACCACCCCGTAATGTTATGGGGGCCACCCGACATGGTAACTATCATATCGGCTATGTGGGCCAGCAGCCGTAAACAGGATTGAGGACGAGTCCACTTGCAGAGTCCATGCAGGACAAGATTTGTGTGCTATCCGGACCACATTTCCCACAATGCACAGTCTCATTCGAGCTTCCCATTGGTGGGTGTGCAATATGAAAATGGTGAAGTGGGTTCAGCGTTTGCACACACTGTCTCCGTTCAAGCCTCTGAAGAGAAGCATATGGAGCTTCGAAACTCGTCAGGCATTTCCATTACGGAGCAGCTTCTACAAGCGGATCGTCGTCCCGGCCTATCCTAAACAAAGCTGCTGATCGAGTGCTACTCACCAGGTGGACAACCATTGGAGCAGAATTTAAGACGCAGCCGTCCTGCCGCGGAGTGTGCACCACCCCGTAATGTTATGGGGGCCACCCAACATGGTAACTATCATATCGGCTATGTGGGCCAGCAGCCGTAAACAGGATTGAGGACGAGTCCACTTGCAGAGTCCATGCAGGACAAGATTTGTGTGATATATCCGGACCACATTTCCCACAATGCACAATCTCATTCGGGCTTTCCATTGGTGGGTGTGCAATATGAAAATGGCGAAGTGGGTTCAGCGTTTGCACACACTGTCTCTGTTCAAGCCTCTGAAGAGAAGCATATGGAGCTTCGAAACGCGTCAGGCATTTCCATTACGGAGCAGCTTCTACAAGCGGATCCTCGTCCCTGCCTATCATAAACAAAGCTGCTGATCGAGTGCTACTCACCAGGTGGACAACCATTGGAGCAGAATGTAATACGCGACCGTCCTGCCGCGGAGTGTGCACCACCCCGTAATGTTATGGGGGCCACCCGACATGGTAACTATCATATCGGCTATGTGGGCCAGCAGCCGTAAACAGGATTGAGGACGAGTCCACTTGCAGAGTCCATGCAGGACAAGATTTGTGTGCTATCCGGACCACATTGCCCACAATGCACAGTCTCATTCGAGCTTCCCATTGGTGGGTGTGCAATATGAAAATGGTGAAGTGGGTTCAGCGTTTGCACACACTGTCTCCGTTCAAGCCTCTGAAGAGAAGCATATGGAGCTTCGAAACTCGTCAGGCATTTCCATTACGGAGCAGATTCTACAAGCGGATCCTCGTCCCTGCCTATCCTAAACAAAGCTGCTGATCGAGTGCTACTCACCAGGTGGACAACCATTGGAGCAGAATTTAAGACGCGGCCGTCCTGCCGCGGAGTGTGCACCACCCCGTAATGTTATGGGGGCCACCCAACATGGTAACTATCATATCGGCTATGTGGGCCAGCAGCCGTAAACAGGATTGAGGACGAGTCCACTTGCAGAGTCCATGCAGGACAAGATTTGTGTGATATCCGGACCACATTTCCCACAATGCACAATCTCATTCGGGCTTTCCATTGGTGGGTGTGCAATATGAAAATGGCGAAGTGGGTTCAGCGTTTGCACACACTGTCTCTGTTCAAGCCTCTGAAGAGAAGCATATGGAGCTTCGAAACGCGTCAGGCATTTCCATTACGGAGCAGCTTCTACAAGCGGATCCTCGTCCCTGCCTATCATAAACAAAGCTGCTGATCGAGTGCTACACACCAGGTGGACAACCATAGGACCAGAATGTAATACGCGGCCGTCCTGCCGCGGAGTGTGCACCACCCCGTAATGTTATGGGGGCCACCCAACATGGTAACTATCATATCGGCTATGTGGGCCAGCAGCCGTAAAGAGGATTGAGGACGAGTCCACTTGCAGAGTCCATGCAGGACAAGATTTGTGTGCTATCCGGACCACATTTCCCACAATGCACAGTCTCATTCGAGCTTCCCATTGGTGGGTGTGCAATATGAAAATGGCGAAGTGGGTTCAGCGTTTGCACACCCTGTCTCCGTTCAAGCCTCTGAAGAGAAGCATATGGAGCTTCGAACCGCGTCAGGCATTTCCATTACGGAGCAGCTTCTACAAGCGGATCCTCGTCCCTGCCTATCATAAACAAAGCTGCTGATCGAGTGCTACTCACCAGGTGGACAACCATTGGAGCAGAATGTAATACGCGGCCGTCCTGCCGCGGAGTGTGCACCACACCGTAATGTTATGGGGGCCACCCAACATGGTAACTATCATATCGGCTATGTGGGCCAGCAGCCGTAAACAGGATTGAGGACGAGTCCACCTGCAGAGTCCATGCAGGACAAGATTTGTGTGATATCCGGACCACCTTTCCCACAATGCACAGTCTCATTCGAGCTTCCCATTGGTGGGTGTGCAACATGAAAATGGCGAAGTGGGTTCAGCGTTTGCACACACTGTCTCCGTTCAAGCCTCTGAAGAGAAGCATATGGAGCTTCGAAACACGTCAGGCATTTCCATTGCGGAGCAGCTTCTACAAGCGGATCCTCATCCCTGCCTATCATAAACAAAGCTGCTGATCGAGTGCTACACACCAGGTGGACAACCATTGGAGCAGAATGTAATACGCGGCCGTCCTGCCGCGGAGTGTGCACCACCCCGTAATGTTATGGGGGCCACCCGACATGGTAACTATCATATCGGTTATGTGGGCCAGCAGCCGTAAACAGGATTGAGGACGAGTCCACTTGCAGAGTCCATGCAGGACAAGATTAGTGTGCTGCTCGGACTACATTTCCCACAATGCACAGTCTCATTCGAGCTTCCCATTGGTGGGTGTGCAATATGAAAATGGCGAAGTGGGTTCAGCGTTTGCACACACTGTCTCCGTTCAAGCCTCTGAAGAGAAGCATATGGAGCTTCGAACGCGTCAGGCATTTCCATTACGGAGCAGCTTCTACAAGCGGATCCTCATCACTGCCTATCATAAACAAAGCTGCTGATCGAGTGCTACTCTCCAGGTGGACAACCATTGGAGCAGAATGAAATACGCGACTGTCCTGCTGAGGAGTGTGCACCACCCCGTAATGTTATGGGGGCCACCCGACATGGTAACTATCATATCGGCTATGTGGGCCAGCAGCCGTAAACAGGATTGAGGACGAGTCCACTTGCAAAGTCCATGCAGGACAAGATTTGTGTGCTATCCGGACCACATTTCCCACAATGCACAGTCTCGTTCGAGCTTCCCATCGGTGGGTGTGCAATATGAAAATGGCGAAGTGGGTTCAGCGTTTGCACACACTGTCTCCGTTCAAGCCTCTGAAGAGAAGCATATGGAGCTTCGAAATGCGTCAGGCATTTCCATTACGGAGCAGCTTCTACAAGCGGATCCTCGTCCCTGCCTATCATAAACAAAGCTGCTGATCGAGTGCTACTCACCAGGTGGACAACCATTGGAGCAGAATGTAATACACGACCGTCCTGCCGCGGAGTGTGCACCACCCCGTAATGTTATGGGGGCCACCCGACATGGTAACTATCATATCGGCTATGTGGGCCAGCAGCCGTAAACAGGATTGAGGACGAGTCCACTTGCAGAGTCCATGCAGGACAAGATTTGTGTGATATCCGGACCACATTTCCCACAATGCACAATCTCATTCGGGCTTTCCATTGGTGGGTGTGCAATATGAAAATGGCGAAGTGGGTTCAGCGTTTGCACACCCTGTCTCCGTTCAAGCCTCTGAAGAGAAGCATATGGAGCTTCGAAACGCGTCAGGCATTTCCATTACGGAGCAGCTTCTAGAAGCGGATCCTCGTACCTGCCTATCATAAACAAAGCTGCTGATCGAGTGCTACTCACCAGGTGGACAACCATTGTAGCAGAATGTAATACGCGGCCGTCCTGCCGCGGAGTGTGCACCACACCGTAATGTTATGGGGGCCACCCAACATGGTAACTATCATATCGGCTATGTGGGCCAGCAGCCGTAAACAGGATTGAGGACGAGTCCACCTGCAGAGTCCATGCAGGACAAGATTTGTGTGAAATCCGGACCACCTTTCCCACAATGCACAGTCTCATTCGAGCTTCCCATTGGTGGGTGTGCAATATGAAAATGGCGAAGTGGGTTCAGCGTTTGCACACACTGTCTCCGTTCAAGCCTCTGAAGAGAAGCATATGGAGCTTCGAAACACGTCAGGCATTTCCATTGCGGAGCAGCTTCTAGAAGCGGATCCTCGTCCCTGCCTATCATAAACAAAGCTGCTGATCGAGTGCTACACACCAGGTGGACAACCATTGGAGCAGAATGTAATACGCGGCCGTCCTGCCGCAGAGTGTGCACCACCCCGTAATGTTATGGGGGCCACCCGACATGGTAACTATCATATCGGTTATGTGGGCCAGCAGCCGTAAACAGGATTGAGGACGAGTCCACTTGCAGAGTCCATTCAGGACAAGATTAGTGTGCTGCTCGGACCACATTTCCCACAATGCACAGTCTCATTCGAGCTTCCCATTGGTGGGTGTACAATATGAAAATGGCGAAGTGGGTTCAGCGTTTGCACACACTGTCTCCGTTCAAGCCTCTGAAGAGAAGCATATGGAGCTTCGAAACGCGTCAGGCATTTCCATTACGGAGCAGCTTCTACAAGCGGATCCTCATCACTGCCTATCATAAACAAAGCTGCTGATCGAGTGCTACTCACCAGGTGTACAACCATTGGAGCAGAATGGAATACGCGACTGTCCTGCTGAGGAGTGTGCACCACCCCGTAATGTTATGGGGGCCACCCGACATGGTAACTATCATATCGGCTATGTGGGCCAGCAGCCGTAAAGAGGATTGAGGACGAGCCAACTTGCAGAGTACATGCAGGACAAGATTTGTGTGCTATCCGGACCACATTTCCCACAATGCACAGTCTCATTCGAGCTTCCCATTGGTGGGTGTGCAATATGAAAATGGCGAAGTGGGTTCAGCGTTGCACACACTGTCTCCGTTCAAGCCTCTGAAGAGAAGCATATGGAGCTTCGAAACGCGTCAGGCATTTCCATTACGGAGCAGCTTCTACAAGCGGATCCTCGTCCCTGCCTATCATAAACAAAGCTGCTGATCGACTGCTAATCACCAGGTGGACAACCATTGGAGCAGAATGTAATACGCGGCCGTCCTGCCGCGGAGTGTGCACCACCCCGTAATGTTATGGGGTCCACCCAACATGGTAACTATCATATCGGCTATGTGGGCCAGCAGCCGTAAAGAGGATTGAGGACGAGTCCACTTGCAGAGTCCATGCAGGACAAGATTTGTGTGCTATCCGGACCACATTTCCCACAATGCACAGTCTCATTCGAGCTTCCCATTGGTGGGTGTGCAATATGAAAATGGCGAAGTGGGTTCAGCGTTTGCACACAGTGTCTCCGTTCAAGTCTCTGAAGAGAAGCATATGGAGCTTCGAAACGCGTCAGGCATTTCCATTACGGAGCAGCTTCTAGAAGCGGATCCTCGTCCCTGCCTATCTTAAACAAAGCTGCTGATCGAGTGCTACTCACCAGGTGGACAACCATTGGAGCAGAATGTAATACGCGGCCGTCCTGCTGCGGAGTGTGCACCACACCGTAATGTTATGGGGGCCACCCGACATGGTAACTATCATATCGGCTATGTGGGCCAGCATCCGTAAACAGGATTGAGGACGAGTCCACTTGCAGAGACCATGGAGGACAAGGTTTGTGTGCTATCTGCACCACATTTCCCACAATGCACAGTCTCATTCGAGCTTCCCATTGATGGGTGTGCAATATGAAAATGGCGAAGTGGGTTCAGCGTTTGCACACAGTGTCTCCGTTCAAGCCTCTGAAGAGAAGCATATGGAGCTTCGAAACGCGTCAGGCATTTTCATTACGGAGCAGCTTCTACAAGCGGATCCTCGTCCCTGCCTATCATAAACAAAGCTGCTGATCGAGTGCTACTCACCAGGTGGACAACCATTGGAGCAGAATGTAATATGCGACCGTCCTGCTGCGGAGTGTGCACCACCCCGTAATGTTATGGGGGCCACCCGACATGGTAACTATCATATCGGCTATGTGGGCCAGCAGCCGTAAACAGGATTGAGGACGAGTCCACTTGCAGAGTCCATGCAGGACAAGATTTGTGTGATATCCGGACCACATTTCCCACAATGCACAATCTCATTCGGGCTTTCCATTGGTGGGTGTGCAATATGAAAATGGCGAAGTGGGTTCAGCGTTTGCACACACTGTCTCTGTTCAAGCCTCTGAAGAGAAGCATATGGAGCTTCGAAACGCGTCAGGCATTTCCATTACGGAGCAGCTTCTACAAGCGGATCCTCGTCCCTGCCTATCATAAACAAAGCTGCTGATCGAGTGCTACACACCAGGTGGACAACCATAGGAGCAGAATGTAATACGCGGCCGTCCTGCCGCTGAGTGTGCACCACCCTGTAATGTTATGGGGGCCACCCAACATGGTAACTATCATATCGGCTATGTGGGCCAGCAGCCGTAAAGAGGATTGAGGACGAGTCCACTTGCAGAGTCCATGCAGGACAAGATTTGTGTGCTATCCGGACCACATTTCCCACAATGTACAGTCTCATTCGAGCTTCCCATTGTTGGGTGTGCAATATGAAAATGGCGAAGTGGGTTCAGCGTTTGCACACCCTGTCTCCGTTCAAGCCTCTGAAGAGAAGCATATGGAGCTTCGAAACGCGTCAGGCATTTCCATTACCGAGCAGCTTCTACAAGCGGATCCTCGTCCCTGACTATCATAAACAAAGCTGCTGATCGAGTGCTACTCACCAGGTGGACAACCATTGGAGCAGAATGTAATACGCGGCCGTCCTGCCGCGGAGTGTGCACCACACCGTAATGTTATGGGGGCCACCAGACATTGTAACTATCATATCGGCTATGTGGGCCAGCAGCCGTAAAGAGGATTGAGGACGAGTCCACTTGCAGAGTCCATGGAGGACAAGGTTTGTGTGCTATCCGCACCACATTTCCCACAATGCACAGTCTCATTCAAGCTTCCCATTGGTGGGTGTGCAATATGAAAATGGCGAAGTGGGTTCAGCGTTTGCACACAGTGTCTCCGTTCAAGTCTCTGAAGAGAAGCATATGGAGCTTCGAAACGCGTCAGGCATTTCCATTACGGAGCAGCTTCTAGAAGCGGATCCTCGTACCTGCCTATCATAAACAAAGCTGCTGATCGAGTGCTACTAACCAGGTGGACAACCATTGGAGCAGAATGTAATACGCGGCCGTCCTGCCGCGGAGTGTGCACCACACCGTAATGTTATGGGGGCCACCCAACATGGTAACTATCATATCGGCTATGTGGGCCAGCAGCCGTAAACAGGATTGAGGACGAGTCCACCTGCAGAGTCCATGCAGGACAAGATTTGTGTGATATCCGGACCACCTTTCCCACAATGCACAGTCTCATTCGAGCTTCCCATTGGTGGGTGTGCAATATGAAAATGGCGAAGTGGGTTCAGCGTTTGCACACACTGTCTCCGTTCAAGCCTCTGAAGAGAAGCATATGGAGCTTCGAAACGCGTCAGGCATTTCCATTACGGAGCAGCTTCTACAAGCGGATCCTCATCACTGCCTATCATAAACAAAGCTGCTGATCGAGTGCTACTCACCAGGTGGACAACCATTGGAGCAGAATGGAATACGCGACTGTCCTGCTGAGGAGTGTGCACCACCCCGTAATGTTATGGGGGCCACCCGACATGGTAACTATCATATCGGCTATGTGGGCCAGCAGCCGTAAAGAGGATTGAGGACGAGCCAACTTGCAGAGTCCATGCAGGACAAGATTTGTGTGCTATCCGGACCACATTTCCCACAATGCACAGTCTCATTCGAGCTTCCCATTGGTGGGTGTGCAATATGAAAATGGCGAAGTGGGTTCAGCGTTGCACACACTGTCTCCGTTCAAGCCTCTGAAGAGAAGCATATGGAGCTTCGAAACGCGTCAGGCATTTCCATTACGGAGCAGCTTCTACAAGCGGATCCTCGTCCCTGCCTATCATAAACAAAGCTGCTGATCGACTGCTAATCACCAGGTGGACAACCATTGGAGCAGAATGCAATACGTGGCCGTCCTGCCGCGGAGTGTGCACCACCCCGTAATGTTATGGGGTCCACCCAACATGGTAACTATCATATCGGCTATGTGGGCCAGCAGCCGTAAAGAGGATTGAGGACGAGTCCACTTGCAGAGTCCATGCAGGACAAGATTTGTGTGCTATCCGGACCACATTTCCCACAATGCACAGTCTCATTCGAGCTTCCCATTGGTGGGTGTGCAATATGAAAATGGCGAAGTGGGTTCAGCGTTTGCACACAGTGTCTCCGTTCAAGTCTCTGAAGAGAAGCATATGGAGCTTCGAAACGCGTCAGGCATTTCCATTACGGAGCAGCTTCTAGAAGCGGATCCTCGTCCCTGCCTATCTTAAACAAAGCTGCTGATCGAGTGCTACTCACCAGGTGGACAACCATTGGAGCAGAATGTAATACGCGGCCGTCCTGCTGCGGAGTGTGCACCACACCGTAATGTTATGGGGGCCACCCGACATGGTAACTATCATATCGGCTATGTGGGCCAGCAGCCGTAAACAGGATTGAGGACGAGTCCACTTGCAGAGTCCATGGAGGACAAGGTTTGTGTGCTATCTGCACCACATTTCCCACAATGCACAGTCTCATTCGAGCTTCCCATTGATGGGTGTGCAATATGAAAATGGCGAAGTGGGTTCAGCGTTTGCACACAGTGTCTCCGTTCAAGCCTCTGAAGAGAAGCATATGGAGCTTCGAAACGCGTCAGGCATTTTCATTACGGAGCAGCTTCTACAAGCGGATCCTCGTCCCTGCCTATCATAAACAAAGCTGCTGATCGAGTGCTACTCACCAGGTGGACAACCATTGGAGCAGAATGTAATATGCGACCGTCCTGCTGCGGAGTGTGCACCACCCCGTAATGTTATGGGGGCCACCCGGCATGGTAACTATCATATCGGCTATGTGGGCCAGCAGCCGTAAACAGGATTGAGGACGAGTCCACTTGCAGAGTCCATGCAGGACAAGATTTGTGTGATATCCGGACCACATTTCCCACAATGCACAATCTCATTCGGGCTTTCCATTGGTGGGTGTGCAATATGAAAATGGCGAAGTGGGTTCAGCGTTTGCACACACTGTCTCTGTTCAAGCCTCTGAAGAGAAGCATATGGAGCTTCGAAACGCGTCAGGCATTTCCATTACGGAGCAGCTTCTACAAGCGGATCCTCGTCCCTGCCTATCATAAACAAAGCTGCTGATCGAGTGCTACACACCAGGTGGACAACCATAGGAGCAGAATGTAATACGCGGCCGTCCTGCCGCTGAGTGTGCACCACCCTGTAATGTTATGGGGGCCACCCAACATGGTAACTATCATATCGGCTATGTGGGCCAGCAGCCGTAAAGAGGATTGAGGACGAGTCCACTTGCAGAGTCCATGCAGGACAAGATTTGTGTGCTATCCGGACCACATTTCCCACAATGCACAGTCTCATTCGAGCTTCCCATTGTTGGGTGTGCAATATGAAAATGGCGAAGTGGGTTCAGCGTTTGCACACCCTGTCTCCGTTCAAGCCTCTGAAGAGAAGCATATGGAGCTTCGAAACGCGTCAGGCATTTCCATTACGGAGCAGCTTCTACAAGCGGATCCTCGTCCCTGACTATCATAAACAAAGCTGCTGATCGAGTGCTACTCACCAGGTGGACAACCATTGGAGCAGAATGTAATACGCGGCCGTCCTGCCGCGGAGTGTGCACCACACCGTAATGTTATGGGGGCCACCCGACATTGTAACTATCATATCGGCTATGTGGGCCAGCAGCCGTAAAGAGGATTGAGGACGAGTCCACTTGCAGAGTCCTTGGAGGACAAGGTTTGTGTGCTATCCGCACCACATTTCCCACAATGCACAGTCTCATTCAAGCTTCCCATTGGTGGGTGTGCAATATGAAAATGGCGAAGTGGGTTCAGCGTTTGCACACAGTGTCTCCGTTCAAGTCTCTGAAGAGAAGCATATGGAGCTTCGAAACGCGTCAGGCATTTCCATTACGGAGCAGCTTCTAGAAGCGGATCCTCGTACCTGCCTATCATAAACAAAGCTGCTGATCGAGTGCTACTCACCAGGTGGACAACCATTGGAGCAGAATGTAATACGCGGCCGTCCTGCCGCGGAGTGTGCACCACACCGTAATGTTATGGGGGCCACCCAACATGGTAACTATCATATCGGCTATGTGGGCCAGCAGCCGTAAACAGGATTGAGGACGAGTCCACCTGCAGAGTCCATGCAGGACAAGATTTGTGTGATATCCGGACCACCTTTCCCACAATGCACAGTCTCATTCGAGCTTCCCATTGGTGGGTGTGCAATATGAAAATGGCAAAGTGGGTTCAGCGTTTGCACACACTGTCTCCGTTCAAGCCTCTGAAGAGAAGCATATGGAGCTTCGAAACGCGTCAGGCATTTCCATTACGGAGCAGCTTCTACAAGCGGATCCTCATCACTGCCTATCATAAACAAAGCTGCTGATCGAGTGCTACTCACCAGGTGGACAACCATTGGAGCAGAATGGAATACGCGACTGTCCTGCTGAGGAGTGTGCACCACCCCGTAATGTTATGGGGGCCACCCGACATGGTAACTATCATATCGGCTATGTGGGCCAGCAGCCGTAAAGAGGATTGAGGACGAGCCAACTTGCAGAGTCCATGCAGGACAAGATTTGTGTGCTATCCGGACCACATTTCCCACAATGCACAGTCTCATTCGAGCTTCCCATTGGTGGGTGTGCAATATGAAAATGGCGAAGTGGGTTCAGCGTTTGCACACACTGTCTCCGTTCAAGCCTCTGAAGAGAAGCATATGGAGCTTCGAAACGCGTCAGGCATTTCCATTACGGAGCAGCTTCTACAAGCGGATCCTCGTCCCTGCCTATCATAAACAAAGCTGCTGATCGACTGCTAATCACCAGGTGGACAACCATTGGAGCAGAATGTAATACGCGGCCGTCCTGCCGCGGAGTGTGCACCACCCCGTAATGTTATGGGGCACCCGACATGGTAACTATCATATCGGCTATGTGGGCCAGCAGCCGTAAACAGGATTGAGGACGAGTCCACTTGCAGAGTCCATGGAGGACAAGGTTTGTGTGCTATCCGCACCACATTTCCCACAATGCACAGTCTCATTCGAGCTTCCCATTGATGGGTGTGCAATATGAAAATGGCGAAGTGGGTTCAGCGTTTGCACACAGTGTCTCCGTTCAAGTCTCTGAAGAGAAGCATATGGAGCTTCGAAACGCGTCAGGCATTTCCATTACGGAGCAGCTTCTAGAAGCGGATCCTCGTACCTGCCTATCATAAACAAAGCTGCTGATCGAGTGCTACTCACCAGGTGGACAACCATTGGAGCAGAACGTAATACGCGGCCGTCCTGCCGCGGAGTGTGCACCACACCGTAATGTTATGGGGGCCACCCAACATGTTAACTATCATATCGGCTATGTGGGCCAGCAGCCGTAAACAGGATTGAGGACGAGTCCACCTGCAGAGTCCATGCAGGACAAGATTTGTGTGATATCCGGACCACCTTTCCCACAATGCACAGTCTCATTCGAGCTTCCCATTGGTGGGTGTGCAATATGAAAATGGCGAAGTGGGTTCAGCGTTTGCACACACTGTCTCGGTTCAAGCCTCTGAAGAGAAGCATATGGAGCTTCGAAACGCGTCAGGCATTTCCATTGCAGAGCAGCTTCTACAAGCGGATCCTCATCCCTGCCTATCATAAACAAAGCTGCTGATCTAGTGCTACACACCAGGTGGACAACCATTGGAGCAGAATGTAATACGCGGCCGTCCTGCCGCGGAGTGTGCACCACCCCGTAATGTTATGGGGGCCACCCGACATGGTGACTATCATATCGGCTATGTGGGCCAGCAGCCGTAAACAGGATTGAGGACGAGTCCACTTGCAGAGTCCATGCAGGACAAGATTTGTGTGCTGCCCGGACCACATTTCCCACAATGCACAGTCTCATTCGAGCTTCCCATTGGTGGGTGTGCAATATGAAAATGGCAAAGTGGGTTCAGCGTTTGCACACACTGTCTCCGTTCAATCCTCTGAAGAGAAGCATATGGAGCTTCGATACGCGTCAGGCATTTCCATTACGGAGCAGCTTCTACAAGCGGATCCTCATCACTGCCTATCATAAACAAAGCTGCTGATCGAGTGCTACTCACCAGGTGGACAACCATTGGAGCAGAATGGAATACGCGACCGTCCTGACGCGGAGTGTGCACCACCCCGTAATGTTATGGGGGCCACCCGACATGGTAACTATCATATCGGCTATGTGGGCCAGAAGCCATAAAGAGGATTGAGGACGAGTCCACTTGCAGAGTCCATGCAGGACAAGATTTGTGTGCTATCCAGACCACATTTCCCACAATGCACAGTCTCATTCGAGCTTCCCATTGGTGGGTGTGCAATATGAAAATGGCGAAGTGGGTTCAGCGTTTGCACACACTGTCTCCGTTCAAGCCTCTGAAGAGAAGCATATGGAGCTTCGAAACGCGTCAGGCATTTCCATTACGGAGCAGCTTCTACAAGCGGATCCTCGTCCCTGCCTATCATAAACAAAGCTGCTGATCGACTGCTACTCACCAGGTGGACAACCATTGGAGCAGAATGTAATACGCGGCCGTCCTGCCGCGCAGTGTGCACCACCCCGTAATGTTATGGGGTCCACCCAAAATGGTAACTATCATATCGGCTATGTGGGCCAGTAGCCATAAAGAGGATTGAGGACGAGTCCACTTGCAGAGTCCATGAAGGAAAAGGTTTGTGTGCTATCCGCACCACATTTCCCACAATGCACAGTCTCATTGGAGCTTCCCATTGATGGGTGTGCAATATGAAAATGGCGAAGTGGGTTCAGCGTTTGCACACAGTGTCTCCGTTCAAGTCTCTGAAGAGAAGCATATGGAGCTTCGAAACGCGTCAGGCATTTCCATTACGGAGCAGCTTCTAGAAGCGGATCCTCGTACCTGCCTATCATAAACAAAGCTGTTGATCGAGTGCTACTCACCAAGTGGCCAACCATTGGAGCAGAACGTAATACGCGGCCGTCCTGCCGCGGAGTGTGCACCACACCGTAATGTTATGGGGGCCACCCAACATGGTAACTATCATATCGGCTATGTGGGCCAGCAGCCGTAAAGAGGATTGAGGACGAGTCCACTTGCAGAGTCCATGCAGGACAAGATTTGTGTGCTATCCGGACCACATTTCCCACAATGCACAGTCTCATTCGAGCTTCCCATTGTTGGGTGTGCAATATGAAAATGGCGAAGTGGGTTCAGCGTTTGCACACCCTGTCTCCGTTCAAGCCTCTGAAGAGAAGCATATGGAGCTTCGAAACGCGTCAGGCATTTCCATTACGGAGCAGCTTCTACAAGCGGATCCTCGTCCCTGACTATCATAAACAAAGCTGCTGATCGAGTGCTACTCACCAGGTGGACAACCATTGGAGCAGAATGTAATACGCGGCCGTCCTGCCGCGGAGTGTGCACCACACCGTAATGTTATGGGGGCCACCCGACATTGTAACTATCATATCGGCTATGTGGGCCAGCAGCCGTAAAGAGGATTGAGGACGAGTCCACTTGCAGAGTCCATGGAGGACAAGGTTTGTGTGCTATCCGCACCACATTTCCCACAATGCACAGTCTCATTCAAGCTTCCCATTGGTGGGTGTGCAATATGAAAATGGCGAAGTGGGTTCAGCGTTTGCACACAGTGTCTCCGTTCAAGTCTCTGAAGAGAAGCATATGGAGCTTTGAAACGCGTCAGGCATTTCCATTACGGAGCAGCTTCTAGAAGCGGATCCTCGTACCTGCCTATCATAAACAAAGCTGCTGATCGAGTGCTACTCACCAGGTGGACAACCATTGGAGCAGAATGTAATACGCGGCCGTCCTGCCGCGGAGTGTGCACCACACCGTAATGTTATGGGGGCCACCCAACATGGTAACTATCATATCGGCTATGTGGGCCAGCAGCCGTAAACAGGATTGAGGACGAGTCCACCTGCAGAGTCCATGCAGGACAAGATTTGTGTGATATCCGGACCACCTTTCCCACAATGCACAGTCTCATTCGAGCTTCCCATTGGTGGGTGTGCAATATGAAAATGGCGAAGTGGGTTCAGCGTTTGCACACACTGTCTCCGTTCAAGCCTCTGAAGAGAAGCATATGGAGCTTCGAAACGCGTCAGGCATTTCCATTACGGAGCAGCTTCTACAAGCGGATCCTCATCACTGCCTATCATAAACAAAGCTGCTGATCGAGTGCTACTCACCAGGTGGACAACCATTGGAGCAGAATGGAATACGCGACTGTCCTGCTGAGGAGTGTGCACCACCCCGTGATGTTATGGGGGCCACCCGACATGGTAACTATCATATCGGCTATGTGGGCCAGCAGCCGTAAAGAGGATTGAGGACGAGCCAACTTGCAGAGTCCATGCAGGACAAGATTTGTGTGCTATCCGGACCACATTTCCCACAATGCACAGTCTCATTCGAGCTTCCCATTGGTGGGTGTGCAATATGAAAATGGCGAAGTGGGTTCAGCGTTGCACACACTGTCTCCGTTCAAGCCTCTGAAGAGAAGCATATGGAGCTTCGAAACGCGTCAGGCATTTCCATTACGGAGCAGCTTCTACAAGCGGATCCTCGTCCCTGCCTGTCAAAAAACAAAGCTGCTGATCGACTGCTAATCACCAGGTGGACAACCATTGGAGCAGAATGTAATACGCGGCCGTCCTGCCGCGGAGTGTGCACCACCCCGTAATGTTATGGGGTCCACCCAACATGGTAACTATCATATCGGCTATGTGGGCCAGCAGCCGTAAAGAGGATTGAGGACGAGTCCACTTGCAGAGTCCATGCAGGACAAGATTTGTGTGCTATCCGGACCACATTTCCCACAATGCACAGTCTCATTCGAGCTTCCCATTGGTGGGTGTGCAATATGAAAATGGCGAAGTGGGTTCAGCGTTTGCACACAGTGTCTCCGTTCAAGTCTCTGAAGAGAAGCATATGGAGCTTCGAAACGCGTCAGGCATTTCCATTACGGAGCAGCTTCTAGAAGCGGATCCTCGTCCCTGCCTATCTTAAACAAAGCTGCTGATCGAGTGCTACTCACCAGGTGGACAACCATTGGAGCAGAATGTAATACGCGGCCGTCCTGCTGCGGAGTGTGCACCACACCGTAATGTTATGGGGGCCACCCGACATGGTAACTATCATATCGGCTATGTGGGCCAGCAGCCGTAAACAGGATTGAGGACGAGTCCACTTGCAGAGTCCATGGAGGACAAGGTTTGTGTGCTATCTGCACCACATTTCCCACAATGCACAGTCTCATTCGAGCTTCCCATTGATGGGTGTGCAATATGAAAATGGCGAAGTGGGTTCAGCGTTTGCACACAGTGTCTCCGTTCAAGCCTCTGAAGAGAAGCATATGGAGCTTCGAAACGCGTCAGGCATTTTCATTACGGAGCAGCTTCTACAAGCGGATCCTCGTCCCTGCCTATCATAAACAAAGCTGCTGATCGAGTGCTACTCACCAGGTGGACAACCATTGGAGCAGAATGTAATATGCGACCGTCCTGCTGCGGAGTGTGCACCACCCCGTAATGTTATGGGGGCCACCCGACATGGTAACTATCATATCGGCTATGTGGGCCAGCAGCCGTAAACAGGATTGAGGACGAGTCCACTTGCAGAGTCCATGCAGGACAAGATTTGTGTGATATCCGGACCACATTTCCCACAATGCACAATCTCATTCGGGCTTTCCATTGGTGGGTGTGCAATATGAAAATGGCGAAGTGGGTTCAGCGTTTGCACACACTGTCTCTGTTCAAGCCTCTGAAGAGAAGCATATGGAGCTTCAAACGCGTCAGGCATTTCCATTACGGAGCAGCTTCTACAAGCGGATCCTCGTCCCTGCCTATCATAAACAAAGCTGCTGATCGAGTGCTACACACCAGGTGGACAACCATAGGAGCAGAATGTAATACGCGGCCGTCCTGCCGCTGGAGTGTGCACCACCCTGTAATGTTATGGGGGCCACCCAACATGGTAACTATCATATCGGCTATGTGGGCCAGCAGCCGTAAAGAGGATTGAGGACGAGTCCACTTGCAGAGTCCATGCAGGACAAGATTTGTGTGCTATCCGGACCACATTTCCCACAATGCACAGTCTCATTCGAGCTTCCCATTGTTGGGTGTGCAATATGAAAATGGCGAAGTGGGTTCAGCGTTTGCACACCCTGTCTCCGTTCAAGCCTCTGAAGAGAAGCATATGGAGCTTCGAAACGCGTCAGGCATTTCCATTACGGAGCAGCTTCTACAAGCGGATCCTCGTCCCTGACTATCATAAACAAAGCTGCTGATCGAGTGCTACTCACCAGGTGGACAACCATTGGAGCAGAATGTAATACGCGGCCGTCCTGCCGCGGAGTGTGCACCACACCGTAATGTTATGGGGGCCACCCGACATTGTAACTATCATATCGGCTATGTGGGCCAGCAGCCGTAAAGAGGATTGAGGACGAGTCCACTTGCAGAGTCCATGGAGGACAAGGTTTGTGTGCTATCCGCACCACATTTCCCACAATGCACAGTCTCATTCAAGCTTCCCATTGGTGGGTGTGCAATATGAAAATGGCGAAGTGGGTTCAGCGTTTGCACACAGTGTCTCCGTTCAAGTCTCTGAAGAGAAGCATATGGAGCTTCGAAACGTGTCAGGCATTTCCATTACGGAGCAGCTTCTAGAAGCGGATCCTCGTACCTGCCTATCATAAACAAAGCTGCTGATCGAGTGCTACTCACCAGGTGGACAACCATTGGAGCAGAATGTAATACGCGGCCGTCCTGCCGCGGAGTGTGCACCACACCGTAATGTTATGGGGGCCACCCAACATGGTAACTATCATATCGGCTATGTGGGCCAGCAGCCGTAAACAGGATTGAGGACGAGTCCACCTGCAGAGTCCATGCAGGACAAGATTTGTGTGATATCCGGACCACCTTTCCCACAATGCACAGTCTCATTCGAGCTTCCCATTGGTGGGTGTGCAATATGAAAATGGCGAAGTGGGTTCAGCGTTTGCACACACTGTCTCCGTTCAAGCCTCTGAAGAGAAGCATATGGAGCTTCGAAACGCGTCAGGCATTTCCATTACGGAGCAGCTTCTACAAGCGGATCCTCATCACTGCCTATCATAAACAAAGCTGCTGATCGAGTGCTACTCACCAGGTGGACAACCATTGGAGCAGAATGGAATACGCGACTGTCCTGCTGAGGAGTGTGCACCACCCCGTAATGTTATGGGGGCCACCCGACATGGTAACTATCATATCGGCTATGTGGGCCAGCAGCCGTAAAGAGGATTGAGGACGAGCCAACTTGCAGAGTCCATGCAGGACAAGATATGTGTGCTATCCGGACCACATTTCCCACAATGCACAGTCTCATTCGAGCTTCCCATTGGTGGGTGTGCAATATGAAAATGGCGAAGTGGGTTCAGCGTTTGCACACACTGTCTCCGTTCAAGCCTCTGAAGAGAAGCATATGGAGCTTCGAAACGCGTCAGGCATTTCCATTACGGAGCAGCTTCTACAAGCGGATCCTCGTCCCTGCCTATCATAAACAAAGCTGCTGATCGACTGCTAATCACCAGGTGGACAACCATTGGAGCAGAATGTAATACGCGGCCGTCCTGCCGCGGAGTGTGCACCACCCCGTAATGTTATGGGGCACCCGACATGGTAACTATCATATCGGCTATGTGGGCCAGCAGCCGTAAACAGGATTGAGGACGAGTCCACTTGCAGAGTCCATGGAGGACAAGGTTTGTGTGCTATCCGCACCACATTTCCCACAATGCACAGTCTCATTCGAGCTTCCCATTGATGGGTGTGCAATATGAAAATGGCGAAGTGGGTTCAGCGTTTGCACACAGTGTCTCCGTTCAAGTCTCTGAAGAGAAGCATATGGAGCTTCGAAACGCGTCAGGCATTTCCATTACGGAGCAGCTTCTAGAAGCGGATCCTCGTACCTGCCTATCATAAACAAAGCTGCTGATCGAGTGCTACTCACCAGGTGGACAACCATTGGAGCAGAACGTAATACGCGGCCGTCCTGCCGCGGAGTGTGCACCACACCGTAATGTTATGGGGCCACCCAACATGTTAACTATCATATCGGCTATGTGGGCCAGCAGCCGTAAACAGGATTGAGGACGAGTCCACCTGCAGAGTCCATGCAGGACAAGATTTGTGTGATATCCGGACCACCTTTCCCACAATGCACAGTCTCATTCGAGCTTCCCATTGGTGGGTGTGCAATATGAAAATGGCGAAGTGGGTTCAGCGTTTGCACACACTGTCTCGGTTCAAGCCTCTGAAGAGAAGCATATGGAGCTTCGAAACGCGTCAGGCATTTCCATTGCAGAGCAGCTTCTACAAGCGGATCCTCATCCCTGCCTATCATAAACAAAGCTGCTGATCTAGTGCTACACACCAGGTGGACAACCATTGGAGCAGAATGTAATACGCGGCCGTCCTGCCGCGGAGTGTGCACCCACCCCGTAATGTTATGGGGGCCACCCGACATGGTGACTATCATATCGGCAATGTGGGCCAGCAGCCGTAAACAGGATTGAGGACGAGTCCACTTGCAGAGTCCATGCAGGACAAGATTTGTGTGCTGCCCGGACCACATTTCCCACAATGCACAGTCTCATTCGAGCTTCCCATTGGTGGGTGTGCAATATGAAAATGGCGAAGTGGGTTCAGCGTTTGCACACACTGTCTCCGTTCAATCCTCTGAAGAGAAGCATATGGAGCTTCGATACGTGTCAGGCATTTCCATTACGGAGCAGCTTCTACAAGCGGATCCTCATCACTGCCTATCATAAACAAAGCTGCTGATCGAGTGCTACTCACCAGGTGGACAACCATTGGAGCAGAATGGAATACGCAACCGTCCTGACGCGGAGTGTGCACCACCCCGTAATGTTATGGGGGCCACCCGACATGGTAACTATCATATCGGCTATGTGGGCCAGAAGCCGTAAAGAGGATTGAGGACGAGTCCACTTGCAGAGTCCATGCAGGACAAGATTTGTGTGCTATCCAGACCACATTTCCCACAATGCACAGTCTCATTCGAGCTTCCCATTGGTGGGTGTGCAATATGAAAATGGCGAAGTGGGTTCAGCGTTTGCACACACTGTCTCCGTTCAAGCCTCTGAAGAGAAGCATATGGAGCTTCGAAACGCGTCAGGCATTTCCATTACGGAGCAGCTTCTACAAGCGGATCCTCGTCCCTGCCTATCATAAACAAAGCTGCTGATCGACTGCTACTCACCAGGTGGACAACCATTGGAGCAGAATGTAATACGCGGCCGTCCTGCCGCGCAGTGTGCACCACCCCGTAATGTTATGGGGTCCACCCAACATGGTAACTATCATATCGGCTATGTGGGCCAGTAGCCATAAAGAGGATTGAGGACGAGTCCACTTGCAGAGTCCATGAAGGAAAAGGTTTGTGTGCTATCCGCACCACATTTCCCACAATGCACAGTCTCATTGGAGCTTCCCATTGATGGGTGTGCAATATGAAAATGGCGAAGTGGGTTCAGCGTTTGCACACAGTGTCTCCGTTCAAGTCTCTGAAGAGAAGCATATGGAGCTTCGAAACGCGTCAGGCATTTCCATTACGGAGCAGCTTCTAGAAGCGGATCCTCGTACCTGCCTATCATAAACAAAGCTGTTGATCGAGTGCTACTCACCAGGTGGCCAACCATTGGAGCAGAACGTAATACGCGGCCGTCCTGCCGCGGAGTGTGCACCACACCGTAATGTTATGGGGGCCACCCAACATGGTAACTATCATATCGGCTATGTGGGCCAGCAGCCGTAAACAGGATTGAGGACGAGTCCACCTGCAGAGTCCATGCAGGACAAGATTTGTGTGATATCCGCACCACATTTCCCACAATGCACAGTCTCATTCGAGCTTCCCATTGGTGGGTGTGCAATATGAAAATGGCGAAGTGGGTTCAGCGTTTGCACACAGTGTCTCCGTTCAAGTCTCTGAGGAGAAGCATATGGAGCTTCGAAACGCGTCAGGCATTTCCATTGCGGAGCAGCTTCTACAAGCGGATCCTCATCCCTGCCTATCATAAACAAAGCTGCTGATCGATTGCTACACACCAGGTGGACAACCATTGGAGCAGAATGTAATACGTGGCCGTTCTGCCGCGGAGTGTGCACCACCCCGTAATGTTATGGGGGCCACCCGACATGGTAACTATCATATCGGCTATGTGGGCCAGCAGCCGTAAACAGGATTGAGGACGAGTCCACTTGCAGAGTCCATGCAGGACAAGATTTGTGTGCTGCCCGGACCACATTTCCCACAATGCACAGTCTCATTCGAGCTTCCCATTGGTGGGTGTGCAATATGAAAATGGCGAAGTGGGTTCAGTGTTTGCACACACTGTCTCCGTTCAAGCCTCTGAAGAGAAGCATATGGAGCTTCGAAACGCGTCAGGCATTTCCATTGCGGAGCAGCTTCTACAAGCGGATCCTCATCCCTGCCTATCATAAACAAAGCTGCTGATCGAGTGCTACACACCAGGTGGACAACCATTGGAGCAGAATGTAATACGTGGCCGTCCTGCCGCGGAGTGTGCACCACCCCGTAATGTTATGGGGGCCACCCGACATGGTAACTATCATATCGGCTATGTGGGCCAGCAGCCGTAAACAGGATTGAGGACGAGTCCACTTGCAGAGTCCATGCAGGACAAGATTTGTGTGCTGCCCGGACCACATTCCCCACAATGCACAGTCTCATTCGAGCTTCCCATTGGTGGGTGTGCAATATGAAAATGGCGAAGTGGGTTCAGCGTTTGCACACACTGTCTCCGTTCAAGCCTCTGAAGAGAAGCATATGGAGCTTCGATACGCGTCAGTCATTTCCATTACGGAGCAGCTTCTACAAGCGGATCCTCATCACTGCCTATCATAAACAAAGCTGCTGATCGAGTGCTACTCACCAGGTGGACAACCATTGGAGCAGAATGGAATACGCGACCGTCCTGCCGCGGAGTGTGCACCACCCCGTAATGTTATGGGGTCCACCCAACATGGTAACTATCATATCGGCTATGTGGGCCAGCAGCCGTAAAGAGGATTGAGGACGAGTCCACTTGCAGAGTCCATGCAGGACAAGATTTGTGTGCTATCCGGACCACATTTCCCACAATGCACAGTCTCATTCGAGCTTCCCATTGGTGGGTGTGCAATATGAAAATGGCGAAGTGGGTTCAGCGTTTGCACACAGTGTCTCCGTTCAAGTCTCTGAAGAGAAGCATATGGAGCTTCGAAACGCGTCAGGCATTTCCATTGCGGAGCAGCTTCTACAAGCGGATCCTCATCCCTGCCTATCATAAACAAAGCTGCTGATCGATTGCTACACACCAGGTGGACAACCATTGGAGCAGAATGTAATACGTGGCCGTCCTGCCGCGGAGTGTGCACCACCCCGTAATGTTATGGGGGCCACCCGACATCGTAACTATCATATCGGCTATGTGGGCCAGCAGCCGTAAACAGGATTGAGGACGAGTCCACTTGCAGAGTCCATGCAGGACAAGATTTGTGTGCTGCCCGGACCACATTTCCCACAATGCACAGTCTCATTCGAGCTTCCCATTGGTGGGTGTGCAATATGAAAATGGCGAAGTGGGTTCAGCGTTTGCACACACTGTCTCCGTTCAAGCCTCTGAAGAGAAGCATATGGAGCTTCGATACGCGTCAGGCATTTCCATTACGGAGCAGCTTCTACAAGCGGATCCTCATCACTGCCTATCATAAACAAAGCTGCTGATCGAGTGCTACTCACCAGGTGGACAACCATTGGAGCAGAATGGAATACGCGACCGTCCTGCCGCGGAGTGTGCACCACCCCGTAATGTTATGGGGGCCACCCGACATGGTAACTATCATATCGGCTATGTGGGCCAGCAGCCGTAAAGAGTATTGAGGACGAGTCCACTTGCAGAGTCCATGCAGGACAAGATTTGTGTGCTATCCGGACCACATTTCCCACAATGCACAGTCTCATTCGAGCTTCCCATTGGTGGGTGTGCAATATGAAAATGGCGAAGTGGGTTCAGCGTTTGCACACACTGTCTCCGTTCAAGCCTCTGAAGAAAAGCATATGGAGCTTCGAAACACATCAGGCATTTCCATTACGGAGCAGCTTCTACAAGCGGATTCTCGTCCCTGCCTATCATAAACAAAGCTGCTGATCGACTTCTACTCACCAGGTGGACAACCATTGGAGCAGAATGTAATACGCGGCCATCCTGCCGCGGAGTGTGCACCACCCCGTAATGTTATGGGGTCCACCCAACATGGTAACTATCATATCGGCTATGTGGGCCAGCAGCCGTAAAGAGGATTGAGGACGAGTCCACTTGCAGAGTCCATGCAGGACAAGATTTGTGTGCTATCCGGACCACATTTCCCACAATGCACAGTCTCATTCGAGCTTCCCATTGGTGGGTGTGCAATATGAAAATGGCGAAGTGGGTTCAGCGTTTGCACACACTGTCTCCGTTCAAGCCTCTGAAGAAAAGCATGTGGAGCTTCGAAACACATCAGGTATTTCCATTACGGAGCAGCTTCTACAAGCGGATCCTCGTCCCTGCCTATCATAAACAAAGCTGCTGATCGACTTCTACTCACCAGGTGGACAACCATTGGAGCAGAATGTAATACGTGGCCGTCCTGCCGCGGAGTGTGCACCACCCCGTAATGTTATGGGGGCCACCCGACATGGTAACTATCATATCGGCTATGTGGGCCAGCAGCCGTAAACAGGATTGAGGACGAGTCCACTTGCAGAGTCCATGCAGGACAAGATTTGTGTGCTGCCCGGACCACATTCCCCACAATGCACAGTCTCATTCGAGCTTCCCATTGGTGGGTGTGCAATATGAAAATGGCGAAGTGGGTTCAGCGTTTGCACACACTGTCTCCGTTCAAGCCTCTGAAGAGAAGCATATGGAGCTTCGATACGCGTCAGTCATTTCCATTACGGAGCAGCTTCTACAAGCGGATCCTCATCACTGCCTATCATAAACAAAGCTGCTGATCGAGTGCTACTCACCAGGTGGACAACCATTGGAGCAGAATGGAATACGCGACCGTCCTGCCGCGGAGTGTGCACCACCCCGTAATGTTATGGGGGCCACCCAACATGGTAACTATCATATCGGCTATGTGGGCCAGCAGCCGTAAACAGGATTGAGGACGAGTCCACCTGCAGAGTCCATGCAGGACAAGATTTGTGTGATATCCGGACCACCTTTCCCACAATGCACAGTCTCATTCGAGCTTCCCATTGGTGGGTGTGCAATATGAAAATGGCGAAGTGGGTTCAGCGTTTGCACACACTGTCTCCGTTCAAGCCTCTGAAGAGAAGCATATGGAGCTTCGATACGCGTCAGTCATTTCCATTACGGAGCAGCTTCTACAAGCGGATCCTCATCACTGCCTATCATAAACAAAGCTGCTGATCGAGTGCTACTCACCAGGTGGACAACCATTGGAGCAGAATGGAATACGCGACCGTCCTGCCGCGGAGTGTGCACCACCCCGTAATGTTATGGGGGCCACCCGACATGGTAACTATCATATCGGCTATGTGGGCCAGCAGCCGTAAAGAGGATTGAGGACGAGTCCACTTGCAGAGTCCATGCAGGACAAGATTTGTGTGCTATCCGGACCATATTTCCCACAATGCACAGTCTCAATCGAGCTTCCCATTGGTGGGTGCGCAATATGAAAATGGCGAAGTGGGTTCAGCGTTTGCACACACCGTCTCCGTTCAAGCCTCTGAAAAGAAGCATCTGGAGCTCGAAACGCGTCAGGCATTTCCATTACGGAGCAGCTTCTACAAGCGGATCCTCGTCTCTGCCTTTAATAAACAAAGCTGCTGATCGACTGCTACTCACCAGGTGGACAACCATTGGAGCAGATTGTAATACGCGGCCGTCCTGCCGCGGAGTGTGCACGACCCCGTAATGTTATGGGGTCCACCCAACATGGTAACTATCATATCGGCTATGTGGGCCAGCAGCCGTAAACAGGATTGAGGACGAGTCCACCTGCAGAGTCCATGCAGGACAAGATTTGTGTGATATCCGGACCACCTTTCCCACAATGCACAGTCTCATTCGAGCTTCCCATTGGTGGGTGTGCAATATGAAAATGGCGAAGTGGGTTCAGCGTTTGCACACACTGTCTCCGTTCAAGCCTCTGAAGAGAAGCATATGGAGCTTCAAAACGCGTCAGGCATTTCCATTGCGGAGCAGCTTCTACAAGCGGATCCTCATCCCTGCCTATCATAAACAAAGCTGCTGATCGAGTGCTACACACCAGGTGGGCAACCATTGGAGCAGAATGTAATACGCGGCCGTCCTGCCGTGGAGTGTGCACCACCCCGTAATGTTATGGGGGCCACCCGACATGGTAACTATCATATCGGCTATGTGGGCCAGCAGCCGTAAAGAGGATTGAGGACGAGTCCACCTGCAGAGTCCATGCAGGACAAGATTTGTGTGATATCCAGACCACCTTTCCCACAATGCACAGTCTCATTCGAGCTCCCCATTGGTGGGTGTGCAATATGAAAATGGCGAAGTGGGTTCAGCGTTTGCACACACTGTCTCCGTTCAAGCCTCTGAAGAGAAGCATATGGAGCTTCGAAACGCGTCAGGCATTTCCATTACGGAGCAGCTTCTACAAGCGGATCCTCGTCCCTGCCTATCCTAAACAAAGCTGCTGATCGAGTGCTACTCACCAGGTGGACAACCATTGGAGCAGAATGTAATACGTGGCCGTCCTGCCGCGGAGTGTGCACCACCCCGTAATGTTATGGGGGCCACCCGACATGGTAACTATCATATCGGCTATGTGGGCAAGCAGCCGTAAACAGGATTGAGGACGAGTGCACTTGCAGAGTCCATGCAGGACAAGATTTGTGTGCTATCCAGACCACATTTCCCACAAAGCACAGTCTTATTCGAGCTTCCCATTGGTTGGTGTGCAATATGAAAATGGCGAAGTGGGTTCAGCGTTTGCACACACTGTCTCCGTTCAAGCCTCTGAAGAGAAGCATATGGAGCTTCGAAACGCGTCAGGCATTTCCATACGGAACCGCTTCTTCCTACTCTTCTTGTCCTTGCCCTTCCCTGACCCCGAGGTCTCAGGCTGGTCCTCCGGGGGGCTTGTGGGGTTCTGGTTGTCCTCTGTACTTGCTCCGGATGCCTCCATTGTGCTTCACTGTTGTTTGGCTTTTATTTGTATGGTTTTTTTCTACTTTTATAGTGCATTTTCCCACATGACGCATGGGAATTGCAGGCCTGTGGCTGGTTTTCTCAGATTTTTGTATCGCGATTGGCGTCATTGCTACTATTTTCGCGTTGGTGTTTCGCGTTTTTGTGGCGTCGCATTGATTTTAACGTGTTCATTTGACGCGTTATCGTGTGACTATCGCATGGTACCGCCATGTTGGGAATGCCACGTTGACACGGCTTTATTTTTCCGCGATGGACTGCGATGTGAAGTGTTGCGTTAAGCTGGATTTGCGGTAGTTATCACACGTTCTTAAGAATATGCCCCTCAGTTTTATGATCCCAATAATCAAAAATGTTTCCATTCCTTAGCACTCAACAATTTGATGTCACTGATATTTCCGATAACAGTCCATGGACCACAGTATCCATCATTCATTGCATTTATGCTGGTTGTTATATCCTTATATTGCCTCAAAGAAGTCAATTTCACGTAGGGCAGATTCATGAAAATCCTGCATAATATAAAAGATGACACGTCTGCCAATCCATGCACTATGTTAAACATTAGATTTTCCACTGTTCCTTAACATATCCTCTGCGCAATCAACAATAACATGTCCTCTGCGCAATCAACAATATCTCCATTCAGGAATGTGCAAGTGTAAATAAACCCTGCAAACCCCGACCACCTCCAAAATGTTTTTAAAGTCAACAGCACACAGGCAGGCTTCCCGTTATTCCACAGTGGCCTCACCTCAAGCAATTCACTTCATCTTCACTCCAGTGCAACTGGGAGGCGTCCTTTATATAGATTATCCATAACAGAGACTATTGGAATCAATCACTGTCTAAATGCCATATTTTGGAAAGAAATTCGGTAATTATACCACTGCCACTTTAAAAGTTGCATTCAGCAAAAAACTGGTCCTTTTTCGCTGTTTGACTTTGATTTAAAAGAGGGTTGAATCTAACTGCCATTAGAGGTGCATATGATTGAGGTTACGCTGGAACCGAAACGCGTCATGCTGTGAATTTTTACCTTGCCTGGAATAAAAGCCTGCTCTTTACCGAAGCACGTCTGGTCGGGCACGGATTTTGCAGCACTGAAGTGGTGCATGTTCTCTCTTTGGAATATTTTGGCTTTGACCGCAGCCAGCCGAGGACTCCGACCCGAAGAGGCCATGTGGCAGTTTCTGTGCATCACTGACTTCTGGACTTTGATACAAGGATGCCCGCCGGCGAGATTGGGATGAGCAATGGAGTGTGAATGGCAGGGCCACATGTGAGAGGCCCGCCTCAAACTTTGGAGACCCTCTTGATTTGCTAGGGTTTGTAGGGGAATCGTTCCCTTGCACAGCGTGTGAAGTAATATTGCAGATGAAAGGCAAGAATAAACGGACTAAAACTGAAGTTTGTGAGACTAATTATGAACAAAACTGGCTACATTTGGCAGCATCCCCTATATATGCAAGAAAAAGCATTGTGAGATTGAAAAGCAAAAAACGAAAATTACGAAGAGAAAGGCAAGGTTTTTAAACACAGTAACAGAGCATTATGGGCATTGTGGTCCTGAGAAATGTACAAGTATGCATACTCTTGACAGTGTGTGACATGGGAAGAGTAAAGTACTATACCATGAACGATTATCCATAACAGAGACTATTGGAATCAATCACTGTCTAAATGCCATATTTTGGAAAGAAATTAGGTAATTATACCACTGCCACTTTAAAAGTTGCATTCAGCAAAAAAACCTGGCCCCTTTTCGCTGTTTGACTTTGATTGAAAAAGGGTTGAATCTAACTGCCATTGAGGTGCATATGATTAAGGTTCGCTGGAACCGAAACGCGTCATGCAGTGAATTTTTACCTTGCCTGGAATAAAAGCATCTTTTTACCGAAGCACGTCTGGTGGGCCTGATTTTGCAGCACTGAAGTGGTGCATGTTCTCTCTTTGGATATATATATATATATATATATATATATATATATATATATATATATATATATATATATATATATATATATATACCAACACGTGGTAGTCCCAATTAGAGCAGCACTCGAGAGACGACGGAGGATACCAGCCTCAGTCACAGGTATGGGCAGAGTTCATGTAGCAGGTAAGTAAAAGCAGCCTTCCGCGGTGCCTGACGCGTTTCGCTGGATAGCTTTTTCAAAGGCTTTAGGCGGAAGGTAAACGTGCTGCGGTGTGCCTACTCCCTCATACATATACCAACAATGACGCAGCCCCTGAATGGGGCAGCTGCAAATCAAACAGTGCTGTAGGCATTGTGGGGGATGTAGTGCAATTTATTTTCATCTTAAAAATTAATATATGCACAATTACTACTCGATAAAGTCCTCAGTGAACCCCCGCCACAGAAATCTGTCCTTATTCCTGCGTCGCTCCTCCGTATCCAGGCCGGTGTATCCGACCCCCGGCCCCCTTCAATCCGGGGTGGTGCTTTCTCGTGACTGGGCCGCCGCCTGTAGATGCCAACACGTGGTAGTCCCAATTAGAGCAGCACTCGAGGAGACGACGGAGGTTACCAGCCTCAGTCACAGGTATGGGCAGAGTTCATGTAGCAGGTAAGTAAAGAAGCCTTTCGCGGTGCCTGACGCGTTCGCTGGATAGCTTTTTCAAAGGCTTTAGGCGGAAGGTAAACGTGCTGCGGTGTGCCTACTCCCTCATACATATACCAACAATGACACGCCCCTGAATGGGGCAGCTGCAAATCAAACAGTGCTGTACGCATTGTGGGGGATGTAGTGCAATTTATTTTTACCTTAAAAATTAAAATATGCACAATTACTGCTCGATAAAGTCCTCAGTGAACCCCCGCCACAGAAATCTGTCCTTATTCCTGCGTCGCTCCTCCGTATCCAGGCCGGTGTATGAGGGAGTAGGCACACCGCAGCACATTTACCTTCCGCCTAAAGCCTTTGAAAAAGCTATCCAGCGAAACGCGTCAGGCACCGCGAAAGGCTGCTTTTACTTACCTGCTACATGAACTCTGCCCATACCTGTGACTGAGGCTGGTAACCTCCGTCGTCTCCTCGAGTGCTGCTCTAATTGGGACTACCACGTGTTGGCATCTAAAGGCGGCGGCCCAGCCGTTGAGAAAGCACCACCCCGGATTGAAGGGGGCCGTGGGGTCGGATACACCGGCCTGGCTACGGAGGAGCGACACAGGAATAAGGACAGATTTCTGTGGCGGGGGTTCACTGAAGACTTTATCGAGCAGTAATTGTGCATATTTTAATTTTTAAGGTGAAAATAAATTGCACTACATCCCCCACAATGCCTACAGCACTGTTTGATTTGCAGCTGCCCCATTCAGGGGCGTGTCATTGTTGTTATATGTATGAGGGAGAAGGCACACCGCAGCACGTTTACCTTCCACCTAAAGCCTTTGAAAAAGCTATCCAGCGAAACGCGTCAGGCACCGCGAAAGGCTGCTTTTACTTATCTGCTACATTAACTCTGCCCATACCTGTGACTGAGGCTGGTAACCTCCGTCGTCTCCTCGAGTGCTGCTCTAATTGGGACTACCACGTGTTGGCATCTAAAGGCGGCGGCCCAGCCGTCGAAAGCACCACCCGGATTGAAGGGGGCCGTGGGGTCGGATACACCGGCCTGGATATGGAGGAGCGACGCAGGAATAAGGACAGATTTCTGTGGCGGGGGTTCACTGAGGACTTTATCGAGCAGTAATTGTGCATATTTTAATTTTTAAGGTGAAAATAAATTGCACTACATCCCCCACAATGCCTACAGCACTGTTTGATTTGCAGCTGCCCCATTCAGGGGCATGTCATTGTTGGTATATGTATGAGGGAGTAGGCACACCGCAGCACGTTTACCTTCCGCCTAAAGCCTTTGAAAAAGCTATCCAGCTAAATGCGTCAGGCACTGTGAAAGGCTGCTTTTACTTACCTGCTACATGCACTCTGCCCATACCTGTGACTGAGGCTGGTAACCTCTGTCGTCTCCTCGAGTGCTGCTCTAATTGGGACTACCACGTGTTGGCATCTAAAGGTGGCGGCCCAGCCGTCGAGAAAGCACCACCCCGGATTGAAGGGGGCCGTGGGGTCGGATACACCGGCCTGGATACGGAGGAGCGACGCAGGAATAAGGACAGATTTCTGCGGCAGGGGTTCACTGAGGACTTTATCGAGCAGTAATTGTGCATATTTTAATTTTTAAGGTGAAAATAAATTGCACTACATCCCCCACAATGCCTACAGCACTGTTTGATTTGAGCTGCCCCATTCAGGGGCGTGTCATTGTTGGTATATGTATGAGGGAGTAGGCACACCGCAGCACATTTACCTTCCGCCTAAAGCCTTTGAAAAAGCTATCCAGCGAAACGCGTCAGGCACCGCGAAAGGCTGCTTTTACTTACCTGCTACATGAACTCTGCCCATACCTGTGACTGAGGCTGGTAACCTCCGTCGTCTCCTCGAGTGCTGCTCTAATTGGGACTACCACGTGTTGGCATCTAAAGGCAGCGGCCCAGCCGTCGAAAAAGCACCACCCCGGATTGAAGGGGGCCATGGGGTCGGATACACCGGCCTGGATACGGAGGAGCGACGCAGGAATAAGGACAGATTTCTGTGGCGGGGGTTCACTGAGGACTTTATCGAGCAGTAATTGTGCATATTTTAATTTTTAAGGTGAAAATAAATTGCACTACATCCCCCACAATGCCTACAGCACTGTTTGATTTGCAGCTGCCCCATTCAGGGGTGTGTCATTGTTGGTATATGTATGAGGGAGTAGGCACACCGCAGCACGTTTACCTTCCGCCTAAAGCCTTTGAAAAAGCTATCCAGCGAAACGCGTCAGGCACCGCGAAAGGCTGCTTTTACTTACCTGCTACATGAACTCTGCCCATACCTGTGACTGAGGCTGGTAACCTCCGTCGTCTCCTTGAGTGCTGCTCTAATTGGGACTACCACGTGTTGTCATCTAAAGGCGGCGGCCCAGCCATTGAGAAAGCACCACCCCGGATTGAAGGGGGCCGTGGGGTCGGATACACCGGCCTGGATACGGAGGAGCGACGCAGGAATAAGGACAGATTTCTGTGGCGGGGGTTCACTGAGGACTTTATCGAGCAGTAATTGTGCATATTTTAATTTTTAAGGTGAAAATAAATTGCACTACATCCCCCACAATGCCTACAGCACTGTTTGATTTGCAGCTGCCCCAATCAGGGGTGTGTCATTGTTGGTATATGTATGAGGGAGTAGGCACACCGCAGCACGTTTACCTTCCGCCTAAAGCCTTTGAAAAAGCTATCCAGCGAAACGCGTCAGGCACCGCGAAAGGCTGCTTTTACTTACCTGCTACATGAACTCTGCCCATACCTGTGACTGAGGCTGGTATCCTCCGTCGTCTCCTCGAGTGCTGCTCTAATTGGGACTACCACGTGTTGGTATATATATATATATATATATATATATATATATATATATATATATATATTATCTACTGGCGGTCGCCAGTAGATAGTTATAGTTACAACCTATTATCCATAGGAAATCCGCGACATTCTATTTGAAATAACTCTCTTGCCGGTTGACGTATCTTCGCAAAATTTTCAAACTTTGTGGGGCGCTCTGGTCCGCTCCTACCCTGAAAGTCTCGGGGGATTCGTCAAGCGGGGGCCGAGAAAAAGGGGGTCCCAAAACGCGTTTTCCCCATGCAATTTTCCATAGGAAACTTTAGACACGGCTACAGCCCGAACTGCTGAACGGAATTACACCAAATTTGGCAAAGAGGTAGTTCTTGGTTCAGAAAGAACCCTTTTGTTAAATGGTGTAAATCCGTTCAGTAGTTGCTGAGAAAATCAAAAGTAAAAAGATAGATATATCTAGGGCCGCGGATCCTCCCGAGCACGAGCTTTATGTTAATTGGCTGTCAACACTCCAAATCAGGAAGTGTTGGCAGCCATTTTATCCTCGGTAGAACCGAGGGACAGAAACAAGTGCGCAAAGCGCACAAAGAGGCAGGGTAGAAACACCTGACCCCTAGGTCTGCTCAGGGGTCCCACAAGGACCCCTGGGCAAAAATGTTAAAATTTTTTTTTAAATCGGCAGGATGCGCTCAGGGTGCGCGAACCCTGCCGAAAAAAAAAAAATCGAGCGCGGTCTCCGCGCTTCGATGTTAATTGGCCCCGGGTGGGCCAAGTCCTGGGGAGCATGCTGGGGGGTTAATTTTATGTGTGGGGGCCTCTAAGGGCCCCCAAGCCCGAGGGACCACCACCCACCGGGGCTTTATGTATAATGGTGCGGGAGGGCTCTGAGCCCTCCCGCAGCCCCAGGGACCACCACCTCCCGGGGCTTCTTTTTAAATTAAAAACCTGTGTGGGGGCTCCAGCCCCCACACGCCCGAGACCACCACCTCCCGGGGCACTAAGAAAAATTACAATGGGGGTCCGTTTTGGACCCCCAAGCCCGAGGACCACCACCTCCCCGGGGCTTTCAAAATGTAAGGAGGGGGCCGCGCGCTCCCTCCTGGAGCCTGTGGTGGCCCTGGGGACCACCACCCCCAGGGCCGGCTCCTGCAGTGTCCCGGGTGCCTACCCCCGGGACACTGCTGTTTGCAATGACAGGACGGAGCCTCGCGGCTCCCGTCCTGTCATTGCAAACTGCTTGGATATTGGAAGAGAGCAGGAAACCTGCTCTCTCTTCCAATATCCAAGCCGATTGCTTTTCCACATGGGGAGCTGCATCTTAGCAGCTCCCGATGTGTAAAGCAATGCCGGCTCCCGTAGGACACGGGGAGCCGGCGGGACTGTGGGGGCTTGGGGACCCCCACAGTCCCCAACGAGAGGCCAGGCCCGGGGGATGGGGTCCCCGGGGCATAAGTGGCCACGGAGGGGGCCACGCAGCCCCCCTCCCAAAGTAAAAAATGGGGAAAAAAATTAAAAAAAGTGCAAGGCCGGCCCGGGGATGGGGTCCCCGGGGCCTTAAATAGCCTGAGGAGGGGGCCACGCAGCCCCCTCCAAATAAAAAAAAAGAGGCCATGCCCCGGGGATGGGGTCCCCGGGGCCAATACAGGCCCAGGGAAGGGGGCCACGCGGCCCCCTTCCCGTTTTTATTTTTATTTTAATTTTAAAAAAGGGGTAAGGCTCTGGGGAATGGGGTCCCCAGGGCCTAAAAATAGGAAAAAGGAAGGGGGGCCACACAGCCCCCCTTCAGGGGGGAAAAAAAAACAAACAAAACAAAAAAACGATTGGGCCCGTAGGCCCCGCCCCCTTCCTTCACCACTCTGCAAACGCGCCCCTGGCGCGTTTGCAGAAGAAAGCAATTCCCTTGAATACTGGGGGTCCCTGGGGACCAACTAGCCCACCAGGAACCTCCAGTATGCGCCAGGGGCTGCCTTGCAGAGAGGTGTACAGAGGCCACGCCCCTTTTACACCTCTTTGCAACGCAGCTCTATGGCGCTTTTGGAGGTATATGGTGGGCTAGTTACACCCAGGGACCCTCAGGATTCAAGGGAGTTAATCCCCCGACTTAAACACGCCACGGGGCGCGTTTGCACAGTGGTGAAGGGAGGGGCGGGGCTTCAGGTGACATGTGTGCAAACAGGCCCGTGGCGCGTTTTAAGATGGGGAATTAAATCCTCTTCAATCCTGAGGGTCCCTGGGGGCCAACTAGCCCAACAGGTACGTCCAGAAAGCGCCACAGAGCTGCGTTGCAGAGAGGTGTAAAAGGGGTGTGGCCTCTGTACATGTCTCTGCAACGCAGCCTCTGGCGCATACTGGAGGTTCCTGGTGGGCTAGTTGGCCCGTAGGGACCCTCATGATTCAAGGGGACTTAATCCCCCAACTTAAAACGCGCCACGGGACGCGTTTGCACAGATGTCACCTCAGGCCCCGCCCCTCCCTTCACCATTGTGCAAATATTCCTCTAAAATCAGCCGAAATACGAATTCTGATTTACTCACCTGTTATCAGGAGAGACCTCAGTGCTGCATCTTTCAGCCCAGTACTAATCCTGAAAAGTAATTTTAACCGTACTTACCAGTAACTTGAATTTCCTTCCATAGGCTAACATTGACTGGTTTCACTTGGAAATTCTTCTAAGTGTGGAGTTTTGGAACTTTAAAATATTCCTCTAAAATCAGCCGAAATACGAATTCGATTTACTCACCTGTTATCAGGAGAGACCTCAGTGCTGCATCTTTCAGCCCAGTACTGATCCTCAAAAGTAATTTTAACCGTACTTACCAGTAACTTGAATTTCCTTCCATAGGATATCATTGCCTGCTTTTTGCTGAAAAAGTTTCTAAGTGTTGATTTTTGAAACATACAAATATTCCTCTAAAATCAGCCGAAATCCGAATTCTGATTTACTCACCTGTTATCAGGAGAGACCTCAGTGCTGCATCTTTCAGCCCAGTACTGATCCTCAAAAGTAATTTTAACCGTACTTACCAGTAACTTGAATTTCCTTCCATAGGATATCATTGCCTGCTTTTTGCTGAAAAAGTTTCTAAGTGTTGATTTTTGAAACATACAAATATTCCTCTAAAATCAGCCGAAATACGAATTCCGATTTACTCACCTGTTATCAGGAGAGACCTCAGTGCTGCATCTTTCAGCCCAGTACTGATCCTCAAAAGTAATTTTAACCGTACTTACCAGTAACTTGAATTTCCTTCCATAGGATATCATTGCCTGCTTTTTGCTGAAAAAGTTTCTAAGTGTTGATTTTTGAAACATACAAATATTCCTCTAAAATCAGCCGAAATACGAATTCCGATTTACTCACCTGTTATAAGGAGAGACCTCAGTGTTGTATCTTTCAGCCCAGTACTGGTCCTGAAAAGTAATTTTAACCGTACTTACCAGTAACTTATATTTTCTTCCATAGGAATCCATTGTCTGGTTTTCAGCAGAAAAGTTTCAAAGTGTCGATTTTCACAAACTACAAATATTCCTTAAAAATCGCCTGTATGACTTAAACGCATTCTTTTCAACTGTTTACAGGAGATGCACCAGTGCTGGATCCAGGATCCAACACTGAGTAAGAAAAAGTAACGATAACAGTTTTTACCTGCTAAGTGAATTTCCTTCCATAGGATAACATTGGTGATTCTATGAGAAAAAGTTTCTAAGTGTCAACTTTTAAAATACAATAATATTCCTTAAAAATCACGACTGTAACCAAAACGCTTTTACTCAACTGTTTACAGGAGATGTACCAGGACTGAATCTAGGATCCAGTCCTGTGGTTAGAAAAGTAATCCATAAAGTAACTAATTGCATTTAACTAGAAATTCACATTGAGCTGAATGTTGCATTGTGTTTGAAAATGTGTTGCCCATTGCAACAACTGTAACTACTGTACTTAAAAGTCTATTGCCTATGTGCAAAGTATTTAAACTAAAGTAATTCATTCTGAGAAAGTATTTTTTGTAATGTAATGTATAATGTAATTACAATGTAATTTAAAAATAAAATATGTAAAAGAAATTGTTTCTAAAAATGTAGTAAATCAGTATGAAAAAAATTAATATAAAAATTAATACATTTAAAAATTGTCATTTAAAAAACCTTTGAAATTCACTGAAAAAACCGTAGGTTTCAGCCACGTTATAGCTACAAATTAGCATTTTAAAAACCTTTGAAATTCACTGAAAAAACCATAGGTTTCAGACACGTTATAGTTAGAAATTAGCATTTAAAAAACCTTTGAAATTCACTGAAAAAACCATAGGTTTTAGGGACAGTTATAGTTAGTTGGACATTGCACTCGTACAAAACCCGTGAAATTCCCCGTTATAGTTAGTTCAGCTAACTATAACTCGCGCCCGCAATGCACTGCTGATGACGTCACATATTACATCACTCATGACATGGTCAGTGACATCACTGATGACATCACTGATGACATCTCAAATGACATCACTGATGACATCATCCACGTGATAATCTGATGCAGCTCCTCACACCCTAATATAACCTTTGATACACCCAATCTAAATTACAGAGTGCCATTCGCAAAACCATAGACACTCCAACACCAATAACTACATACCCACTCACTGATTCTTAGGTCTACACACACACATCCACTCACTCACCCGTACAGTCACTCATACTTATGGTCACTCAGTACAGGACTATCATATGCACTCTTACTCCTATATAGACACTCAAACACCGCCACTCATCCATAGAGGTACTCACACACCTAGTCAGTCATGCAAATAATTAAACACACTGCCATTTACTCACCTATACAGTTATACACACACCAGCTCACTTAATCATACAAATACTAGCACATTGTTACGCTCTTATACAATCACTGATACAAGCACACACTCATCCATACAGCCACTATCACAATCACTGACTCTCGCTTATAGCTATTTATATACTCCAATACACATATATACTGCCTTTCACATATGTAGTTACTCACACATGTACCACTGGGACATACATTCACTCACTAACACACTCTTACACACACTTACCCACCCATACAGTCTATCACAGATGCACTCTTGAAACCATCCACCCAGTGAATCACCCACTCACACATCTATGCACAGTCGCACACACCCCATCCACACAAACACTCAGGCACCCATACAGATACTCATAGAACCAATCAATAACCCATATAGACACTCATGTAGCTATTCACAAACACATGCAGCCACTTACACAGCAACAGACGGATACAGACATTCACACAGTTTAGTCACTAACCCATGCATTCAGTAAGATACGTTTAATCACTCACTTGTAGAGTCAGTCACGCACGTACTAAATCATCCATTCAGACACTTATACACCCACTCATTCTTCAATACGCCTTTCCCTATATATATTAAACATATTTAAACTTTACAGAAACACACAGTCACTGGATGATGTCATCAGTGATGTCATTTGAGATGTCATCAGTGATGTCATCAGTGATGTCACTGACCATGTCATGAGTGATGTAATATGTGACGTCATCAGCAGTGCATTGCGGGGCGCGAGTTATAGTTAGCTGAACTAACTATAACGGGGAATTTCACGGGTTTTGTACGAGTGCAATGTCCAACTAACTATAACTGTCCCTAAAACCTATGGTTTTTTCAGTGAATTTCAAAGGTTTTTAAATGCTAATTTCTAACTATAACGTGTCTGAAACCTATGGTTTTTTCAGTGAATTTCAAAGGTTTTTAAAATGCTAATTTGTAACTATAACGTGCCTGAAACCTACGGTTTTTTCAGTGAATATATATATATATATATATATATATATATCTATATATCAAAGCAAAACCCTTTCAGGCATATATATGTATATAGTTATCGCCTCCAAATTATTGCCAGGAAGAGAGTGGCACTTCAAATCGAAGATCCCAAGGTGATTTATTAAGAGAAGTGAGCGAAAGTCAACCTGTTTCAGTTGTCGACTAACAACCTTCCGCACTACAGTGAGCACCATTATTTTCTGTGCTTATATTGTTTCACATGGTGTAAAAGCATCAAAACAAACAAAGAAATTGCGGTATCAGCTCAATCCAAATCAGTCGCCATCTTTAAACATTTTCACATGAACTAAGTGCCTTTGGATTGCAAATTTTCAGGAGAGGGTAAAGGTATCGGTCTGACATCTGTTCCTGAGGACTAGGGGAGTTCAGCACAGTCTATCCAGTGACGAGTGAGTGAGGAGCCAGGGGATAGGATGCTGGAGCTAGGAGCTGGAGCTAGGGGCACGGAGCATGGAGGCAGTGTACAGGGGCCACAGCTTGTCCTGGCCTTCCCTGTGGATCAGTGACCAGGGAGGCGAACCAGGGAACCAGAGAGGTGAGCTGTGATGCTGCGTGCTTCGTGCTGCATGTGAGAGTCAAGCCAGGTGGCTGCTGTCATCATAGAGCACTGAGCACCTCTGTGACTGCAGCCACCCACTGCCCCCCCCCACTGCCCACTGCTTGGTCCCCCAGTCCCACGGGCAGACATCCTCCTGTACTCCTAGCCCTAGAACCATTGGATCTTTTTCCTTTTAACACAATTCCTGTGCCACTCTTGGAAAATACAAATTACAAAATGCACTTAAAATACACTCAACTGGATAAGTTCAAGTTTTGCTGCCCTAAGACCTGGAACCAGCCACGGCAGCCAGAACTTGATGTGATAATAGGAGGAGTGGCAGGAGGGGGGATAATGATTGCAATGGAAAAAACAACCTGGTGGGCAAAGTAAAGAGAGGAGAAACGAGAAGGCTTTGGGAGCCAGCCTGTGTGGTACGTTGGGAATAGACTGCAGATGCCATCACAGCACGGAAGCAGTCAGCATTAGGTCAGTGACGTTTGTGGGTGAGGGGAGTTCTGCTTTCCAACTTACAGTCCGGCACCCCTAACCTAGCCTCTTAAAAACTTGCAACCAGTAGCATTCTCAGGGCTCGTCAAGACTTATCAAGTCGTATCAAGTCTTCTCTGCCTGGGAGCTGTGGGGGAGCATTCAGAGACTCCTCAGAGAATAGAGCCCAGAGTTCACTCCAGGGTAACAGGTGACAGGATAACAGGCCAAGAAGAAGCGGGTCATCAACTAGAGCGGAGGACATCACCAGGGTGTTCGTGCCTCCCTGAATTGGTCACATTGTCATCTAGTTGAAATGAGCGTAAAGTTGACCTTCAGGAAGAAGGCAGCCCCAAACCAGTTCTAATCAAATCAGTGCTTTCTTGTGTAAGCTGCAGCAGCTGTATCGGTAAGGCAAAGCAACTGCCCAGAAAGGAAAAGAGGGCTACGTGAAAAGTCATTAAGCCTGTGAGGGAAACATCCTTTCCAGGGCGGGTTACAGGCAGCAGACACCTTGAAACCACAAAGCTAAAGTGAGCATCAATGCGGTCCGTGATAGCAAGAGGGGTCCTGGCACAGAGGAGGACCAAGTCGTCTAAGAGATCCAGGCAAAGAACTCCAGATCAGGATTCAGTCATGTGTGGATGAAGCTATAGGTCTGAATATCCCTACCATATCTGCACACGCCAAAAAAGTTACAAATCTTAAACTTTTTTATCTCAAAAACATCAGAATTTCCAGGTCCAGAAGCTAATAGCCCCCAATCAATCCAAGTCTTAGTATGTAATTCAGCAAATTTGAGGGTGAGCCCTTAAGGGAGAATGTAGGGTGTCAAGAAATGTAGCATGGCGTTCCACCAGTTATGCCAGTAACATCAAGTACAATACAAGTAGATGTGTGCAAAATTAACTTAACAGAGTCCTTCTCAACACTAAATCTCAGTAACTGGGATAATCTCAGCCCAAGGTCTATAATAGTCAATCAATATGGGCAAACAGAAGGCCTTGAGTCACAGGATCAACCAGTAATTGAACTTTCAGAAATCATCTCCTTCATACACAAAGCCAGTGTATTGCAGATCAGACACCCATTGGTGCCGCTCCTTGCCCCATCTGCAAGGGGACAGGAGACACTTGGGGCTGATTATGACTTTTGGCAGTGCGGCGGTGGGTGGCCCACCACCACCGTGCCCCTGCACCGCCAAGAGTCATTGCCACCTGCCCACCAGATTACAAGTAATCTTCTGGTGTGGCGGGCAGGGGGTGTGGTGGTTTCTTAGTGGTGCCTCTTACAAAGGAAGGCAGTGCCTTTGACATAGGCACCGCAATGGGAACACTACAGAGGTTCCTGCATGGCATGGACTGTAAAGTCCATGCCGTGCAGGAACTGGGGTGCATGCACACAGGAGGCACATGTTGTGCCCCCCCTGCATGCATTCCCAGGCTGAGGGGGCACAGGGGGCCCTGTAGGGCCCGCTTTATTTCAGCACCACCACCCTTTTCATGGATGAAATACCTCCATGAAAAGGCTGGCGGTCCATAAACTTGTAATATGCTCGGCAGTGCCGCAGCGGCACCACTTGCATCCTACAATGGCCCTGACTGCCATGCCACCACCAAGGAACAGTAGTTCCCTAGTGGAGCCAGTGGTCCAATTATGGTCCGACTGCCCAACTCGCAATAGGGCAGTGCAGCGGTAGCTGGACTGCCACCACAGCGCCACCACTAGTCAGGCAGTCCTCGGACCGCCAGACTCGTAATTAAGCCGTTGGCTACTACAACACTCAGTCTAAGTCCATTCTTGGCTCAAAGTAGCAGTTCTCTGACCCAGGTTGAATTCACCTTTGAAATTAATAACCCTAAATTGGTGGGCTCGGAAGTTCCAGAACAAATAGCAAGTGGTGTTCCAGGGTGCCCATCTGTCGCCTATGAATGCCACGTCAACAGAAATTCACCGTCAAGCAGATAAACAGGAACTTCAGTTGGACCTTTTAAACATCTTGGCAGTCCACATAGTGGGTATAGATGAGAACTGCAAGCCCTCAATGATCTGATACGGAGGAAGTAAAATCATAATTATACACAACAAGTTATATGTCAGTGTGCAATTTTAGAGGATAAGCCCCCAAGTTCTGTCATCAATTCTCAATGACATTTTGATGGAAGTGAAGTCTCCTGCAGCTAGGCCATTTGAGAAGCAACGTGTTCTTGAATACACAATCAAAGAAACTGCATAAAAGAAGGGCTGAAGGAAAATCATACTCTAACGCCGACACATAACCTGGCCCGAGTAAAGGGCCTGGTAAGGGGACAGCCATTGAACAGTAGTAAGATCAGCCCCTTAAAACAAGTTGCAGAGGTATCAGAAGAGGAGAATCCATCAGTTGTGCCCCATGAAACGGCAGAGACTGAGCAGTTCATTACAAAATATGAAAAGAAAAGGCAAAAGAAAGCTCAGAAGAAATGAAAAGTCACCCAACAAAAGGGCATATGGCAGTTGTTCTCAAAATGTTGAACCTTCAATGCTGAGGGAAGAAAAAAGATGGAAACTGAATCAATTAAAACACCACAGGAGAACATAAATGGGAGTATTCAGGGGAAAACAGAGGTCAAAACTCCCCAGAGCAAGCATGTTGATAAAATACAGGACGGTCCAGTGGAACGTGCAAAGAATATCACACTGGAAAGCAGGGATCAGTAGAATTATGTCCGGAGTAAGGAAGGCAAAAACTTGGGAGGGAGTTGGGGGAGTAAACAACTGCAACATGACGAAAAACTACCACGACCCAAGGGGCAGGAGTATCATTACCAATAGAATGAGGGCCAGCAAGTCCAAAATTATGCCCCAAGCAAGGAATGTCAAAACGTGGTATGGAGTTGGGCGGAGTAAACAATTGCAGTATGACGAAAAACTACCACGACCCAAGGGGCAGGAGTATCATTACCAATAGAATGAGGGCCAGCAAGTCCAAAATTATGCCCCAAGCAAGGAATGTCAAAACGTGGTATGGAGTTGGGCGGAGTAAACAATTGCAGTATGATGAAAAATAGCCACGAGCCAAGGGGCAGGAGGGTCAGCAGTCACTGAATAAAGGTCAGCAAGTCCAGAAGGCCCTCGGCCCTATTCCCGTGGGAACAAGTCAGAGGAATGTCTACTTGCAACCAGAGGAAATACTACCACAGCAACAGAATGAGGGGCAGCAAACTCAGCACAGCCTCACCCCAGCTGGGGAAATTAGGAGAGATGACCATTTACAAAAAGAGGAGCAAGTAATAAAGAGCCATCAGGTAAAAAAATTACTGTTAATTCCCAACTACAACTCAATGGGGCTTTCAACACCCTAAATAGAGGAACCATTATAAAACTCACAAATGAAATAAAGGACTTAGTAAATATTACATCTTCAGACTTGATTTCAGTGGAATTTAGGCCACACCCATACAGAGTGACAGAGATGCACATTAACAACTCGGGCCACAATGGGTACATTAGAGTGAATATTGGACAATCAGGCCATCTTTCAAATCATGGGGATAGAATTACAAATAATCAACCCCCGCAATACCCAGGCACACTGCTATCTTGTACACCAAAAGGAAACTCAGCATTAAGGGGAGCGGCAGGAGCAGGCATGAACCCGAGATCATTTGAAAATGTAGCATTTGTGAAGCCTTTAAGTATATCGCACCAGGGTCAGGTCCACCAAGTGAATATAGATTCCACAACTTCTTTTAATCAGGCCAGGTCACGGCCTCATATTGATGCAGCAACTAATCGGTCCTGACAAGAGAATCTAAAACTCTACAAGAGAGCCAGTCCATTTAAACATCTGCTCCTGGAACACTCATGGGTTGCGTAACCTACTCTAAGAAAAGGACGTGAGGTCATTGCTGCAGAATTATGACATCATTTTGATGCTGGAGACATTGTGTTTGGAAGCATCGCATAAAGTAGGTTACAAAGTGTGTTACAGCCCAGCGATAAAATCCTTGAAATATGGACACCCCAAAGGGGTTCCACCAAATTCAACTGGGCCATAGAACAACTTGATCTTAGGCTAAACTGGATGCAAGCTATCAAGTTGGAACTCAAGAACACAATCCCCGATTCGCATGGCAGTGCTTCTTATAAATGTATATATACATCCAAATAAAGCACAGAGAGAGGCTCACATGGAAGCTTTGCTTAAAATAACAACATTCTTACAGAAGCAAAACAAGCATGCAATAATAATTGTATCTGCTGACTTCAATACAGATTTAAGCAAAGTCAGCAGAAAAAGGGGCATCCATCACAGTGAAACTAGTTTTAGAAAGCAGCTGGAGAAACGTGGGTTTGGGATCCTGAATGGCAATACAAAGGAGGACTCTTCTGCATCAATTACATTTTTAAGTGGCAGGAAAAGTAAAAAAATGTACTATGAGACAATAAGCACTGTCCCAGGTGTGTCACTTTCAAATTCACATTCATGCAGAGAGTGATCACTTTCCCAAATCCATTAGGATGCTGTGCAAGACCACCCAGCTGTGCCCGACAAATAATTTAATCTCTGTGCCAATAACTTGCAATTTAAAAAACTTGAACTGATGGGGTCAGGGCATTGAGAAGCTGATGACAGAAGTCTTCCATTGTGCTGGAATGATCGAGGCTATAAAAAGCAAGTTAGAAATGCAGGAGATTGTAAAAATTGAAATAAATGTGCATGTTGAGGCTTGGATGCAACTAAGAGACTTATTATTAACAACATTTCCAACCAAAACTCAACAGCTGAAGTGCTTAGATGGAACAGACAAAGGTGGGTGCCAGGGAAGGTAACTCTGGAAGAACAACAAAGAGCTATGAAGACAAAAATCTCAAATAACACAAGAAATAAGATTCATGGCAAAGGAGCTAAGACCAAGAGGCCAGATAAAACCTTGCTGCGAAATCTGAAAATACAATACAAGAAAAATTGCTGGAGAGAAAAAAGAAGACATCAAGAAGATCTGTGGAGCAAGCTCCTCGTGTCCAGTAAACACAAGAACAGCAAAACATTCTGGCAGTTGGTGAATGGACTGGCATCTGGAAAAGAAAGGCAGTATATGCAGAGATCGCGGCAGCTACATGGGAAGCTCACGTTCTTGCTATGTAATGCGCCTGAAACAGTGGGTGTAGGGGAAATCATGCAGTCCCAAAATAAATGCAAGATAATCCCAGTCTCAGCAACCCATGGTATCCAATTAAACCCCAATACACACATGATCTCTACAAAGAAGGATCAGACCACTTTGTTGGGGGATGTAGAACAATTCATAGGAATTTTAAAGAGATTAAAATCTGAGGGCACAGCAGGATCAAATGGAATTCCGATAGCATTATTCAAAGGAGATCCAGTTTATTGGGCATACTATCTGACCCCACTGTTCAACGATCTTTATCACTCTAATCGGTTACCAGTCTCATGGAAAGGCAATATCTTTTATCCCATTTTCAAAAATGGAAATCGTGCAACACCTCTCAATTATAGGCTCATAGCATTAATTGATGTTCAGGGGAAGCTCTGCGCAGTCTGTCTACTTCAATACTTAAAAAACTTGAGTAGAAGAAAAACAACTAATACCACAAATTAGGAGAGTATTCAGAGCAGGTATGGGGACTTTAACAAATTTAACAGCACTAACCCTCCTAGTAGAGAAGGCCAAACACAAAAAATAATGGTTATTGCGTGTTTTATAGACCTTAAGTCTGCTTTTGATCGAGTGCTCCGAGATCGACTATGGAGAAAATTGAAAGAATGGGATCTGCCAAAAGATCTTTTATGGGCGATTACTGAAATATATACAGAAATCTTGGTGCAAGTCAAGATCGGAGATGGTGGCCAAGTAATAAGCGAAATTGGCACAAAGAACGGCCTCAAACAGGGATGCATTTTGGCGCCAAGTCTGTTCAATTTAGATCTTGCAAACTTAGTTAATGCTCTGCACTTGGATAACAGCCATCCGCCAATGCCTGCCCCAGAGAAGCTGGGTTGTCTCCAATACGCGGAATTCACTGTGGATCATCAAATGACCTGCAAATACCATCTAGCTGCGATCCAGGCAAAAGCATAATCTCTACTTTACTGGATTAAAATATTAAAACTGAAACTGAGTTGTCCATCATTTCCCCTTCTGCTCAAGGTTATATCAGCTCAGTTACTGCCAACGTTGTCCTATGGTATGGAAATTATGCAGGGTCGGGAAATAACCACTCTTAACAAGATCCAAACGAAAGTCTATAAATCGGTATTTAATGTCCCAAAGTTAGCTTTACCAGCCCAATTACGCCTAGAGTTTTGGCCTAAAAAATCAAGCATATCAGTGCAAAAGCGCATTCATCAAACTGTGCTGGAGATAGTGAGCTTCTGAAAGGGGCTCTATCAATAATCTATGCTGGCTGGAAATTGAATAACAGCAACGTAGTAACTTAAAAGGATCTTGGAGAAATCATTTAAACGAGGCAATTAATGATTTAGGCATGCAAGAAGCCTGAGTAGCAAATTTGGGAAAATCTCCATTTAATCGAGCAATAAATGCCTTATCTCGGTTCTCATCTCATCTAATAGACAAGAATGTACTTGCGCCAAGGCGACAAGCCTGGACAGTGATAAACTCCTACAACAACTTACGTCCCAAGGAGTATCCGGCAGTGCATTTTTCAATTGTATTAAACCGCAAGTTTATGTTATTTCATTTTGGCAACATGGAGACAAAAGATCTTATTCCCTCCTGGAGACACCAGTTGCAGAACCCAACTTGCAGACCTTGAGAGTACAAACTAGAGAAACTAGCCCACATCTTCTGTATTTGCCAAGTACCCTTGGCACAAACAAAATCGTTTTGAAATCAATCCTCAGAAATCTGGAAATACGCTCATGCAGGCTAGCGGTAATTGCCTGGCTAAGTGGCATGTCGGTACACTTAGCTTGCTGGGGGAGGGTAACGTTTTTAATGCCTCTATTTAAAGAAATGACTAAAAAGAATGAACAAGGATGGAGTTAGAACTACACCTTTTAGTTGCACAAATCAGTTGCACTTTAAGCTGAGAAATGACTATGGAACATGAATACCTAGGCCCCTCGGTCAGGCCAAAATAAATCTTATCTCTGAAAATATTTTTTTCTTTTTTTACATAACAGTATTTTAAAAGCATAAATGGTTCTTAAAAACTGCTTGTAAGCAGCTTTTACATTTTTGAATTTCCTTCTTTGGGTTTTAATGGTATACAATGGTTTTTAAAGAGCTGTTTGTGAGCAGCTTTTAAATTTTTTGAATATTCATGATTGCGCTTTAATAGTATGCAATGGTTTTAATTAACTATGCAAATAAACTTGATTTGATTTAATAGACATGTTCAATCATTGTAATGTATAATATCTAGCACATAATGCATAAAGCACTATAAAAAAGCAATCATAATGAAGCTTAATACTGGAAGCAAAAATCAATATAATGGCAAAAATGGCTAACAATATAAATAACCTCTATGTTAAATGCTAGCACTGTTATCGTGTCACAGTGCTTAGTACATATTACACAGCGCTCGCTACAGGCATAACATGCTAAGGAAGAAGTTTGGAATATCATTGCAATTGGCTTCCAGGTGCCGCAATAAATAGTGATATCTTGAATTTCCAAGATATACAACAATATGTGCATGTCTCTGTGTTTTCAATGATAGTAACAATGAGCCAATCTCAATTCTACAGTGTTCAAATGGAAGAACACCGGCGTGGTCCCAAGTGGGTAGATATCACAGGTGCAAAACCTATAAAGATTATATGAAGTACAAGCTGATAAAAACAGTAATCACAAATCCCAAGTGAGGGGATATCACAGTTTAGGGTACCAGTTAATGTACCTAAAGTGGCCCTGGTTCTGAAGACATTATTATAGCAATTTCATGACAGATGTCTGACAAAACACATAAATAGATATGTGGTCTTGTAAAAACAATACGTGCAGAACAGTGCTAACAGAAAAGACTAAAAACTAAAAACAAGTTTGTTTCAATCATCTTGATTACAAACAATCAAATGATATATACAGCGGTGCAAAGATGGTGTACGTACGAACACAGGCATCAATGTAGGCAAGTATACATCTCTTCGTCCATATTAAGGCCATGTGGTTCTATGTTGTCCAGCTCCAATATAAATGGTGTTTCCAAATTTGCGGACTTCCTCTTCCCTACCTCCCACCTTTTATTTCTGGGAATTTGTGCTAGACAGCTATATTTCAAATCGGTGGGGTTACTTTTGTGAAAGTTCTCAAAATTTCGTTCAACAGGATAACTGCTGTCATTGCTTGTGATTGCTCTAATATGCTGTATTATACGTTTGTGTACAGGTATAGTGGTACTGCCCACATATAATTTCGCACATGGGCTTTGAGAACATATACAACATAAGTAGTCTTGCACGTCAAATTGCCCTTGACTTGAATGGTTTTTCTAAAAGGGGGTAGTTTTTGGACATTTTTTCACAATTTCTGCAGGCTTTGCCCTTCATGCATTTCCGAAAACCCTCTTTGAAATTAAGCCCTGTTTTCTTGACCTGCTCAGTTTCTAGTTCACTTCTAAAGAGGTGGTCCCTCGGTGATTTGGATTTTCTATACATGATATGTGGGCAACTAGTTACTGTTTGGCCTATGATTGGGCCCTCCCTAATGAGATGCCAATGCTTCTGTAGGGCATGTCGGACCTTCAGGTGTCCTAGATTATAGATAGTGATGAATCTATGTGGCTGATTTTTCCTCTTCTGCACTCATGCTCTCTGTGAAGCTGTTTTAAGTATTGCATTAGAATATCCCCTCTGTTGAAAGTGTTCCATCATATGTGATTCAACCAAATTATAGTCTCCATCAGTACTACAGACCCCTCTGGCTCTGTAAAATTTCTCAAAGAGGGTACTTTTCTTGAGAGAGGCCGGATGGAAGCTACTGGTGTGTAGAATGGTATTTCCTGCCGTAGGTTTCCTAGATATAGTAGTCTCCAATTTCTCCTCCCCTACCCATACTAGTACGTCTAAAAATTCATTAGCAGTTTTGCTTGTTTTGCTTGTAAATTTCAAGGTAAGGTCATTGTTGTTTATTTATGATATGAATAGATTGGCTTCACACTCTGTGCCTTTCAATAGAATGAAGAGGTCATCTATAAACCTTAGTCATGATGCAATATTTTCAGACCAGTGATCCATGGTGGTGCCCCTGAGCACCTGCTAATCCCACCAGCCCATATGCAAATTTGCATAGCTGGGGGCGAAACAGGTCCCCACGTAGCCCCGGGACCGCCACCTCCCTGGCACAAATAGTTATAATCACAGTGGGGGGCCACATGGCCCCCCGTAGTCCCAGGGACCACCACCTCCATGGGGCTGTGATCTGAAATGGAGGGTGGCCATGCGACCCCCCTCCTGGAGCCAGAGATGGCCCTGGGGACTGCCACCCCCCAGGGCTGGCTCCTGCTACCTCCTGAAATGCCCATCGTCTAGAGGTAGCTTTTGGCTATGGCTTGGTGGGAGCTTTACCACTCCAGCCAAGCCATAGCAAACTGTGCTCGCTTAGAGCAAGTGAGAGCATTGAAAATGCTCTTGCATGCTGAAAGTGAGTACAATTGCTTCGACAAAGAGGGTGCTGCATGTTAAGCTGCAGATTATGCAGGCTTCCAGATGTACTCCTAGGGAAGTCATGTCACTTTTCAAAAGGTCTCCTCTTATCCCTGTGTGCTAATGCACATTTCTTTTTTTTTTTTGTTTTGCTGTGAATGGTAAATCATTTTTCCCATGGAAGAAAGCCTGTCTTATAAGTCCTCCAGATATGGGGATAATCTATTCAACGTCGAATCCTGGAATGGGATTCATTCCCAAAATTTGCTAGGTCAAATATAATATAACTATTGCCAGGGCAGAAAATGGACAGAGATGAGTTTGGTCTTCCCCCAAATGTTTAGGCTTCACCGCTTCTGTTTTCTGAATTTGTCTTTTTTGACTACTGCGTTGGGATGACTATAGTTGCTGAGGATCCATGCCTTAAACCATTTCCCAAAACCAAAGAGGGGGAGCATCACTTCGAGATATGACCAGTGCACTCGATTAAAGGCCTTTTTGGCATTGTCCGTCAGGAGTATTATCTCCCTATTTGAACGTTTAAACTTATCAATAAGATGTGGAATTCGTTTGGTGTTATCGCTGCACTCTCTACTGGGAATAAATCCCACTTGGCCGGGGTCATTCAAGACTGGCATAAATGGCTCCAAGCGAACTGCAAGGACTCTAGTAAAGAGTTTAATATCTATGTTAGGAAGGGAAATTGGGTGGTTAGAGCTACATTGTTGTCTATCTTTCTCAGATTTAGGGATACCCACTATGGCCGCCTCCAGCATGGAAGAGGGAATCGACCCAGAGCCTGTGATCAAATTATAGAGCCGGGGTTTGGAGCTAGGACATGGCAGAATGTTTTGTAGAAAAGGGCAGGAAAGCTGTCCAGTCCTGGTGAGTAATTGGGTTTCTGGCAGGAAATAGTGGATATAGCCTCTTAAATGTGGATTGGACTTTCTAAGGAGGCTGCCTGTTCCAAAGAAAGACATGTTGTGTTTGGTCTGCTGAGATATGAAACGGGGCCCTCCAGATTAAGAGTTTGCCCTGTGTAGAGGTCACTATAGAAATCTCAAAATGTAGACAGAAACGGGTGTCATCGACTATTTTAGTGCCATCTGAAGTCTGAAAAGAACGTACTCCCACCTCTTGTCTTTGCATGTGTAATCTATTAACTAAGAGTCTACCGCATTTGTCACCCCCCACATAAAATGAATGTTGGAGTTGTAAAGCTGCATATTCTGCTTTATCAAGGTCAAGGCCTGCCAACTGAGAGTGGACTGCCTCCAATTCGCCCCAGATCCTCGGAGTCCCTGTGCATTGGTGGATGTGTTCCAATTCTTTTACTTGTTGGGAGAGGGGAGCTCTCTTTTCTTATGAAGCTTGTTATCTGCCGCAGAGACAGCTATTAATTCCCCCCCAGATTACAGCTTTCAGGGCCTCCCATAGTGTGGTGATGGTGGTATCCGGTGTGTCATTGAAATCTAAAAAGTGAGCTAGAGCTTTATGTATCTGAATCACTATCTCAGGCCTGTGTAGAAGTGTTTCCCGCATCCTCCAGCTATTGTCTTGGGATCAGGATTTAGCCCTCCGGCTGATATTTTCCATCACTGCCATCGTGAGCGTCTGCTTGCGGTTCGATCACTAGGACTGGGCTGCTGTTCCCCTACCACTGAGTTGTCTATGCCAAGTATTCAGCACTCCTCTGACAGTGATCGTAATTGATGCAGCTTGTTGTCCAGGTGAAAGATAAGCCGGAACGGGTGGCCCCAAAAGTAGGAGATGCCCATGGTCTGCAGGTGAGAGGTCACTAGGCGGAAGTCACGCGTTTCTGCAGGGTTATGTCCACCAGGTCTTGGTACAACATGGGCGTATGCTCCTTGAAGTGAACCAGTTGTTTATCTCGAGCTTTGCGTAGGATGGTCTCCTTTAGTTAGAAGTCATGAATGCAAACTAGGATATCTGCTGGAGGAGCAGACTCTGGTCTCGGTGGACCCATTCTATGCACTCGATCTAACTGAATCTCCTTGTCCGGTGGGGCTTCTAGGATAGGATGGCAGAGCTCCCTAACATATAGGCTCAGGTCCGATCACTCCACATTTGTCGGTACTCCCTTGATACGAAGGTTTTTTTGCCTCATCCTGTTTTCCAACTCTTCAATATGGGCTTGCAGGTCTATCTGTTGCTCTCTGAGGCGGATGACCTCTTAATGTAATTGTTCTGTTTCTTCATCACGATTGATTTTGTGGTCTTCAATGGTTGGGGCCCGTTCTACAATGGCATCCACGATGTGATGTACCTCTTTAAGGTTGTTTGAGAGATCACAGGGATGTGAATAAAGCCTCAAGAAAAAAACAAGTCACTAGACCCTCTGGGTCATCGACCTCTGGTGGGCTTAGTGGGCATGTCTTTCAAGTTGTGATCTTTTTCTTTGCTTGGGCCAAGGCCCTGTCCATCAAGATTTGGAGGAGACACTGATCCCGGACCGGCTACAGTCTGTCCTCTGAGGGTGCCAAGAGGATGGCATCAGAGGTCTGTCACTGTGCAAACATCTGTGGGACCCTTCCGAGTAGTCTCACAGAGATCTCTGGTGCTGTGTCACATTCTTTCAATCTGCTGTAGATGGGTCCAGTTGGCTAGGCCCTGAAAAATCTCCACAGCGAGAGTCAGGGCCTAACAAGGAGGTAGCCAGGACTAGACAGTTCTCAGCAGTCACCAGTTTGTCACCAGAGAAAGCGCCCGCCCGGCGTAGTCCAGCTCCCAACCAATGCAACCTCAATTGAAGGGGTATGGGTCCGCTAGGCCAGCTGCCGATCCGTCCATGCTGCACAAAAACAGGAGCTCAAAGGCTGTCCACAGGTCTTGCAGGCTCTCCCCTTCTCTCTCGCATGGGAATTAGCTCTAGCAGGAATAGCCCTGTAGCCTGGCAGCGATCTCCGGCCCTCCAGGAACAGCGAGAAGGCCACCCCAGAGGTATGACCGGGCGTGGATGATAATCGCCTCTGGAGTCGGCTCCGCGGCTCCCCCGCCCAGCAGTATAAAAGGAGGTGCTACCAGGGGCAGCGGAGCAGTCCGGGTCAAGCTGCTCATCACCGGCCTACACCGGTGGCTGCCATATTGTTGCTCCCGACTCTCTCCGGCTGCAGTCATTTGGCACAGTTCTTGCGAGCTACATGGCCAGCTCACACCTGGGGACCATCTTGGGTCATCTCCGACAGACAGAGTGATTAGGTGGCCCAGTCTGGGAGCGGGAACAGAGAGATTGAAAGGCACGTCTCACCGCTCTGCCATTTTGCCCTGCTGTTTTAAGGCCTGACTTGCTGCTTGAAGGAGAAGTAGATCATCTTCTTGAACCCATGACCATCAGAATTGAATCCAAGGGCTAGGTGTCAGGCCTCCTTGATGAGATACAGGGACACAACATGCTCCAGAGACATTGAACCCTACATCTGGCCACTTCTGGAGTGAGTCCTAACCCCCCAAAGCGGCGCCCCCAGGTCCTAGACCCTTGCAAGTTGTGTTATAGGTACTGCTCCTGCCTAACCCTAAAAGTTGGGACTTTGAACATTTTTCACCAAAAAGTGCACCTGATAACCGACAGAAAACCAGGGCCCACCTGCCAGTCGATCCGCCCAGGGCGCATTGCTTGATACGTTCTTCTCCACAGCAGAAAATCCTTTTCAGCAGGACCTCTCGGTAGAAGGCATCCGTCCTTCTGGAGCCCTCTTTAGCGAAAGCCTGCAGCTTCATCCTGCTGGAGGTTTTCGACTTCCAAAAAGTTGTCTAAGTCTCAAGGTAAAAATAAGCACCATGCTCAGTGGTGACTGGCTCCCCATCAACGGTGACAACCTCCTCATCCTGGAAATCCATCTTTTCCTTTTTAGAGCTTTTTCCCACCATTGTCAATGGCTTCAGCAAGACCTTGTACTGCGAGTCACTGGCAACTATGATGCCTCCTCGGAAACAGCCTGCTGCCTTCCCTCGCTGAACTTTACCTTCTTAGGAACTTTTCTTCAAAATTTCTTCTAAGTCCAAAGGCCAGCTAAGACACCAGACCCCAAAGCACCTCATGTATCTGACCTGTGCTCCATTGCGGTCGGCCTTACCTTTTAACTTACCTACCCATGTTCAACCAAAAACCCATGGTTGGTGCTTTGATCTTTTAGGTGCTATTATAAACTAAAAACTTAAAAAAATAATAACTCCAGTTCTACTTATTGGACTTAATATGTTTTGGTGTCATTTTATTTATTACAAGTTACTTTATTTTTCTAAATTGGTTTGGGATTTTTCTTGAGTTGCCTTTTTACCTTACTACTATTTGGGTGCTTTATAAATAATTTACACATTGCCTCTAAGTTAAGCCTGACTGATTTTGTGCCAACGTATCAGAGGGTTAAGCACAGGTTAATTTATTGACTTTAGAGGTTCACTCTGAAAGGGTTTATTGTTGTTGCTTGAGAAGGGTCTTTACCCCGCTCAACCAAAAACCCAACTTCCTACATTGGTGGTAGTGATGGGATCCATTACTAGTTTTTGTGCAGTTGCACTTACTGGTTTTGTGAACATTATAGATCCCTATAAGTAATCTGACATCAGATTAAATCGCTTATTAGAATTCTCCTTGGTTTCTTATTTGTCCATATTTTCGTTTTCCAAATTTACAGACCTCAACTCCTTTTTGGTTATAATGGTGATGGAGCTAATCAACGTGATAACCTCAGCAAGACAGAGCTGCAGAGGCTTTCCAAGGATAGGGGGCTGAATGTGGGAAGGAAGGCCACCAAATTGCACTTCTAGGTAGCCTGAAGAGCCTTTGAGGAAGTCAGGAGGATGTAGGCCACCGCAGAGGAGCAGGAGGAGGATTACCTTTAGAAGGAAGTGAACTTAGAGTAAAAGTGGCAGGCCCTGAGATGCAGCACCCTGAGGCGGAGCTAGACTACTTGTCCACAGGAATGAAGTCCCCTGCCAGGGAAGGGATTAGTATGTCCTCTCACTACCGGTGACCTGAGCAACTGGAAGACAGGGAGGCTGAGCGAGAGCTCAATTTGCAGCTGAATCTTTCTGCAGAAGAAAAACAAGCATCAGCAGAGAAAAAGAGGCTGGCCTTAGAGGAGAAAAGGCCAGCCCAGGAGGAGCAGCTAGCAGAGGACGAAGAAGGCAGAGAGAGAGCCTTGAAGGCGAGAAAGATCTAGATGGCTCACGAAGTGAGTCTTAAGGAGATGGACCTCGAAGTCAAGCACTACACAGGGCCCAGCAGCAGTGGTGGCAGTGATACCCCAGTGCCCAATGGAGACAGGAAGGCCCACATCCCAAAGGAGCTGGTGCCTAACTTTACTATGGAGGATGATATTAGCAAGTGGTTAAGGCCTATGAGGTTGCCTAGGAATTTCACAGGGTCCCTGAAGAGTATTTAGGACCTAGTGGTAGGAAGCACATTTCCAGTGAAGGGAGGGATTCATTATTGGCCCTAGGGTAGGGGGACAGGATGGGGTATCCACTCATTAATGGCAGCCTTGTCAGAAAGTATGGTCTCATACCTGAGAAAAATAAGCAGAAATTTAGGGACAACCAGAAGTTGCCCTAGCAGTCCTGGGTCGAATTTGGGCATCACTTTTGCAAGACACTAGGGGCCAAATGTACGACCACCAAAAATAATGACTCGCTATTAGCGAAAAATAGCGAGCAGCTAATAGCGAGTCGCTATTCGCTACCTACCAACACCTCCGTCTACAAGATTGCGAGTCGCTATTGACTCGCAACGCTAGTTGGGACACTCGCTAATAGCGAGTCGCAAACGTCTTGCAAATAGCGAGACACATACAAACCTCGTGTTTGCATGCGCTATTAGCGAGTGTGCGTGGAAATTGCAATAAAGCACTCGCAAATAGCTAAAATTGAATTTAAAAAAAATTCTCACTTCCTGGTTGTGTTGAAGGACCCCCCAAACAGGAAGTGGTGCGCAAATCAACTCCTGATCACAAACAAACACATGTGCTGGTGCAGCAGCATTGTGAGACACTGCTGAGAGAGCAAAGATGAGCAGCAAGGATACCAACAAGGGAACCAAGCAGAGGCAGAAAAAGCTGAAGTTTGCAGAAAAAGAACTAGACATTATAACAGAAGAATGCTGCAATCATCACGACAAATTATTTGGCAGAGCATCCCACCGTCTGGGTGAAAGTGAGAAAAGGAAGATCTGGCGCAGCATGCAGAGAAGGATTAATGCCCTGTGAGTAGCACACCGCTCCATCGATGACATAAAGAAAAGATGGTATGACCTTCACTCCAGGGCAAAAGAAAGGGTGGCAGAGCACCTGGAAGCAGCAAAACAGACAGGAGGTGGACCATCCACATCAGCAGACCCGACACCAGCAGAGGCAATGGTGGAATCCACCCTGGAGAGGGCAGCTGTAGCAGACTTTGGGACCCTGGATACATCCCAGCCATCCATTACTCCTGGTAAGTGAAAACTGTGCATATGACGTGTGCATATCCACTAACACCTGTACTGTGCATGTATACTAATCAAACACAACCATACATCCATGTAAAAACAACAAACAACACTAGTGTTGCATCATGGGAGATGTAGTCTGTGTCAAAATAAGTGTAGTGAGGGAATGACTTGAGCTGATGAACATTGTTAAAACACTGATACAGTGAAACACATCTTTTATTATCATCTGTCATCTCTTTTGTCACATAGACACACCATTTGAAGCAGAGGACACTGATGGGGACACATCGGGTAGCCACGAGCCAGAGGAAATTGAGGAAGGGCAGGATGCTGGGGAAACGAATGGGGACAGGCCCACTCACATCCCATCCACTGCGGCTGCAACCACTCCATTGTCAACACCAACTGCCACCTCTGCAGCGCAGCACGACATCACACCACCAGGCCCTCAGTCCACCCGTGTGCGTCTTGCACGGAGAACCCAACAGTCCCAGCGTCGGTCCCAAGGTATTTCCACAACTGGGGCATTCAGTCAGGCAATGTCTGCTCCCGTTGACAGAGAAATGCTGCAGATACAGCGCCTACACAACCAGATACAAAAACAGAGAAATCTGAGAATGTCCCAGGGCTTCCGCATGGTGACAACAAAACTGGCACAAAAACAGTCCAGAATAGAGGCAAAACTGGATGCCCTCACCAGCACCGTGGCAGACTTGGCCAAGGAGTTTGCAGCGGAAAGAGAGAACCAGAGGCGCATTGAGCGCAGCAGGGGACAGAAAATGGACAGTCTCACCAGGGCAATCAACAGGCTGGCACATGCCACTAATTGACAAAGCCAGCGCACACTTGGCCTACAAGTGGAAATTGGCCACTACTGTGGCGATGTAGCGCGTGGTTTGGAAAAAATCACAGCTGCAGTTGAAACACTGCAGACGAACCAGTTACTTGGGGATGTTGGACTTGGTGGCACTGATAGTGAGTTATCTAGCAGGAGCAGCATTTCTGCCACAGAAGCACCTATGTTGCGCAGAAGCAGCAGCCGCAACCTTGGGATGGCTAGTGGCACCTCTGGCCAGGCCACGCGCAGGGGCAGGAAATGACATTTTACTGTTACCCAAACATCTTTCATGTACATTTGAGTTATTTACTATTGGTGACGAAACCCATTTATTTTCCCATAGGTGTCATTATATTAAGGTTACTGATGGACATGTTGTCCTACTTTAAAAATGGATGTGTGAAAATTAAAACACCCATAGGCATTCACATTTACTCATGTCTTTGGTACAGCTGAGTGTCTAGCTGGTGTGTACCTTTCAGAAATAGTTGTTTGCAATCTGGTCCCTGCGCCTTCTCCCCTCTGCTGCAGCGCTACCATCCCTTAGTTGTTGGGCAGGTGGTCCCGGACCATCATCCTCAGAATCTGTGTCAGACACATCCATGGGCAGTCCACCCCTGCAGGCCATGTTGTGCAGCATGGCACATGTTGCCACTATTTTACAGACTATCTCTGGTGCATACAGCAGAGCTCCACCACTCTTATGTAGGCATCTAATGCGCGATTTCAGTATTCCAAAAGTACGCTCAATCACTGTCCTTGTGCGCCTGTGTGCAGTGTTGTACCGCCTTTCATGGATGTTGTTGGGCGACAGGTACGGTGTGAGGATCCACGGACGCAGAGCATACGCACTGTCACCTGTTGTGAGACATATGATGTTGATGTTCAGTGCTTACAGATATGCTATGATATTAACAAAAGTTTGGGAACAGGTGATAACATTACCTAGGAGGTATCCATCATCAAAGTCACCTCTTTCTAACCGTTGATGTAGACCACTGTGCCGGAAAATGAATGCATCATGGGTGCTTCCTGGGTATTTGGCTACAATATCTTTTATGATGTTCTTTGCGTTACACACTACTTGTATATTGAGGGAATGTGAACTTTTTCTATTACGAAAAATATATTCGATGCGGGATGGTGGACATATGGGCACATGTGTCTCATCTATGCACCCTATTAGATGTGGGAATCTTGCTAACCTGTAGAAATCCATTTTTGTCTGGTCTAATTCCTGATTGTCACGGGGCATGTATATGTGTTGATGTATGTGGTGTAGCATTGCGTCCAGGAAGTCATGGAATAAACGCGAAAGCGCACTTTGCGATACAGCACCAGCCACTGCTATGACATCCTGGTAACTACCAGTGGCCAAGAGGTGGAGGGAGCACAAAACCTGAACATGTGTGGGAATAGCATTGCTGCGCATGGTTCTACTCTCAAGTTGTGGCTTCAAGATGTCAATGAGCTCTAGTATGACCCTGCTACTTAGCCTGTACTGATCATAAATCTCCTCTTCAGTCTTATCCAACAATATCAGCCTGACTCTGAATATCCTCTCCTGTCTTCTTCTCCTCTGCCATGCCGCCATTATCCGCCTCCTCCTTGCTAACAAATACAGGGCAGCCATTGTGGAAAGGTTTGTGATGCATTTTTGGGTGTCTTTTTATAGGTTGGACCTGATTACCACCTGTTGCTGCTCCGTGGTAAATTGCATATGCAAAATGGCCTTTTTGCGAATTTTTGCAATTAGCGACTGTTATGTACATGCAATTTTGTGAATCGCAAATTGCAATACGCAATTTGGTAGTCGCAAATTGCATGAGCTATTTTTGCCTGTCGGTATTTACTCGCAAATTGTTTGAGGCAATTACGAGTGGCTTTTGTACTTAGTAAACGGCCATTTTAGCATGCGCAAATCAATTTGTGACCGATTTAGTGCATGAAAAATGGTTGTACATCTGCCCCTAGATGTTTAGGATAATGGAAGTAATGTGGATGGCTACAAGGGGCTATACAATTTGATTGCCAGGGAGCACAGGTTTGGCCATTGTTTTACAGAACTGTACCAACAGCTAGTGGACAGTAGGCTCACTTATCACAAGGAACATGCTAAGCAGGTTGAGTACTGGCTCAGCACCAGGGTCCACAAGAAGGTATCTGAGGGGATCCCAAAAGGGTGGACTCGGTCTCTAATAGAAGAAAGAGGGGAAGACAAAGATGCAAATATGGAGTTCTATAAAGGCCAACAAAACAGTTCACAGGGGAAGGATACCCAATTCCAACCTGACCTTAAGAAGGGTGGGCTCCCTGACAAGATGTCTGGGAATTTACTCTCCAAGTGTTATGAGTGTTATAGGGATAGGCACCTGAAGGATGGTGCAAAGTGTCCCAAGAGGGCAAAGCCCCTCATTGGTCGTTATACCCCAGTGAGGCACTTGGGGAAGAGATTGCCCCAGTTAGTTTGGAGGGTAGAGCAGATGTTACCCTAGTGTCCCTGGGTGACAAGAAGATGGTGCCTAAATCCCACATGACTTCAAATACTTCCATGTACAGGCAGTGAGTCACTATCAATGGACAGAGGGTGAAGGCTCTGAGGGACACACGTACCAGTATGACTACTGTCAGGTGTCATCTGGTGCCCACAGAGCAGGTAATCCCTAAAACACCAGGTTGTGACAGCAGACAACCATGAGAGCCGCTACCCTGTGGCTCTGATTCTCTTTGAATGTGAGGGGGTCTTAGGTTCTCTAAAAGTAGCTGTACGTCCTGCCATGCCTGTAGATTGTCTACTAGGAAATAATTTGGAACACACTATCTGGAAACAGGTGGAGCTCTAGTCCCACTTGGAGATGTTAGGGTTGCCTGAGTGGGTTGCATGATCAAAATGTCCATGGCAGCCCACAAGGATAGTCTAGGAGTCCTGGAGCCTGGAAAAATGGTCCAGGTAGCTTCCTAGAAGAGGAAGGGCAAAGGGTATGGGAAACCTGTTCCTGAAACTCTCACAGTCCTGCAGGAGGCTTAGCCTAGGGGCAATGCCCAGAACCTACAGGGGAGGACATTGCTGCCCTGTAAACCTACCTAAGCTGATTGGCTGGCATGCAGAAAGTGGGCCATCCAGGGAGGAGTTCTGCAGAGTTTAAAAGCAGGCGCAGCCTGCACAGGTAACAGCAGTGGGGCGGGGGGCAGGGTGGGTGTGGGGTATGTCGACAGATGATGGGATAGGGAAAGTAAAATAAAAATAAAATAAAACCACTTACCTTGCACTCGCCGGATCGCCGAATTCCGGTGGTCCATATCCCTACAGGGAATGAACGTTATAGAGGTACACTGCACTGGGTCTGACCACTAAGTGTTGATGGTCCATGAGTGAGGGAACTTCTCCCAACTTCTAGCTTGGGGGCACATGTTAGACCTGACAGCCTTTGGTGTGTCCTTCCCTCAAACCTTTTGCCTTCTCTTTCATTTTTGAAATTTGTTTTTGTTTCGTAGCCGGTGCTGAAGTGTTTATGCTGACACCTTTAAACATGGTAAAATTGTCTTACACCCAATTGGCACATGTAATATACTTATAAGTCCCTATTACAGTGGAACTACATGTATCCAGGGCCTATAAATTAAATGCTACTAGTGGGCCTCAGGCACTTATTCTACTTAAGCAGCCTTGCTAAACATGTCTCAGTCCTGCCTTTGCAGCTTGTGTGCAGTTTTAAACTACCTATTCAACTTGGCAAAATAAATCTTTTCCCGGCCTAAACCTCCCTTTCTAATATATATATAGCCCCCGTAAGGTAGACCGTAAACAGCCCATAGGGCAGGGTGCATTGTTTTCAAAAGGTGGGACATGTTTTTTAAAGTATTACATGTCATAGTAGTGAAAAACTCGCTAATTAGTTTTTTACTACTGTGAGGCCTACCTTTCCTATAGTATAACATTGGGTTAACTTACTACATTTAATAAGTGCTAACATTTGATTGAGAACAGGTAGAAATTAGTGTTGTGCGGAAAACTCCACTCCTCTGTTAGTGCTGATTTTCCAGTACGGACAAGTTCCCGGCACTAAAAATCAGCGCAAGCAGCATGACGTACTGAACTCCACCGCTTGCAGAACTCCAAGGACTGTCACAGAGTTATAAGGAATCCCGTGAGTGAAACTCCATGAGTCCTGCCCACCCCAGTAGAAATCTCTTGGTCGATCTAAAATAAATTGTAATTTAAAATCCATTTTAATGACAAAGTCACATTTTAAGTCACAATTTTGTAAATGCCACGTTTGGAATTTTGACATTTGATGCCTGCAGCTTGCGTCATTGGTCACATGACAGTGAATAGTTGGCAGTTGGCCTTTATGTACCCCTCCCAGACAGTGAGACAAAGGGGAAGCTAGGTGTTGGAAGGATGGGCCATCCTGCCAGGTTGAGTGGAGAGGAGTTTTCCCTGCCCCAATTACATTGGAAAGTGCTGCCTCCAGCACAATCCCAAAGGAACTTGACACCAGCATTTCAACACCCTAGAATATTTGGAGCCTGGACAGGGGAAGAAGAAAATTAAAGAACCAGATGGGGGGTAGCCTAGAATTTTCTCTCACTTCAAAGGATGGCATCAGGTATAAATATGCGAACCTCAGACCACACTTCAGTTCACTTCTAGACCTTTGGAAGACTTCAGAAGGGCTGCCTTATACTCCAGAGGACTGCCCTGCTGCTTGTAGTCTGCCTTGCTGCTTAAAGGCAAGAGGACCATCTTGTTGAACCCAGGACTACCAGAGTGACTTCAAGGGCCACTTGACTTATCTCCTTTTCTGAGCAACCAGCTTCAGAAGCCTCCCTGCAACTGTTCAGCAGACTTGCTGCAACTGAACCTGCAACTGGACCTGCCTGAGCCCTTCTGGCTTCTGCTAGAGTGAGCCCTTGATATCCAAGAGGTGTTTCCCCAAGTCCTGACACCTTGGCTGGCATCAGAGTGATCTCCTCTTAATGAAAAGCAGAAATCCTGAAGTGTTGGGCTCTTTGCGACTGCAAATATGTCTGTCGGAGCCGAGACTCTGCCCTCTGTGATGACTGTCAATGCGAATCTCCGGTGAACCCTATTTTTCATGCTACAGTGACCACAAACATGAGATCTGCACTGTACGCTGCAGCAGCGACAGCCTAAGGGGACAGTAGATGTGAAGCTACAGCAACGACCATCCGCAATGCTTGACTAGATCTTTGCACTGCAAAGAGGACCGTCCATGCACCAGGCCTGCTGTTCACGCTACAGATTCGACCATGCACAATGCTTTCCCTGCTATTCGTGGCCTCCTCCACAGTGAGGGGGACTCCACGCTGAACTTTGAGACAGGAATTTTTTCAGCAGGATTATCCTGGTCTCAGTATGTGGCCTGCACTCCATTGCAGTCGGTCTGAGCCTGTGACTTTCCCCCATTCTAAAATGACCAGATAATCGTGAGTGGTGCATTGTCATTTTAGGCACTGTACATACCTAAATGTTTGAAATTTTATACCTCCGATTACACTGATTGGATTTTTGCCGTTCTAGAATCATTTTATTTATTAAAATTTACTCTACATTTCTGAATTGGTTTGGAATATTTCTTGTGTGGTGTTTTTACTTTACTACTGTGGCAGTGCTGCATAAATACTTTACACTTTGCCTCTAAGTTAAGCTTGACTGCTGTTGTGCCAAGCTCCCAGAGAGTAAAACGCAGGTTAAGTTAGTGACTTTTATGGTTGACACTGACAGAGTTTGTGGTGGTTGCTTGAGAAAGGTTTTCACCTCCCTCAATCAAAAACCCATTATCCTAGACTAACCAATAGCGAAAAAGATCCCTGTGGTAGCGTTACCCATTTCCGCAGCAGTTCCTGTGTGCCCCACTTCAGAAAATCCCACAGTGCCCCTCACTCACTAATTTCAAGATGTAGAAAACATCCTCTTTTTGTACAGAGCCTGTATTCCCATCCAGCAGTGCGGCCAGTGTAATGAACAGTCCTCTCCTCCTTTGTCACTCCGAACCAGTTCTGTGAACAGCTTTCCCACACTGGGTTTGGGGTCTGCCTGACTGGTAGGTCAAAATACATGGCCTGTGAAGATGTCATCTGATATCTGCTTGTGACAGGGGAGACCCTTTTGTAGTAAATTAAGTTACTGTTCAGTGCCCTACTAGTCTTCTTGCTAGAGAAATAAAAACATCTTATGATTGTTTTTTCTCTGGGAGCAATTTTCACATCGCATCAGGGCTATTCACCAACTGGGTGACAGTTGTAGGGCTAATGCAAATTAGCTTCAAAGAGCTTCAGGCAGGGAACTTTCTAGAAAGTCCTTTCCTTAATAGTAATTACAAATACTGCTTCACCACTGAGTTGGCCTTTTAATAAATATTAAAAACAGCCATTGAATTGTTTTCTAGTGAGTCCCAACTCTTAGATAGCAAAATGTATTTTAAATAATGCTTCCCAGTGTTTCTGTCTGAGTCATCTGGCCTTTTGACTGGGGCTAGTTATTGTAGGGACATGGTAAGTTTAAATGTCTATGTCTTAATTTTAATTATTGTGCACACTGGCTTATAGGCTACAAGGCCTACATAGGGGTGACATTTTGATATTTAAAAGGGAGGTTTTCCCATGTCAAAAAGGTTTACTTTGTCAGGTCGAGGTGCAGTTTTAAAACATCAGCAGCTAGGTTACAGCAGTAGACCCAGGTTCAGGTTTGCCTTTTTACAGTAATGGATGTCATGGTAGTGCTGCAGTCCATTGGTGGCATTAAACTTTCTATATATGATATAGGGTAGCAAGGTGCAAACAAGGAAGGGCTGTGGCTGTGGCAGGTGGGGCACAGCAGGTGTTATGGACGAAAACCCTCACTCACCCGAGTCACACCCTCCAGAATCGATGACGGAGCATCACTGTGACATGTAAGAGGAATCTACGTGAGAGACTCTGTAGATGGTAGAGTCAGACTGGACCCGTTGTTCATAGGGCCACCTGACCTACCCCACTGATTGCTACTGGTACGCATGGTTGGTCAAGAGTAGAGGCCTGAGTATCTTTTTTCCTTTTTACTTTTGCACGTTTTTTCCAGCAGAGTGACTGAAGATCTTGGTCCTGATGAATGCCTTGAACGTGTATGTCATATAGGGCAGAAACATGTTGACCACATCACAGGGTATATATCCATAACCCTGTCTCACATTGCTTTTATCCTCTATCCTGTATGACGTAATAATACATTTTGTTGTCCCTACTGAGATAGTTTTAAACACACACTTTTTGTGCACTCTGCCCCTCACTTTCACCCTTGAGGTACTGAAATTTGACGTGCTCTATAAAAACACTCCCGCTCCTTCCCCGAGGGGAATTTGTAGCCCACACTGGGTACCTTGCGGTCCCAGTGTGTCAGAGGAACCCAATGATGAAGCATGTCACCCTCGGGTGAGTGAGGGTTCTCGTCCATAACACCTGTTGTGCCCCACCTGCCACAGCTATTCCTTGTTTGCACCTTGCTACCCTATATCATGTGTGAGTAATATCCGTATGGAAGTAGTATGGGATAGATCACTCTATTTCGTAGCATTTACTTCCTTTTGACCCCTGTGTGAGAGACATTAAACTTTCCATGCCATGGGTGTACTTTGAAACACTATGGCCCTAGAGGAAATGTAAATAGGTCAATTGAAGTTTTTGCCAATTTCCACATGTTTTAGCGATTAGAGCACTTGCACTGGGGTCTGATTAGCAGTGCCCCCATTAACAGAGTAAAAAAAACAGCAAAAGCTGGGAGTGACTAGACAAAACAGGCACTTTCTGACTCGAGTTATCCATAAGGCTCACCAAAAAACCTTTTTCCAGCAAGACTCTTTAAAAGTCTGATCTAGCTCATTGGCAAATATTTATGTATGGTCATAGATGTTCCCCTGGTCTTGAATGTGATTCTGCCAGCTATAAAAATGCTTCTCTGGACTCCTCTATGATAGTCAACCGTCACTTCATTTCTCAACTTACCTATCTTACGACGTTCTTAAACAAAACAAAAAAAAGAAATAACCACTTTATGTAATCGCTTTGAGGACCTTGTGGGATCCATCAATAAACTGCATTGCATACTGGCAAAGTTATATATCGGCATGAACACTTAATAGATGATGGTGGTGTCTAATGATGATTTAAAATTACGTCCTGATTATGGCACATTGATCCTCCTGCATTCATCAGCAGCATTCAACACCATCCATAATCAAATCATTTGACCTCTCTCCAACAAGTAGGTGTCTGATATTGTGCTTCAATAAAATACTTTTTATCCTGTCATACCCAAAAGATGACTGCCTCCATTAACATCAACTTGTAAGATTTTACTCAATGGGGGAATAATCACTTTCTGTTCTCTCCTATTTAATGTGTGCATCAGCTCCATCGCCCATTTGATTTAATCTTTTGGAGTCTTTTTCTTGAACAGAGACAATATCCAGCTATTGTTGATAGTGACATGGGGATTGTGAGTTGAACATTGGGAGTTATAATTGGTGACTTTTCAGTTTTGCTCTGATATGAGTGAGGCTGCATGCATTGTGGATGTCCATGTGGTCATATATTAATGGCAGGGCCTACAGCAGTAAAATATCTGCCCCTGCACTGAGTTCTGGAAAAAGAAAAGGGATGTTTGCACTGGGCAAATCATCTATGCAGTGGGTATTTAGGAAGCCTCCCCTTCTGTCAAATGTTCGCTTTATTGAGTGTTGCTTGAATCAAAGGTACACTGGATTTACTTCTCAATTACAGAATTTGTATTGGACAAATGACATTACTGTAGTGAGGGACCTTGAGCTGTCTAGTCCTCTTGAAAGGTTAGCTTTTGCTGAGGTGTGCCTACATACAACTGGCAGTGAAATATGCTTTTTTGTGGGTTCACCCTGATTTCTTTTATACTTTTTTAATTTACAGAGCTAATTTGCTGGTATTTTTCAAAGTGTGTTCAGTGAAAGGCTGCTAACTAATCTCTCACTGCTTGTGTATCATTCCTACTCCATCCTGACACACTGGAAAGCACTAAAAGTGGCACAAAGCCTCCTTTAGGCTACTCACTACTCAATTAAAATCATGGCAAAGAAAAGGCCAACAGCCATCCCCAGGTCACTGCAAACAAAGCTGCAGAGTTCTCATGTCAAACAACTACCTTATGATTATTTAGAACTACTGATATTAATATAAGTTGAATGTAAAAGTGTGGTCTGGATTCCACTGGCCCCAGCTGAATTATGACCTGAAGTGGTGCTCGGAAGTCATACTGCTGAGGTAGCAGTTGCTGAGGTGCACTGTGCAATAAGGGACTTATGGAAAGCACTCTGATGCTTTTTGGATGGAAAACACTGTCGTGATACATAATACTGTGAACAGGCTCCATTTACAGGCACTCTCCAATAAAGCCTGAGTTGAAAGGTCAATTGTATGACTGAATATCAAGAAAAACAATATCGAAACACAGAAATATTGCCAAAACATATTGTAATTGTAACTATAATTGTAAAATATTTATAGAGTTCACAAAGGCCCAAAGGCGTCTAGGCGCTGTAATATTAAAGAACAAAGGAGGGAACTGTTATCAAGCCAATAATACTTTGCCCCTTTATAAAGTAAACCACCACATTTTTAAAGCTTTCCTAAAAGGGAGATGCATGTTTACGGATGTAAGATAATGGAAAAGGATGTTCCAGAGCCTTGCTACTGCAACTGAGAAGGCTCTACCTCCCCATCTCTTCTTCTGAACTCTGGAACTGTTACCCTGTTGTGGTATGCTGAGTGGAGATTTCTCTGGGGCAAATACCATTTGAAAATTACTTTGATATCTACTTGGCAGATTGCATAGACTAGCTTTATGTACCATACATATGGACTTAAACCATATACGTTTCTCCACCAGAAGCCAGTGCAATTCTCTGAGTCCTCTCGACACAGAATGCTGCTTCGGCATATCCAGCATAAGCCATGTCAAAGCATCCTGCACAAGTTGTAATTTTGCTAAGTTGACTTATGGTCTCAAAGTAGATCCCATTACAATAGTCTGTCTTTAAGGAGACCAACGCGAGAACAACGTGCGTACGTGCAGGAAGGCCCATGAAAGGAAATATCTTCCTTAGCATTTTAACTGTCCAGAAACACACTGAGACTGTGCGATTGACATGGCGGTCCAAAGAGAGCTCTCTGTCCAAGAGGACACCTAGACTTTTAGCGGTGTCTAATGGAGTGGGCAGTCAGCCTAGCATGTCCGGCCATCAGTTGCAGTTCTAAAGTGCAGTTCAACCCCCAATAAACAGTACTTCAGTCTACTCTCCATTGAGCTTCAGGTAGTTCTTGGCCATCCAAAAAGCTACCTCCTACATGCGAAGATTAAAATGTTCTGCAGTGCCATGAAGGTCTTTGGAGATAGATACCACGATCAGTGTCATCAGCATATGGCACTATCTTCAGACCAAACGAGCAGACCAGTTTGGCCAGTGGGAACACATAGAGATTAAATAACGTGGGGCTCAGAGACAAGTCCTGAGGGGCCCCACTAGGCAATGAGAAAGGCTCAGAGTGAGACTGGTTAATAGTCACTTTTTGGGGCCAATTCCTCCAGGCACCTTATCAATCAATCAATCAATCAATCAATCACGGCATTTATAGAGCGCGCTACTCACCCGGGAGGGTCTCAAGGCGCTGGGGGAGGGGGTAAGTTACTGCTCGAACAGCCAGGTCTTGAGCTGCTTCCTGAAGGAGAGATGGTCCTGGGTTCGCCGAAGGTGAGTGGGGAGGAGTTCCAGGTCTTGGCTGCCAGGTAGGAGAAGGATCTTCCTCCGGCGGTGGTTCTGCGGATGCGTGGTACGGTGGCGAGGGCGTGGCTGGTTGATCGTAGCTGGCGTGTGGGCGTGTAGAAGGTCATGCGGTCGTTGAGGTACTTTGGGCCCAGGTCGTGGAGGGCCTTGTGTGCGTGGGTGAGGAGTCTGAACGTTATTCTCTTGCTGACGGGGAGCCAGTGCAGGTCTTTCAGGTGTCCGGTGATGTGGCTGTGTCGGGGGATGTCCAGGATGAGTCGTGCGGAGGCGTTCTGGATGCGCTGGAGTCTTTTTGAAGTTTGGCTGTGGTTCCGGCGTAGAGGGTGTTCCCATAGTCCAGTCGGCTGGTGACGAGTGCCTGGGTGACGGTCTTCCTGGTTTCAGTGGGGATCCATCTGAAGATCTTGCGGAGCATGCGCAGGGTGTTGAAGCATGAAGATGAGACGGCGTTGACTTGTCTGGTCATCGACAGGGAGGAGTCCAGGATGAAGCCCAGGTTGCGTGCGTGGTCCGTTGGCTTGGGCGCGGTGCCCAGGGCCGGGGGCCACCAGGAGTCGTCCCAGGCGGAGGGTGATGAGCCCAGGATGAGGACTTCCATCTTGTCTGAGTTCAGTTTAAGGCGGCTGTTCCTCATCCAGTCGGCGACGTCTCTCATCCCGTCGTGTAGGTTGGCTCTGGCGGTGGTGGGGTCGTTGGTGAGGGAGAGGATCAGCTGGGTGTCGTCGGCGTAGGAGATGATGTTGAGGTTGTGTCAGCGTGCGATGGCTGCGAGGGGGCTCATGTAGACGTTGAAGAGGGTTGGGCTGAGTGAGGATCCCTGTGGAACGCCGCAGATGACTTCGGTGGCTTCGGATCTGAACGGGGGGAGGCGGACTCTCTGGGTTCTTCCGGCGAGGAACGAGATGATCCATTCCAGTGCTTTCTCTCGGATTCCGATGTTGCTGAGGCGCTTCACTAGGGTGCGGTGGCAGACGGTGTCGAACGCCGCGGAGAGGTCCAAGAGGATGAGGGCAGCTGTTTCCCCGTTGTCGGTTAGGGTTCTGATGTCGTCGGTGGCTGCGATAAGGGCGGTCTCGGTGCTGTGGTTGGCCCGAAACCCGGACTGCGAGGGGTCGAGGGATCCATTCGTCTCGAGGAAGGCGGCAAGCTGTCTGTTGACGGTCTTCTCGATGACTTTGGCCGGAAACGGAAGGAGCGAGATGGGACGGTAGTTCTTAAGGTCGGTGGGGTCCGCCGTTGGTTTCTTCAGGAGGGCGGTAAGCTCGGCGTGCTTCCAGCTCTCCGGGAAGGTGGCGGTGTGGAAGGAGGAGTTGATGATGTCCCGGAGATGGGTTGCGATGGTGGCGTCGGCTTTGTTGAAGACGTGGTGTGGGCAGGGGTCGGTTGGTGATCCGGAGTGGATGGAGTTCATCGTGCGGGTGGTGTCTTCGGTGCTGATCGGGGTCCAGTTGCAAAGGGTGGTGGTGGCGGGCGTTGGTTCGGCGGTAGGGTGCGTTGTTTGTGCGTCGAAGCTGTTATGTATGTCGGAGATCTTGCGGTGGAAGAACGCGGAGAGTGAGTTGCAGAGGTCTTGCGAGGGGGTGATGTCGTTGTTTCCGGCGCTGGGGTTGGAGAACTCTTTGACGATGCTGAAAAGTTCCTTGCTGTCATGGGCGTTGTTGTCCAGTCGTTCTTTGAGTGCCGACTTCTTGGTGGCACGGATCAGCTGGTGGTGTTTGCGGGTGGCGTGCTTGAGGGCGGTCCTGTTGTCTGTGGTCTGGTCGAGTCGCCAGGTTTTCTCGAGAGTGCGGCAGTTCTTCTTGGATTCCTTGAGTTCGTTGGTGAACCAAGGGGTTTTCTTGCTTCCGGGTCTGCTGGGAGGGTTTTTAGTGGTGCGAGGTCGTCGGCGCAGGCGGTCAGCCACTTGGCGAGGTTGCTGGCTGCTTCGTTTGGGTCCGTTGTGTTGGTGGGTGTGTTCTGGCTGAGGGAGGCGGTGAGCTGCTCGGCGGTGATCTTGCTCCAGCTCCGGCGGGGAGCCTGTTGCGGGTGGTGGTGGGTCGTAGTCTTTCTGAAGCTGAAGTGGACGCAGCTGTGGTCGGTCCAGTGGAGTCCGGTGGTGTGGCTGAAGGAGATGTGCTTGCTGGACGAGAAGACGGGGTCAAGCGTGTGGCCGGCGTAGTGGGTGGGCGTGTTCACCAGTTGCTTGAGTCCGAGGTTGGCGAGGTTGTCCAGCAGGGCGGTGGTGTTTCTGTCGTTGTTGTTCTCCAGGTGGAAGTTGAGGTCCCCTAGGAGGATGTAGTCGGCGGAGGGCATGGCGTGCGGGCTGATGAAGTCTGCGATGTCTTCGCTGAATAGTGTGCGTGGTCCCGGGGGTCTGTAGATGAGGGTGCCTCGGAGGGTGGTCTTGGGGTCAGTGTGTATCTGGAAGTGTAGGTGTTCGGCGGCGGTGAAGGTCTCGTCGGAGTTAGTCGAGATGCGGATGGTGTTCTTGTGTACGATGGCGATGCCTCCTCCCGTCTGGTTGACGCGGTCCCTCCGGGTGATCTTGTATCCGTCCGGGATGGCTATGGCGATGTCGGGCGCTGAGGAGGCGTTCATCCAGGTTTCGGTGAGGAAGGCGATGTCCGGTGCTGTTGCGTCGAGCAGGTCCCAGAGTTCCACGGCGTGCCTGTGGACGGAGCGGGTGTTCAGCAGGATGCATTTCAGGTGGTTGCTGCTGGTGCTCGACTTGGCGGAGGTGGTGCACGTCCGGGGGCAGGTGAATCGGCAGGTTTGGCAGGTGAAGGGTCCGTGGGTGCGTCTCGGTGAGGCTCGGTAGCAGGCAGGGTTCCGGCCGGCATTGAGTGCGGTGAGTGTGGCGGCGTCGTAGGTCCGTCGGGTGGTGATGCATCGGTGGGATCCAGGGGTTCTGGCGCTGGGCGCGGTCCAGTCGCGGACGGGCGCAGACGGGCTTGCCTTGGCGCGCCTTCGGCGCGCCAGTGGCGCGTCCGCTGCGCGGCGCGCAGCGGCCGCCATTTATGGGGAGGTGGGAGGGAGGAGCAGCTGGGAGGCGGGAGGCAGGGGCAGCGAATGGGCGGTCAGGGGGCGGGGCCGCAGGGGACGCAGCGGCGGGAATGGCGAGAGGCAGCGGGGGCACAGAAAGGAAAACAGGGGAGAAAGCAGACAAAATCACGGGCACAGCGACAATGGGGCAGCGAGGGGCACAAAAAGGAAAACAGGGGAGAGAGCAGACAAAATCACGGGCACAGCGACAATGGGGCAGCGAGGGGCACAAAAAGGAAAACAGGGGAGAAAGCAGACAAAATCACGGGCACAGCGACAATGGGGCAGCGAGGGGCACAAAAAGGAAAACAGGGGAGAAAGCAGACAAAATCACGGGCACAGCGACAATGGGGCAGCGAGGGGCACAAAAAGGAAAACAGGGAGAGAGCAGACAAAATCACGGGCACAGCGACAATGGGGCAGCGAGGGGCACAAAAAGGAAAACAGGGAGAGAGCAGACAAAATCACGGGCACAGCGACAATGGGGTAGCGAGGGGCACAAAAAGGAAAACAGGGGAGAAAGCAGACAGAATCACGGGCACAACGACAATGGGGCAGCGAGGGGCACAAAAAGGAAAACAGGGGAGAAAGCAGACAGAATCACGGGCACAACGACAATGGGGCAGCGAGGGGCACAAAAAGGAAAACAGGGGAGAAAGCAGACAAAATCACGGGCACAGCGACAATGGGGCAGCGAGGGGCACAAAAAGGAAAACAGGGGAGAAAGCAGACAGAATCACGGGCACAACGACAATGGGGCAGCGAGGGGCACAGAAAGGAAAAGGGGAGAGAGCAGACAAAATCACGGGCACAGCGACAATGGGGCAGCGAGGGGCACAAAAAGGAAAACAGGGGAGAAAGCAGACAGAATCACGGGCACAACGACAATGGGGCAGCGAGGGGCACAGAAAGGAAAAGGGAGACAAGCAGAAAAAAACGGGCACCGGGGCCACAAGCGGAGGGCGATCTTACCTGCAGAAGCAGCGGGTAGACAACACAGGCGGAGCTGTGTGGTGGGGGAGCGACCTACCTGGCAAGGTCAAGGGTCGCTCTCCTCACCGCGCAGCGGCCGCCATTTATGGGGAGGTGGGAGGGAGGAGCAGCTGGGAGGCGGGAGGCAGGGGCATCGAATGGGCGGTCAGGGGGCGGGGCCGAGAGGACGCAGCGGCGGGAATGGCGAGAGGCAGCGGGGGCACAGAAAGGAAAACAGGGGAGAAAGCAGACAAAATCACGGGCACAGCGACAATGGGGCAGCGAGGGGCACAAAAAGGAAAACAGGGGAGAGAGCAGACAAAATCACGGGCACAGCGACAATGGGGCAGCGAGGGGCACAAAAAGGAAAACAGGGGAGAAAGCAGACAAAATCATGGGCACAGCGACAATGGGGCAGCGAGGGGCACAAAAAGGAAAACAGGGAGAAAGCAGACAAAATCACGGGCACAGCGACAATGGGGCAGCGAGGGGCACAAAAAGGAAAACAGGGGAGAGAGCAGACAAAATCACGGGCACAGCGACAATGGGGCAGCGAGGGGCACAAAAAGGAAAACAGGGGAGAGAGCAGACAAAATCACGGGCACAGCGACAATGGGGCAGCGAGGGGCACAAAAAGGAAAACAGGGGAGAAAGCAGACAGAATCACGGGCACAACGACAATGGGGCAGCGAGGGGCACAGAAAGGAAAAGGGGAGAGAGCAGACAAAATCATGGGCACAGCGACAATGGGGCAGCGAGGGGCCCAAAAAGGAAAACAGGGGAGAAAGCAGACAAAATCACGGGCACAGCGACAATGGGGCAGCGAGGGGTACAAAAAGGAAAACAGGGGAGAGAGCAGACAAAATCACGGGCACAGCGACAATGGGGTAGCGAGGGGCACAAAAAGGAAAACAGGGGAGAAAGCAGACAGAATCACGGGCACAACGACAATGGGGCAGCGAGGGGCACAAAAAGGAAAACAGGGGAGAAAGCAGACAGAATCACGGGCACAACGACAATGGGGCAGCGAGGGGCACAAAAAGGAAAACAGGGGAGAAAGCAGACAAAATCACGGGCACAGCGACAATGGGGCAGCGAGGGGCACAAAAAGGAAAACAGGGGAGAAAGCAGACAGAATCACGGGCACAACGACAATGGGGCAGCGAGGGGCACAGAAAGGAAAAGGGGAGAGAGCAGACAAAATCACGGGCACAGCGACAATGGGGCAGCGAGGGGCACAAAAAGGAAAACAGGGGAGAAAGCAGACAGAATCACGGGCACAACGACAATGGGGCAGCGAGGGGCACAGAAAGGAAAAGGGGAGACAAGCAGAAAAAAACGGGCACCGGGGCCACAAGCGGAGGGCGATCTTACCTGCAGAAGCAGCGGGTAGACAACACAGGCGGAGCTGTGTGGTGGGGGAGCGACCTACCTGGCAAGGTCAAGGGTATTGTAGGGGAGATGGTATCAAAGGCAGTGGAGAGGTCAAGTAGGATTAATACTGCTGCCTCCCCTTCATCAACAAGATGTCTAATGCTGTCAATGTTAATAATCAGAGCAGTTTCCGTTCTATGGTTCTTCTGGAAACCATGTTGCGACGTGTCTAACAAACCCTGCTCCTCCACAAATTCCAACACAGTTTGATTAAGTTGTCTTTCCAGAATCTTCACTGGGACCAGGAGCAAGGACATAGACTGATAGTTCTTAAGATCACTAGGATCCAAGTTTGGCTTCTTAAGGAGAGGTCCAATTATAGCCTGTTTCCACAGTCGTGGATTGTGCCCTGTCACAATGGCCATGTTCAAAATTGTCATCAGAGGGTCAGAGACCGCACTGGCCACCCAGTGTGAAATCTTTATGGGACAGGGCTCCAGAGGAGATCCAGATTTAGGGCCTGATTACGATGGCAGAGAGATCGCCAAGGTCAGGCCGTGGGTGGTGGTCCCACTGCCATCCAGCCCATTGGATCCGACCGACACATTAGGCTGCAGGCGGGTGGATCTCAGCTGGCGGGGGAAAGACCACCACATCCGACAGGATCAAGGATCCCATCAGTGAGGCGGTCGGACTCCTGTTCCCTACAATGGGGCGGAACCTGCTCAGGCACCGTCGTAGGGATTAGGATGTCCCTTTCACCGGCCCTTTCATGGCGGTTTACTCGCCATGAAAAGGCAGGTGGACAGTGACTTTGGGGGCCTCTAGCAGGGCCAGCTTCCCCCTGACCCTCCGCTATGGGCCCTGTGGGGCACCTATAGTGCCCCCTAAACATCCCTGCACCAAGTGGTAGGCACCGCATGGTTCCTGCCACATAGTGCAGGGATGTTTAAAATGTGTATATTTTGTACTAAGAAGTGTGCTGCAGCCCGCAGCACACGCCGCAATGGAAAGTATACACATTGCAACCGCCGTGAAGGCAGTCATATTGTAATGCAGGCAGCGAGACTGCCGACTTCTAGTCGGGTGGTCCTGCTTCAGCCAAGGTGTCTGACCGGCATCGTAATCAGGGCCTTGGTGTGAATGAGGAGAGATTCAGTAATATTTTGCATAAGTGTTGGAAAAACCTCCAGTATCCTTAATATGCTGCTCCTTATCCTCTTTAGGAGCTACTGAGCTCTGCTACAATTCCATAGTAAGGCTAGGAACACCAACATCAACTGTATTATGGGCATCCAGCTCAGTATAGATGTTAGCAGTTTTATGCTGTAAGAATTCAGCCAGCTTATTACATAGCTCCTGTGATCCCTCTGTTCCTGAACATGCTGGGGATGCAGATAGCTGCTGGAGAAGCATAAAAATCTCTTTAGGCGATTTTGTCATTTCAAATTTATTGTTCAGGTACATCACTTTTTCTTCAATAATGGCCAGTTTGTAATCTCTGAGAGCAGCCTTGTATGCCGCCCTCTCCTGTTCCATTTAGAGTTTCCTTCAGGTATGCTCATGATGGTGATAGGCCTGCCTGAGAACCTTAATTCATTCAGTGAACCAAGGTGCAGTCAGTGCTTTTCTCAATGGACTGACGTCCCTCACCTGCTCCCACCCAGACACCACAACCAACCTGGAACAGGCTATCAAGAATTTCACCACCTGGCTCCCCAACTGCACCGACAGAGTCACCCCCATCAAACCCACCAAACTCAAGATATCCACCAAACATTCCAGGTGGTACGCCTCAGAAATTAGAACCACAAAGCACAACTGCAAGTAACTAGAAAGGAAATGGCACACTGGCAAGCAGCCCAGAGACCACACCACCTTCAAGACATCACTCAACCACTACCGCTGAGTCCTGAAAGAGACAAAAAGAATGCCCTAGCTAGCCGCATCAAAACCAGCTCCAACAGGAAAGATCTTTTCAGAATTTTCAAGGAGTTCTACAACCCCTCAGCAACTGAGAACATCATCACCCCTTCCCAAGAACTCTGCAACACCTGATGGACTTCTGCCATGAAAAGATCTCCACCGTCTACAAACCCTTTGAACCCCAACCCACTGTCTCCAACATCCCCAGCCTCCTCACCCCCACAGAGAGAAACTTTGACCTCCAGATCACCGCTTGGCACCAGCTCACCACTCAGAGCACCACAACCATCATGCTCTCCATTCACTCAGGAGCACCTATGGACTCTTATCCCAATCACATGTTCAACCTCAGTATCACGACTATCAGCAACAAGCTCACAGCCATCTTCAACACCTCTATCACCTCAGCCACCTTCCCAGAAGAATGGAGGCACGCTGAAGTCAAACCCCTCCTCAAGAAACCGTCCACTGACCCCAATGAGCTCAAGAACTACCGGGCAATCTTCCTGCTCCCCTTTCCTGCCAAAGTCTATGAAAAGGCCATCAACCACCAGCTCACGGACTTTCTGGAGAACCACAATTTTCTGAACTCATCCCAATGAGGATTCTGCATGAACCACTGCACCGAAACCGCCCTGATCTCAGTCACCAACAACATCACAACCCTCCAGGACCGTGGAGAAGCATCCATCCTGATCCTTTTTGATCTCTTAGCAGCCTTCGACACCGTGTCTCATGACACCTTGATCAAGAGGCTTCACCAAATCAGAATCCAAGAGGATGCCCTCAAATGGATTACATCCTTTCTCACAGGAAGAACACAGAGAATCCACCTTCCACCTTTCACCTCAGAACTAAACCCGGGCGGAGTTCATGTAGCCACGCTACACGAGGCTATGCGAAGCTGCAAAACCACTTTGCAATTCTACGCGCATGCGAAGTTGCTTGTTCCACATGCTCGCGTATGCTCGCGAGATGTTTTTGACGTTCGGCAATGCGGATTGCATGTTCGGGGAGAAATATTGCGCAAACTTCACCACGCGGTCTCCAAAGGGCGCGGCCATCTTGTTTTCCTACTCTTTGCATGGTTCTGGGGCCTGTTTCTCATCCTGCTCTAATCTTTTCAATCCTTTGTTTTTACTGTTTTTCTGATCTTTTTTTATTTATTATCTATCCCTCTCTCTCCCTAAGTGTATATTTTGCATTTTATTTCTACTTTTACTGCGTTTTTTGACTTTTTTCTACTGTTTTATATTACTTGCTTTTTTACTCTCCTACTTCTTCTCCTGACTGTATTTTTTACTCCTACATTTTCTTTTCTGCCCCCGCCCACCCAGAACCAAGGCTAAGGGTACCATTACCCCCTCCACTAGCAAGGGGAAGGCGCCTGCCACGAAGAAGAGCCGACTTCCTTGCGGCAGACAGCGCCCGGAAGGAGTGCAGCCCCGGGCCCTTTTTACCGAGGCGGAGGTGGCCGCCCTTGTTTTTTTGTTCAGCGCCACCTCCCCTTGACCTTGGCAGCAGGCGGCAGGCCTGGCTCTGGTTACACTACCCAGGAGGGTCACCGCCGGTAGGCGAGGGTGCACCGGGCAGTGTTTCGCTGCTCTGGGGTCCGGCGCACCCATAACCAGCTGACCCACCGGTGTCCGACATCTTGGACCGGGAGCAGGACCTGCTGGACCTGCTAGGTGTTGAGGTCGTGGGGCTTGGTGAGTAGCTAATTATAGTAGTATTGTATGTTCTGTGTTACTGTTATTGCGAATATTATTTTTTTCCCAAATAGCAAGAATGCTGCAGCTTACATTGCAGGTAAGTTACGTTTAAAAATCTTCTGTGATTGTTATTCTTCTAGACACCAGACAGGTGCTTGGCGCTACTAATCTTACTTGTTTGCAACTTTGCGCTCGCTTGGGCAGATTATGCAAGAGAGTTTAGAGAACTTAAGTTAGGAAATGCTAGAGAGACTCTAGTCCTTTCCTTTGTCCTCCTGTCACTAAGATATTGCTGGATTGATAGGTAGTTTAGTTACTTAGTATTAGTTGGTAATTTTTTAGCGGTATGCATGAAGCATCCTCCGCCACGTCACGTGCTGCTGAGTGCTGACTCCAGTCCTTAGTAGAACCTTTTGTAGTTTGTTAGTGAGTGAGTAATATAGCAACTAAGAGGGTCATTACGATGGCGGACGGAAAAAAATCCAACCGCCGTGGTAGCGGAAAATTACCGTCCGCAGGTACCGCGGAAACACCGCCGACCCTATTAGGATGAACCGCCAAAATATTCCAACCGCAGCGGTAGGAGGCATCGAAAAAACACCCGTAGACGGCGGAGAAGTTGAAAATCCAACCGCGACGGTCGGTATCATAGCGGAAACACACAAAACAGCCGCCAGGCACACGGAGTGACCGCCAATGATATTATGGTATCCCCGATGTCACAGCGGTACGTTGCACTGTTTCCGACCGCCGCAGTGGCTAACAGTAATGATTGTGAGATACGGTGGAAGGCCTGCAACATAGCCATCGCTGCGGATGCTCCGCCAACAAAATGGCGGCCAAGGAAAAAAACACACAATAAGGCCAGCAAATGCACACAGGCAACTAGCCCTGCCCCCAAAATAACCTGAAACATCCCAATGACACACCCCCATGGCAAATTCAAATATACAAATCACAGGACAACACACACAGCACACCTGACAGCATTACACCATCTTGACACACCCACATAGCTGAGCATAAAACCAGCCCCTTCCCTGACCACAATTCTTTGCAAAACTGATTAACAGAAGGAAACAACACCAGAGCACTAAGGAGAGCCAAACCTGCACACATCACACCACCACCACAACACACACAAACACCACCTATACCACCCACACCACCCTCACAACTGCACCCCAAAACATCAGCACAGCACACACCATGGCACCACAGAAAATGCCAAAATTCACAGACACTGAGTTGACAGTAATGGTAGATGAGATAATTAGAGTAGAACAACAACTCTTTGGTAGCATGGTCCAACAGACACCATTAGCCACAAGAACAAACATGTGGGTAAGGATAGTGGACAAGGTCAATGCAGTAGGGAATGTGCCCCGCAACAAGCAGGGCAGCCATTGTGGAAAGGTTTGTGATGCATTTTTGGGTGTCTTTTATAGGTTGGACCTGATTACCACCTGTTGCTGCTCCGTGGTAAATTGCATATGCAAAATGGCCTTTTTGCGAATTTTTGCAATTAGCGACTGTTATGTACATGCAATTTTGCGAATCGCAAATTGCAATACGCAATTTGGTAGTCGCAAATTGCATGAGCTATTTTTGCCTGTCGGTATTTACTCGCAAATTGTTTGAGGCAATTACGAGTGGCTTTTGTACTTAGTAAACGGCCATTTTAGCATGCGCAAATCAATTTGTGACCGATTTAGTGCATGAAAAATGGTTGTACATCTGCCCCTAGATGTTTAGGATAATGGAAGTAATGTGGATGGCTACAAGGGGCTATACAATTTGATTGCCAGGGAGCACAGGTTTGGCCATTGTTTTACAGAACTGTACCAACAGCTAGTGGACAGTAGGCTCACTTATCACAAGGAACATGCTAAGCAGGTTGAGTACTGGCTCAGCACCAGGGTCCACAAGAAGGTATCTGAGGGGATCCCAAAAGGGTGGACTCGGTCTCTAATAGAAGAAAGAGGGGAAGACAAAGATGCAAATATGGAGTTCTATAAAGGCCAACAAAACAGTTCACAGGGGAAGGATACCCAATTCCAACCTGACCTTAAGAAGGGTGGGCTCCCTGACAAGATGTCTGGGAATTTACTCTCCAAGTGTTATGAGTGTTATAGGGATAGGCACCTGAAGGATGGTGCAAAGTGTCCCAAGAGGGCAAAGCCCCTCATTGGTCGTTATACCCCAGTGTAGCACTTGGGGAAGAGATTGCCCCAGTTAGTGTGGAGGGTAGAGCAGATGTTACCCTAGTGTCCCTGGGTGACAAGAAGATGGTGCCTAAATCCCACATGACTTCAAATACTTCCATGTACAGGCAGTGAGTCACTATCAATGGACAGAGGGTGAAGGCTCTGAGGGACACACGTACCAGTATGACTACTGTCAGGTGTCATCCGGTGCCCACAGAGCAGGTAATCCCTAAAACACCAGGTTGTGACAGCAGACAACCATGAGAGCCGCTACCCTGTGGCTCTGATTCTCTTTGAATGTGAGGGGGTCTTAGGTTCTCTAAAAGTAGCTGTACGTCCTGCCATGCCTGTAGATTGTCTGCTAGGAAATAATTTGGAACACACTATCTGGAAACAGGTGGAGCTCTAGTCCCACTTGGAGATGTTAGGGTTGCCTGAGTGGGTTGCATGATCAAAATGTCCATGGCAGCCCACAAGGATAGTCTAGGAGTCCTGGAGCCTGGAAAAATGGTCCAGGTAGCTTCCTAGAAGAGGAAGGGCAAAGGGTATGGGAAACCTGTTCCTGAAACTCTCACAGTCCTGCAGGAGGCTTAGCCTAGGGGCAATGCCCAGAACCTACAGGGGAGGACATTGCTGCCCTGTAAACCTACCTAAGCTGATTGGCTGGCATGCAGAAAGTGGGCCATCCAGGGAGGAGTTCTGCAGAGTTTAAAAGCAGGCGCAGCCTGCACAGGTAACAGCAGTGGGGCGGGGGGCAGGGTGGGTGTGGGGTATGTCGACAGATGATGGGATAGGGAAAGTAAAATAAAAATAAAATAAAACCACTTACCTTGCACTCGCCGGATCGCCGAATTCCGGTGGTCCATATCCCTACAGGGAATGAACGTTATAGAGGTACACTGCACTGGGTCTGACCACTAAGTGTTGATGGTCCATGAGTGAGGGAACTTCTCCCAACTTCTAGCTTGGGGGGCACATGTTAGACCTGACAGCCTTTGGTGTGTCCTTCCCTCAAACCTTTTGCCTTCTCTTTCATTTTTTGAAATTTGTTTTTGTTTCGTAGCCGGTGCTGAAGTGTTTATGCTGACACCTTTAAACATGGTAAAATTGTCTTACACCCAATTGGCACATGTAATATACTTATAAGTCCCTATTACAGTGGAACTACATGTATCCAGGGCCTATAAATTAAATGCTACTAGTGGGCCTCAGGCACTTATTCTACTTAAGCAGCCTTGCTAAACATGTCTCAGTCCTGCCTTTGCAGCTTGTGTGCAGTTTTAAACTACCTATTCAACTTGGCAAAATAAATCTTTTCCCGGCCTAAACCTCCCTTTCTAATATATATATAGCCCCCGTAAGGTAGACCGTAAACAGCCCATAGGGCAGGGTGCATTGTTTTCAAAAGGTGGGACATGTTTTTAAAGTATTACACGTCATAGTAGTGAAAAACTCGCTAATTAGTTTTTTACTACTGTGAGGCCTACCTTTCCTATAGTATAACATTGGGTTAACTTACTACATTTAATAAGTGCTAACATTTGATTGAGAACAGGTAGAAATTAGTGTTGTGCGGAAAACTCCACTCCTCTGTTAGTGCTGATTTTCCAGTACGGACAAGTTCCCGGCACTAAAAATCAGCGCAAGCAGCATGACGTACTGAACTCCACCGCTTGCAGAACTCCAAGGACTGTCACAGAGTTATAAGGAATCCCGTGGAGTGAAACTCCATGAGTCCTGCCCACCCCAGTAGAAATCTCTTGGTCGATCTAAAATAAATTGTAATTTAAAATCCATTTTAATGACAAAGTCACATTTTAAGTCACAATTCTGTAAATGCCACGTTTGGAATTTTGACATTTGATGCCTGCAGCTTGCGTCATTGGTCACATGACAGTGAATAGTTGGCAGTTGGCCTTTATGTACCCCTCCCAGACAGTGAGACAAAGGGGAAGCTAGGTGTTGGAAGGATGGGCCATCCTGCCAGGTTGAGTGGAGAGGAGTTTTCCCTGCCCCAATTACATTGGAAAGTGCTGCCTCCAGCACAATCCCAAAGGAACTTGACACCAGCATTTCAACACCCTAGAATATTTGGAGCCTGGACAGGGGAAAGAAGAAAATTAAAGAACCAGATGGGGGGGGTAGCCTAGAATTTTCTCTCACTTCAAAGGATGGCATCAGGTATAAATATGCGAACCTCAGACCACACTTCAGTTCACTTCTAGACCTTTGGAAGACTTCAGAAGGGCTGCCTTATACTCCAGAGGACTGCCCTGCTGCTTGTAGTCTGCCTTGCTGCTTAAAGGCAAGAGGACCATCTTGTTGAACCCAGGACTACCAGAGTGACTTCAAGGGCCACTTGACTTATCTCCTTTTCTGAGCAACCAGCTTCAGAAGCCTCCCTGCAACTGTTCAGCAGACTTGCTGCAACTGAACCTGCAACTGGACCTGCCTGAGCCCTTCTGGCTTCTGCTAGAGTGAGCCCTTGATATCCAAGAGGTGTTTCCCCAAGTCCTGACACCTTGGCTGGCATCAGAGTGATCTCCTCTTAATGAAAAGCAGAAATCCTGAAGTGTTGGGCTCTTTGCGACTGCAAATATGTCTGTCGGAGCCGAGACTCTGCCCTCTGTGATGACTGTCAATGCGAATCTCCGGTGAACCCTATTTTTCATGCTATAGTGACCACAAACATGAGATCTGCACTGTACGCTACAGCAGCGACAGCCCAAGGGGACCGTAGATGTGAAGCTACAGCAACGACCATCCGCAATGCTTGACTAGATCTTTGCACTGCAAAGAGGACCGTCCATGCACCAGGCCTGCTGTTCACGCTACAGATTCGACCATGCACAATGCTTTCCCTGCTATTCGTGGCCTCCTCCACAGTGAGGGGGACTCCACGCTGAACTTTGAGACAGGAATTTTTCAGCAGGATTATCCTGGTCTCAGTATGTGGCCTGCACTCCATTGCAGTCGGTCTGAGCCTGTGACTTTCCCCCATTCTAAAATGACCAGATAATCGTGAGTGGTGCATTGTCATTTTAGGCACTGTACATACCTAAATGTTTGAAATTTTATACCTCCGATTACACTGATTGGATTTGTGCCGTTCTAGAATCATTTTATTTATTAAAATTTACTCTACTTTTCTGAATTGGTTTGGAATATTTCTTGTGTGGTGTTTTTACTTTACTACTGTGGCAGTGCTGCATAAATACTTTACACGTTGCCTCTAAGTTAAGCTTGACTGCTGTTGTGCCAAGCTCCCAGAGAGTAAAACGCAGGTTAAGTTAGTGACTTTTATGGTTGACACTGACAGAGTTTGTGGTGGTTGCTTGAGAAAGGTTTTCACCTCCCTCAATCAAAAACCCATTACCCTAGACTAACCAATAGCGAAAAAGATCCCTGTGGTAGCGTTACCCATTTCCGCAGCAGTTCCTGTGTGCCCCACTTCAGAAAATCCCACAGTGCCCCTCACTCACTAATTTCAAGATGTAGAAAACATCCTCTTTTTGTACAGAGCCTGTATTCCCATCCAGCAGTGCGGCCAGTGTAATGAACAGTCCTCTCCTCCTTTGTCACTCCGAACCAGTTCTGTGAACAGCTTTCCCACACTGGGTTTGGGGTCTGCCTGACTGGTAGGTCAAAATACATGGCCTGTGAAGATGTCATCTGATATCTGCTTGTGACAGGGGAGACCCTTTTGTAGTAAATTAAGTTACTGTTCAGTGCCCTACTAGTCTTCTTGCTAGAGAAATAAAAACATCTTATGATTGTTTTTTTCTCTGGGAGCAATTTTCACATCGCATCAGGGCTATTCACCAACTGGGTGACAGTTGTAGGGCTAATGCAAATTAGCTTCAAAGAGCTTCAGGCAGGGAACTTTCTAGAAAGTCCTTTCCTTAATAGTAATTAAAAATACTGCTTCACCACTGAGTTGGCCTTTTAATAAATATTAAAAACAGCCATTGAATTGTTTTCTAGTGAGTCCCAACTCTTAGATAGCAAAATGTATTTTAAATAATGCTTCCCAGTGTTTCTGTCTGAGTCATCTGGCCTTTTGACTGGGGCTACTTATTGTAGGGACATGGTAAGTTTAAATGTCTATGTCTTAATTTTAATTATTGTGCACACTGGCTTATGGGCTACAAGGCCTACATAGGGGTGACATTTTGATATTTAAAAGGGAGGTTTTCCCATGTCAAAAAGGTTTACTTTGTCAGGTCGAGGTGCAGTTTTAAAACATCAGCAGCTAGGTTACAGCAGTAGACCCAGGTTCAGGTTTGCCTTTTTACAGTAATGGATGTCATGGTAGTGCTGCAGTCCATTGGTGGCATTAAACTTTCTATATATGATATAGGGTAGCAAGGTGCAAACAAGGAAGGGCTGTGGCAGGTGGGGCACAGCAGGTGTTATGGACGAAAACCCTCACTCACCCGAGTCACACCCTCCAGAGTCGATGACGGAGCATCACTGTGACATGTAAGAGGAATCTACGTGAGAGACTCTGTAGATGGTAGAGTCAGACTGGACCCGTTGTTCATAGGGCCACCTGACCTACCCCACTGATTGCTACTGGTACGCATGGTTGGTCAAGAGTAGAGGCCTGAGTATCTTTTTTCCTTTTTACTTTTGCACGTTTTTTCCAGCAGAGTGACTGAAGATCTTGGTCCTGATGAATGCCTTGAACGTGTATGTCATATAGGGCAGAAACATGTTGACCACATCACAGGGTATATATCCATAACCCTGTCTCACATTGCTTTTATCCTCTATCCTGTATGACGTAATAATACATTTTGTTGTCCCTACTGAGATAGTTTTAAACACACACTTTTTGTGCACTCTGCCCCTCACTTTCACCCTTGAGGTACTGAAATTTGACGTGCTCTATAAAAACACTCCCGCTCCTTCCCCGAGGGGAATTTGTAGCCCACACTGGGTACCTTGCGGTCCCAGTGTGTCAGAGGAACCCAATGATGAAGCATGTCACCCTCGGGTGAGTGAGGGTTCTCGTCCATAACACCTGTTGTGCCCCACCTGCCACAGCTATTCCTTGTTTGCACCTTGCTACCCTATATCATGTGTGAGTAATATCCGTATGGAAGTAGTATGGGATAGATCACTCTATTTCGTAGCATTTACTTCCTTTTGACCCCCTGTGTGAGAGACATTAAACTTTCCATGCCATGGGTGTACTTTGAAACACTATGGCCCTAGAGGAAATGTAAATAGGTCAATTGAAGTTTTTGCCAATTTCCACATGTTTTAGCGATCAGAGCACTTGCACTGGGGTCTGATTAGCAGTGCCCCCATTAACAGAGTAAAAAAAACAGCAAAAGCTGGGAGTGACTAGACAAAACAGGCACTTTCTGACTCGAGTTATCCATAAGGCTCACCAAAAAACCTTTTTCCAGCAAGACTCTTTAAAAGTCTGATCTAGCTCATTGGCAAATATTTATGTATGGTCATAGATGTTCCCCTGGTCTTGAATGTGATTCTGCCAGCTATAAAAATGCTTCTCTGGACTCCTCTATGATAGTCAACCGTCACTTCATTTCTCAACTTACCTATCTTACGACGTTCTTAAACAAAACAAAAAAAAGAAATAACCACTTTATGTAATCGCTTTGAGGACCTTGTGGGATCCATCAATAAACTGCATTGCATACTGGCAAAGTTATATATCGGCATGAACACTTAATAGATGATGGTGGCGTCTAATGATGATTTAAAATTACGTCCTGATTATGGCACATTGATCCTCCTGCATTCATCAGCAGCATTCAACACCATCCATAATCAAATCATTTGACCTCTCTCCAACAAGTAGGTGTCTGATATTGTGCTTCAATAAAATACTTTTATCCTGTCATACCCAAAAGATGACTGCCTCCATTAACATCAACTTGTAAGATTTTACTCAATGGGGAATAATCACTTTCTGTTCTCTCCTATTTAATGTGTGCATCAGCTCCATCGCCCATTTGATTTAATCTTTTGGAGTCTTTTTCTTGAACAGAGACAATATCCAGCTATTGTTGATAGTGACATGGGGATTGTGAGTTGAACATTGGGAGTTATAATTGGTGACTTTTCAGTTTTGCTCTGATATGAGTGAGGCTGCATGCATTGTGGATGTCCATGTGGTCATATATTAATGGCAGGGCCTACAGCAGTAAAATATCTGCCCCTGCACTGAGTTCTGGAAAAAGAAAAGGGATGTTTGCACTGGGAAAATCATCTATGCAGTGGGTATTTAGGAAGCCTCCCCTTCTGTCAAATGTTCGCTTTATTGAGTGTTGCTTGAATCAAAGGTACACTGGATTTACTTCTCAATTACAGAATTTGTATTGGACAAATGACATTACTGTAGTGAGGGACCTTGAGCTGTCTAGTCCTCTTGAAAGGTTAGCTTTTGCTGAGGTGTGCCTACATACAACTGGCAGTGAAATATGCTTTTTGTGGGTTCACCCTGATTTCTTTTATACTTTTTAATTTACAGAGCTAATTTGCTGGTATTTTTCAAAGTGTGTTCAGTGAAAGGCTGCTAACTAATCTCTCACTGCTTGTGTATCATTCCTACTCCATCCTGACACACTGGAAAGCACTAAAAGTGGCACAAAGCCTCCTTTAGGCTACTCACTACTCAATTAAAATCATGGCAAAGAAAAGGCCAACAGCCATCCCCAGGTCACTGCAAACAAAGCTGCAGAGTTCTCATGTCAAACAACTACCTTATGATTATTTAGAACTACTGATATTAATATACGTTGAATGTAAAAGTGTGGTCTGGATTCCACTGGCCCCAGCTGAATTATGACCTGAAGTGGTGCTCGGAAGTCATACTGCTGAGGTAGCAGTTGCTGAGGTGCACTGTGCAATAAGGGACTTATGGAAAGCACTCTGATGCTTTTTTGGATGGAAAACACTGTCGTGATACATAATACTGTGAACAGGCTCCATTTACAGGCACTCTCCAATAAAGCCTGAGTTGAAAGGTCAATTGTATGACTGAATATCAAGAAAAACAATATCGAAACACAGAAATATTGCCAAAACATATTGTAATTGTAACTATAATTGTAAAATATTTATAGAGTTCACAAAGGCCCAAAGGCGTCTAGGCGCTGTAATATTAAAGAACAAAGGAGGGAACTGTTATCAAGCCAATAATACTTTGCCCCTTTATAAAGTAAACCACCACATTTTTAAAGCTTTCCTAAAAGGGAGATGCATGTTTACGGATGTAAGATAATGGAAAAGGATGTTCCAGAGCCTTGCTACTGCAACTGAGAAGGCTCTACCTCCCCATCTCTTCTTCTGAACTCTGGAACTGTTACCCTGTTGTGGTATGCTGAGTGGAGATTTCTCTGGGGCAAATACCATTTGAAAATTACTTTGATATCTACTTGGCAGATTGCATAGACTAGCTTTATGTACCATACATATGGACTTAAACCATATACGTTTCTCCACCAGAAGCCAGTGCAATTCTCTGAGTCCTCTCGACACAGAATGCTGCTTCGGCATATCCAGCATAAGCCATGTCAAAGCATCCTGCACAAGTTGTAATTTTGCTAAGTTGACTTATGGTCTCAAAGTAGATCCCATTACAATAGTCTGTCTTTAAGGAGACCAACGCGAGAACAACGTGCGTACGTGCAGGAAGGCCCATGAAAGGAAATATCTTCCTTAGCATTTTAACTGTCCAGAAACACACTGAGACTGTGCGATTGACATGGCGGTCCAAAGAGAGCTCTCTGTCCAAGAGGACACCTAGACTTTTAGCGGTGTCTAATGGAGTGGGCAGTCAGCCTAGCATGTCCGGCCATCAGTTGCAGTTCTAAAGTGCAGTTCAACCCCCAATAAACAGTACTTCAGTCTACTCTCCATTGAGCTTCAGGTAGTTCTTGGCCATCCAAAAAGCTACCTCCTACATGCGAAGATTAAAATGTTCTGCAGTGCCATGAAGGTCTTTGGAGATAGATACCACGATCAGTGTCATCAGCATATGGCACTATCTTCAGACCAAACGAGCAGACCAGTTTGGCCAGTGGGAACACGTAGAGATTAAATAACGTGGGGCTCAGAGACAAGTCCTGAGGGGCCCCTAAGGCAATGAGAAAGGCTCAGAGTGAGACTGGTTAATAGTCACTTTTTGGGGCCAATTCCTCCAGGCACCTTATCAGTATTGTAGGGGAGATGGTATCAAAGGCAGTGGAGAGGTCAAGTAGGATTAATACTGCTGCCTCCCCTTCATCAACAAGATGTCTAATGCTGTCAATGTTAATAATCAGAGCAGTTTCCGTTCTATGGTTCTTCTGGAAACCATGTTGCGACGTGTCTAACAAACCCTGCTCCTCCACAAATTCCAACACAGTTTGATTAAGTTGTCTTTCCAGAATCTTCACTGGGACCAGGAGCAAGGACATAGACTGATAGTTCTTAAGATCACTAGGATCCAAGTTTGGCTTCTTAAGGAGAGGTCCAATTATAGCCTGTTTCCACAGTCGTGGATTGTGCCCTGTCACAATGGCCATGTTCAAAATTGTCATCAGAGGGCCAGAGACCGCACTGGCCACCCAGTGTGAAATCTTTATGGGACAGGGCTCCAGAGGAGATCCAGATTTAGGGCCTGATTACGATGGCAGAGAGATCGCCAAGGTCAGGCCGTGGGTGGTGGTCCCACTGCCATCCAGCCCATTGGATCCGACCGACACATTAGGCTGCAGGCGTGTGGATCTCAGCTGGCGGGGGAAAGACCACCACATCCGACAGGATCAAGGATCCCATCAGTGAGGCGGTCGGACTCCTGTTCCCTACAATGGGGCGGAACCTGCTCAGGCACCGTCGTAGGGATTAGGATGTCCCTTTCCACCGGCCCTTTCATGGCGGTTTACTCGCCATGAAAAGGCAGGTGGACAGTGACTTTGGGGGCCTCTAGCAGGGCCAGCTTCCCCCCTGACCCTCCGCTATGGGCCCTGTGGGGCACCTATAGTGCCCCCCCTAAACATCCCTGCACCAAGTGGTAGGCACCGCATGGTTCCTGCCACATAGTGCAGGGATGTTTAAAATGTGTATATTTTGTACTAAGAAGTGTGCTGCAGCCCGCAGCACACGCCGCAATGGAAAGTATACACATTGCAACCGCCGTGAAGGCAGTCATATTGTAATGCAGGCAGCGAGACTAGTCGGGTGGTCCTGCTTCAGCCAAGGTGTCTGACCGGCATCGTAATCAGGGCCTTGGTGTGAATGAGGAGAGATTCAGTAATATTTTGCATAAGTGTTGGAAAAACCTCCAGTATCCTTAATATGCTGCTCCTTATCCTCTTTAGGAGCTACTGAGCTCTGCTACAATTCCATAGTAAGGCTAGGAACACCAACATCAACTGTATTATGGGCATCCAGCTCAGTATAGATGTTAGCAGTTTTATGCTGTAAGAATTCAGCCAGCTTATTACATAGCTCTTGTGATCCCTCTGTTCCTGAACATGCTGGGGATGCAGATAGCTGCTGGAGAAGCATAAAAATCTCTTTAGGCGATTTTGTCATTTCAAATTTATTGTTCAGGTACATCACTTTTTCTTCAATAATGGCCAGTTTGTAATCTCTGAGAGCAGCCTTGTATGCCGCCCTCTCCTGTTCCATTTAGAGTTTCCTTCAGGTATGCTCATGATGGTGATAGGCCTGCCTGAGAACCTTAATTCATTCAGTGAACCAAGGTGCAGTCAGTGCTTTTCTCCAATGGACTGACGTCCTCACCTGCTCCCACCCAGACACCACAACCAACCTGGAACAGGCTATCAAGAATTTCACCACCTGGCTCCCCAACTGCACCGACAGAGTCACCCCCATCAAACCCACCAAACTCAAGATATCCACCAAACATTCCAGGTGGTACGCCTCAGAAATTAGAACCACAAAGCACAACTGCAAGTAACTAGAAAGGAAATGGCACACTGGCAAGCAGCCCAGAGACCACACCACCTTCAAGACATCACTCAACCACTACCGCTGACTCCTGAAAGAGACAAAAAAGAATGCCCTAGCTAGCCGCATCAAAACCAGCTCCAACAGGAAAGATCTTTTCAGAATTTTCAAGGAGTTCTACAACCCCTCAGCAACTGAGAACATCATCACCCCTTCCCAAGAACTCTGCAACACCTGATGGACTTCTGCCATGAAAAGATCTCCACCGTCTACAAACCCTTTGAACCCCAACCCACTGTCTCCAACATCCCCAGCCTCCTCACCCCCACAGAGAGAAACTTTGACCTCCAGATCACCGCTTGGCACCAGCTCACCACTCAGAGCACCACAACCATCATGCTCTCCATTCACTCAGGAGCACCTATGGACTCTTATCCCAATCACATGTTCAACCTCAGTATCACGACTATCAGCAACAAGCTCACAGCCATCTTCAACACCTCTATCACCTCAGCCACCTTCCCAGAAGAATGGAGGCACGCTGAAGTCAAACCCCTCCTCAAGAAACCGTCCACTGACCCCAATGAGCTCAAGAACTACCGGGCAATCTTCCTGCTCCCCTTTCCTGCCAAAGTCTACGAAAAGGCCATCAACCACCAGCTCACGGACTTTCTGGAGAACCACAATTTTCTGAACTCATCCCAATGAGGATTCTGCATGAACCACTGCACCGAAACCGCCCTGATCTCAGTCACCAACAACATCACAACCCTCCAGGACCGTGGAGAAGCATCCATCCTGATCCTTTTTGATCTCTTAGCAGCCTTCGACACCGTGTCTCATGACACCTTGATCAAGAGGCTTCACCAAATCAGAATCCAAGAGGATGCCCTCAAATGGATTACATCCTTTCTCACAGGAAGAACACAGAGAATCCACCTTCCACCTTTCACCTCAGAACTAAACCCGGGCGGAGTTCATGTAGCCACGCTACACGAGGCTATGCGAAGCTGCAAAACCACTTTGCAATTCTACGCGCATGCGAAGTTGCTTGTTCCACATGCTCGCGTATGCTCGTGCATGCTCGCGAGATGTTTTTGACGTTCGGCAATGCGGATTGCATGTTCGGGGAGAAATATTGCGCGAACTTCACCACGCGGTCTCCAAAGGGCGCGGCCATCTTGTTTTCCTACTCTTTGCATGGTTCTGGGGCCTGTTTCTCATCCTGCTCTAATCTTTTCAATCCTTTGTTTTTACTGTTTTTCTGATCTTTTTTTATTTATTATCTATCCCTCTCTCTCCCTAAGTGTATATTTTGCATTTTATTTCTACTTTTACTGCGTTTTTTGGACTTTTTTCTACTGTTTTATATTACTTGCTTTTTTACTCTCCTACTTCTTCTCCTGACTGTATTTTTTACTCCTACATTTTCTTTTCTGCCCCCGCCCACCCAGAACCAAGGCTAAGGGTACCATTACCCCCTCCACTAGCAAGGGGAAGGCGCCTGCCACGAAGAAGAGCCGACTTCCTTGCGGCAGACGGCGCCCGGAAGGAGTGCAGCCCCGGGCCCTCTTTACCGAGGCGGAGGTGGCCGCCCTTGTTTTTTGTTCAGCGCCACCTCCCCTTGACCTTGGCAGCAGGCGGCAGGCCTGGCTCTGGTTACACTACCCAGGAGGGTCACCGCCGGTAGGCGAGGGTGCACCGGGCAGTGTTTCGCTGCTCTGGGGTCCGGCGCACCCATAACCAGCTGACCCACCGGTTTCCGACATCTTGGACCGGGAGCAGGACCTGCTGGACCTGCTAGGTGTTGAGGTCGTGGGGCTTGGTGAGTAGCTAATTATAGTAGTATTGTATGTTCTGTGTTACTGTTATTGCGAATATTATTTTTTTCCCAAATAGCAAGAATGCTGCAGCTTACATTGCAGGTAAGTTACGTTTAAAAATCTTCTGTGATTGTTATTCTTCTAGACACCAGACAGGTGCTTGGCGCTACTAATCTTACTTGTTTGCAACTTTGCGCTCGCTTGGGCAGATTATGTAAGAGAGTTTAGAGAACTTAAGTTAGGAAATGCTAGAGAAACTCTAGTCCTTTCCTTTGTCCTCCTGTCACTAAGATACTGCTGGATTGATAGGTAGTTTAGTTACTTAGTATTAGTTGGTAATTTTTTAGCGGTATGCATGAAGCATCCTCCGCCACGTCACGTGCTGCTGAGTGCTGACTCCAGTCCTTAGTAGAACCTTTTGTAGTTTGTTAGTGAGTGAGTAATATAGCAACTAAGAGGGTCATTACGATGGCGGACGGAAAAAAATCCAACCGCCGTGGTAGCGGAAAATTACCGTCCGCAGGTACCGCGGAAACACCGCCGACCCTATTAGGATGAACCGCCAAAATATTCCAACCGCAGCGGTAGGAGGCATCGAAAAAACACCCGTAGACGGCGGAGAAGTTGAAAATCCAACCGCGACGGTCGGTATCATAGCGGAAACACACAAAACAGCCGCCAGGCACACGGAGTGACCGCCAATGATATTATGGTATCCCCGATGTCACAGCGGTACGTTGCACTGTTTCCGACCGCCGCGGTGGCTAACAGTAATGATTGTGAGATACGGTGGAAGGCCTGCAGCATAGCCATCGCTGCGGATGCTCCGCCAACAAAATGGCGGCCAAGGAAAAAAACACACAATAAGGCCAGCAAATGCACACAGGCAACTAGCCCTGCCCCCAAAATAACCTGAAACATCCCAATGACACACCCCCATGGCAAATTCAAATATACAAATCACAGGACAACACACACAGCACACCTGACAGCATTACACCATCTTGACACACCCACATAGCTGAGCATAAAACCAGCCCTTTCCCTGACCACAATTCTTTGCAAAACTGATTAACAGAAGGAAACAACACCAGAGCACTAAGGAGAGCCAAACCTGCACACATCACACCACCACCTCAACACACACAAACACCACCTATACCACCCACACCACCCTCACAACTGCACCCCAAAACATCAGCACAGCACACACCATGGCACCACAGAAAATGCCAAAATTCACAGACACTGAGTTGACAGTAATGGTAGATGAGATAATTAGAGTAGAACAACAACTCTTTGGTAGCATGGTCCAACAGACACCATTAGCCACAAGAACAAACATGTGGGTAAGGATAGTGGACAAGGTCAATGCAGTAGGGAATGTGCCCCGCAACAAGCATGAAATCATGAGGCGGTGGCATGACCTGAAGAGTGTTGTCAAGAGGAAGAGGGCCAAGAACCGTGAGCTGGCTGATGCGACTGGTGGAGGCCCTCCCATTCCACCAAAACCATTCTCTGCGTGGGAGGAGAAGGTGCTTGCCATACTGCATCCAGAGAGTCTGGAAGGAATACCCGGGGGAGTGGAGGCTGGTCAGTACCAACTAATGTATACCATGAAACAGCCATGTACTGTCTTGCACAACTACAAAGCTACATTCCTGAGGCACAAGTACACTCATCTGCACCCCAAAAACAAACACAGGTCACACTGATTTAACATCCACCCCATCTGAAACATCACAAAGGTAGACAAAATCAACTGTGTTGTATGTGTCCAGGCAAGCAGCACTCCAACTCCCACCAGGCACACCCTGCCCCATCCCTCAGCAGGATGTAGCACCCCCTCCCACCCAGAAGCATGTTACAGCCATTGTGTCCTTCACCCTCACCTAACAGGTAGGTAGCCATCTTTCCAGGGAGATGTGTTTGGAATAGGGAGGCCTGTACTACAACTCCCACCAGCCCCCCTTGTCCCACAGCTGAGCAGGATGGACTACTCCCCCCACCCAGAACCACATGTCAGAAAGTGCACCTAAAAATGACAACTGGACAGGTAAGCAGACAGTGCATGCACCCCACCATTCCTCAACGAAAGCATTGAGCTAATGCCAACACAAGGCCTCACATCACAACAAAATACACCCCAATTAAATACCATTTAATAGTATGCAGACAGCTATGCGTATGTAACTGTGACAGAAACAGAACTGTGACTCAATTAAACCCATGTGTAAGCAAATCAGGTACCATATATGCACTGCACCGAATGCTATCTGTAAATTCCATGGGTGCTGAGCATGAAGGACCACAGTAACAATAAAAAGGCATGGTCTGTTGAACAATGAAATACAAGCACAGAACATTACAAAGGTATGCATGAGATAACAATGGCACAATGTCTAGTACATGTGCATATGTAACATTTGCCAGGAAGAGTAATCAGCAAAGATGCATTACATCAAGTTGCATAGCAGCCAGTTGTCAGATGACAACCTTTCAGTTTAATACAAAGCGCTTCACGTGGGGCATGGTATCCAATGACTTGTCACACCATGGAAAAAGATGTATGTACCTCCACATCATGTCGTGACGAACATCACTCTGCAGACATACAATTTATGAAATACGTAACTGTGTGTTGCATAACATGTAAATAAGAGACATCAAACACAGCAAACCAGATGGGTGTTAGTCAATGACTATGTACCCTCTGTTCCACAGCTGACCAACAACTGACTGCAGAGGACGACACCCTCAACCTGCAGAGCCAGTCTCCTCCCCCGGAACATGGACACTCTGATGCGGAGTCTCTGGATTCTTTGGATGAGGAGCTCCAAGCCGGCCCATCTGGTGTGCGAGGGCGCAACCGGTCACATGACCCCACTGCCCCCCCACCATCAGCAACAACATCAACGCTGACCCCTGCTGGAACGACCTGTGCCGCCACCACCACCACCACTACCACTGTTGCCTGCAACACTCGCCCTGCCCCAGAGGATGCTCAGCCCACACCATCAACTGTGGAGGGCAGGGAGAGTAGGCGTGTGGCTAGAGTGGTGAGGCAACAGGTCAGTGATAGCAGGGCAGGTGGGAGGACAAGTGGGACTCCAACACCACAGGACACTGTGACCGAAGCCCTGGCTAACATCACCAGAGTTGTGGGTGCCTATGAACGCACACAGGCACAAATGGGCCAGGCCCACGAAGATGCTCTGGAGCTCCAACGTCTGCTGAGGTCCATGGACAACTGTATGGGACAAATCGTGGACCTCATGGGCCAGTTAGTGGCGGTACAGAGGGACAGGCCAGTGCCACAGACCACACCTCCACCTCCCCCCGTTGCCACGCAGGATGACAGTTCATCATCCACCCCTGCGGGCACGGACAGGGGTGACGCCTCAGACCCCACTAGCCCAGCAGATGATGCCCCCCCTGCCAAAAGAAGAAGGGGCCATCCAAAGAAAAACTTGGGACTCACCCGTGGCAAAGCACCTGCCAAACGCCAGTCAAAGAGCCAGCCATGATGGCAACACTCTTCACCCAACCATTGACTCTGTACACTGTCCTTACCCACACTGCCATGGTAATGGCATCCGTCTGTTGGACTGTGTCACCACATCAATGTGGTGCCTACTTGAGTGTCTCATCTACCATCACTGCCAACTCATAGATTCACCATTCACACTTATGTAAATATCCACTTCCCTCTCACATATACCCATTTAAAATAAACAATAATAACGCACCAATGTAATTGAGTCTGCTCCATGTTTATCACTGTATGTGCAATGTTTACCATGGTTACAATGTCACAGTAGCATGGATCCTCTGTAGGCAAGGAGAGGCAGAAGGGACCTAGCAAAACACAACAGAACAAAAGTCACTAGTCAGGTGGTGGCATCACAGCCATCACACAACACATGTCCTCAACGTACACCAATATGCACACATTACAATGTGCAACAGTACCAACATAGACATCCTGTACCTGTGCCAAACTACCCTGTATCCAACACATAGGCAGCCAGCACTGAGTCCACAACAGGATGCAGTCACAAAGATCACATAGACCTTCACGCAAACAACTACACCAACAGACAATGGACCAGTTGTACATTGTCACTCACCTTCAAGTGAAGTAGCGGTTGATGAGCTGCTGACGCTGGTCAACACCTTCCTCCTCTCCACTATCCTCGTCACTGGACATTTGTGGGATCGCAGGTGGGGGCCTCGGCTGGTCATCATCGTCCAGGATCATGGGGATTCCTTTGCGTAAGGCCAGGTTGTGCAGCATGCAGCATGCTACCACTATCTGACACACCTTTTTGGGTGAGTACATGAGTGCCCCTCCGGTCCTGTCCAGGCAGCGAAATCTCGATTTTAGGAGACCAAAGGTTTGCTCCACCACCCGACGTGTTCTCCCATGGGCATTGTTGTAGCGGACTTCAGATTCAGACGGTGTCCTAGGATTGCGTAGTGGGCTCAGCAACCAAGGTCTGTTGGGATATGCAGAGTCACCTAGGTGTGAAAAACACATACCGATTAAGTGATACAACTGTGGCAGAGGACAGCATGGCACACACAGCACACAACTTGACTCTGCCCACTCACCCACAATCCATGCCCGCTCCGGAAGTAGATTGGCCATCAGCTGGGGCACAAATCTGTTGTGCAGGATGTAGGAATCATGTGCAGAGCTGGGAAACTTGGCACAGACATGCGATATGATCATATCGGCCTGGCACACCACCTGCACATTGATGGAATGTGAATGTTTACGATGCCTATATATGTGTTCCCGTGCCTGTGGTGGAACCAGGCCAACATATGTGCAGTCAATAGCACCTACAACATTAGGGATGCGACCAAGGGCATAAAAATCCGCCTTCACAGCCGCCAAAGCCGCCCTCCTTGGAAAACTTATGTATCGGTCTTTGTATTGCATCATGGCCGACAGGAAATCCCGTAGCACCATGCTGAAGGTGGGCTGAGATATCCCCCCTGCAATCGCCACTGTCTCCTGGAATGACCCACTAGCCAGGAAATGCCGGGCCGCCATCACCTTCGATTCAGTTGTTAATGCTGTTGAGTATGTCCTGCCAGCCCGCAGGTGTGGCTCCAACATGGCACACAGGTCTTGGATGTTTGTGCGGTCCAGACGGAATCTGCGTATTACGTCATCATCCTCAATGTTAGCCAGCAGGGTGACTGGACGATACACATTAGGTCGCCTCCTAGGTGAGATGAAAGGGGACACGTCATTGCAATAGAACATGAGATGTGCACAAATCTGTAGCTTTTGATTAACACAGCGCAAACATTGACTGGCATCACAATGCACCATACAGTGCAAGTCAAAAGTCGTGACACCTTGAGAAAACATTGTAGTACACTTGTTCAGTATTCGCACAGTGAGATCAACCAACATGGAAACTGTTTCTGTGAATGCTAATAGTCACATTTCACACATGTCCTGTATATGATACAGGACATGTGTGAAACAGAAAGACTGCTGGCTTCCAAGTGGCTGCTGTACCGGCCACACATTCTTGTGCAATCATGACAGGGGACACATGAACAACACCATTTGTCTAGTTCTGAAGGACTCATTATGGAATTTGAGCCACTGCAAATCCACACAAGTTTAGAGACACTCACATACATATTCACAAGCCTGTGCTAATATCCACTGTCATCAGTACACATGCCATACATGCTGGTAATCACAATTTAAAGTCAGTCAATGACTAATAATGAAAAGCATTTGCAGATTCTGTGTCACCGTGGATCAAGACACAATGACACCACTGCACAATATCATCAACAAGCAGACAGATTGTCAATGTGGCACACAAAAAGTGGATAAGGTACGTGATCCAAAAGGACTCTAGACAAACGTTAATCTGCACTTAAGTTGCACTATGACATGCAGTATGAAGGTAGCACTGCCCAAACACACAACTAAAGTACAACAGTTGCCATGGAGCTAATCATCCAGCTGCCTGGAGACACAACAGTGCCACAAAAACAACCTACAACACCACCAGGACAAAGCCACACCAGTATACCTACAAGTCAGCGCATGAATATGCTGAGTACATAACAAAAACACAACAGCCTCATACACATAACAACAGCGGATGTCATCGCACAACACAGGTACTAAAGGACAAACATCAAAAGCATCCTGAGCCACATCCCCCACAGGCTGTCAGGAACAACACAGCAGACTATCAACATCCCTCCGCAGACAAAGATGCTGGCTGTGCATCACTTGTTGGCCTCTGGTACCTTCAAAACAACAAAAGTTAGAGTTGGATGAGTGTCACAGCCAGCCCTATCAAGGTATATATCACCTGTCTTGGATGCCATCATTAGCTTGATTCAACAGCACCATCAGTTCACCCACACTGCGCAGGAACAGCTTGTGCCCCAGAAAGGCTTCTGCGCCATAGCAGGCTTATCCACTCGTGTTGATTTAATATCAATGCACACGTGTCCTACTTGTGCACCCTGCCAAAACTGCACACAATTACTGCAAATGAAAGCACACGCATTACATCAATGTGCAGCCAATTGTGGCACACCGTCTACTGTTTACAGATGCCATATCAAAGTTACCAGTCAGTGAGCACCATCACCACTTTTGGCTACAGTCCATCATCCAAGGCAACAATCTTCATGTGAACAAGGTCAATGCACCTGTCCTTGGTGAGTACCAACGTAACACACCACACACTTCAAAACCACTATCAACATACTCACAACTGTGGAAATATACATGTAACAAAATCACATATGACAGGCCGAACAACATGAGCACATACCAGACACAATGTCACAAGTAATGGTGATAACATTTGGCAGATATAGAGACAAAACATACCCAAAGGCATAGATACAAGTGAAAAATAATAAGGATGTACAGAATGCCAAGTGTGCCGGTGATGTAGTTAACATCCTTGAGTATGTAGAGCACACACATGTCCATGTGGACATATACTGTTGGATTTGCTACTGCGAACAATAACCTTACATGAAGGCTGTAATAGGTGATACCAAACAGACAACAGTGTGACATATGTGGTGAGTAATGAAAATAATGCTGAAATGTTTGTACAATCATGTACTGTATAGTGACATATTGTGTGAGATATGAATATGTGTGTAAATATTGGGATCAGATATGAAATTGGGGGTAATTTTTTGGCGTCAGATATGAAAATGGGGCTAAAATGTGGTGACATATATGAAATTGGGGCCAAATTTGGGGGTGAGATATGAAATTGGGGATAAATTTGGGGGTGAGATATGAAAATGTGTGTAAATGTGGGCTCAGATATGAAATTGTGTAGGACTAATGTGCCCCATTAGTTCTTTCAGTGTGGCATTTGGTGTTAGATATGAAGTTTAGGGTGTCATTACTAACTATAACCCATTTAAATTCCATCAAGTGCCATGATATTTTGTAAGTGACCACTGTTCGAAGTACAGATATGACCCATGACATTGACACAGCACGATGTGTCCATTGGTGCCTTAAACGTGCTCCAACAACACTGTCACGCCCATAGTCAACAATGTCATGCTGCACCCTCGCCGTAGCTACCGCCTGGCACCAGCGGTGTGTCACCGCCATGGCCCAAGACACCAGAGCGGGATTGATATGCATATACACATGGCTAAAGGAGGTTGGCATGCTCCGACACCCAGATCCCGGTCACTCATAGCAATGCATGTGCCCAGAATCGCGGTAGCTACCGCCTGGCACCAGCGGTGTGTCACCGCCATGGCCCAAGACACCATAGTGGGATTGATAGGCATATACACATGGCTAATGGCGGTTGGCATGCTCCGACACCCAGATCCCGGTCACTCATAGCAATGCATGTGCCCAGAATCGCGGTAGCTACCGCCTGGCACCAGCGGTGTGTCACCGCCATGGCCCAAGACACCATAGCGGGATTGATAGGCATATACACATGGTTAACGGCGGTTGGCATGCTCCGACACCCAGATCCCCGTCACTCATAGCAATGCATGTGCCCGGAATCGCGGTAGCTACCGCCTGGCACCAGCGGTGTGTCACCGCCATGAACCATGCCCTTCCAGCCAATGGGAAACGCAATTGCGGTTGCCTGATGCAAGTTTGAAAATCGCGGTAGGCGTGCTCCACCACCGCGGGCCAGTCATTGGATGCACTTGAAAGATGCACCACCGCGGTACCGCACGCCTGTCCCCTGTGGTGTGTCACCACCATGGACCATGCCCTTCCAGCCAATGGAAAGCGCAATCGCGGTTGCCTGATGCAAGTTTGAAAATTGCGGTAGGCGTGCTCCGCCACCGCGGGGCCGGTCATTGGATGCACTTCAAAGATGCACCACCGCGGTACCGCACGCCTGTCCCCTGCGGTGTGTCACCGCCATGGACCATGCCCTTCCAGCCAATGGGAAGGGCAATCACGGTTGTCTGATGCAAGTTTGAAAATCGCGGTAGGCGTGCTCCGCCACCGCGGAGGCGGTCATTGGATGTATTTGAATGAGGCAGACCTGGAACACCAATTGCAGCAGCTTAGAACCACAGAAACGAGCCCTGGGGGCTATATATGTGTGTGAGGGAGCCACATATTGCCACAGCTCACTGAGCCTGCTGCCTGAGACCCCTCACCTGCTGCTGCCTCCAGGGACTGCTGCCTGAGACCCCTCACCTGCTGCTGCCTCCAGGGACTGCTGCCTGAGACCCCTCACCTGCTGCTGCCTCCAGGGACTGCTGCCTGAGACCCCTCACTTGCTGCTGCCTCCATGGACTGCTGCCTGACACCCCTCACCTGCTGCTGCCTCCAGGGACTGCTGCCTGAGACCCCTCACCACCAACTGCCGCTGCTGCTGTCTCCTGCCCACAGTGATGGCGAGGACTGAGAAGATCCGTGCCACTCCCTTCACCACCGAGGAACTGGAGGTCCTGGTGGACGAGGTGCTCACCCAGTATCCAAGGCTATATGGTGCGCCAAATGTCGTGGTAAGTATCTCAGAGTGTGAGTGAGAGTGCAGGGGGGGCACACATGAAGTTGATCTGCTGCAGTATGTGCGTGAGAGTGTGGGGTTGGGTCATGCACTGCCTAGCATGCTGTTTCCAGGGGGAAGGTGTGTTTAGCCTATTCAACACGTTTCCCTGCCTGCACATCCAGATGTGAGGGAAATGTAATGTCTTGTCAGACATACAGTGAGGCTGCACCTTTTCAATTCAGGAGTCAGGACAGTGATTTCCAGTCTGAATGTCTGTGTGTGTCCCTGATGTCCTTCACAGGCCCATCTGTGGCCTTAGCTAGTGTAGTTGTCCAGAGGGTAGTGAGGGCATTGTTTCTGACTCAATATGTGCCTCATCTCTAGTTCTGCACTATGCTCAGGACCTCAGTCCCCCAGGGTGATATTCTTGTTGGTCATTCACCTATGACACTGTACATTCCAACATTCTTGTGCCCAGACCCTTCCATCACCACCAGCATGTGCACATACTCGCATGTGTTGGCACTGTTTGTGTTTCCAAATAGTCCTACCATGTAAAAGATGAGATGCCCCACGTTGGACCTCTGTGTGACCCCAACTGGCCTGCACATTCAGTGCCCAATCTGACAGTGACACAACACTGAATGTACAGAGTGTCAAATCTGTGCTTTTCCTCTTGACTCTCCATCAATGAGCCATTACAGAGATGTAGATTGCACACGACAGGCCTTGTGATGAGGGTTTGCGTTTGTGAGGTCATGTCCCTCAATGTGACATCCATGACACAGTGTGGCAGTTTAAGGGCAAGTGCTTTGAGGGCTGCGCAGTGTTGGGCACAGTGAGTATTCACAGTGACATATGTAGTAATGTCCTGCATGTCTTGGTATTCCCAGAAACTTGCAGTAGATGTGGTCAGCATACACATTTTGCTCTCTGCTGGCATCCTGCATGGCTTTGAGATAGGCATGTACTGTGTCCACCCCCATACCTGCATGCATTCATGTGTATTTCACACATGATGATGTTTGAATGTCGCAGATTTGTTGTCTCTGCTAAAGTTATGGCTGAAGTTGGTATGAGTCAGTGTCATGCTCCTGCACTGTGAAATGGTGGTAAGTTACACTGATTATTGCACCCTCTTGTCTCCCATGTCTGCAGCTCAAATTCAACCAGCGCAAGGCCGTGTGGAGGGCCATCGCATGCAAGGTGCGTGCACTGGGTGTCTCCAAAAGACGGCGCTCCCACTGTCACAAGAGGTGGGATGACATCTGCCGGCTGAGCAGGAACGTGGCCGAGATGACACTGGGGCTGATCCCTCGGGCCGGCAGGTTGGCGAGGCGCAGCATGACACCACTAATGGCACGCATTTTAGCTATGACGCAGCCTGAACTAGATGCACGTCTGAAGGGGCATCAGTAACAAGCTGGTGGTGAGTATTCTGTGAGTGTGACTTTGGGTGTTGTTTGGCTGCATGTGCTCCAAGCCTGGGCCAGTGCAGGGCTGTGATGTTGCTAGTGTGATGCAATGGCGTGTAAGTGGCCGCGGTGTTGGGTGCAGTTATCATGCATTCCCCCAACATGTACCTTCCCATGTCATTGGTGTAATGGCCCTTGAGTTCACATTTGTAGTTGTGGCCTTCTGGTATCATCTTCATTGGTGTCGTCACGGACATCCCATGTCAGGGTCCAGCAGATTGCATGATCTGAGTGTGCCATCATCAATGTGTGCATTGCCTGACGTCAGATTTGTGCTGGCTACACATCTAACACCAATGTGCAACTGTAGTTGTGCCCCAAGATACGACATGGTGGATGGCATGTGCTCATGGCCATTGTGTGCGGATATGTTGGAGTCTGTCTCTGTGTTGGACACTTCTGCTGGCTCAAGATGTGACAGTGGCAACATGTTGTGAGTAGAATCTTTTACCCCCTCAGGGCCCTGGGTGTGCACAGAGGGAAATGTGTGTCTGGTTAGCTGATGCCACCAACAGGCTAATTGGCTGTGTGTCCATCACATGGGTGAATTATGCCAAGTTTGCATTATGCCACGGTAATTTCGATGTTTGGATTGAGGTTGCACAGTGTTACTGCCCATGGTGTTGTCCAACATGGATGATTGTTCATCATTAGTGATGCTTCCCTTGCAGATATTTGTAAACTTGATGCAAATGTACTGATCCTACCTCTATCTCTCTCTCATGCAGCATCTCACATGGGCACAGAAGGACACGGGACGGACACCAGTGGTGAGGCATCAAGCACAACTGCTGCACACCAGCATAGTGACACGGATGTCACCAGCGCATCAGAGGGGGTCCGCAGTCTTCTAGAGGACTCACAGCCAGAGACGCAGACCTCTACGTCATCTAACAACGGCGGTGATGCATCTATGTTTTCGGCCGAAGGAAACGGGGACTATGCCTCCTCGTCCACCACACAGCGTTCAGTGCCCACCCTCCCTGCTACTCCCACTGTTGCTGCCCGTGTTCGCACCACAAAAAAGGGAAGAGTGTCCTTCATCCCAGGCACCGCTGCCCTTGCCCCTGTCCCCCCTGCTGCCATCAGTGCTGAGTCTGTGGACCTTTTGCGCCAGCTGTGTGTGGGTCAGACAGCTCTCCTCAATGCCTTCCTGGACAATGACAAAAAATTGGCACAGGTGGTGGCTTACATGGAGGGCGTTCATTCCGATGTGGGTGGGCTACACCGGACTGTACAGTCTCTGTCCTCTGCAGTGACAGCAGCCATTCAACTTGCCCAATCCCATAGTCCAGCTCCAGTCCCTAGGCCCACCACCCTGCCAGTGGCCGCATCTGATGATAGTGACCACACACCCCAGACATCAAGGGACAGATCTGGCACACGCAGCAAACGCAGCAGCAGCCCAAGCAGTCCAGGCCGCAGACACCTTCCCCACAGAAAGGTAAATCCACACCAGAGTGCAGAGGCAAAAGCCCTTCGGGCCACACCCAGGGCAAGGATGGCAAGAAGCAGGCCTCAGGCTCACATGCCTCAGAGGCATCCCCAGCCAAGGACTCACCTGTCCCAAAAGTGTCTCGCAGAGACAAGCACACAGTTTCCGCGCCCAGTGACAAACAGGTGCCTGCTAAGGGTACAGGTAAGAAGAGCTCCATGGCAAGTTCACCCACAACATCTACTCCCAAAGGAGGCCACTGTAGGGGGGACACCTGGTAAACAGGTGATGCAGGGGCAGAGCCAATCCGGGGCCAAGCGTCCCAAAGAATTCAGCACGTCCCCAGAGGGGGGACCAGCATCTGCACATGAGCCAGCTTATGTGACGAGTGTGCCTGTTGTATACACCCCACTTGGCATTAATCCCAGGACAGGGAAGCCATATCAAAACCCCAAGAAGCGGAAGAGAACCCCTCCAAATTCTCCCACACACACTGGGTCTCGTGCAAGCATGAGTCCACCTCCACGTGCCACCACCCCACCTGGTCCTAGCAGCCCTCAGGCTTCCCAAAACACTGATGGCTCTGCCACACCTGGACTTAGCAGCCCTCAGGCTTCCCAAACCACTGCTGGCTCTACCACACCTGGACCTAGCAGCCCTCAAGCTTCCCAGAACACTGATGGCTCTACCCCAGCTGGGCCTCTCTCTCCCCGAGCCAGTACCCCAACTGGCCTGACAGACAGCCACCTCCCAGTCATACTGCCAGCCAAGTCTGAGTGTTTGTCACCCTCACACACATGTCTCTCCCACAGTGGTACCATGGACTGCCTATTTTTGACACCCTGAGTGTGTTGCTGACCATGGCAGGGTACTGTACCACACATTCCCAGTGCTGGATGTCATGTACTCACTCTGCACTTTTTACTGGCCCTTGGCCTTGCTGTTCACTGCTGTTTGCCCCTTGCCTGTGCAGGATCTCATGTACCTCACCGGCACTTTGGACTGGCCACTGGCCTTGCTGTTCACTGCTGTTTGCCCCTTGCCTGTGCAGCTTCTCATGTACCTCACCTGCACTTTGGACTGGCCACTGGCCTTGCTGTTCACTGCTGTTTGCCCCTTGCCTGTGCAGCTTCTCATGTACCTCACCTGCACTTTGGACTGGCCACTGGCCTTGCTCTTGTCTAAATCTTGCTGCATAACGGTGTGAAATGTAAATAAAGTAGAAATGTACTCCTGTTTGTCTGCCTTGTCAGTGTCCTTGCTAACTAAGGGGTTACTGTGTGGGTATGGTTTACTGTGACACATGCTCTATATGCCACTTCAACATTGCCAATGTCTTGTTTCCTCTGATCATGTTGTTTCAACTTTGGTGTCCCAGACTTGTGCATCTGTGTGTGTTGGCTTAGATGTAGGTGTGTTTGCTGTGGACTGTTTAACTTCCTGGGTGTGTTGTTGTCTGTGTGATGTTTAGATTGTTGTTGTGTGTGTTCATGGTGTGTCACTCATCTCTGTTTGTAACTGGTATGTCTGTTGTGCACACACTGCTTGGTGTGCATGCAGTGCTGTGAGTGTATGTTGCCTTGTCCTTGCCTGTTGTGTACCCCCGATGTTTAGCTGTTGTAGCATGTTGATATCTTTGCATGTGCATGTTTTATGTCTGATGTGGCTGTGTGCAGTGTTTGTGTTGTGTTGTCTCATGCAGTTGACAGATGCTCTGTGTGCAGTGTTATATTTGCCTGTCAGTGTGTGTGTTTTGTAGTTGTGTTTGATTCAGATGTGTGTTGCCATTGTGGTGTGCCTTACTTGTGTGTCTGTCACATGGACTGAGGTCTATTGTAGTTCCCGTGCTTGTTTTATGTGCATCCTTGGTGTTTTCTCCTCTCATATTTGATGTGTCTCTTGTCATTGTTGTGCATGTGCAGGCATGTGGTACACTATGACACCATTTTGAGTTGATGGGTGGTGTGGTATGTCTGTCTGTGTGTCATTGTAGGCCCATTTCTCCCTGTTTGTCTCCATTATTGTTTTGTGTGGATGCACTTCTTATATGTGTTGTGGTATTTTGTCTGTGCATTGTTCCTGACTGATGAGGTTGTGTACTCCTTTTGTGTCTGTGCTCCCATTGAATTTGCACTGTTTAGCTGCACAGGTTTGTCTGTTATTGTAGGAGTTCTATGTGTGTGTTTTGCTTGAGTTCTGTGTCTGACTGTTGTTTTTGTGCGTACAGTGGTTCTGCCATCCCTGTGTGTGTGTGATGTTTGTGGATACCCCCCAGGCGGTGTGTTTCCTTGTCAGTGTATTGACTGGACATTATTGGCAAGCTTCTGTGTGTTTGTCACTGGTGTTGTGTGCTGCAGGTGTGATGGGTGTGGGGGTTGTGTGGAGGTTCATACTTGTGCTTGACAGTCATGGAGTGTTGCAATGGGCCCTGTGTGTTGTGCTGCTGACATACTCCTGTGATGTATTTGGATGCAGATGTGTGGCTGCTCAGTGTTAGACTTAATCCCCTTCCTTTCATCCCTCTGCCTATACATGGGTTGCCTTGCTGTCTCCCTGAGTTGTTGCAGTGAGGTGACTGTGGTTTGACTTCACTCACTGTGACTGCCATGTGTGATTTTTTGAGCTGGGGTTGTTGTTATATGTTCCTTCCCTTGCATGTGATGTACACATTCTTGGTGTTCAGCTCCTTGCCATTCCATTTGTGTGCACCTCACTTTAGGTTTCCTATTTGTTGTCCTCCATTGCTGCTGGCATGTGGTCTGTGTTTGTTGCTGTGTGTCAGTGTGGGTTATGTCTGTGCGACTTGGCAGGCTGTGTGTCCATTGGAGTGTTTGTTCATTGTCTGTGTGTGTTTATTTTGTGCTTGGACTCAGTTTACTTGCCATGAGTGTGGTGTTGTTATGGTGTGTGGGTTCCCCTGGCCCTGTGCTTCTACGCTGTGTGTTACTCTGCAGCCACACCTGATGAGGCTGGCTCCCTAGTTGTTTGTTGTGTGGTGCAGTGTGTGTGTTCACCTGGCTGGTTATTGGCCATGTTGGAGCACAGGAGGGTCACGTGGCATGTCCCTTCATGTTGTGGGTGGGCCTAGTGTGTGGAGTGTGGAGGTGTTGCCCTGTGTACTTTGTGCACTGCCCATGCCTTGCGCTGGCCCAGCCTACTACATTGTGCGCATTTTTTAACGTGGGTTCACCGCTGCGGTCACGTGAACTGGACATTATTTCAAGATCGCAGACATGGTGGCCTGGTTGAGGAGGGGTGGACTAGTGGCAGGTAGGACATGTGTGGCTACACCTGTAGTTGTGTTCCTGGCCCCAACAGGGTGTCTGGTGGGGGCAGGGACCTTACATCAGCCATGGAGTTGTGGGTTGTGTTTGTGTGCAGAGTTGTGTGATCGCGTACCTGCGGCGGCATCCGCCACGGTCCATGGCTTGCTGGAGGTGTATCATGTACAGCGCCGGAAAGACGTGTAGTGCCGGGTCCATGGCGGTCGGCTCCGGTATTCTATTTTGCGCTCTGCTGTGGTGCGTCCGCCTGCTCAGATTGGCCGGTTTCTCAGCTGCAGTGTGCCTGGCTGTTTGGAGCATCCTAATTTGTACGGCGGGAGGGACGTCATTCCGCACGGCGGTGGCTCTCGATTGGTTGTCTCCGCTACGGTGGCGGGCACGTTTTGATGGCGGTCCACGTCGCACCACGGCGGACGGACAATGGGCTGTGTTTGACCATTGTAATATGGCGGGCGGGTGCACCGCTGCTCACGGGCGGAAAACCGCGTTTTATGCCACCGCCAGCATCGCGGAGGTGCATCCGCCAGTCATCGTAATGGACCCCTAAGTCATCATCAGCAGAACATCAGCAGCAACCAACCAACAATTTAGTGTATGCAAATTTATACATGCGTCCTCCATCTATGCATTTTTGAGGACTAAAATAAATGGAAATGCAGACTTAGTGAACAATTGGCCCGTCTGGAATAGGTGGGCTAGGTCAGGAGGTACTTAGGTTGAGGATTCTGGAATCAGAATGGAACACTAGATTGGTTCATAAATAATAACTAGACGGTCCACGAATCACCCGATACTATTAGTCGATCAGATTAGATAGGTCAATTTTATTGCAATTGTTGTTTCCAAAAATGTTTTTTGAGCGTTTTTTAAAATATTTTATTTGTTTCACACCAATCATCAATGTTTGTCTCTTTCTTTATTATATCTTACATGATCAGCACCCAGGGACAAGAAGACAGGGTCGGAGTCGGCGGGAGCTGGAGAAGATGCCTCCCAGGGCCAGGACCGCTCCTCTACCAAGGGCTCTGCTGCTGGCCTCCTGTTGTTAATATTAATAATCATATTTCCCTAACTTTTACTGCACCTTATTTTTTCCGAACTATTATTTCCGTTTCCTAATTCTATTTTTTACCAAATCTTCTTCGATCTATCTGTTTCTAAATTCTTGTTATCCCTGCCTCTGCTCTGACTCTCTGTACTATTACTATTAGACTGTCTGTAGCTAAGCTTGCCCAGTTGGTCACTCTATATTTTTAAAAAGTTTTAAAACTCAGATTCACCAATAGCTCTAGCCACTGAGTCCAGTCCTTTGGGTTGTCCTCTTCTAGTCTTTTTAAGAGGCTTTTCAACAATTGCCACCAACAAAATGCCCAACCTGATATTTTACTATTTTTGATTGGATAGGACATACTACTACTGTCTACTCTTCTCTAGTACCCGATTTGTACTAGTGATGTATGTGGTGTATGTATGTCTTTTAACTAGTATTTTTTCAATCTTGCTAGTGAAAAAGAATAAATAGGGGGATGGCATCTAAAAAATGTGTAATGTTTATTCTAGGCGCACCGATCACCAGTGCCGGGGCCAGAGGCGGGGCAGGCGATGCCAGCCAGGAGGGAGCAGCGGAAGCGGTACCTGCCACAGGGGAGGGTGAGCCAGCAGCAGCGGCGGGCGGTGGTAAGTTATACTTATATTCCTTACTTATTGACAATAGTTACACCTTCACTGCAAGGGTGTACGCTGTATGTTGAGAGAGAATAAGTTGTTGTGAACAACGGTTGAAGAACAAGACACCCTTTACTTAGCATTAGAGCAATAGCATTAGCGGCGAAAGTTGAGTAACTAAGGGTCTCTTCTATCTGAATCAAATCTGCTGGGAAAGTTTTATGGAGAAGACTAAGAGTGAGACAACCTTGATGGATGGGTTGAACGAAAAGGGAAAGAAGGATGGAAGGAGGAAGGATGGGCGAGATGTAATATATTGGCAGAGAAGGATCCGTGGGTTGCATAGGTGGCTGATAGGAATCAGATGCATGGGTGGTTGAAGAATGAGTGGAAGGTGAAAGAAAAGATGCCTGCCTGGGTGGGTGAAACTGTATGGGTGATAGGAAGAATCCACCGGGGTGTTTCATGGGTCAAACTCAAAGGCAAGCAAGGAAGGAAGGACGCATGGGTGGTGGTTTAAAAGAAAATAATAAATGTATGTTGTTGGTGAAATTAAGGATTCTTGAGAGATTAAGAAGAATGATAGACATGTTTACTTTTAATGGATGGATGCCTGGATGGTATTCAATCGTCATAGCATAGGTGGAGACTGTCACTGGATGAAGAGTCTTTGAAGAGAATGTAAAAGAAAAATAAACTGCGCCAGAGTAGCAAAGCCAAGGAGAATAGAAGTTTGGAATTGAAAAAATATGAGGCTAGAAGAGCAATGCAATGATTGATAAATGAAAAAATCGCTGGGAAGAGAAACAACAGGACTGTTTTTATGCAAGGTTTTTGATTCAAGGTTGTATTTTCAGAATACTCCCTTGACTCACAGTAGTTTGCAAGCACAGCATACATATTGTGTATGTATGTTATCAAGGGCCTCCCTCCGACTCCGAGGCCCACTCCCTACCTATGTCATTTATTTTCGACTGTGTCAGCCAGCCTGCAATGGGTGGCCTATCGGCTGCATGGTTACACAATCAATCAAAAGTACCTCATGTCATCCCATATATAATCAATGATCATTTGGATCAGATATCATCTGCCTTGTTGTAGTAGTCAGGGTGAAAGTGAAATTGAGCAGTTGCCCTCATCTAACAGAGTATGGCCACCCATAATAGAAAAATAAGATGATTGTGTAGTCAGCTTCCCCACCTGCAGACCGTAGTAAATAAAAATAATGTGAGTCTACGACACGAGTATGTTTGTCTAGGGCACAAGCTGACTGAGCTGGCATGCCGGCTACAACAAGGTTAATTTAGCTAAACAAGAGAGAGAAGAAGAAGAGTGGTCTACTCCGTAGTGCCTAGTAGTAGTTAGGCCTGAAACTCCCACAAATGTTAGAGGCTGAGGAAGTGGGAGGATACCACAAATGTTATGTACTGTGCTTGCTAGTGCTACTGTGCCACTATGTGTAGAATTAATTTTGTGTTACTGTTTTGCTAAGAGTATTGGTTACAATAGCCTTTTTTCTTTCTTGATATAGCTACTCCTTCACAACCAATAAAATCAAAACCGGACAGGAAGGAGTTGGCAGCCATGGCCCAGCGCCGGAAGCTGGAGGCCATCTGCAAGGAATATCAGTGGCTGGTGGTTCTGGTGGAGGAGGAGGCGGCAGCAGCTGCAGCCTCCTCCAATGCCCTGGGCTCCAGCCAGGCCACTTCAGTGGTACGGCGCCGCGGTCTTGCAGCCGCCCGCCGCGCTTCATCATTCAACACTGCTGCCCCCCTCTGGATGCAATTGCAAAGCTTTCAAGCGCCGCGTGCTCCTCCGGATTGGGCGCCTAGAGGAGCAGATAACGGTCCTGGAGGGTAACAAGCGAGCACGCCGATAGAAATTCCATCGGATTGCCCCTTTTTAAATCTTTTTTTTGGTGGGTGGAAATTGGGCGTTGGCGTTGGGGAAAGGTTGGGGTTTATATTTATTATTTATTATGGACAATTGAATTCACCGGACAATGGTTGGACTCTTTCTTTATCTTTTTGGACATTGGTTGGGGTTAGGGAGAGGGGTGGGTCAGGTGTTGTGGGATTTTTACATTAGTTTATTTTGTTAGGGGACTAAATTATATTTAGACTTAAACTTTACATATGATGTAAATGTTTTGTGGGGGGGCTACACTTTTACTTTACACGGTTTCCTTTGCTGCTGCAGGGCCGCAGCCAGTTTTTGATTTAAATAATCTGCCGATAGTGTAACACACGAACAGATAGATGCGGTACCCTCACTTGTGAGTGACTTGTCCTACTAGTACTGTCAGTCTCTCCTCCTAGTCTATGCAGTCTGCAACTGGACTCGGAAGGGTGTGGGTGTGTGAATTAATGAATTAATTTCCATGATTAATTATGCCTCCCCCAAACTTCTTCTCTTACCTGTGATTGATGTTTATTTAAACTTAGGCAAAGCGATGGCTGCATGGCCAAATAGAGTACTTCGATCCAAAAATACTTTGACAGTGCCCTCTCCCAGGTTTAAGAGATTAAAATGGCAAGGCAGTTGCTTTACCACTGAAGCCCCGGTCCTGTGGAATAGTTTACCTATAAGCATCAAGGCAGCTCCAACATTGTTGTCTTTTAGGAAGCTAATAAAATCCTGGCTTTTTAACCTCTAAGCACCTAGTAACCTCTTCGGCACCTAGTACCCTCACCTTGCTGCCAATCAATCAGCACCAAGACACCCATGGGTATTCGAGCGCTTTAGAAAACCTTTTAACATAACATAACATAACATGGTGATGATGGTTTGGTTTCCCAAGATGCCACGGTGGTGGTGGTAGTAGTAGTAGTAGACACTGGCAGTAGCATTTGCAAAAAAAGAATATGAGACAGTCAGTCACCTGAAGGAGACTCTGGAAGGAGTAGTAGAACGAAGTACAGTACAGTACACAAGAAGACTGCCAAACAAGAAACCATAATAATGATTAGCAATGCTAAAGTAAAATAAAACATGATGGTGGCGGGGATAGCCTAGTACAAGTTACAAACTGTAGTTGACTCGACATATGATATGAAGTGGACAAACGTAACCTTTAGTGCTGTAAGGATGATGAATCGATGCCGGCAATTAATTATGATGGATTATGTTCCTCTAAATTGACTTGCAAATACTGAGCATGGGAGGGAAAGCAGAAGAAGATCCTCGCCCTTCCTTGAGTTAGTGTTGCTTTCACCACATCCACCCCAGCAAGTGTGTGATCAATTATTGGTGTAAATTACTTTAGTCACACCTCAATATAAATCCCACAGCCCGGGGGAAGTGGGTTAGGGTTTGATGAATGGTTGGGAAGGGGTATTTGAGGGAAAGGTTTGACAAAGACAAACACTACACATGGATAACACACAATCTTGGCAGACGACCATCATATTCATAAATCTGTTAAGGGAGAAAAGGAAATGCATGCATGATGATGACTTGATGGTTAATGATAAGTAGTACTAACTAGACTAGTAGACAGTACAGGGCAGCAGTATATTATTAATTATTATTATTATTATGCAATTGCCTTGCCTGACTGCCCTCAGAGAGACTAAGACTGAGACCCAAGTTACATACATTTTATGTTCTGTTGTACCGGGCTTCCTTTTAAAGCTAGCAAAGAAAATTAAAAAATAGCTGTAGGGATCAATTATAAGCAAGGAGCAAACATAATAAACAACAACACACAGTCGTAATGATTGAAGAGAAAAAATGAATCAAATTAATTAAAAGATGATGAATGATACTAAGTTACTGTATGTTATCCTGGTCAAATTGAAATTGGGGAGTTGCATCTCGGCATTCCTCTTGGTCCTCCCTTCCATGGACGCTCCGTCCGTCAATCTTGGGTGCCACTGCCTGCCTGGCGGATGCGGATTGGTAAGGTAAGTGTGAGTTGTTTTTCCAAGTGTTAGACCTGGCATCATTGGCGTGGGTCTCCCTTCCGTTTTTCGCTGTTGCCTCATGTGTTTTTGCTGGTTATAGATGCTTTGGGCACTGTGCCACTGCTATTCAGTGCCACAGTGCAAGTGCTCCCTATGGTAAATTGATGTATGGTTTAGTGACTCCATGATTGGTTGGTTTGGTTTACTTGTCAGACCCTAGTACAGTGCACTGAGTGCGCCCAGGGCTTGTAAACCAAATGCTGCTGGTGGGCTTGCAGCACTGGTTGTGCCACCCACAGAAGCAGCCTGTAAAAGTGTGTCTCAGGCCTGCCATTGCAGAGCCTGTGTGCAGTCTGGTACTGCCATGTTGACTGGGCAAGTGCACCCACTTGCCAGTCCCTAAACCTTCCCTTTTCTTCATATCAGACACCCCTATGGTAGGCCCAAGGGCAGGGTGTATTGTAAGTATAAGGTAGGACATGCCCTGGTGGGTGTGGCATGTCCTAATAGTGAATTACAGCCATTTTCGTTTTTCACTATTGCAAGGCTACCTGTTCCCCATAGGCCAGAATGGGCAGTTTGATTATTACATCTTATAATCCTAACTGACCCAGGGAACTAGGTAGAAATTCGAGTTTAGTATGCCTGAACTCAGAATGATAAAATACATCTTTTAGTGAAGTTGGTTTTAACATTCTGTGTTTGAAAATACCACTTTTAGAAAGTAGGTATTTTCTTGCCTAACTATCCAAGCCTACCTCTGCTAGGTTGTGTATTCCATGCCTGGTTTGTGAGTGACAGGGGCTGGGGGATTCCAGGAGACAGGGTGAGTCAGCCCAGGGCTGAATAGAGAGATCTGCATGTAGATGGGTGGGAGGAGTTGCACCTGGGACCTGAATAGGGCTGTGCCTTCCCTCCACAATGCTGGCTCCACCTCCTGTAGTGCGTCTGATGTCCCTGGCCTACACTGTGAAAGGAAAGAAGGAGTCTTGTCCACAAAGTGCTCCAGGACTGACCAGAACTGGTTTGGACTAGGCAAAGGCCTCTCTGCCTTCAGAGAACAAAGGGAAAATGAGTATAAAAGAGGGGACCCAAACCCCAGAACTTTAGATCACTTTGGGAAACAAGAAGAACCTTTGCCGAGGAGAGGAACCAGAGAGAGAGACTGCAGGAGGAGACTATCCATATGCTGAGTGCTGTTTGGGGGATTGGCCTGCAGGGGTTGCCTGACTGCCAAAGAAAGGAGAAAGGACTTTGTGCTACTTTCAATTCAACTTGTAAAGGATCTCCAAGGGCTTGAGAGAGAGCTTGCCTCCTGCTGAAGTCTCAGGGACAACAGACTTCACCCACTAGCTCCCCAAGAGTTCTTCTGAAGTGCCTGCTGTTGTGTTAGGCCTTCTGAGGGACTGCGTGTCACAAGGGGCTGGAAGCGCGACTCACGAAGAAGAAGCGTGTCGCCGTCGCAGCCGCTGTCGTCGCATCGCTGAAGAAGGGTGTCGCCGCTGCAGCTGTCGCATTGCCGAAGCGCCTCGCATCACCGGAGAAGAGGATCGACGTCGCATCAGACTCCGCCGCATCACCGGGAAGCGTGTCGCAGGGCCTGTCGCGGCTCAGAAGAATTGTTGAGTCGCCGCACGGCCGTCGGGCGTGCACGCATCGTGTCGCATCAAGAAGAAGACGCCATCTTTGTTCCATTGCACCGGATCTTCATCGCATCACGGCGTTGCTGGTCGCATCGCCATGGAAGCGCAGTAAGAAACCGACGCATCACCTTCCCACGCCGAGAAGAAGCGACGCATCCCCTACGCATCAGTAGGGACCCGACGCATCACCGTTCTTGCGTGTAAGGAACCGACGCATCACCTTCCCTGCAACACTTTCGTTGTATAGCGTTACGCATCCAAAGGTACATTGAACTCAAATTGTCGCATTTACCATCTAAAGAGAACTAAGCTAATTCTACCATCTTTAAGTACAGTATTGTGGATTTTTGTCATTTGTGGTCTTGTGTTAAGTCTATATAAAGAATACTTATTTTTGATATACAACCTGTGTGGTGTCCATCTGTAGTATTGTCACTGGGTTACTGTATGTGTTCACAAATGCTTTACACACTGCCTCTGAGATAAGCCTGCCTGCTCGTGCCAAGCTACCAAGGGGGTGAGCAGGGGTTATTTTAGGAGTGTACCCCCTTACCCTGACTAGACGCCAAGGTCCCTATTTGGTCAAAGGTACCTACCTCTGACAACTAGAGACCCCCAAATCTAACATTGGTGGCAGCGGTGGGATTCTGGACTTGCATTTGTGACTCATGTACAGTGATTGGTGAACACTACTAGTGAGTGCAGACCAAAACGCGACCACATACTTTTGGTAGATTGTTTTTCCTGGGATTTTCTATTTTTGCAAAGAACTGCCAAGTTTAACCACAATGGATAAAGCAACATCCATAGCATCTGTTGATTATGAGTGGGAAGAGGAGAAAGTGGAATGCTACAATGTAAAACAGCTAAAGCACTTCTGCAGGAAATTTAAAGTTGCAATGACCGGTCTCACCAAGAAGGATGAGTTCCAAAAGGCGCTGAGGGCCTGGGTCGAAGCAAGGAGTACCCCTGAGAATGAGGAAGGGGTTGAGAATGCAGAGGAGCAGCTGCATGGGCCATTGGGTCCAGGGGGTAGGAGAGCAACCTCCCCAGCGGGTAGCAGTGTTTCTGCCAAAGGACTGTCCACAGAGGAGTTGGAGGACAGGGAGAGGAATAGGATGCATGAGTTGGAGCTAGCCAAAATGAGTGGGCAGTTAGAAATTAAGAAATTGGCCCTGGAAGAAAAAAAGATGCAACTGGAGCATGAGAGAAGTTTGAAGGAGTTGGAATTGAAAGCGAGGAGCTTAGAGATTACTCCCTCTGGTGGCAGCACACCGTCCATGCCTGTAGAAGCAAGAGTGTATATCCCTAAAGATGTGGTAAAAGAGTTTTTCAAAAATGATGACATTGGCCAATGGTTCAAGGCCTATGAGGTAGCCATGTCCTCCCACCGGGTCCCTGAGAAGGATTGGGGAGCAGGGTTGTGGGGACGGTTCCTTAGCGAGGGGCGGGATACCTTGTTGGACTTGCCCTCTGAAGTCCACAATTCTTATAGCCACATGAAAGATGCATTTATGTCCAGGTATGGGTTAACTCCTGAACTGTATCAGGAATTGCAAGAAGATAGAGGGCAGAAGCTGGGTAGAATATGTCACTTTTTTCTGCAGAGCACTGGATGGTTGGGTGAAGTGTAGCAAAGTAAATGATTTTGAGGCGCTCTTTGATTTAATTGCATGGGAGCACTTGTCAAGTAATTGTTTTCAAAAGCTACGCCAGCACCTGATTGATAGAAGGCTGACTAACCCTAGGAAGCTTGCTGAGGAGGCGGACCGCTGGGTGAGCACCCGGGTCCACAAGGGTCACGTGGGAGACTCCGCCAAAGGTGGGCAGGATCCCCAGCAGAAGAATGGGGGGGACAAGGGTAAACAGAGGGAGTTCCAGAGAGGGCCCCAAAGTAATTCCCAAGGGAACCGAGGGAAAGGTTCCCAGCCTCCCCTGAGAAGAAGCAAGGGGCCCGACAGGTAAACCTGTTCAAAGAGGGCCCCTGACCTGTTTTAAGTGTGGCCTAGTGGGTCACGGTTCATGGGATCCCCAATGTTCCCAGTTTGGGAAGACAGCACCCACTGGTGCAGCACCCCGGCAGTTGGCTAGTGTAACCCTGGGGGAGGAGATGGGTACCCAAGGTGGGTGGGGTCCTGCAGAGATGTCCCTTGTCTCTTTAGGAGACTGTGAGGTGGACCCCAGGACCCAACTGCCTGATAACACTAAAAAGTACAGGCAGTGGGTGACCATCAATGGCCATAGAGTGGAGGCTCTTCGAGACACAGGAGCCAGTGTGACAGCTGTCAAGTGTCACCTGGTGTCTGAAGAGCAGGTTGTCCCCAATGCATTTTACCCAGTTGTTGCCGCTGACAACACAGAGAGCCACTGCAAGGTGGCTCAGGTTCCCTTTGAGTGGGGGGGGGGTCTCTGGTACTCTTCAAGTAGCTGTGAGGCCAGCCATGCCTGTTAACTGTTTGTTGGGGAACAATTTGGAGAGCTCACCTTGGGCTAAGGTGGAGCAAAGTGCTCATTTGGAGATGTTGGGTCTGCCTGACTGGGCGTGTGTGACCACACGGTCCATGGCAGCCAGTAAGGGTGTTCAAGAGGACCTGGAGCCTGAGAGGGGGGCCCAGGTGCCTGCCTTAAAGAGAAGAGGCAGGGGGCACGGGAAACCGGTCCCCGAAGTTCCCACGGTCCAGGAGGAGGTAGACCCTGAGGGGGATGCCCTGGAGCCTACAGGGGAACAGGTAGCTGAACTGGGGGACCTGCCTGAGCTGACCCATTGGCAGCAGGAAGGAGGACCCTCCAGGGAGGAGTTCTGTGAGGAGCAGAACAAGTACCCTTCTCTTGTGGGTTTGCGGCAGCAGGCTGCAGACCAGGCAACAGGTGATCAGTCTGGATCACATTGGATCTACTGGGAGATCGGTCTCCTGTATACTGAGCCTAAGGTTGCTGAGCCTGGGTCAGCCCATGTGCTGGTGGTACCCCAGCGCTTCAGAACCTTCCTACTGGGGCTGGCTCATGATGTGCCGTTAGCAGGACATTTGGGGCAGGACAAGACCTTTGAGAGGCTTGTCACCCACTTTTATTGGCCCCAAATGCGCAGGAGTTCAAATACTCACTGCAGGACCTGTCAGACTTGCCAGGCAAGTGGAAAGAGTGGGAGGAAGCAAAAGGCTCCTCTCCAGCCATTCCCTGTGGTCAGCACCCCCTTTGAACGGGTGGGTATTGACATTGTGGGGCCACTGGACCCCAAGACAGCCATGGGCAACAGGTTCATCCTGGTCTTGGTGGACCATGCCACCAGGTACCCGGAAGCCATCCCTCGTGGTGGGACAGGCACTGATGGGAATTTTCTCCCATGTGGGGTTCCCTAGAGAGGTGGTGTCTGACCGAGGTACAAACTTCATTTCCAAGTATATGAAGTCCCTGTGGCAGGAGTGTGGGGTAACTTATAAGTTCACCACTCCTTACCACCCCCAAGGAAATGGGTTGGTTGAGAGATTCAACTGCACCCTAAAGGGCATGATTATGGGTCTTGAGGAACCTATGAGGCGTAAGTGGGACGTCCTCTTACCATGCCTGCTCTTTGCATACCGTGAGGTGCCACAGAAATCTCTAGGGTTCAGCCCCTTTGAGCTTCTCTATGGTCACCCAGTGAGAGGACCTCTGAGTCTGGTCAAGGAAGGCTGGGAGCAATCTCCCAGGAAACCTCCCCAGGATGTATATAGCTACATGCTGGCCTTCAGGAACCAGACTAGGTTTCAGGCAACTCGCTGATTCGAATCTGGAAGCCAGCCAGGAGGAGATGAAGCGGTGGTACGACCAGAATGCCACTCTGGTAGAGCTTAAGCCTGTTCAGAAAGTGTGGGTCATGGCCCCAGTGGAGCCTTGTGCGCTCCAGGATAAGTGGACCGGACCATTTGAGGTGGTGGAGCGCAAGAGTCCTGTTACCTACTTGGTGGACTTGCGGTCTCCCAGGAACCCCTTGCGGGTCCTGCATGTCAACCGCCTGAAGCCCCACTTGGAGAGGTCCGAAGTGGGCATGCTCTTAGCGACAGATGCTGGAATGGAGGAGGAGACTGAGCCTTTTCCTGACCTCCTGTCGGCGACAGAGCGAGATGGGTCAGTGGATGGTGTGAACCTCTCTTCCACCCTGACCCCTGAGCAACAGAATGACTGTCACCAGTTGCTGGGACAGTTTTCTGATCTGTTCACCCTGATTCCCAGTGTCACTGATTGGTGCGTCCATGATGTGGACACTGGAGACAGTCTTCCTGTTAAGCACAAAACTTACAGGGTAACTGATAGGGTGAGAGCTTGCATCAAGGAGGAGGTATCCAAGATGCTTGCGTTAGGGGTGATTGAGTCCTCTAACAGCCCTTGGGCCAGCCCAGTGGTGTTGCTCCGACAGGCTGCCGCACCGGGTGCCACGCCAGAACTCTGGTTCTGTGTGGACTACCGAGGACTCAATTCAGTCACAAGGACTGACGCGCACCCCATCCCCAGAGCTGATGAGCTCATCGATCGGTTGGGGGCTGCCCGGTACTTCAGCACGTTTGATCTAACGCCTGGGTACTGGCAGATCGCCTTGACTGATGGGGCAAGAGAGAGGTCAGCATTCTCGAAACCAGATGGGCACTACCAGTTCCGGGTTATGCCCTTTGGGATGAAGAATGCCCCTGCCACCTTTCAGAGGTTGGTCAACCAGGTGTTGGCTGGACTGGAAGAGTTCAGTGCCGCCTACCTGGATGACATTGCAGTGTTCAGCGCCAGTTGGGAAGAACATCTGCGCCACCTCTGGGAAGTGTTGATGGCGCTGCGGAGGGCTGGCCTCACGATAGCACAGGGTAAAGGCCGGCCTGTAAGTATAGATGGAAAAACAAAAGGGATATTGAAAAATCAAGGAGAAAAAAAGTGCATAAATTACGGAGGAGTGCAATAAGAACACTTTCAGAGGTGGCATGGCTAAATCATGTCTACTACTCTGTTTCCAGCATTAACCGACAACAACAACAGGACAGAGCAGGCCCATGGCGCCCACCCAACCTCCACTTAGCTTAGATTTTGAGCCAGACAGAGCACACATATACAGCAACATAGCATTTTCCAAATTAAGTAACTAAATCAATGCACCGCTGTCAGTCATACCACTACACTCGCCTCCACCACTACACAGACATGTAGGTCTGCTGTGGTTGTTGTTGACTTGTTTACCTTTTAGGCCACTTTATGAAACGCCCCGAGTTATTCCATCAATCATCTCCGAGCCTACTGACTGACAGCGATGAGTATAGTATGGTCATCATCATCATGGTGTCCAACTCTTTAGTGTACCGAGTGAGTCCAGAATAGATTCCATATTCAAAAATGCAACGGCTCGGCCTGCAGTAGAAGTACAATTTTGTTATTAAACAACAAGATGGGAAACATTGTCTTGGGTCACTTTTTTGTGTGTAGATTAAATAATACTAGTACACTTCATGCACAACAACAACACAAACACCAATCACTCAGAGTCAGCGCCCAATGCATGCCATCCATCATTACCTGTTGTTCTTAAGGGGCAGTCCCTGTTGGCTTGGAAAGGAGGATAGCTATAGTCATGTTCTTTGGAGGGACTCGATGAGGCAGGCACACATTTCTTGTACTATTCTCCATCCAATGTCTGGCTTGAGGGAAATGGATTTAGGGCGAGTCAGGATGGAGCAGGACTTGGAGGAGTGGACTTACTTCTTTAATAAATGCACACAGTTGCAACTCCAATACGGCAATAAAAGAGTAAGACGGTGGTGATGGATTTGTTGTGATTCGAACAAGAAAGACAGAGACACACGCAAATAATAAAAGTAAATAAAGAAGAAAGTAACAAGTTGAAAGCCTAGTTGTCAGGGAAGTAGAGCTCGTCCTCAAACTCTGGTGGTTCACCCAGAAGTAGGCCATCAAACACACTACTACCATGACCTAAGTCGCCGTCATCATCTTCCTGCTGTGCTACTTCAGGTATTGTGTAATCCGGTGGTATAAAGTGCTGATTCATTTTGATCATGGTTAACCTCTCCACGTTTTGGGGCGAGAGACTGGTCCTTTTCACTGTTACAACGGCACCAGCAGCACTAAAAACACGCTCAGAAGAGACACTTGGGATAGGGCAAGCCAGATAGTTTATCGCCAGCATGCTGAACACTGGCCAGTGGCGCCTTTTCCCATACCAATACAGCAATGGGTTTTGATCAATGCAGACCTCTGTTGGGTCATCCAGATAGGCCTGGACCATCCGCTCAATGCTCAGGGGTGCTTCGCTTTGCTCGGCCTCTTTTGCCTTAGCTTCAGCACTGGACCTAACAAGCCCTTGCTGTAGAAACCATTCCTGTGCCGATTTTGGTGGGGCCGATGCTCCTGTTCTTGTTGCTGTTGATGTTGTTCTTGGTGTTGTTGGTGGTTTTGGCTGCTGTGAGCCAACCGCACTGCCCTCAGTCTCTGAAGTTGCACTTGACGCTGGCTGCCCTGCAGTACTTGTTGTGGGCTGGAGTAGCGGGCCTCTAATTTCCAGCTGTTCTTTTTCTAAGCGACTGGCTTCCGCAGCTATCCAAGTTTTGTACTTGGCAACATCCACTTCTGAAAAAGGAATCACTGTGTCAGTGTTCAGTACTGCTTTGTACCGTGGATCCAGAATTGTGGCAGAAATGTAACCGTTGGATGACACAATTTCTCTTTGCACCCTTGTATTTTCAGATAAGCGAAGGGTTAAGCTCTCCACCAACTCATATGCTTGTTTTTTTCCTCCACACCTGCGTACATTGCAGACACCCCCTTCAGCTGTTCCTGTAGCATGTGCAACAATGGGATAGCTTGACCCATAGTACAGTCCTCCTTGCTCACTTCACGTGTGAAGAGCTCGAAAGGAAGTAGCATTTCTGTCAGGCATTTAACTAGGCCCCATTGGTCCATCTCAACGGTCATGCCTTTCACAGTAGCATCCCCTCTTTGCATGACATATTCATTGATTGGTCTGTATTGCTCAAACAGACGTTCAAGCATGTAATAAGTTGAATTCCAACGTGTGGCCACCTCCTGGATGAGTGCTTTAACTGGCACTCGATGCTCACGTTGAATGATCCTCAGCTGCTTCCGGGCTTTAAAAGAATGGCTGCAATGTGTGCAGATTCTTCTGCAGGTGGTCAGTAAGTAGCTGACTCGGTCTTCTTTTTTCAGAAAGTCTTGAACAATAATGTTAATGCAGTGCGCCAAACACAGGACACTGAAATAGCCACCATTGGACATGGCCCTAACTATATTACTAACATTGTCCGTGGCAACAAAACCAATGTTAAGCCCTCTTGGGTGCAGCCATTCAAAGACCTTGCCGTTAAACTCTTCCAAAATGTTTACAGCAGTATGAGATTTTTCCATGGCGAACATGGCTACAGTTGTATGTTTCCGAGTGGCATTAAAAATCTCAGCAGTGTCAACACCTGCAGATATCTTTTCTCTAACCCCCACAAAAGAGATCCAGTGTGCAGTGATGTACATGTAATCAGTGGCTTGGCAACTGGTCCACATGTCTGTTGTCAGGTGGATAGTGTGAACGGCACTCTGCTGCAAAGCTTGTCCAAGCAATTCCAGCACGTCATGATGTAGTACTGAAACAGTGACTCTGGCAAAATAGGACCGCTGGGAACCTTCCATTTTGGGCAGATGGCTGTCACACATTCAAGAAAACCCACCCCTTCCACAAAAGAAAAAGGGAGGAGGTCCAGCGCTAACATGTTAGCCAGCTTCGCATTGTACAAAAGTGCCATTGGGTGGTTGCGTTCGTACTGCCCCTCCGACCTAAACATGCTGAGAATGGTAGGCTGGATTTTTTTCTTTTCTGGTGCCACTGGTGCAGGTGACTTCTTGGCGCCAGATGTTGTTAGGCTCAACGCCGCACGTTTTTTCGTTTCAGTACTCTCTTGTCTTAGTGTCAGCCTGACTCTTACTCTTGTGCCACTGAGATGATGCTGAGGCTGATGAGGATGTGGGCTGTGCCACTGCACTGCTGGGGACAGAGCTACTTTGTGTTCCAGAGAAAATGTCTCCCTCTTGTTCACCTTCCACCGCAATCGTATCTTCTACTTCTTCATCATCACCAACAGGAATGGGTGCAGTTTTTTGGCCTGTGAGGTGCGCCTCCCACTGGATCAAGTGGTGTTTTTTCAGATGGGTTGTTTGGCCTCTGGTACCATAGTTTGTACCAAGCTTACCCCGACTAACACCTTGTCCACAAATGGAGCATATAGCAACATTCTCCTCCTTACTGCTAACCAAAAAGAAGTCCCAAACTGGGGAGGTGAACTTTCTGGTGCTGCTGGAGGTGCCACTTGCAATGTCGGATGAACTGGAAGGTGGGCGTGGTGGAGTTTGACTCTCTGCAGACGCAGTACCTACTTCTACTGAGGTGGTTGTGCTCGATGTAGGTCGCTGCCGGCCCTTTGCAAATGCAAATATGGAAGCTGCAGGTGGTGTTGGTGTTATCTGTGTTGGTGGTATCCGTGCCACATCCCTCACAGCAATTTGGGATGGGGTAATAATGTTGGTCTCCACTGGGGCAGGACTAATGTCCATGATGACTGGCTCGTCATCATCCTCCTCTTCTACATCTACCTCCATAACTCTAAGGCTTTCTGGAACCTTCCTTTTCCCTAGCCTTCTCTCGTGGTGTGTCTCACTCTCAGACTGAGGTGGTGGCATCCAATTGGCAACTAGATCATCAGAAGGGGGGCTTACAGAAGAACTCGATGGACTAACCCTCCTTTTCCTTGCTGGGGATCTGGAAGACAATGGATCTTCTGAAAGAGTGGCTTGCTCTTCTTCCTCTGCAGGAAGCTCTATCTCCTGAACTGCCCCTACTTCGGGAGAAACAACTACTATTGTGGGCGGTGGTTGCGGCTGTTGATGTCCACTTATCTGAGTTTCCTGCGTTGATTGGGTACGATTTTGCGATAACGATAAGTCAATTTCAACATCACTGCTCGTCAGCGTTGTCGTGATTAGACTGGCGACAGACATGGGCTTGGGCCTAGGTTTAAGGGATGAGTCCACTGATGTGGGGGTGCTGCTCCCAGCATGCTCCCCGGACACCGCTGCTGCAGGCGCAGTTTTTTGTTTCCCAAAAAACATCTTGGGCAGCACACCAGTCTTTGTAAGTGGCAGTTCCTTCTTCTCACTGGCAACTTTCTTGGTACTGGAGGACCTGGTACCTTTCTTTGGGGCCATCTTCTTCAGATGTCAGCAGCACGCAGTGGCACAAGTTGAAGATATGTCTGTCTGTGGTCACACGTCACATGACTTCTGTCTGGCAGTACAATGGGTGATGATGACACCTCCTCCTCAGTCTTTTGTGCACCTAAAAGCAAAGAAGCCAGAAGAACATCAGTGAAACGTGGCATTTGTTGTTGTGGGTCAATTCCTACTAGTACAAACAAACAAATATAATAATATATAGCTTAGTGTGTGGTCACACTTGTTAGTGTTATTATAATATTATTAAATTTTATTAACTCAGTTTAGTTATTAACAAAACATAACAACAGTGTAGCCATTTGTGAGGCTTTGACAACAAGGGCTTTCATGGTGTACTGTGTACAGTCAGGAAGGAAAGGAAAGAAGAACAAAACAGAAAATACAAATGTAATGGAACCTGTTTGGCATTGTGCATCACGTGGGATGCAGCATTCATGGAGCTGCAGCTGGCAATGGGGATGGAAGCAGTAAGCCATGAGGACAGAGGAAAGACATGCAGGCCTATGGCAATAGCAGCATACTAACTAGTACTACCACCACAAAATGGCCACCAGCCATTTGGTCACTCACAGTCACAACAAGCAGGAGGCCTTGAAAACAATGAACTCAAGCAGGCCCTATATGGCCAGACAAAGGAGGCATGCTAAACAACACAAATTTAATGCAACAATGCAAAAACGAAAAACCACAGGGCTAAAAAAGGTTTGCAAGTTACACAACAACCACACCACACATATCAAGCAAAGGCATTTAATTAACACATACGAAAAAAGTGAAATACCCCCAAAAAACATATTTTGCAATTCAATCCAATGCCATCCATGCCCAAAATGATGTTTAAATTCAACAGATGCCACAGAAACATTTGCTTCATGCACACATGAGTAGCTCTGGGCCTATTGGTTGGAAAACCCATTGGCAGATAGGCCACATAGTGAATCAATTCAAATCAATAATATTGCAAATGTATTAGAAAATGTAGTGAACTGTGATGCATTTTTTGCTGGGTAAAAGAAGAAAAAATTGCATGCAAATCAACAACAAGCCATGGGCACCACAAAGAAGGCTTGCAGGCCTAATGCAGACGCACACTGGCTGCCTTCACAAAATGGCCGCCAGCCACATAGCCAGGCCACCACAACAACAAAAAAGGGGAGACAGACAATGCAGGCCTATGGCAAAAGCACCCTGACTGCCTTCACAAAATGTCCGCCAGTCACATGGCCAGGACACAACAAGAAAGGGAAGACAGGCAATGCAGGCCTATGGCAAAAGCACAGTGGCTGCCTTCACAAAATGGCCGCCAGCATCATGGCCAGGCCACAACAACAAGAAGAAGTAAGCCAAGAGGAACAAAGGAAAGACATGCAGGCCTATGGAAAAAGCAGCACACTAAGTACCACCACAAAATGGCCACCAGCCACATGGTCACTCACAACAAGCAGGAGGCCTGGAAAACAATGAACTCAAGCAGGCTCCAGATGACCAGACAAAGGAGGCATGCTAAACAACACAGCTTTAATGCAACAATGCAAAAACGAAAAACCATAGGGCTAAAAAAGATTTGCAAGTTACACAACAACCACACCACACACATCCAACAAAGGCATTTATTGAACACACATGAAAAAAGTGAAATACCCCCAAAAAACACATTTTGCTATTCAATCCAATGCCATTCAGGCCCTAAATGATGTTTATGAAATGAAATGAAATTTGTACTTGTAAAGCGCACTTATACCCCCAAAGAGGTGTCCTGGCGCTGTACGCATACCGCTGTGGAACCCTTCCTGGCTTTTCCCAGTGAAATGTCCACTCCTGGGCACCCCCAGGGTGAAGCCAGGCATCCCAGCGCTGTTGGGGCCGTTGTGGAGATTAAGCAAGCTATTGCCCAGAGTTGCAGAGTGGGACCCATGATTAGAATAGGCACCGAGGCGAGAATTATCAGGTCTGAGGAAATTGAGCCCAAGACCCGCCGAGGCGGGAATTGAACCCTGGTCCCGGGGCAGATCTCTGCATCAGGGTCTGCCGCTCTAACCATTGAGCCACACTTCTCCAATTCAACAGACACCACAGAAACAGTTGTTTGATGCACCCACACAAGTTTAAGGTTTATTGTGTGATTACTTAAAATCATTACAATTTGCAGGGAATAAAAATTATCATGACATGATCAGCAAAATAGCCACGGGACCATAACAATTATGTTCACAAAACAATAACACACAACATACAATTAATAAAGATACGAATAATGTAAGAAATAAGTGATGTGCATGTAGGTCTTATGCTAAAGTGCAAAGTGCTATGCTACCTTATTAAGGTGCTAAAATGCCTAGAGAAGTTGGGCCTATAAGGTATAGGCTGCCTACAATGATTCTCTATCTATCTATATTTAAAACTTTAAAACAGGAAGTTCAGTGCAATTGAGTTAAATAAAAAAATGGTCGTCTTGCTTCAAAGTCCTGCTGTAAGTTTTTTTTTCCTGTTATAAGTTGTACATGGAACCCTTGGTTTTATAGACGCGTAAAGTGCAACAGTGTTTGGTCTAAAACCCATTCCGTAAAGCTGATCTTTCGGCTTACTCTGTTATTCTCCAAGTCTGCTTGCCGGAGGAGTTTCCTCAATTCAGCAAAATATTTTACGCCCCGACAGGACAGGATTATTGAGGAGTCTTCCATCCAGCTGATCACGGCTTGCCTGCATGTGCGAATATTTAACTCATTAAAAGTAGGTTTTAAAAGCGATTTCCTTAAGTCCTTAACTGCCGGGCAAGCGCACAACAAGTGAGTTATTGTTTCGTGGGGATAGCCACATAATCGACAGTGTGCGTCTTGTTGATTGCCTTTCCATGATGGCTGTAGGTCCTTTGAGTCGTGTATTCCTAAGCGATGATAAATAAAGCTCTTTTTTATCGCGATGCTAAAATGGGCTCCTAGGTAGGCTTGGGGCTTTTTGTGTGTGTAGGAATTTATCACCTTCCACGCGTGACGTCGTTTGGACAGTGTATTTCTGTCTTCCTGGAGGGATTTCTTCTTTGCAGAATCATTGCTGGACCTGTTAAAATTTGCCTGTCCTACCATACTGTCCCAAACTGATTGAATTTCAAGTTCGACCAAGGATTTTCCTAGGTATGCCCCCCATGTGTTGGATGTTTCTTGGTCCATCTGGGCTCCGATCTCTTTCCAGCATAAACTGTTCAATGTGCCGGGCTCTGATGATCGAAATTTGTGGCACAGCTTCGCAAATGAATTCAGGCCACGAAATTTCTGATTCTGGAGGCCGAATTCCAGCCGTACCTGTGCCGGGGATGCAGACTTCGGGAGATTAAAAACAGCCTTGTAAACCCTGGTCTGGAGCTCGTTTAATAATTCAGACTCCTTTCCAAACCATGTCTCTAGACCATATGACAGGGTGGGTGGAGTTTGAGCAGCCATAACTTTTACGAGGTGGTTGTAGGCCAGGCAGCCCAGTTTTTTGTTCAATAGTCTGTAGGCGAAGATTAATGATTGGGCTTTAGCTCTTAAGTCCGATTTTTGTTCCTTGTGGGTCATTCCTCGCCCCTGTTTTATGCCAAGATATTTATAAGACGCTTCCTCTTCAACTGGTACCCCATTAACATGCCATTTGAAATGAGGTTTTTTTGGATCCACTAGGCGTACAACCTTGGTTTTCTTTTTGTTCAGCTTGAGGTTTTCCTGGTCGAGGTAAATTGCTAAGTTATTTATTGCTCTTTGCAGGCCAATTGGGCTTTGACTCAACAACACAATGTCATCTGCATACTGTAAAAAAGGGATCGGTTCTTTGGCCAAGTTTGGCGGGTGGCAGTTGGCCGATTGCATGTAATTTGTTATGTCCGCAAGAGACAGATTAAATAGGCTCGGGCCAGTACGCAACCTTGTTTTAGGCCATGCTGTGCTTTTATACTGGCTGTTACTCTGCTCCCGTCGCCTAGTTTCACTCTTGCCCAGGTTTCGCTGTGTAGGGCGATCATTGCATCCAATAATTTAATCGGTAGCCCCCAGGTTTTTAGTTTTTCCCAAAGTCGGTTTCTGGTCACTCTATCGAACGCTGATTTTAGGTCGATGAAGCATGCATATAATCGCGTTTTTCTTTTTGCTGCTTTTTCTGTTAGAAGTGCCAGGACTGCCAGATTTGTGGTGGTTCCCATCCCTGGCCTAAAGCCTGTTTGAAACTTTGGAATTATGCTTTTTTCGTCTATCCAATCTCGAAGATGGACTAGGAGACATGATGCGTACAATTTGGCCTCTACGTCGATCAAGGATATTAATCTGTAGTTTTCTGGATTGCTGTGGTTTCCTTGTTTAAAAATTGGATGAATTATATTCCCTTTCCAGGAGTTGGGGACCTTGTTCTGTCTATAGATATAGTTAAAAAGGGGCGTTAGATAGTCTGCCCAAAAGTCTGGTGCTCGTTTGAAAAGCGTGTTGGGGAGCCCGTTTGAACCCGCTGCCCCCTCCGTTTTCACTTTTTTTATTATTCCTCTCAGTTGTTTAATATCGGTTAGGTTGGTTTGTTCGTTACTGCTTATCTCTTGTTCTTTTTGGTTACGTTCTTCCTGAGGCTGAGGAGTGATTTTTTCTACACAAAGCCTCTGTCCTCGGGGTGATTCTGGGGCCGATGTTATTTTAGCGCACTTTTTGTGCTCCACATTATTATACATGTTTTGTACGTGTTGTATCCTGGTCTCTTTGCCAATTCCTGCTACTTGTTGGAGTCTTGGTCCCTTGGTCAAGTTATTTATAATTCCCCAAAATTCCCTGCTTATTGGCAATTTACTTGCCCACAGTAGTTTCTTCCAGATGGTTTCTTTGTACTCTGTTTTTGCTTCCCTTAACTTTTTCATGTATTCTTTCTGCATTTCCTTAAGATTGCCGTTGTCTGTTTTTTTTCCCAATCTCGCTGCGACTGCTTGAAGTTGCACCTCCCTTGCGATCCTTCTTTTTTGATCTCGCACATTAATTTTAAACCATGGCTCCCCCCTGGTTTCTATTTTCTTTTGACATCCGGGAATGACTGGGAATTTTTTAATAAGAACGTGGCCCAGGTGTTCCCAGTTTTTTACTATATCTTCTTCTTTCTGTATCTCTGTTTGATTAATGTAATCCTTAATTGTATCCATTATTTTCTTCGTGTCTGATCCTCGCCACTTTAATTTCCTACGGTTGTACTTTTCTGGGTATTGTAGTAGGGATTTTAATTTTTGTACCTGAACCAGTGTGATGTTAAAGTTCGTGATCTGCGGGAAATGGTTGCTTTCCGGGCGCGGGCAAACTTGAAATGAATCTATTTTTGAGACAAGGTCACTGCTGGCAATGGTGAAGTCTATGGTTGATTGATTTTTTCCACTTAAATGCGTGATAGCCGCTGGTCTATCTCCGTTTATGTTGCCGTTCAAGATAGTCAGGCCTTGAATTTCCAACTCTATAGTTATTATTTTGCTTCCCAAATCCTCCTGCCTCTTTCTTTTATTCTGTTTATTTGTTATGAGGTTGCTATTAAAATCTCCAGAGATAATCAGATTGCTTTGTTCATGGGTGTTTTGCAGCACCTTAACTGGTTCACTAGTATTTGGATTTTTTCCTTCTGCTTCTTTTTCTCAGGGTGGATGTAGACGTTAATTAATATTAATTGCCATCTTGATGAGTTAAATTGAAGCATGCCAGTAAGTTTCAGGACTTGCAACCAGTTTTCCCCAGTGTCTAGGTCTTCTGTGAGCCAAGCATGTTTTACCGTTGCGTAAATTGATAGTCCTTCTCTTGGGTGCCCAAAGTTTGAGAATCTTTCTGCAAAAATGTGATGTTCAATGTATCCCGGAATTGGAACTGGGTTCATATTCCATGTCTCTTGGAGCAAGATGAGATCTTGTTTTTGCAAGAAGGCCAGAGTTTTGTGATCTTGGCCCATTTCTTTGAAGCCGTGGACGTTCCATGAGCAGATCTTAATGGCGCCCAGACCCAATAGTTGTTTGATGCACCCATGAGTAGCTCTGGGCCTACTGGCTGAAAGGCCTATAGTATTGGCAGACTACCGGGCTAGTGAATTAAATAAATATTGCAAATTAATTAATTTCAAAATTTGGAGGAAATGCAGTGAACTGTGCACCATGTTTCCTTTATAAAAGATGAAAAATTACTTACAAAGAAACAACTAGGCTCCTACTGAACAAAAGGCACACACCACAATACATTTTTTTTAAACGATGAAAAGTACCCAAAAAATGTAGGTGCAATGCCCCAATCAAGCAAACAACACCAATTTTCCAACTTACTTGTGAAATCTCAGATTCAAAAGTCCTAAAATCCAATGATATATGATGCAGCAGCCACAAAGAGTGATCCTTCCAGACTCTGGGGCACTTCCTTCCTCTTAAACAAAAAAGTAAAAAAAGAAAAAGGACTCCTTGCACAAAAAAGTACAGCCAAATGTCAATCTGAGGAGTTTTTTTAATCAGAATCACCGTTTTGAGAAGGTTTTGTTGCTGCTCGAGAGAGATTCTTCTCCAGATTGCAAATTCTGCGCGTTCGCGATCTTCGCAAATAATCCGCCAGAATTCCGATGGCGCGCCCGAATGACGTGCTCGCGATAGCACACTCTCGCAGGAACGTGCGGCCGGCTACCAATTCTCGTGGCACTCGCGAACAAATGGGAAATCTCGTCGGCGATCGCAGGCATCCCGGTAAGTCGCTCACGTGCGCGCGAAAAGGCATTTTGAGATCGCGAACACAAAAAAAAAATCTGCACCGCAACAGAGCGCGGTGTTTTTGGTAACTCCGCGTTCTACGTGGAACGCGGAGTTGCCGAAAATCCGCAAGCTCCGCGAGCGGAGCGGATTTTATGCCCAGGCTTACTCAGAACCCAAGTACATCATCTGCGGGGTCCCTCAAGGGTCATTGCTCAGCCCTACAATGTTCAACACCTACATGACCCCCCTGGCCATCATTGTCAGAACCCAATAACTGATCATCATCTCCTACAAAGACAACACCCATCTCATCCTCTCTCTTTCTGTAGACCCATCCAAAAGCCAAAAATGCAGTGGAAGGGTGGCATAATTCCATCTAAAGGACTTTAGGCTAAAGCCACCCTATATTCCACCAGTTCTCACAAATATTAACAAAGAAGCAAAGCTTTAAACTACCAAGAATAGAACAATTTATAACCCAACTAACACTTTAAGTATTAAAACAAACCAAACAAAATGCACAAAATATTATAATGCAAAGCCCAACTATTGGCTAACAATTAAGACCTACAATACTTAGAATTCATATTAAGAACACTACAAACTCTATACGTCAAAGACATATCAAACTAATTTATTTATGATCTTTGTAAAAATATTTTAACTATTCAGTAAAAAATATATTTCATTATGGGAAAATCTAGTCAGACCCAACAGTAATAATTAAACAGTACAAATAAATAAGTAAATTAATAAACTGTAAACCTCTTCAAATTACAACACCTAACACAAATTAGCAAATATAACACATTATGAAACAATAGAATAACAGAAACAACTTTAAAGGAAATAAACACTTCCCACCTTTAGAAAGTAAACTAAAATATAATTACATTTTTGTAGCGTAAGTCTATGATCTTGAAGTAATTTAAAAACCAGATACATTGACAAAAATAGATAACTACAAATCCCCCAAAATGCAAAATTCCAATCAAGAACAAATGCAGCCTATGTGAAAAATAGTAATCTCAGGGAACCATGGAAGACCAGAAAAATAAATTTAGATAAAACACTCTAGGAAAAGGAAAAAATTAAGGAAATTAAAAATAATACTAATTTACATATAACAAATCTGATTACCTTGATAAACAAATGCAATCATAAAGAAGGAACATTTCTCATGCTCAATGAAAGATGTGTAAAAAAGACAAAATACCCACCAACACAACACAAATATCCCAACAAACATAACAAATGAAGTAGCAATAACTGTAAAAATACATACATATAATACACTTCAATATAACACTACATTGAGACATACATAATACATTAAGGCCCACCACGATACACGACCAAAACTAAAGCGACAACCTAACATTTAAATACTTAACAACCATAAAACAATAAGCTATACTAACTATACTAAACCCTAAACACATTCCCCAACTACTTAATTCCCAAAAAGTAACTTACAATTATTATTAGACTTGGGTAGATTTGCTCTTCCCACTCCAATCTAAGTTACACTGGGAAAATGATTGCACTTTTAGGGGTAGGTTTACTAATTAAAAAAATACAATTTAAAATGATGATGCATTTAAATATATTGAAAATAACAGTATATAAAAAGAAATTCTAAAAAATAATCAACTAATAAAAAAATGATAAAACACTCCTCACTTTTATTATATACTACATTCATGAGAAGAATAAAAGGAAATATAAAGGAAATAAGAACATTTAAAATTTAATGCTATAAATTAAAAATATTACCTATGAAATTTAAAATTATATAAAAAAATGAAAATATTTGAAAAACTACCTACCACCCACTATAAAAACAATGCCCTGCTCCTAAAATATTTAAACACTTTAAACAAAAAATACATATATCAAATATAAAATTAAAAATATTACAATAATGCAGAAAAATGTTATTACATACAATAATATATTTTACATAAATATCAAATACGATACTTACAAAATAATAACCTTACTTGTGATGTTTTAATGAACAATATTTGTTTATCATGATATAAATGCAAGGATTTATGGTAAGACAATATTTCCAATTCAATTATCTGGTAAACACTGAAGGGACATTACAAAGAAGAACCGTGAACAAACGGTGAACCATGCTAAGTATCATATGCTAGGGGCTTTGTGCTGATGATGAAATATTGATGAATCGTTCCCTGATGGTGCAGTGTTTTGTGGGAATATGTGGTAGGTGTCCAATCAGAATATTGTATGAAATAAATATAGTGCCCTAAATATCATGCACAAAAATATCACCACATTAAAGTTTTAACAATAGAAAATGCATAGGCAATGGGACAATTGTTTTGTAATTGATAATTAAGAAATAATATTTTTAAGGCAAATTTAAGGCAATATTTTACATACCATATTATGATATAGTACCATGTGTTGGCACTTTACAGTCAGGGATCACAGGTGTACATAGCTCCCAAATCATGTGCAATGAGAGTGATGTATTGAGTTGTCTATGAAAAACTTTTTGAAGACTTTACTAGTTGAATATGGGGCTGGATTATTCTTGTTGTGGGCTTACTGTAGTTCCATTTGTAATGGAGCTTTGTATTAGAATGTCGTCATGGCAATCCTGGTGGAGCGTTCTGGAGCAGACAGTAATTCTGCCAAGGGCGAGCTGCTAGGGTGGTCGTGTGTTGTTGTATTGTATTATAATTGCATTTAAATAGCGCTTACTACCCCTGATGAGGCATCAAAGTGCTTTTTCGGCAAGTAGCACGCTACTCCGGAACCCATAAAGGATTAGTGGTGAATTAGTATAGTGAAATATGAAAGTGATTTGAGTAGTGGATATGTTAGTCAGTTATTTGGATTGAGAAGGATAGTGGAGGGATAAAGAGGGAAAAAGGTTTGCATTTTTATAGCGCTTGCTACCTTTGATGGAGTGTTGAAGCACTTTTTTCGGCGAGTAGAACGCTACTTCGGAACCCATAAACAATTAGTGATGAATTAGTAAAGTATAATATAAAAGCAATTTGAGTGATGGATATGTTAGTCAGTTATTTGGATTGATAACGAAAGTGGAGGGATGGAAGAAGGAAAAAAGGGTTGTATTTATCTAGTGCTTGCTACCCCTTATGGGGTGTTGAAGCACTTTTTTAGCAAGTTGTACGCTACTCTGGGACCCATAAAAGATTAGTGGTGAATTAGTATAGTGAAATATTAAAGTAATTTGAGTGGTGGTATGCTACAGCCAACAAAAAGGGAGGAAAAGTAAGTGGCAAGCACAAGAACCAATGACAAGGACACAATGGCAGGAGGGCAGGATGTAAACCCCTTTTAAGATTAATACTAAATACAATAGATTTCATGAGCACAGCACAAGCGCTGTGCAGGCGAAATCTGAACAAGGAGGTTCCAGTTCACAACCTCATAACTGAAAGAATAAAAAAATAATAATAATAATTTGTGTCTCAAATGAAACCACAGAATTCTGGATATCCTTCCTGTTTACGACATGCTTTTGGCAACGAGTGGCTTGTGCCCGTTTGAGCCCTGAACAACACCTGTATGACCATTTGATGATTTTCATTAACTTTCAGGCAAGTCCACAGTTTGGCATTTCTTTACAACAGCAATGGTGCGGAGCAGTGAGGGACTATTTTCAGGCAAGTACGGCATTTCTTTGGGCGGTGTGAGACTATTATTTGGCTTTGCCTGTCTGTGCGGCAGTTGGGGGGCCACGGCCTATGAGCAAGCCGACTCTACAGCAGCAATCAGGGCAGTCAGGGCCGCGAGCATGCTGCTGACTTGACCATTCCACTTACTGTTGGCTCCTACCAGTGCGTGTGATGCTTGCACGAGCCCCATTTTTCAACTTGACTGCAGCTGTCTTCTCTGTTGTGCGGGCAGCGAGGGTCTTGGAGCGGCATCACTGCGCACCCTACGCACGATGTCTGGGCACTGGCAGCCATACTTTGGGCAAAACGCTCTATAAAATCTGTTCGGCGACAGGCACGCCTACCTTGTATCAATTGGCCTGTTTACAGTTGTTAATTTAAATATTGCACCTGGTGCTTCAATTGCCTGTTGTCTGTGCTAAGTTATACTCGTGGCAACAGGCACGCCTTGTTTTCGATTTGCCTGTAGTCTGCACACAGTGCAAGCATCTGTGGCCGGCGTCCAGCACAGCTGATATTTTTATAAATTGCGGCGACAGGCATGCCTGGACGCTCACATGCCTGCTCTATACCCAAGGATATTTTGCGGCGACAGACATGCCTTACTTCCCACTTCCTTGTGTCTGCACAAGGTTGTTTTATTTCGGCTACATGCATGCCTTTTCACGCTATTGCCTGTGGTATTTAGCTATTAATTGCGGACAGACACATCTTTTCATTTTTACACATCCTATCTTTCTGTTCTCAGTGGAAACTACATTTGTGATTTCTGTGGCAACAGACACATTGTTCCTCATTTTCAGTTCTACACTGGTGGACATGTGTATTACGATTTTCTTGTCTTTTTATTTGTGCTGAGTGTGGTGTGGATATTTTGGCTTTAGGGGAGCGTTGTAGTTCTTCACCTGATTTTACTGGTGCATTAATTTTCAGCATTGCATTTTCAATGTAGTTTTATGCCGAAGCAAACATGCAAAATGCTAATATGCCTCCACCATTTTTTACGTGAACCTGGTATCTAAAAATACAAATGGCTTCTGTGGTTTAAGAATTTTGATAGCTACTTGGTTGCTATTGATAGGGATAAATTCAATGCAAGACGGGGTTGGCCCTACTGTACAATTGTTTTGGGGCAGAAGGGCAGTGCATTTTTTATCACTACTCCCGGGTCATCGGCCTGCTGACATGGAATGGCATGTTTATGCAGAAGCCATCTTCAGGCTCAGGAATCAGTTAAGAGTTGAAAGTTTTAGCCTCAACATGTGAGTTTGATGGCAACCTAGACAATTACTTCAGGGATCAGATTGTGGTTAATTGTTTTGCAATGTGCATTCAACAGAAATTGTTATGTTGCTGGAATCCCAACCTCAGGGAAACATTGGAAATAGCGAGAGTAATTGAAAGATTGACCCGAGCTTCAAAAGAGTTGGACAAAGGCAAAGGACATGTTTCAACAGAACAGGTGCATGCAATTGAACACAAAGACAAAGCAAATACTGCAGATAAGGACGTAAAGAAAGTTGGGAGACCTGGTGGGAGTCATAACACCTGCTTCAGGTATGGTTTATACAACCATCTGGCTAATGCTAGGAATTGTCCAGCAGCTAATAAGCCATGTCTGAAATGTAGAAAAGTTGGGCATTTCACTAAGGTATGCAGGGGTGCGCAAAAGGTTAAGTTGGCAAAGGAGGAGGATTCTCATTCTTGTAGTGATTTAGCAGAAGAGTTAGACACCAGGGTAATGTTGTCTATCAAAATGGTGGAGACTATTCAAGACAAAGCAGGTAGTGGCGATCCCATATGTGATGTGTCAATAGGGACAACTAAAGTAAAAGTCACAGTAGATTCACTTACTAAAGATGTTCGTTAATAGCCATGCATAATATTTTAAGCAATGTGATTGACCAATGTTCACATTCTGTGGTTGAAAACTTACAGTGACCAATGTCAATTGCAATCTTTTCCTTTGACTAAGCATGATTAAGAATCATTTCCAACCGAATTGGTCAGCAAAAGGAAGACAGTTATGATAGTTGTCCCTGGCTCAGTGTCATTGAAGTACTGGGTTTTATTGGACCCAGCGGTGCCAGGGAACACACCCAATGACCTCGAGTTCTTCCTGTCTCAGACTACAGAAACACAGAGTCTTCTTGGTGGCTTCAAAGATCAATTTATTGGCTGCAGCCAGCAACAGGTATCCTAGAAGTACAACAATGTGTATGTTCTCAGGAGAATGCCCCCTTTCATGGAAACCAGCTATCTCTTTTATACAGAATATTATGCTTTAGGCAAACATTCCTTATTTTTACAGTGGGTCATTCACATATTTCTTACAACAAAACAAAGACAGATTCATGATGACAAGCCCATTTTCAGTTTGTCCAGCCCACAACCAAATACCCAGTGAGGCCCAACACCTGCAACAGATATAATCTGGACCCCTAATAAAACCGGGCACCTCCTCCTCGTAAAGCAGGTCATAAAGAAAGAGCAGTGACAGGTGTGAATAAGATTTAGATATAGATGTGTGCAATGAAGGGTTTATGGCATGCTGCACCTGGGCCCCTAATCTCGATCGGCCACTGGGAACTAAAACTGGCCGAACAGGTTCTGGCTCTGGACAGTGGAGTCAGCTTGCCCAGGTCACTGAAAGTGTACGTGTCCCCTAAGGCGCGTTTTGGCTTTAGTCATTGCCTTATGTGAGGGCAACTACAAAATGGCTGCCGTACACAAAATGGAACCCGAGGGTTCACAAGGGAATCGTTAATATTAGAGTGATCCCGTCACTCGAATATGACGCAAATACTCAGATATAGCATACCTGTCATTACCGGTCTGCTGATACCAAAATCGTCATGTTACAATGATGTTAATGACACAGGTCCAGAATTTTCAGTACCACAGACCCTCCTTTTGCCCTTACATAGGCAATTTACTTACACTCATGCTAATCTGAGTCTAGGTCTATGTTCATGAATTCATTGAGATGTTGCTGTAGCATCATCCTATTACTTAGCTCGTCCCTTGATACATGTTTCCTTACACATGATGTAACACATAGGCCGCATATGGCAGGAACACACTGTATGCACAGACAAAACAGGAAAAGGATGGCTAGAAGTATCCCAATGACCATCAGAACTTTCCATCCCCAGGTGGATAACAGTTCCCAGAACCATCCCATCAACGACCAGTCTCCTTCATCTATATGGATGGATTCAGAGATCCTATGTAGTTTGGAGATGGCCTGGTACACTGTTGGAGCGTTATCTGGAATGAAAATGCAACAACTGGATTGGATCACTCTACATACCCCACCACGGTCTGCAAGTATGATGTCTAATGCGACCCTGTTCTGCAGGGTCATAAGGCGGTCCGACTGGAGCTCAGCAGTCAAATTATTAAGGGCACCGACAGTTTCGACTATGGTGGATTCAACCACTCGCGTCAATTGCCTCACATTCCTGTTGTTAGCCATAGGTCCCCAGAACGGCAGAAAACCCCTAAAGAAGTCTCCCGCTTCTTGTCCTGCAGTGTCTTCCTTGCTGAAGACACCCCTAATTCTTCTTATCTTATGGTAATCTGCCGCAGCTGTGTAGGTGGGAGGCAACAGAAATTAAACGAAGCATGTGCCCGAGAAGTCAGGGGGCAACCACGTGTAGGCCCTATCATGGCAGATAAAGTAGGTACCCCTAGCTGCTAAGAACAAAGGGGAAGTCTGAGACGCAAAAATATACGTTTCAGTGCAGATACTCTTCTGTAACTGAGCTCTTGGATTCTTGCCATTACCTTGCAGACATAGATGACCCTGATGGGGTACAATCCAAATTGGAGCGGATCTTTTTGCTTGCTGGTTCTCGCTCAGACTCGCTCCATATCCAGTCACGTTCCATCCAATATACGCTAGTGTCTCATCTTCTGGGATAGTTTCGTAGGAACTAGTTCCCTTATCATGTCGACTATCCCCTTAACTAGAGCACTATTCTTTGGGTTGTCTTTGACGGAACGTAGGGGGTGGATTTCGCGAGCATAGATGATCATCGTTCGGTATGCCCACACAGAACCATTGTAGCTGAATGGCAGCACTAGGTAGGGAATACCTTTCTCAGTAGTATGAGGCATAAGGCCACACACCCAACAGTTGGTTCTGTTCACTACTAGCTGGTGTTGGTGTAAGAGCTGAACAAAGGAGTTGTTCATAAACTCTAATCTTCTAACGGACTCGTGTTCAGGTAGAGGGTGAAAAGAATGTGAGGAGATAGTAGAGGAAGGCATGGGCTGTACAGTGGGTGCAGATGTCACTTGAAAAGAGAATATGATATACCCCACTAAAGACATCATTAGACTAAGTAAAATACAAAGACACATAATTAGAAAACATTTTCTGCTCATGGTTGCACATATTTTCCTCTTGAAACTTATTCTTTCAACAGGTCTCTCCATCTGAAAAGGCTCCATCCTCTAACGTGCTGCTCGCGGCGGTTGGTTTTCTTCACTTGAGAGTGTTTCTGAATGTCCCAGGGAACGCCCTAGAGCAAACCAGACCCGTAGACCTTGTGTCCGCAGGCTACACACTCAAGTCTTTTCACCACGACCCTACAGCTGAACCCGGATGGTGGTTCAAAAACAGGTTTTCGGATGGGAGGACCAAAATTTCATTTTATTTGTCCATGACTCTCGGTCGCAAGTTATAACGGCTTTTTCCAGGCAATGTCTGGTCGCAAAACAAAAGTTCAGGCTCAGTAGTGTCCAATCGAAGTGGTGATGGTATTGCTCTTTGGAGAAGATCGTCACTTTCTCGCTCAGAATTTGTCCCTGTGACGCGTGCGTCACTAAAAGGCAGAAAACGAGGCACTGTTTCAGTTTCCGAGTCAGCAATTCCCTCCTGGACCCACCGGTCATATGGTAGAGGCAAAGGGACCCTCTTACAGTGTACGCCGTGGATCCAGTTTTTCTTCCCTTGTACTCGCACTGCAGATCTTGTGGACAAAATCACCAAATAGGGGCCAATCCAGCGGGGCTGATCGTTCTTTGTCCGCTGAAAGTTCTTGATTAACACCCACGATCCGGGATTGATTGCATGCCCTGGATCTTTAGAAGCCTGAGGCAGTGTATTATGAACCTGTTGGTGTAAAACACGCAATTTAGCCGTCAAATCATGCAAGTAATCAAGCAGTACAGGGTGTTCAATCTCGCTGAATTTCGTTGGCCTTGGCACTCCCCATATGTTAGCCGGGCGACCAAACACTATCTCATGAGGACTAAGTCCTACTCGGGAATGTACGGTCATCCTAGTTGACAACAGTGCTAATGGCAACGCATCAGGCCATTTAAGGCCAGAGCTTGCTTGTATCTTGGCCAGTTTTAGTTTAAGAGTGCCATTATAGCACTCAACTAATCCAGCTGATTGGGGATGATTTGCAGCGTGAAATTTCTGCCGGATTCCTAAACCTTCACACACTCGTTTCATCACTTGACCCACAAATTCACCCCCATTATCACTCCACACCATTCTCGGCAAACCAAACCTAGGGAAGAACTCGTTGAGAAGGGCTTTCGCTGTGGACAAGGCAGTATTATCTTTCAGAGGATATGCCTCTACCCATCTTGAAAAGGCACAAACAACAACGAGTACGTATTTCAAATTGTTGCACCTCTCCATGTGGATGAAATCTAGCTGCAAAACCTCGAACGGATACGTTGGAGGCGCAAAATGACCAGCTGGAGTTGGGGTTCCCTTACCAGGATTGTATTTCAAACAAACCATACAATTTTTGACCACATTCTCTGCACTTTTGGGAATTCCAGCATTTTGCCACACTGGAGCCAATAACTTACAGATTCCTTTCACACTGATGTGGGCCATCCCATGTGCCATTGTAACCATGCAAGCACATATGTATCGGGTAACAACCATCGCTGATGCTCTGACAATTCAACCCAACAACCATTTGCATCCAATTTACCCGTACTCTCTCTCCACGTACTTAATTCCTTCTCCGTAGCTTCAGCTTGGATGGACTTCACACTCTCTATCGTATCTTCACACATTCCAACGTCACCAATCCATCTTGCAGGGCCCGCAACATACATTCGACTCATCACATCTCTTGCTGTTTCTTTCGCAACTTCATCAGCAAACATATTACCGCGACCAACGTCGTCAGTGATCTTCTTATGTGCACTGCATTTCACAATCGCGACTTGCAATGGCAAAGTAAGTGACTCCAGGAGCTCATTCACCAATTGACCATGCTGTATTTTCGTACCGTGAGACGTGAGGAACCCACGTTCCTTCCACAAGCGTCCAAAACTATGGGCCACACCAAACGCATACTGGCTATCGGTATATATGGTCACTTTCATTCCTTTTGATAATACACACGCTCTCATAAGTGCAGTCAACTCTGCTGCTTGAGCTGAATTATGTGGGATACGTGCAGTTTCAACAATCGTATGTAAAGTCGTGACAGCATATGCCGCAGTCGTATCACCATTCGGAAGCTTGAAGCATGACCCATCCACCCATAAGGTACCATCACACTTTACAAGAGGAGTGTCCCTAAGATCTACTCTCCCTTTCGTTTCTTCTTCTGTCCTAAGAAAGCAATCATGCTGTTCCGGAACATCTGTCTTTGTTATAATTGGCAACAATGTAGCTGGGTTCAGCATGTTGCATTTTCTTATGTGCACATGGCTCGCTAAAAGTGTCAACTCGTAACCTGACAATCGAGCACTAGTTAAGTGCTGTGTCTTGGTCCTGTTTAACAAAATATCCACTGCATGTGGGACCATCACGACCAGCGTATTATTCATCACCAAACCAGCAGACTGTCGAATAGAAACAGCTGCTGCCGCTGTGGCTCTCAAACAACTCGGCAACGCTCTAGCTACCGGGTCCAAAATCGACGAGAAATATGCACATGGACGTTGCTTGTCCCCAAAAGACTGTGTTAACACTGATAATGCACATCCTTCTCTCTCATGGACATACAGCGTAAAGGGCTTGCTGTAGTCGGGGTACCCAACACAGGAGCCGAACACAATGCATCACGCAATTCGGAAAAACTTTTCTGACAATCTTCGGACCAAGGAAGGGGATTCGGCGTGTCTTTATAGGTCAATGCTACCAAAGGTTTAGCCATCAATGAAAAATTCGGTATCCATTGTCTGCAATAGGATGTAATACCTAAGAAAGCACGCACTTCTCTCTGTGTCATTGGCACACTTAATTTTGCAATTGCCTGAATTCTTTCTGGGGTCAATCTTCTTCCCTCTTTCGATAAGAGGTGACCTAAATAGGTCACTTCTTGTCGACAATACTGTAACTTGGAAAGAGACACTTTGTGGTGTAAATCAGACAAATGACGCAACAATGACAAAGTGGCTTCTTTACAAATCTCCTTAGTATCTGCAGCAACTAACAAATCATCGACGTACTGTAGAAGGGTAGCGCCATCAGGTAACACAAGAGTGTCAAGCTGAGACTTCAGAGCCTGACTATAGATAGAAGGACTTTCACAAAAACCTTGAGGAGCTCTCTGAAATCGGAAGCTTCGGCCTCCTAAACAGAATCCAAAAATATCCCTGCTCTCTACGGCAATAGGGATGCTGAAGAAAGCATTCTTCAAGTCAATCACCGAGAACCAAGTGGCTGAGGCTGGAATCATTGTCAGTAAAGCAGTGATATCGGGAACGACTGGAAACTGTGGCACAACTATCTTGTTTACCTCTCTAAGATCAATCACAAACCTGTAAACAGGTGGCTGAGAAGAGTCAGTACGCTTCAAGACAGGTAAAACAGGACTATTGCAAACATTACCTCTTGTCTCTTCAATTACATTTTTCTCAATCAAATCATAAATGATCGCTAGCAACGCTTTTTCACCTTCATTAGAGATCTTGTATTGGGGAATGCGCGGCATTTTAACATTGGCTTTCAACGTTACAACATATGGCGGTATTTCCAAAAGACCTACATCATTGGGACCAGTAGCCCAAAGAATATCAGGGAGAAACGACAATTCTGTTGGAAGTTTGTCCTTTGACAAATATATTGGTGAAACCACTGTCTTACCCAATGTGAGTTGTACTCCCGAAGGAGAACAATACAATGTCGCATACAATCTTTTCAGCAGATCCAATCCTAACAAGTTCTCACCACAACCTGTCGTTAGAATAAGTGGTGCTTCGATTTCACAAGGTCCAACAGAAAGAGACATAGGGCTAGAAATCGGGTTCCTAACCGGGGCGCCAGAAAAACCTACTGAAACATTAGTTTCACCAGACAAAGGTGCGCCAGGGAATTTAGAGTGCATAATAGAACTCTTTGTAGCACCAGTATCCAACAGAAAAGGCTCTGACACACCTGATGTAATCACCTCAATATAAGGTCCACTCTGATCTACTGGAACTGAAACAACTCCCTCTCTTTGTCTATGGCTGTCCTAGCAATCATCACCTTCCATACTCTCACCTTCTGCATAGTAGTCATCAGCATAGTACTGAGTCGTCCTACCAGACGCGTTATTCTGCTGATCAAAACTATTCATTGAATTTTGAGGAGGAAATGGGCGCGCGTTCTGGGTGAAATTTCCGCGTCCTCTAGCTCTAGGTGCTTGTGGAACACCTCGACCTCTTGCGCCAGAAATACCATTCATACGCTGCAACAAAATAGGGCAATTATATTTAAAATGACCTTCTTCCTTACAATATGAACATTGGTTAGGGCCTATCAGAGCACGTTGTTGAGGATACTCAAACCTTTGCGAATTCCTCTGATACTGTTGAGGTTGCTGATAGTCACGCTGATTACTACGAGGCGGATACGCTTGTTGTAAAAGAACCTTTGTTTTTAACTCTTTAGTTTTCTTGTCTGCTCTATCTTTCTCATCTTTATCTCTATTTTCGTAGTATTGTGCAGTAGCCAATATCTGTGCTGAAGAGGAAACGGCCCAAGAACTCTCTGAATCTTTCAATTTTTTACACAATTCGGGAAGCAAATTATGCACAAACTTGTCAACAAGCAACCTTTGACCACCTTCTGTACTCATATCCTGACCACTGTGGTCGATAAATGTCTCTTCAAACCTAGTGAAGAAGTCAGATACACTTTCCTCCTTCTTCTGCTTGCATGCAGACAATTTATCCCAATTTACACGCATTGCAGGCATCAAAGTCTTCATGTAAGTAACGATCCTACCAGGGAGGTCTGCTACTAAAGGCTCTGGTTTAGCACCGCCTACTTGTCTGTCATTTGCCGCATTGATATTAATCCATGTGTCCCCTAACTCCGGCGCATGATCCGTGTGACGGATCACTCTCCATAAAGGCTGTGGGACCACATTTCCAAACAACATGTCTATATCAGCTAAATTCATAACACAGGAGTCTGCAGTCTGTGATAATTCCTTATAATAACCTGCAGGGTTTTTACGGGGGTCGGGTAGAGTCTGCTTAAGAGCCAGGACTTCAGTTCGCTTCCATGGAACATGTACCCACACACGTTGAAAATGAGGCTGAATAGGTGGAACAGCATTTAGGTCTCCTTCTTTCCAAACTGGGGAAACTTCTCTCATGGGATACTGTCTGACCTTCCTTTTAACAGAGGGTTCTGGCTCAAACAACAGTCGAGAAATACCCTCACTCCTAAATGATAATAATGTCGCAACTGCTTTCTCAATATCGGAACCCACAATCGTGCCTTTGGAAAACTCAAACCGTACACGACACAACTCAGGCGGATTGGCCTCCATATCACAATCTTTTAATCTTTCAAGAAGAACTTCGCACATTTTGTCAAAAACATATCTCTGTTTCGGTGCTTGCCATTGGTGGAAGACATCCATAACAGACTCTAACTCATATCTTGTAGGGTCAGTGACCCATTTATGCGCCAAATGATCCAATACTCCCTTCTCTCTAGAATCGGGCAATTGGCTACGCAATTGTTTACGCTCTAAAACGGGGGTCGTAGTCGGTGACCCAAAGAAAGGAGACAAAATACTAGTAACAGTGTTTGTCATTCTCTGTCGGACAGAAGGAGAAGTTGACAAATGAACAGGAGGAAAAACAGGAGGAGACAAAGCAAATGCAGAGGCAGTGTCAGAAGGGATAGTGTGGAGGGAAATAGATGCAGGGGGCAAAGTCATAGGAAGTAAAGATGGAACAGGTAGTAAAGGTGGCAGCCCTTGAGGGGGCTGCGCCATAGTAGTAGGAGCCAACTGAAAAACAGCTGGTGGTTGTGGAAGAACCGGAGGTACAACAACTGGGGGTTGTACAACTAAAGGTTGCGGAGGTGCTGTAGCACTCTGCGCATAAGGAGGTGGTGAATTCAACAAATGAGACATTAAAGGATCCTTCTCAAGTTCCTTCACTGTATCTTGCTGAAGAGGTGGCAAAACTGGATAACATTTATCAATTGCCAATTTACGTTGCCTGTGCAGCTGTTCACTCGCTTGTTCCTCTTCATCATCCTTATACTGCATAGCAGCTTGCATTATTGAAATACCCTTTTCTCTTTTATTCTTCTTTACTAATTTAATTTCTTTCTGTTTGGCTTCTTTTCGCCGTAGGCGAAAGAGTCAAACATCGCCGGCCGGGCTTTCTTCTTAAAAAGTCTAACCTCTAAATTATCCAGAATTTCGGTGTCAAAACTACCATATTGGGGCCACTTTAGGACACCATCTTTCCTTGTGTACCTAACCCATACGTTATTATACGTGATAGGGCCCACTCCATGCTTCACGTAGAGCTCATAGGTTGGAGTTCCAATTGGAGGAACCGGACACGAGTCCTCCAATCGGGAATCCCTATTACAACCAAGACAAAACAAATTTCCAAGTCTGCTAAGACCAGGCATCTTCGCTCACTAGTCTAGCTTCAAACTTCAAAGGATTATCGAATACGACAGTCTCGTGAATACACGAGTCCTTCGGCTTTGGTACTTGCAAGTTCCAAATCAAAAAAAGATCCTAACAAATCAAAGATCCCATGGGATACCCAAAACTAAGAACCAAGACTAAGGACTGGGAGACGCTCCACTTATACTTAACTGAGGTATCGATGACGTCACCAGAAGACTCGTCTATTGTCTCGCTCTACAAATCATAAAAGGGTCCAAGACAGGGCGATAGTCAGGGCAGCAGTCCTTCGTAGCCGTCGGGACGCGGGGAACCTCGCAGCAAAGACTTTCGGACCACGAACGACATACAGGGGTCGATGAAGTGGTTGGCCTTCCTCCAGAATTTTACACGAAGCTCCTCACGACCTCTGGCTTGGACCGGTACCGCTGAAATCGCCCCACGTTGGGCGCCAATTGAAGTACTGGGTTTTATTGGACCCAGCGGTGCCAGGGAACACACCCAATGACCTCGAGTTCTTCCTGTCTCAGACTACAGAAACACAGAGTCTTCTTGGTGGCTTCAAAGATCAATTTATTGGCTGCAGCCAGCAACAGGTATCCTAGAAGTACAACAATGTGTATGTTCTCAGGAGACTGCCCCCTTTCATGGAAACCAGCTATCTCTTTTATACAGAATATTATGCTTTAGGCAAACATTCCTTATTTTTACAGTGGGTCATTCACATATTTCTTACAACAAAACAAAGACAGATTCATGATGACAAGCCCATTTTCAGTTTGTCCAGCCCACAACCAAATACCCAGTGAGGCCCAACACCTGCAACAGATATAATCTGGACCCCTAATAAAACCGGGCACCTCCTCCTCGTAAAGCAGGTCATAAAGAAAGAGCAGTGACAGGTGTGAATAAGATTTAGATATAGATGTGTGCAATGAAGGGTTTATGGCATGCTGCACCTGGGCCCCTAATCTCGATCGGCCACTGGGAACTAAAACTGGCCGAACAGGTTCTGGCTCTGGACAGTGGAGTCAGCTTGCCCAGGTCACTGAAAGTGTACGTGTCCCCTAAGGCGCGTTTTGGCTTTAGTCATTGCCTTATGTGAGGGCAACCACAAAATGGCTGCCGTACACAAAATGGAACCCGAGGGTTCACAAGGGAATCGTTAATATTAGAGTGATCCCGTCACTTGAATATGACGCAAATACTCAGATATAGCATACCTGTCATTACCGGTCTGCTGATACCAAAATCGTCATGTTACAATGATGTTAATGACACAGGTCCAGAATTTTCAGTACCACATCATGTTCACCCAGTGTAGGCTGGTATCCTGAACAACATAGTCTAAACCATTCAGAATGCGTTGGGGTTAGCCTTCAGTTAATGGGAACTGCAGTGTTGATTTTATGTATTTCAAAACATTTGTTTGTTTGGATACATCTTTTAAATGAGAACACGATTATTTTAGAATATAGAATAGTTAGGACTCAGACTGTCATTGATTCCCCACATTTGAAATGTTTTGGAATAATATAAACATGTACCTATACACAAGTTTCCTCAAGTGAACAAGATGAGGGGGAATTTCTACACATAGTCCAATCCCTTACCTCCAAAAAAGACCTTCACATGGTCTATGCTCTTTTCATTCACCTACTTAGGTCCACTGGGAGCTTTTGGTTAAAGGACAATGATATGCCCTGGTAATATGGTTATATCTCTTCTGGAGCTTTTGGGTCTATTTTCAGCAAGATCACGTACATGATAATTTAGTCTGACTGTGATTTGACCAACAAATCAGAATGTTAAGTGCAGTTCAAGGAGATATAAGTCCCTTCCTCTGCATTTGCTAGATGGCAAAAAAGAACTCTGAATCAAACAAGATTTGTACAATCAGCGCTGTGTGAAAGGTAAGAAATCACCACTTCTACCTGGAGCATCTGTTTTATATTTTGTATGGTAGAGAATGGTTTAATTCACATGCATTCTGTGGTACTTTTCTGGTTCAAAAGTCCCTCTTTCAATCAGAGTAAGATCCACATGCATAGGGAAATGATGTTGAGAAAATTATTAGTAGGGAGCCACATGGCACCCAGTTGGCCTCAGGCTATTTTTTTTGTATTAGATTGGTAGGTGCCTATTTCGATTGTTAACTGCAACTTATGAGAGATGTCTGGATGTAATCGATAAAGTTGAACATACCTTGGAGCCTCAGAAAACTCAGGGCATGTAATGAATATGTACATTCTCTTTTTTCCTTGATTATCAAGTATGTAATTGGGTGGTGCTATCGCAGAAATATAATAAAAATATGGACATTAGACACTTGACCAGGCTTGAATGACATTAAGTGGGCGATTACGCTGTCGGGTGGACACCGGCTCAGAAACGGGACCGACCGACTTCCGGTCGGCAGACCCGCCCACCTCATTAGGATGCGCCTGAACACTGTTCGGTCGGATTCCGACATCTCCCAATGGGAGCATCCATTACGGCCGTAAACTGGCTGTAATACATGCTTCCATAGTAAAATGGGAGGTGTTGTTCATCCCTGCACCCCGTGGCAGGCACCTCAAGGTGCAGGGATCAACAGGGGGGCACCATAGGTGCCCCCTTGGCCCCCACCTGGAGGCCGCACACACAAGGGGGCCCTGCTGGGGGCCCACAAACAAACTTTCTGACATGGTTTCCATATCCGAATGGCCAGCATGGAAACCATGCCGGAAACTGTGCATCATAATCCCAAGGGCAGAAAGGCTCGCTCTTTGGAATAACGAGCCAGTTCCGACTGGCCGACGGGCTCCTTGAGCCCATTGGAAGCCAGCCGGAATGACCGGCCGGTTTCAATTCCGACCGGCTGATACATAATCACCTGGTCAGAATTGAAACTGATAATGGGGGGCTGGAAAGCCTCCGACCTCAATCGTAATAAGTCCCTAAACCTTTTGTTGTGACGTCATATCCAGGAACGGCCGTGCAGGTAGAGTGGTGAGGCAGTGTGTCGGCGTGAGGGGGAGTCGACAGATGATGACGATGTAAAATAAAACAAAAAAATAAAAACACTTACCTTGCGCTCGCTGTATCGCTGACTCAGTGATGCGGCGAGCGCAAGGCAAGTGGTTTTATTTTTTAAAATTTTATTTTACCTTGTCGTTGTCTGTCAACTCCCCCCACCACGCCCCACTGTTCTTACCTTCACGGGCCACTCCTGCCCATATCATGAACAAGTGTGCAGGAAAAGAACTGAGCTGTGCACCTATTTTTTTTACCAAAGTTACCCTATCTGCAGTGCATGAACTAGTGCTACAAGCTCATGAATGACCTGGGGAGGGCTTAGATTGGAAACATTGAGCAGTGGTTGCCAGTTTGTATTTCTGCACTCCGATGTCCGGAAGCTCATGAGTTTACTATTAGAATTACGGGGTTAGTAAGGCCAGCCACATGGTGCTCTGTAGACAATGCGATTTCATTGAAAACAGGTGCATTCTTCCATGCAGCATCTGTGCTAAACTTTCAAAGTAGGTCCCTCCCTTTATGGGATGTACATAAGTCGCAAAAGCAAAAGTGATAAATTAATTTAATCTTTTCATTTAGATTTAACTAGATAGTAAAGTTTGCTTACCTAATATACATTAACATTGTGCAGTAAGAATTACTTCCTGAAAAGGAAGATAGCAGTGTCTGAAATGTGGTAGTGTCCATACACTGCAAAACACACAAGATGATGGACGGAATGTTGCACATTGGCAAACATTCACCCCCAGTCACAGATCTGGGTTGAATCCATCGTTATTTTGCTTCACCACGCCACCCCAGTTCAGACATAGCCATATGCAAATCAGTCTTGACCCTGTGCCTCATGGGAACAGTCCAGACCAAACTGCCAAGCCATGTCTTCCCTGGACCGGAATCAAGCATCCCAGGACCGGTTTCAGGCTATCAGCCTTCATCAGCCAGGATAGCTTGACTCCAGTGGCGTAGTGAGCACGGGACCCACGTCTGGGCATACCCTTCCCACTTAGGGCGAAATGCAAAACACACAAGATGATGGACGGAATGTTGCACATTGGCAAACATTCACCCCCAGTCACAGATCTGGGTTTAATCCATCGTTATTTTGCTTCACGACGCCACCCCAGTTCAGACATAGCCATATGCAAATCAGTCTTGACCCTGTGCCTCATGGGAACAGTCCAGACCGAACTGCCAAGCCAGGTCTTCCCTGGACCGGAAACAAGCATCCTGGGATTGGTTTTGGGGTAACACCCCTCATCAGCCAGACTAGCTTGTGCAGCATTCCGTCCATCATCTTGTGTGTTTTGCATTTTGCCCTAAGTGGGAAGGGTATGCCCAGACGTGGGTCCCGTGCTCACTACACCACTGGAGTCAAGCTATCCTGGCTGATGAAGGCTGATAGCCTGAAACCGGTCCTAGGATGCTTGATTCCGGTCCAGGGAAGACATGGCTTGGCAGTTCGGTCTGGACTGTTCCCATGAGGCACAGGGTCAAGACTGATTTGCATATGGCTATGTCTGAACTGGGGTGGTGTGGTGAAGCAAAATAACGATGGATTAAACCCAGATCTGTGACTGGGGGTGAGTGTTTGCCAATGTGCAGCATTCCGTCCATCATCTTGTGTGTTTTGCATTTTGCCCTAAGTGGGAAGGGTATGCCCAGACGTGGGTCCCGTGCTCACTACGCCACTGGAGTCAAGCTATCCTGGCTGATGAAGGCTGATAGCCTGAAACTGGTCCTAGGATGCTTGATTCCGGTCCAGGGAAGACATGGCTTGGCAGTTCGGTCTGGACTGTTCCCATGAGGCACAGGGTCAAGACTGATTTGCATATGGCTATGTCTGAACTGGGGTGGCGTGGTGAAGCAAAATAACGATGGATTAAACCCAGATCTGTGACTGGGGGTGAGTGTTTGCCAATGTGCAGCATTCCGTCCATCATCTTGTGTGTTTTGCATTTTGCCCTAAGTGGGAAGGGTATGCCCAGACCTGGGTCCCGTGCTCACTACGCCACTGGAGTCAAGCTATCCTGGCTGATGAAGGCTGATAGCCTGAAACCGGTCCTAGGATGCTTGATTCCGGTCCAGGGAAGACATGGCTTGGCAGTTCGGTCTGGACTGTTTCCATGAGGCACAGGGTCAAGACTGATTTGCATATGTCTATGTCTGAACTGGGGTGGCGTGGTGAAGCAAAATAACGATGGATTAAACCCAGATCTGTGACTGGGGGTGAGTGTTTGCCAATGTGCAGCATTCCATCCATCATCTTGTGTGTTTTGCATTTTGCCCTAAGTGGGAAGGGTATGCCCAGACGTGGGTCCCGTGCTCACTACGCCACTGGAGTCAAGCTATCCTGGCTGATAGCCTGAAACCGGTCCTAGGATGCTTGATTCCGGTCCAGGGAAGACATGGCTTGGCAGTTCGGTCTGGACTGTTCCCATGAGGCACAGGGTCAAGACTGATTTGCATATGGCTATGTCTGAACTGGGGTGGCGTGGTGAAGCAAAATAACGATGGATTAAACCCAGATCTGTGACTGGGGGTGAGTGTTTGCCAATGTGCAGCATTCCATCCATCATCTTCTGTGTTTTGCATTTTGCCCTAAGTGGGAAGGGTATGCCCAGACGTGGGTCCCGTGCTCACTACGCCACTGGAGTCAAGCTATCCTGGCTGATGAAGGCTGATAGCCTGAAACCGGTCCTAGGATGCTTGATTACGGTCCAGGGAAGACATGGCTTGGCAGTTCGGTCTGGACTGTTCCCATGAGGCACAGGGTCAAGACTGATTTGCATATGGCTATGTCTGAACTGGGGTGGCGTGGTGAAGCAAAATAACGATGGATTAAACCCAGATCTGTGACTGGGGGTGAGTGTTTGCCAATGTGCAGCATTCCGTCCATCATCTTGTGTGTTTTGCAGTGTCCATACACTGCCACTAGATAAATGAGTTGGACCTCCTTGTAATGCATGTGAAGTACTTTGCACAACTAAATGTATTTGATTTTACACTTTTTTAAAATATACATTTAATAGATCATATAAGAATGGTGAGGAATATTTGATACCGGGTTTTTCTTTTGATTAATCTACAGATAATAGCCAGTGACTCAATTGTGTTTAATGCAAGTGTTAGAAAAGCATAACGTGAACATTCAGATTTAATGATGTACTTTTGAAGATGGAATCCTTTTGATTGTGAACTTAAAAGGCTAAATGTCAAGGGTCACGGCGCAATCGCAGTTTTGAATTCTGGTTCCACTGAAAATTAAAGAAAAACATTGTTGAAAAGCTATGCTTTATGGTGTGTTCAAGATGGTAGCATGTATAGATAGCATATATTTTTGATTTACCTCTTAACATTCTAGGGTTAGTGTTTAAAATGCCCTTGTCCATGAACAGTTGTGGTTCTCAATTCTGTTTGATATATTGTTAATTAGAAAATAATATTCATCTTTCTGCAAATAATGTATGCGTGTTTGAATTGGCCTTTAAACGCTTAAGAAAAGGGTATTCTATAAAATACATTGTATATAACAAATGGTTATTTGGTTTGAATTCAACATTGAACATTTTAATCAAATGCATTTGCTGAAAAAAACCAGATAATAAATTCCCATAAACTAAAAGAAAAAAAAAGAAAAAAACATTAAGGGCCTGATTCAAAGTTTAGTGGACAGGGTACTCCGTAGCAATAGTGAACGAGTACCCTGTCTGCCAAACTCTCAGTTGCCTGCCCAATTCTGAGTTGGGTGGACCCCCAAAATTTCCTCTGCTGGCGTAAACCTTTCTCTGACAGCTGAAGGTAGTACGGGCTGTGGGAGGCAAGCCATCTGATTGTCCTCCCTGTTTAGAGTGGGAGGTCTAATGGCTTTATTTACTGTCTGTCACTGTCAGGATTATTCTGGCAGTGAGGGGTAGTAAAAATAACAATGACCCCCAGTCCAAGGGCGAAAGCTCCCTTTTGTTTTTCCTTTTCCAAAAGCTAATTCTCACTTTGGTGTAAGTGTCTGTACTAATGATGGACGCACACCAAACTTGTAAATGGCTCTTTATGAACCACAGTGACAGCGGTCCATGCGAACCGATAAAATTCACCACAGAGCAGGCAGTGAACTCAAAATTTGGCAGCTGGAGTAAAGGCAGAGTGGGGGACTTCAATATGTGCGGTAACATGAGCTACTGCACATATTGAAGTAACCAGGTACTCATTATGGGAGCCAAAGACTTTGTCAGATGTGCCGAAGTGATGTATGTGCATTAACGGAAAAACAAAAACTGAGAAACCACATTGGAGGAAATTAAATACTGGAAAACTAATTTTAAAGAAAGAAAATGTTAAGGAAATACAAAAAAATCGAAAATGGAAGGAAACATTTTAAAAGAAAGATCATGTTAAACAAACATCCAAAATCACACACTTGGGTGTTGATTAAACGTAGTTTGGGTTTTTCGGGTTCAGGGATGGGTGATCTTTAGGGGGCCAGGAGGGGCGTTTAGATTCAGGGATGGGTGGAGATTAGCGGTGGTGAGGGATTTTTAGGGATTAGGCATAGGTGGAGTTTAGGATGGTGATGGGCTGTTAGGGTTCACGGATGGGTGAAGTGTAGGGTGGTGAGGGGTGTTTAGGGTTCACGGATGGGTGGAGTTTAAGGTTGGTGAATGTTTTTATGGTTTAGTGATGGGTAGAGTTTTGGAGATGTAAATGATTTTTAGTTTGCAGGAATGGGTGGAGTTTATGTTGGCGTAGGGATTGAAGGGTTCAGTAATAGGTGGAATTTATACGTAGTAATGTTTTTTTAGTGTTCAGGGATGGGTGAGTTTAGGGGTGCTCAGGGATTTTAGGAGTCATGACTATGTAGTTTGTAGGGGTTGTTAGGATTTTTTAGGGTTCAGGGAAGAGTGTAATTTAGGGGTGGTGCAGGATTTTGAGGAATCAGGGATGGGTGGGGTTTAGGCATAGAAATAAGTTGTTTGAGGTCATGTGGTGAGGTTGGTAGCTGATGTATTTGGAAAATTGGAAGAGAGAAATTATACGAGAGCAGTATTTTAACATGTTGTGTATGGAGACACTGATGGCATGTCACGTCATCAGTGCCTGTGTACACTGAAAAGAGATAAATAAGGGTATAAAAATGACCTGAAACACTCCAACTCCAGGAGATAGATAGTCACAATTACTCAGACCATATCCCTCTTCCAAATTTTCCAACCACTACCATGTGATCCCCCTGGCAGTTAAAACATTCTATGGCCTCACAGGGATTCCAACTCAGTGAATATACAAGACTTTACAAACTGTAGACGCATTCAAAGATGAAGATGTCACACAGAGATATTCTCTTTCCTAAAAAGCAACAGAGAAAGCAAAATGGCACACGAAAGCATACCAACAGAGACTACGGACCATAAAGAACTCAGGGCATATTTACAAGCCCCTATCGCCACCACAACATCACTTTTTTGGACATTGTAGTGGCGATAGGGACTTCGCTTTATTTACAAGGCAGCTTTAAGTATGTAGAAGTATCTGTGTTTGAGAACAGTTATGATCAATGTCCAGGTACTTTCACACCGTGGAAACATGGACAAAGTACTGTGAAATGCAGAGGTAAATATCATTGCTGGTTGGAAAAGGGAGGCAACAACCCCACATTTTATGTGCGCTCAATGGAAAAGATTTTAACAAGGTCATTTTTTTCATCCGTAGAAAAAAGAAGTTAATTGTGCTAACGAATATCTTTGCATCATTTACTCATGCAGAACTTTTGACCCACTTGAAGTAACGAGTGCATACTTTTAGCACAATAGACTACTGGAAATCTACATTGGTCATAGAGTGGGAAGCAGTATTCCTGGGATTCTTTGTGATTCACATTAAAATTGGAAATGTACTTCTATAGGAGTAACTATACAGAAGTAGTAAGATTCACGACTTCCAAAAGGCTAACAATTGTCCCCGAATTTTTGAGCACAAAAGACACATGTGCTACAAACTGTTCTGTGTGTCTTACTAACACCTTTTGAACCGCAAGACCATACATAATTCTTTTTTTCAAGATGATTATTCTTATTACCAGCATATTTGACATCTGCATGTGGTTAAATTACATTAGTACGTGCATAATATGCATTTTACCAAACAAAAAATAGCAAATGATAAAGGATGGAATTGCGCTAACATAAACATTGAAATAATGCTGTTCCACAATAGTGACAGCATAGTCGTCGAATCACTAAAATACCAGGGGTAGAGGAACTGACATCACACATACTTTAACCCCAGTGACATCACAGGAAATTTGTATATGACTTTTGACCCCGAAGTAAGTACACAATTAATATAACACAACAGTTACTAATATAAATACATGTCTATTTTAGACATCAGCTGTATTCAATTAAGAATCCAGACATGACATGCCAAGTAAACATTTTGGTTCCCCTATTGTACACCAAAAAACTTAAAATGTATTGAAACATCACAGGAAAACACTTTAAAAGAGATATAGTTGTTATGTCCACCTCTACTAACCTATATGAGCCATATATTGAATATGAACTATGTCATTGGCCTACCGTATCCCTCCTGTATTGTTAAAATGTTTTTGTTTACATTCACTCGAAAGTCACCGACACTGTTGCTCAGCACAAAGTTGAGGCCTTTGGTCAAACCAATAATTTAGAATGCATTTACAGTAGTGAAAAATGTTTATTTTTATTTACCTTTTAATGTTTGTTTTTATTTACCATTTGTCTTTATTCGGAATTGTGTGCCTTATTCTTATTTATAATTGTTTATTAGGAGACTGCTTCTCTTCTGCTCTTTGGATTTCTTTTGTTACCTCTGAGGCCACGGGTTTCAAAGGCAGTGCCAGGGGTCCAAAGGGACAAGTCAGCAGTGACAGCTGCAAACTCTGGTGGCCCCTAAATGACATCCATTTATGGTAGCTTGACAGAGGGTCTTGTCATGCAGATTACAGTGGGGGGGGGACATTTTTTTCCTGGGGCTGGAAGTCCACTCTAGACCAAGCAGCAGTATGTCCTCAAAGAGCCTGTCCCCAAAGGAGGTGGCGGACAGGAGTGAGGAGAGAAAACTGATGCTAGAGCTTGCCAAGATGGAGAATGACAAGGAGCAGACCCTTGCTAAGCTTGAGAAGGAGCAAGCACTAGAAATGAAGAGGCTAGCCAAGGAGAAAATGAAGTTGGCCCATGAGCTAAGCCTCAGAGAGCTGGATATTAGAGCCCCCAAAGTGGGGTCCACCAACAACAATATGGGTGCTGCATATCTGCAGTGTCTTCACATGAGTCCCGATATGGTGCCCAGTTATAATGTGGGGGTTGACATAGATAAATGGTTGGCAGCCTATGAAGTGACTTTGAAAGTGCACAGTGTCCCAGAGAAGTTCTGGGGGTTAGTCTTTGGCGGTACATGCGTACTGTGGTGAGTGACAACCTCCTTACACAAGAGGTGGGGGACCAGACTAACTACACTGCCATGAAGACTATTTTAGTCAGTAAGTTTGGATTGACACCTGAGAAATACAGGCAACAGTTCAGGGCCAGTCACAAAGTCTCTACACAAACATGGGTGGATTTCTTGGACTATGCTGGTAAGGCACTGATGGGCTGGGTGAAGGGCAGCAAAGTTAATGATTATGAAGGGTTGTACAACATGTTTTTAAAGGAGCACATTCTTGTTTTCCAGAGCTGTGCCAACACCTGGTTGATAGCAAGCTTCCTGAAGCTTGCTGAGGAGACGTACCTCTGGGTCAGCACCAGAGTGTCCAGAAAGTTATCTGGGGGGTATTCCCAAAGGGTGGTCAGGGTTCCTACTAGAAGAAGGAGGGGGAAGATAAAAAGGCTGAGTTCTCTAAAGGCCCCCAAAACAACTTGCAGGGGAAAGGGTCTGGTTCACATTCCCAATCTGGCCACCAGAAGAAAACGTACCCTGACAAAGGTTAGCAGCCCATGCCCATCAAGTGCTATGAGAGCTATGGGCAAGGGCACTAGAAGGTGGATCCCAAGTGTACAAAAAGAACATCACCTGCCACTGGAGGAAAGATTCAAGGGGTGGCTTGCGTAGTGCTGGGGAGGAGTTTGTTCCAGTTAATGGGGGGGGAGATTACAGGGGTTACTCTACTGTCCCTGGGTGAATGTGAAATGGCTCCTAAGACCCATGTGCCCTCTAATACATCTAAGTATAAGCAACAAGTCACCATCAATGGACAAGGGGTGGAGACTATAAAGGATATAGGAGCCAGTATGACTATGGTAAGAAGTCAGCTGGATTCACCAAAGCAGGCAATTCTTAATGCATTCCACCAGGTTTTGGTGGCTGACAACAGAGAGAGTAACTATCCTGTGGCCCTTGTTCCATATGAATGGAGGGGGGTGGTTCAGGTGTTCTTAACATTGCAGTGAGCCCTGCCATGCCTGTGGACTGTTGGTTAGGTAATGATCTGAAGCACATGACCTGGATGGAAGTGGAGCTCAAGGCTCATGTGAAGATGTTAGGGTTAATTGAGTGGATCTTTGCCACAACAAGGTCCATAGCTGCCCCTGCCAAGAAGGATTGGAGCCTGAAATAATGGCCCAGACAGTGTCTAAAAAGGGAAAAGGCGGAGGGTGTGGTAAACCAGCCACTGAATGTATCTCCATCATCAGAGGGGTTTTCATGGGGGTGTGGGAATCATTTTGCCTCTCTGCCCACGCCATCTTATAGACACCGGTGCAGAGGTAAAGAAGTTGTCAGGAGGTGGCCCTCTAGAGGTGGGAAAGGGGGTCCTATGGACCCCCAGACATCCCCTTGCTGGCAAGTGTATTCACTCACTGCACCCGCCTGCAAGGGGATCTCTCTGCTCTCTTAAAAGTGCAGATGGGTTGCCACCTGCCCAGTGAAACACGGAGTGGCTGCTTCAAAGCCACTCCGTTTTTCACTTGAATGTGCTGCCTTGGGGATAGCGCGAGTTAGCGCCTGCCCTGGGGGCAGAGCATTCAATGTAATAAGGAGCATTTTCCCTGTTTGCGCCCAGCTCATCTGTTTTAAGGTCCACTGTGGCGCAAACAGGGAAAGTGCGCCCTATGAGTAATAGGGCCCCAGATTGGCATATTTGATGTACTGGTAAGTCCCTTGTGAAGTGGTATTCCATATACCCAGGGACTGTACTTCAAATGCTATTAGTGGGCATGTAGCACTCATTGTGCCACCCACCTAAGTAGCCTTTCAGACCTGTCTCAGGTCTGCCACGGCAGTGCCTGTGTGTGCAGTTTACTGCCACTTCGACTTGGCATTTAAAACTACTTGCCAAGCCAGAAACTCCCCTTTTGTTACATATAAGTCACTCCAAAGGTAGGCCCCAAGTAACCCTAAGGGCAGGGTGCTATGTAAGTAAAAGGTAGGACATGTACCCATCTGTAGCATTGGGAATTCCTTCATTCACTTTTAAGCTGTATTTCCTGATCAGAGAGGAGTAGCTTTTTCATTTTTCATATGTTTGTAGTGGTAATGATAAATCCTCCTTAGAAATGTTTTAGAAATGCCACTTTTAAAAGTGGACATTTCTCTGCACTTACTGCTCTGTGTGCTTGATAGCCTGTCTCCAATATACGTTTGGGGTGGGTGACAGCTACACTTTGTGCATTTCCTCTAAACAGCCACATCTGTGTTGCTTGAATATGAATTTACCTTGATTTGGAAAAACAGAAACAGTTAATTTAATTAAACACTATGGCAGGGAGTACAGTTACAGAGTTGTGGGTCTGAGGTCTGTCGCAAAGTAAAATATTTTTGCACATCTTTATATACATTTCTTGGGGCGTCATAAAACAATTCATAGATCCTGTTTTGGGAGAGGAATGTAGGCGTAGTCATGGAGCCATAAATCATTCCCATCTGATGACAAAGGTAGCTGGGTCTTAAGCTTGCGTGGACACAATGAGGGCCAGTGGGTAACGTGCCCAGATGTCCGGCATGGGAAGCACGTAATCACTGCATTAGCTGTGTGTGCTGTGTTCTGATTGGCTGAGTGTTCCTACCTTCATGTGGCATCGAAATTTACGGTTTTTTGTGAAAGTGATCCCCTCTGGCCATGTGCGTTTAATTGGGGCCAGTCTCCCCAGACCATTGTGGTGTCACTGCCTATTTGTGGGACTAATCTGGGTTTTTCCTGTTCGCGCATTTGTCCTGATGGTTACAAGCCATCCCAACTGAGATCTGTCAATCATTAGCCTCAGGCCTAGGTCCCATGGCCTGACTGACCACGTATTTCTGACTCGGGGTGGATGGAGAGGTCATATCGGGAGATTTTGACAACAGTGATTTGATTTTGTTTTTGTACATAAAAGTATCATTGCGTACATAAACATCAATATTAACATTTCCCCCTCTAGTTGAATTTTTAACTACATCATTTATCCTATATTTCATGACAGTCAGATTGTTAGGGGCTTGTCGCCTTTCAGTTTTAACTATTACTACTTCCCTAGTTGTTTGCATTCTACCTAATTTGAGGACTGCGTTTTTACAGCAGGAAACCCCCACTTGTAGGAAACCAAACATGAATAGTGCAAAAAATGAGAATAAGCAGCAATGACCTGCACAGTCCTGTCTCCCATAGGGGGAGCCAAGACAACCAATGGATGTACCAGTCCTGCTCATGGGCACCTCCCTCCTTACGCATGTTGGTTTGTAAATGATGCAGTGCTTGGATGGCAAGACTCGGAGCCCATTGTTCATGTCATTGCCTAGGATGAGCGTGTAACAGGATGCACTGATCTTGGCACACACCCTTCCCTCCATAGCGGTCATCAAGCCCAAACATACCGATGTTGCATCACCATGAAGCGGATGGCTCTTAGTTCTTCCTTGATGGTATTAAGGGCAAGCTAAATACTGTTAATTGTTTTCATTATTTCCCATCTGGGTATTTGCAACCAGCTGGCGTTCGCTTTTGTCTGCATGGTGAAGAAGGGTATGGACCCTCGCGCATTGACTTGTGTATCAGAAAACAGTCTAAATTCTTCCAGGATGTCTTTGAATTGGGCCCAGCCAAAATAATCAGCAGTTGTGTTTTCTCGAGCCTGATGCAATAGAGTAGTTTTCTTCTGCAGCAGATGTTGGTACAACTCTGACAGATGTTCTTCAGGAATGATCAGGGTAGGGTGTGTATGGGGACCAGTGAACACAGGTCGCCCCATCTGGGGACAAGCTGGGTGTAGATATGTTTCCCACATTGCCAGTAGGTATCCGTCAGCGCGGAGGTGCCCCATTGCATGTTTGGTACATGCAATATTGCTCCACAGTTTACATTTGTGCTTAGTGGAATCGCTCCTTTACCTTTGAAACACAAGAAATACAGTGTAAGTTTCCGTACAATTAAGGTTTGCCCTTCCCTTCCAACCACGTGTACCTATCTTCCTCAGTGTCCCATATTTCCTGGCATGTGTTATCTATGCTGGTATTTAATCCCCCCCCCTACGTAACTAATTTCCCTTCATATCATCAAGGTGGTTGACCCTACACTCGAACTCCATGTCTGGTGTCCATTTGTTATTAAAGAAGACTGCACCAGACATGCTAAGGGCCACCCTGGGACCACAGACCAAAGCGGAAGTGGACATGTTTGTGCACTGGTGCAGTGGCTTTGCTACCTCCACGGATCTTTTTCTCGAAAGTCTTGGGGCCAAACAGGATTCTCCTCTATGGTACCCTGCCTGCGCATCCTATATAGCTCTGTTTGAATCTCGTTAGGATCGGTGAAGAGGTAAGTGCTGTGCTACTACTCTGTTGGGTTGTATCTTAGCCCTAATACTACATAGTTACAAGTGGAGAAGGCACTTTTGCTTTTCCGGGGGCAACATCTTGGGACAAGTAAAGCCTGTCTACGCCTACTGCTTGTGGTATCAGCAAACATACATAACATGACATGGCTGATGCCTGGGCGCCCATAGGGGTCATGTGCTGATGCCATGTGTAAATGTGTGCTGTGTAGTGTTGTGTTCAGTGTTATTATAGGTGACTGAGAGAGGTCACTACGCAAGTGCTGTGCAAATGTCGGGGTGGACTCCATTTGACTAGGCAGATCCTTGGCAACATATGGATACGGCCACACTGACAGTAAATAGAGGCTATACAATTGTTCAACAGTACGTAACTTATGGAACATTGCATATCTTGGGGATGGATCCAGGAAAGATGTCTGTAGTCCCCAGGTGGTTGGGCGATTCTTTCACTTAGCAAAGGTTTGAAAAGTGCTCGGTATAAAAGTTTGAAAAAAGTTCAAGGGTTTGAACTTGCACACTTGGGTCTTTGTTAGAATTATCGAAGTGGTTTCTGGAGAGATGGTGGGCCGCTGTAAGGGTGGTGCACTTTTGTGGCTCGGTGCTGCATTTAGTGTAGGGGGAGGAGATTTCCTTTCACCTGAATGGGCCTGGTCTGCCTTTTCCCAATGCTGTCTCCACCTCCTGCCAGGAAGCTGCACCAGAGAGGACAGAACTGGTTTTGACTGAGCACAGGGCTCCTCTGCCATCAGAGAACAAAGGATTTTGCGGTATAAATATTGGGTCCCAGACCCCAGAACTTTAGGTCACTTTTAGGTCTTCAAGAGGAACCTCTGCCAAAGAGAAGAGCTGGAGAAACTGGAGGAGGAGTACTGCCCCTTTGCTGTGTGCTGTCTGGGGTTGGCCTGCAGTGGCTGTTTCTGCCAAGGAGAGGAACTGTGTGTGCATCCTGCTTAAGAAAGTATCTCCAAGGGCTTGAATTGGAGCTTGCCCCCTTTTCAAGAGGTCTCAGGAACAGCAAAGACCTCACCATCCTTCTGGGCACCATCTCTCATTCCGCTGGTTCCAGTGGCCACAGAAGAAAAGAGCAGCCGACTCTGTCACCGACTCCGTGTCCTGAAGACACAGCAGAGAGCACCGCCTTGCTTCGCAATGCAACCCTGGTCTCACCGAATCCGTCAACGAGTCGCTGCTTGCACCGCATCCTGTGGGCATCGCACTCCGCACCGCTTCGCTACACGCTACACAGATGTCACCGATTCCGTCTCTGCCCGACTCGTACATCAACCGGCTCCGTCACTGCACTATGACCTGCCAGCACCGCATTGAGCACCGTCTCACCCTGCAACGCAAGCCTTGGTCTCACCGGCTCCGTCAACGGGTTGTTGCCTGCACTGTGTCGTGAGGACACCGCTCGCTGCAACACTTCCATCTCACATCGCAACCGAGACAGTTGCCCCTGACAGGCTCGTACCATCATGTCGGCTGCAACAAGAAAGGTACTGTCTCCGAGCCTGTCGACGCTTTAGCCAACCTGTTCTGACACGGTTGGCTGGAATTGTTAGACTCTGTCGTGTTCAGTATCGTGGTAGCCCGAAAAGGAGCTACCGAGTCGGAGGAACTGTATTTTCACATTATTCCTGCAATTTAAAGATTATTTTGCACAGTAACTATTTTTACAGTATTGTACATTGGACTTTTGTCGTTTTTGGTCTTGTTTGTGTAGATAAAGTTTTGCTTAATTTTATCCTCCAGGTGCTTACCTTGAGAACTTCATTACAAATCACCCAGGTGCATGCATATGCCAGTTGCCTCGTAGGTACTTACGTTGACTTCACTAAGGAAAAGGATGGGGGAGACCCTATAATCTAAGGGCCAAACTAGAAGGAAACCCAATTAGTTATACAGATTCCTGCTTGTGTTTCACACAGGTCGACAACTTGGCAAGGGATCTACGCACCTATCCACAAGGGCCCTCTTGCGTTTTACGATCAGACCACTGGCTTGCGCAATTGAACCAAACTGGTAGGCACTGTCAGGAAGTGGGATTGGTTCCATATCGTCTCTGCAAAGAATTGTATCTCTCCAGGTAAGAGACGGCAACCAGTATTGACACTGCACATTCTCGAGTTTCTGAAACTCAACATCATCGGCAAAAGTCAAAAATGTGTTGGCCCCGAGTTAGTTGAAATTATGTCTTTGAGGATACTCATGTCTTTGTATCAGTGGCAGCAATAATCTGTTCAATGGATAGAGCTGATGGCGTGTTAGATCTCACAATGAAGTTGTCATACTTCTCAGCTGTTTTGGATGTTGAACTTTGGTAATGCAGCAGTACTCGTGAAAAGTAATCAGCAATGTTTTGATCTTTCCAAGGCTTGTGCACAGTTTCATAGTCATACTCTTGCAGTTGCAACACCCACCCCTCAATATGAGGGGGGATCTTAGCCTATGGATTTCCAAAGATAGTGAGCAATGTCTGGTGGTCCGTGATAATGGTGAAACATTTTCCATATGTAAACACATGAAAATATTTGCAGGCCCACACCACAGCCAGACTCTCTTTTTCTGGCTGAGAATAGGCATGTTCAGTCTCAGACAAGCTTCAACTGGCATAGGCCACAATGTGTCTCTGAGAATTTGGATGACCATTGTGTTGAGCAAAGATGACTCCCAACCCTGCCAGGCTTGTATCTACTGTGATCTCAGTATGCAGTTTGGGGTCAAAATAGGGCATTTCAGTTACATTGTCAATTACATGTTTTATTCCTTTGAATTTTTGGTCGCACTTAGGAGACCACTGGAATGGGACATTTCACTTCATCATCTCTCTCAATGGAGTACTCACTGTGGAAAAGTCACAAACGTATCTTAAGCAATAACTTGCCATGCCTAAGAAAGATTGCAGCATAATTACATCTTGGGGGCAAGTGGATGACAGTGCTTGAACCTTGTCAGGATCAGACGTCATTCTCCTATCAGAGAATATGTGCCCAAATAATTTAAGTTTGGTTTTGTGAAGCTCACACTTTGCTGCATTCAGAGTGAGACCTCCATCAGCAAGTAGCTGGCCTTGTCATGCTCCTTTTGCTTAGTGCCAAATACCAGTTTGTCATCACTGTAATTAAAAGCATGTGTAACAGGCTGAATTATTTGATGTATAACATCCTGGAATATTTCTGCAGCCAAAGACACTCCAAAACTCACACTTTTCTATCTGAACGAACCAACATGAGTCGAAAAAGTAGTAATGTACCTATGTTTTTTTCCAGTTTGAGTTGATGGTATCCCTTGTTCATGTTCAGACGAGAGAACACTTGGTTCTATTCAGTTCCATGATCATATACGCTATGTATTGACCATGGTGTCTTTCTCTCTCAATTGCTTTGTTGGCCTGGCACATATCAGCACAGATGCGCACTCCACCTCCACTGTGCTTGTTTGGCAGCACCACTATGGGTGAAACCCATGGCGTAGGATCGGTGGACAGTTCAATGATGTCATGCTTAAACAGAATTTATAGTTCTTTCTCAACTGCTTTTTCCAAGTGAAAAGCAACTCTACAGTGCCATTGTGTAGCAGGGTGAATGTCCTCATTGATATGAAGTTGCACTTTCATTGTCTTGAGTCTCCCTAAACCATGAAACAATGACGGGAACTGATTCACAATGTCACACTGGGCATGAGGATGTCATTGAGGGATATCAGTCCCATGTCAGCAGCAGTGGCAAAACTGAGCAGACAGGCACTGGATGATGTTCCTTGAAGGACATGATTTGGCGCTTGCACTGACATTGTTTTGTGTCACATGGTTGCTGTGAATGACCCTTGACTCTGTTATGGTTTTGAAGAAGCCCATGTGTATACCTTCATGTATGAAGGAGTAAGGTGTGGTACAGGAGATAGGCTGTTGAACTTCTCCATTGGTATAATGTCAATCAACGCACCACCATCTATAATGAAGGTTATGGGGCAACCATTCACCTTTAAAGTAATCTTGGGGCAGTGTCCAAAGGAATCTGGTCACTATATCTTGTGGCTCTTTTCCAACTTTCAGTCTTCTTTGCAAGCAGCTAATCCTACATGGGCATGTCATTCCTTAGTCGACTTCATTAGCGCACATCCATCGTCTTCGTCAGCGCTTCATAGTGATGTTGAAATATTATTTTATTATGAATTTGATGAGGATCAACTTCCTTTAGTTTCTATTTTCCCTAACTAATGTTGCCTTTTGGGTTTATGGCTGGGGCAAGAATGTTTCTGGAACTTTCTGGCATCCATTTTCTCTTCTCGGTGTGACGCATTTGTTTTTGTTTTTTTACTTTGCAGTGGTTGTCTTTCCCACAGCCATCTCCTCCTGATGGCGGGACATTACCTTCGTGGGGAAATGGAAATCCACATCGGAAACACAATTTCTTTTTTTTTCGGAGACATCGACTTGTGTGGATCTACCTTGTGTTTATGTTTGCTTTTCCTGATCAACACTGATTCACCCTGCAATGTCCCAGCTTCCACATCAGCTGCCTGTTGATCTGCATGCTCTTCTGCCCTCACTGCCATTAGCATTTTCTCTAAACTGAGTGTCTCTCTCAACATGCATCTTCTGAACAAGTCTGAAAGACAACCATCAATGACTCTAAGGCACATGGCTTCTTCAACATTGATTTCACTAAACTTGCAGTGTTTGAAAAGCAGGTCAAGTCTCTCAAGAAACCTATCCATCATTTCAACAGCTTGTTGTACTTGAATTGAAATGTACATTTCATAGTAGCCATTTTGCATTGGATTAAACTTGGCTTCTAAGGCTTCCTTGATTTGACGATATGATACTGCATAAGCTTATGATATTTTCTTTATGACTTCTTTCCCTCCATCATCAGCAAGGTCCTTTTAGCTTTCCACGTCGCGTCAATATTCCGCTTCTTCGCCATGTCGAATGGCAGTGGTGGTTTCAGGAATGCAGCTGCTGTATATTTCACGCTCCCTTTTACGAACATTTTGTTGGCACGTGCTGTCTGAGCAAAAGCGATGGAGGATAGTCCCTAGCATCTGCAACTTCTGTAAACACAACCAGTGTGTTTGTGCTTGAGTCTCCACGTCAGATCGAAGGTCATAAAGTGCTTTACTCACTTATTTCAGTAAGTACATTTCTACTTTCGTAACTGGTTGTCACTGCCTTTAGCGTTTGCTTTGCTTGGATGATGGCTCTGTGTTCTTGTGCAGTGCAATATCTCTACTTTCAGCCTTATCAGCAGATTCTGGCGGGCTTTCCGAATGTGCTCCTCTGTAGGGCCTTCAACTTCTTCAATGGCCGTATCTGGCCTAGAGCGGGGCTTCGACTCCACATGCACCAACGTCAGACTGCTTTGCATTGATTTGTGGCGCACGTGGCATGCATGAGCAGTTTGCTGTACTGTTGTGAACTCTCAGGGAGCGCAGTCTTGTTTCTTTGGGTCTCCTACTCATCACCAGATGTAGCGTCCTCCCCAGCCCCAGAGCATGCAAATGAATACGCTATACATGGAGCTCCATAACAGACATCTTTATTCTTTCACGTAGGGTCACACACTGCACACATTATGTCATGATTTTAATAGGCACACCTTAACCCCTCCCAACAGATCATGTCACTTCCTTTGCGTAGTCCGCCCAGAACCATTAGGGTCCTAGCGCTCATAACATCAAATACATTACATCAGTCACCTTTAAATTACTTTTCTCAAAACATTAGAAATGTCATTCAAAGATGGCCATAATGACTACAGATGCATACACAGCGGGTATACTATTTTTATGGCTTATTTTAATGTTGCTTCAGGAGACAAACCTATAGAATTGCATCCAATCAATCAATTACAAAACACATTAAAAAAATATACTATATGACATACATAGCAATTTTAAAATCTTAGCACAGTTTCAAAACTTCAAGAAAATATTACTTTTGCTTTAGAATGTTTATACAGTCATCAAGACTTTCTTTGCTTCTTGTGTTCAGTTGCCCAAATTTAAGATCATAATTAATGGATGCCATAAACACTCACAAAGTACAAACTTTGTTAAAACAAAAAAAGTGTGAGTTTAAAAGCTGACAATGGCAGTTTCCTAGAGGTTTATCCCCTCCAGCCAAACCACAGGTGCTGATCCACGATCAGCTAAAGACAAATGTAAGTAATAAGCAAACATAAGAAGGCTCTACTGGAAACTCAAAATATTTACACATCCCAAGACGGTTCAGCAAATACAGTTTGTAGTAAATACCAAACCACCCCTAATTTCACCAAGCAAGAATCACCATGGTAAAACATCAAAAGGGAATCTGTTCATTATGAAAAGGAATAGAATTTAAAGAACAATACTTGATGTACAACACAATATTGCAAAACTGCAACCATAAAGGGATGAAATAATTGAGCCATAGAAAATGGACATATAGATTAAAAAACAAATGGATTTGTAAATGTAAACCCGGCAGAACAATGGGCTTAATGTTTGAAGAAATAATGTTAGAAATGAGGTTTCTGGTTGGCTAGGGTATGCACCTAAGCCAGGCAGAACCCACCACTCTAGTCAGGGTAAGGGTGTTACACACACAGGATAACCACTGCTCATCCCCTTGGTAGCTTGACAGAGCAGTCAGGCTTATCCCAGAGGCAATGTGTAAAGCATTTGTGCGACACACGCACACACCAGCGACACACTAGGCACACCACACAAGAGACTCCACACAAGGTTATATAAAAATATCCTTTGTATTATAAACCAAACACATTAGACCACAATCACAGAAATCAATAATCCCCTTGCCAACTAGCAATAGTCACGATATTACATAGCTCATAAAGCACTTTGCAGTATATGAAAAAAATAAATTAGCCCACACTGACATAAATCAATAATCCCTTTGCCAGCTAGGCAATTGGCATAAACATTTAGTGCAACTAAGGCAATACTTGTAGGTTGCACACGTCATGCAAACATTATGACATTATCACTGTGCACTTCATATCATCCCAATACCTCCTTACATCAGAACCTGAAATGCAGCAGGTTATGAAATCCCACAAACACGAGGGAAACACCATCAACATCAGATTGGGGGGCTTGTAAAGCAACCATAACGAATAAGGCCCCAGAAGTACCCACTTCCTCCAAAGCCGCAGCCTATTTGCGCTTCTTTTATAGGTTATGCGGTAATTTACCTGTCACACCTCACTCAAGGACATGGGGCCTCCGTTGAGGTTACACCCGGTATTGCCGACAAGGAAAGATGCCCCTCAAGGTATGTGTCAGGGTGAGGTGCATACAAACCCTTCTACCGGCGGCAGGGAGACCCCACTGGATCCCCGTGAGCTAAATCAGCAGATGGGGCTGCCCGCAAACACGCTGTGCAGCCCTCGCCACCTGATGTTGGAGACCTCCTCTGGTCTCGAGCAGTCGGGCTGCATTGCCCAGTGATTGGGGCCAGCTGCAGGAGCAAGAGGCCTTCCTGGTCTTTCCCTGCAGAACTGCCTGTGGAGTGAACCACCCGCTGCCAGCTGCCAGCTGCACCACTCGATCTCCTCGGCGGCTGGGTACCACTCTGGTGAGCCCCCAGAGTGGTACTGGGGCTCCTCAGCTGCTGAAGTGCAGTGCACTCTTCCTCGGGGCCTCCGTGGAGGCCAGGCCTGTCGTTGCTTCTTTATTGCCAGGGGCAACGCAGGGGACTCCCGCTGCACCTGCTCCCACAGGGGAGCCGCGTCCTGTTGTTTTTACGCCTTCCCCCAGCCCTGAGAGGTGGTTCAGAGAGAAATGCTCCTGATACCCAGCAAATTCCTCCGCAATCCTCAACAGTACGGGACATTCAGGCAGAGCCCCTGTTTGTAAAAAGAAGTAGCAGATCACCATGTGCTTCCTGCAACCATAAAGCGCTCCTCACTCTCTTTCACTATCAAGGTGACAAAAGCACTGCTCACCATGCGCTGTCCTGAAAAATTAGTGCAAGACAGTCCAGTCCTTTCCGTGTTAAAGACAGGAGCAGCAACTGCAGGCCGTCCTGCCCCACACAAGTCAGGGGCATCGCTCCTCACAAAGTTTCTTCAGCACTCCTCCCAGGCAGGACACTTTCAGATCCAGCAAGGATCTTTCTTGACATTTTTATCTCCCTGAGATGTCCAATAGGAGGCCAGCACAGACAACACTTGGAGAGTCCTTCACAAGTAGGATAGCACAGCAGGGTAAAAAGAGTCAGTCCTTTTCCTCCACCACAGACAGAAGCAGCAACTGCAGGCCAGACCATCACACAGCACACAGAAAAGTCAGTGCTAATTACACAGTCCTTCTGCTCTTCTTCTTGGCAGGGTCCACTTGTTTCTTGAAGTAATCTAAAATCCTGGGGTTTTAGGTCTAATACTTAAACCACATTTTGCCATTGTTCTCTTTGTGGCAAGGGTCTTTAAACTCAGTCCAAACCAGTCCTGTCCTCCCTGGTGCAGCATGACCACAGGGGGCGGAAACAGCATTGTGAAAAGAAGACACAGACTATTCAGGTGCAAGCAAAACTCCTCCCACCACTCTAAATGCAGACTATGGGGCCAATTCCGATCTCGGCCGGTAGGGCTCCGAATCGGATTAGGCTTAACCGGATCTAATTCGGAGCCCTATTTCCCGAACGATTCGTACGCGCGTCCGGGCGAGCGAGTACGATGCGAAATCGCCGACCGACTCGTCCGGGCGTCCCGACAACTCCTACCGACTCGTTCCCGGGTCTAACCGCACCGACCGACTCGCTCGGACACGACTCGCACCTTCGCAATGGAGACGTTCCCCGACCGGGTAAGTACGATGCGCGCCGCGAGCAGTCCGACCGACACGCGTCGTCTGGCTCGAAAGAGCAGTCGGAGCCGTACTTCGGGGGTCCGTGTCGGACCCCCCTGTACGCGTAGCCACGCGAGTCGCACACAGGGGGACCCGTGGGTCCCCCTACCTGTGCATGTACGGCGCGAGTCGCTTCGCCGCGTACACGCTGTAGGGGACGCCCTTGTCCGCCTCGCACCCATTGAGTCAATGGGAGCCCGCGTACGCGTTGTACGACAGGCTCCCATTGACTTCAATGGGAGTCCGACCGAATCGAGTCCGATAGCATGCAAACGCATCGTACTTGTTCGGTCGGACTGCTAGGGTCCGATTCGGTCGGAAATCTCTCCGGGTCCGGCTCGGTCGGAGAGATTTCCGGCCCGAATCGGAATCGGCCCCTAGGTCTATTCAGCCCAGCAATGAGTCACCCAGGCAAGGCAGGACACCTCAAGCCCCCAGTGACTGTCTAGAATGAATGCATATCCCAGCTCCTGTCACTCCAACACAAGACTCTGAATACACAACAGTCAGAGGCACACAGGATGGTAAAGTAAGAAAATGCCCACTTTCAAAAAGTGGCATTTTCAAACACAGAATTCAAAAACCACCTTTACCAAAAGGTGCGTTAATAAATTCTGAGTTCAGAGAGCCTAAACTCCATTTCTCCATCTTGTCCCTAAGGAAAGTTATACTTGTAAGATGTTACAAAGAAACTAAGATGTTAGCCTATGGGACAGATAGCCTTTCAATAGTGAAAAACGCAATACACAGTATTTCACTATCAGGACATGTCACACACACCAGTACATGTCCTACCTTTCACATACACTGCACCTTGCCCATGAGGATACCTTGGGCCTACCATAGGGGTGCCTTACATGTAAGAAAAGGGAAGGTTGGGGCCTGGCAAATGGGTGCCAGGGCAACATGGCAGTTTAAAACTGCACGCACAGACACTACGGTGGTAGGTCTGAGACACATTTACAGGGCTACGCATGTAGGTGGCACAACCAGTGCTGCAAGCACACTAGTAGCATTTGATTTACAGGCCCTGGCACACACCGTGCACTTTACTAGGGACTTACCAGTAAATCAAATATGCCAATCATGGATAACCAATCATATCACAATTTATACAGAGAACAAATGCACTTTAGCACTGATCAGCAGTGGTAAAGTGCCCAGAATCTTAAAGCCAATGAAAACAGGGTCAGAAAAAAGAAAGCAACAGACAAAAGGTTTAGGGGTAAACCTGTCAAAAAGGCCAGGTCTAACAAATAGGCACTTTCAAATTGGTCGTAAAGTGGTTTGCGAATGGAAAAGCTGCTATTTGCTATGTACAAAAGCGATTTGCAATCCAAAAATTGTGATGCAACTCAGTATTTCTTGAGACCCAAATTAGCGAATCACAGTTACAGAATCCCTAAATGCGATTATCAAAAGGTATGTTAGAGGCTGTTGCACATAGTGACCAGTAGCAAAAAGGACCATTTGCACATGCAGTTTATCACCAATTCAAACCAGGTGGTAACTGGGTGCAAAGTATTAAAGCAAGCCCAGAATGTATCAGGGGTTTCCCCAATAGCTGCTGTCCACCTGATTGCAAGGATGGGAATACTGCCTGCTCAGCAAAGGAGGAGGTGGAGACAAGAGAGGTTTTTCAAAGTCAGGCTGTTCAACAAACAGAGGAAGAAATATATGACAAATACAGGCTAAGTAGCAATGTCATATTGAAGATTATTGCCCTTTCAAAGCCATAACTTTAAAGCAGTACTCTGCACAGAAATTCTGTCCCCACTCATGTTCAGGTGTTGTGCTTGTTACACCTATTGGCATCTGGAAGTTACCAGGGTGTAACTGCTGTCACAAAAGGGGTGTCTCGAAGTGTGCTATCACGTTTCTTCCATTTAATTCCTAGATGCCATGCTTATCTATATCCACCACTATCCATACCAACCCAAGAATGCTCAGGAAATGCAAAGTACCAAATTGCAATTTTACAGGATTGACAAATTTCCCCATGTCATAGGATGTATAGATGGGACACATATGCCTATATATCCTCCATCCCATCTTGAATATATTTTAGGAACAGGAATAATGCACATTCCCTCAATATACAAGTGGTATGCAATGCTCACGATATAATTCCTGATATTGTGTCACAGTATCCAGGAAGCACCCATGACTACTTCATGTTTAGGCACAGCAGAATTATAGATGGCTGGAAAGAGGGTAGTTTGATGATGGCTATTTATTAAGTACTGAAAAGAAATGTAAATACAGATACGTTTTTGGTGAATCCTTGCAAAACGTTTGTAGGATCACACTAATGTATGTTTTTCAGGTGATAGTGCGTATGCCCTATGTTCCTGAATTCTCTATCTGTACCTTTCCCCCACCTCCCAAAATGAACGGTGATACAGCAATGCACATCGTCGCACCAGGACTCTGATTGAGCGGACATTCGGCTACTGAAAGCTCGTTTCCAGTGCATACATAAGAGTGCCGGTGCCTTACAATATGTACCAGAAATTGCATGTAAGATGGTAGCAACATGTGTCATCCTACACAATATTGCCAGCAGGAGAGGCCTACATATCGCGGTTTCAGATTCAGCTTCGGAGGATGAAGATCCTGGGCCGCCTGTTCAGCAGCCTACAGATGAGAGTGGAGGGGAAAAGGCGCAGGGACCACATTGACACACATTACTTCTCAAGGCAAGTCATACACGAGTCCACAAAATGTTAGAACATGGTGCCACACTTGTTTGATGTTTCAAAGTAAAGATACCTTTAATGTCAGGTGTTTCACAACTGTTCAGAAACAATATACAACTTTCACAAGATAAATGCAACTTGATGTCATCATGAAAGTCGGTTACAGCTCCGACTAGAAAAAGAAATACTGTGTAGGGACTCCCTGATCTGTTCCCCTCAATGCTTTTTGGGACTACGCCCAGAATGGAATGTGCCACCATGTTGAGGCGCAGGAGTACGGCTGCTACTGTTTCCCAGCACACGTGTATCTGTGGCAGAGATGCTGCTGATGCTGGACAACTCTTCACTATCAGGGTATTCTGCATCTACCCCACTTGCAATTTGGGCAGATTTTATGGCCTCCACTGCAGTGGTAATCTGCCCTAGGCCCATTGATACACCCCCACTGAAGTGGCCCATTTCTACCTGTAGCATCACAGTCCGCCTTGATGAGGTAGAGGTGGCATGTGTTAGCCTTCCAATAAACCTTGTTAAGGCATCCCTATGCGCAGCACTGGTCCTCTCTCTTTGTCTTTGATTGGCATTGTACTCTGCTAGTTGTAGGCGTAATCTCTCTAAGTTGTCCATTTTAGTGTCCATCCTAGGCTGATTATCTGCCAACTGATTAGCCACTGTATTTAAACCCACAGAAATGATTTTCTGCATGGTCTGCAATTTTTTGTTCAACATTTTAATTTGTTTCTGCTGGAGAAGTTGAACTTGTAGCATGGAAACCTCAAGCCCACCAAACAACACTTGATCTTTTGCAGTTGCATGAGAACCAGAAGCCTGGTTTTCATGAGAAGTTTCAGGGCGATTACGAGCACATACTGCAAAACACCTCTGTTGGTTCCTGACAACTGGCTGCAGGATTGGAGTAGGTGACTGGATAGCGTCCTCATCCTCAATTGATGGTGGCTGTGGGGAGAATCACACACTGCTAGAATGGCCAGGAGGTGTAGTAGGCTGACTCTCCAACAAGATTGGGTCTTTCTCCAACATTCATGCCTGATCGTCTCCCTCAACATTTGTACAAACATTTTCTTCCTCGGGTGCATCTGTTTGAATAAAGCCCATACTATTAATGTTATTACATGGTCAGCACATTTCTCTTCAGTTGATATAATTTCTTTAATAAATGTCTGACAATGACTACAGTGTGTTTCTTTTAACTTCTAGTCTCATAATGCACTATGAAGGATTCTTTTGCTATGGCATCATCCTGTACAAATATGGCTGTATTAGTTCAAAATTTACTAGCCCTGGGCGTGAAATTCAGCTCTGCCTGTGGTATTTTTCCCACTCGGCGCTCCGCGTACGGTGTGAGTTCCGAACAACTCCACTCAACATAGTGGAGTAGAGTATTTTCCCCAATTGTATGCACCAGTGTTAAATTGGGGAGCGCGAGTGAGGAAAATCTTTGTCCAGACCACCTCCTGGCGATATTTCTCAACGAGGGCGATCGCCAATTGCCGCTACAGCTCGTGTTGAGAAATGTTCTCTTCATGTTGAGGAAGCTGCCGCTCGAGTAGAACATCTACTCCGGTGGCAGAAAGAAACAGCACCCTCTTGTGCTGCACAAGGTGCCATTCGTGCTGATTTCCCAATACGGGACTAACAGCCGGCACTAAAAATCAGCGCAAACAGCAAGATCTAGCGCACACCACTGCTTGTGGAACACCACGTAGCGCAGCGTAGTGTGAAACTCCATGAACTTCACCCAGGTCTAAATTTTACATGCATGTAGAGGACAGTTTTAAGTTAAGGAATGTTACAATTTCATACAATATACACTTACTTTGTGATGGTGCAGGTACAGAAGTGTCAATGTTAGAAAAACCAACAAACTCATCTGGCTCCAGGGATGTCTCTACCATGGATCACTGATAGAACATCGACTACTATAACATCGAAGTACAAAAATATCAAGTCAAAAATATTGTATACAAAAATATCGACACCCAATACACAAAACAGAAATAACACAAACATCGATAAAAAAATATCATTAAAAAAAATCTCAACAAAAATATCGACAACAAAAATAAAGAACACAAAATTATTGATAACATTAAAATAAAATGAAACACAATGAAAACATTGATATAAATAATATTGACAACACAAACATCGATGAAAAAATATAAACTATACAGGAAATAACATTTAAAAATAAAAATAAACTATTTTCAACAATATAATAAAAATATATAACCCAAACATTTTAAACATACACTAAAAAAAATTACAGAATTAATAACATTAAATAAAGCAAATACACTAAAAATAAAAAAACAAATAAATAAAAAAACAATATAACATTAAAAAAAATCAGAAGTCCCAAAAATGAACAAAAATAAATATATATCATATGTAAAAAGTATATCATATTTAGCTACAAATATATCTAAAATAAAATAAAAACAAAATAAAACCAAACATCAAATAAACATAATAAATATTCAACAAATTGAAAGGTAACTGCTACAAAATTCAAAAAAGCTTTGTCGACCAATACATTTAAACTATACCAACACTAATCAATAGAAAACAGTAACTAGTTAAATAAACACTATAAAAACAATTAATTTTTTAACACAAATTTTACCGTATAACGGACGAACACAGAGGAAGAACGAACCTTTACAAGACAGAAAACAGAACGAAAAAGAACTACACAAACAACTATTCAGAAAATCTCTCATTAAAGGTAAGAACAAAACTTTGGGGCCTATTACGATGGCGGTCGGATGACCGCCGCCCGGCTGGCGGTGGCAACCGCCGGACCTGTGGCGGACATCCGCCGCGGTCGCAAGCCAGAAAACCGCTGGTCAGATTAGGATGGCGGTGGTGACCCCGGCGGTGGGAAATTCCGACCGCCGCTTTTCAGCCGGTTGCCATCCGCACTCCTGCCCTGCGGACGAAGAAGGACTGGGATAATGGTTGCAGTGCAGGGCAGGCTCCGCCGGCACGATTATGATGCCGGCGGTAGCCAGCCTTTCCTCAGCGGTCAGACCGCCATGGAAAGGCATGCGGTGATTGTCTTCCGGGGGCCCGTTGCGGGCCGCCAATGTTTTGTGGGGGGTGTGGGTGCACTGGGGGGGTACCCATGGTCCCCCCTACATGTCCCTGTACCAGGTGGCAGGCACTGTGCAGTGCCTGCCACGCAGTGCAGGGAAATGCAGGACATGCTCATTTGGACATCGCTGCAGTGCTGCGGGTAGCAGCAACCGCCGCAATGTTAAGGCCCGCGATTCGACTGCCGCGGTCGGATTTCGAGCAAGGAACATCCTAATGCGACCGGCGGTTATGTCGCAGGCCTTGCGGGCGGTCTTTTCCCGTTAACATGGCGGTCGGGGAGGTTTTCCGACCGCCATCGTACTAGGCCCCTTTGTAACTAAATAAATAAACTTAGCTTAAAAAACTTTCACTAAAACTATAACATGTTTTCCTTTATGTCACAAATTAAACTTCACTAAAAACACACCTAGTAAATTCAACAAAAAGATTTACGTCCACAACACCAATAAAATAAACATTACCAAAAATAGATAACAAAGTAAGTATATGACTTAACCAACAAATATAGTAAAGAATTTAAAACTAATAAATATAATAAAAAAGCAAAACCTATCTAACAAATACTTTTTTTTAACAGCTTCTACAGTACTCAACAAAACCACAGCATCAACAACAGAAACTTAGGGGGTCATTACGATGTTGTAACGTTGGCCACCGCCGAGCCGGCGGTGGTGACCGTTACGACATCGTAACGAGTAATACCCCCTGTCATATTATGATGGCGGGGGGTATCGCGCCGGACGCAAAGTGCGTCCTCCGCTTTCCCGCTGGTCGGCAATCGGCCGGGCGGACTTGGCCCCTAATATGGTGGTGGTGCCTAGCAGGCACCGCCATCCATATTATGATGGTTAATTTCCAGGGCCTTCCCATGGCTGCGATGGCAGGGATTAGCTTTGGGGGCCCATTGCTGGCCCCCAGAGGGGTGGGGGCATGCACTTGGGGGGTACCCATGGTACCCCCCTGCATGTCCATGCACAAGGTGGCAGGCACTGCGCGGTGCCTGCCACGTTGTGCATGGAAATGCACAACATGGCATTTCACCATTGTGGAGGGTGCTGCAGCCTGCAGCACCCTCCGCAATGTTAAAACGCCAGATGTGACCGCTGCGGTGGCGGTCGCAACATGATTAGGGTGGCGGGACTTCTGCATGTCTGGCGGACGGTCCCGTTACCGCTAGGGTGGGAGGCGGACTAAAGTCCGCCCGCCATCCTAATAGGCCCCTTAATCATCTAAAAAAAGTAAGTATATTATTTTTATAACAAAGTAAAAATAGAGTCTAAATAATAGAAATAATAAAACTATAACAGTTTCTTTCATATTTCACAGACTACACTTCACTAAAACTCCACCTAAAAAACTCAGAACGAGGATTAACTTTGAAAACAAGGACAAAATCAACATTAAACAAAAATATAAAACTGAGTAAGTATATTAATAAACCAAAAAATAATGAAAAATAATACAAAACAATAAATCAAATAAAAAAGCAAAAGATAACTAACAAATACTTTCTCTTCACATATTCTAGAAACTTCAACATATATCAATGAAATAAAATTCATCAACTAAAAATAGTAAGTATTTTTTTCTCTCAACTAAATAAAAATAGAAAATAAATAAACAAAATAATGAAATTAAATGTAACACTTTAATAAAAATAACATTTTACTTTTAAACCAACAGAAAAAAGAAACCAGTGAATCAACCACGACCAGCAATAAAATATCCAACAAGAAAATTAAACAAAGACAAATGTAAGTTTATTTTCAAATAAAAGAATTATTCAAAGATATTATATATATACATATATTCACAGATAGACAAAAAATATGGCAGAAGGAGCAAAATTCATCACACCACAGAAGGGAAAACTACTTCTGTGATACACAGGCTACACTTATACGCAAGAAAAAATAACTGGAAACAAAACCCATTGGAAATGTAGTAAATACTACTCCAATTCTTGCTATGGAAGAGCCACAACAGTAGAAACAAATGTAGTTAATGTCAGGGAACACAACCATCCCCCTAACGTGACAGAAATAGAGGTCAGAGATGCTCTAGAAACAAAAAGAGAAGCAAGCACCAGCTCCCACATAAACCAGTACCCAAATACTAAAAAACGTATTAACTACTAGAGTCCCTGAACATGTCACAGGACAACTACCATCCATCCCCACTCTAAAAAGATTAATAGCCAAAACTAAAAGAGCTACTGCTCAAATACCACCCACCCACCCCAAACTTTTGCAGAAATAGAAATCTTACCAGAATACACCGTCACCCGCAATGATGAGAAATTCATTCTTCATGAAAATAACAGTCATGAAAAATGAATTATCATCTTTGCCACCAACAACAAGATACAAAAACTAAAAAACTGCGAAACGTGGATGATGGACGGAACATTTAAAGTTTGCCCCAAACCTTTTTACCAACTATTTACCATCCGCAGCGAATATGAAGACACTAACATCCCCTTCATATACGCACTACTCCCTAATAAGCAAAATACCACCTACATAGAGCTCCTTACAATAATAAAACAACACGCAGACAACTACTTTCCACAAATAATCATTGACTTTCAACAAGCAATGATTCAGTCCATTTTAAAAATATACCCACACACTGCAATGCAAGGTTGCTATTATTACTTCAACCAAAGTATCCGGCACCATCTCCAAAAATCTACTCTAAGGGGCCTATTAGGATGGCGGGTGGAGACACCACCGCAGTGCTGGCGGTGGCGGAAAATGCCATTTTCCGCACCCCAGCAGCGGTCCTCACGCCCGCCATATTACGATGGGCAAACACAGCCCATTTCCCGTCCGCCGCGGTGCGACGTGAACCGCCATCAAAATGCGCCCACCACCACGGCGGTGGGAGCCAATAGAGACCCACCGCCATGCGGAATGACATCCCGACCGCCGTACAAATCAGGATGCCCCAAACAGCCAGTCACATCGCAGCGGAGAAACCACCCAACCAGAGACGGCGGAAGCACGACAGCGGAGCGTGAAACCAGACTCCCGGTCCCCTTCACCCGGTCCCGACTGCAATGGATCCAGCTCTACACGCCTTTACGGTGCTGTACCTACTCCACCACCAGCAAATAATGGCCCGTCACAGACAACGCCGCAGGTACGCAAACACACAACTCCACACACAACCACAACACATAAATCCTGGGCTGACATACGGTTCCTGTCCACATCCGACACACTGGTGGGGACAGGAACACATCCCCAAGTGTACCCACACATGTCCTACCTGTCACTAAATCACCCCTCCGCATCCGTGCCACCCTTCAACTGCGAAATTACAGCAATGTCCCGGTCACGTCACCGCAGCGGTGCAGACGCGGGAAAACATGCGCACAATTGAGTAGGCAGGGCCAGCGCCAGGCATGGGCAGTCCACAAAGATCATAGGGCCACACCTCCACCCTCCACACACTAGGCCCCCTACACACATTAGGGGACATGCTGTGTGCTCCTCCTGTGCACCCCCCTGCACAACAACCAGCCAGGTGACCCCAGACCCTGCACCACACACACCAAACAACCAGGGAGATAGCCTCAGCTGGTGGGGCTGAAGAGGAACACACAGCACAGAAGCACAGGGCCAGGGCAACCCTCCTCCCCACACTCCACACATGTCAAGCAAACTGAGTCCAATCACAAAATGAACACTGACACTGAATATGAACAATACCCTAACTGTACACAATGCCTGTTAAGCCACCCAGACACACCCCACACTGACACACAGCCACATACACAAACCAGATGGCAGCAGGAATGGAGGACAAGAAATGGGCAAGACAAAAGTCAGGTGGACAGTGATGGGAACACAAGGAGCTAGCCACAAAGCATATGCACATCACATGCAAGAGAAGGAACAGATCACAACACCCTTAGGCCAACCAATAACACATGACTGGCACAGTGAGTGAAATCAAACCACAGTGATCTCTGTGCAACAACTCAGGGAGACAGCAATGCAAGCAATGCATAGGCACAGGGATGATAGGAAGTGTCTGAAGTCAAATAGTGATCAGCCACACATCTGTAACTTCTAACTTGACATGTGTATGTCAACAGCACAACATACAGGGCCCAGTGACACACTTCATGACTGTCAACCACAACTTGGACCCTTCACACATACCCCTCCTCCACCCACCTCACACCTGCACCACCCAACATTAGTGTCAAACACACAGAATGGTGCAAATAATGTCCTGTGAGTACACTGACAAAGAATCACACTCCCTGGGGTGCATCCACAAACATCACACACACTCAGGGATGCCTGAAGCAATGCTGGCACAAATACAATAGCCAAACACAAACTTCACAAACAACAGACACAGAAGTACAACAAGCCCAGGCATGTGTAGACAAACAGTGGAAAGGCAATGGGATCACAGACAGAACAGGAGTACACAACACCATCACTCAGGACCAATGCACAGACACCATACACCAACACAGACAAGAAGTGCATCATCCCAAAACAATCATGGACACAAACTGGGAGCAATGGTCCAATAAGAAAACACAGACAGACATACCACACCACCCATCAAGTCAACATTGTGTAATAGTGTACCACATGCATGCACATGCACAATACTGACAAGTGACAGGTCAAATATGAGAGGAGAAACCACCAAGGTGCATACAAAACAAGCTCAGGAACAAAAACACTCCTAAGTGCATGTGACAAACACACAAGTAATGCACACTACACTTGCAACACACATCTGAATGTGTCACAATGCACAAACAACTCACACACAATGACATGCAAAGAGAACATCACACACAGAGCATCTGTCAGCTGAAAGAGACAACACAGGCCAAACACTGCACACATCCACAGCAAACACACAACAGATGCACATGCCAATCCCTCACATTGCAAACACAGCTGCACATCAGGGGCTGCACACCAGGCAATTACAAGGCAAGATAGACTCACAGCACTGCATGCACAACAAGCAGTGTGTGCACACCAACCAAACCATTAGCACACATATCTGAGTGCCACAACATGAACCACCACAACACAAATCACCACAGCCCACACACAACCTCACACAGGAAGGGTAGCAGTACACAGCAAACACACATACAGCTTACCCATCACCCACAGATGCACAAGTCTGGGACACCCAGGTGCAAACAACATGACCAGAGGACTGTGCAGCACAAACAGTTGCAATGCACATGATCAACCATGACTGCAAACCAGTACAAGAAAATCACACATAACCAATTGGGAAACTGTCCTGAGTGGCACATTGGCCCTGTGCACAGAGCAGCACCACAAAGCATAGTGTAACAAATGAAGTGGTGGGGAGGGACACACACTGGCAATCCAAGGGGATAGCTGACATGAGAGTGAAGTGGTGTGTACAGCAGTAGTGGACATGGCAGGAGTGCACCATACACAAATAGATGGGAGTGCTCACTCACAATGGGTAGTTAACCTAAGCACAGATAGGGGATGATAAAACTCCACATCCCACATGCCATACTGCAGCAAAAAATTGCTCAAGTGACAGCAATGCATGAGAAAACACACCCACAATGTCAGTGTGGCTGAGCAGGTCTGCACAGTGAGCACAAACAGTATCAAGACACATGGCTGATCAACAAAACACAACACTGACTTGCCAGTCACACACTCTGCATACTCACAATTGGCAACAACAACAAGTAGGTGTCCCCCAGAAGTGCAATGACACACCAACACACTGCACAGTGCACAACCTACAACTCTCACATGTGTACACAATCACAAGCACAGGGCTGACCAATCCAACCAACAGGGACTCAAAGCCAGGTTGACACATGTATGCAGTTGCCATCGCAGGGGCACACACACATCAACACTACTGACAAAGTCACCCCCTTCACACTGCACACTTCATGACCACCCAAGTGCACACATTGTAATTTACACATGTGACTAGGATGACTGGCCATCACAAGATGACCATACACCAACACTGCTGTTCACACATCAAGAAAGATCACACAGACATGATGGACCCCGGCCACCCTGCCTGCAATCCTGTGGATAGAATCCCACTCTGTGCTGGCAGTACATCCAAACATGACATGTGTACAATTTAGCTAACATCACCATAGATTGATTATGATAACAGTAGTTCATCACAAACAACCATCATTGCACCCCCAAGCCTCAGAGTCAAGAAGAACTGACGTGCCTGTCACCTCTGCAAAACCCTGAAAAAGTGAAATCAGCCATTGGCAATGTTAAAGTGGCATACAGAGCATGTGTCACATCAAAGCATAGCCACACATAAAACCCTTTATTTACCAAGGACACTCACAAAGCAGACAACTGGAGTAACTGTCTTTATTCACATATTACACAGATAGGCATCAAAAGTAGACAAGAGCAAGACCAGTGGCCAGTACAAAGTGCAAAGTAGGCACATGAGATCCTGCACAGGGAATGGGCAAACACAGTAATGAACAGCAAGGCCAGTGGCCAGTACAAAGTACAGAGTAGGTACATGAGATCCTGCACAGGGAATGGGCAAACACAGTAATGAACAGCAAGGCCAGTGACCAGTCCAAAGTGCAGAGTAGGCACATGAGATCCTGCACAGGGAATGGGCAAACACAGTAATGAACAGCAAGGCCAGTGGCCAGTCCAAAGTGTAGAGTAGGTACATGAGATCCTGCACAGGGAATGGGCAAACACAGTAATGAACAGCAAGGCCAGTGGCCAGTCCAAAGTGCAGAGTAGGCACATGAGATCCTGCACAGGGAATGTGCAAACACAGTAATGAACAGCAAGGCCAGTGGCCAGTCCAAAGTGCAGAGTAGGCACATGAGATCCTGCACAGGGAATGGGCAAACATAGTAATGAACAGCAAGGCCAGTGGCCAGTCCAAAGTACAGAGTAGGCACATGAGATCCTGCATAGGGAATGGGCAAACACAGTAATGAACAGCAAGGCCAGTGGCCAGTCCACAGTGCAGAGTAGGCACATGTGTGCATGAGAACCTGCACAGGGAATGGGTGAGACTGTAAACTGCCATGTTCAGCAACACAGTTAGGGGGACAACAATGGACAGTCCAGCCACTGCTGTGGGAGAAAGCGATACAAAAGGGGATGATGGACGGAACGTTTGAGCCAATCAAACACTCACCCCCAGTCAACTGATCTGGGTTTAATCCATCATCATTCTTTAGCTCACTCCACCACCCCAGTTCAGACATGGCCATATGCAAATCAGTCTGACCCTGTGCCTCATGGGAACAGTCCAGCCCGAACTGCCAAGCCATGTCTTCCCTGGACCGGAAACAAGCATCCTAGGACTGGTTTCTGGCATTCCAGCCGTCATCAGCCAGGCTTGCTTGAATCCAGTGGCAAAGTGAGCAAGGGACCCACGTCTGGGCATACCCCCGCCAACTTAGGGCGAACAAAGCGATACAAAGGGGATGATGGACGGAACGTTTGAGCCAATCAAACACTCACCCCAGTCAACTGATCTGGGTTTAATCCATCATCATTCTTTAGCTCACTCCACCACCCCAGTTCAGACATGGCCATATGCAAATCAGTCTGACCCTGTGCCTCATGGGAACAGTCCAGCCCGAACTGCCAAGCCATGTCTTCCCTGGACCGGAAACAAGTATCCTGGGACCGGTTTCTGGCATTCCAGCCGTCATCAGCCAGGCTTGCTTGAATCCAGTGGCAAAGTGAGCAAGGGACCCACGTCTGGGCATACCCCCGCCAACTTAGGGCGAACAAAGCGATACAAAGGGGATGATGGACGGAACGTTTGAGCCAATCAAACACTCACCCCCAGTCAACTGATCTGGGTTTAATCCATCATCATTCTTTAGCTCACTCCACCACCCCAGTTCAGACATGGCCATATGCAAATCAGTCTGACCCTGTGCCTCATGGGAACAGTCCAGCCCAAACTGCCAAGCCATGTCTTCCCTGGACCGGAAACAAGCATCCTAGGACCGGTTTCTGGCATTCCAGCCGTCATCAGCCAGGCTTGCTTGAATCCAGTGGCAAAGTGAGCAAGGGACCCACGTCTGGGCATACCCCCGCCAACTTAGAGGCGAACAAAGCGATACAAAGGGGATGATGGACGGAACGTTTGAGCCAATCAAACACTCACCCCCAGTCAACTGATCTGGGTTTAATCCATCATCATTCTTTAGCTCACTCCACCACCCCAGTTCAGACATGGCCATATGCAAATCAGTCTGACCCTGTGCCTCATGGGAACAGTCCAGCCCGAACTGCCAAGCCATGTCTTCCCTGGACCGGAAACAAGCATCCTAGGACTGGTTTCTGGCATTCCAGCCGTCATCAGCCAGGCTTGCTTGAATCCAGTGGCAAAGTGAGCAAGGGACCCACGTCTGGGCATACCCCCGCCAACTTAGGGCGAACAAGCGATACAAAGGGGATGATGGACGGAACGTTTGAGCCAATCAAACACTCACCCCCAGTCAACTGATCTGGGTTTAATCCATCATCATTCTTTAGCTCACTCCACCACCCCAGTTCAGACATGGCCATATGCAAATCAGTCTGACCCTGTGCCTCATGCCTCATGGGTCATAGGATGCTTTTTTCCAGTCCAGGGAAGACATGGCTTGGCAGTTCGGGCTGGACTGTTCCCATGAGGCACAGGGTCAGACTGATTTGCATATGGCCATGTCTGAACTGGGGTGGTGGAGTGAGCTAAAGAATGATGATGGATTAAACCCAGATCAGTTGACTGGGGTGAGTGTTTGATTGGCTCAAACGTTCCGTCCATCATCCCCTTTGTATCGCTTGTTCGCCCTAAGTTGGCGGGGTATGCCCAGACGTGGGTCCCTTGCTCACTTTGCCACTGGATTCAAGCAAGCCTGGCTGATGACGGCTGGAATGCCAGAAACCAGTCCTAGGATGCTTGTTTCCGGTCCAGGGAAGACATGGCTTGGCAGTTCGGGCTGGACTGTTCCCATGAGGCACAGGGTCAGACTGATTTGCATATGGCCATGTCTGAACTGGGGTGGTGGAGTGAGCTAAAGAATGATGATGGATTAAACCCAGATCAGTTGACTGGGGGTGAGTGTTTGATTGGCTCAAACGTTCCGTCCATCATCCCCTTTGTATCGCTTTGTTCGCCCTAAGTTGGCGGGGTATGCCCAGACGTGGGTCCCTTGCTCACTTTGCCACTGGATTCAAGCAAGCCTGGCTGATGACGGCTGGAATGCCAGAAACCGGTCCTAGGATGCTTGTTTTCGGTCCAGGGAAGACATGGCTTGGCAGTTCGGGCTGGACTGTTCCCATGAGGCACAGGGTCAGACTGATTTGCATATGGCCATGTCTGAACTGGGGTGGTGGAGTGAGCTAAAGAATGATGATGGATTAAACCCAGATCAGTTGACTGGGGGTGAGTGTTTGATTGGCTCAAACGTTCCGTCCATCATCCCCTTTGTATCGCTTGTTCGCCCTAAGTTGGCGGGGTATGCCCAGACGTGGGTCCCTGCTCACTTTGCCACTGGATTCAAGCAAGCCTGGCTGATGACGGCTGGAATGCCAGAAACCGGTCCTAGGATGCTTGTTTCCGGTCCAGGGAAGACATGGCTTGGCAGTTCGGGCTGGACTGTTCCCATGAGGCACAGGGTCAGACTGATTTGCATATGGCCATGTCTGAACTGGGGTGGTGGAGTGAGCTAAAGAATGATGATGGATTAAACCCAGATCAGTTGACTGGGGGTGAGTGTTTCATTGGCTCAAACGTTCCGTCCATCATCCCCTTTTGTATCACTGCTGTGGGAGAGACAGGTGTGTGAGGGGGACTTTGGCTCAGACTTGGCTGTCAGTCTAACTGGGAGCTGGCTGAGTGTCGGGGCCAGTTGGATGACTGGACCTGGGAGAGAGAGGACCAGCTGAGGTAGAGGCATTAGTGGCTTTGGGTGCCGGAGGGCTTGCTGGACTGGGTGGTGTGGTGGCACGTGGAGGTGGAGTCATGCTGCCGTGAGATACAGTGTGGGAGGGAGAATGTGGAGGGGTGCCTTTCCACTTCTTGGGTAGTCGATAGGGAATTATTGTCTTGGGCGGAGTGGTAAGTGGGGCGGGCACAACAGGCACACTCTCCACCAAAGCTGCATCAGGTGCAGCCGGTGGGCCTCCCTCTGGGGACCAGCTGGATCCAGAGGTACGCTTGGCCTGCCTTCCCTTTTCCCCTCCACCACCTGTTTACCAGGTGGACCCCCTACACTGACCTCCTTTCCCTGCTTCACAGGGGTCTGGATGGGAGTAGAGGTTGTGGGTGAATCTGCCTTAGCAGGCTTTTTCTGTTGACCCTTAGCAGGCACCAGCTTCACAGCAGGAACGGGAACTGACTGCTTTTCTTTGCGAGACGCTTTTGGGACAAAAGAGTCGTTGGCTGGGGATGCCTCTGAGGAATGTGAGCCTGAGGCCTGCTTCTTGGCTTTATGCCCCTGAGTGTCACCTGAAGGGCTTTTGCCTTTGCGCTCTGGGGTGGCTTTCGATTTAGGGGGGATGGTGTCTGCGCTCTGGCCCGCTTGTGCTGCTGCTGTTGTGTGCTGTGTGTGCTGTATCTTGAGCCTGAGGTCTGAGGGTGTGTGGTCACTATCTTCAGATGTAGCCACTGGCAGGGGGGTGGCCAAAGGGACTGGATCTGGACTCTGAGCCTGTGACAGCTGAATGGCTGCCGTCACTGTGGAGGACAAAGACTGGACAGTCCATTGTAGCCCACCCACATCTGAATGAATGCCCTCCATGAAGGCAACTACCTGTGCCAATTTTTTGTCATGGTCTAGGAAGGCATTGAGGAGAGTTGTCTGACCCACAAACAGCTGGCGCAAAAGGTCCACAGCCTCAACACTGAGGGCAGCAGGGGAGACAGGGGCAGGGGCAGCGGGGTCTGGGGTGAAGGACACTCTTCCCTTCTTACTGGTGTGAGCACGTGCAGCACTAGTGGAAGTAGTTGGGAGGGTGGGCACTGGAGGATGTGTGGTGGAAGAGGAGGCAGAGTTCCCGCTCCCTGTGCCCGCCAACATAGATGTGTCACCGCTGGCGTCAGATGACGTTGAGGTTGGTGTCTCTGGCTGTGATTCCTCAAGCAGACTCCTGTCCCCCTCCGAGGCGCTGGTCACATCAGTGTCAGTGTGCTCGTGTGTAGCAGTCGTGCTTGATGCCTCACCACTGGTGTCCGTCCCCTGTCCTTCTGTGCCCATGGTAGATGCTGCAAGAGACAGAGACGTAGGGTCAGTTCAGTGGCATTAACACATACATCATATGCAAGCAAAGCACTAAACAAGATGATGATATCCCCATGTTGCACAACACCCTGTGCAGTAACATTGTGCAACCTCAATTCCCAACTCGAATTTTGCGTGTTACCATGCAAACTTGGCATAAGTGACCCATGTGATGACCACACAGCCAAATAGACTGCCCGTGGCTCCGTGTAACCAGACATACTGATCCCTCTGAGCATACCTAGGGCCCTGAGGGGGGGAAAAGATGTACCTCCCAACATGTTGCCACAGTAACATCTGGAGGCAGCAGAAGGGGACAACACAGATACCGACTCCTAAATATCAGTCCACAATGGCCATGAGGTCATGCCATCCACCATGTCGTACTTTGGGACACAACTACAGTTGCACATTTGTGTCAGATGTGTAGCCCTCACAATTCTGACGTCAGGCAATGCACACATTGATGTAAGCACACTCAGATGAGGCACACTGCCGTTCCCTTCCATGGGATGTCCCTGACTTCCCCAATGCAGACGATGCCAGAAGGCCACAACTCAGAATGCAATGTCAAGGGCCATTACTTCAATAACATGAGAAAGTACAGGTAGGGAAAATGCATGACAGCTGCACCCAACACAGAGACCACTTACAAGCCATTGCATCACACTGGCAACATCACAGAGCTCAGCACTGGCTCAGGCTTGGAACACATGCAGTCACTCACAACCAAAGTCACCCTTCCCAGAATACTCACCCCCAGCTTGCTGCTGATGCTCCCTCAAATGTGCATCCAGCTCAGGCTGTGTCACAGCTAAGATGCGGGCCATTAGTGGTGTCATGCTCCTGCACGCCAACCTTCCAGTCCGATGGAGCAGCCCCAGCGTCATCTCCGCCACGTTTTTGCTCAGCCGGCAGATGCCATCCCACCTCTTGTGACAGTGTGTGCGCCGTCGGTTGGAGACACCCACAGCCCGCACCTTGTGTGCAATGGCCCTCCACACGGCCTTACGCTGGTGGACTTTGAGCTGCAGGCATGGGAGACAAGAGGGGGAAATTTCAGTGACACTGGGTTATGTACCACTATCTCTCTGTTCAGGAGCATGATACCAACTCAGCACTACTTCACAGATATGTCTAGCAGAGACAATACAGCATCTCACATAGTACATAAGCATGGGAGAAACAAAAAAATGCATGCAGGTATGAGGGTGGACACAGTACCTGCCCATCTCATATACATGCAGGATGCCAGCACAGAAAGCTATGTATAGGGGGCCCACATCTGCTATCCAGTTTGTGGGTGAGCAAGACATACATTACATTGGAAAATATGCTTTGGGGCAGACTCACTGTGTCCAACACTGCTCATCCCTCAATGTCCTTGCCCTGTGTATGGCTCACTGTGTCATGGAGGTCACATTTAGGGACATGATCTTACACCCTTCTCACAAGGTCTGTCATGTGCAATCTACAGGGCTGAGATAGCTCTTTGATGGATAGTCTAGCAGACAACCCATATGTTTCACTCTGTACATTCAGTGATGTATCCCTGTCAGATTGGGCAGTGACTGTGCAGGACAGGTGGGCTCACACTGAGGTCCAACGTGGGGCATCAGAAATGTCACATGCAGGGACAAAATGAGAACGTAAACAGTGCCTACACATGCGAGTCAGTACACATGCTGATGAAAATGGAAGGGGCTCTGTACAAGAGTACAACAATCTGCTGTGTCATAGGTGAACTACCACCAAGAGTGTCACCCTCTGGCATTTAAGTACTGTGCATAGTGCTGAGCTATACATGGTGGCAATTTTGAGTCAGACACACTTCCATCAGTACCCTCTGGATGTATAACCTTGGTAATGTCACAGATGAGCCTGTGAAGAACCTCATGGAGCCACACATCCATTCACACAGGCATGTCACTGTATGGCAGAAAACACAATGCATGTCCCTCCCATTCTGATGTGCAGCCAGGGAAACGTGGAAGGTAGGCTACACACCCCTTTCCCCTGGAGTCAGCCTGCTTGGCAGTGTATGACACAACCGCACACTCTCAGGCACGTACTGCAGCAGATCAACTTCATGTGTGCACTCCCTGCACTCCCCTACTTCCACTCTGAAACAGTTTAAAAAATTTTTTTTTACAGAGTTTTATATAGCGCGAACTTGACCCGAAGGTATCGGGTATGAGAGCGCTTTACATAGCATCAGTTGCATTACATAAGGACACATTCATTTTTAATTTTTTTTCTTGGGCACGGGGAGATTAAGTGATTTGCCCAGAATCACAGGATGTTCACCGTCATTGTCGAGACTCGAACCCGGTTCCCCAGATTCGAGGTCGACCGCCCTAGCCGTTAGGCCAACTCCTCTCCCCACTTACCATGACATCTGGAGCACCATATAGCCTCCCATACTGTGTGAGCACCTCGTCCACCAGGACCTCCAGCTCCTCGGTGGTGAAGGGACGGGCCCTGATGTTCTCAGTCCTCGCCATAACTGGGTCCAGGAGACAGGAACAGCAGCAGTTGGTGGTGAGGGGTGTCAGGCAGCAGTGTCTGGAGACAGGAGCAGCAGCAGTTGGTGGTGAGGGGTGTCAGGCAGCAGTGTCTGGAGACAGGAGCAGCAGCAGTTGGTGGTGAGTGGTGTCAGGAAGCAGTGTCTGGAAGCAGTGGAAATGTGAGGCTCTCTCCCACACATATATATGTTATGTTATATAGGTTTGTAAAGCACACTGTTACCCAAGGGTGTCCTGGCACTGAGCACAGTATACCTGGGGCAATATATACCTGGTAACCTCCACCCCTGAGCCCAACTGAGACTAAGCTGAAAACAACCAAGTTTTCAGACCTTTCCTGAACGAAAGGAATTCCGTACCAGTCCTTAGATATAACGGAAGATCATTCCAGGCATTGGTGGCTCTAAGGACAAAGCTCTTCCCACCCCAGTTAGCCTTTTTCGCTCTAGGAACGACCACCCGCTTTGCTTCCATTGAGCGCAACGTTCTTCCGGGGACATACCATTGAATGCGCTTTTGTAGGTCTTCAGGGCCAGTTCCCATCAGGGACTTAAAGACCGTACAGAGAGCCTTGAATTGAACTAGTTTTTTGATTGGGAGCCAGTGAAGGTAACGTAGGCCATTTCTGACCGACATAAACCTCGGAGTGCCTGTAAGCAACCTAACTGCAGCATTATGCACCATCTGTAGTCTGTTGAGATGTTTCTTATTAATAGTCAAGTACAGACTGGTACAGTAATCCAGACGGGACAGAATGAGGGCTGGGCAGTTGGTGGTGAGTGGTGTCAGGAAGCAGTGTCTGGAAGCAGTGGAAATGTGAGGCTCTCTCCCACACATATATAGCCCCCTGGGGTAGTTTCAGTGGTTCTAAGCTGCTGCAATTGGTGTTCCAGGTCCGCTTTTTTCAAATGCATCCAATGACCGGCCCCGCTGTAGCGGAGCACGCCTACCGCGATTTTCAAAATTGCATTAGGGTACCGCGATTGCGGTTCCCATTGGCTGTAAGGGCTTGGGCATTGGCGGTGACACATCCGCAGGGGCCAGGCAGTCGCTATGGCGGTCGTGCATCTTTCAATTGAGTCCAATGACTGGCCTGCGGTAGCGGAGCACGCCTACCGCGGTTTTCAAAATTGCATTAGGCTACCGCGATTGCGGTTCCCATTGGCTGTAAGGGCTTTGGCATTGGCAGTGACACACCGCAGGTGACAGGCAGTCGCCACCGCGATATGGCTGCTGGACATTTGAGCCAGTGACCGTGATTTGTGTGGCGGAGCATGCTAACCACCATTTCACCATTATCATATATGTATCACCACTGCGAGTGTGGCTTTGGCATTGGCAGTGACACACCGCAGGGGACAGGCGGTTGCCACCGCAATATGGCTGCTGGACATTTGAGCCAGTGACTGTGATTTGTGTGGCGGAGCACGCTAACCACCATTTCACCATTATCATATATGTATCACCACTGCGAGTGTGGCTTTGGCATTGGCAGTGACACACCGCAAGGGACAGGCCGCGCCACCGCGATATGGCTGCTGGACATTTGAGCCAGTGACCGTGATTTGTCTGGCGGAGCATGCTAACCGCCATTTCACCATTATCATATATGTATCACCACTGCGAGTGTGGCTTTGGCAGTGACACACCGCAGGGGACAGGCGGTCTCCACCGCGATATGGCTGCTGGACATTTGAGCCAGTGACCGTGATTTGTGTGGCAGAGCATGCTAACCACCATTTCACCATTATCATATATGTATCACTACCGCGAGTGTGACTTTGGCATTGGCAGTGACACACTGCAGGGGACAGGCGGTCGCTACCGCAGTCGTGCATCTTTCAATTGCATCCAATGACCGGCCCCGCGATTTTCAAAATTGCATTAGGCTACCGCGATTGCGGTTCCCATTGGTTGTAAGGGCTTGGGCATTGGCGGTGACACATCGCAGGGGCCAGACGGTCGCTACCGCGATATGGCTGCTATACATTGGAGCCAGTGACTGTTATTTGTGTGGCGGAGCACCTTGACAGCACCTATGGACACATCATGCTGTGTGAATGGCCAATGGCCAGTTCGCAACAGTGCACAGTAGACAGATGAATCATGGCACGAGATTGTGCACACAATGCCAATGTAACATTAACCCCACTGCTGACTACACATGCCATGTTGGTGTATATGATTGAAAACATTGGCATGTACTCCCTCACATGTCACTTGTGATATTGCTGGGCATGTACACAGAACAGTGTTGTGATGGACTCCCCAATGGGTACACATGTCAATGTGTGATAGGGCTGAGCAACTCATAGTGATGAATGTCTGACTACACAATGTGCATATTTCACTGTCTACTTTGCTTGGCTCATGCACATACTTGTTGTTTATGCACAGACTGTGCTCATTGTGTTGTTGATGTGTGCCCTGTTCGACTTACGCAAGTAGGTGTGGTAGGTACAGCAGCTAGGTAGGAGACAGTAGTGTTGCTGTTTCACACATGCTGTATGAACTACTCTCAGGGCTGCTCATGCAAGATGTGGCCATATCCCTTTGGGCATTCACATAGTCAGATATTGTTTTGGAGGTACGCGCTGTGTGAAAAGTGGACAAGTGTACGACTAGTGTAGCTAAAGGTGTCCTTACATGTAAGTTGGGCTGTAATCTGAACTGTGATGACAGTCATTGTTGGCGTTGTGTCAGTCAAAACGTAAGATGTCGGACACATCTCATGGTGTGTTGCATTGACATGTGTCCCCTTTCATCTCACCTAGGAGGAGATCAAATGTGCATCGTCCTTTCACAGTGCTGGCAGACATGGAGGATGAGGAGGTCATACGGAAATTCTGTCTGGATCGACCCACCGTACAAGACCTATGTGCTATGTTGGAGCCCCACCTGCGGCCTCGCAGAACATATCCGACTGCATTCACACCAACTTCTAAGGTGATGGCGGCCGTGCATTTTTTTGCTACTGGAACATTCCAGTACACGGTGTCCAGCACTGGTGGGATGTTGCAACCTATGTTCAGCATGGTGCTACGTGATGTCCTGTCCGCTATGATGACCTACAAGGACAGATACATCCATTTCCCCAGGAGGCATGAATTGGCAGATGTGAAGGCTGATTTTTATGCCCTTGGCCACATCCCTAATGTTGTTGGTGCCATAGACTGCACACATGTTGGCCTGGTTCCACCACAGGCACGGTTGCACATCTACAGGAATAGGAAACATTTCCATTCCATCAATGTGCAAGTGGTGTGCCAGGCCGATATGATCATCTCACACGTCTGTGCCAAATTCCCTGGCTCGGCCCATGACTCGTACATCATGCGTAACAGCATTGTGCCACAGCTGATGGATAATCTGCTTCCGGAGCGTGCATGGATTGTGGGTGAGTACGCTGAGTCAAGTAGCGTGCTGTGTGTGTGACATGCTGTCCTCTGCCACAGTTATATTACAAAGTTGGTCTATGTATCTCTCACCTAGGTGATTCTGCATATCCCAACCATCCTTGGTTGCTGAGCCCACTGCGGAATCCCAGGACCCCAAGTGAAGTCCGCTACAATGATGCCCATGGAAGGACACGTCGTGTGGTGGAGCGTACTTTTGGTCTCCTGAAGTCACGGTTTCGCTGCCTGGACAAGACTGGAGGTGCACTGATGTACTCGCCCAAAAAGGTGTGTCAGATTGTAGAAGCATGCTGCATGCTCCACAACCTGGCCTAGCCCAAGGAGATACCCCTGCTCCTGGACGCTGATGAGCAGCCGAGGCCACCGCCTGCAAACCAACCCATGTCCAGTGACGAGGAGAGTGGAGAGGAGGAAGGTGTCGACCTGCGTCAACAGCTCATCAACCGCTACTTCACTTGAAGGTGAGTAACAATGTACAACGGGGCCATTGTCTGCTGATGTCGTTGTTGGTGAAAAGGTCTATGTGAGCTTTGTGACTGCAGCCTGTTGTTGACTCAGTGCTGGCTGCCAATGTTTCTGGGACAGAGTAGTTTGGCACAGTTCCAGGATGTCTTTGTCGGTACTGTTGCTCATTGTGACGTGTGCAGATTGGAGTACCTTGATGACAAGTGTTGTGTGATGGCAGTGATGCCACCGCCTGACTAGTGAATATTGTTATGTTGTGTTTTCCTAGGTCCCATCAGCCTCTCCTTGCCTACAAAAAATCTGTGCTCCTGGTACATTATACTCATGGTGAACATTGCACATCCTGTGATTAAAACACAGAGCAGACACAACGACATAGGTGTGTAAGGAGTGTTTAATTACAATGGGTACATGTGACAGGGGAGTGAATATTTACAAAAAGGTGAGTAGTGAAGCAGTGAGTTGTCAGTGATGTAAGATGAGACAATCGAGCAGTCAACACATTGATGTGGTGACCCAGTCCAACAGACGGATGCCATTAACATGGCAGTGTGGGGAAGGACAGTCAACAAAGTCAATGGAAAGGTGAAGAGGGGTGCCATCATGGCTGGCTCCTTGACTGGCATTTGGCAGGTGCTTTGCCACAGGATCCTCCCTTGGATTTCTTTGGACGGCCCCTTGGTCGTTTGGCAGGGGTGGCCTCTGCTGCAGGGCCAGTGGGGTCTGAGGAGTCCCCCCTCTCCCTGGCCGCAGGGGAGGATGTGGAACTGTCATCCTGCGGGCCACCGGAGGGAGGTGGAGGTGTTGTTTGTGCCGCAGGCCTGTCCCTCAGAACCGCCACTAGCTGGCCCAAGAGGTCCACGATTTGGCCCATGCGGGTGTCTATGGACCTCAGCAGCAGGCGGAGCTCACGGGAATCTTCCAGAGCCTGGCCCGTTTGTCCCTGGGCCCGTTCATAGGCCCCAAGGACTCTGGTGATGTTGTCCAGGGCTTCGGTCCCAGTGTCCGGTTGGCTTAGCCTCCCCCTTGCCCTCCCACCTGCCCTGCTGTCACGGACCTGTTGCCTCACCACTGTACGCACCCGCCTACTCTCCCTGCCCTCCTCAGTTGGTGGGGTGGGGTGGTCATCCTCTGGGGCAGTGAGAGTGTTGCAGGCCGCACTGGTGGTGGTGTTGGTGGCGGAGGCCGCACAGGTCGTTCCAGCAGGGGTCAGCGTAGTTGTTGTTGTTGCTGATGTGGTGGCGGGGGGACAGTGGGGACCTGGGACCTGTTGCGCCCTGGCATGCCAGATGTGTTGTATTCCGCTTTAGGTGTCCGTTTATAGGTTTTCCTGAAACATGTCCTTATATAGGCACAATTCGCATTGCCCTTATACAGGCATAGAATCCTAGTCCTTATTTAGGCATTAACCGTGCACTCCAAATACAGGCATGGTCACCGACATCCGTCCACCCTAACGTCACAACGAGTTCTTAGAAACCAGACCCTTAAGCTTCGGGAGTTCCCCTAGCACAGGACTATTGATTTCTCCAAGAACTCATCTATTATGTATGAACCGTTATACCTTAAGGGTTCATTCCTGACGTCTTCCTCTGCCCGACTTCACGTCAATGCTAACATTCCGAGGCACCTATCAGGTATAAATATACCTTCCCTCGCCCAAGCAAGTTAGAGGAGACCTCGACTTCAGAGGAGCCCATATCCCGGCCTGACACACTGAGAAGACGCTGTCATTCCTGCTCGCAGAAGAATCCAGCTTCCAGTGTTCTGACTCCCTTCGCGGGGTGTTAGAGTTCCAGATCCGGCAAGAGATTCCCACCTCTCTCATTCTCAAGGTATGGAGCTGACTAGAACCTAGAGGGACTCTTGGCATACTAGACTTAACATACTCTCAGTATACCATACTAGAGAATACTCCACCTACCTCTTACCTTTCCCTACACCTAGACCAGGTTAGGTACGTTGGGGTAGAACTAGCTTAGAGACGCATCGTATGAGTACTCGCATTTTTAGCTCATGTTATTTATGTACGTGAATATATGCTAAAAGATAATGCTAGCGCAGTATTATTTATTTCTACTGCTTACGCTGTACATTATTTATCTTGCATACTGTCTTGTGATCATAACAGCACATATCTCTTACACGAGAAACAAGACTGTTCAATAAAACCCTTTTATTGAAATGCCCGTCTTTCCTTTCTGTGTAACTCTGTAGAAACTAAGCATGCACGATTGACTGAGTGAAACTGTTATCTATTGTTTCCACGTTTCTGAGACGTGTTCCGATTCTAAAGGGAAACAAAATGGTCATGTTTATGCGGTTGCCAGAAACTACTCCCTTCTTGTTCTCAAGGAGTTTCTAGTGGCCTCTGAGCGAGCTGGCACAAGTAATTACGTTTAATATACTCGATAGGGACATACCGACCTGAGTCCTATGTCAAACCTATAGGTTATATTATTCCAATGCGCAGAGCCTATTAAGGAAATAGGAACTACACTACATGGCGCCCAAACGTTTGGTAAGGCAGTAATTTAATGCTAGATACTGAGTAACTCAGTCGTGCTTTTCTCAGAGACCCCTACTCACATACTCCATAAGACGTCTGGAGTGGGTAGGGTTAAATATCCGCCATAACTAATTAGGATGAAAAACCCTATATATTAGTTGTTTGGTTTGTTCAACGTTGAAGGATACAGTGTTCCAAAATATTGTGCACCTTATCTTTTGTTTTCTTGAAACTTGTTCTACATTTTTCAGAAAAAAACAAAATGTCCATAAACGGGGACAATAACACCGGGAACGGTGTAGCTGCGACTGAACCAGTCGTAACAGCTTATAACATCACAGGTTTTATTGAAACCGAGGAGGGTGTTATAGACATCCATCCAAACTTAAGAAGAGCCATCACTCTAAAACTTATAAAACATGGCCTACCACCAAGAGGCGGTAGAGCAGTTTTCGTGATAGAGGCACACAAATCTTTTCAGACAGAGGTATTCTATTCATGGATAGTATTCCCTGAATCAAATCCAGTCACAAGAGGGTTTCACTTCTACAAAGAAGATGAACCACCAGAGGAATATATTCCTTTCGAGGATATTGAAATTCCACTAACATACCAGGAGCATCAGCTCTGGTTTAAAGGCGCCCTAAAACATCACAAAAACATTACCAGGCTCAGTCCACTAGGTAGACCAGGAGCAACATGGCCGATTCTAGCCGACTACACACCTCATCCTGACATCGATGTAATGTCAGACGAGGAATTACTTACTCAACTTACAGAGTTAATAAAAATTTACAGACAATTAGTCCAATATGTCATGCGGACTTTCACAGTCCAACCACCATTGACAATTCCAAATCAAACCCCTCAACAGGGGAATACACTAACAATTACACCACAGACTTTATACGCAGTCATGGGTAAAATGCCCACAAAACGTGAGCAAATTCCATTCTGGATAGCTCCAAAAATTACTCAAATCGAAGCAGTATTTCCCAATACTAGCCCTTATGAGAAACACAGAATCCTAACAATCTGTTTACCAATGGGGATCACACCACAACTGGAAGACTGCACCACTTGGGGCTCAGTCTTTGCTGCCATCTATACTAAAACACATGGTGTTCCGTCAATCGCAGTAATGCCAGATGTTCTGAAACAAATTCAAAACGAATACGGGGCCTGCTCTGAATTTAGGTATGAAATTACTGAAAAATTTCGACCAGGTCTCAACAATAATATTATCTAATATTAAAGGGAGGCAGCAGCAGTGGCGATCCGCCAATGATTAAGGGAATTCGATGTTACAGAACATCAAACAGAACTACCCAGAATAATAGAACAATCTTATGCAGAATTAGGCAGAGATAGTTTGGGTGGAAGACCACTGAAGCCAAAACTATCTGAAAGTCCTGAGAAGGACTCCATTAAACAAACTCCTACATCTTCTAAAAAGAAGTGGGAAACTAATAAACAAAATTCAAACGAGAAACTTTCTCAATCCCGAGGTAGGTCTCCTCAAAAGGAGCCCTTTGAAAGGAGGTATAACCTCAGGAATAGGGATAATTTAAAAAAGCCTGACAGGTATCAAGATACTGATACACGTTCCTCTCGTACCTTTCAGATATCATCACAGACATCGGAAAGAAGAGGACGGTCAGAACATAGAGAAGAACGCGTGAAATCAAAAGACGACAAACACGTTCCGAAAAATATTCTCAAAAAAGAAGGTAGCAGGTCTGAAGATCAGACATGCAGAGGATACTGAGAAAACAACTCAAGAACGGAGAATGGGCTCAGACAATGCTGGACAGTGCGGCAGAAGTCACACTAGCTAGCCAGAACCTGAAGGAACTTCTGGAGATAGTGGACTTGAATGAGTACATCACAGTTGAGACTGTAGACACCAGGGTTAGTACTCCACAAAAGTTATATGAAATAACACTCCGAATGGAGGGAGACATACCAAGAAAGGTGAAAACACTCTTTTGGGAAAAACTTTCAAGGGTTATGATATACTTCTAGCAGAAAAAGACTGGCCACCACAATTTGTCAGGGAGTGCCCACATGGCGAGGACATTATTATGCCTGCCTTCTCCAACCATATTCCAATTCACATAAAATATACTTATGCCAGGAAATGGGCAGTTGCCCAGGCCCCAGCATTATACAAAAATCATGTAGGATGGGATGAGGACTCACCTCACCATAAAATACATCTAAAAAATGAACCTACTGCACAAAGGCAGTACTCAATAAAGCAAGAAGCTAAAAAACAGGTCAAGGAGATCTTAGATCAACTTGAATACCAAGGGGTGATTTAAACATGCACCTCCTCAATGAACAATCCTTTGTTTCCTGTCTCCAAACCAGACAATACATATCGTCTAGTTTTGGATTAGAGACACTTAAACACTTGTTCTAAAACATTTGCAGTGCAAAATGCACATAGTACAGCATTAATGAATAACATTGTGCGTAAAAAATATAAAACCACATTGGATATCTCAAATGGTTTCTTTTGTCAAAACATAGCACCTGAAAGCAGGTACTTAACAGCTTTCTCAATAATGGGGACACAGCGTCAATTTTTTCGACTCCCACAAGGGTTCAAGAACAGCCCGGGGTTATTCTCAGCGAGGGTAACGGAGTTACTACAAATTTATGATAATGAGGCATTGTCATATGTCGATGACCTCTATCTGACAGACGATGACCTAGATAGGCACTTGAACAGGGTGAGCACCATTATATTGGGCTTCGCCTCTGAGGGCTATAAGTTCAACTTTAAAAAATCCAGAATTGCCCATCTCAATGTCCTTTTCCTAGGATATGAGCTTTCAAGTGAAGGAAAGAGCTTGGCAGCCAACTTTTTAGAAAGGTGTGCGCTGCTCCAACCTCCTAAAACGCTGAAAAATTTACAATCCATCCTGGGTTTCCTAAATTTTGGAAGAACTTACATTCTAAATTACGCAGAAAGGGTTAAACCTCTCTATGCATTAATAAAACCTGATTTTTCAATCAAAAATTGGACACAGGAACACACAGAAATCTTGCATTCACTCCAAGCTAACATGTTAGCAACAAATCACTTACAAACACGCGTAAGTCAACGCAATTTAGTGATCCGAATAATTTCGGGTCAATGCGGATTCACCTACTTAACATTTAATGAGGGTGAAAAAGTACCAATAGCATACAAATCACATTTGTATACACAAGCAGAAATGCGCTTCACTTCAACTGAAAAATACTGACAGCAGTTCAAACCGCTGTAGCAAAAGAAAGAGCTCTAGCCCAAGGGAAACGCATTATTGTCGTAACCCCAGTACCGGACTTAGAGGCGGTAACTAAAGCGAGCATTCCAAATGCTAAAGCATTACATCCTAGATGGATACAATGGGTTAATTCTCTTGCTGCAACAGATGTTGAATATGTTTTTGATCCTGATCTAAAAACACAAGTGTTCCTGCAATATGAACATGAATGTCCTCTGCCTACTGAAATTCTGCCTCTCGATCAGTACGAATTCATAATTTACACTGACGGATCCGCACAACCCGCTACAGGGAGTAAGCAAGCTTACAGTGCAGCGTGCGCAATCGTTAAAGGTCGCATGCGCGATGGTATCTTCAGACCAATGGTCACTAAAACTCAATCTCTAGGAGATTGTACAGATCAGCGAGCTGAACTACAAGCATTCAAACTGGCACTTGAAAGTACAGATCGCGAATTCCCCACACTAATAGTGTGCGATTCTTTCTACTGTGTGCAGTCGTATAATGAATATATACAAAATTGGCTTGAAAATGGGTTCAAAGATGCAAAAGGTGGCACAATAAAGCATAAAACGCTTTGGGAACAAGTAGTTCAGTTAAAAAACGAACTACCAAAAGCTCACGTGATACACACGCTGAGTCATCAACGTGATGGCGTTAACTTTGCAGGGAATTCATTGGCTGACGAAGCCGCAAAGGGGGCTGTTCAGACGGCTTCCGTAGCTACGATCACTTGTTCAAAAACGAGAATAGACAGTGAGATAATGTTGGCTGTCAATGCTACGAGCAAAGGCAGTGGTGCAGCGTTACCAAAAAAGTTTCTACTCAAGTACTCTTATGTAATTGATGCGAACAACGTTCCTTTTGCTCAAATCCCTGGAGTGGGGGATAGGGTAATTCCAAACAAGGAACGCAGATTAGGACTAGTCCTAGCAGCACATGAAGGGATAGCCTCTGCCCATGCAGGTATTTCTGCAACAGTGTCTTTACTGAAACAAAGATATTGGTGGCCTGGCATTAGGAAACAGACCAAGAGCTATGTATGGAATGTGAAATATGCGAACAGATGAAAGTCTCCACAGTGAAACGTCCTGCGCAGACACCCTTGTTAATTTCAGACAAACCATTAGCTTGTGTTTACCTGGACCACTGCGGTCCCTTGCAAAGGGATGGTAACTATAAATATATAATGGTCGCAGTGGATTCTTGATCTAGGTTCCTATGGATATGGCCTCAGCGCTCGGCTGACGCTCGAACTGTTATAAAAGATTTGCGAGTCTTTATCGGCACATACGCAATAGGCACGCTACATTCTGACCAGGGCCCTGCGTTTAGCTCTCTGGCTTACAAAGAAGCCATGGCCAGTCTGGGCGTTGCATTGCGGTACTCCTCTCCATTTCATCCTGAGGGAAATTCTGTTGTGGAAAGGAAAAACCGGGACATAAAGCAGTCTATAACAGCTAGGGTATTAGGCTCGGGTGATGGGTGGGTCAAACATCTTTATGAGGTCCAACGCTCTTTAAATAATTTGCCAAGAAGTTCTCTGGGGGGTCACTCCATATGAGGTCCTATTTGGGACAAGAATGTGGGTTCCTGATCTCGAATGTAAAGGCACAGTGGTGGAAAATATACCCTTTGATATCAAAGATCGTTTGGCTGTTTTACAGGATCTAAATGAACTAAGATCGAAACAAAGCAACGTGTTCCTGAAGCCAACCACCACTGGGGAAAAACCGGCAGTCCCAGCAAGGCCTGTCTGGATTCCAAAAGTTGGGGATCTAGTCAGAGAGAAGATTGCGGACAACAAGGAATTTGGACCTTCTTACAGACAACCAGTACCTATCCTAGCCGTACACGGAATAAGAACAGTACTTCTGCCGCCCCTTGCTGGAAAAAAGGAGAAAAGATTTGTGTCCATCGACCTCATCAAACCACAGTATGTGGCCAATACTAAATAGTAGGCCTCGTGGACTCCGACCTAGTAGCAGACGCACTCCTCTCGCTACTATCCAAGAGGTTCAGACTGAAAGACTGATAACCATCGAGAATTCAGCAGTAACAGATGAAGGACTGAGCAACAATGCTATGGAACTCATCCCTCTTGAAACTCAAGTAACAGTTCGTCCAAATACACCTGTCTACACCAATGTAACAAGTGATCAACTGGTTCCAGCGATTTCTACAAATCCTGATGCAATTCCAACAATTGACAGAACTGCTTCTGGCTATTTCATTAACTTTGATACGTTTTCTGAGGATCTGAATTTTAAACAGCAAGTCCAAGACTTTTTTCATTTTTTGAGAAAGACTTATCTGGTTTCACCATGGATTGAACTATGGATTATTTCTGGAATATTTTTCTTTCTGCTTTGGCTAGCTTTGGTTATGACTATGAGCATGCTTATAAATGGCAGATACATCCATTTGGACATTGAAAGTAAAGATGTGAACTTACTTTTGAAACCTCACAAATCATCCCATCGTGAAGCAAGAGACTTGTCAGCAGTGAACATCACAGCCGTTCCTATACAGGATGGTATAGTGTGGGACAAAACAGATTTCGATATCTTCGGCCCTACGGAACTTTTGAACATTCCACATTTATTTAAGATTTCACTAAGTGATTTTATTTCATCCAGTACCTATTCTGATGATTGGGACTTTGAAACTGTAAATGATATGATGTTTGACCTAGAAAAGTCTGCTGCATTTTCTAATAACGAATATTTAGAGGGTTCCTCAGACTATGAACAGCTGTTTTGCTATAACCACTATGGTCATCATTTTTTGCATAAATCTGCAACACCTAGAATTGTGTTTATGTTTAACCAATGGGAGCATTGTCCTACACCACCAAAAGGTAGTTCAAAAACATTTGCTAAAAGTTTCAATATTTTTCAGGATACAATACATCTGATCCAGAAACATTTTACTATAAAAATGTAAACAAAACAGGACTGAAAATTATGTTAACTAATACAAAACAGATTTACTCTGCAGCATTTAATGCCCAACTGTCTAGACATGGTTTCGACTTGTGGAAAGACACAATAGACACAAAATCTGTCTGGGGTACTATTGGCAAGTGCAGGGGATGGAAGCTTTGTTTAGAGCCTGTATCATCCCTCAGCAAATTATGTTTTTGAATGACACTGTGCAACAAACGTCTTGCCTTGGTTTAGCCAAGATCAAAGACATGAAAACTCTTTCTGTACTAACACCTGCCAGTAATAACAATACACAGGCAGCGGTTACAGTTGACACAATACTACAAATCAATGGAACAAATCCTGATTGGAGAAAATGGTTGATCTGGCCCACAGACACAAACATCTGTCAAGAAAGATTCCTGACCCACGATACATCCAAAGACAACATCCGGGGGTAGTAACAACATACAGTGTAGGGAAATTGTGCCTTGACTGGCTACATAAATCTACACTTAAGGATGTGAAACAACACTTATCTTTACTTAAAGAAGACGCAGACCTTAGGGAATTCTTGCTTGGACCAAGAAAACCGCGTCAAAAACGTTTCATATATGCCGGCATCTATGCTGCTTATAATGAAGCATGGAAGGTGTCACAGGCAGAGGCCGCAGAACGAATACGTGAAATTGATCGTATTAACTTAGAGTAAACTCTCACTGTGGTCGACAACGGGTTAACAACTTTGTCATCCAGAATTTATTCATTGGACAACATTGTATCCTCTGCTATTGACATACTGGAACAAGATCTAGCCATGTTACAAGAAGGCCAATCTCAGTTCTATTATGTTATTAAGCTGGACGCTGCAATCTTTGCGTGCGGGCTATGTGCCTTGGCGTTTTATCAACACGTCGGCTCTGTTTGCAGAATACAATCTAACTGATAAACAGATCGAACTGGCACAAAGAGGAGCAAAGTATACAGTGCTGAGCATTGAAAAACTGGAAAAATTACCATTCACAGTGGCAGAAAAACCAGCTACAGAATGGCTTATTCATGGCAAAATCACTCTGCCTGTAACTACTTTTCAGTTTCAGTATTGCCTCAAACAAATGCAAGCAAGCAAATATGAAAGGCTGGGTAAAGAATACATTAAGACATCCTGGAATTTACCTTACACATATAGATGTTGGAGTGGGGATCGTGAAGTGTTTCTGAGCGGTACACACTGTGAAAGTGCACTAAGCGGTTCACTGATTTGTCAGGACATTTCTTTACACGGGGCTTGTAATGGTTCTGTGGCAAATTTGTCCTGCCACCAGCAGGGTACACCAGCTGCTGTGATTAATCCAACGTTTGGTACACCACCTCCAGGACGCCCGATCGTTTCGGGTATCGGCTCTCTTTTGGAGCCTTTATCACGCTTCTGTGATTATTTTCTAAAACCTTTGGTTCAACAAACTCCCACGTATTTGAAGGATACTAAAAATCTCCTAAACCTACTTCAAGCTGTGTCTATTGACACCGACTCCACTATACTGGTAACACTCGATATCGAGAGCCTCTACACGAGTATTCCCCAGGACGACACCATCATTGTCCTGGGGCAGACTCTAGATGAGGTCACCTGGGAATATAAAACACCAAAATCGTTCATTTTGGAATGTGCAACCTTGGCACTTAAACAAATTTTTGGGGAATATAAAGGTGACTTGTTTCTGCAATCCACTGGAACTTCGATGGGCAGCACCTTTGCCCCCAGTGTAGCTGGTCTTTATGTCCATAATTTTGAACGTAAATTCATCCAAAATGTGAACAATCCTTTTACCTCTTCCATAAGTTTTTGGAAGAGATACATAGATGACATTTTTATGGTATGGCAAGGATCTGAGGACCACCTCACAGAATTCCTACAATGGATTAACACCCTTGATTTGAACTTGAAGTTCACACATACCTGCAGTACGCAGGAAATTGAGTTTCTAGATGTAATAATCTCTATGAATGATGGGTGTCTGACAACGAGAACCCATTATAAACCAACATCAAAAAACAATCTTTTGGATTTTTCAAGCTTCCACCCAAGATCCCTACGGGAAAATCTACCATATGGGCAATTTCTACAACTAAGGAGAAACTGTAGTCACCTAGAGGATTTTCGAAAACAATCAACCGATTTAACCACCAAACTGAGACATCGTGGTTATCCGGACAGTATCCTTAACAAAGGTTATAAGAGGGCACGTAATCAACCCAGAGATGCCCTATTAGAAGATAACCCTAGGGAAAAGGTGGAAATTCCCTTAACCTGTGTCACGACCTACAGTAGTGCATCCAACACTGTGAAGAAAGTTATAAACAAACATTGGAGAATACTTACCAGTAATAAAAGAGACTGGGAGAGGCCCCTTTTTTCCTTTAAGAAAGGACGCAGTCTGAGAGACACTCTGGTCCACACACGTCCCAGAGATAACCTCATTCAAGACATACCATCCATAACCAATGCATGGGGCCTCCCAAAGGTAACTGGCCATTTCCCCTGCGCCAATTGTAGTATTTGTCATCTGACCACAAGTACTAAAACTTTAAATCTCGAACAAGGGAAAGTATGGACCCAGCGTGCCCATACTAATTGCAACTGCTCTAATGTGGTGTATTTAATAAGTTGCCCGTGTGGTTTGCGCTATGTGGGCATGACCACACGTAAAGTCAAACTACGTGTGTGTGAACATAGAAGCAACATTCGATGCAAGCGGATTACTACTAAATTGAGTGAACACTTTTTACAGTCCAACCATACCACTAATGACCTTAGGTGGACAGTCATTGAGCAAGTCAAAACCCAAAGGAACACACTACAAGTGTTGTATGAAAAAGAGCAGAGGTGGGTGTACCGTTTGGGCACACACAAACAAGGCTTGAACGATAATATTCCTTGGGGCACAGTGCTACGACGTTAGCCCCTTGAATGTGTCCTTATGTATATACCCATACACATGTCATCTATTCATTGTACCTGTTTTTGAACTAGTTGATACTTCATCTGACTAACCTCTGTTGAATTATAATGGACTATATGATGGTCCTTTTGTCTGTTTTCTAGCTTTGTTGTTGGTTTCTAACACGAACTATGATATTTGAGTATATAACCATACGAACTATGCTTTTCCCCAAGATTTTTTCTAAAGAGGCATCCCCTGCGAAAGGGTATCACATTTAGTTTAACTACTAACTCTCGTAATTTCTATTGTTGACCTCATTTTAGATTAGCTGCCTAATAAGTTTGTCCTCTTTTTAGGTATTTCGAGCATAGTACCATGCAATTGGCTCGAAGTTTGTTCCAAATATATATGTGTACATATATATATTTATGTTACCCACCTGCAGTAATATGTACTTTTATCTTTTCTCTTTTCTGTGTTTATTACATGGTTCTGCCCATGGACCTGATACCTACAGCAGGTTTTTTGAGTAGATTCCCCGCATTTCTTTTCAATAGGAACCTTATGTCCCCTTTATAGCAACACCATTGTTGTTACTAGGATTGCTTTTGAACTTGACTGGGAGCCACAGACAATCCCATTTGCTCACAACATGTTCCGCGTCATTTTCGTCTTCTACGTACGTGCCGACGCTTACGCGACGACGCGTGCGTGATGACGAGCCCGGAAGACGCTTTCCTTCCGGAGCTCGCTTTGGGCTTTATAACCATCCGCCTCGCACTGTTTAGTATCAGCGGGGTCCGGCCACACGAGGGTCCATGCAGGTTCCAAGCGGGTGCCTGGCATTGAAGGCGTGAGTCCATTTCTGACCCATGAATGAGATAAGTAATACTTATGATTTGAATGGTGACAGCTCCTGATCCCTTCTTCCTTTTACCTTTTCCTGTAGGGTGTGCCATTTTGCCACCACTCCCCTCCCGAGACCCATGGTGTAAGCAGCTGCTACACGCCGGATGTAAGATTTACCATATATTTGTAGATTAAAAAATATCTCGCGCCCATTAGCACCATTTGCTTTGGTTCGTCTACTTCATAGCCTACATAGTTTTCACAGGTTACGTCGGAATGGGCTTATTATATACGAAGCCTGTCAGTTTAGTTCATGTCACTTGATCCTGTGATATCCTTTAAGTGCACATGATTTAGCACCGTAGACCACATGACCAGGATTACAGTTCAAGTGCACTTCGAAGAGCACATGTGCATATATGCGGCTTGCATTATTACATACTCGCGAACATCAGATCTAAAAACTATCTTTTGTATTTTCTCTTTTTGTATGTATGTTTGTTTGTCATTGTCTTTTTAAATAGAATAAACTCGGTTCCTCTCAATCACAAGGATCATATGACTATCATAGTCAGAAATTTTTTTTTTTACATCGATAACCTCAGGTTAGGGTGGGCCTTAGAGCGTCCATACCGCCGGGGTTCAATTTATTTCACTTTCGGTCCTGACGAATGCCTGAATAATTACCTACACATAGGCAGAAACATGTTGACCAATTCTCAGGGGACATAGCTGAACAATTTATTCAGTTCTTTGTCCAACACTTTATTTTTTAACCATGCCTGATTGGCAAATTAATAAAACATATTTTTGACACAATTCAGACATTTTTAACTCACTCTCACTTTTGTATTAAATTACCATTTTTCCAGCTCCGCAGTAACTCTGGCGTTGCAGCACACCGGGGTGGCATTCGGCCTCTCCCGGTGGGGCCCTATGATGAAGCATGTCACCAACTAGGTTGGTGAGTGAGGGCTTTCTATAGAACCTAGTGGGATTCTGCATTTTTGCTCTTCGCCCTTTGAAAAGGTACACTCTTTAGTTGTTTATTATATATTGCCTAGGGGGACCAAGAGTGCTCCTTAATCCTATTTCCCTCTCTCTTTCGTTGATTTTTTATATGTTCTGCAGCGTACAGCTGTGAGAGTTATCTCTACTAATTTTTATGTAGATTGTTGTCCGAGGGGTCTGATTCCTCAAAACCCCTTATTAATAATTTTTGGATGATATCTTACATTTTGATTCATAATGGAAAATCTGGGTCTCACATACTCGGATTCGGATGTGGATGCAATCTTGGCACTCCCTTCCATTTTTGCAGACTCAACTATTTCACAGGCCATAACTCACACCAGTGAATGGGATAAACTTTCAGAGCAGAAAAAGAATAGAATTCGTACTATTCTACATGGAACAATCCTAACTGAGTACTTACGCACTAACACCGCTCCAAGGGGTCTTTTAGTAACAAATGCACCACGTATCTTCTTAGAAGATGCGACCTTTAGAAAGGAATGGGCAATGATCGCATGGCATTGCACTCGAGACTGGTTAGTCCTAATAATAAAAACTGCGATTAGATTGTCTGAAGCACTGATGGTTGAGATTCAACAAACAGAGAATCACTTTAGAACCACATTAACGGGGTACAAGAAAAAACTAGATGAAATGAATAAAGACATCACAGAATACAAGGATAGTCTCACTCAGAAAAAAGTAACGAAATTTCAAAAAGATTTTTAAAAAATCAGCTTTGAAAAAGCTTATCCATATGCAGAACCTACGTACACACCACCTACGAGGAATAACACTAATTCAGACACTTCTGACGACAATTCTTCCACCAACAGTGGTTCAAGTGGTGGTAGCTATAGACAACGACAGAGGGGTGGAATGAGAGGCGCAAATAGGCCCAACTTTACACATCCCATGTGGCCACCATACCCGATGCCAATGAGTGGGATGCACCCAATGCATTTTCAACATCCCCAAGTTCCAATGATAGGCTGGAACCCTGGTTTCACTCAAGCACCCCATTTCCAACAAAACAGCTATCGTCCTCCTTTTTTAGAGAGAGGCCGGAGAGGAAGGGGCAAAAGGAGAGGACAGAACTAAGTCCGATGGGAACCAGACGACCCAGTGGGCAATTACACACGCAGCAAGTCGCAACAAGTGAGCACGAGTGCCCAGGGAGTTTGATTGTCAATCTTTCTGATGTGACCCTAACCCCAGTAGAGATACAAGTTCTCGAAAAAGGCTTGGGGTTTGTACCCACTGCCCGACTAGACAAATTCCGGCTCCATTGTGAGCTAGCTAACTTTTTTAGAAAGTTGAAGTTGAAAGCGTTCTTTGAAGGAAGGGAACAGACAGGATCAAATACATGCAAAGGAGACACCGATTTAAGAATCAAATCTACTTTTGTTCCACCACCTTACACTACACCAGCAGAAATCACTGCGTTTGAGCAGGCAGTATTTCTGGAAATTGAGAGTTTTGCTGACTCCAAAACCTTCAAAAATTTGAGTGCTCAGGAATTTGAGGCCCTCAACCGGTTGCAAACCAATACCACCATTACGATAAAACCAGCTGATAAGGGTGGGGGAGTGGTCATACAAAATACAGTGGACTATGAGATAGAATGTCAACGCCTGCTTGGCGATAGGACTAACTATACTCGACTGAATACGGACCCCTCCCTAGAGTTGAAGACCAGGATTGGCAACCTTGTGAGAGAGGCAGAAGTAAATGGCCACATTTCAAAACATGAAGCAGACTTTTTGACTGAAGGGGAGGGCATAATACCATATTTTTACACGCTCCCCAAAATCCACAAGAATCGTACACCACCTCCAGGACGCCCGATCGTTTCGGGTATCGGCTCTCTTTTGGAGCCTTTATCACGCTTCTGTGATTATTTTCTAAAACCTTTGGTTCAACAAACTCCCACGTATTTGAAGGATACTAAAAATCTCCTAAACCTACTTCAAGCTGTGTCTATTGACACCGACTCCACTATACTGGTAACACTCGATATCGAGAGCCTCTACACAAGTATTCCCCAGGACGACACCATCATTGTCCTGGGGCAGACTCTAGATGAGGTCACCTGGGAATATAAAACACCAAAATCGTTCATTTTGGAATGTGCAACCTTGGCACTTAAACAAATTTTTTTGGAATATAAAGGTGACTTGTTTCTGCAATCCACTGGAACTTCGATGGGCAGCACCTTTGCCCCCAGTGTAGCTGGTCTTTATGTCCATAATTTTGAACGTAAATTCATCCAAAATGTGAACAATCCTTTTACCTCTTCCATAAGTTTTTGGAAGAGATACATAGATGACATTTTTATGGTATGGCAAGGATCTGAGGACCACCTCACAGAATTCCTACAATGGATTAACACCCTTGATTTGAACTTGAAGTTCACACATACCTGCAGTACGCAGGAAATTGAGTTTCTAGATGTAATAATCTCTATGAATGATGGGTGTCTGACAACGAGAACCCATTATAAACCAACATCAAAAAACAATCTTTTGGATTTTTCAAGCTTCCACCCAAGATCCCTATGGGAAAATCTACCATATGGGCAATTTCTACGACTAAGGAGAAACTGTAGTCACCTAGAGGATTTTCGAAAACAATCAACCGATTTAACCACCAAACTGAGACATCGTGGTTATCCGGACAGTATCCTTAACAAAGGTTATAAGAGGGCACGTAATCAACCCAGAGATGCCCTATTAGAAGATAACCCTAGGGAAAAGGTGGAAATTCCCTTAACCTGTGTCACGACCTACAGTAGTGCATCCAACACTGTGAAGAAAGTTATAAACAAACATTGGAGAATACTTACCAGTAATAAAAGAGACTGGGAGAGGCCCCTTTTTTCCTTTAAGAAAGGACGCAGTCTGAGAGACACTCTGGTCCACACACGTCCCAGAGATAACCTCATTCAAGACATACCATCCATAACCAATGCATGGGGCCTCCCAAAGGTAACTGGCCATTTCCCCTGCGCCAATTGTAGTATTTGTCATCTGACCACAAGTACTAAAACTTTAAATCTCGAACAAGGGAAAGTATGGACCCAGCGTGCCCATACTAATTGCAACTCCTCTAATGTGGTGTATTTAATAAGTTGCCCGTGTGGTTTGCGCTATGTGGGCATGACCACACGTAAAGTCAAACTACGTGTGTGTGAACATAGAAGCAACATTCGATGCAAGCGGATTACTACTAAATTGAGTGAACACTTTTTACAGTCCAACCATACCACTAATGACCTTAGGTGGACAGTCATTGAGCAAGTCAAAACCCAAAGGAACACACTACAAGTGTTGTATGAAAAAGAGCAGAGGTGGGTGTACCGTTTGGGCACACACAAACAAGGCTTGAACGATAATATTCCTTGGGGCACAGTGCTACGACGTTAGCCCCTTGAATGTGTCCTTATGTATATACCCATACACATGTCATCTATTCATTGTACCTGTTTTTGAACTAGTTGATACTTCATCTGACTAACCTCTGTTGAATTATAATGGACTATATGATGGTCCCTTTTGTCTGTTTTCTAGCTTTGTTGTTGGTTTCTAACACAAACTATGATATTTGAGTATATAACCATACGAACTATGCTTTTCCCCAAGATTTTTTCTAAAGAGGCATCCCCTGCGAAAGGGTATCACATTTAGTTTAACTACTAACTCTCATAATTTCTATTGTTGACCTCATTTTAGATTAGCTGCCTAATAAGTTTGTCCTCTTTTTAGGTATTTCGAGCATAGTACCATGCAATTGGCTCGAAGTTTGTTCCAAATATATATATATACATATATATATTTATGTTACCCACCTGCAGTAATATGTACTTTTATCTTTTCTCTTTTCTGTGTTTATTACATGGTTCTGCCCATGGACCTGATACCTACAGCAGGTTTTTTGAGTAGATTCCCCGCATTTCTTTTCAATAGGAACCTTATGTCCCCTTTATAGCAACACCATTGTTGTTACTAGGATTGCTTTTGAACTTGACTGGGAGCCACAGACAATCCCATTTGCTCGCAGCATGTTCCGCGTCATTTTCGTCTTCTACGTACGTGCCGACGCTTACGCGACGACGCGTGCGTGATGACGAGCCCGGAAGACGCTTTCCTTCCGGAGCTCGCTTTGGGCTTTATAACCATCCGCCTCGCACTGTGTAGTATCAGCGGGGTCCGGCTGGTTCCAAGCGGGTGCCTGGCATTGAAGGCGTGAGTCCATTTCTGAGCCATGAATGAGATAAGTAATACTTATGATTTGAATGGTGACAGCTCCTGATCCCTTCTTCCTTTTACCTTTTCCTGTAGGGTGTGCCATTTTGCCACCACTCCCCTCCCGAGACCCATGGTGTAAGCAGCTGCTACACCGGATGTAAGATTTACCATATATTTGTAGATTAAAAAATATCTCGCGCCCATTAGCACCATTTGCTTTGGTTCGTCTACTTCATAGCCTACATAGTTTTCACAGGTTACGTCGGAATGGGCTTATTATATACGAAGCCTGTCAGTTTAGTTCATGTCACTTGATCCTGTGATATCCTTTAAGTGCACATGATTTAGCACCGTAGACCACATGACCAGGATTACAGTTCAAGTGCACTTCGAAGAGCACATGTGCATATATGCGGCTTGCATTATTACATACTCGCGAACATCAGATCTAAAAACTATCTTTTGTATTTTCTCTTTTTGTATGTATGTTTGTTTGTCATTGTCTTTTTAAATAGAATAAACTCGGTTCCTCTCCATCACGAGGATCATATGACTATCATAGTCAGAATTTTTTTTTTTACATCGATAACCTCAGGTTAGGGTGGGCCTTAGAGCGTCCATACCGCCGGGGTTCAATTTATTTCACTTTCGGTCCTGACGAATGCCTGAATAATTACCTACACATAGGCAGAAACATGTTGACCAATTCTCAGGGGACATAGCTGAACAATTTATTCAGTTCTTTGTCCAACACTTTATTTTTTAACCATGTCTGATTGGCAAATTAATAAAACATATTTTTGACACAATTCAGACATTTTTAACTCACTCTCACTTTTGTATTAAATTACCATTTTTCCAGCTCCGCAGTAACTCTGGCGTTGCAGCACACCGGGGTGGCATTCGGCCTCTCCCGGTGGGGCCCTATGATGAAGCATGTCACCAACTAGGTTGGTGAGTGAGGGCTTTCTATAGAACCTAGTGGGATTCTGCATTTTTGCTCTTCGCCCTTTGAAAAGGTACACTCTTTAGTTGTTTATTATATAATCCAACGTTTGGCCAACTTTCTAATGGGAGTTACCTCATGTTGAATGATCAGAGTTGCTGTGGCATGTTGCCAGGCATCCCATATCTAGTAACGGTCGACTCCAGTTGCCCCAATAGACACAGTCAGGGAGTCGCCTCTAAGGCCTTCGTTGAATGTCTCTTTTATACGATTTGATACTTTAAGCTGAATGAAAGCCATGCTTATACAACAAACAGTGCCTCTGACCTCGGCCAAAGAAATCTATGATTTACAAGTTGCAAGGACTTTGGCTGAGATACAGGCTTTAATTTGTACAAACTGCCCTATACATTTCGTAGAAATGATGGGACGTATTTTTACCATGTCTGATATGAGCGGAATTGTACATGTATTTAAGACCATCTGTTCCGGACTATTAGCACCTTTCCAGGCTGTCCTCGGAATCATCCCAAACTTCGCACATTCGGTGTTTGGTGGTGTGCCGTTAATTCTAGCACTTGTTGCAGGAATTCTATTTCTATTCCCCTACTACGCTATGGCAAGCCTATTCGCCAACATCACTCCGAGCGATGTGGAGAAAGCTCTCCTTGAACGGAAGTGCTGTGAGCAAATAGTACAGCTTTTGGGCATGCCTCGTCTACGGGAACTTAATACAACATGGTTCCTGTCATTCAGACCAATCTGGCAAGATTGCATCTTACCTGTTCTACGCTGCCTGTTTTGCGGTGAAGAATGTGTGCTAGACACCTGTCTAACACTCCCATCATTCATGCCAACGGATATCGATACTCTGCTGGACCCGATAACGGCCCATGCTCTGTGTTGTCCCCAGAGGCTACCAATCCTGATGACGGCATTCATTGAGATCTCACAGACGCTTCCGGCAGCTGCTGAGGTACGAGATGGATCAACAGGCACACAGGTAACAACGGACGCGAACATTGCATCTTCTGCTGAAGGCGATGTTTCACATCTCTGTGCAATTAACCTTCTGAACGAGGTGTTCCAAATGTCACCAACTTCGGTGGACGATATTTTGGCTACGGAAATAGATGATCTCATGTTTACGCCAGACCCATACACCGACTTTGATTCGGCTCACAGTGTACCAGGGAAGCAATGAAATTTGGCCTTCATATTTTTCAAACTTGGAACTTTTCCCAGAATTGAACTTTTTCTTTTTAATTTTTGAAATGACATGGCAAAAAACAAATCTGCTTACAGTAGAACTAGTCTTATAAAACGGACTTCTTTGAATACTTCCAGGGACACATTGTCACCTTACTTGTCTAACATTTCATTTAATTCCATGATATGCAATGGTTTTGATTTTTGAAAACTTATCCACCATTTCATCATATGCATATATTTCTGTTTATTCATTCATGTTGCATTTATTTCAATTATATGCTTAGAATGAAAACGATGCTTTAAATGTACAGTACCTATTGCATTCAACAGTTTATTTTAAACTTCTTTTAATATGCTTTTAGAAATGTTTTTATCAACATGTGGTACTCAATTTAATGTTTAGCATTTCATGTTTAGCATTTAGTATTATCGTTCATTCGAAAGTGGAGTGGGTGTTGTATTCCGCTTTAGGTGTCCGTATATAGGTTTTCCTGAAACATGTCCTTATATAGGCACAATTCGCATTGCCCTTATATAGGCATGGAATCCCAGTCCTTATTTAGGCATTAACCATGCACTCCAAATACAGGCATGGTCACCGACATCCGTCCACCCTAACGTCACAACGAGTTCTTAGAAACCAGACCCTTAAGCTTCGGGAGTTCCCCTAGCACAGGACTATTGATTTCTCCAAGAACTCATCTATTATGTATGAACCGTTATACCTTAAGGGTTCATTCCTGACGTCTTCCTCTGTCCGACTTCATGTCAATGCTAACATTCCGAGGCACCTATCAGGTATAAATATACCTTCCCTCGCCCAAGCAAGTTAGAGGAGACCTTGACTTCAGAGGAGCCCGTATCCCGGCCTGACGCACTGAGAAGACGCTGTCATTCCTGATCGCAGAAGAATCCAGCTTCCAGTGTTCTGAATCCCTTCGCGGGATGTTAGAGTTCCTGATCCGGCAAGAGATTCCCACCTCTCTCATTCTCAAGGTATGGAGCTGACTAGAACCTAGAGGGACTCTTGGCATACTAGACTTAACATACTCTCAGTATACCATACTAGAGAATACTCTACCTACCTCTTACCTTTCCCTACACCTAGACCAGGTTAGGTACATTGGGGTAGAACTAGCTTAGAGACGCATCGTATGAGTACTCGCATTTTTAGCTCATGTTATTTATGTACGTGAATATATGCTAAAAGATAATGCTTGCGCAGTATTATTTATTTCTACTGCTTACGCTGTACATTATTTATCTTGCATACTGTCTTGTGATCATAACAGCACATATCTCTTACACGAGAAACAAGACTGTTCAATAAAACCCTTTTATTGAAATGCCCGTCTTTCCTTTCTGTGTAACTCTGTAGAAACTAAGCATGCACGATTGACTGAGTGAAACTGTTATCTATTGTTTCCACGATTCTGAGATGTGTTCCGATTCTAAAGGGAAACAAAGTGGTCATGTTTATGCGGTTGCCAGAAACTACTCCCTTCTTGTTCTCAAGGATTTTCTAGTGGCCTCTGAGCTAGCTGGCACAAGTAATTAAGTTTAATATACTCGATAGGGACATACCGACCTTAGTCCTATGTCAAGCCTATAGGTTATATTATTCCAATGCGCAGAGCCTATTAGGGAAATAGGAACTACACTACAGATGGACCGGCTTCAAGCTCCGCATCCTCGAAATCCAGGGAGTCATCATCAGTGAGTCCATGTTCCGGGGGTGGAGACTGGCTCTGCAGGTTGGTGTTGTCATCCTCTGCAGTCAGTTCTTGGTCACCTGTGGGACAGAGGGGAAATGGTCATTGACGTGCACCCCTCAAGCTTGGTGTTCGATGTATCTTATTTACAGGTCATGCAACACACAGTTTACTAGTTCTCACATTGTATGTCTGCACAGTAATGTGCATCATGACATGATGTGGAGGTACACACATTAATTTTCCATGGTGTGACATGTCAATGGATACCATGCCCCACGTGCAGATTTTGTGATTACGAGGACATGTTGTCGTCTGAAAACTGGCGGCAATACGACTTGATGTGAAGCATCTTCGCTGATTACTCTGCCTGGCATGCGTACATCTGCGCATGAACTAGCCATTGTCATCTCATGCATACCTTTGTCATGTCCTGTGCTTTGATTTCTTTGTTCTACAGACCATGCTTGCTTTGTTTTCATATGGTCCTTCAAGCTCAGCCCCCATGGAACTTACAGATAGCATTCAGTGATGTGCATGTTTGTGCCCTGATTTACTTCAACATGGGATTTGGTGAGTCACACTTTTGTTTCTGTGACAGTTACATACGGTTAGCTGTCTGCACACTGTAATTTGATATTGTATCTGTGTCAATTTGGGTGGGATGTGAGGGCTGGTGTTGTCATATGGCTCCATGCTTTTTGAGAGGAATGGTGGGGTGCATGCACGGTCTACTTACCTGTTCTGTTATCACATTGGGGTGGATGTACTTTCCGACACATCTCTCTGGGTGTGTGTTTAAGTGCTCCATCCTGCTCAGGGGTGAGACAGGGGTGCCTGGTGGTAGTAGTAGTGCAGGCCTCCCCCCCCAAACAGCCCTCCCTGGGAAGATGGCTCGCTTCCTGTTAGATGGTGGTGAACATTGCAATGGCTGCCACATGCTTCTGGGTGGGGGGGGAGTGCTCCATCCTGCTCAGGGGTGGGACAGGGGTGCCTGGTGGGAGTTGTAGTGCAGGCCTCCCACCCCCACACTGCCCTCCCTGGGAAGATGGCTACCTACCTGTTAGATGAAGGTGAACATTGCAATGGATGCCACATGCTTCTGGGTGGGGGGGAGTGCTCCATCCTGCTCAGGGGTGGGACAGGGATGCCTGGTGGGAGTTGTTGTGCAGGCCTCCCACCCCCAAACTGCCCACCCTGGGAAGATGGCTACCTACCTGTTAGATGTAGGTGAACATTGCAATGGCTGCCACATGCTTCTGGGTGGGGGTGGAATGCTCCATCTTGCTGAGCTATGGAACAAGGGGGCCTGGTGGGAGTTGTGAGGCAGGCTTCCCACCCCCAAACAGCCCTCTCTGTGAAGATGGCTACCTACCTGTTAGATGAAGGTGAACAATGCAATAGCTGCCACATGCTTCTGGGTGGGGGTGGAGTGCTCCATCTTGCTGAGCTGTGGAACAAGGGGGCCTGGTGGGAGTTGTGGGGCAGGCCTCCCACCCCCAGACTGCCCTCCCTGGGAAGATGGCTACCTACCTGTTAGATGAAGGTGAACAATGCAATGGCTGCCACATGCTTCTGGGTGGGGGTGGAGTGCTCCATCTTGCTGAGCTGTGGAACAAGGGGGCCTGGTGGGAGTTGTGGGGCAGGCCTCCCACCCCCAAACAGCCCTCCCTGTGAAGATGGCTACCTACCTGTTAGATGAAGGTGAACAATGCAATGGCTGACACATGCTTCTGGGTGGGGGGGGAGTGCTCCATCCTGCTCAGGGGTGGGACAGGGGTGCCTGGTGGGAGTTGTAGTGCAGGCTTCCCACCCCCAAACTGCCCTCCCTGGGAAGATGGCTACCTACCTGTTAGATGAAGGTGAACAATGCAATGGCTGACAAATGCTTCTGGGTGGGGATGGAGTGCTCCATCTTGCTGAGCTGTGGAACAAGGGGGCCTGGTGGGAGTTTTGGGGCATGCCTCCCACCCCCAAACAGCCTTCCCTGTGAAGATGGCTACCTACCTGTTAGATGAAGGTGAACAATGCAATGGCTGCCACATGCTTCTGGGTGGGGGGAGTGCTCCATCCTGCTCAAGGGTGGGACAGGGGTGCCTTGTGGGAGTTGTAGTACAGGCCTCCCACCCCCAAACAGCCCTCCCTGGGAAGATGGCTACCTACCTGTTAGATGAAGGTGAACAATGCAATGGCTGCCACATGCTTCTGGGTGGGGGTGGAGTGCTCCATCTTGCTGAGCTGTGGAACAAGGGGGCCTGGTGGGAGTTGTGGGGCAGGCCTCCCACCCCCAAACAGCCCTCTCTGTGAAGATGGCTACCTACCTGTTAGATGAAGGTGAACAATGCATTGGCTGACACATGCTTCTGGGTGGGGGGAGTGCTCCATCCTGCTCAGGGGTGGGACAGGGGTGCCTGGTGGGAGTTGTAGTACAGGCCTCCCACCCCCAAACTGCCATCCTTGGGAAGATGGCTACCTACCTGTTAGATGAAGGTGAACAATGCAATGGCTGCCACATGCTTCTGGGTGGGGGTGGAGTGCTCCATCTTGCTGAGCTGTGGAACAAGGGGGCCTGGTGGGAGTTGTGGGGCAGGCCTCCCACCCCCAAACAGCCCTCCCTGTGAAGATGGCTACCTACCTGTTAGATGAAGGTGAACAATGCAATGGCTGACACATGCTTCTGGGTGGGGGGGAGTGCTCCATCCTGCTCAGGGGTGGGACAGGGGTGCCTGGTGGGAGTTGTAGTGCAGGCCTCCCACCCCCAATGTGCCCTCCCTGGGAAGATTGCTACCTACCTGTTAGATGAGGGTGAACAATGCAATGGCTGACACATGCTTCTGGGTGGGGGTGGAGTGCTTCATCTTGCTGAGCTGTGGAACAAGGGGGCCTGGTGGGAGTTGTTGGACAGGCCTCCCACCCCCAAACAGCCCTCCCTGTGAAGATGGCTACTTACCTGTTAGATGAAGGTGAACAATGCAATGGCTGCCACATGCTTCTGGGTGGGGAGGAGTGCTCCATCCTGCTCAGGGGTGGGACAGGGGTGCCTGGTGGGAGTTGTAGTGCAGGCCTCCTACCCCCAAACTGCCCTCCCTGGGAAGATGGCTACCTACCTGTTAGATGAAGGTGAACTATGCAATGGCTGACACATGCTTCTGGGGGGGGAGTGCTCCATCCTGCTCAGGGGTGGGACAGGGGTGCCTGGTGGGAGTTGTAGTGCAGGCCTCCCACCCCCAAACAGCCCAACCTGGGAAGATGGCTAGCTCCCTCTTAGATGAAGGTGAACAATGCAATGGCTGACACATGCTTCTGGGTGGGGGGGAGTGCTCCATCTTGCTGAGCTGTGGGACAAGGGGGCCTGGTGGGAGTTGTGGTGCAGGAATCCCAGCCCCAAACAGCCCTCCCTGGGAAGATGGCTACCTACCTGTTGGATGAGGGTGAACAATGCAATGGCTGACACATTCTTCTGGGTGGGGGGGAGTGCTCCTTCTTGCTGAGCTGTGGAACAAAGGGGCCTGTTGGGAGTTGTTGTGCTGGCTGCCTGTACACATGCCACCCTGGGAATGTTGAAGGCTAAATTTGTTAAATACATATTATATAATTTTACAACAAAAATAAAATTATATAAAATGTATTAAAATAAATATAAAAAGAAATGTACTAAAATGTTTACTTTTTCTCATAAAAAATGATAAAAAAGAAAAATGAAAATATTTATAATAAAATTATTAAAAATATATTTACTTTACTATTACATATCTTTACTGCAGAAAAAGTATAATTTTTCAAAACTGTTTATACAAATATGTATGTAAAAATACATTTTTTATTTTACTAATGTACATGAAAAATATATGTTAAAAATATATTAAATACTGAATAATATAAAAATTTCTGAATCATGTTTTTAATATTGTCAAAAATTGTATAACAAAACAAGATAAATACAAAGTAATTGTGAACAAAAAAACATACATGCTAGATAATAAACCATAATAAATTACAAATACAACTCCAAAACCAACTAAACTCAGGGAAAGTGCTGGATAATAAACTATAATAAATTACCATTTCAACTCCAAAACAAAATAAACTCAGGAAAAGTGCTGGATAATAAACCATAATAAATTACTATTCCAACTCCAAAACCAACTAAACTCAGGGAAAGTGGGGTCGTGGCTTCGTCGCGTTGCAAAATGGCTGCATAGAGTGCGAGCTCTGCCGGCCGAGCTCATAATCCTTGTACAACCAGCGCTCCAGGAGCCCTTCCAGCCGTGATAAGGAGGGCGGAGTACGGGGCCACACCAGCGAAGCAAAGAAATGACAGTGGGGCCGCCGTGTGTGTAAACATTGGGCCGGGACCGTGAGTGACGGCCGTGGCCTAGTGGGGCCCTCCAGCCTGGGACAGCTCGATCTGGCGCAACACGGCAGCCACTGTGAGACAGGGGCCGCCCCTCATGAGAGACACCCGGGGGCCTCACGGTTGGTAAAGTGAGAAGCCTGCACACTCACCGCAGGTGTGTAGCACCCCCTCCATCCGCCCAGCACCGTCCAGAGGGAGACGCTTTGAGGCATGACGGCAGTCTCCAACTGCGGACTGTCTGGCCCTGGTGCTTGAGGTAGGGTGGCCTGCGCGGGCGCTGGGAGCCAGGCGCAATATTAAACCAGCAGCAGCACCTTGCGCATAGTGGGCGACACCGAGGGCGGAAACACGTCTGGGCAGGGGCACAGCCTGCCAGAGATGCCCAGCTGACGGCGGAATCAAAAACTGGACAGCTGCGAGGAGGCGAGAGCCTGCAAGTCCATCAGCGGGAGCGGGGTGTGCCCGTGACGCGGCCTGGAGACGCCTGCTGCATCATGGACCGGAGGTCTTGGGGACTTGGGGACTGAGGGATTGCCTGCTCACCCCACCAGGAGACACTCATAGCCTTGGAGGGCCTCACAGCCATTGTGAAGCGGGTGAACCAGGCGAGACAGGCCATTCAGATTAGAGCTACCAGGCAAACCAGAAAACACCAGCATTTACACTGTGAGGACGTGCGCTGAGACCAGGGGGGGCCTCGGCATTAGTACCCTGCGTAAGGAATCGGTGAGTGGCTGCGGGGGGCCATCAAGCAAGTGACGACAACACGAGGGAGAAGAATTATGCCCCTCCCCCCAGACCCTCGGCCATTAACCACACTAACCACACTGCATCAACCACACGGCAGGCACCCGATCCACCCCGGGGGGCTGAAGACCCAAACGCTGCCAAACATCAGCAGCGCTGAGACGACCCAGTGTATCGCTGTCCTCGCGCAGCAAACTTAACCTCCTGGACACAGGGAAACCCTGGCATGAGATCAGACACCCTTTCCCCCCTGTGCACATGCGTTCTATACATCCACCAAAGACCATGGGCAAAACAGAGGGCAGGCAATCAAAACTCTCCTTTGAGAAGAAACGCAGTGCCAGGCAGATGGACCCTGAGGCAGGAAAAGATACTGCTACATATCCTCCGGGTAAACCGACGATCAGGATCTAGACCTCAAAGAGATCCTGCTGGAGGTAAAATCCAGTCTGAGAAACATCGATGCTAAGCTGGACCTGCTCACTGCCCACCTGGACAAGGTGAAAAGCAGAGTTGATGCCCATGACTCCCGGCTAGACCACTTAGAAACGCGCGAGGCGGAAGATAACCGGACTGCCACATCTGAACACCTCCTATGCATGGATAAAGTCCTGGACCTGATTAAACAAAAGAACGAGGACCTCGAGCCCCGATTGAGGAGAAACAACCTCCGGGTCACCGGAGTCGACAGCCATTTCACGAATGGAAGACTTCATGGAGACGATGCTGTGAGATCTCTTTGGACCTGAACTATCTCTAGTCTTCATTGTTGAGAGAGCCCATAGAACCCTGGGCCCACGGCCGCCTCCAGGGACCACGCCTCACCCGATAGTAGCCCATCTGCTGAACTACAAGGACCGAGACACGGTCCTCCGTGTGGCAAGAGAGAGAGGCCAAATCCAGTACAAAGACGACAATTTATCCTTTTTTACGGACTTTACAGTGGCGGCGCAGGCAGCCTGACATGATTTCCAGCCAGCCAAACGACTCCTGCAACAAGCCAATTAAAAATACGCCATGCTACACCCCGCCAAGCTATGAGTAACACAGGATGGGAATACTTACCACTTCACAGACCCCAAGCAGGCCCTCAAATTCGGCAAAAAACAAGTACAACTGAAGAACTCATAGGGAGCATCCTCTGGCGGGTTGGTTCACGCGGCCACTCTGCTACCCCCAGGGATAAATACCAGATGATTCAGATATGGAGAGGGAGGTTTTTTCTAGACCTAATTGGGGGATTGGAGTGGGATGGGGGAAGGCGGGTGGGAGGGTAGTTGGATTGTTCAGTTTTTAAGTTTGTTTACGTTATTTTAAAAATGTTGGCTCTCTGACTTGTACCTACTTCTCTCTCACTATCCTTTGCACTCGAGGGAACACAGCTCGCAACGCCACTTACACAGGGCGACACCTAACTGCTGTGACTCACTATCACCTCACAGGACAGGGATGGGCGGCCTAGCCACAGTAAAGCTCATAACATGGAATGTCAGGGGCCTCAATGACGGCAGGAAAATCCGTCTGGTACATGCTTACCTACATAGACATTTGCCTACTCCAGGAGACCCACCTTGTTAGCCGGGCTCTCCCTCTGCTGCTCACTAGGGGATGGGGCACCTCCTACTCAGCCACATATTCGAACTACACAAGGGGCATATGCATTCTTATCCGTAAGGGCCTGGCCTGGACCACGAAGCAGTGCATTTGTGATAGTGACGGGCGGTATCAAATCCTGACAGGCACACTTTACAACCACACAGTAACTCTTGCTACAGTCTACGGCCGCAACGTGGAAGACCCGGAATTTTTTACCAAGGTCTGGCACTTAATCACAGGCACTGACTCATAGACAACGTTATGGTGTTGCGACTTCAATGTTCCACTAATAGACGCCCTGGACAGGGAGGGTAGTTCCAGGCGACCACATCCACAAGCCGCCAGGACTATGACCATGATCATTGCGGCCAATCATCTTATGGATATTTGGCGAAACACGCACCCTAATACCCGTGCGGGCACATGTTTTTCCCTACAACACGCAGCATGGTCGAGGATAGATTACTGGCTGGCAACCAGAGACTTGCTCCCCTGGTGACCCACAGTCACTCACCTACCTCACACTCTCTCGGACCTTGCCCCTGTGCAACTGACTATTCACCCCCCGACACACTCCCGAACGCATTTACATGGTGATTGCTCCCTGGAGAGCTCAGGGATTCCACCTTCAGGACAGAAATATGCGTAGCAATCCAAGCCTACTTTGAACACAACACTGGGTCGGTTAGCTCTCCCGCCATACTTTGGGACGCCTTCAAGGTGGTGATTCGAGGCGAGTGTTTAGCTAAACAGCATGGGGTTCTGAAATCTATCAGAAGCACGATCAAGACTCTCGAAACTGACATTTCCACACTAGAGGCCCAATTTCGCAGCTCTGGCAACACTGATACCCTAGCCAGCATACGCGTGAAGATGTCTGAATGCCAAGAAGAGGCGATGCGGGAAACCTTGTTCCTAGGCAAAGAGCCCCAGGCGCGTAGGTACGGGGAGGGTGACCGCCCTGGCAAAACCCTAGCTCGACTGCTCCAAAAGCCACATGCCACGTCGTATATCGCGGATCTGCTTAACCTAGAACATCAAGACATTCTTCCACACCAGAACTGATGTAGATCATGGTCGACTTCTTTACATGTCTCTACTCCACTGCCCAGGGGACGACTCCCCCAGATCTTCAGTCTTACTTTGACGCCATCAAGTTAGTATGGCTGTCAAACTCTCATCAGGAATTCCTAGACTCCCCTATCACGGTTGAGGAAGTCCAGCAGGCAATTGCCGGGCTCTCCCCAGAAAAAGCTCCGGGACTGGACGGGCTTACAGCCGCCTTCTATAAAGAATCTTCAGATTTCCTAGCTGCTAATCTTCTAGACGTCTATCATGACGCATTGGAAACGGGCCTGCTCCCCCCTTCGATGCGCGAGGCAGTAATTTTTACACTTCTCAAGCCAGATAAACTTGCTCACCGTTGCGACTCGGCCGCTATCGCTCATTAATATTGACAATAAAATATTTGCTAAAGTTTTAGCACACAGGCTGCAACTTCTGCTTCTGGTGGTGATCAGTAAATCAGGATTTATACCGGGCCGATCTACAACCCATAACCTCTGAACCATGTTTTCAGTGATGCACTATTTGAATCCCCAAACTCCTGCAGTAGCTGCGCTGCTCGACACCACAAAAACATTCGATACGCTGGAATGGAACTATATGTTCCCGTTGTTGGATAGAATGGGTCTCGGCTGCAACTTTCTCGCACAGATCTGCCTTCTATATACCTTGCCCACTGCTCGTATATACGTCTCAACAGTCAGATATTGGGTCCCTTTCCGGTCGGCAGGGGCACGTGGCAGGGATGTCCACTTTCCCCCTTACTTTTTGCCATCGCAATGGAGCCCCTGGCAGCACAAATCCAGCTTCATCATGCAAATCGGGGACTGGGTTTTTCCACTTGTGGGCTTCTCGTGTCCATCTATGCGGATGATATCACCCTGTACGTGAATCATCCCGAACACAATCTTCCGCCACTTATTCACGAAATTATACGCTTTGGAGGCATGTCGGGGATCCAGATTAACTGGGCTAAGTCCACGCTGCTTCACATAACAGAGGCTATAGCTCCAGTCCCCCTGGAGTATTGACTCCAAAGGGCAAACAGCCCTGTTAAGTATTTGGGGATCTATGTGTGTAACGACAAGGAGGACGTTTGGAAGGCCAATTTTGGCAATGCAATGACTTGGCTTGAAGACCGAATTCCCATATGGACAAAGCTCCCGCTGTCCTTGGCGGGACGAATCACCATTGCACAAATGGTGATTCTACCCAAGTTTCTTTATCTGTTCGTGAACATCCCTATACCAATCACGCAGGCTTTCTTCAAGAGACTCCGGTCCAATCTTATCACACTAATCTGGGCAGGGAAGCAACCTCGTGTAAAATACGATCTCCTAACAATGCCACAGCCACAAGGCGGAATGGGTGCACCAGACTTACAGCTGTACGCGCTATGTGCCCAAGCACACTTTCTACACTACTGGATGCATCCCACACCCTTCCAGCCACACGTTGTGGTGGAAATAGACAAAGTCTCCCCGTTCCCGCTCTCGACAGCACTATTTCTTCCATACAAACGTCCTGGCCCTGAAATAGACACCCCACAGTGCTTAAGGTGGGCGTGGATGGGGTTGGTGCAGTGCGCAGGACACGCGCGTCTCTATGCCATATCTATCCCAGTGGCGAAACACCCAATGCTGCCGCCGATTTAGGATGGTGGTGCCTGCGCTCGCGCCGGTAAGCTTGGCATCCACAGCTTTGCAGATTTATAACCAAATGATCGGTTTCTTGACCCCCCAGCCCAGGATCCCGCCACAAGTGCCCCCTGGACACTCTCTTGTACTACCAACAACGCACAACTTGCAGGACACAATTTGATACATTTCCAGCCCCCCGCAAACACTTACAGTGCTAGAATACACATACATGTCCAACTCTGCACGCAAGCTCATTACGTCTCTGTACATTCATATGCAACGTTCAGCGCCTGCGATAGACACACCTGCCTGGGAAGCATGGGGAAATGATCTCCCCACTCCCCTTACGGACGAGCAATGGACTTTCTGTTGTGGCCAACTTGAGTTTCTATCCCCCAATTACAGATTGCGCCTCATTCATTTCAAATTCTTACACCGCATATATCGAACCCCCGTTCCAACACATCGAATGGGGCTATCTCCAGACCCTCACTGTACACGCTGCCACTCGCCAACTGCAGATTTCCTCCACCTTGCCTGGCAATGTCCCGCTATCGCTACTTACTGGGTAGAGATATTTAATATCTTAGGGAAAGTTATAGATGCTCCACTAAACCCCTCCCCACTATTGGGACTGTTGGGATATGTGGCGGATGTGGCCCGTGGCACCCGAAAACTTGTTGCTGTAATGTTACTTCTTGCAAAACGCAGAGTTGCAATGAACTGGGGGCAGCCCCGTGCACCACAGGCCCAAGATTGGCTCAAGCATATTACATACTGTCATGAACAACTGGCCAACTACTGGGAGCTGCTGCCACTCAAGTCTCACCCTCGTGATATATGGGAGCCCTTCACTGCCTATCTCCGGTTATGGGAGCCTCCCCCTTCGGATTCCGATGAACAGACCATGGAGCCTCTATCTTAGAAGACAAACGGCCCATCTTGTTCACTATGCAACATGTTTTTTGATCTCTGCTATCCTTCTGACAAACCCTCAGAATTGAAATGTACTGTTTCCTGGATGAGTGCTGGAGAAGGCACTGAGCGGGGCCGTGGTGGGGGGGGGGCACTTTGAGGTCTCGCAAATATTTTTCTTTCTCCTTGCTGTGTCCCTTGATTGTTATGGTATAAATTGTAATGGTATCTATGATGTATGTGTTAATTCACCCAAGACACCGTCAAGTATAATATTTGTAACATTGCTAACGCTTTAAATAACGTTTTTTTTAAAACTCAGGGAAAGTGCTGGATCATAAACCATAATAAATTACTGTTCCAACTCCAAAACCAACTAAACTCAGGGAAAGTGTTGGATAATAAACCATAATACATTACTGTTCCAATTCCAAAACCAACTAAACTCAGGGAAAGTGCTGGATAATAAACCATAATAAATTACTGTTCCAACTCCAAAACCAACTAAACTCAGGGAAAGTGCTGGAGGGTAAACCATAATAAATTACTATTCCAACTCCAAAACCAACTAAACTCAGGGAAAGTGCTGGATAGTAAAGCATAATAAATTACTATTCAAACTCCAAAACCAAATAAGCTCAGTGAAAGTGCTGGATAGTAAACCATAATAAATTACTATTCCAACTCCAAAACCAAATAAACTCAGGGAAAGTGCTGGATAATAAACCATAATAAATTACTATTCCAACCCAAAAACCAAATAAACTCAGGGAAAGTGCTGGATAATAAACGATAATAAATTACTATTCCAACTCCAAAACCAACAAAACTCAGGGAAAGTGCTGTATAATTAGCCATAATAAATTACAATTCCAACTCCAAAACAAACTAAACCAAAAACAAAATGCCGGATAATAAACCCCCAAAAATTACTATTCCTAACTCCCAAAAAAAGGAAAATACCACATATTGTAAAAATGACAAATATGTAAAAATATAAAACATTTCAAAATTATTTAGAAAAATGAAAACAGTTTGTCTGAAATTAGTTCAATTTTTTTAACAATTTTTTTTAGAAAAAATTAAATAAAAAATTCAATTATTAAACAATATATTATTAAAAAATTGAGACACCCCTTCTCACAAAAATTTTAAAATTTAAATATTACATTCTAAATCATAAATTAAATAAAAAAAATAAAAATGTAAAGTTATCCAAATTTTATTAATACTAAAAAAATAAAAAACAAAAACAATAAAATAATTTATAAAAAATGTAAAAATAATAAACCAATCATATATTTATTTAATGTGTTTTTTATGTAAAAAAATATTTCTAAAATATTTTACACAATTTACACCAAAATAATAACCCTAAAAAACAATTCAACATTTTTGAAAATTTTAAATTTATATATTTTTTAATTAATTATATATTTCAATAATTTTTTTATTAAAATTTATTTTCATCAAACATTCTTAAATGACTCCCCTTCCCTTATCCCCTATAAACCCAACATCCCGCTCCTAAAGTTTTACATAAAATTAAAACAATATAAAAAATGTAAAATAAATATTTTGAAATTACTCCCCACCCTTATCCCCTATAAACCCAACGTCCCACACCTAAAATTTTACAAAATTTTTACAATTATTTAAAATTTTAAACAAATATTTTTAAATTACGCCCCACCATTATCCCCTATAAACCCAACATCCCGCTCCTAAACATAAATTAAAATACTATAAAAACAAACATTTTCACACAAAAAGAATTAAAATATATAAAATAAATACTACCAAATTAATAAAAACACAAACATTAAACAATAACAAAAAAAAGTGCAGTCGATATTATTTACAATATATTTGCAATTGATATTTACAAATTTGATATTTCTACATTAATCAAAAATCGATATTTTAAACAACGAAAATACTTGCCTCGATATTTTCCACCATCGATATTCTTGATTTGATATTCATGCAATTCGATATTTCGACATCGATATTCTGTCTCTGCACCCTCTACCATAGCCTCCAGTGTAGTGGATGGGGGTATAGTAGAGGGCCAACCTCCTGTTGCACAGGACTCACACAGGCGTGTTGCGACATTTTCTTTAGTGCAGGGCCAGAGGTCGTACCACCTCTTCCGTATCTCTTCCATAGAGGGCTGTGCCCCACCTACAACATTTACTTTCTGCTGAATCTCTATCAAGAGTTTGTGCTTTTGTGCCTCCGACTCAGTCATAAGATGACCACTCAAACAGGAGGTCATGATTGTGGCAGCACTCCTCCATAAGCTTTTCAAGTTTGTTTTCGGAGAACTTCAGTTTGTGCTTTATTTTCTTACCTCCTTCTCTGGGTCTTAGCTGGCCATTCCTGTTGTAGAGAGTTGATATTTGGTGGTCCCGGGGTCACTTTCTAAATACAGCAGTTCTCTATCCACACTCTGGCTATTTTCCTGGCTTCAGATGTGTGCCACTTCCTGGTTGTGGGGTCATCACCCTGAACCGGGAAGCAGTTTCAAACATTTGTGAGGGAGTTCGCTAATTGAGACTGCGTTCGCAATTGAGGAAATCGCTAAATTTGATTTCTAAAATAAGGTAGTAAATCCTTTCTTAGGGGCTCATTACGATGGCGGGCGGAAGCACAACCGCCGTGCTGGCGGATGCAAAAACCACCAGTTACCGCCGGCACGCAGCAGTCCACACGCCCGCCCAATTACGATGCGAAAAGTAGGCCAAACACCGCCGGCAAGCCAGCAACACCGTCCGTCATCAAAGTGCGCCCGTACACGTAGCGGCGCAGCCCAACTGACACACACCGTCCGACGAAACACGTCCCGCCCGGCGCATAAATTACGATGCCACAAACAAACGGCTCCCACAGCCAAGAGATACCGTACGACAAACCGAAGCGGTAACACGGACGCCGAGCACGGACAACGAAGAAGCGGCTCCCCGAGCATGAATCCAGCACTGCAGGCCCTCCCCATGCTCCTGCTGATGCACCACCAAGGACGCAACGTACCGCGGAGACGCAGGTAGGCACACACACAACAAGTGCACGCAAACAGCGCACACAGTGCAAGGGCGGAAAAAGCGGACAACCCCCCACCAGCGCGTGTACACTACACATCCACCATTGCATCCACATATGACACACAGGCCAAATCGTAACATCGCGTAACACATGTGTACACACCACCTGGGACTAGGAACCAACAACCCCGTCACGGCCCCAAAGCGGCGATGACGCCGCCACACATGCGCACAACGCAGAGGCCAACCGCAGCGCCATGCATGCGTCGCACACAGACACAGGGACACAACCAAGCAGCACACACATCAGCCCCACCCCGAACGCACATGACACGTGACAGGCCTGCCACAGACATGTCCCCAACGCCCAATTCACGGACAACACCCAACGCCACACAACCGACGCACACATGTCAGTGAAGACACGCAACAGCAGGACACACCCCAGTGTAACAAACATGGCGTAGCACACAGTGGCGGCAACACCAACTAGGAGAAGCAGGGCCCCTTCGGGAAGAGGAACGCCAGTACCACACTGAAACACCCATACCACCCTGCACATATGAACAAGACATATAAAACGGAACACCAAAGAGCCCGGGGACCGACAACAGGTGGCCCAAGAATAACATTCACACACAAGGCCCAACGCAGAGCGGAAAGGCAGCCTGCCGCCCACACAAGGGAGAGCAGACAGCACTGAATGACCTTCCATTCCAACTCCGAAACCACAGCCCTACGACAGAAGCCGGTGAATACAGCCATTGTCCAAGAATAGACCAACACAGGCTTGCCGAGGAGACCGACCACAGGGCAGATAGCGCATATCACAGAAGCACACAACGGACGGGGAAGAAAGAAGAAAACACTCCCCCATGTCGGCCACATGCAAGTTAATTGGAAGGAGTCACACATCACTGACCTTGAACTGTCTGAGAAGCATGTGGGAAGAGGGCCCGTGTCCTCCAAACAAGCCAACAGAACACAAGTCCTGTCTCCCTACGACTACACAGAGCTCACAGCAACCTCGGAGCATGCACATTGCAGACTGCACACACAGCCGGAGCACGCCACCACAACGCACCGCTGCGAAATGGCAACCGCAACACACCTACCCAACTACGCCGAACAGCTCAAGCTGTACAAAACCAACCTGTTTCATACATTGGGATGCGATCTCCTGTCCCTGCTGAACGTAAGTTACCGACTGACTTACCGCATCACATTGTTCAGCTGCGTCATGCCCGTCTTCTACTGTCGGAGGTGTCCCTACCAGCATCCCGTGGAGATATGCCTCTCCAACCCGGCATGTCTGAAGGCGGACCTGCTACCACTACTCCTCCCTCTGGACGCACACGACAGGGCCTGCTCTGCCTATGGGGGCATGGCGTATGTGGCCAACATCGCACCCGCACTGAAATGGGACCACTGTGCCTCCACACGACGGATCATCGAGAACAGCTACATCGAATGTCACCCAGCATGCCCCATCATGGTCCTCCAAGGGACAACTTACGAACAACACCTTGACAGCCACCATCCGCTACATTGGCTGGCAAACATGTACACCACCAATGACATGGAAGCCCTGCTGGACGGCATCGCATACCTGACAACCTGTAAATTCGTCGGACCACAACGCAGGTTCCCCGATTGACCTATGATGTCCAACCCCGCACCCATGCTTAGCTTCCGCACGGACTGGCCAGTCACCACCACAACAGCCATACCAAACGACCGGCAACTGTAACCACACCATCAACGACATCGCCATGACATCGGATATGACCGGGACATGCACACTGTTCCCCATCACATCCAGGAACACCGCATGCATCGTGGGAGGCAGTGGCATGGGCTCTGTGTATCGCACCCACATGGACGGAACTGCACGAACAACCAGGACACGACATGGATCCAGCGCCCATGGACACACACACCGCTCAGTGGACATGAATAGGTCGCCTGGAGTCTGTGGGTGCTGCACCCCTCCCACCCCCGCCCCGGGAATCCCATACCAGGACCTTTGCATGGACGACAAGTGCATACAACAACAACACGACCCCAGTGACTGTGACATGTCCAGTAACCACCACAGTGCAACAACAAGTGGCACGCCGCTGCATGCACGCAAGCACATGCCCTGATGTCATCTCACATGCACGCGTGCATGAGGAACAACCGCAGCAAACCTGTCACATGGAACTGAGATGGACTGTGCCCATGATGCCAAGCGGTCTGGTAGGCTACATGTATACCGTCTGTGTCAAAGTCCGCAGCTCCGCAGCTATACGTAAATGTACATTAGCACAGCCTTGGCCAAGCAGATGTCACTCTGAAGCCCACATCCCACATGCAACAGCCAATCACATGTAACCCCACACCCTATCCCATTTGCAATCATGCTCAGTATATCCTCAACATGTATTCCGCTGCCAGTAGTGTCCACTATACTGCATCACAGAGGACAGAAGACTCAATATAATGTTTGAAACCAAAACTGTCTCCGCTGACTCATTTCACAAGTACGAATGAGAGAGGATGAGAGTATGTGAAGTACACGGCAGTCGTGACATGACCATGTAGTCCACTGGTATTGGATGTCAACGCAAATGAGTAGCACAACTGTGGAAGACACACATGTGTCGTGTGAAGTCGTATGGACGCAGTGCTCAGGTGGGTGGGTGTGACGGGTAGATGCGCACATGCCAAGTTGGAGCACGCCGTGTTGGGAGGGGTCATGAACAGTACACCACCGCTTCCCTGGGCATTGTGAGAGGACACCTGTCGGGGGAGTGAACACGTGTGTGCACAGCAGCCGGGCACACGTACAAAGCGGTACCAGGCGCACCTCAGCCCACCCTCTGTGGACAAGCTGGATCCTGTTGTGCGCCCGCCATGCCCCTTGACAAGGCACACACAGCCCCAGTCGACCAGGTGTAACCCCAACATAGTCAATCCGCACAGGCGATACAGGGCACGGGATGGCAGTGGAGCATGGTGTGTGAGAGGTCTCCTCGCGCTCCTCCTGGTCATATCACGCAGGCAATAGAACCTCAACGTCTAGCATGGCACAAGTCAAATGGAAGTGTAGGGGGGACGCACCACAGCACGAGCAGCACTGACGTCACGGGAGGTGGCTCGCACCATCCCATCCATTGCCCATCATACCAACCACGCCACATGCCATTGCGACTAAGTGCAAGCGCGTGCGCCACCACCCCCGAGCCCTCCCCAGAGAGGCCAAAGAGTGAATGTGTGGGCCATCAGCCACAGACGGACGCGGCCTGGCCGCAAGGGCAGCCACAGCCACTGGGTGTCGCAGGTGGCGGATCCGGAAGGCGAAGACTGTGATGCATAGTCCATGCAGGCCGGGTCTCCATTTGGGGCACCACGCAGGTGGACGGCGTCCCGCCACACATCATACCCTGAGACAGCCCACTCGTGCAACTGGACCCACACATACACTCCTTGCCCTCTCTGGTGCGAGCTTGGGGCTGCCTGTGCAAGCGCTAGCCTCGCAGGTGAGCATGCATATTGGGGGAGCGAGGGGAGGACATGAGGGCTGGGGCGAAGATGACTGTATCACTGTCAGTTAGTACAAGGGATGACCCAGATGTGGAAAGGAAGAGACGTGTCCCGTGTGTACTGCAACTAGTCGCCAATCCAACTACCCCCCATGTCCGGAATGTAAGCCCGCACCTAGGCCCGCCCATCCGCCACATCGAACATACCACCAGCACGACAACCTTCCCATTCGAAACACTGACTGGGGGTGGCGACCAGTGAACAATCATGTGTAGCCTACCCACGCGTACATGTGGGCCCTCCATGATCCATGTCACCTGCGGCAAAGTCATGACATGCGCAATGAGGGAAGTGAGGAGAGCTGTCCGCCCCACGCGCAGAAGGTGCATCAGCTCCACAGACCCAGCAGCGAGTCCAGCAGGGGTCACATGTGCAGGGGCAGCTGTGCCTGGTGTGAAGGCACATGCATATAGACAGCACATCGACCAATGTGTAGTCTGCCCACATCTACAGTCCATCATCATGCGGACATAGGAATTGAACACAGGGCAACACATCTTCAGTTGGTGCACCCACCGTGACCAACAATGCGCAATCATCGACGTACCCGCCCTGTGCATGGCCCCCCACCCAACGGAGGCACATCCAGTGCCACCATCCCACACACAGAAGCCTTCCACGGAACATGCTGTGTCCAATGGTCAGTACAGAGTCAGCGCCCATCTGGTGGATCCTGAACAGGAGACACATGCACACACATGCCAGCTCCCACTATGTACGTCTGCCACCTGGCACGTGCAATGTAACCTCTCACCTGTGACGTGTGACTGCAAGCACACAGCCGTCTTGGCATGGGGCTGTCAATGTGGACACCTGTCAATGTTTCGGGAGGTGTGATCCGTACAGTGCTGTACATAGGGTGCAGTGCTGACACCTACTACTGTCTCATATCCCCTCGTGCCACAGGTCCCACTTGTTTTGGCCGCTCAGCCTGTGCCCACATCGTCGTCGTCGTGTGCCATACTCATCCAGCCGCGGAAGCAGTTCCATGCTCAGCAGACATTCATGTTGCCGTGGCGTTGCCGCTTGACGGATATGCAGTCAGTCCCCATCAGCACGCCCCGCAAGTCATTGGGGCCTAGATCCCCATGTGCATGCACATGGCAGTGGTTTGTATCACTAGCCATTGCCATTGTTGGGAGACCTGTGTAAGTGTATTGTGGCCGTGCCGTCCCAGCTTGACAGCTGGGCTGTGGCTCATGTGCTTGCTCAGTCATGTCAGTGATGTGTATGCGAAATTGCTATGTGTCGTGTTGCTTTGACATGTGTCCTCTGCCATTGTCCCTAGGCGGAGACCGAACATTGACCACCCATACCAATTGCTGGCGGACATGGACGATACAGAGGTTATTAGGAAGTTTCGGCTGGACAGGCCAACCCTGCATCGACTGTGTGCCATGTTAGAACCCCATCTCCGTCCCCGCAGGGTGTATCCGACTGCTGTCACCCCCACGGCTAAGGTGATGGCCGCCATGCATTTCTTCGCCACTGGGTCATTCCAGCACACAGTGGGCATTGGAGGAGGGATGTCCCAGCCCATGTTCAGCAAGGTGCTGAGGGATGTACTGGCAGCCATGATGCTGTACCGAAACAGGTACATCCGCTTCCCCAGGGCTCGTGAATTGGCGGCAGTGAAGGGTGCATTCTATGCCCTTGGCAGAATCCCACACGTCGTTGGAGCCATTGACTGCACACATGTCGGCCTTGTTCCACCACAGGCCACTGAGCACCTGTACCGCAACAGGAAGCACACGCACTCCCTGAATGTGCAAGTGGTGTGCCTTGCGGACATGGTGATCACCCACGTGTGTGCAAAGTTCCCAGGCTCGGCCCATGACGCACACATAATGCGCAGCAGCATCTTGCCACGACTGATGTCCAATATGCAACAGGATCGTGGCTGTATTGTCGGTGAGTATGTGGAGTGGTGTAGCGTGCTGGTTGTGCGATGCTGTCCCTGTCCAGTTGGAATAGCAACGGTTCTCTGTGTCCCTCACACCCAGGTGACTCTGCGTACCCGAATGGGGCATGGCTGCTCAGTCCATTGAGGAATCCTCGCACCCCAGCAGACGATCGCTACAATGAGGCACATGGGAGGACCAGACGTGTGGTCGAGCGTACCTTTGGCCTCCTCAAGTCCAGGTTCAGGTGCCTGGACCGCACCGAGGGTGCGCTGGCGTACTCCCCACAGAAGGTGTGCCGGATAGTGGTGGCGTGCTGCATGCTGCACAATCTGGCCATTCGGAAGCAGATCCCCCTCATCGTGGATGACGGAGATCAACCAGGGCCCCAGCCCGCAGACCAGGACAGCTCGAGTGAGGAGGACAGCGGAGAGGAGGAAGCTGGTAATGTGCGGCAGCAGCTCATCGCCCGCTACTTCACTTGACGGTGAGTGTCCATGTACGACGGCTGATGTGGCTGTATCTGTGCAGGTGTGTGTGTGCTGTGTCAGGGTGGCCGTTTGTTCACTGCGTGCTGTGTGTCAACGCTCCATGGCCAGGGTAGTATGCCACTGTTGGTGGCTGTGGCATTGTGCCCTATTGCTCTGTGCGATGTGTGTACATTGCTTGTAGTTGTTGACATGTACTGTGTGATGGGTGTGTGACACACTCATTGAATGTGCTCCTGTTCTGTCTCCCACCCCTAGGTCCCTACAGGCCCTCCGGATTCCATTGCCATGCCACGCATCAGGTGCCTTTCCGCCCAAGGTGGCCGTTGTATTCCGTACAAATAAAACACAGGGCACAAACAGCAGTTAGTGTAAAAGGTGCATTTATTTCAAACTGTGACATGTGATTGTGTGTAAGGTGATGACAAAAGTGGTGCGTGCAGTGACAATGAGCTGTCGGTCATGGCTGCGTGATGCTCAGGGTGTACCCACTGGTTCTATGTCCATAGTCCAACACACACATGCCATCCAGATGGCTGTGTGGAGTGGGATCGTAGTCCAAGTCAATGCAGTGGCTGGTCAAGGAAGGCTGGCGGAAGGCTGGCTGGCTGCCTCACTTGCGTTTGGAGCGTGCGAAGTCCTCCCGGGAGATCTGTTTCCACTTCGGACGGCCCCTTCCACGTTTGCGAGGGGGTGCCTGCTTGCGACATGCTGGTGGTTGAGGTGTGCTCACTGGCTGTGGACGCAGGGGAACTGGACACTGCTGCTCGACCCTGCGCCCCGGCAGGTGGTGGCGGAGGGGGAGCTGCTGTCCCTGGCTGTGACCTCACCGCCACCACCAGCTGGCCCATGAGGTCCACGAGTTGGCCCATACGGGCGTCCATGGACCTCAGCACCCCCAGCACCTCACGCGTGTCTGAAGCAGACCGGACCCATTGTCCTTGGGCCTCTTCATAGGCCCCAAGGACTCTGGCCATTTGAGGCAGGGCATGGCTCCCAGGGGAGGCTGGCGTTTCCCTGACCCTGCTCCTCCTACCAGTCCTGCTGCCACCGGCCTGCCCACTAGCCACATTGCTCACCACGGTCCTCGCTGTGGCTCCCAGGGTGGATCCAGTCGGCCGGGCCACCACCTGCGCTGGGGCTGGTGCCAGCGAAGACGTGGTGGTGGTGGCGGCGGTGGTGGTCGGTGCGGCGATGGTGGCGGTTGCGGCAGTGGTAGTGGCCACAATGACCGTGGGTGTGGCCGCAACGACAGTGGCAGCAGGGGGCTGGGAATGTTCAGCAGCCCTGGATGATGGGTTGGTGGGTAGGAGGGGTCCTGGGGAGCGGCTGGGCCCTGCCACACCAGATGGGCCTGCTTGGTGGTCCGTGTCCGAAGAGGAGGACAGATCCTCCAGATCCGTGTGTCCTCGTTGGGGGCTTGTAGGCTGGCTGTGCTGGCTGCTGGCTCCATCCCCAGCATCCAGCAGTTCGTCACCTGTGGAGAGAATGAGATTTGTTATTGTGTTGCACCTGGCGAAGTATGTATTTGTCGTCTGACATTAACAGTTCGTGCAATCTCGTACATGGGTTTCCCGGAGGCGTGTGTGTGGCTGTAGCATCTGTAGTTGTGTGTGCTTGGCAATGGGACTGTGTGCTGTGCACATGTGGCATGGGACGGATTGGCCATGCCGATGGGTGTGTTGCTGTGCCCCTACTTATTGTGACTCTGGTGTATGCGGGCTCCTGGCCCATCCTGGGTCTGGTTTGTACTTTGCTTTTGGTGTTCAGATGGGACGCTTAGGAACGCATATGGCAACATGGGGGCCATGCCCCAGATTCGCATTTGGGAGGGAATATGCTTTTGGGGTTCAAATGGAACGCTTAGGAACGCATATGGCAACATGGGGGCCATGCCCCAGATTCGCATTTGGGAGGGAATATGCTTTTGGGGTTCAAATGGAACGCTTAGGAACGCATATGGCAACATGGGGGCCATGCCCCAGATTCGCATTTGGGAGGGAATATGCTTTTGGGGTTCAAATGGAACGCTTAGGAACGCATATGGCAACATGGGGGCCATGCCCCAGATTCGCATTTGGGAGGGAATATGCTTTTGGGGTTCAAATGGAACGCTTAGGAACGCATATGGCAACATGGGGGCCATGCCCCAGATTCGCATTTGGGAGGGAATATGCTTTTGGGGTACATGCTGTGAGCCATGGGTGCCGAACGTGACATGTGTTGTGGCAGCATGACAGTGCATGGTTTGAGGTGTGTGCATGCTTGACATGGCCTGCATATTTGCTGTCTGTTGTGATTACTGGACATGGCATTGGACGCATCGTTATGAGTGAGTGATGGTTGTGTGCCAGCCAACGTTTTGCAGTTGTCCCATCTCCTTGGTGTGCGTGCTGCCCTGTGCCATGTGCATCACTGCAGTGCTCGGGGGGGTGTGGCCCATGTTGTGTGTTGTTGCTCACAGTGTGTCGTGCGCTTCATTGACTTCTGGCACATGGTTGGTCATGGGCATGTATCTTAGCATGACTGCTGTATGTGTGGCAGCTGTGCGGATGACATGCCTTTCATGAGACTGGGGCTGACGGATGGGATGGATGGTATGTTGTATGTGCATGGTGTGTCTGTGTGTTTGATGGGTTCAGTGGTGTTCGTGTGCATTTATGTTGTTCCGCTCTGTTGCGTCTAGTGTTGTTTGTCTTACATGGGCGTAGTTGTGGGGTGTGTGGTTGACAGGCAGTAGGGGCTACATGGACAGGACTTCAATGGTGTTTCGGTTGTGTGTGATGAGTTGCACAGTGGCTGCCGTGTGGTACTATATTCAGTGTGGCTTGTGCATGCAGACGTGGCTCCTTGGGTGTTGCTATGTCTGTGATGGGTCATGTGGGGTGTGAGTCTGTTGTTCATGTCCGTGTGCACATTGTTCACTTGTTCGTGACGGTGGGCGGTGCTGCGTGTTCGTCTGCTACGTGACATGTCCCATGTGTTGGTCGTGTTCCGGTCCTCATGCCTCCAGTAATCCAGCCCTGTCCAGTTTCCCACCTGCAAGTTGTTCGTGCGTGCACTGTACTGGATGCCACATGGCTCTAAGCGGGGGTGCTCCATGTTGCAGGTCTGTGGGGGTGGGGGGTGTTGTGGGTCGTGGGGGTGGCTGGACACCCACTGACACCGATTGCTGTGGACCGTGATGTCTGCCTTTCGGCTGTCGTTGTGCACTGCGGTGGCTGACACGTGGCTGTGGGGTGTGGGGGATGCTCCTCCTTGCTGTGCTGTGGGACTAGGGGCCTGGTGTGTGTTGTACTTGGGCTGTCCACCGTCCCACCCACTGCACTTTGTGTTCCTGCCACTTACCTGTTACTTGTCGGTTAGTGCAGCTGTGGCGGACACATGGGTGTGGTGGGTGCTCGTTGTGGCGCTTCTGGCATATTTGGGGACCTGTTGGTGGTTACGTGGCTGGCTGAGTGTACACATGTCCCCACGTATCTTACAGTTGTTCGGTTTGGGCTGTGTGTGGTGGTGTCTGTTGCATGTGTGTGTGATGTGTTGTGTATTGTGTGCTGGACATGGGGGTGTTTGTCCCTGGGAGCTGTGGCATGGTGGTAGTGCATGTGAGTACATAGCGGTGTGCTGGTATACATTAGTTTGTACTTACCAGCCTCCACTCCCCCTGCTAATCCGGCGAGGATCTCCGGATGTATTATGACTCGCACCTTCTCCTCCCACGCTTTGAAGGTCTTGAAGAGCGCGGGATTCCCTCCGCCAGTGATGGCAGCCAGCTCTCTGTTTTTGCCCTCCTTCTTCTTGACCAGGCTCTTGACGTCATTACAACGTTTGTTTATTTCTCCTCTGTTCCTGGGCAGGGTCCCGACTGCATTGACCTGGTCTACGATCCGGTTCCACATTCTGTTTCTGGTGGCTAGTGGTGTGTGCTGGACCATGTTCCCATAGATTTGTGGGTACACCTTGATGATCTCGTCGACCATGACCATCAGCTCAATGGGCGTGAACTTGGGCATTCTTTGTGGTGCCATGGTGTTTGTGGTGCTGGTGCGGTGTGTGTTGTGTAATGTGCAGGGGGTTTGTGGTGCAGGTGTTTGGTGGTGGTGGTGGTGGTGGTTGTGATGTGTGCGTTTCTGTGGTGTGCTGCTGTCCTTGCTGTGTCACTGTGTCCTCTCCTCTCCTCTCTGGTTTGCAATGTTGCAAGGGGTTGTGGTCTGTGGGAGTGCTGCTTTTGTACTTACCTATGTGGGTGTGTCCTCATGGTCTGTTGTTTTCAGGTTTGTTGTGTCTGGGGTTCTGGCCTTTGTAGTTTTTGTTTGTCCGGGGGGTGTTTTCGGGATGTGTACTGTGCTTGTGTATTTGTGCGTGCCTTGCTGTGTGGACTTGTTGGCCATGTTGTGTGCTATTGGTTTTGTGAGCGGATGGTTTCTGTGCAGGTACGTGGGCGCCATGGCTTCTGCCGTGTCGATTCTCATCGGCGTTGTTTGCGCTGGCGGGCGGTATATTTGTAGTTTTCCCGCGCTCATGGCGGTGCGATCGTAATTTCACGTGCGGTGTGTCGGCCGTGAGGGCGGGCGGTTTTGTGTTGTCGTGCGTGTTTCCGTCCGTGGCGGGCGGTTTGACTCCGACTCGGACGTTGGCGGGCGGTATTTTGTGTGATTTTTCCGCCGATGGCGGTTTTCGGTTTGTGTAATCGTAATGGCGTGGTCGGTGTTCAGACGGTGTGTGCGGGCGGATTTTTGCCGCTTTCATGCCTGGCGGATTTGTTTACGCCGGGTATCGTAATGGGCCCCTAAGTTACTTATTTTCACTGGCCTACGTATGTACATTCTGATTTGCGATTACCAAATTGATTTTCGCAAAAATTCCCAAATTGGTAATCGCAAATCAGAAGCTTCGTACATCTAACCCAATATGACTCTTAATTCGCAATGTGTCAAATCAGTTTTATCTGGTTATTTCATCACGATTCACAATTAATGAAAAAAACTGCTAAGTTCCACTTGGAATTCATCACAAATTTGTTCTCTGTAGCACTTAGGGCCCGATTCCGATCTCGCTGGGAAAGCCCTACGGCCGACTGGCGCCCGTAGAGCTTTCTGTGCGACTATGACTCCTGGGCTCCGAGCGACAGAGTACGATGCGCTGCAGCGCTGACGGACTCGGGTCGCTCGGAGCACCATAGAAGTCAATGGGTGCCTGGTGTACATTGCGTACATGGGCTCCAATAGATCAAAAATGCACGTCTCGGACAAGGGTGCCCCCTGTCGCGGGGACGCATCGGTCCCGCCCGCACCATGCAGGCATGTATAGGGGGGACCCTTGGGACCCCCCCAGTGATCGAATCGTAGGGCCGCGGGTGAAGGGGGGTCCGCTACGGACCCCCGAATTCCGCTTCCCGGCGCTTTTTCGAGTCGGAGGCTCCGACTCGAACTGGCTGCTCAACGCTCGCATCGTACTTGGTCGATTGGAAATCGGACCCATTGCGCGCTGCGCGTCGATGAAGTCGGAGTCGTTTGGAGGGCGTCACTGATGGGTACGAGTCGGTCGGAGCGCGAGGCTATCCTCGCATCGTACTTACTTGCTCGTACAGCGGTACGAGTCGCCTGGAAACTGGGGCTACGAATCGGGCTCGCTCGCTATGGATCCCGTTCGGTGCCCTTCCCAGTGAGATCGGAATCGGACCCTAAGTTTTAGCCTCTGTAACACCTAGTTTTCCAGCCTACAAACATATCGAATTTCTGTAGAAGGGCTCAATATGGTATAAAGTATAAGCATTATTACACTTACTCTGAGGTACATGTACAGACTTTTTGTAATGGCTCAAGTTCTGTCTAAGACTCTTTACCTAGTGAACTGGTATAGAATACCAATATCTAAGAGAGATGCTATTGTCCTCTTCGATGCAGTGAAACTTCGTCAAACCCATGCTACCACACCTGATTGTGGGTGCCTGTGGGTTTCCTAATTTGGAGCCTTGAAAAATAATTTTCTTCATCAAAAGGCATTGTGTAAACAAGCCAGTGCTCAGATTTTTTTTCCTCTAAACTCCTTTCCACTCCTAGCTTTTAAACATTTTGATGATCAAGGGACTCTGTTGGACTTTAAGGCATCGTGCTCACCTAAACAAATGTTGCTGTTTTCAGCATTTAGTGGATTATTTATGTATCATTTCTGATAAAAATATTCACAGTTTTTCCAATTGTGCAATTCACTTTAGCAATATCAACACACAAGTGCTCCCCCCGCTGTCATTTAATCCATTCTGTTATGTTGAATACATATAGGTGGATCATCTAAGAGATTTCAAATAAGAAATATAGGTGAAATGATGTAAGGGATCTGATCTGTATTTACAGCTCCTTTCCCCGGCATGCAAGCCTTCCAGACATTCAGGGCTTCCCAATGTTAACTTAAATAATGGCTTGCTTCTCCCTGTCCCTAAAGAACCTGCCGCTACTTCTATGGCCACTCTCTACTCCACTGCCAGTGAGCCTACACTCAGGACTACATGCAGGTATGCCAGAGATAATAGGAACTCTTGCTAACCATCTAAGGCTCACATTCTGATCTGGTTAGAAATGCTGATGTGGTATTCCCTCACCTGGAATTACTGACACCCCAGGGATCAGTAATTTTCCACCTATACCCTATCTGGAGATTTCACTAGCACTAAACCTTAAAAAGTTCAAAGTGAATGGAGGAGAGAAACTATTGGAATGCAGACTGACTGTATTGGTTGGAATCCTAATTCAGTCTGTAACAGCTGAATCAAAATGACCACCAAACTCTGGTTGTGGGCCTATGTGTTCACATTCTTAAGTGGAAGAGAGTAGACTGAACCGACTGCTTTTAAGTAATCTGCTGTTTTAATTACTCTTTTAACTGTAATGAGTGAGGCACAATAGTATATTTTCACCTGCTATTAAATACATTGTGGCCAATTAATAATTAAGTACTTGTTTTTGAGGAGTTGCTTTTTGTTTAAAAGTGCTCATCATAACACTTTAAATAGCAATGCAACATATTTCCCTAGTATTCCATAATATGCTCAAGGAGAACATTTCTCAAGGGAATCATTTGTGGTCCACCTTTCATACTCACAGTGTTTAAAGAGAACTTTTTTGAAAATGGAGGCTGCTGCTGTTCCTTATCAACAGTTCTCTCATAGTGATCTGTACTCAGCCTTTGTCCTGGATGTCATTGTTTGTAGGTATCTGCATTCTCTTATTCTATACTAATTTCAGGCATATGCATTCAGGTATTTATTTTGTACTGATAAAACTTCATAGTGAGCAAAGCATTTGCCAGCAAAAAAATTGTGATTTGGGCTTTTTGCTAATGTTTGTAGTAACTACTTCAATTCAGCTTGTCGAAAATGACCATCTTTTGTGATGGGTACCCCCTGATTTCTGCCTTAATTGCTTTTGCTGGCTGTAGACTCTGTGCAGTTACAGCTGCTAACCAACGGTAACGAGCATGTGATCCTCCCTTCAACATGATAAAATTGGTACACCCCTAATTGGCATCGTTAACTTACCCAAAAGTCCCTAGCATGTGGTACAAAATATGCCTGTAAGTTAAATGTCACTAGTGGACTGCAGCACTTATTGTGCCATCTAGTACAGTGACAGTCTAAAACATTCCTTCAGACCTACGATTGTAGCCTGACTTAAGCAGCTTTTAAACTGCAATTCAGCCTGTGAAAATAAACCATTTTGACAGGTTTAAACCTTCCTGTTTCAAAACATTAATACTTTACCACCATTTGAAAAGTGGTGGTAACCCATTCGCAAATGAGAAGGGGTCCCTAAGGGATCCCTTCCCCTTTGAGAATGTTAAACAAGATACTTTTAAAAGTAGGCAGTGGTTCCACAGACCACTCGCTACTAAAAATAAATGATTGCTTTATTTAAAAAGCAATCACAGATATGGTGGTCTGCTGACCTCAGGAGGCCACCATCCCTGTGATGTTTGTCATTCCTAATGGGTCGTAAATTGTGACCTACCTTATTAATATTAAAGAGTTAGGTCGATTTGCCACCGACTAGGAATCGCTAAATGAGAAATACAACTTTCATACATTTAGAGAAGTGATTACAAAATAACTTTTCTGAAAATGTCGCTATTTGGAAATCACCATCCGAACGGTATATACATGTGGCGCAAAATGACGTAGTCTCATTTTGCATAATTACATGTAACTTCATGTCATTTTCCCTAAATTTTACATAATTATGCAAGAGCAAATTTTGTGAATTTTCCACATCCCTGATGTTTAGATAAATAACAGAATGATGCCATCTACCCCACACTGTCTCTCTCACCTAAACACAAATTCCAGTAAGTAAATAGTAATGAAATTAAAAGATTTGAAAGAAAGGAAATACTAAAAAGCTGAACGAGACACAGAGCCGAAATTCATGAATGTAAACACTATTGAAATCTCAGATACAATAAATTCGAATATCTTTCCACCAGTGGTAGAATGAGACACACCTATCCCCTCAGTGTGATTAAAGCACCCTTAATGCAGGGCATAACACAGGCCTTACAGCCACTGTGGCGTAGGAGGACCCCAACAATTCAGGGGCCCCTCAGGCCTTCAGGAGGTGCCCATTCCGTGCAAGGCCAATGAACATCTGTGAGATATGGGAAACCTAAGGGCCCCTCTTTGCATTCTGCAGGGGGGGCATAATTTTGCATTATGCCACTGCCTCAATGCCCCTTCCCTTGCAGAGCATGAGTCATGTTGGATGGATCATGATTCATGGAGTAGCAGAGCGTAGCTGCTATCTTGAAATGTATTTAAAGAACAATATTGGCAATGTAGATCAATTGTGTAGGGTGATGGAAGGATTGTAGTCTTTTAATGGCTAATGCACAGAATCAGGTAACCTTTTTTTGCATACTGTGAAGTGTCTAAGGGGATAATGAAGAAGTCTGAATGGGGGTACCACATGGTACACATAGTACACATACATGAGTGAATCTCATTGCTCAGCAATTTGATCCCAAAAAATATCAATATACACTGGCATCTCCAGAGGAAGGCCAGATTAGGCTTCTGCTGTATCCCCATTTGCCCTGTCACCCCTTCCCCACCTTGGGCCCCAACAACACAGCTGTTAAATGCAAATATATGCACATAAACAGACAAAGTCAAATTTTAACATCTTGCACAAGCATGTACATGTTTGTGTGTGTGTGTTTATATATGTTTATATATATACATATACATATATATATAATATATGCATATATATATATGTTTCAACTTGTCTTCCATTCTGCAAATTGCTCCGCAAAGCACTGAGCAGAAGAGTTGTTCTGTAAATCATTTATGAATGAACATTCAGTGATGTCATTTTGTCATTTTAGATGTCATCAGTGATGTTATCAATGATGTCATTGACCATGTCATGAGTGATGTAATATGTGAGGTCATAAACAGTGCATTGTGGGGACATAAGTTATAATTAGCCCAGGTAACTATAACTGCTGAATTTCGCTAGTTTTATACAAATTAAATCTGAGCCTAACTATAACTCCCCTGTAACCTTTGTTTTTTTCAGTCAATATATGTGTGTGTGTGTGTATTATCTACTGGCGGCCCCCTTCCCGTTCATTTTTTTTTTTTTATTAAAAAGGGGTCAGGCCCTGGGGATGGGGTCCCCAGGGCCCAAAAAAGTAAAAAGAAGGGGGGCCACACAGCCCCCCTTCCAAAAAAAAAACAAAAAAAAAACACGCGATCGTGCCGGAGGCCACGCCCCCTCCCAGCAACACTCTGCAAACGCGCCCTGTGGCGTGTTTTAAGTTGGGGGATTAAGTCCCCTTCAATCCTGAGGGTCCCTGGGGTCCAACTAGCCCACCAGGTACCTCCAGTAAGCGCCACAGAGCTGCGTGGCAGAGAGGTGTAAAAAGGGGCGTGGCCTCGGACCACCTCTCTGCAATGCAGGCCTGTGGCGCTTACTGGAAGTACCTGGTGGGCTAGTTGGGCCCCAGGGACCCTCAGGATTCAAGGTAACCTAATCCCCCAACTTAAAAAGCGCCACGGGGCGCGTTTGCACAGTGGTGAAGGGAGGGGGCAGGGCCGCAGGTGACATGTGTGCAAACACGCCCTGTGGCGCATTTTAAGTTGGGGAATTAATTCCCCTTGAATCCTGAGGGACCTTGGGGCCAACTAGCCCACCAGGTACCTCCAATAAGCGCCACAGCCCAACCTTGCAGAGAGGTGGTCCGAGGCCACGCCCCTTTTTACACCTCTCTGCAACGCAGCTCTGTGGCGCTTACTGGAGGTACCTGGTGGGCTAGTTGGACTCCAGGGACCCTCAGAATTCAAGGGGACTTAATACCCCAACTTAAAACGCGCCACGGGGCATGTTTGCATAGTGGTGAAGGGAGGGGGTGGGGCCTGATGTGACAAGTGTGCAAACGCGCTCCGTGGTGCGTTTTAAGTTGGGGGATTAAGTCCCCTTGTATCCTGAGGGTCCCTGGGGGCCAACTAGCCCACCAGGTACCTTCAGTAAGTGCAACAGAGTTGCTTTGCAGAGAGGTGTAAAGGGGCGTGGTCTCGGACCACCTCTCTGCAACGCAGCTCTGTGGTGCTTACTGGAGGTACCTGGTGGGCTAGTTGGGCCTTAGGGACCCTCAGGATTAAAGGGAGTAAATCTCCCAACTTAAAACGCGCCACGGGGCGCGTTGCACACTGTCACATCAGGCCCCACCCGCTCCCTTCACCACTGTGCAAACAGGCCCTCTGGTGCGTTCTAAGTTGGGGGATTAAGTCCCCTTGAATCCTGAGGGTCCCTAGCGTCCAACTAGCCCACTAGGTACCTCCAGTAAGCGCCACAGAGCTGCGTTGCAGAGAGGTGTAAACAGGGGAGTGGCCTTGGACCACCTCTGCATCGCAGCTCTGTGACGCTTACTGGAGGTACCTGGTGGGCTAGTTGGCCCCAGGGACCCTCAGGATTCAAGGGGAATTAATCCCCCAACTTAAAACCCGCCACAAGGTGTGTTTGCACAGTGGTGGAGGGAGGGGGCGGGCCTGAGGTGACATGTGTGTACTTATCCAATCACTCCGCCAAAACCCAAGCACTTATAAATTCACCATGCACTCTCCTTGCAGTATTCTAATCATCCAGTCAGTACCCATGCGCTCATGCAATGACCCATGCACTAACTCATGCACTGCTACAATACTCTGAGCACTACTGATGCAGTCCAGCCATCGCCCTGTCACTACCCATGCACTCCTCCTATCACCCAGCGAGCACCATGTACTTATCCAATCACTCCGCCAAAACCCAAGCACTTATAAATTCACCATGCATTCTCCTTGCATTACTCTAATCATCCAGTCAGTACCCATGCACTCATGCAATGACCCATGCACTAACTCATGCACTGCTACAATACCCTGAGCACTACTGATGCAGTCCCGCCATCGCCCTGTCACTACCCATGCACTCCTCAGATCACCCAGCGAGCACCATGTACTTATCCAATCACTCCGCCAAAACACAAGCACTTATAAATTCACCATGCACTCTCCTTGCAGTACTCTAATCATCCAGTCACTACCCATGTACTCATGCAATGACCCAGGCACTAACACAAGCACTGCTACAATTCCCTGAACACTACTGATGCAGCCCAGCCATCTCTTTTCACTACCCATGCACTCCTCCAATCACCCAGCCAGCACCATGTACTTATCCAATCACTCCGCCAAAACCCAAGCACTTATAGATTCACCATGCACTCTCCTTGCAGTACTCTAATCATCCAGTCAGTACCCATGCACTTATGCAATGACCCAGCAACTAACTCATGCACTGCTACAATACTCTGAGCACTACTGATGCAGTCCAGCCATCGCCCTGTCACTACGCATGCACTCCTCCGATCACCCAGCGAGCACCATGTACTTATGCAATCACTCCGCCAAAACCAAAGCACTTATAAATTCACCATGCACTCTCCTTGCAGTACTCTAATCATCCAGTCACTACCCATGTACTCATGCAATGACGCAGGCACTAACACATGCACTGCTACAATCCCCTGAGGACTACTGATGCAGTCCAGCCATCTCCTTGTCACTACCCATGCACTCCTCTAATCACCCAACCAGTAACATGTCCTTATCCAATCACTCCGCCAAAACATAAGCGTTTATAAATTCACCATCCACTCTCCTTGCAGTACTCTAATCATCCAGTCAGTACCCATGTACTCATCCAATGACCCAGGCACTAACTCATGCACTGCTACTATACTCTGAGCACTACTGATGCAGTCCAGCCATCGCCCTGTCACTACCCATGCACTCCTCCTATCACCCAGCGAGCACCATGTACTTATCCAATCACTCCGCCAAAACCCAAGCACTTATAAATTCACCATGCACTCTCCTTGCATTACTCTAATCATCCAGTCAGTACCCATGCACTCATGCAATGACCCATGCACTAACTCATGCACTGCTACAATACCCTGAGCACTACTGATGCAGTCCAGCCATCGCTCTGTCACTACCCATGCACTCCTCCTATCACCCAGCGAGCACCATGTACTTATCCAATCACTCCGCCAAAACACAAGCACTTATAAATTCACCATGCACTCTCCTTGCAGTACTCTAATCATCCAGTCACTACCCATGTACTCATGCAATGACCCAGGCACTAACACATGCACTGCTACAATCCCCTGTGCACTACTGATGCAGCCCAGCCATCTCTTTGTCACTACCCATGCACTCCTCCAATCACCCAGCCAGCACTAGGTACTTATCCAACCACTCCGCCAAAACCCAAGCACTTATAGATTCACCATGCACTCTCCTTGCAGTACTATAATCATCCAGTCACTACCCATACACTCATGCAATGACCCATGCACTAACTCATGCACTGCTACAATACTCTGAGCACTACTGATGCAGTCCAGCCATCGCCCTGTCACTACCCATGCACTCCTCCGATCACCCAGCGAGCACCATGTACTTATCCAATCACTCCGCCAAAACCGAAGCACTTATAAATTCACTGTGCACTCTCCTTGCATTACTCTAATCATCCAGTCAGTACCCATGCACTCCTGCAATGACCCATGCACTAACTCATGCACTGCTACAATACCCTGAGCACTACTAATGCAGTCCAGCCATCGCCCTGTCACTACCCATGCACTCCTCCTATCACCCAGCGAGCACCATGTACTTATCCAATCACTCCCCCAAAACCGAAGCACTTATAAATTCACTGTGCACTCTCCTTGCATTACTCTAATCATCCAGTCAGTACCCATGCACTCATGCAATGACCCATGCACTGCTACAATACCCTGAGCACTACTGATGCAGTCCAGCCATCTCCCTGTCACTACCCATGCACTCCTCCAATCACCCAGCGAGCACCATGTACTTATCCAATCACTCCGCCAAAACACAAGCACTTATAAATTCACCATGCACTCTCCTTGCAGTGCTCTAATGATCCAGTCACTACCCACGTACTCATGCAATGACGCAGGAACTAACACATGCACTGCTACAATCCCCTAAGGACTACTGATGCAGTCCAGCCATCTCCTTGTCACTACCCATGCACTCCTCCAATCACCCAACCAGTTCCATGTCCTTATCCAATCACTCCGCCAAAACACAAGCGTTTATAAATTCACCATCCACTCTCCTTGCAGTACTCTAACCATCCAGTCAGTACCCATGTACTCATCCAATGACCCAGGCACTAACTCATGGCAAATACAGAGGAGGTCATGCTAATCACAGGGGTAGCCCAACGCATAGTGTTCCCTAGTGTATGTAGGTGTTTTCACTGTATTCTAGGTGTCTTTTAGCATAGCACTGGCTCTAGGGCCGGTTAGTCAGAGTCAGTTACCACCAGTACCCGTCAGCAAAAAGTTGGGGGCACAGGAGGACTTTCTGCTCCTCTGTTGGTTCTTTCTGCACATCTCTTGCTTCTTCTTGCACTTTTCTTCGTCTTTCTGGACTTCTGTTGCCTCTTTCTGCATGTCTTGCTTCTTTGTGCGCTTGTCTTCCTCTTTCTTCACATGTCCTACCTTTGTAGGCCTAGTTAGAAATTAGCATTTAAAAAACCTTTGAAATTCACTGAAAAAACCATAGGTTTCAGGGACGTTATAGGTAGAAATTAGCATTTAAAAAACCTTTGAAATTCACTGAAAAAACCGTAGGATTCAGGGACGTTATAGTTAGAAATTAGCATTTAAAAAACCTTAGAAATTCACTGAAGAAAACCATAGGTTTTAGGGACAGTTATAGTTAGTTGGACATTTCACTCGTACAAAACCATAGAAATTCCCCCGTTATAGTTAGTTCAGCTAACTATAACTCGCGCCCTCGCAATGCACTGCTGATGACGTCACATATTACATCACTCATGACATGGTCAGTGACATCACTGATGACATCACTGATGACATCACTGATGACATCATCCATGTGACTGTGTGTTTCTGTAAAGTTTAAATATGTTTAATATATATAGGGAAAGGCGTATTGAATGAGTGGGTGTATAAGTGTCTGAATGGATGATTTAGTAGGTGCGTGACTGACTCTATAAGTGAGTGATTAAACGTATCTTACTGAATGCATGGGTTAGTGACTAAACTGTGTGAATGTCTGTATCCGTCTGTCTGTTGGTGTGTAAGCGGCTGCATGGGTTTGCGAATAGCTACATCAGTGTCTACATGGGTTATTGATTGGTTGTCTGAGTATCTGTATGGGTACCTGAGTGTTTGTGTGGGTGGGGTGTGTGTGACTCTGTGCATAGATGTGTGAGTGGGTGATTCACTGGGTGCATGGTTTCAAGAGTGCATCTGTGATGGACTGTATGGGTGGGTTAGTGTGTGTATGGGTGTGTTAATGAGTGAATGTATATCTCAGTGGTACATTTGTGAGTAACTACATATAGGAAAGGCAGTATATATGTGTGTTGGAGTATATAAATGGGTATAAGTGAGAGTGTGTGATTGTGAGAGTGGCTGTATGGATGAGTGTGTACTTGTATCAGTGATTGTATAAGAGTGTAAGAATGTGCTAGTATTTGTATGAGTAAGTGAGCTGGTGCGTGTATAACTATATAGGTGACTAAATGGCAGGAGTGATTAATTATTTGCATGACTGACTAGGTGTGTGAGTACCTCTATGGATGAGTGATGGTGTGTGAGTGTCTATATAGGTGTATGAGTGCATATGATAGTCCTGTACTGAGTGACCGTAAGTATGAGTGACTGTACGGGTGAGTGAGTGGATGTGTGTGTAGACCTAAGAATCAGTGAGTGTGTATGTAGTTATTGGTGTTGGAGTGTCTATGGTTTTGACAATGGCAGTCTGTAATTTAGAGTGGGTGTATCAAAAGTTATATTAGGGTGTGAGAAGATGCATCAAATTATCACATTGATGATGTCATCAGTGATGTCATCAGTGATGTCATTTGAGATGTCATCAGTGATGTCATCAGTGATGTCACTGACCATGTCATGAGTGATGTAATATGTGACGTCATCAGCAGTGCATTGCGGGGCGGGAGTTATAGTTAGCTGAACTAACTATAACGGGGAATTTCTATGGTTTTGTACGAGTGAAATGTCCAACTAACTATAACTGTCCCTAAAACCTATGGTTTTTTCAGTGAATTTCTAAGGTTTTTTAAATGCTAATTTCTAACTATCACGTCCCTGAAACCTATGGTTTCTTCAGTGAATTTCAAAGGTGTAGGAGAGTAGGAGCTGCTTCACATGGGTACCCCCACTTTTTGATGATGCTTCACTGTTTTTCGACTTTAGTCTGGCTGGGGCCCTGCTAATCAGAACCCCAGCCTAGCTGCTTCCTCTCTAAAATGGTTTCCATGTGCCTTAGGCACATCTCTGATTGAAATCTGGAGTGCCCTTATAAGTCCCTAGTATATGGTATACTATGTACCCAGGGCATAGGTACCTCAGAGACCTACCAGGGGCTGCAGCATGTATTGTGTCACCCCTGGAAGGCCATCCAAAATGACACCACAGGTCTGCTACTGCAGCCTGGGTAAGGTACTGTGATATAGGTTACCTATATCACTACATATGTACACACATATAAACCTATAAGTCACTCCTATGGCAGGCCTTATCAATCCTGAAGGCAGAGTGCTTGGTTCTTATGTGAGAGGGTACCCCTGCATGAGCAGAGCCCCTCTGCAGCATTCGGAGACCCTTCTCTGATGCTGTTTGTAGTGCAGCCTGACCATATACTCTTAAGTGCATTATATCCTCGCGGTACAATGCTAACTTTGGACTGGCTGCACCAAAACATGTTGTGTTTGGTGTCAAACATCTTGGAATACTACCACCCCGCCAGTTCTGGCGGCGGGGGTAGCATTACACCCTTCTAGAGGGAGAGACATGTACACACCGGCCTGCCCGGTAACTTCTTTCCAGAGCCCTGGCATCACAAAATGGATGCCGCTGCCACAGACACGGGTCTGGCCTCCTGCTGCTGACTGAAACTCCGGCAGGGGAGGCCTGGACAATAGGTTTCCTGTCGCAGGGAGGTGTAACCACCTCCCCAGACAGGATAATGTGTATTGGGGCTCAGAAGTCCTGCACTGGGGGCACACTTGGTGTCCCTGTGCATATGCCAGTTCAAACCGGTTGCAGGGGCTACCTGCCCCTGCTCTGGTGCGAAACTGGACAAAGGGAATGGGTGTAACCACCCCTCTTCCCTGACCCTCCCATAGGTGGGTCCCCAGAGTATGTCCAACCCCTAACTTGGTATAAGTATGGGACCCCAGTCCTTAGGACTTTAGATTTACCTGGACGAAACTCTGATACAGAATCCTGGACCTTCGACGCTCTACTTTAAGATTAGAGGACTGAAGAATCTCCCTTGGGGTCAAGGAGTGACTCCCCTGCTTGGCAGGCACCTAAGAAGCAATTGTCCCATCTGCATCGCTGAAGCTCCCGCCGGACACCGAAGTCTTTGCATCACCAGATGTAGATTTCCAAACTTCCCCGAGGCTGCCCTGAGTCCCCAGCAAAGCTGAAGCCCATAGCTGTCGTGGGTAATGTGGAACCGTGACCCCTGCACACCGAGTACTTTTGCAAGTGCATCCTCTTCCTGGTCTCCCACAAAGTTGTGCTTTGGGCTCCGAGTAGCTCCCGCCTCCAGCACCGACTGCACCGAAGATCACTGGCCTCCACTCCACGAGTGTCCTGTAAGCCAGCTCCAAGTACGTCCACTCAAGGCTCCTTTGCGGTCGCTAGTTCGTTGGCTAGTGGGCCCTCCTGAAGGCAACTCTTCTTTTTCTTGGGCTTTCCTGGTTGCTCCAGATGTGCCCTGACTTACCTTCGCTGGGTGAGTCCCTCAGACCTTGCTGGTCTGTACCACCATCCTTCTTCTATTTCCACGTGACTTGCCATTGCCAAGGCTTGTTGGGTCCAATCCGGTCGCCGACACCCCTGCAATCGACAGACATTGTGGGACAGCTCGAATCCAGCTCCTGGTTGTCGTCGACGCCTCCTGGACCTCGTGGCTGAAGAGTCAAGATGACTGTCAACCTACCTGAAGCACCCGACATCGGTGGGCATCTGCTCATCGCCTTCCTGGTCACTGGCTAGTGACCCAGACTCTGTCCCCTCTGCTTTCAGGTTCTTCAAATCTTCGATCCACCTTTGGATCCACCCGAACACTTTCGACTTGGTCGCCAGCAGCACTTTGCAGCAGATCGCCATTGAAAACGACGACGAAACCCGACCCCGAAAGACACCTTTGCACCCGGCTTCCCTGGGTGAGGTAACTCGAGTACTCCGGTGCTCCCGTGGGTATAGACTCTAGAACAACCTAGTTCTAAAGGGGTTTGCTCCAAGTCCTCCTCTAAGTGTCCTTTTTCTTTAAAACTCCAACTGCGACATTCCCCATAGAAGTCAACGGCGGCTCGCGGCTGTGTTCTCACACTGCACGCGTCCCCCGTGGGTCCCCTGTGTCACTACCTTGGGTGGTTCCTTGAGGGCCAAGCACTTCTACAGGCTCTAGGCCTTGTGTCTAGCTCAGTCGTGGTTCTTATACCACTTTATTGGTATATGGTTTGAGTACGCCCCTAGGGCTCAAACGTGTATTTGTGCTATTACTGTTGATAACTGACTTGTAACTTATGTACTTCAAACTCTAACCTCATAAAGAGACTAGAGGGGTGTGTTTAAGACTAAATACATATATTTTAAATATATACCTGGTGTGGTCCTCTTTCATTTGGTCACTCAAGAGATTATAGACTGGTAAAACAAGCTGCTTTACATTCCTTCAAGACTTAGCCTGAAGGCTGCTCTCCATAGCTACCACTAGGATAGCTTTCAATAAAGGTTGTCTTTAACCTATCTCCAATAAGGGGTTGTTTGGACTGGTGCAAGGTGCCCACTATAATTAGTGGACAGCATATACCAGGCCAACTTCTCACATTGGTGTGCAGCGTGTGGGATTCCAGCTTGCTATTGTTTTACCAGATAATCTCAATTGAGTTGATCAACTGAAAACCACTAAGGGTACCTTAGGTACATATAAAACAAGCTTAGGATACAGTAAGTTCTACTGAACTTAGAGTTGTGTGTTAAGGGATAGCACACCCTTTCTACAACTCAAGAGAGTTTAGTAGGCCACACTAGAGTAGGTAGTGCATACACCACACCACACTAGTAATGTCTTTAGGGCCAGGAACCAGTGGGTCCCAGCCAGAAGCCAATGGGCTTCTTCCCTCCAAGTATGATAATCTCCCATTCTTGGAATTGAGAGCATTAAGCACTGCTAGGAAACTAAAGACAGGCAAAAGTGCCAACACCCAACGCCTCATAGAGGTACTCCTGCTGGATGATCTCAGAAGACTACCAGGGTCTGAAGGGGTAGGCAGACAGGGTGGGGCAGAAGATGAGGAAGGGGCCAGGGGTGAAAGCACCCAGGACCCCCCCTCTGAAACTGGCCAGGAAGGTGAAAATGACCTTGAGCTGGAAAACCCAGCTATTCTTGTGGAGGAAGAGGAGGATCAGACTGACCTCCCATTTGTCCCCCCAGGAAGAGTTGTGAGTGTGCCCAGAAGGCCTAGATCTCCTTCTCAGGAGTCTAACCACTCTGACACCTCAATAGGGACCTCTGTTTCCTCTCATAGGAGGGAATCCTCTCATGAAAGGAAAGAGAGACTGCTCAAGTATGGAGAAGCTCAGTTGAGACTCAGAAGAGAGCAGTTGGCTATAGACAGGGAGTCCCTAGAGCTTGAAAAGCAAAGAAAAAGATGGGACTAGAGTCCCATGGTGGCAGCAATTTCCCCAGAGATAGGGAAAGGTCTTATGACCATAGAAACCTGAGCAAGATTGTCCCTCCCTACCAGAGTGGGGATGACATCCACAAATGGATAACTGCACTGGAGAGGGCCTGTAAAGTACAGAGGGTCCCTCAGGAGCAGTGGGCAGCAATCTTGTGGCTCTCCTTTGCAGACAAAGGTAGAGACAAGCTCCTCACTGTTAGAGAAGAGGATGCTGACAATTACAAAGTCTTGAAGAGTGCTCTGATTGATGGGTTTGGCCTAACAACTGAACAATACAGGTTAAAGTTCAGAGATACCCAAAAAGCACAGACTCAAGACTGGGTGGACTATGTGGATTGTTCTGCTAAGGCTCTGGAAGGTTGGTTGATGGGCAGTAAGGTATGTGACTTCACAGGATTGTACAATCTTATCATGAGGGAGCAGATTCTTAATAACTGTCAAAATCAGCTGTTGCATCAGTACCTGGTGGACTCTGATCTGACCTCTCCCCAATAATTGGGAAAGAATGCAGACAAATGGGTCAGAACCAGGGTGAGGCAGAAGGTACAGAACCAAGGTGGTGACCCAAAGAAGCAAGATTCTAAGAACTCTGATAAGGGTGGGGAGAAGGATAAAGACCAGAAGTCTTCACAAGGCCCCCAAAAATCTTCTTCAGGTGGGGATTCACAGTCTAACAAAGGGAAAGGCCAAAAGAAACCATGGTGCAAAGTCTGTAAGCAAAAGACACACTGGACCAGTGATTGCAAAGACTCTATTCCAGCCCCCACCAATGCCCCTAAGGCACCTGTTCCCCCTAGTGCAGTTACAAATGGTGGTGGGAGCACACAGGCCAAGGGTTTAGTAGGGTTGACCCTGGGTAATGAGATGAGCTCTGGCCTAGTCAGAGAATTCACTCAGGCTGTCCTAGTCTGTGATGGAGGCATGGATGTGACCTCCTCTATGAGTCCCAGTAATCTGGGCAAGTACAGGCAACATCCCTTAATCAATGGAAAAGAGGCTTTGGCATTTAGGGACACAGGGGCAAGTGTCACCATGGTGACACAAGACCTTGTGGATCCTGGGCAGATTATACTTGGTGAAATGTACCAAGTGACCAATGCTAGCAGTGTCAGAACAGACCATACTCTGGCAGTTGTTAACTTCTCCTGGGGAGGGGTAACTGGCCTTAAGAAGGTTGTGGTGAGTGCAAACCTACCAGTGGAATGCTTGCTTGGCAATGATCTTGAAACTTCAGCTTGGGCAGAAGTGGAGCTCAGGACCCATGCAGAAATGCTGGGGATCCCTGCAGATGTGTTTGCTGTGACCAGGTCACAGAGCAAAATGTCTAACACTGAACATTCCTTGGATTCTGAAATAATGGACCAAGTGCCATCCAAGAGGAGGAGTAGTAGGGTAAAGGCAGTGCCTTCCCCCTTGGCTCAGAAGGAAGATCAGTCTCTTCAGGGAGATGATCTCAGTCCTGAGGAAGGAAATGTCCCAGAGGAGCTTGAGCCTGATCAGGTTGAGTTCTTAGGGACAGGGGGCCCTTCCAGGGCAGATCTGAGCCAGGAGCAGCAGAGCTGCCCCTCTCTTGAACCCCTCAGACAGCAAGCTGCTGCTGAGGCTGCTGGGAATGCTAGTGGTCCCCATAAAGTATATTGGGATGATGGACTCTTGTTCTCAGAGTGTAGAGACCCCAAGCCTGGTGCCACCAGGAGGTTGGTTATACCTCTGAAGTTCAGGGGCTTCCTATTGACCCTAGCCCATGATAATCCCCTAGCAGGTCACAGACTTGTCCCTCACTTTCACTGGCCCCACAAGTCTGAAGACACCAAGGAGTTTTGTCGCTCCTGTGTAACCTGCCAAGCCAGTGGGAAGGCAGGTGGCACCACAAAGGCCCCCCTGATACCACTACCTGTGGTGGGGGTTCCCTTTGAGAGAGTGGGGATTGATATTGTGGGTCCCATGTATCCCCAAACAGCATCTGGGCACAGGTTTATCCTGGTGGTGGTGGACCATGCCACTAGGTACCCAGAGGCTATTCCCCTTAGGACATCTACAGCACCTGTGGTGGCAAGAGCCCTCCTGGGAATTTTCTCAAGAGTATGCTTCCCTAAGGAGGATGTATCAGACAGGGGTGCAAACTTTATGTCTGGAAACTTGAAGGCAATGTGGAAGGAGTGTGGAGTGACTTACAAGTTCACCACACCCTATCACCCACAATGCAATGGTTTAGTTGAAAGATTCAACAAAACCTTAAAGGGCATGATTAAAGGGCTCCCAGAAAAGCTTAGGCGAAGATGGGACATACTCTTGCCCTGCCTTTTATTTGCATACAGGGAGGTGCCTCAAAAGGGGTTGGCTACAGCCCTTTTGAACTTTTGTTTGGTCACCCTGTCAGGGGTCCATTGTGCTTGGTAAAGGAAGGATGGGAGTTACCTCTCAAGCCCCCAAAGCATGACATAGTGGACTATGTACTTGGTCTCCGCTCCAGGATGGCTGAATACATGAAAAAGGCAAGTAAAAGCCTTGAGGCTAGCCAGGAACTGCAAAAAGCCTGGCATGACCAAAAGGCTGTGCTGACTGTTTACCAGCCAGGACAGAAGGTGTGGGTGCTGGAGCCAGTGGCCCCAGCAGCTCTCCAAGACAAGTGGAGTGGACCCCATACCATTGTTGAACAGAAGGGTGAGGTCACCTATTTAGTAGACCTAGGAACACCCAGGAGTCCCCACAGGGTTCTCCATGTCAACAGACTGAAACCATATGTGGACAGGGCAGACATGGGCTTGCTCGTGGCTACTGATGAAGGACAGGAGGAAGAGAGTGACCCACTCCCTGACCTGCTCTCACAGAACCCTGATGATGGGTCAGTGGATGGTGTAGCCTTGGCAGGCAGCCTCACTGCTCCGCAGCAAACTGATTGTAGACAAGTGCTCAATCAGTACAGACATATGTTCTCTCTGACTCCAAGTCAGACCACCTGGTGCACTAATGAAGTGGACACTGGGGACAGTCTGCCTATTAAAAATAAGATTTATAGGCAACCTGACCATGTCAGGGACTGTATCAGGACAGAAGTCCAGAAAATGTTGGATTTGGGAGTTATTGAACCCTCAGATAGCCCTTGGGCTAGTCCAGTGGTCCTTGTGCCAAAACCTCACACCAGTGGTGGGAAAAGAGAGATGAGGTTTTGTGTGGACTACAGGGGTCTCAATGCAGTCACTAGGACTGATGCCCATCCAATACCCAGGGCAGATGAGCTAATAGACACTTTGGCCTCAGCCAAGTATCTAAGCACATTTGACCTAACAGCTTGCTACTAGCAGATCAGGCTAGCTGATGATGCAAAGCCAAAGACAGCATTCTCAACCCCTAGTGGGCATTATCAATTTGTGGTAATGCCCTTTGGTCTGAAGAATGCACCTGCCACTTTTCAGAGGTTGGTGAATACAGTCCTTACAGGTCTGGAAGCCTATAGTGCAGCATATCTAGATGATATTGCTGTCTTTAGCTCCACCTGGGAGGATCACCTGGTCCACCTCAGAAATGTTTTGCAGGCCCTGCAGAAAGCAGGCCTAACTATCAAGGCCACACAGTGCCAGATAGGGCAGAGTCAGGTTGTGTACCTGGGCCACCTTGTGGGTGGAGGCCAGGTTCAACCATTGCAGAGCAAGATCCAGACCATCATGGACTGGACTGCTCCAACTACCCAGACTCAGGTGAGAGCCTTTTTAGGCCTGACTGGGTCCCAAAGGAGATTTGTCAAGGGGTATGGATCAATAGTGACACCCCTGAATGACTTAACTTCCAAGAAAATGCCCAAAAAGGTTCAGTGGAGTTAGCTGTCAAAAGGCATTTGATGACCTGAAGCAGGCCATGTGCACTGCTCCCATTCTACAGAGTCCTGATTACTCCAAGAAGTTCATTGTCCAAACAGATGCATCTGAATTGGGGGTAGGGGCTGTACTGTCACAATTGAATGATGAAGGTCAGGATCAGCCAGTAGCTTTTATTAGCAGAAGGCTGACCCCTAGAGAGAAACGTTGGTCAGCCATAGAGAGGGAGGCCTTTGCTGTGTTTTGGGCTCTGAAGAAGTTGAGGCCATACTTGTTTGGTACTCACTTCCTTGTTCAAACAGACCACAAGCCCCTCCTATGGCTAAAACAAATGAAGGGTGAAAACCCCAAACTGCTTAGGTGGTCCATTTCCCTACAGGGGATGGACTTTACAGTGGAACATAGACCTGGGAGTAACCATGCCAATGCAGATGGACTTTCTAGGTACTTCCACTTAGAACATGAAGACTCAACTGGTCAAGGTTAGTTTAATGTCCCTACGTTTGGGGGGGTTGTGTAGGAGAGTAGGATCTGCTTCACATGGGTACCCCCACTTTTTGCTGATGCTTCACTGTTTTTCGACTTTAGTCTGGCTGGGGCCCTGCTAATCAGAACCCCAGCCTAGCTGCTTCCTCTCTAAAATGGTTTCCATGTGCCTTAGGCACATCTCTGATTGGAATCTGGAGTGCCCTTATAAGTCCCTAGTATATGGTATACTATGTACCCAGGGCATAGGTACCTCAGAGACCTACCAGGGGCTGCAGCATGTATTGTGCCACCCCTGGAAGGCCATCCAAAATGACACCACAGGTCTGCTACTGCAGCCTGGGTAAGGTGGTGCATGCACCCCTTACTGTGATATAGGTTACCTATATCACTACATATGTACACACATATAAACCTATAAGTCACTCCTATGGCAGGCCTTATCAATCCTGAAGGCAGAGTGCTTGGTTCTTATGTGAGAGGGTACCCCTGCATGAGCAGAGACCCTCTGCAGCGTTTGGAGACCCTTCTCTGATGCTGTTTGTAGTGCAGCCTGACCATATACTCTTAAGTGCATTATATCCTTGCGGTACAATGCTAACTTTGGACTGGCTGCACCAAAACATGTCGTGTTTGGTGTCAAACATCTTGGAAAACTACCCCCCCACCAGTTCTGGCGGCGGGGGTAGCATTCCACCCTTCTAGAGGGAGAGACATGTACACACCGGCCTGCCTAGTAACTTCTTTCCAGAGCCCTGGCATCACAAAATGGATGCCGCTGCCACAGACACGGGTCTGGCCTCCTGCTGCTGACTGAAACTCCAGCAGGGGAGGCCTGGACAATAGGTTTCCTGTCGCAGGGAGGTGTAACCACCTCCCCAGACAGGATAATGTGTATTGGGGCTGGGCGGGAGCACTCTCTGGTGCTCAGAAGTCCTGCACTGGGGGCACACTTGGTGTCCCTGTGCATATGCCAGTTCAAACCAGTTGCAGGGGCTACCTGCCCCTGCTCTGGTGCGAAACTGGACAAAGGCAATGGGTGTAACCACCCCTCTTCCCTGACCCTCCCATAGGTGGGTCCCCAGAGTATGTCCAACCCCCTAACTTGGTATAAGTATGGGACCCCAGTCCTTAGGACTTTAGATTTACCTGGACGAAACTTTGATACAGAATCCTGGACCTTCGACGCTCTACTTTAAGATTAGAGGACTGAAGAATCTCCCTTGGGGTCAAGGAGTGACTCCCCTGCTTGGCAGGCACCTAAGAAGCAATTGTCCGGTCTGCATCGCTGAAGCTCCCGCCGGACGCTGAAGTCTTTGCATCACCAGACTTAGATTTCCAGACTTCCCCAAGGCTGCCCTGAGTCCCCAGCAAAGCTGAGGCCTGTAGCTGTTGTGGGAAACGTGGAACCATGACCCCTGCACACCGAGTACTTTTGCAAGTGCATCCTCTTCCACAAAATTGTGCTTTGGGCTCCGAGTAGCCCCCGCCTCCAGCACCGACTGCACCAAAGATCACTGGCCTCCACTCCGCGAGTGTTCTGTAAGCCAGGTCCAAGTGCGTCCACTCGAGGCTCCTTCGCAGTCGCTAGTCTGTTGGCTAGTGGGCCCTCCCGAAGGCAAATCTTCTTTTGCTTAGGCTTTCCTGGTTGCTCCAGATGTGCCCTGACTTACCCTTGCTGGGTGAGTCCCTCAGACCTTGCTGGTCTGTACCACCGTCCTTCTTCTATTTCCACGTGACTTACCGTTGCCAAGGCTTGTTGGGTCCAATCCGGTCGCCGATACCCTTGCAATTGACAGACATTGTGGGACAGCTCGAATCCAGCTCCTGGTTGTCGTCGACGCCTCCTGGACCTCGTGGCTGAAGAGTCAAGACGACCGTCAACCTACCTGAAGCACCCGACATCGGTGGGAATCTGCTCATCGCCTTCCTGGTCACTGGCTAGTGACCCAGACTCTGTCCCCTCTGCTTTCAGGTTATTCAAATCTTTGATCCACCTTTGGATCCACCCGAACACTTTCGACTTGGTCGCCAGCAGCACTTTGCAGCAGATCGCCATTGAAAACGACGACGAAACCCGACCCCGAAAGACACCTATGCACCCGGCTTCCCTGGGTGAGGTAACTCGAGTACTCCGGTGCTCCCGTGGGTATAGACTCTAGAACAACCTAGTTCTAAAGGGGTTTGCTCCAAGTCCTCCTCTAAGTGTCCTTTTTCTTTAAAACTCCAACCATGACATTCCCCATAGAAGTCAACTGCGGCTCGCGGCTGTGTTCTCACACTGCACGCGTCCCCCGTGGGTCCCCTGTGTCACTACCTTGGGTGGTTCCTTGAGGGCCAAGCACTTCTACAGGCTCTAGGCCTTGTGTCTAGCTCAGTCGTGGTTCTTATACCACTTTATTGGTATATGGTTTGGTACGCCCCTAGGGCTCAAACGTGTATTTGTGCTATTACTGTTGATAACTGATTTGTAACTTATGTACTTCAAACTCTAACCTCATAAAGAGACTAGAGGGGTGTGTTTAAGACTAAATACATATATTTTAAATATATACCTGGTGTGGTCCTCTTTCATTTGGTCACTCAAGAGATTATAGACTGGTAAAACAAGCTGCTTTACATTCCTTCAAAACTTAGCCTGAAGGCTGCTCTCCATAGCTACCACTAGGATAGCTTTCAATAAAGGTTGTCTTTAACCTATCTCCACTAAGGGGTTGTTTGGACTGGTGCAAGGTGCCCACTATAATTAGTGGACAGCATATACCAGGCCAACTTCTCACAAAAGGTTTTTTAAATGCTAATTTCTAACTATAACATCCCTGAAACCTATGGTTTTTTCAGTGAATATATATATATATATATATATATATATATATATATATATATATATATATATATTTATATATATATATATCTCTCCAAACCTCCAAAGACACTCCGAAAGGAAGACGGGGCACTCAAGGCTGTGATTCCCAGTGGATTTTTTATTTCTCACTCAACACGAACACGGTCTCACAGGACGCGTTTCAGCTACTGCCTTCTTCTTCTATATATATAATTCACTGAAAAAAACACAGGTTTCAGGAACGTTATAGGTAGAAATTAGCATTTTATAAACCATAGAAATTCACTGAAAAAAACACAGGTTTCAGGGACGCTATAGTTAGGAATTAGCATTTAAAAAGCCTTAGAAATTCATAGAAAAAAACACAGGATACAGCAATGTTATAGTTAGGCTGACATTTCACTCGTACAAAACCAAAGAAAGTCAGCCATTATAGTTAGCTGATCTAACTATAATTCGCGCCCCCTCAATGCACTGCTGATAACGTCACATATTACATCACTCATGACATGGTCAGTGACATCACTCATGACATCACTCATGAAAACTCAAATGACATCACTGATGACATCAATGATGACATCATCCAGTGAGTGTGAGTGTTTCTAAAAAGTTTAAGAATATTATATATTTATTTATATATACTCCAAGGTGTATTGAAGAATGAATGGGTGTATAAGTGTCTGTATGGATGATTTAGTGGGTGCGTGACTGACTGTATAAGTGAGTGATTATTAGGGGCGGGCGGAATTTGCGTAGTCGCGCTACGCAAAGCTCCGTGAAACGGTAAAAAATCTCCACGAGCACGCAAAAGTTCCGCGAACACGCGGAATTGCTTGTTCCGCCCGTTCGCAATGCTTTTTTCCTGTTCGCGAATGCTGTTTGCGTGCTCGGGGATAAATATCTCGCAAACACGCATTTTGAAAGTGCGAACAAGCAACAAATTCAGCGAAGTCGCGGATCGCAGAATTTTTGGCAATTTCGCGTTCTCCGCGGAACGCGAAATTACCCAAATTCCGCAAATTCCGCGAGCGGAATGGAATTTACCGCCCAGGTCTAGTGATTATACGTGTCTCAGTGAATTTATGGGTGAATGACTAATCTGTGTGAATGTCTGTATCAGTCTGTCAGTTGGTGTGCAAGTGGCTGCATGGGTTGGTGAGTAGCTGCATCAGTGTCTATATGGGTTATTGATTGGTCATCTGAGTACCTGAATGGGTGCCTGAGTTTCTGTGTGGGTGGGTGAGGGGGGTGTGACTCCCTGCATGGATGTGTGAGTGTGTGAATCACTGGGTATATGGGTTCATGAGTGTGTGTACGAGGGGCTGTATGGGTGAGCGAGTGTGCGCATGGCTGTGTCGGTGAGTGAATGGATGTCTCAGTGGTATATGGGTGAGTAACTGCATATGTGAAAGGCAGTATATGTGAGTGTTGGAGTATATAAGTGACTACAAGTGTGAGTGAGTGATTGTGAGAGTGGCTGTATGTGTGAGTGTGTGTTTGTGTCAGTGATTGTATTGAAGAGTAAGTATGTGTTAGTATCTGTATGGAAAAGTGAGGTGGTGTGTATAACTGTATAGGTGAATAAGTGGCAGTATTATTGACTTTTTGGGTGAGGACTAGGTGTGTGAGTAGCTCTATGGGTGACTGACTGTATGAGTGGCTGTGTTGGGTGTATGAGTGGATATATCAGTGGCTGTATTGGGGAGTGACTGGGTGTATGAGTGCCTGTATGGGTGAGTGAGTGGATGTGTATGTAGAACTATGAATCAGTGAGTGGGTATGTACGTAATGGTGTCGGTGTGTCAATTGTTTTTAGAATGGTAGTCTGAAATTTGGAATGGGTGTATAAAAGGTTATAGTGAGGTGTGAATAGGTGTATCAGAGATTATGTGGAAGATGTCATCAGTGATGTCATCTGTGATGTCATTTGAGATGTCATCAGTGATATCATCAGTGATGTCACTGACGATGTCATGAGTGATGTAATATGTGAGGTCATAAGCAGTGCATTGTGTGAGCTTGAGTTATAGTTAGCTCACTAACTATAACGGCTGAATTTCACTGGTTTTGTATGAGTGAATTCTAAGCCTAACTATAACATCCCTGTAACCTTTGTTTTTTTCTGTGAATTTCTGGGGTTTTTAAATGCTAATACCTAACTATAACATCCTTGTACCTTTGTTTTTTTCAGTCAATTTCTAAGGTTTATAAATGTATATCTCCCAACTTTACCGTCCATGTAAATTTATTTTGCCAGTGATTTTAAAAAAATATTTTTTTACTTGTATTGTTCATTATAACATCTGACTACTTTACACATTTTCTTTTTTTCCTTATTCATAGCCGATTATTGGCAACAGGGTCTGCCTGTGGCTAGATCTTGGTGCGAACATGTGCATGCATCCAAATTATTATTATTTTTACATTTCATAATAGCAAATTTCTAAATGACCCTCTTTTATTTCTTTCGTCTTTTTGTTCTCATAATTTTTTTTATTTTGAAAATATTTGTGATGTTGCAGCGACGTTGTGAAACCGAGCGAATTTATAAACAGTGCAAAACATACATTTAACAATTTCAGACACAGTAATGATCACTTGGGGTTTTGTAGGTAACCCTTTAAAATTATGCATCTTCTTTTCTTTTCAAATGAGTTCCTAATTTTTTTCCTCTCTGCTTTAGCCTGCTCTCTGGTGATGTCATCATCTGCGATGCTTGTGCCATTTTCAATATTTGGGATTTGCATATATTAAGATACCCTGGACTTTTCTGTATCCTAGAGGTTTTCTAATAAAGGAAAGAATTATTATGTTTTACATTCCTTTTAATTTCAAAATGCTGTTTAATATATTTTCCAGATTTTACAATGTCCGTGGACACTGCAAAGCATTTGGTAGTTGCGACCACCGTGTGTTTTTGAGAAAGTGTATAATGCATATTTACACATTTCATATTGAGTTTTGAGACATAGGAGTTTGTTGCTATAACATTTACACTTATTTTTGTGTAGTAATTTTACTGTAAAAATTTTCTTTATAATTTCCAGTATTTGTGATGACATCAGATGTTGCAAATATCATGTGACCACATCACAAAGGAATATGATTAGACACTACACTTTTCATGTATGTGGACAGGAAGTACACACCCATTCACCTTTCCTGATTTTTCTATCAACACATTTGATGGAGAGCTCATGGCTGCATTTAGGAGAGTCATTTTTGGGTGTGTTTTAAGAAAAAATGGCAACTCAGCCTGGAGAGGGAGAAAAGGTGGTTCAGCAGGAGCAGGAGCAGGAAGTTTGGAAGATTGCTTCAGGGAAATCTGAAGACGAGGAGGCTCCCAAAAAGAAATCCAGCATTGCCTGGGATTTTTTTTAAATCCCATCAGGAGAATCAAAAACCAGTAGCAAAGATTGTGCAATGCACACTGTGTGATAAAACTCTATCTAGAAACACCAGAAAAACATACGCTTGCAGAACGACATTCATTTTGTACCATCTAAAATCTTTCCATGGAAATCACCTTAGAGGGCACTAAGAGAGAGAGAGAGAGAGAGAGATGAGAAGAGTCTTCTGCATCATCTCCACCAACCAGACCTGGCCAGCAGCTTCCTTCTGATGTCACCACTGCTACTGAAGATATGGCTCCTGAATTAAATCATGTTGCAACCTACTGCACAGACTGCAGAACAGTATTGAGTGCGGGAGAGCAGTCTATCAAAGCACTTCACAATGCTGCTAAGAATCACAAATGCTAATTTGTTTTTTATGAACATTATAGTCTTTGCGCGTTTCGTGAGTGCACATTTTTCAAGGTTTCCTCTCCAAGTTGCAATTTTCCTCAGCATTCAAATAATGAAAAAAATATATATAAGCATTTAACACTCTTAAAAAAAAAGGTTCCTGTTGTAAAAAAGAAAAAAATATGCTGTATGAGTGTATACTTAAAGTGGAATGGTGCACCGGGAAGGTCCTTATCCAAATAATTATTCAAACAGTCTGTGATGAATATTTTTTTTATTTCATTTTTGCTCTTCTTCCATGTTTAACATTAATTCCTTCTATGAAATCCATATACATATAGCTATGTTTAAAACAGGCTGCATTCTCTTTAGAGCTATTCAGGGAACTGGGCCTAATTTCATCTCTTCGCAAATCAGTAAATACTCACCCCTGCGTACTTTGAGATCAATGCATTTGAATCTTCTGGTGGTTCCCAGATTCAAACGCAAACGCATCAGTGGGACTTGGTTCTCCTTTTTGGGTCCGAGGCTCTGGAACTCATTACCCATTTCACTGAGGCTTGAGGTAGATACCATGCGGTTCAGGAAACAGCTCAAAACATGGCTGTTTACCTTGGCTTATAACTAGATGCTCCCTTGCCTGTAACGTCTCTGCTCAGACCTTCAGCGCCAAGAAACCTGCTGGTGTACGTGCGCTTTTTTTTACAAATACCCAAGTAACATTAACATAACATAACATACATAAAACATCCAGCCAACGCGTTTCATTCGAAATGTCCCACTTGAACTTCATCAGGGCTGTGAACAACATGTATAATATAAATGTACAGACAGAACTAAAATAAGACAATAATAAGAAGCAACAATTCTTTACAACCATTAAGGCACAGTACACATAACTGGCACAACTGACAAAATGATAATTTAATAGTACATGAGAGACACAAACAGACCAATTCACAAATTGCAGCAACAAAAATAATAAATCATTATAAAAAGGACACAAATAATTAAAATGAAATCCCACAATTTGCCACATAATATAAACAGAAATATGACATGTAACACAAGCCAATCTAAAATGCCAAAGGTATGGGTGAATGGATGACTATAAGTGCAGTGCGGGAGTGAATAGATGAGTTCATGGGTAATGCCTGGGTGATTGTATAAGTGCAAGTGCAGTGCCTGGATGATTGGATGGGTGCAAGAACAGTGCCTAGGTGAATGTATAAGTGCAAGTGCAGTGCCTGGGTGAATGAATAAGTGCAAGTTCAGTGCCTGGGTGATTGCATGACTTCATGGGTAGTGCCTGAGTGAATGGATGACTCCATGGGTACTGCCTGGGTGATTGGATGACTGTAAGTGTAGTTCCTGGGTGAATGGATGAGTGCAAGTGCAGTGCCTGGGTAAATGGATGGGTGCAAGTGCAGTGCCTGGTTGATTCCATGACTGCATATGTAGTGCGTGAGTGATTGTATGAGTGCAAGTGTAGTGCCTTTGTGAATGGATGAGTGCAAGTGTAGAGCCTGGGTGAATACATGAGTGCAGGTGTAGTACCTGGGTGATTGGAAGAGTGCAGGGTAGTGCCTGGGTGATTGAATGAGTGCATGAGAAGTGTGTAGGTGTTTGGATGAGTGCCTGGGTAGTGCTGGGTGATTGGATGAGTGCATCAGTAGTGCCTGGGTGTTTGGATAAGTACATAGGTAGTGTGTGGGGGATTGGTTGAGTTTATGGGTACTCCCTGGGTCATTGCATGAGTGCAAGTGTACTTTCTGGGTGATTGGATAAGTGCATGGGTTATGCCAAGATGATTGGATGAGTGCATCAGTATTGCCTGGGTGACTTAATAAGTGCAAGTGTAGTGCCATAAGTTGAAATTTTGTGCCTGGGTGATTGGATGAATGCATGAGTAGTGTCTGGGTGTTTGGATGAGTGCCTGGGTAGCGCTGAGTGATTTTTTGAGTGCATCGGTAGTGTTTGTGTGTTTTGATCAGTGCGTAGGTTGTGTGTAGTTGATTGGTTGAGTATATTGGTACTACCTGGGTCATTGCATGAGTGCAAGTGTAGTTTATGTGTGATGGGATAAGTATATGAGTAGTGACTCAATTAATTAATCTCTAGATAAGTGATTTGACACACTTAATATATCCCGGTCTGCAAACACTGTGAAAAATATAAACAGTGAAAAATGTATTAGGATTTAATTTTCAACATTAGGCAACCAAAACAATATACAATATTTTTTCTCCAAATCTTTAATGCATTGTTTTTACTGTTTTCAGCTTTCATACTTCTTCACTTTCAACAGTGGTCTGTATGAAGCATCATCATCAAACAGTGGGGAAAAAACAATCAATGGATTGCAAAACAAAACCAAATTTCGACAGTACATCATTCCAAATAGCATAGCACACAGTAGCAGGTAGAAGTTGCTGTAGTTGAAAAAAGGGGTAATTTTTTACTGGTGAAGAGATTTCTTAGATGCAACTTAAGGCTGCTGGTATTATGGTACCTCCATTTAGTTTTTATTTGTAGTAACAGAATGTAGGCCTGTAATGTTTTATATATATTCCTTTGCCGCGGTTAAAAAGAGTCTTTCATTTCTAACTCAGCCTGTAGAGAAAGAAGAGGTGGTCCAGCAGCAGGAGCAGGAAGTTCAGGAGATTGCTTCAGGGGAATCCAATCAGGAGAATCAAACACAGTTGCAAAGTATGTGCAATGCACACTATGTGATAAAACTTTATCTAGAGGCACCAGTAAAAAGTACTCTTGCAGAGGTTAACAATGTTGTACCATCTAAAAACCTTCCATGGAAATCGCCTGAAGAGAGCACTAAGATAGAGAAAGAGGAGGAATGTCTGAAATGAGAATGAGTATGAAATGTGCTGGATTATTTTGACTGCATTGCTCTGTTACTCAGTGTGCACATGCATCAGTAAGTTTCTAAAAGTGAAAATAATTGTCACTTTTTCAAAGCTGAAAACCCACATCATTTCTCAAATATTTGTTGTGTGTTTTAAACATGTATTCATTATTTCTCAAAGAAAAGTTACAGGCCAAATAAAACTAGCACAAGAACTCTCTCAAGACACTCTGAACTACTAACCCTCCCCAATTTTAAACAGAGCATGTTTGATGAAATGCACCACCCTCACCATACACATACAATTTTCAACAGCCTTAAAGAACATAGATCATCCTGTGAGCATATGTGCGATTTCATAATAAATATACAGCTTCAGGCCATCTTTCCAAAAATATATGGTTCTCTGCATGTTTAAGTAAACTTAAGATTCTCATCATATATATAAATATCTGCAACCACAAAAACCATATCTCACCATCTAAGAATATGCAAACCAGTCATATAAGTTAAAAACCACATTGACAAACACTTCCTAATAAATACCTAACAGGTTTTAGTACTTCATAATGTATACACCGGCACAGCACATTTTCTTATCTTTTATTTGTGACTTCACTAATCCTGTTTAATAGTCTGACTAAAAGTACTACAACTCCCAGAATGCAAATAACATAGATCTGTCTGCTCTGCACATGAAACTTAGACATTTAAAACATTGTCATTTTTAAACATTCAGTTCTAACATCTTAAAGACTTAGGGCCCGATTATGACTTTGGCAATGCTGCGCTGGCTCTCCGCACACATAGCCCTGCCAAAGCCAGACAAGGACCGCCCGCCTGATTATGAGTTTTTCTCATACAGACAGACGGTCCTTTTGCTGTTCCCAAGTCAGTACCCTGAAAAACAGCACTGCAATGGGAATGGCAAAAATATGTTCCAGCATGGCATGGACGGTGACATCCATGCCATGCTGGAATTGGGGAGGGATTAAAGACAGGGGGGTGCATGTTGTGCCCTCCTGAATGTATCCCCATGGCGGGGGAGGCATTGGGGCCCTGTAGGGATCCCTTTGTTCCTCCACCGCCAGCCATTTCATGGAGGGGCTCCCGCCATGAAATGCTGGCGGTAGTGGAACTCATAATATGCTGGGCCAGTCCCACTCAGCATGCTGCATTGACCCTCAGCTGCACCACCACCAGGGAACGGCTATTTACTGGCGCAGCCGGTGATCCTCCCCCGCTACGACTACATGCAGTCATAATACAGCAGACATACCACCTCCACTGCGAATGCGGCAGTCTTACGACTGCCGCACTCATAATCAGACCCTTACTCTACAAGTCACACACACTATATATAAGTCACCTATCTTAAAATATGTAAAACCACACACACTGCCAGTCACAGTTCATCTCATTTTTTTTCATATGACTGTTCTATGTGCATCTTCATTTTTAATGTATTTTTTTAAAGGAATTAAAATGTTACGTACATACCTGTGAATTGAGTTCATAGATTGTATTGTTTTTTCAGCTCTTTTTGTATAAGTGTGACACTGTTAGGTTTTGTAAAAACTAAGCACAAGAATGGTACACCACTCTCTTACAAAGCAAGCATTAAATGGCATCCTATTCAACTTTGCACTCTGTGATAATGCTAAAGGCAGCAAATGAAATTGTGTCTTTCATTTTCGATTATTTGTGAATGGTTAGTATCTGTTAACCCTTTCCCCGTCTCTCAAAAAGCGATTCCTGTCTATGTATGTTTGTGATGTTTTCGCGATCATCACGGGGAAATTGCAAAAAAAGTGGGAGTCAAACATATATTTACTTTCAGTTTTTTAAAATTTAATTACTGCACAACAGTTTATTACATAGTCCTGAGTTGGAAATGAAAGTTTATCATTAGTTAAATTGTATCATAACTCCTCTGCTTTTTAACATTTTTTATGTCTCTTCAACACCCTTCCGCCAATACACTCTTAGCTCTTAGCTTAGTATGTAGGAATCCAGTGCAACCAGTAGGTCACAGCACATTCTAGAAGGACCATGCTACTTCCAAATAAGGTGCAGCAGGTGTGGTTTGCCCAACAGATTCAAAAGCATATCCATGTCTGTATTACATGTCTTTTTTAAACAACAGCCAATAATAGGACTTCATGCTAATGCATCAACACACTACCTAATTTTATTCACTTACATGCTGACAGCATCCTGCAAAATATATGTTTTAAAAAAAAGAAAACACCTCCATTGTAACTGCTTTTCATTTGCAAAACTGCCTCATTCAGCTCCAGCCTTCTCCTGACTGCTATTGCTCCTTCACTTCAAAATGCTTAGAGTGTGAATTCTGGTACGCAGCTATGTCTATTGGGCTGGTGAGGCTGCAAGAAAGAGGGACTTGGGTTTGGCTAATGTGTACATTACTTGGATTGGGCAGAGAGTTTTAAAGTGTCATCAGTCGCTGCCTTTGGCTAAAAGTGTTGTGCATTTACCAGCCCCTGATCTCATTATTGTGCACTGTGGTGGCAATGACCTAGGCACATTGACTGAGGTAGGACTGGAAATCCTAATGAAGGATACCTTTTCTGAATTGATGATACTTTTCCCTCACACTGTCTTGGTGTTCTCTAACATATGCCACAAAATAGAAGTGGTCTAATCAATTCTGTCCAAAGATTGACAAAGCCAGGAAACATGTTAATAAAACTGTTTCTGCATTCCTCAGAGACCATAACATGAGCTCAATCTATAACAACAACCTGCGTTTTGACATGCATAGAATTTATAGAAATGATGGAGTGCACTTCACAGATGAAGGCAACAGGGTATTTCTAAGTAACCTGAAACTCTGCATCTGGTCTTATGGGTAGCTGACGGATACACACAATCAACACAAAGGCTCTTATCAGAGCCATGCTAGTACCCAAAATATTGTTCATTTTTTTTTATAAAGATCCTTTTTTTAGTTTTTGAAAATTATTGCGATGACATCGCGATGGTCGTGGATATGTCGCGAAATCACAATACAAAAGCAGACATTCAAAGGCCATACAAACATAGAGAAATAATAACTAAAAACAATCCATACTAAACATTGCACTACACATATTACTATATACATGGTTCTTTAAAAAACATAATTAAGCTCATGTTTTTATACGAAGTTTCTCTAAAAAAATATCTTTAAAACCTATTTTCCATTTTCGTGGTTCAGGATGGGATGACAACGTCATTAACCGTGACCATCACGCCTTTTTCATAAAGTGGAAAACACATATATGTACACATATTACAGTATTTTACACATTAGTGTTTTGTTACTGTATTGTCTAAAGTTATGTTTTTCTAGTGAGTTTCTATAAAAACCATCTCTAAAACCTATTTTCCGTTTTTGTGGTGATGTCAGGAGTCGCGATGATGTTGGTAACGATGACGATCAAGCCATTTTCACAATGTGTAAATCACATATATGCACACATTCTACATTATTTTAAACACTAGGGGTCTATTACTGTACTGCTTAAACTCATATTTTTCTAGTGTGTTTTTATAAAAACGATCTTAAAAACTGATTTCTCATGTCCACTGTGTCACCGGGAGTCGCAATGACGTCGGTAGCCACGATGATCGCTAATACGTTGCGAAAACTCAAAGCAAAAGCAGGTATTCAATATCCCCCACCATATTCAAAATTTATAACTATATAATTCATATATGAGTCTCTGACTGGGTGTATAAGCCTCTGACTATGTATGTGAGTCAGCGCATGAATCTGTGAGTGGGTGCATAAGCCTCTGAATGCTTATGTGAGGACATACTTGGGTCTCTGAATGAGTCTGTAAGTGGGCGCATTATTGTCCTTGTGGGTATGTGTGTAGGTGTATGAGTGTCAGACTGGATATGTGAGTAGACACATGAGTCTGTGACTGTGACCAGTGAGGCTATGTATATAGATATTGTTTGTTTTATATATCCACCAATATACATGATGTTGCAGCGATATCTGCGACGTACCCGCAGCGGTACAGGGGGGCAAATGCTGGCAGTCACGTTGTCATCACAAATCTCACACATATTAAAAAAAAAATTATTTTGGACACATAACTTGTGTCACTAGCACCCCCATTTCTCAAACATGGGGTCAGAGTACCTACACCCTGACCCCTTATGTTAGATTTATTAGAAATTTTAATTCCCAGATCTGTTCCCGATCGATAAAATAGCAGCTGCAACTTTCTCTTCAGGTTGCATCCAGCCAATCACAGCATTCCTGTTGGCGCACGCATTCACGATTTACAGCGAAATCATGGCAAAATATCCATGGCCGGGGAGATCACCATTTTTTCAACTTCAATTTCCCAAAAACTACTGAACGTATGTGCACCAAATAACAAAAAGCTCAATCTGCGTAACAACATCTAGCTTTCTGTCAAATTTGGTGTAATTCCATCCAGCGCTTCGGGCTGTAGTTTTGCACTTTTTTTAACCCCCTTTTTCTCTGCCCCCACTTAGTGGATCACCCCAAAACTTCCCATGCACAACAGAACTTACTTTGACACTTTTTTGAAAAATGTGGGGAGATTCGTCAAATGGCACCAAAGATATAGGCAAGTCAATAAACGCTTTTCCTATGGAAACTAGTTCCTAACTATAACTACAACTATAAATACCTACTGGCGACCACCAGTAGGTGACATATATATATCTATATCTATCTATCTATCTATCTATCTATCTATCTATCTATCTATCTATCTATCTATCTATATATTTATCTAACTAATTATATACATTTATATATATATATACCGTGAACAAGCCTATGTGGTGAAACGCGTTGGTGGTAGTGGTGAATAAAACCATCTGAAGCAGTATTACTGGAGTGCGACATCAATTTGTTATAGCAATGAATATTGGGGCTGGATTCCGCCCACCCAAGATGTGAGCATCAGATGACTGAGCGCGCTGTCTCTAGAAAACAGTCGTTTTGCAATATATATATATATATATATATATTATCTACTGGCGGTCGCCAGTAGATAGTTATAGTTAGGACATATTTTCCATAGGAAATTCACAACATTCTATTTCCAATAACTTTGGCGCCGGTTGATGAATCTTCGCAAAATTTTCAAAACTTGTGGGGCGTTCCGGTCCGCTCCTATCTTGAAAGTTTCGGGTGATTCGTCAAGCGTGGGCCGAGAAAAAAGGGGGGTCCCAAAACGTGTTTTCCCCATGCAATTTCCCATCGGAAACTTTAGACACGGCTACAGCCCGAACTGCTGAACGGAATTACACCAAATTTGGCAAAGAGGTAGTTCTTGGTTCAGAAAGAACCCTTTTTGTTAAATGGTGTAAATCCGTTCAGTAGTTACTGAGAAAATCAAAAGTAAAAACACATATATATCTATGGCCGCAGAGGATCCGCGCACCCTCCCGATCACGAGCTGCATGCTAATTGGCTGTCAACACTCCAAACCAGGAAGTGTTGGCAGCCATCTTGTGCCTCGGTAGAACCGAGGCACAGGAAAAGAGAAAAACAGTCATGAAAAAAAAGGAAAGAGGGCAGGGTAGAAACACCCTGACCCCCTAGGCCTGCTCAGGGGGTCCCACAAGGACCCCCAGGGCCCAAAAAAGCATTTTTTTAAAAAAAAATCGGTGAGATTCGCGCACCCAGCGCGAATTTTGGCTGAAAATAAAACAAAAGCAAAGCGCGGGCTCCCGCGCTTCGTATTCAAAAAGCCCCTGGGTGGGCCAAGTCCCGGGGGCAGTAAAAAAAAGTGTGGGGGGCCCCAATCCCCCCCACACTTCCCCGGGGACCGCCACCCCCCGGGGCTTTGCATTACTATTTGCGGGGGGCACATGGCCCCCCAGCAGCCCCGGCGACCGCCATCCCCCGGGGCTTGTCTTATTAAAGTTTACGGAGGCTCTAAGGCCCCCCCAAGCCCCGGGGACTGCCACCCCCGGGGCTCTCATTAATAATATCTGCGGGGGGCACACTGCCCCCCTCGCAGCCCCGGGGACCGCCACCCCCCGGGGCTTCTTTTTTTGAAAATAATATACCTGTGTTGGGAGGGCTCGAGCCCCCCCACACGCCCCGGGGACCGCCACCTCCCCGGGGCACTAAAAATGCTAATTTTGGGGTCCGTTACGGACCCCCGAGCCCCGGGGACCACCACCTCCCCGGGGCTGTGCAATTGGATGGGAGGGGCCGCGCGGCCCCCCTCCTGGAGCCAGTGATGGCCCTGGGGACCGCCACATCCCAGGGCCGGCTCCTGCAGTGTCCCAGGGTACCCACCCCCGGGACACTGCTGTTTGCAATGACAGGGCGGGAGCCTCGCGGCTCCCGCCCTGTCGTTGAAACTTGCTTTGCTTCATTGAAGAGAGAGCAGGAAACCTGCTCTCGCTTCAATGAAGCAAAGCTGAGTGCCTTTCCACATGGGGAGCTGCATGTCAGCAGCTCCCCATGTGGAAAAGCAATGCCGGCTCCCGCAGGACGCGGGGAGCCGGCGGGACTGTGGGGGCATTAGGGACCCCCCCACGGTCCCCAACGGAGAGGGCCAGCCCCGGGGGATGGTGTCCCCGGGGCTAGAAGTGGCCTGGGAGGGGGGCCACGTGACCCCCCTCCCCCATGATTAAAAAATGTAATTAAAAAATAAAAATAAAAATAAAGGCCGGCCCCGGGGGATGGGGTCCCCGGGGCCAGTAGAGGCCTCCGGAGGGGGGCCACGCAGCCCCCCTCCATAAAAAAAGAAAAGAAAATCTGGCCATGCCCAGGGGGATGGGGTCACCGGGGCCGGAATTGGCCATGAGAGGGGGGCCCACGCGGTCCCCTTCCCGTTCATTTGTTGTTGTTTTTTAATTAAAAAAGGGGTCAGACCCTGGGGGATGGGGTCCCCAGGGCCCAAAAAAAGTAAAAAGAAGGGGGGCCACACAGCCCCCCTTCCAAAAAAAAAACAAAATAAAAAACACGCGATCGTGCCGGAGGCCCCGCCCCCTCCCAGCAACACTCTGCAAACGCGCCCTGTGGCGCGTTTTAAGTTGGGAAATTAATTCCCCTTCAATACTGGGGGTCCCTGGGGGCCAACTAGCCCACCAGGTACCTCCAGTAAGCGCCACTGAGCCTGCGCTGCAGAGAGGTGGTCCAGGCCACGCCCCTTTTACACCTCTCTGCAACGCAGCTCTGTGGCGCTTACTGGAGGTACCTGGTGGGCTAGTTGGACCCCAGGGACCCTCAGGATTCAAGGGGACTTTATCCCCAACTTAAAGCGAGCCACGGGGCGCGTTTGCACAGTGGTCAAGGGAGGGCGGGGCCTGAGGTGAGATGTGTGCAAACACGCCCTGTGGCGCGTTTTAAGTTGGGTAATTAATTCCCCTTCAATCCTGAGGGCCCCTGGGGGCCAACTAGCCAACCAGGTACCTCCAGTAAGCGCCACAGGCCTGCACTGCAGAGAGGTGGTCCAGGCCACGCCCCTTTTTACACCTCTCTGCAACGCAGCTCTGTGGCGCTTACTGGAGGTACCTGGTGGGCTAGTTGGACCCCAGGGATGCTCAAGATTCAAGGGGACTTAATTCCCCAACTTAAAACACGCCACGGGGCGTGTTTGCACAGTGGTGAAGGGAGGGGGCGGGGCCTGATGTGACATGTGTGCAAACACGCCCTGTGGCGTGTTTTAAGTTGGGGGATTAAGTCCCCTTGAATCCTGAGGGTCCCTGGAGTCCAACTAGCCCACCAGGTACCTCCAGTAGGCGCCACAGAGCTGCGTTGCAGAGAGGTGTAAAAAGGGGCGTGGCCTCGGACCACCTCTCTGCAATGCAGGCCTGTGGAGGTACCTGGTGGGCTAGTTGGGCCCCAGGGACCCTCAGGATTCAAGGTGACCTAATCCCCCAACTTAAAACGCACCACGGGGCGCGTTTGCACAGTGGTGAAGGGAGGGGGCGGGGCCGCAGGTAACAAGTGTGCAAACACGCCCTGTGGCGCATTTTAAGTTGGGGAATTAATTCCCCTTGAATCCTGAGGGACCTCGGGGGCCAACTAGCCCACCAGGTACCTCCAGTATGCGCCACGGCCCTGCCTTGCAGAGAGGTGGTTCAAGGCCACGCCCCTTTTTACACCTCTCTGCAATGCAGCTCTGTGGCGCCTACTGGAGGTACCTGGTGGGCTAGTTGGACTCCAGGGACCCTCAGGATTCAAGGGGACTTAGTACCCCAACTTAAAACGCGCCACAGGGCGTGTTTGCACAGTGGTGAAGGGAGGGGGCGGGGCCTGATGTGACAAGTGTGCAAACGCGCTCTGTGGTGCGTTTTAAGTTGGGGGAATAAGTCCCGTTGTATCCTGAGGGTCCCTGGGGGCCAACTAGCCAACCAGGTACCTTCAGTAAGTGCAACAGAGTTGCATTGCAGAGAGGTGTAAAAAGGGGCGTGGTCTCGGACCACCTCTCTGCAACGCAGCTCTGTGGTGCTTACTGGAGGTACCTGGTGGGCTAGTTGGGCCTTAGGGACCCTCAGGATTCATGGGGAGTAAATCTCCCAACATAAAACGCGCCACGCGGCGCGTTTGCACACTTGTCACATCAGGCCCCACCCGCTCCTTTCACCACTGTGCAAACAGGCCCTCTGGTGCGTTGTAAGTTGGGGGATTAAGTCCCCTTGAATCCTGAGGGTCCCTTGCGTCCAACTAGCCCACTAGGTACCTCCAGTAAGCGCCACAGAGCTGCGTTGCAGAGAGGTGTAAAAAGTGGAGTGGCCTTGGATCACCTCTCTGCAACGCAGCTCTGTGGCGCTTACTGGAGGTACCTGGTGGGCTAGTTGGCCCCAGGGACCCTCAGGATTCAAGGGGAATTAATCCCCCAACTTAAAACCCGCCACAAGGCGCGTTTGCACAGTGGTGGAGGGAGGGGGCGGGCCTGATGTGACATGTGTGTACTTATCCAATCACTCCGCCAAAACCCAAGCATTTATAAATTCACCATGCATTCTCCTTGCATTACTCTAATCATCCAGTCAGTACCCATGCACTCATGCAATGACCCATGCACTAACTCATGCACTGCTACAATACCCTGAGAACTACTGATGCAGCCCAGCCATCTCTTTGTCACTACCCATGCACTCCTCTAATCACCCAACCAGTAACATGTCCTTATCCAATCACTCCGCCAAAACACAAGCACTTATAAATTCACCATGCACTCTCCTTGCAGTAATCTAATCATCCAGTCACTACCCATGTACTCATGCAATGACCCAGGCACTAACACATGCACTGCTACAATCCCCTGAGCACTACTGATGCAGCCCAGCCATCTCTTTGTCACTACCCATGCACTCCTCCAATCACCCAGCCAGCACCATGTACTTATCCAATCACTCCGCCAAAACCCAAGCACTTATAGATTCACCATGCACTCTCCTTGCAGTACTCTAATCATCCAGTCAGTACCCATGCACTCATGCAATGACCCAGCAACTAACTCATGCACTGCTACAATACTCTGAGCACTACTGATGCAGTCCAGCCATCGCCCTGTCACTACCCATGCACTCCTCCGATCACCCAGCGAGCACCATGTACTTATGCAATCACTCCGCCAAAACCGAAGCACTTATAAATTCACTGTGCACTCTCCTTGCATTACTCTAATCATCCAGTCAGTACCCATGCACTCATGCAATGACCCATGCACTAACTCATGCAGTGCTACAATACCCTGAGCACTACTGATGCAGTCCCGCCATCGCCCTGTCACTACCCATGTACTCCTCCAATCACCCAGCGAGCACCATGTACTTATCCAATCACTCCGCCAAAACACAAGCACTTATAAATTCACCATGCACTCTCCTTGTAGTACTCTAATCATCCAGTCACTACCCATGTACTCATGCAATGACGCAGGCACTAACACATGCACTGCTACAATCCCCTGAGGACTACTGATGCAGTCCAGCCATCTCCTTGTCACTACCCATGCACTCCTCTAATCACCCAACCAGTAACATGTCCTTATCCAATCACTCCGCCAAAACACAAGCGTTTATAAATTCACCATCCACTCTCCTTGCAGTATTCTAATCATCCAGTCAGTACCCATGTACTCATCCAATGACCCAGGCACTAACTCATGCACTGCTACAATACTCTGAGCACTACTGATGAAGTCCAGCCATCGCCCTGTCACTACCCTTGCACTCCTCCTATCACCCAGCGAGCACCATGTACTTATCCAATCACTCCGCCAAAACCGAAGCACTTATAAATTCACTGTGCACTCTCCTTGCATTACTCTAATCATCCAGTCAGTACCCATGCACTCATGCAATGACCAATGCACTAACTCATGCACTGCTACAATACCCTGAGCACTACTGATGCAGTCCAGCCATCTCCCTGTCACCACCCATGCACTCCTCCAATCACCCAGCGAGCACCATGTACTTATCCAATCACTCCGCCAAAACACAAGCACTTATAAATTCACCATGCACTCTCCTTGCAGTGCTCTAATCATCCAGTCACTACCCACGTACTCATGCAATGACGCAGGCACTAACACATGCACTGCTACAATCCCCTAAGGACTACTGATGCAGTCCAGCCATCTCCTTGTCACTACCCATGCACTCCTCCAATCACCCAACCAGTTCCATGTCCTTATCCAATCACTCCGCCAAAACACAAGCGTTTATAAATTCACCATCCACTCTCCTTGCAGTACTCTAATCATCCAGTCAGTACCCATGTACTCATCCAATGACCCAGGCACTAACTCATGGCAAATACAGAGGAGGTCATGCTAATCACAGGGGTACCCCAACGCATAGTGTTCCCTAGTGTATGTAGGTGTTTTCACTGTATTCTAAGTGTCTTTTAGCATAGCACTGGCTCTAGGGCAGGTTAGTCAGAGTCAGTTACCACCAGTACCCGTCAGCAAAAAGTTGGGGGCACAGGAGGACTTTCTGCTCCTCTGTTGGTTCTTTCTGCACATCTCTTGCTTCTTCTTGCACTTTTCTTCGTCTTTCTGGACTTCTGTTGCCTCTTTCTGCATGTCTTGCTTCTTTGTGCGCTTGTCTTCCTCTTTCTTCACATGTCCTACCTTTGTAGGCATAGTTAGATATTAGCATTTAAAAATCCTTTGAAATTCACTGAAAAAACCATAGGTTTCAGGGACGTTATAGTTAGAAATTAGCATTTAAAAAACCTTTGAAATTCACTGAAAAAACCATAGGTTTCAGGGACGTTATAGTTAGAAATTAGCATTTAAAAAACCTTAGAAATTCACTGAAAAAACCATAGGTTTTAGGGACAGTTATAGTTAGTTGAACATTTCACTCGTACAAAACCATAGAAATTCCCCCGTTATAGTTAGTTCAGCTAACTATAACTCGCGCCCCGCAATGCACTGCTGATGACGTCACATATTACATCACTCATGACATGGTCAGTGACATCACTGATGACATCACTGATGACATCTCAAATGACATCAATGATGACATCACTGATGACATCATCCATGTGACTGTGTGTTTCTGTAAAGTTTAAATATGTTTAATATATATAGGGAAAGGCGTATTGAAGAATGAGTGGGTGTATAAGTGTCTGAATGGATGATTTAGTAGGTGCGTGACTAACTCTATAAGTGAGTGATTAAACGTATCTTACTGAATGCATGGGTTAGTGACTAAACTGTGTGAATGTCTGTATCCGTCTGTCTGTTGGTGTGTAAGCGGCTGCATGGGTTTGCGAATAGCTACATGAGTGTCTACGTGGGTTATTGATTGGTTGTCTGAGTATCTTTATAGGTGCCTGAGTGTTTGTGTGGGTGGGGTGTGTGACTCTGTGCATAGATGTGTGAGTGGGTGATTCACTGGGTGCATGGTTTCAAGAGTGCATCTGTGATGGACTGTATGGGTGGGTGAGTGTGTGTATGGGTGTGTTAGTGAATGAATGTATATCTCAGTGGTACATGTGTGAGTAACTACATATGTGAAAGGCAGTATATATGTGTGTTGGAGTATATAAATGGGTATAAGTGAGAGTGTGTGATTGTGAGAGTGGCTGTATGGATGAGTGTGTACTTGTATCAGTGATTGTATAAGAGCGTAAGAATGTGCTAGTATTTGTATGAGTACGTAAGCTGGTGTGTGTATAACTATATAGGTGACTAAATGGCAGTGTGATTAATTATTTGCATGACTGACTAGGTGTGTGAGTACCTCTATGGATGAGTGACGGTGTGTGAGTGTCTATATAGGTGTATGAGTGCATATGATAGTCCTGTACTGAGTGACCGTAAGTATGAGTGACTGTACGGGTGAGTGAGTGGATGTGTGTGTAGACCTAAGAATCAGTGAGTGTGTATGTAGTTATTGGTGTTGGAGTGTCTATGGTTTTGACAATGGCAGTCTGTAATTTAGAGTGGGTGTATCAAAAGTTATATTAGGGTGTGAGAAGACGCATCAAATTATCACATCGATGATGTCATCAGTGATGTCATCAGTGATGTCATTTGAGATGTCATCAGTGATGTCATCAGTGATGTCACTGACCATGTCATGAGTGATGTAATATGTGACGTCATCAGCAGTGCATTGCGGGCGCGAGTTATAGTTAGCTGAACTAACTATAACGGGGAATTTCTATGGTTTTGTACAAGTGAAATGTCCAACTAACTATAACTGTCCCTAAAACCTATGGTTTTTTCAGTGATTATATATATATATATATATATATACTGACTCATTGTCAGTGAAATTGCTCTCCCACCCTCGCAGCTCCACCATTAAGTGAGGCCTGCCCCTGCCGCTGCACTCTTGAGTGTTGGTGATCGAGGCCCTCCTCCACCCGCAGGTTTCCCTGCGCCTCATCCCTGGTGGTCCAGTGGACCTCTGTCTCCATCCTCTCACTCTGCTCTTTCACTCGTTTTCACTCGTTTTTCTACCCTTTTTATCTTTCACCTTTCTACACTTTTCTGCATCTCTGCTCTTTTGTGCCTTATTTCTGCTCATTTTCCCTTTCTCTCACTCTGCTCTTTCACTCGTTTTCACTCGTTTTTCTACCCTCTTTTATCTTTCACCTTTCTGCACTTTTCTGCATCTCTGCTCTTTTGTGCCTTATTTCTGCTTATTTTCCTTTTTTCTTTATCCCTTATTTCCTCCCTTTACCTTTCCCCGCCGCTGCTGCCCCCGCGGCCCCCCCAGCGCGACCGGCTCAATCCAGCTCCCCTCCCCGCTCCCGCCTCCCAGCTGTCCAGCCCTCCCGACCCCTACTTAATGGCGGCCACTGCGGGGACAGGCGAGCAAGACCACTGACTCATTGTCAGTGAAATTGCTCTCCCACCCTCCCAGCTCCACCATTAAGTGAGGCCTGCACCTGCACTCTTGAGTGTTGGTGATCGAGGCCCTCCTCCACCCGCAGGTTTCCCTGCGCCTCATCCCTGGTGGTCCAGTGGACCTCTGTCTCCTTCCTCTCACTCGTTTTCACTCGTTTTTCTACCCTTTTTATCTTTCACCTTTCTGCACTTTTCTGCATCTCTGCTTTTTGTGCCTTATTTCTGCTCATTTTCCCTTTCTCTCGCTCTGCTCTTTCACTCGTTTTTCTACCCTCTTTTATCTTTCACCTTTCTGCACTTTTCTGCATCTCTGCTCTTTTGTGCCTTATTTCTGCTTATTTTCCCTTTTTTCTTTATCCCTTATTTCCTCCCTTTACCTTTCCCCGCCGCTGCTGCCCCCGCGGCCCCTCCCCCCCCAGCGCGACCGGCCCAATCCAGCTCTCCTCCCCGCTCCCGCCTCCCAGCTGTCCAACCCTCCCCGACCCCTACTTAATGGCGGCCACTGCGGGGACAGGCAAGCAAGACCACTGACTCATTGTCAGTGAAATTGCTCTCCCACCCTCGCAGCTCCACCATTAAGTGAGGCCTGCCCCTGCACTCTTGAGTGTTGGTGATCGAGGCCCTCCTCCACCCGCAGGTTTCCCTGTGCCTCATCCCTGGTGGTCCAGTGGACCTCTGTCTCCTTCCTCTCACTCTGCTCTTTCACTCGTTTTCACTCGTTTTTCTACCCTTTTTATCTTTCACCTTTCTGCATCTCTGCTCTTTTGTGCCTTATTTCTGCTCATTTTCCCTTTCTCTCGCTCTGCTCTTTCACTCGTTTTCACTCGTTTTTCTACCCTCTTTTATCTTTCACCTTTCTGCACTTTTCTGCATCTCTGCTCTTTTGTGCCTTATTTCTGCTTATTTTCCCTATTTTCTTTATCCCTTATTTCCTCCCTTTACCTTTACCCGCCGATGCTGCCCCCGCGGCCCCTCCCCCCCAGCGCGACCGGTCCAATCCAGCTCCCCTCCCAGCTCCCGCCTCCCAGCTGTCCAGCCCTCCCCGACCCCTACTTAATGGCGGCCACTGCGCGGCCGCCCAGCGGCTGCGGGCAGCGGGCGCGCCGCTGGTGCACCGAAGGCGCGTCAAAGGCAAGCCCCTCTGCGCCCATCTGCGACCCATCCGCGACCAGCGCCAGGAACCCTGGACCTCCGCCCCGCCAACACTACGACCCAGCAGCACTCCACGCACTCAACCCAGGCCGCAACAACAACTGCAAGCTAGCATCACCAGCCGACACCCACGGACCCTTCAGCTGTCACCGCTGCCGGCACACCTGCAGCACCGCCAAGAACACGGATCCACACAACCCGCCCACAAGAACACAACCGAACCGAAGACCATGCAATGCATCCTCCTCAACATCTGATCCCTCCACAAACACGCCACAGAAATCTGGTACCTCCTCGACAGCACCACCCCGGACGTAGCGTTCTTCACCGAAACCTGGACCAAAACCACCTCGGGACCGGACATCGCCATCGCCATCCCCCAAGGATACAAGATCTCCAGGAAGGACCGCCCCACCCGCCCAGGAGGAGGAATCGCCATCGTCCACAAATCCAGCGTCTGCCTGAGCACACTCCCCGACGAGCCCACAGAACTGATGGAACACCTTCACTTCAAGATACTGGCCAGCCCCACCGCCACCCTCCGAGGAACCCTCATCTACGGACCCCCTGGACCCCGCGGACCCTTCGCCAACTCCATCACGGACATTATCTCCCCGCAGGCCATCACATCCACCAACTACACCCTGCTGGGAGACCTCAACTTCCACCTCGACAACCAACTGGACCCCAACACCACATCCCTCCTGGACAACCTCCACAACATTGGACTCCGCCAGATCGTGACCGAGCCCACGCACTCAGCAGGACACACCCTCGACCCCCTCTTCACTACAGGAAACTCCATCACCTTCAGCCACACCACTGAACTCCCATGGACTGACCATCGTTGCGTCCAGTTCACCTTCAGAACACCCACCATCCACAGACACCAGCACCTGCTTCCACGAAGAAGCTGGACCAAAATCACCGACGACCAGCTCACCTCCTCACTCAACAACCCCACCCCAACCATCGCGGAAAACGACGACCCCAACACCGCAGCCCGAACCCTGCATAGATGGATCTCGGACAGCACCAACACCATAGCCCCCCTCAAGAAAAACAACAATACCCGCGCCAAGAAAGCCAGATGGTTTACCACTGAACTTCGAGAGTCCAGTCGCACATGCCGCCGCCTCGAAAAGGCCTGGAGGAACACCAAATCCACAGAAGCCCACAACAACTTCAGAGCCGCCACCAACGCCCACCATCAACTCATCAGAGAAACGAGGAAAAAAGCGATTGAAGACAGAATCTCCACCCACGCGCACAACAGCAAAGAACTCTTCAGCATCATCAAGGAGTTCGCCCAACCCACCAGCGAGTCTACCGACATCCCTCCCTCACAAGACCTCTGCGACAAACTCAGCACCTTTTTCCACCACAAAATCAAGAGCATCTACGACAAATTCGACGAAGACAACCAACACACTGAACCCTCACCAACCACCCCCGACACCCGGAAACCAGCGATTGACGACTTGACAGCCATCACCACCGAAGACACACTGAAGACAATGAAGTCAATCCACTCAGGGGCCCCCACGGACCCCTGCCCCCACCACATCTTCAACAGAGCCGCCGACAACATCGCACCCATGCTCCGCCACACCATCAACCACTCCCTGGCGACCGCCTGCGTTCCCCGATGACTGGAAACACGCCGAGGTCAACCCCCTCCTAAAGAAACCCTCAGCGGACCCCACTGACCTCAAAAACTACAGACCCATCTCCCTGCTCCCGTTCCCAGCGAAAGTCATTGAGAAAGCCATCAACAGCCAACTCGCCACATTCATTGAAGAACACAACATCCTCGACTCCTCCCAATCCGGCTTCAGAAAAAACCACAGTACGGAAACCGCCCTCCTCGACGCAACAGACGACATCCGCACCCTACTGGACAAAGGAGAAACAGTAGCCCTCATCCTCCTCGACCTATCTGCGGCGTTCGACACAGTCTCCCAGCGCACCCTAATACGCAGACTCTACGACGCAGGAATCCAGGACAAGGCCCTCGACTGGATCCGCTCCTTCCTCTCCGGCAGGACGCAGCGGGTCAGACTCCCCCCTTTCCTCTCGGACCCCACACCTACCACCTGCAGAGTCCCCCAGGGGTCCTCCCTCAGCCCGATGCTCTTCAACGTCTACATGGCTCCACTTGCCCCCATCATCAGAACCTACGGACTCAACATTGTGTCATACGCAGATGACACCCAGCTCATCCTCTCCCTATCCAACGAGCCCAACACCGCCAGACGCAACTTTCGAGAAGGCATGGAAGCCGTCGCCAAATAGATGAAAAACAGCTGCCTACAACTAAACACCAACAAAACAAAAGTACTCATCATGGGCCCAAATCCCGACGCCTGGAGCAACACCTGGTGGCCCCCCGCCCTCCGAAACCCGCCAACCCCCACAGACCACGCATGCAACCTGGGAATCATCCTGGACTCCGAGCTCAAAATGGACCGCCAGATCAACTCTGTCTCGTCTTCCTGCTTCCACACCCTCCGCCTCCTTCGTAAGACCTTCAAATGGATCCCCCTCGAACACCGAAAGACCGTCACTCACGCCCTGGTCACCAGCAGACTCGACTACGGCAACGTACTCTACACCGGAATAAACAAAAACCTCACCCGCAAGCTACAGAACATCCAGAACGCCGCCGCAAGACTGGTCCTCAACCTGCCAAAACACTGCCACATCTCCCAGCACCTGCGCACACTCCACTGGCTCCCCGTCGAGGCAAGAATCACCTTTAAGATCTTTAAGATGCTCACCCACGCACACAAGGCCTTCCACGGCACCAGACCAGCATACCTGAACAGCCGACTCAAATTCCACGCCGCCCAAAGGACCCTACGATCAGCCGAGCTCTCCTACGCCGTGGTTCCCCGCACCAGAAAGACCAGATCGGGAGGCCGCTCCTTCTCCTTCCTCGCGGCCAAAGCATGGAACGCCCTTCCGCTCCACCTCAGACAGACAACATCGCTCCCCATCTTCGCAAGAAACCTCAAAACCTGGCTCTTCGACAGACACCATCCTTGATGGAATGGAACCTGCACCCCCCCCACCCCTAGCGCCTTGAGACCCTTACGGGTGAGTAGTCGCGCTTTAACAAACCCCTGATTGATTGATATATATATATATATATATATATATATATATATATATATATATATATACGATTAATATCCCTTTGTAGACAGCACTACCAGTTTTTTACAGTGCCCTCCAGTGTGCCCCGTAAAATGTACTTTTAAAGACAATGTCAATCTATGCTATTTCTTAAAATGGATCAATACATTCATGATTCACCTTCAACTCTCTAATGCTTGTTGTCTCAGATCCACTTGTTTAGAATATGAAAAGATGAATTGCGCAAAATAAAACAATAATTGTTCATTCCAAACAGGCTGTCACAAACTCCTTTGTGCTCAGCAAGCATAGATAGTTCACAATCTCACTTTCATATCATGGAATGCATGTTTAACAGGTAAAAGTCCTCATTAGCTGGCTCTTAACAGATGCTTACTCTGCCATTGTTTTCGGTTGAATTGTCTCAAAGGTTTAGAAGCCTAGCTTTAGGGATGCACTCATGTGCCTTCTGAAAGAAGTGATACATCAGCTTCAGGCTCCGCCCACAGCCCCAGAGAAGACAGCCATCTGCTGCAGGGACTGAGTAGATTTGACGCTGCATTATTATCATGTCTTTGAAGGTACTCCCATAGAATGCATTGCGTTTTATTGTTAACATAGTGGTATGGCTGAAGAAAAGATGGAGAGTAAATTGTAATGATGGTCACATTTCTAGTCAACATCATGGATGCGCGCTAGCTAAGGACTTCTTGAACATCTTGTGGATGTGCCTTAATTAGAGCTCGAAGTTAAAGTGCAGTAAAATAGTCTATGTGCACTGTATTAATAACCTGCATACATTTGATCATTGCAGTATATAGCTCCCCTTGCATCCTTTTTATGACCCTATTCTAGGAAATTCACAAAACTAATCAAGCAAAACAGCCCATGAAAGCAATTAAATAGAAGAAAAAGAACAGGATGAAGGGGAAAGAAAGAGCAAAGAGATAACATGGTATAGTCAGGGGTAGACGTATTAGGGTATAGGAAGGGAAATGTTCTGTGGCACATGTCGAGGTAACAGTAATAGGACAGAGGCAAAGTTAGAGATACCAGGGTAGGAGTATAAGTTTTAAGGTATAGATAGGGGTAGAGATACAAGGAATAAGAAACAGGTGAGTGCAATGTAGCCGCAGATGAGGTACTAGAGTAAAAGCTTTGCAGAAGTAAAAGGGTGGAGGCATGGTAGTGTTACAAGCATATAGTTAAGGTTGGAGGGATTATGATGTAAGTCTGGGTAGTGTTACCTGGAAATAGGCAAGATCCAAGGCAGTATGATATAGGAAGGCTTAAAGGTATTAAGATAAAGGTAGATATAGAATGGCATGGGTAAAAATAGAGGAACTATGGTATAGGCAGGGGTACAGTACTATGGTAATAAAAAACATAGTTGACAGTAGCGAGTAGGAAGATGGAGAGGGTAGTATAAAGAAGGGGGAAGGATGTGGAGACTAATACCCACTAAAAGTAAAGAGAACTATACAGGGAGGAGAAAGAATTGAGTAGGGTGGGTTTCTGTCCATAAAATGCAAAAAAGATTTTCTGGGAAACAAGGCTACGGAAAATTGTTTCAACATGAAGATCATTCAACAGGATACATTCAACATCATATGTATATCATTCATTCAGAAACTTTGAGGCAGCAAGTTTGTGTGGGAAGTTCTTCCAGATCACGTTTCCTTCTGTTGGTTTTTCTCCAGAATCACATAGACCCATCTCAACCCAACACTTTGGCTAAACCAACTTGTGTTCATTATTTGGTTTCCTTTGAAAGACTAAATATACTATCTTTTTGGAAGTGGCATAAATCAGTACTCCTTTATTACAAATAAAGAACAACAGAGATGGTATATTTTTTTATAATCCATCTATAATCTATAATTCATATAGGGTGTGTAATTTGGGGCAAAGAGTGCTAGATAGACAGAGGGATAGGTAGAAAGATAGATAGATAGATAGATAGATAGATAGATAGATAGATAGATAGATAGATAGATAGATAGATAGATAGATAGATAATGCCCCTATAGCATGAGACTGCAATTAGGGAATTATGGCACAATTTAATGTCAAACATACATTTTTTGGGGTAAGGCTGCTTGTCTACTGCAATACACTTTCTCTAATCATCCATCAGAATCTAAGAAGATGTAATGTATGCTCCAAATAAGCCACAGGGCATGATCTCTGACTTGCTGCTAAAAAGCTTCATATTGGCATATATGTCCTTACTGAATCCCTGCAGTAGTAAGGGTTAGGCAGCTAAGACCAACCTGAAATAGCAGTGGTGATGACATCTTCTACTAACTGGAGCCATCATCTGGAGTCACATGTAGTATAATGCCTAGATAGGGATAATATCTTTAACTGAATTCGGCATGGCTAATTTTGTTAAGCTCACTGAGAGGCACATGTTATTAGTACTATTGTTGCCACAAACAAAATATTGTTCTTCACATATAAATGAGTTCTAATTTGTTCCGGCATCATTGGTAGTAGGTGCCCACTTGTGTCATGCAAGTTGGACTGTTTCATTTGGTTATTACGTCTCCTCCTCATTTACATGAATGCGACTGCACCATTTTGATGGTATACAGATGCCTATGATGATCATCCTGTTTTAGGCAAGACTGCGTGAACACTTCTGCGTCTTGTTGTGTCTCACGTTTGTATTGTATCTGCCTCACAATCTTACAGCAGCTATTTACAATCTCCAAAAGACTTAACAAGTCTCCTACAGTAGGTGATAAATTCTTCCACTTTGCAAGCATAGACTCACAGGGGCAACCAAATTTGGTTAATTTTTGCATTTTATAATTTGTATTTTACTTTTAGTCCTTATGTTTCTGAGCACTGATATTGAAGGACAAACGTCCCAGTGCTAGTAGGATTATTAAAACATACAAAGGACTAGTACGCCAGGCACAACCACAAGGCAAAATCAAAGAGCTTTAGATTCCAATACAGTAAGCTGAGATATTCTGAAGAGGTGTCTCTGTCATCGGATAGAAAATGGCAAAAGGCACATAAGAACACAAGTTTGTGATTTTTCCCAACTGTTTCAAAAAATGGGAAAACATTCAGGAGAGAAGGTTCCACCATGAATGAGCTTACAAGAAGGCACACAGTGTGAAACTACAGTCTTGTCCAACCCTGGTATCTGCCAACAGGTATCCTGTCGCAGAAGGGACTCTTCAATAATTGGTATTGACCTGGGGTAGGTTATGAGTGGACATTCATAGTGTAGGTCTTTAGTTCTACTGAAGGTCTCTGCTGCTAAAACGCTATTACACATTATAGGTGATATCTACCGTAAAATACAGTTTCAGTTCACTTAGGCTTACAGGGTCCAGCTGGGTACCAATATAGTAACACAGCTGTGAAGCACACACTCTGCTGTTCATGTAGGATCCTTGATAAGAAAGTCAAATGTATAAGCAGGTAATTTCAAATTCTTCTGTTTATTTGCAACACAATTCTCTACATTGCATGAATGGACAGAACCGTGGCACCATGTATAGAACTGTGTTGTGAATAAAGTGAAGAATTTGAAATTACCTGCTTATACATTCGACTTTCTTATCAAGGATCCTACATGAACACCAGAGTGTGTGCTTTGGTGCTTTGTTGCTAGGTTTTCTGGACTGTCACACAGTATGGCAGGTCAGTCAGCTCGGGTAGAACTAAGGACTCCCAGAGGAGCTCTTTCCACAAAGCGCTTGAAGTTGCCATTTTGGTTTGTCCCTGAATGCTGTGCAGGAGTGTTGGGACAGTGGCGGAGTGGTGATACGGCATCCTGGGATTAGCCAAGGGTGCCTGGCTGCCAGAGCTTTCCATCCCCACTTAAAAGCCCTTGCACAAGGGAGAAAAAGTTGAGAAGTCACTAGACCTATGAGTGACAAAGGCCAAGGGATGCCCAGATGGATAGAGAAGCCACCTTATTCCCTGCAACGATGGACTTTGGGACGTTGACTCCAGCTGATTCCCCAGGACTAGGATAAGTCTATTCAGAGCCAGTGGTGCTGGCCCCCCTCACACTCATTAGGAACAGTTAGGGGAATGTTCCTGCTGGGGGACCCTGGAGGGTTTCCCTAGGGCTTCTGTGGACTGGCCCTTAACTTCACTGGCACACAGGTGTCTTTTTAAGAAGCCAGGAGGCCCTGGGACCTGCTGAGTGTAGCAGAGGCGGTGTGTTGCTGGCTGGCTGGGAAAGGGATGCACAAGATGCCCCAACAAACAGGAGAAGAGCAACCGATGCCAAGCAGAGGACAGATCAGATCTCCACTCCTTTAGAGGCTGGAAGGCCTGAGGAAAATACTCCTGATGTCTAGGGCTGGGCATTAAGAGCAAACCTAAGCCACATGTGTTAAACCTGGCCAAACAGGGCTGGAAAAACAGGCCTAAGAAGTCTGAAGAAGGACAAACCAGGAAGAAAACAAAGCACTCATCTACTTCAAAGCTTTCCTCTAGAGAGGGACAAGCAGGAGCGGCCCGTGCAGTTAAGAGTGATAGGGCGATGGGGCAGGGTGGGGGGTATTCGACAGACGATGACTAGGGGAAATTAATTATTAATTTCATTTCCCCTAGTCGTCATCTGTCGAATCCCCCCCCCCATCTGCCGCACCACTCTTACCAGCAAGGGCCGCTCCTGGGGTCAAGCCCTCATGGGTAGCTGCAATATTCATTGTTAAGTTTAAATGTGAGGGAGCATGTGTGAAGCCCTATCCTTGTACTTATGTTATGCCCCCTAGATCCCCCATGCTCCTGGGAATTGGTGCATTAATCAGCGGGTCCCTAGGACCCCATCACCCAGGATCAATAGGAAGCATCAGGCCAAGTGCGCTTCCTGCCCTTCTGCCCATGTCTCGGACCTTAGGGCACTCCAGCTTGCCATATCCCTGCCCACATAATGGGCATGGAAAACTGTGCAGCTGCCTGAGGGCAAGGAGCTGAGAGAAAAGATTGCTCCCAGGGCACCCAGCAAAAAAAACATGCTGTGCCGTAAGGCCCCAAAAGTGAAAACAGTGTAGCAGCTTTTAGCGCTCATTGGTTATTTACTGCAACAGGCCTAGTGCCACAAGAAGGGGCACAAGTGCAACCAATAGTTTTAAGGCATGTTTTGCAGGCTGCAGTGAGCTCACTAGTCCCCCTGAACTGACCATTTAAAAGTAACCTTTTCAAAGTAACCCTGCATCTCACAGGGGATTACATTCCTGACCCATGGAAAGGTTTTTCTTGATTTCAAAGCCATTCTGGAGCTGGAGATTTTTCTCTTGGGCTTTATACTGTGGGAACCCTTGTGGTTCATAATACAACAGCAGTGGAAAGCCAATAAGTGTAAAACAAAGACTCTGACACATGTTTTGGATTATAAAGCTCTATTAATAATATTGATAATAATAATGTAAAGCGTTACACTATAATCAAGGCTTTCGACTATTGGTAGTGTTCACATTGAGTAAAATGTGTTATAATTTTGAATCAGAACACGTGGCTGCTTTTATTGATTTGATGACAACTTAGCAAAGACGGTAGACCTGCCTTAAGTATAATGACCCCCCCCCTTATACTGTGGTATTGCATCTGGTATAGGTGGGGGCATTGTGGTCATGGAGTACAGGATTCACTAGGGGTTTAATGTGATATGAAAGAGTCATAAAAGGTATTTCCACCTGTCTGATTATATATATTTGTAATTTAATGTGTAGTATTTAGTAGTGTGTGTGTAATAAAAGTAATTTTCCTTTAAAAGAAAAAGCACTGGCTGGGGCCAATGATGTATTCTGTGTAGTTGCTTGCGCACCAGTGGACTTGGTTTACTCACCCACACCACCTTCTCTCAGTAGCCCTTGGACTGCTGTACTACACTGCCCTGAGCGAGTCAAGTGCTGCAAATGGATACTTGCTTTACAGTAAAAATTAAATTGCAGATTTATTCATTGTAAAGGCTTTAACAACTAATAAGCCAATTTCTTACAGCATGCAAATAGCAAAAAGATTGCAAACAAAGGTTTGCAATCTTTAGTACATAAAAGTCAGCTATCATGCCTTCATCAGTGCTTGTTCTTTTTCTTGTTGTGCTTATTCAAATGAAGGGAGGTATTGTTTTTCCGTTGTCAGTCACAGATTATAGAGTTTACAAAGTTGACCTTTTTAAGGACTGTTTGACAAACGTTAGTGCAAGATGAGTCTCTACTGCATGCCCTCAGAAGAAAGTGCTTTAATATATTCACTGTTTTATTGTATTCTTGTGGCTATTCTTGTCTGCTTTGTTTTTCCCGTCTCTTTTATTATGTTTAAACCATGCTAATGATACAATACATGTATTTAAAAAGTAAAATAAAGGATTACTATAGCCAGTAAATTAAAAAAATGAACACTGTGTATGCATTAAAATAACATTACCCATGAAACCTTATAGTTGACAGAACATTGCACAGGTTTCAGTTCTCTCATTGCTAGCAACCATTCTAATCTTTTAAAATATGATATTTTAGACATTAAAATTACTTGGGTGCTTCTAACTATGATACAGATTCTGTGATCCCACAACTCCCCTTTTAATGGTGATTCATATATCCTGTCTATTTCTACTTTCTTTGTACTCAATCAGTTTGATTGTCTCATGTAACAGTAAGTATGAAGGTGCATACAGCTTGACAGCTCATAATATATCACATACACTTCTAATGTATTATCATTTTACTCAGCAGGAAGATCAGCAGTTAAAAAAATAGAGTGCATTGTGCAACTGCTGATGACCTCAATGTTGAACATTATCCAGAGTTCTACTGAGTGCAGTTTATAGCATATTGTTGTTTTTAGAACCTTAAAATTGTTAGAATAATTTCTCTTATATAAGTAACTGTTGGACCTGGCCCTTTCTGCAGGGTTAGTCACAAACCATTTGCCTTCCTCTGCCTTTTTTCTGACCTTCTTTTTGTTGGCTTTAGGACTCTGGGCACTTTACCACTGCTAACCTGTGCTAAAGTGAATGTGTTCTCTTCCCTAAACAAGGTATGATTGGGTTACACCTGTTTGGCATATTTGATTTACTTATAAGTCCCTTGTAAAGTGGTGTACGATACACCCAGGGCCTGGAAATTAAATGCAGCTAGTAGGCTTGCAGCACTGCTTGTGCCACCCACAGACGCAACCTTTTCAAACCTGTCTCAGGCCTTCCAATGCAGGGCTTATGCGCACAACTTACTGTCACTTTGATTTGGCATATAAAACTACTTGCCAAACCTTAAACTTTCCTTTTATTACACATAGGTCGCCCCACAGGTAGGTCCTAGGTAGCCCTATGGGCAGGGTGCTGTGTAAGTAAAAGGCAGGACATGTGCCTTTTTGTGTGGCATGCCCAGATAGTGACAAACTATTTCATTTTTCACTGCTATGAGGCCTACTCCTCTCATAGACTAGCATTAGGAATTCTCTTATATACTTTTAAGAGGTAAGTCCTGATCGGAAAGGAGTGGCATTGCCATATTTGGTATGTGTAGAAAAATTGGTGATAAATCTTGCTTACTGATGTAGTTGGATTTTACATTACTATTTTAGAAATGTCACATTTAGTCAATGGGCATTTCTTTGTGCTTATGACTCTTTGGGGCCTATTACGATGGCGGTCAGATGTCCACCGCCGGACTAGCGGTGGACATCCGCCCGCGTTCGCAAGCCAGAAAACCGCCGGTCAAATTAGGATGGCGGTGGTGACCGCGGCGGTGGGAAATTCCGACCGCCGCTTTTCCGCCAGTTGCCATCCGCACTCCTGCCTGGTGGATGGAGCAGGACCGGGATAATGGTGGCAGTGCAGAGCAGGCTCCGCCGGCACGATTATGATGCCGGCAGTAGCCAGCCTTTCCTCAGCGGTCAGACCGCCATGGAAAGGCATGCGGAGATTGTCTTCCGGGGGCCCGTTGCGGGCCCCCAATGTGTTGGGGGGGTGTGGGTGCACTGGGGGGGTACCCATGGTCCCCCCTACATTTCCCTGTACCAGGTGCCAGGCACTGTGCAGTGCCTGACACGCAGTGCAGGGAAATGCAGGACATGCTCCTTTCGGCATCGTGGCGGTGCTGCGGGCAGCAGCAACCGCTGCAATGTTAAGGCCCGCGATCAGACCGCAATGGTGGTCACATTTTGACCACGGGTCATCGTAATTCGACCGGCGGTGATGTCGCGGGCCATGCGGGCGGTCTTTTCCCGCTACCATGGCGGTCGGGGAGGTTTTCCGACCGCCATCGTAATAGGCCCCTTTGTTCTCTGCGGCCTGCCTCCAATACGCATCTGAGCTAGCTGACAGCTACGCATGGTGCATGCTTTCCAGACAGCCACTACACAGGAAGTACTGGGTGTGACAGGGGATACATCTGCATTCATCTGCATTCTGATAGTCTTTTTGGACAGGCAGAGGTTCTTCTCGCTTTATATTTGTATAGGGTGTGTCCTGTCCTCAACCAAAGGTCTGATTTACCTTCTACTGATGATCTAGAGCCAGGGTTGTGCTGAAAGGGATTGTTGCACACTCATAAGGGTTCCTTTGAGTCACCCCTTCATCAAAGTCATTTTTGAGTATAAGTACAGGGGCTCTGACCCCATGTTTTGAGACACTGCATGGGACTTGTAACCAGACACTGCTGGCTCTGCATTCTGCACATTGCCAGAGGACTGCTGTGCTGCAAGGAGGAACCACTATTTAAACTACTTGTTTTGCTGTGCTGGCCTGCTGTGCTTCTGGGCTGCTGAAAGAAATGCCACTCTGCTTAAGTGATTGTAATGTGCTGGCCTGTCTTCCTGCTCTTCACCTTGTGCCCCAGTGTTTTGCAAGGGCATGTTTGCTTGCCCCCTGGTCACGGAATCTCAAGGCCATAATTCATTGTGCTCATATTGAGCACTACTTGCAACCCAGCATCTACTATTTTTTTCTAATTACATCATGCCACAAACTGCGCTTCCTACAGTCCACCACTTGCTGTGCTTGTCCCTGATTGCATCTCGACACGAGCCACGCTCCCCACAGCTCGAAATCGTCTGTTTGGAGGACACAGCAGCTTCAAGAGAAAGGAGCAGTGGGCCCCCCTTTGTTCTTCCTTCAAGATGCGTAGCCTAGTAACCCAGGGTGGGCAAGGCACTTGAGGTTTGATAGCCCAGCTCCACCCAGAAGGAAGTGTTGTGTGCGCCCAGACCTGCGAGGCTGAGATTGGAAAAAGGGGGCCCTGTCTCCAAGGCCCATTAGTATTCCTGCAAGTGCCTCTGGCAGGTGGAGCAACTGTTTACGCTGGTGACCAACCTCCGGGGTGGGGCCGCATCAATAAGGGTAGTTGCCGCATCTGATTTCCCTGGAAGAACCGGACTACCGTGTGTCCTGCTCGCCTTTCATTGGGAGGACCCCAGAGAGACGGGCTCTCACTGCAACACAAGGTACTGTTCTCTGGTGGTCTACCCTCAGAGGGGGCATTGTCTGCTCTGGTCTGGCAGAGGACTAAAGTTGTACCACATTCTTTCATGGTGGCTCTGTTTTCGGCAAAGAGGCGGTGCGAGTTGCCCTGGAGGACTTTGGACTTGCCAGAGTTTGGGGCTCAGCTTCTCTGTGTTGTTGACATCTGCACTGCGCACTTGCGGGCAGCTGCACTTAACAACTCTGCATGCTGCGGGGGGCCAGCGAGGTCTCCCCACTGAATCCTGCCGTTTGTGCCTCCCCCGCACTTGACAGAACATACATTCGGGGCACTTGTTCAGTAAACATTACGAGGAACTCTTCCAAATTTTAGGAGACAGTGATACAAGGATTACTATATCCTGTTTAGTAGGTGCACAGGAGCTCCAGTGCCCTACTCTGTTTTCTAGTGCACTTGTTTCAACTAAACCATCGGCATTACCATAACCATGCTAGTAGGAGTACAGGGGTTCCTGGTCCTATGTGTACTTACTGTTACTGATGAATTTTTCTGCTGCATTTCATGCCCTAAGTATCCTCTGATGTATGTTGTTGCCTTGCATTGTCCAGGATTAAAGAGTACTATCTGAGTAATGGCACTGGATGCACAGGATTTATGATTCAGGTCATTTTGGTCTGAGTTTATATATAATATACTACTTTTTTATATAGTCCTGTGCGGAGTCTCTTTTGTGGTGTATTCATTGTGTTTCTGTGTGAATGTGGTGCACAAGTGCTTTACACATTGCCTCTGATGATAAGCCTGACTGCTCTGTGCCAAGTTACCAGAAGGTGAGCACAGGTTATCTTTGGTGGGTAACTGGCTTGCCCTGACTAGAGTGGTGAGTTCTGCCTGGCTTACGTGCATACCCTAGCCAACCAGAAACCCCAATTTTGACAGTAATTAATTTTGTTTCTTTTGTATTCCAGAATACCACACTATTAGCAATCCAATCTTTAAATCAACGTTAGATGTGAGCAAATCAGATTTTTAGAAGTAAAGTGCATTCTCTCCTCAAAATAACCACAATTTACTTGCCTTTCTCAGAGAGTGGCTGGGTAACACATAGGAAAAACATCCAATGACAACTCAGAAGGAATCTATCATTTAGTTTTCAGAACAAATACCTTTTCATGCTCCATTTATTAGTAAATCCTTTTCTCATACCACCAAGATACCATTAATGATGATGGGGTTGCTCTGCGTCCTTCATAACCTGGGCCTACAATATTGTAGGCTACAGTGAGTTCTGGTGGGAAGAGCAATGGCTTCAATAATACTGCTAATGTCAAATAACTTGAACAAATCATTAAGTGATTTACACAACACACATGATTCTGCAGTTAATCAGTATATTAATATTCATATACCAAAGTTATTCAATAATATGAGATTTAAAGTTTCAAATGAGACTGTTCTACAAAAGTGTTATACAAGTGACTCAGTGACAAAGTAACACAGCGTGACCATGTGAATCTTGCAACAAAAACAAAAAAATTACAAACAATGTGTGGGTAGAAGATTTGACTAGATGTCTGTTTTCTTTTTCACTTCATCTCAGCAGACACTATGGGGCCGATTCCGATCTCGGCCGGTAGGGCTCCGAATCGGATTCGGCATAACCGGATCCGATTCGGAGCCCTATTTCCCGACCGATTCGTACGCGCGTCCGGACGAGCGAGTACGATGCGAAATCGCCGACCGACTCGTTCGGGCGTCCCAACCGCTCTGACCGTCTCGTTCCCGGGTCGAACCGCACCGACCGACTCGCTCGGACACGACTCGCACCGCGCAATGGAGACGTTCCCCGGCCGGGTAAGTACGAAGCGCGCCGCGAGCAGTCCGACCGACACGCGCCGCCCGGCTCGAAAGAGCAGTCGGAGCCGTACTTCGGGGTCCGTGTCGGACCCCCCTGTACGCGTAGCCGCGCAAGTCACACACAGGGGGGACCCATGGGTCCCCCCTACCTGTGCGTGTACGGTGCAAGTCGCTTCGCCGTGTACCCGCTGTAGGCGGCGCCCTTGTTCACCTCGCACCCATTGAGGCAATGGGAGCCCGCATACGTGTTGTACGACCGGGTCCCATTGACTTCAATGGGAGTCCGACCGACTCGAGTCCAATAGCATACGGACGCATCGTACTCATTCGGTCGGGCTGCACGGGTCCGATTCGATCGGAAATCTCTCCGGGTCCGGCTCGTTCAGAGAGATTTCCGGCCCGAATCGGAATCGGCCCCTATGTATTGTATTATTTGCGGGTATTTCAGGCTTGTTGGCCGAGGATACGGAACCTTTAGTGTAAATGTCATAGACGTAATAACCCTAATGGTACGTGTTTTTATTCAACCATCACAACGGCTCTTCCTCAGAGCTACAAATGTGTAAACTGCCTGGATACTGAAAGAACAGCACATTACTTGGTGTTCAGATTAAGCGAATGTGACCCTTCCTGGCCCTCATGGAGATTCCTGAAAATGGATCAAGCGCATGCACAATCCTATCTTGGACTGCTGGATTCTGAACTACTATCTCTAGGCTGTAAGACGATTGCGATAAGTGCAATACTCCATCAAGCTGCCCTTGGAATTCTCTTCCATCTTAGATGCCAGATATGTGGTCACCCCTCTGCGTCGAGGGAGCATAGCTATAGAATTATTCTGGCACATGAATTGGAATAGTCTAACCCTCACACCTTGGTTTTAGGTGTCAGGAAGCCGGTCGTGGTGCACAGGTTATCCTCCTTAGCAGGTTGGAGGTCGGGTCAGCAGAGCTGCATCCCAGTCACAGTCTGTAGTGGTTCTGTGATAATTCCCAGCCTGGAAATACTCCTCTCTCAAAGAGCCTTAGCAAAGAAGCTGTTTATATAATAAAACACTGTTCTTATCCTCTGTGGCAGGGGCATAGAACAGCTCATTTGGTTTCTTCTAGCTAAAATGGAGTTTCTCCTAATGAGCACAGAAAGAAAGACAAACAGTGGCATTGTGTTCTTAATGTACAACTCTGGAACTTACTGTACAGACTACAGAGCATCAGTGCCTATCACAGATACACATTCAGCACATTAACTCATATTCAGAAAAGTGTGGTAAAGGGCACCATGAAAAGAGATGTCAACTTAAGGAGTGGAATCTAAAATGAAGAATAAATGAAAGCCATGCCACACCCTCCCCTTGGTTGTGAAGGAGACTTACTCATTAGAAGCTAGCCCCTCTAAAAGCATTTAAAAGGCATAGGATTATGCAATGTAAAACCTTAATAACATAAATACAATAAAAGACATTTAAAATTTCCCGCAAATTACAAAAAAAATCAATTAAACCAATTTAAAAGAGAAAGGCCGAATTAAAAAGTGTCTTATGAGGCATCCATGCTACAGAACGGTAGACCGGAAAGGTGCACCATGTCCAGAAAGTCATTTGGATCCTGGAAGAAATGTGCATCTGCAGACAACAGATCCACTTTAGCTTGGAGAGTAAGTTCCAAAGAACCAACTTGGTCAGTACCAGCCCCGTCAGCAAAAGCAGAGGGAGGGGGTGCCAGAAGTGTAGATACTGGAGCAGAAGCATCCATCCAATCTGGAGCAGGCACCTCATAATAAGAATTTTGCAGCAATGGAAGCAACATAGGACAGCACTGGAGATGCACCCTCATCGGATACATGAGCAGATCCATGATCATAGTTTGCGCCAATTGCCAAATATGTCTAGTGCACATTTGAAAGAGCACCGGAGGCAGCTAAACACAGGTAGTACACTATTAAATCACACAACCAGTGCCATTTAATTCCAATAGCAGAGACAATCCAGAATTCTGTACCATGCATTAATGGCACAGACGGACGTGTGACAGTTCAATTACCATTTGGGCTTGTTGTGGTACATCCATTGCAGAGCAACAAAAATGGAACCAAAATGGCAATTAACAGGAATAATACCAACGGAATGCCTACAAAAAAGCTTGAAAAGAGTGAATGAATAAAGGACAGAATCACTTGAAGTAGAGTCTGAAATGCCAAAACAAATCCAGACCAACATTTAAAAAAAAGTGAATAACACCAATGGTGTTTAAAGCATTAAAAATGTGGTGCACCAGTTCACCAAAATGTAGCGGAAAATAAGTGTGCAACAACAATTGTACTTTCGAGGAGGACCTTGCATCTTGGAGTTCAAAAGTTTCTTGGGCAGATGTTACTGCCACGTCCCTTTGAAAACAATAAGGCTTTGAGCCAGCTTAACCTATTAAAGTTAACATTAGAAATTGGGACATTTGACCATAAGGCAAGTCCCCCAGTCATGTTTGTGGGTGGATATAACACATTCATACAGCAAGTCATGACCTTAAATACTGTTACAATGTAAGTGGCACCTGGCTTCATTCCACAGCAACCCTGGTCAGTCAGTATCAAGTAACTGACATTAGATACGTTAGAAAGTAACGAGAAAACTAGCTTCATCAAAGGAACGGCAACTCCCTTCAAATAACAGCCAAATTGTTCATGGATGCATTGCACGCATCATGCAGTGTTATTTCTTTACAAAGTAACTAATGGCTTAAGGAAACTCCAGATTCATTCTCACTGAGAAAAACTTCTCTCTCTCCGCTCTCACATTTGTGATCTAAAGGAAGAAACCAAGTCTCAAGCAGAAAGTTACCGCCCATCTGTTCTTCTCTGCCTACTTGAAAGTATTTCAGACATGGTGAGAAATGAAAAGTAGAAATTCACAAAGAAATGAAACCGTGCACCAACCATATAGCTGAAGGAGTTGCAGCTACTGTAAAGGGCATTTTCTCTAAACGTTCTATACGAAGCACTGTATAAGTTGTGTCTTTCTTTGCCATGACTTGTTGCATGCATGTCAAGTTATAAGGCAAAAATAATTCTGTTTCATTCACATATTTCCATGTCAGGCAGTTTGATTTTTAAACCTGCAATGTCCAATTTACTTTGACCATGTAAAAGTGCAAACATGTCATTTTGTGTAATATCAAATGCAGATGACAGAATATTAATCGATTTATAACTACAATTACACAATGTGGTCATGCCATTATCGACAACACCAAATGCATTTTATAAACTTTATCATTTTGACGCAACCTTTCAGCAGCTTCTTGTTGTGAAATCTTCCAAAGCTCATTAGAGTTTAAAAAACCATGCATTGCAGCCATTGGTGTCAATGGGCCACACTAACCACCCATCTGAACTGTAAAGTGAAGAGTTGTGTGTACCATTCTGCACCAAGTCATTAAGTTGTTGTTCTGTAATATTAATGTATTGTTTCCAGTTATCAAAACATGCAACCTGGTAAATGCTACGTGATTTTAAATTCTTAGCATTAGCTAGTTCAAGACATGTAGTCTGTTGTACTGTCTTATTTAAAAATATAATTTGCTGAGGGATCAAACAAGCCCCAAATAAGGCTTCTGTACCCTGGACCTGCCAGTGTTTTTATATCCCAAATTGATTACAAATCAATATTGTTTTTCCTATAATCATAACCTTCAATGGTTATTTTGGAAATGAAAGAATTTGAATAAATTAATTTTGTTTGTGTCAGCATGTTTTTCATCACTTGAGAAGGTGTAAGTTTAAAATAAAATGAAACCGGGTCTGCAAGGACATGACTTAAAAAGTAAGGAGCCTTTTTTAAATACTGTTGGCGACTCCCTTCAGGTGGTGTTAGGCAGTGTTCCCACTGTGTATAGTTAAAAACAGCACGTGGTGTACTAGCTCTGTGTAAGTAGTGATGAGCATAATGATGGTAGCAAAACATTTCACCATAGTTTGCAGAATTCAAGTACAAAGGCTCATTTTTAAATATTGTATAGGATTCTAAATCAGAGAACATGTTGGACACAGTCCCATTCATCAGATACTGAATCTGGGGTTATTATATCATCCATAGCAATTTTTAAAACATATTGTATTTGTAAAGTTTCTGTGGTACCAAAAATTTAATTTGGGACCTTATCCCAAGCAATACCATCAAGAACAGGAAATGCAGTACTGTTCACATGGGATAAGACTCTTCAGACCTTATGTGAAGAAAAATGGGGTGTAAGTACATCAGCTACCAGTTCTGGAGTAGGAATGTTCTGGGAGATAATGTCCATTTAGCAGCAGAAAAAATATAATAAAAAATCTAATCCAGGTGACAAGGAAAACCAAGGAAAGGAAAATCCGAAGGTAGTACCATGGAGGAACTAGATAAGTCTGTTTAAACCAAGGAAAAAGTGCTTGTGTACCTTGCAAGGTAGAGTGTGAAGAATCTGAAGAAAAATCATCAATGTTGTAAAACCGGAGGTAGCCTGAACAAAAACAAGAACCTTGTTGGGCAAAGGAGAGCACGTTGGTAACTCCAAAGGTGATTGATAATATATAATGTCATTGTTTGGTGCTGCAGAACAAACAAGCACAAGTGCATTTTTAGCATCAGAAGTCCCCAGTCAGGGAGTACTTACATTTGGACTGCTTAGTGCATGTAGAGGGATCTCTTACAGGGTATGGAGAAGAGGTAAGGAACTACCCAGATATCTTTGTAGCTACTTTGTAGGACTGGCCGCATGATGGAGCTTAATTAAATCACTGGAAACTTGTTATTTCTGTTTACAACCAGCAAGTGGTGGCAAAATCACAGTTCAAGTACGCTAAACAGCAAGCATAGGCACTGGGGTATGGTAGTATGGTCCGAATTCCCTTTTTCTTTCATCTTTCTCCAAGACTAGACCCCCAACTTTAGGAATCCAGACAGAAGTCACTGGTTTCTCCATCACTTCATCAGTGGCAGAACGTTTGGTATTCACATTCGATAACTCATCTCGGAAGTCTTGTAATTCCTGTAAGATAGCGAAACATTCATTGATGTCAAAGTGCGCATCAGCCAACACTGTGCCAGGGCCATCAAGATCTAGAACATACATCTGGACCCCAAACAGGACCTCCTAGGGGGCTCTGACCTCGCAAAGATCTTCGAGGCAGATTGTTTAACCTGCACTCCTGGTTGGGTATCAATTGATCACACACCCTGGGAATGCAGGAGAATAGAATTTGTGGTCACTCAAGAGATAGGTGTATTTTTGGGGGAAATATTTAGGTAGGGGTGTGCCACTAGCCGAAGCAGTGACTGCAGCCTTAATGTCATCATCTAGTCTCATATGGGAAAACGTCATCGCAGCCGCGAAGACTGTCTTAACTGCCACTTTGGCAACTTCATCTGCCAAATAATTCTCTACAATGTTTAGACCATCATATTGATGGCCCAATTTGTGAATAACATGAGACCTTTAGGAGCTGCCACCTTCCCCCAAACCTTTAGAGTCGCTGAATCAATTCAAGTACCAATGGTGTAAATTATCATTAAGGACTGGATGCAGTAATAGGAATCACACTCTATAAGTGTCGGGAATTCAGAATCAATATTCTATAGTGCCAGAGTCAAAGCTTTTAGTTCAGCCAGTTGAGCTGTACAGTCACCTACAATTTCTGTATATGCTTGCTGAGCCTGAAAATCACCATCTTTCATGACACTGTTCATGGCAGCATATGCTGCTGAATATTTATGCTTAGTACCAGCTGAGGGCTGGGCTGAACTGAACCATCAGCATAGATTATAAAATCATACTGGTCTAGAGGCAAACTTTCATTCTACATGGGGTATTCTTGTTCATCCTGGAGAAAGTCCTGTATTTTTAAAGTAGGATTAAAGACATAATCTACATCAGTAGCTGTCAAGGAGGTGGCCAACTGGATCCATCTTGAAGTAAGGCTTTAGCATTAGGCACACTTGTTTTTGTGACAGCTTCTAAGGCAGGAATGGTGGAAACCACAAATATGCATTTCCCCGAAGCTATTGGAAGCTCTGTGAGGGCAGCTCTTTGAACTGCAGTCAGAATTTGATCAATGGATGCAAAATGCATGTCTACATTAGACTATAAATAACATTTATATGCAAACAACCCTGGATCACCTTCATTAAAGGTGATATATGTATATCCAATAGAACCCGCAATGAAGTGGATGACTACATTAGTTTTCTTTACACAGGGGTGCAAGTGTTTGAATGCAAGCATGTCTGTTTACAATGATCTGAGAACAGTAGTATGCTCTGAAGTCCAATGTATGTCTGAAAAATCAGGATGAATTAAGTTGTACAATGGTTTAACCCACTGTGCGTAATTTGGTATGTATGTTCTACCAAAGTTGAGAAAGCCTAAACGTGATTGAAGTTTTTTAATGTATTTGGTGGTTGGAAAAGAGCACGCTTCTTTAAGAATGAAGGGCAAGGATTCTGCCTTCATTTGATAATTCATATCCTAAAAATGGAACACTAAGAAATACAATCTTATATTTTTTTAAATGTAATGTGTAGCCATGTTCAGCAAATTCCAACATTATGAGATCTACTCTGGGTAAGTGTGTGTTTAAATCATCATCTGTGAGGTAAATGTCATCAATGTATGAAAACACTTCTGGGTACATTTCTTGTAAACCTTATGTTACACAGACAGCAAACAGGCCTTGACTGATCATATACCCTTGCGGGAACATACAAAAATGTTTGGGGCCCCTAAAGCGGTAAGGGCCAACAAATCTCTGCTTTCAGGTGCTATATTTTGACAGACAAATCCATTGGAAATATCCAATGTAGTTTTGTATTTTATGTGGACAATGTTGCTCATCAAACCTGTGCTCTATGAATTTTGTATTGCAAAGGTGCATATATGACTGTTTAAATGTCCATAGTCTAAGACTATGTGGCAAGAATGATTCGGTTTGGCTACAAGAAATAGAGGATTTTTCATTGGAGAGATGCAAGGCTCAATCCCACCTAGATATTCTAGTTCTTTTAGAAAACTCTAACAGGTTGTCTAGCTTCATGCTTAATAGGGTTTTGTGGTTGCACTTGTGGGCTCTACCTTATGGGCATTATATGATAAGGCGATTCCTTATCCCAGCCAGCTTGGTTGCGATATAATACAGGAGCTTATCAAAAAAACATTCTGTGGCATGCGCTTCTTTAACTTCATCAGGAACCAGAACTTAAAAGGATTGTAATATTACCTCCTCCCCTTGTGGGACTTTTCTAACAAACTCAGGCAACCAATCTAGCTCAGCCAAGAGAATGCCATAAGCACTTGTTAAATTCTGCCAGAATATTACTTTAATAGTAATAACCAATCAATCAATCAATCAGCATTTGTAGAGCACGGCACAGTCACCCCTGCAGGTATCGGGGCACTGGGGTGCAAGGTCGAAAAGCCAGGTCTTACGGAAACCGCAGGAAAAGGGAAGAACCGAGCTGAAAAAGGCAAAACAGAGGGCAGAAAATCAAGTGAGCAGAAAAGACAAAACAGAAACCAAGCAGAAAACGTAAAACATAGGGCAGAAAAATGAGCAGAAAGGGAAAAACAGAGCAGAAGAAGTCAAAACAGAGGGCAGAAAAATGAGCAGAAAAGGCCAGTTGGCGGGCAGAAAAATGAGCAGAAAAAAAGGCAAAACAAAGGGCAGAAAATGAGCAGATAAAGACAAAACAGAGGGCAGAAAAAGGCAAAACAGAGCAAGAAACGAGCATAGAAGCCACAAACAAAGGCATCAGGTAGACAGGCAGCAGAAGGTAGTGGACTGTGGGCAAGTTGGACAGGAGAACTGTTGTAGGGGGAGCTGGCATGAGGACCTGCTTGGTATGCGGTATGTCACCCTCAATTTGGATGTCCAAATCATAAAGGCTGTCTTGAGAGCTCAGTCGCTGGTCTGGCGTTTCAGCTTGAATATAGACAATAGTCGGTCTTGCCACCACAAACATTTGAAGATTCTGCTGAACTACTGTGACCTCTGCTGCAATGTCAGGCAGTGTTTTTACCACATATTGTTCAGGAGAAGCAATATTGTGGCATATTTAGCAGAAATTCCTGCCACTTTCTTTTTTTTAAAGTATGGGTTTTGTTCAGAAAATTTCTCTTCTTTTTTTATTTTAAGTCAGAAGAGCGTTGTTAGTCTTTTTTCCATTTCACGTACTCTTCTTGTCTGTATTTGCATCATCCCACTCGCTGTCACTGTCTGTCTGAAGAGTCCTGGAAAGAATGAGAGGGACGTGTATCCGAATATTGATAGCTATCAGGCTGTTTAATTGTATCATTGTTGCATAAATTATAGCATGTTGCGGTGGGCTCCTTTTCAGAAATCCACTCAGTGTTTTTCGTTTATCTTTTTTAGTATTTTTATCCCAGCATTTTTTAGAAGACTCAACTGTCTGCTTGGTGGTATCTGAATCAGATTTAGTTTAAGTTGTGGCTTACCAGGCTTGGTTTCCAAGTTATCACAACTTACAGAAGCATAGGTCTCAGTAATAATTTTGGTCTCTTGCGGTCCGCATTTGCTGCAGGAATAGTTCAAACTGCTGGTGTATCTCCAATACTGCTGCCTCCCCTTTAATGTTACTTAAAATCATTGTGGATTCTGTGGCAAAGTTGCCATTTAATTTTATCCCCAAGTCCAGGGCAGGGGTCAACTTGTATTCATTTTGAATTATTGTTAGCACTCAGGCAAAACTTCTTTTGATGGAAATGCCTTGTGTTTTGTATATGTGGCCGAAAATACAGCACCCCATTCAGTTGGTGGAATCATACCAAGTGGAAGACACCTAGTGAGAATTCTAACTTTATCTTAGGGTCCTGTATGGGGGAATACTGCTTCAAGCTGGTTTGTTTTTTGTGCAATCCAAAATTGAATTTTCTCTCGCTTGGTGGGTCCCTTTCCCATAATGGCATTAATAGTAACTGGACTTATTGCAGGCACAGCTAACTGTGGCTGCCCAGCTTGAACGGCCCTTGTTGGGGCACTTGTTAATTTATGCATAACATACTGCATTAGACCTCGATATAGACTAAGTGAATATATAAAGCACGTACTTCACCAATAGTTAGTGCTGCTCTATTTGGAAATGGGTTGTTGTCACCTAAGACTGGCCAGGTTGCCCCCTCATTACTGAGAAGATGCAGTCTTACATTATGTAGAATATGTGAGAGGTCGCAATGGAACCAGTTTTGATGCTCCTGTTATGTTGATTGTATTTCTAAGTATTCATGAAGTCTATATGCAGGCGGAGCTGCTGCTTCCGTGTGTGTATGAAATGTGTTAGCATCGACTGCAGGGAAGGTTACTTAGAAATAGTAAACTTAATATTTGCAAAGTTCATGTGCCTCAACCATGAAGGTAACTTCTCCACCCTTATTAACATGCCCATGTAAAGTTAAGTGTGCAGTTACTGCATGTCTACAACTTAGAGGAATGTTGACTGCTAGCACCATTTTTAATGAATGAAATTCAAAGAAATTTAACACTACTGTGGAGTAATCCTTTTAAAGGTTCAAGCTTGAACAACCTACAGACAAAAATAGCTGTTTTCTATTCAGTTGAGGAGGATAGATCCTCTTCACCATGGACATCTCCATGTAGAGGTGAAAAGGAGCCTTGGACATATGTGAGAATACTACTCAGGAGACCAATTAAATAACTACCGGACATAAATCTTTGGTGGTGCCATGCTACACGGTTCCTACACATATAGCAGGAGTGTGCATTAGACCAACCCAAGCTTCATAGTATAGAGACTTAAACATCCACAGATCCCATCCGTGAATGTTGGTGGGTTTTGGTTAGCTCACAGTACCACATGCAACCCCTAAACCCACTAGGGTAACTGATGTTAATGAAAACCTTGAAGATGACACTCTGATTCCCAAGGAATTTATGGAAACAGATCTAACCCTTTTGTTTCTCACTCTTGCACATCCAAGGTAGCGACAATGCATATTCAAACATTTATTGAAATGATCATATTCGTGAATAAAAAGCATGAGCTGTAATGATCAGAAAGATGAGACATATTACTGTAATCAGCATTGTTAGAATGGTAAACAGGATTAACAAATCAACCATGTTAATTGTTACTAATGTTTGGCTACTCCTATATGTTCCTCCACGCTACTAAAGAGAGCATAGCGATAGCCTTATTCAGCCAGATCAATTGAGATAGTCTAACCACATACCTTGGTCTTAGATGTAAGGAAGCTGGTCACAGTGTACAGGTTCTCTTCCTTAGCAGGATGGAGGTCAGAGTCAGCTGGGCCGCATCCCAGTCACAGTCTGCAGCAGTTCTGTGATAATTCCCAGCATGGAAATGCTCCTCTCAAAGGAGCTTATTTACAAGCCCATTACGCCGCAGGTGCTTCAATTTGTTTGACGTACCAGCGGCGCAGTGAGCCTGCCCATATTTACAAGGCCATGTAAAGCCACCCAATGTGACTTTTCATGGCCTTATAAATATGCCCCCTTTCATGCATTACTCTGCATGCATTCCATGGGTGTTTCTGTGGGTGTTCCCACGCAACATCCATGGAACCTGACGCATTCCCAGATTTACAAGGTTTTGTAAACCTGGGAAAGCGTCAGATTCCTACACTTCCAGAGGATACATAAGGGAGGCGCAACAAGAAGGAATACCTTTATTTCTCCTTATTTTTACTTTTCCTATGTGTGCTGCATTCTGCAGCACACATAGAAAGAGGAAAACACCTCTCTCCCATCCTGCACAAAAACAATCAACCGTACAACGCAGACACCCTTGCACCATGGCTCAAGGGTGCCTATGGTGGTGCATGGCAGCCCATTGTGCGCCAGCGCAGGAGAAAAGGACAGGAATGCACCATATCTTATAGATATGGCACATTCCTGCCCTTTTCTTTTGATGCACAGCAGTGCAGCAGGAAGGCTTGCCGGGCTTCTATGCGTCAAAAACTTGAGGTCCAAAGAGCCTTAGCAGGGAAGCTGCTTATATAATAAAATGCTGATCTTATCATTTGTGCAACAAGGAACAACGGTTCCTGTGAGCTGTGTGTAAAATATTTGATAATTATAAATCTCAATGGCATATACTCATGGGAATGGATTGTCAGTGGGAGAATCAAAATCATACACACCATGGGTTTCAGGGGTTTTTACTTAATTTTGCACTTTGTGTAGTAAAGTCTAACAGACTATGTGTTCAGTGTGCCAAGTAAACCAGAACCTAAAAAAGTGACAGTTTTGTGACATACAATAGGTTTTAGTTTGTACAAAACGACCACAGGTAAGTATAAACAAGATATTGACATCCTTCTAACACAATAGTAGGGGCTGAACAAGTGGTTTGTTTGAAATACGATCTTATCATCTGTGGCAGAGGTGCAGAGCAGCTCATTTGGTTTCATCTAGCTAAAATGGAGTGTCTCCTAACGAGCACAGAAAGAAAGAAAAATAGTGGCATCATGTTCTTCATGCATGACCATGGAATAAATGTAAAGACTACAGGGCATCAGTGCCTAATACAGATGCACATATGCATTGCAGAAAAGTAGAAAAGTGTGGCAAAGAGCACCAAAAAAAGAGATTTCAACTTAAGGAGTTGAATCTAAAATGGAGAAAGCATGCAAGCCACGCCACATAAAATACATCAGTACTCAGCAGAGAAGAATTCTAGGTGGCTAAATCCTTTGTCTCTGGTGACTCTTTCATCCAATTACCTTTTCTCGAGTTATACTGCTAACCAACATATTCCTGTCATGTATGGTTCGCTCTAGATTTAGAAAAAAAGTAAATGTTCACCGCTCCTACTGGATCTGGAATGCAAGTCAGTGGATTCTTACAACAAATACCACTGTCCACTGAAAGAATTGGATGCCCACTGAAATTTGAGCAATAAAGCTGACATGCACTGTGGTGTGAAGCATCTTCAGGATGACAAGAGATGGTACATGCAGTTATGCCAGAGCAAACAAGAAGAATTGGGTACCTGCAAGATGTGTAGTTAGGACATGTTTGATTATATGTCCAAGAGCTCACTGAATGAAAAGAAGAACATGTGGAATGAAGACCACCAGTTGAACTGGTACTCAGGGCCATTTAGAGCCACTAAAGCCCCTGCTTGATGAACCACAAATCTGGCTGGGGTGAGTGTCTGAAGAGTTTCAGCGCTATGTCCATCATCTCCTTGTGTTTGCTTTGTTCGCCCTAAGTCGGAAGGGTATGCCCAGACATGGGACCCTTGCACACTTTGCCACTGGCTTCAAGCTAGCCTGGCTGATGAGGGGTGTTACCCCAAAACTGGTCCCAGGATGCTTGTTTACGGTCCAGGGAAGACTTGCTTTGGCAGTTCAGGCTGGACTGTTTCCATGAGGAACAGGGTCAAGAATGATATGCATATGACTGTGTCTGAACTCGGGTGGTTAAGTGAGCTAAAGATCGATCGATGATGGGTTCAACCCATATCTAATAGTGACTGGGGGTGAGTGTTAGAAAACTTCAGCGCTCCGTCCATTATCTCCTTGTGTTTGCTTTGTTTGCCTTAAGTTGGCGGGGCATGCCCAGACGTGGTCCCTTGCTCACTTGGATTCAAGCTAGTCTGGCTGATGAGGGGTGTTACCCCAAAACCAATCCCAGGATGCTTGTTTCCGGTCCAGGGAAGACCTGGCTTGGGAGTTCAGGCTGGACTGTTCCCATGAGGAACAGGGTCAAGACTGATTTGCATATGGCTGGGTCTGAACTGAGGTGGTGAAGTGAGCTAAAGAACGATGATGGATTCAACCCAGATCTAATAGTGACTGTGGGTGAGTGTCAGAAAAGTTTCAGCGCTCCGACCATCATCTCCTTGTGTTTGTTTTGAACCAGAAATCTTTATCTCTAAGAAGCTAATGTTTAACCATTCCCATGCACTTAAAGAGTCTAGGTCTCAGGGCTTTGACTTAGGTAACTGCTTAGTCTTGTAGTCCATCTAGGACTCAGAATGGGAAAAGCAAATTCAGAAAAGCAAAGGGAAAGCCAAATCTATCTGCTCAATCATGTAAGAGTATCAACAGGTGTAAAGCAATTATCCCTCTCTAAATACTATTTTATGCTGCTTCAAGTGTTATAGAGAAAGTAGATTGAATATAGCATGACAGTCAAACATTGAACTGTGTGTGTCTTTGAATCAACATCTCCTGAAATCACATTTCCCTTTCCTTATTGCATTTGCATGGATTAACACTCCCACAACAGAGGCCATCTCCTAAAGTAAGGTTCAATGACAATGACATTTCCCTGCCACCCATACAGTCCTCCAGAAAATCCCAAAACGCATGATCAGATGCTGCAGGACAGGCCATCCTTCTTTTCCAAAACTGACAGCATAGCCCACCAATCTTTGGAGAACCATTTAGCAGGGCGACCCAATTCACACATTATCCCGGGTAACATATATCTTGCTTCATAGGCTCTAACACTGGAAATCTGACCCTCCTGAACACCCTTAGCAGAAAACATAGCTGCCTCTGATTTAAAAATGCATGGTTGGAGCCTGATTAAGTGTAAGAAAATTTTAACAGTTGCATTGAAGACAGTTCTGTACAATTTGCCATCTGTCTAGATCATCTGTATACTGCTGCCCACTCATGTTGGCTCCAAGAAGCATCAATTGGTTCAATTGATGGTGATACATTAAAAAATGGCAAAAAACAGGCATTGACAGGAGATAACTGGTACCTCCCTTGAATAATGCTGGAGATCCTTCCTTTGACGTGCAGAACGTCTATGCACTAGGAAACAACTGCTCCTCCATACATGTGCCAAACAATACTGTCCTGGTTCCAGGTGGAAGAGGGCTCTAAGGCATCTACTAGAGGGCTTCGACTTTGGAAATGCATTATTGTCAAGTACGGTACAATAGGGTTGATGACCATGAAATGTTTCCAACTCAGTAAGCAAAAACGAGAACTAGAGTTACCAGAAAATGATCCAGACTCTCAACCAAAACTCTGTTTTACGACGCCTGTGCAGCGTCCAGCATAATCGTGCGGCTTTCCTTGATACCTTCGCCTTTATCAAGGGGTATCTGCCTTCACCTATCCCTGCGTGGTTTAATCACTTCCAGGCGGTTGTTAATTGGTGTTGCAAGAAATGCTAATACCCAATCCGACCCTTCTTGAGTTTCATTGGTTACTCGTTTCTCCACTTCCACTCTGTCTCCAGCAGGGTTTCCAGCTGCCTGGCCCTGCGGTCATTCACAGCTGAATCTTTTCATCTACATGACCATTGTTGCTATAATCTGCACCAGCTGTCAATCTTGAAATGAATCCTCCTCCAAGCCAATTGTGTGCTTGCCTACATCCCAATCCAAGTCTTTGCCATTAAGGTTTTTGTGAACCCTCTAACTTCCATTAATGTTGTTATATTTTGAAATGGTGTAAACTGATTGCTTTTTCTCATCCATTTCAGCATTGTGGTAAATATGAAACCTTAAACAAACATGAGTATTCTTAATCTCGGAGAATGTGTGTGGAAGCAAGGAGTACATATCTAGAGGTCCTTGAACAAACAGCATACCCAAGGGTACTCGGCTGTCGCGCTCCTCTTCCTACACCCCTTGATATGCTAATTAATGCTTTTGCAGTGATCCACTGGTTGACCCTCTCAACTCGATAGCTCAGCATTCCTAAATACGACCCCAGAGGGCCTTTTCCTGACAGTGAATTCTGACCCTGTTTGGATGAGAAAATCCTTACTAAAAACACTGTAATATATCATGATGTTGTTATTGCTAGAGCAGTTTTTGTTAGAAAGCATGCTCTTTCCACTAATGATTTACTTGTACGTTCATAGGATCCATCTATGAAAGGTGCCCATAATCGTAGATTCAGTTAAGTGAATGCTAAATTTTGCCGCTAATTGTAGAAAATCCCACTTACACCTGCTTCGATACATTATGCAAAAATATGACTGAGGAGAAACAGAAATGAATTTTTGTTTTTGTCTTTGAAGAAGTTTAAATGAAAGTAAAGGTGAACTTTCTCCTGGTATGCAATTGGGAAATATGCTCGCAAGGTGAGAGATATAGGAGGAAAGTGCCCATTACTAAAGAGATGTATATTAGAGCTGAAAAGATGATTTTCCCCTAAACCTCGGTTTATCTGCCAAAGGCAGTCACAGGAACTGGAATTTGTTGAGCGAACGCTGCCACTTTCAGCGTGTCTATTTACTTCAGCAGTCACTTCCAAACGTTTTACTATTTTCAGTTCTCTCTCTCTCTCTCACACAACAATACTGCAAATTCCTTTAATATTAACGTTAGTTTTGCTCGTGACAAGGACAGGAGGTAAACGAATGCGATTAGTGGCCGCTCAGGCCCCTAGTGACAAGAAGCTGAAATATATGTGAACTGGCCTTGCCGAACGAGCACACCTTCTTGGTCACAGTTCTGTAAATGTGCAAACAATATTGTACTGTGTGCTCCACTGGGATATGGAAATGCACCCGGCAAATGCATCAGAAATGCATAATGTAACACTTCTCAGCACTAAGGACAAAAAGTCAACGTCTGAAATCCCGCAGGAGCCCATGAAGCGTTTCTTTCATGCCACTGGGTTTAATTATTTGCCCAAAATATAATTTGAAGCAGCTTCTATTTATAAAATCTGAAATAGCACATAATGCAAGAGTGGCGACAACCGGTTAAAAATCATTTCCCTATTCCAAACTTCCTGACTATTAAAAATTGCGTGGGAATTCCTAGCTACAGTGTGCCCGCCAGAAGCAGTTGTGATGAATTGCTGAGGCTTTGCAAATCACCGTCTACAGTCCCTGCTGCTAATACAAATAAGGCTGCCACGGTTCTTGTCACGAGGCTCTGAGTCAGCACAGAATTGAAGTGTTTTTACTTGCTTCCACTTATTGCCAGGTGATGGACTATTGTAGAGGGCTGATGCTAATTCCCCCGGTACCCTATTGCTGCTTTGGCTTCATATTCCATAAATAAGATTTTTCTGTTGCACTGTATGATAACAATATCATTCAGATCCAATACAATGCCTGATGGAAGGAATCTGGAGCTCTAGACCCCAGGTGTCTAAAATTATCTACTGAACTTTACATCCTTACTATTATATTTGCAAGCACGCGATACACCTGACTTTCTCATGCAGATGAACCAAGAAGTTAACAATCCCTAGCAAGCAAAGTGTGACATTACCTTGACAGTCCTGAAGGACTATCTCATAGGTGGTAAGCACACTTATTTGCTCAGGAGTCAGTGCAGAAATCACTAGATTTTTCTTTCCTAGATAAAGCAGGAGTGCCTTCCAGCAGCTCTTACACATACATGTTACAAAACCGATGCAGAAGAGCAGAGCAGTCTTTGAGGGCAAGCACTAAGCCGGGTTCGAAAGAGGGTGATACCACTATTGGGAATGAGAGAAGAGAGAGAGATAAAGAGGGAGAGAGCTAATGCATATTGATGAGAAACCATGTAATAAGTTCCAATATTGACATCTAGTGACATCATAAATAAGGAGGCAGATGACGGAGTGTCACAGGAACCCTGTGTTGTGGGGTTCAACAGGGCCCAAGCACAAATCTTCATTTTAGTTACACGATTAAACTTGACATCTTTTTTAATGGTGACTTTTACTATGCTTTGAATGTACATAATAGCATATTTGGAAATTATTCTGCAGGCAGTATTTTTCTTAGTAGGCACATTATCACATTGCCTTGTACACGCTGTCCGAGGCTTGGAACATTGAGCACGATACTCTTGTTTTTAGTAGTCTGGCTAGAGACAGCTCTAAGTCACAAGAACAAACAAGCACATCAACACTGCACCTTTGACACATTGGTTTTATTATATAAACCACTTCTAAGATTTATGCGCCAGAGGAGCACTTCTTTGGATTATCCGGGAGGCTGTGACTGAGATGCAGCCCTGCTGATTCTAATCTCTATCTGCAAAGGGTGGCGGCCTGTTCTACACAAGGCTGGCTACCTGATACATCATACACTGGTATGGGGAGTTTGCTTGTCCCAAGAAATCTGGCCGAGGGTAATCCCACTATGCTCTTAATAGTGTAGGCACTGTTACATAGGAGTATTCATATATCTGTTATCAAAAATCATATAATCATGCAATATTGTCATAATGGTTGAATTGTTTATCTTTTTTACCATTCTTGTTAAAGCTGGTTACAATGCTTTGTTTCCTCCTGCTAATAATAGCAGCTCATGTTTTTTACAGAAGAATACAACTGCTTCAATAAAAGTTTGAAAAGCTAATTTGTACATTTCTTGTGTCTCCCTCTGGGCATGCATAAGTAACAACGAAAGGGTAGATCTGTTTTTACAATTTTCTTGGAGAATTAGAGTGGTCATGTTCTGAGGTTTCAGATACCATCAGGTACCCTGTTATGGTTAGGGGTTTGTATGGGGCACTGTGAGCTAACTAGGAATTGGGCAACATACTCTGATGGTATGGATGGACTCAGTCCCCATATTCTGACATTTATGTTGTCCGGATACACAGCCCTGCTTAATTGGTAGGAACTGTACAACATGGCGCCACCAACGTTCTAGGTCAGGTACCTATTTCATAGGTTTTCTGGGTAGTTCTTACATGTGCACCAATTCCTGAGTCACCTTGGGCCCGATTCACAAAGGTAAACTTAGATGTTTGGTTTAAACTTAGACCAAACATCTAACTTTAAGACTTTGGGAATCCACAAAGGGCATAAACGAGTACTATCTGCACTTGGGCCGTATCTCTGCCCTGAGTGAGGACATAAAGAGAGTACTCGTATATGCCCTTTCTGAATTCCCAAAGTCATAAAGCATAAAACAAATGCATTGGGCAGAATTCTCGGATTGATTACAGTGCAAACTGCTGAATATTGCAAAATATGAAAGATACAGAACAATATTGATTATCACAGCCAATAAAGAAATTGGTGTAACATGACTAAGAGTTTGTAATCATTGGACATACATCAAATAACACGTTATTATGATTTGTTAAAAAAACAGCCTTGTTTTTAAGTTAAGTGCGACCGGTGGCCAGGGAGCGGTTCTCCGTACCTGACAAACCTCTTTTCTGTGTTTAAGGCAAGCCACAACCAGTCCAAGACAAGGGGAGGAGTGCTGGGAGGGGCAATGGGAGGGGGAAGTGACGTATGTGGGACCTGGGGTTCCCTTACGCATGCCGCAACAGACCCGCTCACCCAAGCCGGCAGTCCCGTGATGCAGTCCATAGCTCAGGGCCCACTGTGTCAGTCACAGAGAGGAAGCACATGCATCTATGAGGGCCTGCTTGTGGAAGCCTTACTATCTGCACTGCACCCAGCGCACAGTTCCTGGGACCAGGTGAGTCCTGCATCAGTGTGCTTTTTGCAGACAGGCTGTGTCCTCCAGACTCCAGGGCTGGTTGTGCCGTGATTAGCTGCCAATTGCTATGGTGAGCGCCCAGACTTGTTGACTGAACCGTGTGCTGCCATTTCCAAGTCTGTTGTATCAGTTTGTGCTAAAGGGACATGTTGCCCAACACTTTTCATTTGACCTGCTGGTGCAAGCGGCCATGATCCTAGGTCCCCGAGCGCCACCTGATGAAGTCACATGCAGTAGAGTCATTTCAGCATGATTGGTATCTAAGAGAGTCAGCTGGTCAATGTGCATGCATTGGGCAGAGTTCTTGCTCCTACCTTGAGGAGAAACTCTTTCAGGAAATTCCACCCTGGTGCAATGGCATTTCACTGGTATGTGAAAGAGGTCATTGTTTATTTGGAGTTGTAGTTACCATGCAGTCACGTCACAATGTATTTTGTAGGACCTTAAGGCTATGTACATTGGCACATTTAAAATCAAGTCAAAATTCATATTTGTTCTTATGTTTCCCTGCTTCCCAGGGTGGGCAGAACTCAGCGGAATAGCACACATTTTTTTGTGACTCTATGGAATTCCATGAAGTAGAACTCAGCGATTTCTGCTCACCCCTATACAAAACAGAGGTATTCTATTCATAGGCTACCGTCCATGCAGCAGATCTCAACACACAACCATTTCATACATACACTGCAGCTTCAGCACCAGGCCAATAAAGAGCCTACAAAGATTTAGAAATACCATTAACATTTCAGCAACACACAAATTGAATGTTATGTTATGTTATGTTAGCAGGTTTATAAAGCGCAACAGCTGCCCCGGCAAAGTGGCGTCGCAAGGCACCCTACCACATGTACTAAACAATGTAAGCCTGTGTCCCCTCAGCAATGAGAGAGTAACCTGGACAGTCCTAGCCAGCTCTACACCATACCCAGCATTAAGTTATTTACCAGCTTTGGAGCTCCGTGCTCTTTACACAGGCCAAGTGAGACTATCCAGACACTTAACACAGTTCGTTATGTAAACTAAAACAGCAACCCCAGCGAGGGCTGTTCAAGCTGCACAGCCACATATGGCTGTTCCTACAATTAGTCCAGTGACTATTAACACAATTATGGGTAAGGTTCTCACCAGATGGGAGGAAATTCCATTTTGGATTTAACAAAAACAAACCAGCTTGAAACAGTATTTCCCTATATGAGACCCCAAGATAAATATAGAATTCTTGCAATGTTCCTACCATTAGGTATGGTTCCCCCGACAGTTGAATATGCCACCTGGGGAAATATGGGACAGCCCCTAATCTGGACTTGGGGATGAAATTTATTGGCAACTATACAGAGTTGCCTCAATTATTCTAAGTAACATTAAAGGGGAAGCAGCAGCATTGGCTGAACGCCAACGCCTCTAGCGAGACGGGCCATGAATTTCCCAAAATTATTGTGGAAACCTATACACTTATAGGTCAAGATAATTAGGGAACCATACCAAACAAACCACAACTTGAGGGTAATTCTGAAAAGGATAACTCAGAACAGGCACCTGAGTCTTCTAAAAGACACTTAGATAAGCAAAAACATAAAGAAAAAACAAAGACACAGTTTGGATCTCCCCAACTGGAGTCCACTGAAAAACACGATAACCTGTAGAATATCAAGGAGTAATTGAGCCTTGTATCTCACCAATGAACAATCCTTTGTTTCTAGTAGCAAAATCCGGCCATTCATACTGCTTAGTTTTAGACTATAGACATTTAAATAGTCACACATGAACAGTTGCAGTACAAAATGCACACAGTGCAGCAGTAAATAGTGTGCAAAAAATACAAAATAACTTTGGCCATTTCAAATGACTTTTTCTGCCAAAGGATAGCACCTGAAAGCAGGGATGTAAGAGCATTCACCACATCAGAGTCTCAGAAAAGATATGTCTACTTCCCAGGGGTATAATAATGGCACTGGTATGTTTTCTGCCCAAGTAACACAAATTTTTCATGAAATTGACTCGGAAGCAATGTCCTATGTATATAGACATACACCTTACAGATGATGACGTAATCACACATCTAGCCAGAGTAGATTGCATAGTAGTGGGATTTGCTGAGCAAGCCTATAAATTAAACTTCCAAAATCAACATGAATTGGAAAAGCCAATAGGTCTCACCTTTGGAACCTTATAAATGTTTAGGCAGAGCTATTGGCTTTGCCAATGTCTTTAAGCTATGTTGTAGAGCAGTGTGGCTGCTGTGCAGCATGTTGAAAAGTTAAGGATAGATATTCATTGAGGAATGGCTTCAATGTTGCCTCAACAGCTTCAATGTTAAGGTCAGAGTAATGACCTTATTAAGGTAATTATAATTAAGGGGCACATTGTGACCCGTGTTGCACCTAAACAGTGGCTGTGATATGGTAGCTTACATTTTTGTATTTTAGGAACTACATGTGATTGTCGGCAGATTGCTTTTGTTTTCAGACAGTTTAAACATGTTCCTATGAAGGTTTCTCCTTTCCCTGTCATTGGAAAGCTTAGCATAAACCATGGCTGCAATAGGCATAGCCATTTCACGTGTGCCACACCAAAGGGCTATAAATGGAAATAGTGTTAACTTCCTCAAGTTCAGCTAGCCAACAGGGGTGTTTTACATGCCAACAACAAATGAAGGGAATAAACCCATTGTTCAATCAAAATTTTTACTTTTCTGCACAAAATACAAAAAAGATTAACTAACATGATTTCTAAACTCAATATGCATCCATGTTAACGGCTGACATAAAATGACTAACTTCACACAAAGTTAAATATTCCAAGCGGAAGGGAGAACATTTAAAAAAAGTATGATCAGATTGCAGTTACAAATGATTTATATAGGAACCAGGTGTCTGCATACACTGTAAAGTGCTTTGCCAAGCAAGAAGGTTTATTGACGCATGGAAAGTAGCCTTAGTTTCTCAGAGTCAAACTTATAGAACAGGAAAAAAACTTGACCGAAAAATAGGTTTTAATTTTTTCCAGTGCATTTTTGGTCTTCATTGGTTTCCATTAATATAAGAATTTAAGAATTATAAGCCCTCACCTTAGTACAAAGCTGGCGCTGAAGCTGATACCATTGGAAACCATTTGTAAGAAATTAGAATGAAATATTTAAATTTGTATCAAGCACATTTTCGGGGAACATATGGCGAGTGAAGTGAAAATTGCTAGGTGTAGATTTCGAACCACATGCCTCGGGCAGCACAATTTGACCACATTCTAAAAAGGAACTACAGAACATTTGGCAACCAAGCTTTTATGTAACATGGGTTGTGTAGCTGATTGTGTTGCCTAGTTTTTATCCATGCCTGTGGAGCAAAGCAGATGAGGAGAAATTGTTTGTTTGAGTATCTGTCCATCTGCAGGATGCACACTTTTTGAAAGTTCGCTGCATAAAGGAAATGAAAAACAAGCTTTAGGAATTCTTCTTTTGAAAATGGTTGTGGACAAAAGGATTTGGTGGATTAAAGTTGATTAGGTCAGTAACTGATTACAAGTGACTTGTAAAATGGAATCAGAGCACCAGCTGCCAGGGTCGTGAATGGCCAATTCCGGCCTCTCACCCCTGCTGTTCTCAACAAAGATGCCCGGCTCCCACACTACTGCTAAACCTGGCTGTACCACAGTTGTTTTGCCCTGGGTTTTGATCATGTGTGACATCCAGGGATTTCCTATAATGAACCCACCCACAACAGTTAATCCTGTACCTGCACTCACCACCTTCTCCTCCCATCTGGGCCCACCTGTTTAGCAGCTGGTAGGTGAAGCTGATGCAGTCCTGGGTCCAGATAATGAGGCAGTTTGCCGCTAGGAACACTCCCCAGCAAATGGCTGCCCATGCTCACAGGCCTGCGTGCACAGCAAGGAGAAATAACAGTAATTGTAGACCTGAAGTAAGAAGAGCATGGACACAAAAAATGAAAGATTAAAGCTTCCACTACAAGAGGTCGCTGCAGAATCTTTCCCTCTCGGTTCTGCCCATAAAACACGTTTTACGAGCAGACACTTCCAAATCTTTAAACAATTGCAAGTTAAGTATGTCCATGAAAATATTTAAAATACATCGATAAAGCTGCATTTCCCACGCCAGCCTCAATGATTTTCATGATGCTTGTAAAAAATATGAAATTCCCACAAGAAAAAAAAACAAGCAGGACAAATGGAGCGAGTGTTGAGAGCTGTTTAGAACAAACAGATGGACAACCAGAAGGAACCCTTAGGCTGCAATGCACAGACAGGAGGAGGGGCCATCGCACGTTGTGCCAGGAGGAAGTGTGATGGTCAACAAAAAAATAACAACTTAGTGAATAAACCTGGAAGGGAACCAAGCTCTCAAATGAGAGACAATTACAACGAATGCACCAATAAAAATGCAGCATTTCTGAATGGCACCACAAATAACAAATGGCAATGATGGGCATGCAAAACGCCCACAGAGGAGATACAACAGTCTTGCAGAGAGTGCATTAGCACTGCCTAGGCTCGACCTACAAATTGCCTATCTCAGTGTCCTGTTCTTGGGATACCAGTTATCAAATGAAGGCAAAAGCTTAGCTCCACATTTTGTAGAGAAATGTGAACTCTTACAACCACCAAACACAATAAAAAAGCTCCAATCACTTTTGGGCTTTCTCAACTTTGGTAGAATATACAGACCAGATTTTGCACAACTGTTGAAACTGTTTTATGACTTAATACGTCCAGACTTCTCAAGCGCATATTAGACACAAGAACACACACAGGATTCTGAGAACACTGCAAACAGACATGCTTGCAACCAGACATTTATACACATGTGTAAAAACCATAAATTTGATTTTCTGCATAATTGCGGGGGCCACAGGGTACATATACATCACTTTCAATGAAGGTGATACTGTACCGAATGCATATATATCGCATTTGTATTTAAATGCTGAAATGAATTGTGCACCTACAGAAAGAATACTGACTGCAGTTCAGGCAGCTGTGTTGGCTCAGGGGAAATGCATAATTGTGGTTATGCCCATCGCACTCTTAGAGGCTGTCACAAAGGCTAATGTTCCTATAGCAAAAGCCTTAGATCCTAGATTGATACAGTGGATCAAGTCCTTAACAGCTACTGATGTAAACTATGTCTTTGACCCTACACTTCAAGCACAAGAATTCCTCCAATATGAACAGGAATATTCTGTGCCCAGTGATGTTTTTACTCTTAATCAGTATGACTTCATTGTCTATACCAATAGTTTCACCCAGCCTACAGTTGGAACAAAACAGCAATACTCCGCTGCTTGTGCAGCAGTAGGAAGAGTCATAAGGAAAGGAGAATTCCACCCTCAAAACACTTGTACACAATCGATAGGGGATTGTACCGCCCATCTGGCTGAACTCAAAGCTCTAATTCTAGCACTAGAAAATACTGATCCTGAATTCCCCACACTCATCATGTGTGATCTGCATTATTGTGTCCAGTCTTTTAAAGAGCCTTTACATTTTTGGTGTTTGAATGGATCTAGAGACTCAAAAGGGAACACTATCAAGCATAAATTGCTTTGGAGAAAGGTGGCACATTTAAAAGAATGCTTGCCAGGGGCTCATGTAATTCATACACTGAGTCACCAGCATGTTGAAAAACACATTGTAAGAAATGTATTGGCTGATGTAGCTGCAAAGGCTGTCAATGATTCACACACTGGTGCACCATTACCTAAAAAATATCCAGCAAAATACTCCTACCTACGGAGTTCCCAAAACATATCTTGTGCTCGTATTCCTGGAGTGGGGGATCAAGTTATACCAAATTCAGACCACAGGCTAGAATTAATCAAAGCTGTTTATGAAGGGTTACAATTTGCCCATGCCTGTCTGGTGGCTATAGTTTCATTACTACAGTAGCACTATCGGTGGCATGGTCTTTACAAGCAGACTAAGCAATATGTCCTTAGTAGTGACATTTTTCAACAAATTAAAAGTTACACTGCAGCTCGCCTACTGCAAACACCTCTGCGAGTCTCAAACAAAGCATTGGCTTGTATTTATCTTGACCACTGCGAACCTCTAAAGTCGGAAGGTTTCTTTAAATGTATTCTTTTGGCAGTGAATTCATGTTCTAGATTTCCATGGGTGTGGCCACGGCGTTCGGTTGACACTCGAACTGTTGTAAAATATCTGCACGTTTTCTCGGGACATATGCAGAAGCTCCATTCCACTCAGACCAGGGACCAGTGTTTTCTTCTAGGGCTTACCAGGGTACCATCAGCACCCTGGGTGTGGCTGTGCATTTTCCCTCCCCCTATAATCCTGAGTGAAATTCGATAGTGGAAAGGGACAAACGTGATGTAAAGCAGTTTTTAGCAGCTACGGTACTAGGTTCAGGTCATAGCTGGATCCATCAACTGTATGGAGTCCAGAGAGCTTTAAGTTATCTGCCTAGAGGATCCTTGGGCAGCCGGACTCCTTATGAAGTCCTGTTCTGTGTCTAGATGTGTGTTTAAGACCTTGATAATGCTGTCATAGTGGCAGCACATATGCCTTTTGACATCAATGAATGTTTCACTCTCTTACAGGAACTACAAGAATTCAGAGCTGAGTGTTCCAACAAACTAACTAAACGTTCTGCTACTGAAGAAGTGAAGGTGCAACCAATGACTCCTGTCTGAATTCCAAAGATTGGGGATCTAGTTCGAGAATAGATTGTCAACAAAAAGGAGTTTGGACCATCAAACAGAGCACCTGTGCCGGTCTTGGCAGTTCAAGGTACTAGAACAGTACTTTTGCCACATCTTGATTGTTGTAGAAACAAACAATTTGCCTCAATAGACCTTGTCAAACCACACCATGTGACCAGTCCTACACAGTAGGCCATGAGGGCTCCTGGGTTGTTACCTGTCTCCTCTAACAACATTATTGGAAATCCCACTGCAAGCATTAAAAAATACAGAAATTGTTACTCCCCTGCTGAGGGCATCTGATACTGGAAATTTACTACTTCCTGTTATATCTACTAACACTATAATCACACCATATATGAATTCACAGTCTTCGACTGCTACACCTAACAGCAAAGTTGTTTATTACCAATTGCCTTTGGAAGTATCAACCAGTTCCACTTTGCCCCTGAGGTTCCTTTTTTTGAACAGACTACCTCTGGCTATTTTACCGACATTGATACATTTTCCTCGGATTTATCAAACACTTTATTGCTTGGGATTTGTGTATCTATTTTTTGACTGAAACAGACTTACCTGATTCCAACCTGGTCCTATTTATGGATTGCCATTTCATTGCTTTTCTTCTTCATTTGGATTGTATTTGTGACCATTTTCCTTTTGATCCTAAATGAACATTATCTTCCAGAATGCTCTGCTGCTGAACTTATAACTTGGATTTTGAAGCCTCATTCTTCTTCCCATAAAGTGCAAAGAGACCTGCCCTTTGTGAACATTTCTGCATTTCCTATCCCAGATGGAATTGTTTGGGATAAGGTCCCATTTGAAAATTGTGGTCGTACAGAAACTTTACAGATTCCTTATGTGTTTAAGATAAGCTTGGATGATGTTATTGCTCCTGGAAGTATGTCTGATGATTGGGCTGTAACGACAGTGAAATCAATGCTTTCTGAACTAGAGCCTTATATAGCATTTGATGCTTATGATATGTACCTGAATTCTGCTAATTATGGTGAAATGTTTTGTTATCTGTGTATGATATATGCCACTTTTATGTATTCACTCTCTGTCTCTTTTATGGATTTGAATACAAATCCGAATAAAGATTTTCGATTGATTTGATGATTGTTTGTTATCATCATTATGCGCATCATTATTTACGCAGAGCTAGAACTCCACATGCAGTTTTTAATTACACTCAATGGGAACATTGCCCAACACCACCAGTGGGTAGTTCAAAAATATACCTACAAAGATTTGCATATTTTTCCGGCAACAACTCCTTTGACCCAGTGTCTATTATTATAAACGTATCTTCCCCAAAAATATGCTGACTCACACAAAGTTAATATATTCTGATTCATTCATTCCCAACTATCCATAAAAGGTTATGAATTTTGGAAAGACAACATTGATTTAAAATCCAGTTGGGAAACATGCAGTTAGCAAGTTCAGGGCAATGAAGCTTTATTTAGAGCATGCCTGATCCCCAGACAAATGGCTTTTCTGAACAAAACAGTGTAGCAGACAACCTGCCTGGGTTTGGCTAATATAAAAACATGTATATACCAAGCATTCCCTCCATTGCATGTTTAGACAACTGGCAACACTGCAAATTATACTGAGGAACAGCTCAATACCATGATACATAATGGTACGTATAATTCTACACTTTCATGTTCAGAAGGATGGTTAGCATGGCCGATAGACTTCAATGGATGTCATGCACATTTCTTAAATACCACAAAGGGTTTTAAAGCTAACAAACCAGACCCACGTTATGTTCAGACATAACACTCAGGAGTAGTTACTACCTACAGTGTGCGGAAGTAAAGTCTGCAATTGTTACAGCATTCTATATCATCTGCAGTTAAGGAACACTTGTCTCTCCTCTCTGATGACATGGATTTACAAGATTTCTTGTTAGGTCCTAGATCACCACGGTCTTAGCGCTTTCTATGCATCATATACAATGAACTTGACAGGGTTAATTTGGAGAAGGCTTTGGTTGTCCACTCACATTTATTCTCTGAATAATATTGTGTCATCTGCATTCAATATTATACAAAGTGACATGTCCGTCTTAAAAAACAGGCAAAGTCAGCTTAGATAGATCATTCAGTTGAGTTGAATGCAAATTTTAAAATCGAATTGCAATCCTTGGAAATACCTGAATGAGACTGATTTATTTTTGCCTTATAAGTGATTATGTTTTCAGAAAATAATGGCAACAAAAAGATGTAATTTACACAATTTTAAGCATTGAGCATTAATAAAATTGACCTTCACAGTAACTGCAACTCAGAGATCAAAGATAGCTAGGAATTGGGCAACATACTCTTATGGTACAGATGGACTCAGTCCCCATGTTCTGACATTTATGTTGTCCAGATACACACTTCTACTTAATTTGTAGGAATCGTATGACACCTGAGATTGCAATGGCAATGGAGGACCATATTACTGTGGGAGCTTTTGTTTATTAATTAGAAATAATGATTGATTAGTTGTTGCATAAGTTAACATAAATAGGCCGATGTCGACATTACTAGGCCTCATGCTATTTTCACTGGCTTGCACTTTGCACTCATAGACAAAATAAAATTGCTTTTATTTTCCGTGAATAAACTTTCACATTCAGGTGTCTCCTGGTGTTCTTCACCAATTCAAAAATGAACTAAATTGATTTCATTTTCATGGTGCTGTAGAAGTTGAAATTAAAATGCAATTATTTGTGTTCCTGGAGAAGGAATCCATGTTAAAGAGGTTTTCTGCACAAATAGTCATTTCAAGGCATGCTTCCCAGGCCACAACTGTATTTTATTCAATGTTTGAATGGTTTATTGTATTTTGTTTTCTTCAATGGTACAATGTCATCTTGCATGTTAGTAGGGTAAATGGTGCTCAATGTTTATTCATAACATACGTGTTTTCTGAACATTTCTTGATTTTTGTAACAACATTTCTCCAATGTATATTTGTTCATGTTATTTGTCCTTGTTAGTACAGCCCTGTGATGCAGAATCTCACCATGTCAAGTATGTGGTTTTTCACTGTCTGAAACCTAATTATTTTTGCCTTCTGTAATAAATGTTCATTCTTCATCCTTTATGGTATTGATTTAAAATTTTGTCCTGGGAATGTTTTCTCAAAGGCAAATGGCCACCTTCCTGTAGGACTCACAGGGCACTGATACTGATCATCAACCTTTTAATGTATTTGTTCAAAGTATTTACATTACCAATTATATACTTTTTATATTACATGTTCATTTTGGGTTAGCAAGCTTGAAAAAGCTTTTTTCTTAAGTGTGCAGCCAACAGGGGGCAATAAGAATGCTTAGGGTTAGAGATAAGAAACAAGGACTCGACCTGCACCTTGGCGATCATTTAATAGACCTGCATGACAATAAACAACTAATCCTCAGGTTCTTTGGAACTGACTGTGTTACTAAGCACCCAAACAGAGGTAACTGATTTCAAGATTGTAGGAAACTGGAATCTAACTACATTTTGGATTTAGAAGCATGTGTACCAATGGACCTGAAGTTAATAGAGAATTATATGTGCATTCATAATCTAGCTGTTTTTCATGTGACACGCAGGTCTCTTATTTTAATATGTGCTGCATATGATTCTATTATTTTAACTATCTTTGTTTATTTTTTTTTATATGGTAGGGACTATGCTACAACAAGTATTGTTTTGACAAATTCAATATCATGCTGGAAGAGCCAATTGTTATTCTCTTGATAGCTCTTTTTTTTCTCCGTGCCATTGTGAAATTGTTGATTTGAGCAAGGCTTAGCATGTTTTGTGGACATTGTATTATATATATTCATGTTTCATGTCATGCCAGTGAAATAAAATGTGGATCTCTTTCAAAAGAAATGTGAGGCTTTCCTTTCCAAGAGTTACGGTCCCTACAACACACAAATTACAATTACAAATAGTGTATTACCCCCTGGAACTATATAAAACCAAACAACACAGTTTTGGTTATACCCATCTTGTCTGAATGCAGGAAAAGTATCTGAAGATAAATCTCTTCAAGATGCATTCTTATTAGTTGAGAAGCGAAACAACTACCCCACCATCACTATGAGAAGAGATACTGGGCCTTATTTTGAGTTCAGAAGAAAGGGACTTTATCATAAGCATAACACATATGTAAACATGTCTGATAAATAAGTACTTATTTCCTTTATTCCAGGAAGCTAGTGTTTAAGTGATGTCGGTTAGCATTAGCTGCCAAACAGGACACAGATAAAGAAGTAGGAAAAGTGTGACTTAATTTTATGAAAAGCCTTGATCTTTATGAATTCTGAATAGGTGGGTCCCAGCAGTACTTTTTTACCCCCTTTACTTTATGGATCATGTGTTGTTTACTTTATAGCTTATCTTTGTCTATTATACCATTGATTTAAATTAGTGGGTCAGCCCACATCTTTTCAGTGTGCATTTGCTCCTATAAAGCGCCATAATGTAGAAGCTTGGTATAAAAAAAAAATTGTCAATGGTTTTTAAGGTATATATCTGTGTCTTAATAAAATGTTTTCTGCTACTTAGACCTTTTTTGAAAATCTGTCCTGAAGAAAGTGAAGGAGTTACGTCTCACCGAAACGCCGCGTCGACTGTTTTAAGTTTTCTTGTTATTTATTTTAAAGTGCAATTATAGAAATCTATAATAATGTAACCTCTCGGATGAGGAGATGTTTTTAATCATGTATGAAGTGTAATGTAAAAAAAAATGTTATGATAAAATTAATTCTACATTTATATATTAATCATTTCCTCAATGTATCTTATTGATATTTACTGCATACTGATATGTTTAATGAAACTTGATGTATAGTCTCGCTGTATTCTCCAGATAGTTATACAATAATGGGGTAAACCCGAAAGGCCACTGGACCCGGGTAACTTATGGTACAAAAAGGTATGTCGCAGTGGGATACAATTACATATTATGCCGAACACAAGAAAACATTATTACTTTAAACAAAATTAAACGCCACCATTTGAGTCATTCACCATCAATGGTTGTGATTTAATTGCATCACAAAGTTGCATATTAGCCAGATTATAAATAACATGTGTCGATATCAAGCATTTTGTTCAGATCTGGTGCAAAGGGGAGGGAGTGCATGAAAAGGGTTGTGAAAGTGAAGTGCAAAAGGAAGGTAATGTGCGTATGTGACATCAATAATCAATATATACAACCTATCCAGCCATATGTCTGGCAAATGTATAAATAAAACATAACACAAGGTATCCGATGCAGATAATAAATCTCTGTCATCAGTGTCTGAATAAAAGAAACAACGTCAACGTTTCGACCCCTGAAGTAAACAGCTGATTTGATGCCTTGTGAATGGGGTCTTCCTCAGGATGGGGGTGAGAGAGGTTAAAAAAGAGCACTTAAAGAAATGGGAAAATATTATTGCGGTGGCATGCCACAATGAGGACAATAAAGTCTGTCATTAAATTTATATTAATTAAATTACCAGAAGAGTCAGCCAGAAAGCTTCAGGCTGAGGATTCAAACAGCTGGGCCTTGTGAGCTCCTAAGAAAGTAGGTATGGACAGAGACATTAGCCTCAAATGGGGAAGGGAGGGGGTTAGGGGGGGGGATACAGGACAGAGCACAAGGCTCTGAGAACTTACTCAGATTATACATGGTTCTTCGAAGATTCGAGTGATACGTCGAGGTTGATCAGTAACCTCTGACTGAAAAAGAGGAAGAAACCATCTGGATAATGGACCGGATAGAAATAAAAGCCGGCTCGCATCATATGTTGCATCTAACAATTGTGCAGCTACTCTAAGGGAAATGTAAAAAATTACTATGCGTGCCCCGGGGGTGCAGTGATGTGAAACGCTAAAATCTAACAAAGTAGGATAATGCCAGTGCCGCTCATAGCAAAATCCCGAAAGGCATTACTTAATAGCAGCATCAGAGTGAGGGGAGGCCACTGTCAGAATTTACATGATCCTGCAGCAATTGCTTTCGAGAGTCTGGCAAAATAGAATGCCACTCGAGGTCACCGCCCGGAAGGCACTAATAAAGGGAGGCCGCTGTAAAAGTTTACAGGGTCCTGCAGCCATTATTATCGAGACTGGAGGCAGCGTAAGTCAGTTGCAAAATAAATAGCTCAAAACATGCAGAAAGTACAAATTCAGTGAAAGTGCTTACTCCGACAAAACCCAGATCTTATTAAGGGGAAACAAAATTGTCTAACAAGGCAGTGTGTCGACATACCTGTTGGCTGCTGAGACATCTACTGAAAGTCAGCTAACAGTGTCTCCCGGTAACCGCCTGAGATTTATAGGTCCCGGTCAAAGCGTGCACGCAAGGCACGTCCGATCTGAGAACCAGAACGATGGTTTACGGCCAGTGTCATAACAGAGAATGACAACGTAGATTTGCAGCCTATTTAAAAACCTGTACACGTTGTCTACGGAAAAGAATTGAAGAATAAAAATAACCCATTCGAAAATACCATGATTTGTATATTATAAAACCACTCAAAATTTCCGACTAAAAAGGAAAAAGAAAGAAAAGAAACACTATCTGCGTCTTTGGGCACACATTAGGTTCGGTATGAAGTCACAGTATTTACCAGACATGGATTAATACAGGTGATAAATTATAAACCGTAAATGTATGTAACATTCAAGTAAAAGCATAATGTCTGCACATGGCAACACACATAATTTACAAATGTGGCCAACGCATTCAGTGCATAATGTATATGTTTACAAAGAAGCATAGTAAAATTGAGTAAGATGGCCATTGAATAACATAATTAAAGGGCAAAACTTATTGTGCGGGAATGGAGACAACATGAGACACGTAGTTAAGAGATGCTCAAAGTCATATTTAGAAACAGCAGAAACACATGTCAGATGAACAATTGTATCATAAATAAATGTTTAAATGGCCACAGTCTAAGAGCCATAATGTGAAATATAGAGGAAACACTGTCTGCGCGTGGCAGCGCACAATATGTGGGCAAATCTAAACGTATCGTAAACCAGTATGTTTTACTAATACAATTTCTTTATGAGGGCTTAGGGAAGTCATGGAACGAATCAATCACAGGGCAAAAAGCATTATGAATGAAACATGTAGCCACGATAAGATACATATGATTGTCAAATCTTCAGGGCAAAGAACAGCAATAAGCAGATGAGAAACAACCTATGCAGCACTAATTGTTATGTGGGAATGCACGCTCAGAAACAAGGACTAACCAATGTGTAGGCCCCTAACAATATTTCTCCCATTTAAAAGAGTAATATCTAGTCCTCGTTTAGTGTGGAAAGTTGTGCATATGTTACATCCATTTCATTAAGGCCATTATGGACCGTGTTGAAAAGGTCCATCCACTTGCATTCTCGTACGTTCAAAATTGAGCCCAGGTTGCCACCCCTTAAGCCCAGTCTAACCTCCTCCAAAACTAACCATTTGAGAGATTCGGGAGCGTGATCATGAGTTTGGAAATGTTCAACTAAGGGTGCACCTGTCACTCCACATCTTATCCTGCTACAATGTTGTAGTATACGTGCCTTAACCTTCTGAGTTGTTTGGCCTATGTATACTTTGACGCAGGGGCAGAGAATTGCGTAAATTACGTTATTGGTGTTGCAGTTTGTGTGACCTTTGAGAACCATAGTACAGTTATTGTGTTCAAAATTCTTTGTTTCAATTATCATTCCACAGGCCTTACAACTGCCACATTTGAAATGGCCCACTATTGGTGGGAGTTGCCACATAGATTGGAGCGTAGGTGGAGATGGTGGTGAAAGTAATGACCTGACCACTTGGTCCCGAATGTTCTTTCCTTTTTTGAAAGAATGCATGGGGGGCATGGGTAATTGTACATCTTCTGCCACCAGGTACCAATGTTTGTTAACAATTTGTTTGATGTTGTTACTCTTTGTATTAAAGGTTGTCACGCAGATCATTCTGTCTAAATGTTCATTAGAACGTTGTCTGGGCGTGAGTAGAGAGTCTCTGGGGTTGTGCCATGCCCGTTTCCTGGCCCGCTTGACCATCCTTTTAGGGTATCCACGTTCTATCAATCTGTTGATGAGGTCATCTGATTCCATGAAAAAATCCTCCTTGAGGGTGCAATTCCTCCTAATCCTGAGGAATTGCCCAAAGGGCAGGTTGTCACGTAGTCCCCGAGGGTGGTGGCTACCGTATCTCAATAGTGTGTTTCTCTCCGTAGGTTTACGATATAAAGTGGTGTATAGGCTGTGATCAGCAGCTTTGATGGATATATCCAGGAAGTCGATGGTACATCTATCCTTGTGAATAGTAAATTGAATGTCCATGGATCTCTCATTCAGCCATCCAAAGAAAAGCTGGAGTTCTGCTTCGCTTCCAGTCCAGATCATGATGACGTCATCTATGTAACGTTTCCAATAAGTTACCTGATGTTTGAAAGGATTGGAGTCGTTATAGATAAACTGTTCTTCGTAGTTAGCCATGTACAATATTGCCAGGTCCGGAGCGAAGCTTGCCCCCATGGCAACTCCCTTGGTCTGCACAAAATGATCCCCCTGGAAATAAAAGAAGTTTTCCGTCATCGCTATTTCAAGCAGTTGTACAATAAACTCAGTCGGAACTGGTGCTGGTAGTGGTCTTCTGTTCAAGGCGTTTCTCATAACCTCCAGAGCATGTTGTTGTGGTATACTGGTATATAATGATACAATATCCATTGTAACCAGGATTTGAGAGTTCGGTTCAAAGCTATACATAGGCCAAACAACTTAGAAGGTTAAGGCACGTATACTACAACATTGTAGCAGGATAAGATGTGGAGTGACAGGTGCACCCTTAGTTGAACATTTCCAAACTCATGATCACGCTCCCGAATCTCTCAAATGGTTAGTTTTGGAGGAGGTTAGACTGGGCTTAAGGGGTGGCAACCTGGGCTCAATTTTGAACGTACGAGAATGCAAGTGGATGGACCTTTTCAACACGGTCCATAATGGCCTTAATGAAATGGATGTAACATATGCACAACTTTCCACACTAAACGAGGACTAGATATTACTCTTTTAAATGGGAGAAATATTGTTAGGGGCCTACACATTGGTTAGTCCTTGTTTCTGAGCGTGCATTCCCACATAACAATTAGTGCTGCATAGGTTGTTTCTCATCTGCTTATTGCTGTTCTTTGCCCTGAAGATTTGACAATCATATGTATCTTATCGTGGCTACATGTTTCATTCATAATGCTTTTTGCCCTGTGATTGATTCGTTCCATGACTTCCCTAAAACCTCATAAAGAAATTGTATTAGTAAAACATACTGGTTTACGATATGTTTAGATTTGCCCACATATTGTGCGCTGCCACGCGCAGACAGTGTTTCCTCTATCTTTCACATTATGGCTCTTAGACTGTGGCCATTTATACATTTATTTATGATACAATTGTTCATCTGACATGTGTTTCTGCTGTTTCTAAATATGACTTTGAGCATCTCTTAACTACGTGTCTCACGTTGTCTCCATACCCGCACAATAAGTTTTGCCCTTTAATTATGTTATTCAATGGCCATCTTACTCAATTTTACTATGCTTCTTTATAAACATATACATTATGCACTGAATGCGTTGGCCACATTTGTAAATTATGTTTGTTGCCATGTGCAGACATTATGCTTTTACTTGAATGTTACATACATTTACGGTTTATAATTTATCACCTGTATTAATCCATGTCTGGTAAATACAGTGACTTCATACCGAACCTAATGTGTGCCCAGAGACGCAGATTGTGTTTCTTTTCTTTCTTTTTCCTTTTTAGTCGGAAATTTCGAGTGGTTTTATAATATACAAATCATGGTATTTTCAAATGGGTTATTTTTATTCTTCAATTCTTTTCCGTAGACAACGTGTACAGGTTTTTAAATAGGCTGCAAATCTACGTTGTCATTCTCTGTTATGACACTGGCCGTAAACCATCGTTCTGGTTCTCAGTTCGGACGTGCCTTGCGTGCACGCTTTGACCGGGACCTATAAATCTCAGGCGGTTACCGGGAGACACTGTTAGCTGACTTTCAGTAGATGTCTCAGCAGCCAACAGGTATGTCGACACACGGCCTTGTTAGACAATTTTGTTTCCCCTTAATAAGATCTGGGTTTTGTCGGAGTAAGCACTTTCACTGAATTTGTACTTCCAGCATGTTTTGAGCTATTTATTTTGCAACTGACTTACGCTGCCTCCAGTCTCGATAATAATGGCTGCAGGACCCTGTAAAATTTTACAGTGGCCTCCCTTTATTAGTGCCTTCCGGGCGGTGACCTCGAGTGGCATTCTATTTTGCCAGACTCTCGAAAGCAATTGCTGCAGGATCATGTAAATTCTGACAGTGGCCTCCCCTCACTCTGATGCTGCTATTAAGTAATGCCTTTTGGGATTTTGCTATGAGCGGCACTGGCATTATCCTATTTTGTTAGATTTTAGCGTTTCACATCACTGCACCCCCGGGGCACGCATAGTAATTTTTTACATTTCCCTTAGAGTAGCTGCACAATTGTTAGATGCAACATATGATGCGAGCCGGCTCTTATTTCTATCTGGTCCATTATCCAGATGGTTTCTTCCTCTTTTTCAGTCAGAGGTTACTGATCAACATCGACGTATCACTCGAATCTTCGAAGAACCGTGTATAATCTGAGTAAGTTCTCAGAGCCTTGTGCTCTGTCCTGTATCCCCCCCTAACCCCCTCCCTTCCTCATTTGAGTCTAATGTCTCTGTCCATACCTACTTTCTTAGGAGCTCACAAGGCCCAGCTGTTTGAATCCTCAGCCTGAAGCTTTCTGGCTGACTCTTCTGGTAATTTAATTAATATAAATTTAATGACAGACTTTATTGTCCTCATTGTGGCACGCCACCGCAATAATATTTTCCCATTTCTTTAGGTGCTCTTTTTTAACCTCTCTCACCCCCGTCCTGAGGAAGACCCCATTAACAAGGCATCAAATCAGCTGTTTACTTCAGGGGTCGAAACGTTGACGTTGTTTCTTTTGTTCAGACACTGATGACAGAGATTTATTATCTGCATCGGATACCTTGTGTTATGTTTTATTTATACATTTGCCAGACATCTGGCTGGATAGGTTGTATATATTGATTATTGATGTCACATACGCACATTACCTTCCTTTTGCACTTCACTTTCACAACCCTTTTCATGCACTCCCTCCCCTTTGCACCAGATCTGAACAAAATGCTTGATATCGACACGTTATTTATAATCTGGCTAATATGCAACTTTGTGATGCAATTAAATCACAACCATTGATGGTGAATGACTCAAATGGTGGCGTTTAATTTTGTTTAAAGTAATAATGTTTTCTTGTGTTCGGCATAATATGTAATTGTATCCCACTGCGACATACCTTTTTGTACCATAAGTTACCCGGTCCAGTGGCCTTTCGGGTTTACCCCATTATTGTATAACTCTGATAAGTGCAGGCACGTTCTGCGAGGGTGTTTCTTCATTCTTTTTCTTTAAATTGTCAGTATGACAGAGAACGATACACTTTCATACACTGAGGAGTACATTAACAGACTTATCCAAGGTCAATCTAGTAATCTCTTCCTCTCATCCGACACTCCTAATATAGATGTTTCTCTAAATGAAAAGATCAGCAAACTTGAGAGGTTAGAGAAGAAATTAATCAGAACCAGACTACATGGGCATCTCCTAACCAAGTACCTACAGGCAAATATCATCCCTGTAGGTCTTCAAGTCAGGAATGAGCCGGCAATTTTTGTTGACCTACCAAAGTTCAAGGAAGGTTTCAGCTTTGTGGCCAATAATTGCTCGCGCCACTGGATGGTGTTGGGCGTGGAGACGGCACTTGAACAAGTAGAGAAACTAACAAAGGAGATTGCAGATCTGAAGCAATAAATATCAGACGACAACGCTCTGAGCAATGCCTAGGAGGCCTTAGAGCGTCTTGCTAAGACCATCAAGGAATTCGACATCAACACCCAATCTAAAAAACTGGACAAATTGTCTAAAGATATTAGATTTTACGATAGGAAACAAACTTATCCCTATCTACAGGAGGATTACTTCAGGCAAGACCAAAAGGGCCGTTTTACCAACAGAGGCAGAGGAACTTACCGAGGCAATCGGAGATTCACTACCTTTTCCGAGTCTTCAGGCTCTTCAGGAAGCGAGATCGACCAGGCCGGGACTAGTTCTGGATATCAGTACCAGGACAATTGGTACTATCCCCAACCAGGACCATCTTTTTTAGGGGAGGGCCAATGGCGTCCGCCGAGGGGCAGAAACACCGGTTGGAACAGAGGTTCAACACGCGGCACCCCCCAGCAACAACAAGGACAAGGCTGGGATGGAGGAACACAACAGGGCCAGAACCAGAACCAGAAACAGGTTCGTTTTCCCCAGGAACAACACGGAGAGATACAAACAAGACGAAGGATTTACAGATGGTAATCAGTCAGAAGGACGCGATCATCAATCTATCCTCATATGAATTAACTGGAGATGAGAAAACGATTCTCAGCAAAGGGCTGTCTTTTGTGCCTACTACGTATCCTAATAAATTCAATATCCAGACAGAATTGTATCGGTTTTTCAGAAAGATTCGCTTGCGATACCATTTTAGGCATTCACCCTCCTTGCCTACAACGTCCAAGACGGGTTTGAGAGTTCCATCAACATTCACCCCATCTTCTCAAATGGTGTCCCACTGTATCCTAACCTATGAAAGCATTGTTCTTAAGGAAGTACTTAAAACATGCTCATCGAAGAAATATGTTAAGCATAATGTGACAGCTGGATAGCGGACTGCTCTCTGTGACCTCAAAGATAATCATTCCATAGAGATTAAACCCGCGGACAAGGGTGGGGCCATTGTGATCCAAGACGTGGATTCTTATAAGGATGAGATCTATTCCCAACTGAGAGATGGGGTCAGCTATGCAAGATTGATGAACAATCCGACCAAAAAGATCATTTCTATGATCCAACGCACCACTGAAAGTGGTAAGAAGGCTGGCTTTTTGTCAAACTTGGAATTTGATTATCTAAATCAAAAACAGCCTCGCCTGCCCACGGTCTACACCCTACCAAAGGTTCATAAAAATTTGCAAAAGCCACCGGGTAGGCCCATCGTATCTGGCTGTGGCTCGCTCCTTGAACCTCTTTGCAAGTATATAGACTTTTTTCTGAAGCCACTAGCAGAGGAGACTGAATCCTATCTTCATGACACCATGCAGGTGATCAACCTTGTGGATGGTATGAGCTTTGAACCGAACTCTCAAATCCTGGTTACAATGGATATCGTATCATTATATACCAGTATACCACAACAACATGCTCTGGAGGTTATGAGAAACGCCTTGAACAGAAGACCACTACCAGCACCAGTTCCGACTGAGTTTATTGTACAACTGCTTGAAATAGCGATGACGGAAAACTTCTTTTATTTCCAGGGGGATCATTTTGTGCAGACCAAGGGAGTTGCCATGGGGGCAAGCTTCGCTCCGGACCTGGCAATATTGTACATGGCTAACTACGAAGAACAGTTTATCTATAACGACTCCAATCCTTTCAAACATCGGGTAACTTATTGGGAGCCAAGCCCCTACCTAAGCGGCAGGAAATATCTGGTTTATCTACCAGAAATAATGGATTGTTCATTGCTGAACTGCAAGGCTCTCTGATGCCTTGATACTGTAAATTGTGATAGAATGTCTCTAATCAGGTATTCTTCTTCATGTTTAATTGGGGATTATTCTGCACATGCAGACTGGACCTTGTGGGTAAAATGTGATAAGGCAAATCCTTATCCCAGCCTACATGATTGCGGTATAATGCCAGGGCTCGTGCAAGAGCCAATTCGGCAACATACACTTGTTTGACAGCTACAGGAACAAGAACAGAGAAGAACAGTATAACATCTTCCCCTTGAGGGACTTTTCTAACACACTGAGCTGGCCAATCCATTTCAGCCAAGAGAATGTCATGAGAGGTTGTCAAATTTTCCCAGAATATTACTTCAATAGTATGTGGTATATGACCCTCAATGTGGATGTCCAAATCATACCGTCTATCAGGAGGGCTAACCCGATGATTTGGTGTTTCAACTTGAATAAATTCATTACTTGCTTTCACAGCCAGAACCTCGCCTAGCAGTGTTAATGCCCATGTCTTGTTCTGAAGGAGCAGTCTCAACATGTCTGCCACTTTCTTCTTTTTAAATTGTGTTTTTTGTTGTGGAAGTTTCTCTTCATTTTTTGATGATGATGTCAGATGAGCATTGTGAGTCCTTTCTCAGTTTTACATACTCTTTGTGCCTGCGCTCTGGCCTTCCCCCTGTCTCTGAGCATTTGTTGGGTGAGTCCTGAAAGGAATGAGAAGGATGTGTATCAGTGTACTGGTACCTTTCATGCTGTTGAATTGCATCACGGTTACGTAAATTGTAATGTCTTTCAGTGGGCTCCAGTTGAGAAGATCCACTGGGTGTTTTTGTTTTTTCCTTTTTTTCTGTTTGGCCCAACTCAGGTGTCTGTTTGGTGTTATCCTTTTTAGAATTGTCTTTAAGCTGTGGTTTACTAGGTCTGGCTCCCAAATTATCTCAACCTATAGATGTATAGGTTTCAACAATAATTTTGGGTAATTCGTGCTCTTGGTCCACAATGGGGACCTGTGCGAGGCGTTGACGTACTGAGAGTGCTGCTGCGTGCCCTTTAATATTTCTTAAAATAATTGAGGAAACTGTAGCAAAGTTTCCAGTTCATTTCATCCCCAAATCCAGGGCAGGGGCAGCCCCGTATTAAATTTGAATTTGTTTTAGCAGCTCTGGCAAAACAGCAATGTATGGTATACCAGAGTTATGGTATATATAGAGCCAAAGACTGTGCCCCAGGGGCCAAATTCCTCAACTGAGGGAACCATTCCAAGTGGTAGGCACATTGTGAGAATTCTAAGTTTGCCTTGGGGTTCCATATGGGGAAACACTGCTTCAAGCTAGTATGCTTTTGTGCTATCCAAAATTGAATTTCTTTCCGTCTAGTGGGAACCTTACTCATAATTGCTTTCATAGTGGCTGGACTAATTGTAGGCACAGCTAACTGTGGCTGTACAGCTTGAGCAGCCCTTGCTGGGGTTGCTGTTATTGTACGCATGACAAACTGTTTTAAAAGTCTGTATATCTAGGCTAGACCGGTGTAAAAAGTTCAGAAGTCTGCAACATTCAATGGTGTTAAGTTTGGGTATGGTATATAGCCAGCTAGGACTGGCAAATTTGCCCCCTCATTGCTGGGGTGACCCAGTCTTACATTGTTTACTGTATGTGGGAGCATGCCTTAGAACCAATTGTGATGTTCCCGATATGTCACTCGAATTTCTAAATCTTCATATGCTCTATATTGACCTGATAATGCAGCAGCAGTGTATGTGTAAAATGCCTGTGATATGGCATTGACTGCAGGAAAGTGAACCCATGAATAGAATACCTCTGTTTTGTATGCTTCTTGGGCCTCAACTGCAAAGGTAGCATCTCCCCCTCCAGCAGGGAGCCCTTGCTGTTGCAATAGTGCTGCAACTGCATGCCTACAATTAACAGGTAAGACTGTTGCTGGTACCATATTTAATGAGTGGAATGCAAAGGAAGGAAAGTGATAAGTTACCATTTTAGTGGTTCAAGCTTGAGAAATCTTCAAACTAAAATTGGTGTTTCCTAATAAGCTGATGACACGCAAGAACTACTCAGGAGACCCATTAAATAAGTATCTGACCTACAGCGTTGCTGGCGCCATGTTATATGGTTCTTACAAATTAAGTAGGACTATGTTTCTGGACATAAGCTTCAGAATATTGCGACCCAGTCATACATATCATCAGCAAATGTTGGCCTATTCCTAGCTAGCTCACAGTGCACCATCTGAACCCCTAACCTTACCAGGGTACCAGATGGTATCTGCAACCTTGAACATGACCACTCTTCATCCCCAAGGAAATCATGGAAACAGATCTACCCTTTTGCTTTTACTTTTGCATGCCCAAGGTAAACTCAAGAAAGATACGAATTTGGCTTTCAAACATGTATTGATTCAGTGGTATTTTTCCATAATAAGCTTGTGCTGCAATTATTAAGAAGATGAAACAAAGCATTGTAATGGTGTATTACAAGAATGGTGAAAAAGATAAACAGTTCAACCAGGATAACATGACAATGTGATTATACTCCTGTCTAGTACCCTTCTGCCAGGTCCATTGGGATAGCCTAACCACCCATACCTGAGTATGAAGTGCCTTGAAGCCGGTCTGGTGTAGAGCGGGCTATTGTCCTTTGCAGAATAATGGTTAGAGTCAGCAGGGCTGCATCTCAGTCACAGTACACAGTGTTTCAGGACAATCCTACCAGAAGTGCTTCTCTGCTGAATTACGCACAGATGATGATTATATAATAAAAGCACTGTTCCAATTGTACTGTGTCAAAGGAGCAAAGCTGATGCAATGGTTTGTCTGGAGCCTTAGAGCAATCTCTAACGGGTCAACCAAATTCAAGGGCATTGTGTACCCTTAGACAGATTATACGAACAACATGATAATGATACTTACTAAGAAATGACCCACATGTATAATTTCTTCTCAGTACATTATCATACAAATGTAAAACATGTAAAAAGTCACCATTTAGAAAAAGATGCCAAGATAATACATGTAACTAAAATGTAGACCTAGGGCAGGCCCTGTTGAATATCACAACAGTACAGTCATTAGATCTGGCTTTCAAAAACTGAAAATTACTATAAAGGATAAATCCACGCAAATGGCTCAAGACTCTACAGCACACAGCCTTCAACAGAGACACATGAACAATCACCTTCAAACATTTGGACCTTCTGTGGACCTTAAAGTGTCTAATCCAAATAACAAACCCTTTAGAGGAAATGCAAACTGCTGCAGGAATTAGGACAGCAAGGTTGGTAGTGTTATATCCCGCATAGGTGCCCCAATGTAGACCTGTTCGTATATGCCCTAAAATGGACGTATTCATATTTACCCTAATATGGTCATACTCGTACTTGCCCATTTATGGTCATGGCCGCATATGCCCAATTATGGTCACAACTGTACATGTCCTATTATGGTATGATTCCTTATATAGGCATGATCTTTCACCTACATTGGTTCCAGCTAGCACACAACAAGCTCTGAGGGCTGAACGTTATCTATCCTGTGGTTTTGAATGCAGCAGGGTTCTTCCAAACACAGGCCCACACTGTACTCATTAATTATGCATGGCTTTCTAAGAATACACCACCAGCATAATGTATGTACAAAGTTCACCCCTGACGTCTTCCTCATGTCCAATACAAATCATACTGAGGACCGAGACTCTTTAGGGTATAAATACACCACATCTTGCCCCGGTAAACCAGAGGGAACTGAGACTTCCATGCTGACACACTGACCAGAGACACGGAGGCTCCTGCATGCAGTCGCTCAAGCTGACAGTGGTCTGACACAACCCGGACGGGGTGTCCAACTCAAGACCAGGATGGGGTCCCACACTCTCTCTATTCTGGTATGGGGGTTCGACTAAATCCTAGGAGGATTCTTGGCTCTTAGCTTCTAAGACCTACACACATATGCTAGGTACACACAGGTACATCTAAATATGCATCGTAGGAGTACGCACACTTGCATAATGCTTTTATATTCATGTATGTACTCATGAGTATTACAATATGGTAGAACTATTCTATCCTTTTGCTTTTATCGTACTGCTGATAATATTTCTCTGCTATTGCCTGCTGGTCTCTGCAGCACATATATTTTACACTAGAATAACAACTGTTCAATAAATACTTATTGAAACGCCCGACTGTTTATTCTGTGTACATCCCTGAGACAAACTGAATAAGTGAGCACGAGTGACTGAGTGAAAAGTAGTATATTGTTTCCACGATTCTGAGGGAATCAGGGTTGTCATGTTCTAAGGTTGCCAGAAACTAATCTTTTCCTGATAAGAGGAGACACTAGTGGCACTGCGAGCTAGCTAATGCAAAACAATCTAACATAAGCGGTGGGGGTGCACAGAGTCAGTCTGCCACCAAGCCCACAGCTTATGTTACAAAAACGCGCAGGTTCTGCATGGGTACTATAGGAACTACACGACATGGCGCCACCAACGTTGGTTTGGTACTTATTTAACAGTAGAATCTGAGTAGTTCAGTCGTGCTATTCTCAGAGAACCTACTCACAAAACACCAGAGACGTCTGGAGTGAGTGGGTACCTAATCGGCCGCAGCTGAGTAGTACGAGAATACTATTTATTGGCTGTTGGTTACTCAAGCTTGAAGGATATTTAGTCCCTACAATTGTGCACTTACACCTTATCTTAAAAACTCTTCAATCTCCCTTCTTCCAATTTGTGGCCTCATTGTCTACATTGCTAAGTTAGCTTAGGCCTGGCTGCCATGATGCCTTTTTTGCACACGTTACTTTGTGACTTTGTTTTTCCAGACTCTGCTTGTGCCCGGCTATATTAGAACTGTCTGCCTTTTTGTCTTTCACCTTTTCTCATGCTCCCTGTGGGTTTCGTCTGCACACCATGTACAAGGTCGAAAAACAACGTCCCTTGTTATTGCTGATTTGGTCAGCCCCTCGCACTTAGACATAACACGAAATACAGCTGCCCTGGAGAAATTTGTGTGCTTTTAATATTGTGATCTCCCTTTTGGCGACACTTGGAGAAAAACCTTTCCAGGGAGAAGAGCTGTGCTTGTCTGATGATGTAAACCTTGCATCTAGATATTGAGGTATGGGGGTCCGCCTGACAAAGCCCAGAGGTCTTCTATTTTTATAATAAACTAGTTAGTAGCACGGGGAGGGTGGCAAGGCAATTTAGCCCTATATCCACTTTCTTTATAAAATGCTGCCCCGTTTGTATTCGATGGAATTGTAACCATGCTTATTATTTTATCGTTATGCATTATGCTGATAGTACTGTCACGTGTACTTTATCTTAGAGCACGATAGTTGAAATAAACATTTTAAACTATACTGTGTCTCTTATTACGCACGTTGTGGACAAGTATGAGTGAGTTATGAAAGAGTGTTCTTGCTCCCGCAAGTCCTGAGAGAGAGACCGTGTTCTGGGTTGTCTAATCATTGGTAGCTTCGCTGTAGTATGGAGAACGAATGAGACGCTAAAGCTAGTCGTATTGGGATTGTGGGTACTAAGGTGCATGGTTGGTTCACCACTATATATCGAGGTCCTATTATCCTGTGCATTGCTCTGTATATGTGCAGAATCCCCGCAAAATGGCGCCCAACGCGGGGCTTCTTATCTGCGAGACGCTTGAGTAGTGCTTGTGCTTGTCCACAATAACCTTTGCTTACGCTTCCGGAAACGTATGTGAGGGTGATACCTCCTATATTGATGTTTTTATAGGTTCTTTCAAGCTTGAAGTTCTTAAAAGGTGTTTATGTTAACCCTATATTGCGCTGCCTCACACTAGGTTGTCGATCATTGCTGGTCTTAATGGCGAATATAAATATACCGGCACATAGCCGCGCTGCGCTCCGGGCTCATTTATTGGCTTATGGAGTGCCTGACGCGGGTGTCGCTCTCATCTTTGTGGTGCAGGCTGACCCGGCTCACCACTTTGAGGTGTTTTACTCTTGGGTCACTTTTCCGGCGGTGGAAGGAGCTGACAATTTGTTTCATGTTTACGCTCCCACTGCCTTACCCAATGCATATCGGCCTTATCAGGCTCTTGAAGTACCACTTACGGCATGGCAACACCGTATTTGGTTTAATGGCGCCCTCCCACATCCGGTCACCCCGGTTCGTTTAGGCCCCTTATCAATAGACGGGGCCACTTGGCCAGTCTTGGCCGGGTATACCCCACATCCGCGTTATTTGATGCTTGCGGTTGATGAACTGCGCGCATTACATACGTCTTTAATCCGTGTGCACAGAGCTTTGGTACAATATGTTACAGGCAACGTCCAGGGAGCCCCTCCTGGAGTTGCGGCACATCCAGCTGGACCGGGCGGTGTAACCATAAGTCCCGTCATGGTTAATTCGGTGATGGGCAAGCGCCCACATAATAAGGATGATTTGCGTTATTGGCTTGCAGAAAAATTTGACCAGCTGGAGGCAGTTTTTCCAAATACTTCTCCTGTGGAAAAACACAGGATTTTGACGATTAGTTTCCCGAAAGACTTAATTCCCGAGTTGGCGGAATGCAACAACTGGGGTAAGGTATTCGCAGCTGTGTATGCGAAATGTTTCGGCACTCCTTCCATGACGGTTCTCCCCTCTGTAATTAAACGAGTGCAGGATGAACATGGCCCTGAAGCGGCTGTGGAATTGGGGATGAGACTGGTGGGAGTGTTCAATGTAGTGGCTGATCTAATCCTTGCGAACGTCAAGGGCGATGCAGTCAACTTTCAAGTCGCTAATGCTTTGGCTTTGGTCCCGGAGCCGGACAAGCCAACCGAATTACCGAAAATTATTGCACAGGCTTATAAAACTATTGGCCGCAATAGTTTGGGGGTTAAGCTTTTTGCTAAAACGCAAACTCAATCGCACCCACAACAAAAAACTCAATCTGAGAAAGATGAGAAACCGTTTTTTACTAAAAAGAACTGGAGGTTGAAAAAACAGGGTAAGCAACAATCAAAACCAGGGTCGCGTGCCGCATCCCCGGTTTCCATATCTTCTGAACGCACTTATGATTTGCGCGACAGAGCAAGAATGAAATCTCCAGATAGATTTCAAGTCCCTGATCCGCGTTCTCCTCGTTCTTCACAGGAACCATCGACCTCCCAGACTGGTGGAGGAGATCGCAAGGATAGAGGCAGGGGTCGTGAGGCCCCACAGGGACGAGACCAACCTCGACAACTAGGCCGAGGGAAACCAGAAGAATTTCCAAGTTCTCGCCCACAGTTTCAGAAGAAAAAAGTTGCAGCATTAACAGCGAGGTATGCCACAGATGGTGAGAACGAGACTCCTGAATTGGACGTGGGCAGTGACGCTGCTAGACAGCGCCGCGGAAGTTACCATAGTGCGGGAGGCACTGCGTCCTCATGTGGAGGCGACAGCAACTGACACATTCATTACTGTCGAAACAGCTGACACCCGAGTGGCACCCCCTTACAGACTATTTAATATTGTCATTCAAATTGAAGGTGACATTGAGCGTGTTATTAAAGGGATTTTTTAGGAAAATCTGACCTCTTCTTATGACATTTTGTTGGCGGAGGCGGATTGGCCGCCCCCATTCGTACTTGCTGCTCATAGAGGGGAGGAGGTCATCCTTCCGAGCTTTTCTCGGCATGTCCCCAAGGACAAGGTGGAGTCTTTCGCAGCTGAATGGGCTTGGGCGCTGGCTCCGGCGCTATACCGTAACCACATGGGCTGGGATGAAGATTCTCCACCCCATGATATACCCTTGCGGTCTCTGCCACAGCCCCAACCCCAATATCCCATCCGGCGGGAAGCTAAAGGTCCCGTTTCCGACATTCTGATACAGTTAGAATATCAAGGAGTAATTGAAACATGCGTATCACCAATGAATAATCCCCTTTTTGCGGTTTCTAAACCTGATGGGTCGTACCGTTTAGTTTTGGATTACCGACATTTGAACTCTCAATGTCGGACCTTTGCGGTACAAAATACCCACAGTTCTGCGCTCGTAGACAGTCTTGTTCGTAAAAAATATAAAACGACACTTGACCTATCCAATGAATTTTACACGCACAATTTGTCCCTGGAGTGCAGCCAATGGAGCGCTTTCACTTCCGGTGGGAAACAATTTCAATTTCGCCATTTGCCCATGGGCTACAAGAACAGCCCGGGAGTCTTCGCCGCCCGTGTTGTCTCTTTGTTGGACAGCATAGACCCAGATGCGTGTTCGTACGTCGATGATATCTATTTGACAGACGACGAATTATGGCCGCATCTTTCCTGCGTGGACCGCATTATTCTTGAATTTGCGGTCCTAGGATACAAATTTAATTTTGCCAAATCGCACATCGCAGAATTCACTGTTTTGTTTTTGGGCTATGAGCTCAACAATGAAGGTAGGGGCTTGGCTCCCCATTTCTTGGAGAAGTGCGCACTTTTGCGCCCTCCAACCACCCTGAAGAAGCTTCAGTCTTTACTGGGGTTTCTGAACTTTGGGCGTTCTTACATTCCCGAATATGCCCAGCATATCAAGCCTCTCTATGCCTTGATACAACCTAACTTTTCGAAGTCATGTTGGCTTCCTGAGCATTCCTCTATACTGCACTCTTTGCAGTCTGATCTACTTGAATCTAAGTTCTTGTTGACTCGTGATAACCACACGAACCTGGTGATTAGAACTGTGCCAGGAGCAGTGGGTTTCACGTACTTAACGTTTAACGAAGGTGACACAGTTCCTATTGCATACAAGTTGCATCTTTACATTTCAGCGGAGTTGCGCTTTTCCACTGTGGAGAAAGTTTTGACTGCAGTGCAAATGGCGATTCTTAAAGAACGCGCACTGGCACAGGGAAAACGCATTTTGGTGGTAACACCATATCCTGCCCTTGAGGCAGTGATGAAGGCAAGTGTACCGAACTCTAAGGCTTTGCACCCCCGTTGGATACAATGGGCTACATCTCTGACGTCCCCGGATGTCACTTTTATCTTTGATTCCTCTCTTCAGACACAGGAGTTCTTACAGTATGAATTTGTTCATCCTCCTCCTCTGTCTTTGCTGCCGCTTGAGGAGTACGAATGTATCATTTACACCGATGGTTCGGCGCAACTGGCCACGGGTTCTAAGCATGCTTATTCAGCGGCATGTGCTATTGTTGCAGGTACTATGGTGAACGGTGAGTTCAAATTGACTGTAGTGCACACACAGGCACTAGGAGACAGTACTGCACAATTGGCCGAGCTGCGTGCTTTGGTGCTCGCACTTGAGTTTGCGAATCCAGACGTGACTACACTTATTGTATGCGATTCTTACTACTGTGTTCAATCCTTCAATGACAACTTATTCTTTTGGTCTCAAAACGACTATAGAGATGCTAAAGGCAGCACAATTAAGCATAACATGCTTTGGGTTCGAGTGGCAGATCTTAAACAACGTCTGCCTCTCACACAGGTGATTCACACACTTGGCCACCAGCGTGTGGGCGCACACGCTGTTGGTAACAGTTTGGCAGATGAAGCTGCCAGATCTGCAGTAGCCACTTGCTCAGTAGCAGCAGTTACAAGATCCATGACAAGACTAGATAATGATATTTTGGCAGCTATTGCTGCAACAAAGGAAGGTGCTAATTACCCACAGGGTTTCCCTTCCAAGTACTCTTATCACTTAAGTCCCGAACAGGTTCCTTACGTAAGAATTCCAGATGTTGGTGATCGGCTGATTCCCAACGCGGACCGCAGACCTTCCTTGATAACGGCCGCACACGAAGGCTTGGCTTCAGCCCCTGCTGGCGTGTCTGCGACTGTTTCCATCTTGCAGCAGCGTTACTGGTGGCGTGGTTTATATAAACAAACCCGTACTTATGTGCTTTCTTGTGACATTTGTCAGCAGATTAAGCCTTCAACGGTTACACGTCCACCACAAACACAGCTCTGCATTTCTAACAAACCTTTTGGGTGTGTTTACCTGGATCACTGTGGTCCGTTTTCTTCTGACACTGCATACAAATACATCTTAGTTGCAGTGGACTCGTGCACACGTTTCATCTGGGTTTGGCCACAACGGAGTGCTGACGCTCGAAATGTCATTAGGGATTTGCGTGTCTTTGTGGGAATTTTTGGCTGTGGCACCTTCCATTCGGAGCAAGGTCCAGCGTTCGCCTCTAAGGCGTACAAGGACACAATGAGGTCACTGGGGGTGCGGGTGCAATTTTCGTCTCCATATAGGCCTGAGGTCAATTCGATTGTGGAGCGAATGAACCGTGACTTAAAGCAATCCTTGACAGCTAGAGTCTTAGGTACTGGCAGGAACTGGCTGGCCCACTTGTATAGCGTGCAACATGCACTTAATAATCTCCCTAGAAGATCTCTGGGTGGGCGGACCCCATATGAAATGCTCTTTGGCATACAAATGTTTGTGCCAGACCTTGATGGTCTAGACATGGCGGCGAATGCCGCAATCTTTGACGTAGATAATCATTCTACTATGTTGCAGGACTTACAAGAGACCCGTGACAAACTTGCTAACAAACACTTGCCTTCAGCCACTGACGCGGCGCTGCAAATTCCGGTTGCCGTCTGGCTTCCGAAAGTTGGAGATCTGGTCCGAGAGAAGGTGGAGAACAAAAAAGAATTTGGCCCCTCTTATCGTGCACCAGTTCCTGTCCTTGGCTTGAAGGGTACTCGTACTGTCATCTTACCACCGCTTCCTGGTCGCAAAGACAACAGATACATCTCTGTGGACAATGTCAAGCTACAACATCTGGCCGATCCTGAATAGCATGACACCTGCGGTGTCATGTCCAGCCATTTCAAGGACTTCTGTTTGTGGCCCTCCACCGTACACAGACACTGATGTTGCCATTGAGATGGTAGATTTGCCTGATCGCCTGCTCAACTTCCCGGCTTCCTCCTGCAACGAGGAGACCGAGTATGCATACCCCGCCAACGAGTCAGTGGCTCATTTACCTACAACACCACTGAGCCCAACCCGTTTTTCCTTTGATTCGGCTTCCACCTCATCACTTATCCCGTCCAGCTTCAGTATTTTTGTATCCTGGTTCAGAGACAATTTTTTGGTCCCTCCCTTGACATACATCTGGTTGGTACTATTCCTGATTTTCTTGTTCATGTCCATTGGCTTTGTGACAGTTTTTTTCTTGCTCATCAATGGCCATTATTTGCCCGAATGCTCTGCAGTGAACTGTGTCGCTGGAAGTTTAGCTCCGCATTCTTCCTCTCACATCATGAAGCGTGACCACACATTTGTGAACATTTCAGCTTTCCCAGTCGCTGATGGCATCGTATGGGATGCGGTAAATTTCCAAATTCATGGACCAACCGAGATTATTAATGTACCAAATGTCCTCCGTGTTTCCATGGGTGATGTGGTGAAAAGTAATGTTCATTCTGACGATTGGGATGTGCATGCTGTTGAATCGTTATTCTCTGATTTAAAATATTATGCTGCTTTTAATGCTGAAGATTTGTACTTAAATTCTGCAAGTTATGCTGATTTATATTGTTACCAGCATTGGGGCAACCATTTTCTCCATAAACCAAGTGCACTTCGGGGTACTTTTAATTACACACAATGGGAACATTGTCCGACCCCTTTGCCAGGTAGCTCCCAAACACTTAAAAGTAAATTTACTTATTTTTCAGACTTTGATAGATCAAACCCTGGGTCCTATTATTTTAAATTGAACACTTCGTCCATACCGAAGGTCATGTTGACACACACCAAATTGCTATATTCGAGTTCCTTTTTGAACGCATTAGCCGTGGGTGGTTATGAGCACTGGCTGGACACCATTGACTTAAAATCAATTTGGGGCACCAAATCAAGGCAGGTACGCGGTACGGAGGCTTTGCACCGTGCTTGCCTAATCCCGGCCCAAATTTTATTTTTAAATCGTACGATCTATCAAACAACCTGTTGGGGTTTGGCTACTTCCAAACAATTGAATGCACCCTCCATTCCCATATTGTCTTCCACTCCCAACGAAAGCTTGCATTTCAATATTTCCTTTGCTAATTTGCAAGCTTTGTTTCAAAACAATTCGTTTAATAGCTCTACGATTGTTCAGTCACCCTGGTTGGCTTGGCCCATAGCATCAAATGCCTGCCAACTGCGTTTTCATGACTCAGCTCCTGGTTACAAACAGGATAGGCCAGATCCAAGGTTTTCTGATTCTCGTACTGTTACAACATATTCTGTTGGTAAATTGTGTAAACAGTGGTTGCAGCACTCTTCATTAGATTCTGTAAAACAACATTTATCCCTCCTATCAGGCAACATTGATCTGTCCGATTTTGTTCTAGGGCCTCGTGGGCCTCGACCTAAGAGGTTCATTTATGAAACTTATAATGAACTCTGGAAGCTTTCGCAGATAGAAGCTGCTTCCCGTTTACGGGAAATCGATCAAGCTAATCTAGAAAAAGTGCTTGCTGTTGTTGACAATAGTATTAATACCCTGTCTTCCCGCATTTACACATTAGAGAATATTGTTTCATCTGTTGTTGATATTGTACAAGATGATATGTCTGTGTTATATCATGGTCAGAATCAACTGCGTTCAGTAATGCAGTTTGCGTGGACGTTACAAACATTGAAAATGGGCAAGGTTCCATGGCATTTTTTGAACACGTCTGCCTTGTTCTTGCCATTTAATTTAACTGACAAACAGCAATTCATGTCCATGAAAGATGCAACATACACTCTCTTACATATCGAAAAGATAGAGCCATTACCATTCTCGGTGGCGGAAACTGACTCTGCTGTGTGGCTAGTCCACAGGGTTATCGCTTTGCCTTTTTCTTTATTTGAGTTCAGCTCATGCATGAAACATTATCCTGTTGGCTATTTTCAGCCTTTAGGCAGTGCCTTCTTGCATGAAGTTTGGTCCCTACCTTTCATGTATAGATGCCTTAGGGACGGGAAGGAGGTCTTTCTCACAGGAGAGTCTTGCGATTCTACAGTGGGTCATTCCCTAATTTGTAAAAACATTAAATTGCACGGGGCTTGTAATGTTTCGGCTCCGAATCTTGCTTGTGTTTTAAAAGGCATTCCGGCTCCTGTTATATCACCTACTTTCACTGTGCTTGCAAATGGTAGCTATTTTCTTCTGAATAATCAAGATTGCTGTGGAATGCAGGCAGGCATCCCCTATATTGTAACGGTTTCCCACCGTGTAGTGTGCTGCAAAAATGTGCTTTTTCCACCCCCGCGGGACATGATAGATAGTTCCATTTGGCCTTCCATACCCACGTTGATGGCTGATTTCAATAAATTGAGCAGAATAAAGGCGCTATTATTAAACCAGGAGGTTATGCTCACTTCCGCATGGGAGACCTTCGTCCTCCAGGTGGCTAGTACCCACAGTGAGATACAGGCTCTTTTGAACACGAACCTCCCACAACATTTCCGTGAACTGATTCACCGCGTTTTCAATGCTTCTAATACCGAAGGTCTTGTGCACTTTTTTAAAGTTGTGGTCTCTGGCCTTGTTACCTCCTTTCAAACTATATTTGGTGTAATTCCGGCTTTTATTCATTCTATTTTTCCAGCGTCTTTGGCGGCTTCCCATTGCTCCTAGCCTTAGCTGCTGGAATATTGCTTTTAATTTGTTTGCAGCAAAATGGCTGCGCTTCCTGGGGGCCTACTCGACCAAGGTCGACTCCTGATGCTCCGTGAACGCATGCTCCTCAGCTTCGGCATCCTACCATTGGCAACACTCAGTGTGTCCTATAAACTTTCTTTTCGCTTTGCTTATTTCGCTTGCGTGCAACCTGTGATGTCTTGCTTACGATGTCCTTTCTCTTGGTCCTTGGATATTTGCCTCTCCAATACGTCTCTGTCGGACCCGGATTTTGGCCAGTTGATGGGCCCCTTAGTGGCCCATGAACTGGACTGTTCCGGCGCTGGATTGATGGCGTGTGCGACTGCACTTGGAGTTTTGGCGCAATGGGATATCTGGGCGGCTGCTCAGGATCTCCAACAACGCAGTTATGTTGAGTATCACGCAAGTTGTCCCGCAATGCTGATCACTGCTCCCTATTATGAGGAACATGAATGCAGTTTTGGTTTGTTGAACTGGATGGCATCTCTTTTTTCAGACGATACCAATGATGTCCTCTTGGAAGGTGTGGCAGTTTTCTGCTCATTCACTCTGTTGGATTGATGGGCCTTCACTTTCAACGTCCTGCTTTTCTGGATTTTTTTGTTTGTCCGCTAGCGCCCTGTCTGGATTTTTTTCTTGTCCTGAATTTTTTATTCATTCACTGTCCTTCATGGGGACTTTTCATCAATAGACGTTTACATTCTGCTCCATCTATTGGAACTCCGTTTTCGTCCTATGTCTTGACCTATGGACTGACCAGGGGAGGGTGTCGTGTGGTTTGTGGCCTCATTGTCTACATTGCTAAGTTAGCTTAGGCCTGGCTGCCATGATGCCTTTTTTGCACACGTTACTTTGTGACTTTGTTTTTCCAGACTCTGCTTGTGCCCGGCTATATTAGAACTGTCTGCTTTTTGTCTTTCACCTTTTCTCATGTTCCCTGTGGGTTTTGTCTGCACACCATGTACAAGGTCGAAAAACAACGTCCCTTGTTATTGCTGATTTGGTCAGCCCCTCGCACTTAGACATAACACGAAATACAGCTGCCCTGGAGAAATTCGTGTGCTTTTAATATTGTGATCTCCCTTTTGGCGACACTTGGAGAAAAACCTTTCCAGGGAGAAGAGCTGTGCTTGTCTGATGATGTAAACCTTGCATCTAGATATTGAGGTATGGGGGTCCGCCTGACAAAGCCTAGAGGTCTTCTATTTTTATAATAAACTAGTTAGTAGCACGGGGAGGGTGGCAAGGCAATTTAGCCCTATATCCACTGTCTTTATAAAATGCTGTCCCCGTTTGTATTCTATGGAATTGTAACCATGCTTATTATTTTATTGTTATGCATTATGCTGTTAGTACTGGCACGTGTACTTTATCTTAGAGCACGATAGTTGAAATAAACATTTTAAACTATACTGTGTCTCTTATTACGCACGTTGTGGACAAGTATGAGTGAGTTATGAAAGAGTGTTCTTGCTCCCGCAAGTCCTGAGAGAGAGACCGTGTTCTGGGTTGTCTAATCATTGGTAGCTTCGCTGTAGTACGGAGAACGAATGAGACACTAAAGCTAGTCGTATTGGGATTGTGGGTACTAAGGTGCCTGGTTGGTTCACCACTATACATCGAGGTCCTATTATCCTGTGCATAGCTCTGTATATGTGCAGAATCCCCGCAACAGAAGACACAGACAAATCAAGGAGAGTTGACACAGCCCTCTTCGGAACAGAAGACCCTGAAGATGCAATACAATTTGCACCAAATTTCAGAAGGGCAGTCACCATAAAAACTACTAGAACTACTTAAGAGCCAGGGGTGGTACAGTAATTTTCGTGATTGAGGCACACAAATCTAACAAAACAGAGGTGTTCTATTCGTGGGTTAAATTCCAAGCAGTAAATGCAATTACAAATGTGTTTCACTACTACCTAGAAGGTGAAACACCAGCAGACTATACTCCCTTTGAGGAAGTAGGGGTCCCGCTCACTTACCAGGAGCATAGTTACTGGTTTAAAGGCGCCCTACCCCACGTACGAGGAAGAGCAAGATTAGGCCCGCTCGGAGGGGCAGGAGCCACATGGCCCATATTAGCGGCATACACACCACATCCTGACATTGGCACAATGCCACAGCCAGACTTACTCGTACAACACAGAGATTTAATTAAAATCTACAGAAACCTCACACAATTTGTGATGAGAACTTTAACAGTTCAGCCTGCACCAGCTGCAGCACAAGACACTCCAGTCCAGAGTACAGTTAATAAAATAACTCCACAAACATTACACGCAATAATGGGCAAAATGCCAGCAAAACGCGAACAAATCCCATTCTGGATAGCTCAGAAAATAACTCAGCTTGAAGCAGTATTCCCGAATACTACAACCAGTGATAAACACAGAATCCTAACAATCTGCTTGCCCATGGGCCTCACACCACAAGTAGAGGACTGCACCTCACATGGTATCCCGTCCTTAGCAGTAGTACCTGACGTATTGAAACAGATATAAAATGAGTACGGAGCAGAGCCTGCCCTTAACTTAGGGATGAAGTTGTTAAACAACTTTGAGCAGGTCTCAGCCATAATACTAGCTAACATTAAGGGGGGAGCAGCTTCAGTGGCGATCCGCCAACGCCTAAGGGAGTTCGAACCAGAGGATCAACAACACGAACTACCCAAAATAATTGAAACTTCGTATGCAGAACTAGGCAGAGAGAGTTTGGGTGGGAAAGCATTAAAACCACAACTGGTGGGCAGTCCTGAAAAGGACACTACAAAGCAGACACCTACTTCTTCTAAAAAGAAGTGGGATAATAAAAAACAAAAAAAGTCTACAGACACCAGATCTCAGTCCAGAGGTAGGTCTCCTCAACAGGAGCCCTCTTAAAAGGGGTATAACCTCAGGAATAGGGATAATATTAAAAAACCTGACAGGTATCAGGATACTGATACTTGTTCCTCTCATTCCTTTCAGGGTTCATCACGAAACTCCGAGAGGGAAGGACGATCAAAGGAGCGTACAAAGTCCAGAGACACGCAACGCGCTGCGGACTACGCACCTAAAAAAGAGGATAAACAAAAATCAAAACCTCAGTTCAAAAAGAAGAAGATAGCAGGTCTTAAGATCAGACATGCCCAGAATTCTGAGGACACAGCTTCTGAACAGGGAATGGGCTCTGACGATGCTAGACAGCGCGGCAGAAGTAACGATAGCTCGCCAGAACCTGAAGGAATTTCTGGTGACAGCGGAGTTGAGTGAGTATATCACGGTAGAAACACCTGATACTCGGGTGAGTGTCCCACATAAGTTACATGAGATAACACTCCGGATGGAGGGGGACAAGCCCAGAAAAGTTAAGGGTCTCTTTTGGAAAAATCTGTCATCTGGGTATGACATTCTATTAGCAGAACAAGACTGGCCGCCAGCATTTGTCATGGAGTGCCCTAGGGGAGAAACAATAATTTTTCCAGCCTTTTCCTACCTCGTTCCCATTCACCTAAAACATGCATATGCGCAGGAGTGGGCGGTTGCCCTAGCTCCAGAATTGTACAAAAATCATGCTGGTTGGGATGAGGAGTCAACCCACCACGTGATCCCGTTAAAAGTTTCCCCAAATGCTCAAAGGCAATACCCTATCAAGAAGGAAGCTAAAAAATAAGTCAGGGAGATTCTAGATCAACTAGAATACCAGGGGGTGATAGAAAATTGCACGTCACCTCTGAACAATCCTTTGTTCCCCGTAGCCAAACCTGACAATACATATCGTCTAGTTTTAGATTACAGACATTTAAACACTTGCACAAAGACATTTGCAGTTCAAAATGCACACAGTGCCGCATTAATGAATAACATTGTGCGGACAAAATACAAAACAACACTTGATATCTCAAATGGATTTTTCTGCCAAAATATAGCACCTGAAAGCAGGTATCTGACCGCATTCAGTGCGTTAGGGTCCCAACGGCAATTCTGCCGACTCCCCCAAGGGTATAAGAATAGCCCGGGGTTGTTTTCAGCAAGGGTAACAGAGTTACTTCAAAATTTGGATGAAGAAGCATTGTCCTATGTGGATGATATTTATCTGACGGACGATGACTTAAAGAGGCACTTGACCAGGGTGAGCACCATTATTATGGGATTCGCCTCTGAGGGCTATAAATTTAATTTCAAAAAATCAAAAATTGCCCACCTCAATGTCCTGTTTTTAGGATACGAGCTGTCAAGTGAGGGAAAAGCCTGGCAGCTAACTTTTTAGAAAAGTGTGCGCTGCTCCAACCTCCAAAATCATTAAAGAATTTACAATCAATTCTGGGATTTCTAAATTTTGGTCGAACATACATTTTGGATTACGCAAAAGGGTAAAACCTTTCTACGACTTAATAAAACCTGACTTTTCAGTCAAACAATGGACACAGGAACACACAAATATCCTGCGTTCCCTACAGGAAGACATGATAGCTTCTAAACATTTACAGACACGCGTAAACGCACAGAACTTAGTGATCCGAGTCATAGCGGGTCAATGCGGGTACACTTATTTAACTTTTAATGAAGGTGAAACAGTACAAATCGCATACAAATCTCACCTGTACACAAACGCAGAAATGCGTTTTACTTCAACAGATAAAAATCCTGACAGCAGTGCAGACCGCTGTAGCAAGAGAAAGAGCTCTGGCTCAGGGAAAACGCATTATTGTCGTAAGCCCAGTACCAGCTTTAGAAGCTGTTACAAAAGCAAGCATTCCAAATGCTAAACCCTTACATCCAAGATGGTTTTAATGGGCTAATTCTCTTACTGCAACGGATGTTGAATACAGATTTGATCCGAGTTTAAAAACTCAAGCATTCCTGCAATACGAACAAGAATACCCTCTACCAAATGAAATTTTGCCTCTAGATCAGTATGAATACATTATTTACACTGACGGTTCTGCTCAACCAGCCACAGGAAGCAAGCAAGCTTACAGCGCAGCGTGTGCAATTGTTAAAGGTCGCATGCACGCTGGAAAGTTCCATCCGAGTTGCACTAAAACGCAATCTCTAGGAGACTGCACGGCTCAGTTGGCAGAACTTAAAGCACTGATACTGGCACTTTTAAATACGGATCACAAATTCCCCACACTGCTTGTGTGTGATTCCTTTTACTGTGTACAGTCGTACAATGAATATCTACATCATTGGGAACAAAACGGGTTCAAAGATGCAAAAGGTGGCACAATAAAGTAAAAAATGCTATGGGAACGGGTAGTGGAGTTGAGAAACGAACTACCAAGGGCTCACGTGATACATACACTGAGTCATCAGCGTGATGGCGTTCACGTTGAAGGGAATTCATTGGCTGATGAAGCCGCAAAGGGGGCTGTTCATACAGCTGCCATAGCTGCAGTTACTCGTTCAAAGACGAGGGTAGACGGCGAGATAATGGTAGCTGTCAATGCTTCACGCAAAGGCAGCACAGCAGTACCTAAAAAATTTCCACTCAAGTACTCCTACAAGTTAGATGCACAAAACATTCCATATGCTCAGATTCCTGGAGTGGTGGATAGAGTAATACCAAATATGGATCGTAGGCTAGGCTTGATTTTAGCGGCTCACGAGGGTTTGGGTTCCGCGCATACAGGCGTTACAGCGACTATTTCTTTATTGAAACAGCGCTACTGGTGGCCAGGGTTAACGAAGCAGACTAAAGACTATGGGCCTGATTCACAGAACTAACTTACGTCAAAAACGTAAAGTTAGTACTTTTTGGTATTCACAGAATACACTTACTCATTTTGGTATTCACAGAATGAACTTACTCATTTCGGTATTCACAGAAGTTAGTAGCCCTAACTTTAGGACTCCTAAATGCCTTCTGTGAATACCGAAAGTCTTAAAGTTAGGATTTTTCTCAGTTTAGGAGTAGTAAAGTTAGGACTTTACTACTCCTAAACTGAGAAAAATCTAAGTTTAAGACTTTCGGTATTCACAGAAGGCATTTAGGAGTCCTAAAGTTAGGACTACTAACTTCTGTGAATACCGAAATGAGAACGTTCATTCTGTGAATACCAAAATGAGTAAGTGTATTCTGTGAATACCAAAAAGTACTAACTTTACGTTTTTGACGTAAGTTAGTTCTGTGAATCAGGCCCTATGTCTTGAAATGCGACATCTGCCAGCAGATAAAAGGCTCCACCGTAACACGCCCAGCACAGACACCATTACTGAAATCAGACAAACCTCTTGCATGTGTGTATTTGGACCACTGCGGACCCCTACAATCTGATGGGTCCAAGAAATATATCATGGTTGCAGTGGATTCCTGCTCTAGATTCCTATGGGTTTGGCCTCAGTGCTCGGCTGACGCTCAAACTGTTATAAAATATTTGCGAGTCTTTATCGGCACATACGCAGTTGGCACGTTACATTCTGACCGTGGTCCGGCGTTTAGCTCTCGGGCTTACAAAGAGGCCATGGAAGGAATGGGCGTAGCATTGCGGTACTCCTCTCCGTATCATCCTGAGGGAAATTCTGTTGTGGAGAGAAAAAACCGAGACTTAAAGCAATCTTTAACAGCTAGGGTATTAGGCAAGGGCGGTAGATGGGTCGATCACCTTTATGGGGTACAGCGCGCGCTCAATAATCAGCCAAGAAGCTCTCTAGGAGGTGTCACTCCTTACGAGGTCCTATTTGGGACAAGAATGTGGGTACCTGATCTTGATTGTGAAGGCGCAGTGGCGGTTGAAAAACCATTTGATATCCATGATCGTTTGGCTGTTTTACAGGATCTAAATGAATCCAGGAGACAACAAAGTAACGTGCTCCAGAAACAGGCCGCCACTGAGGAAGTCAAGGCAGTAACAGCAAGACCTATCTGGATCCCAAAACTCGGGGATCTAGTCAGAAAGAAGATTGCTGACAAGAAAGAATTTGGGCCATCCTACAGAAAGCCTGTACCGGTCCTTGCAATCCACGGCACAAGAACTGTACTTCAGCCGCCTCTTGCCGGAAAAAAGGAGAAAAGATTTGCCTTAATTGACTTAATCAAACCACACTATGTGGCCGATACTAAACAGTAGGCCTCGTGGACTCCACAGTAGCAGACGCCCTCCTCTCGCTACAATCCAAGAAGTTCAAACAGAAAGACTCATCACGTTTGAAGAGCCACCTGTACGGAATGAAGGACTAAGCAACAATGCTATGGAACTTGTTCCACTTCAACAAGAAATTAATCTTCAAAATGAAAATCAACTTAACAACCAAGTTGCAATCAGACCTAATACAGACATCTACGTCAATGTGCCTCGACAAGAGAACACAGCGATTTCAACAAATCCCGATGCAATTCCAACAATTGATTGAACTGCTTCTGGCTATTTCATTAATTTTGATACGTTTTCCATGGCTCCACGTGAACAGGAAATGACGCCAGCCAAACAACAAACATGCAAACACAAACTTTTGAACCTTTTTTCTTTTTCCAAAAGATACATACCTGGTTTCACCATGGGTAGAACTATGGAGTATTTCTGGGTTCATCTTTTTTCTTTTCTGGCTTTGCTTAGAGCTAGCTTTTAGTATGGCTCTTAGTGGACACTTTCTACAAAACAGGCTCAACATAAAACTGAAGCCGCGACCATTTTCAATTCAAAAGCAAAGAGACTTGTAAATGTATTCGGCCTGAACAAGCCGTTTTTTATTCTAAATAATGTATTTAATCATCCGGTTTTAATTCTGCTAATGTATTTTGAACTTTCATTCATTTCATTCATTTTATCATTCATTCAGTGATGTCATTACCTGCAGTGCATTTTTTCTGAAAATTGGGTTACTGATACAGTGAATAACATGCTGTCTGTTTTTGGAATAATTGCTACATTTTCAGATCATGAAATGTTAGAGATTTATTCTTATTGTGACGCTTTATACCTGTTACCTTCATTAAGGTTATACAGACCCAGTTAGGAAAGTATGGATGGTTTGGCCCTTTGACACAAATACCTGTCACAAAAATGATTCCTGAACGTCACCAAGGGACTCAGTATACATAAGCCAGACCTACGTTATGCACAGATAACATCCAGAGGTAGTGAAATCCTACAGTGTAGGGAAGTTGTGCCTTTTTTGGCTAGAAACCCCAACACTGACAGTAGTGAAACGAAGGTTTCCTTTGTAAAATTCAATGCTTTAAGCAATCTGAAAACCATGCTTTTGCAGCACTTTTATTTTTCATTTCAATTCAGCTCAAGAAATATTTTTTCGTTTTTCAAAATAGCACTCTTAAATACAGACTGCCCCTTTCCTTTTTGATGGGTTGTATCTTTCACATACAAGCAGTGTGGTACACCTTGGGAATACCTCGCCAGCAGAAACTAAGCTCCTCATGGTTGCTAATATTTAAAGAACAGTCTGAAAGGACTGCAACGTACCTGTTCCTCGATGCCTGTTTTTGCAGTGAAGAATGCGTGGTCAACATCTGTCTGACACTTCCAAAGGAAAAGCCAGTGGCCTTTACCACCAGGCTGGAACCGCTGAGGTCCCATGCTTGGCTGTGTTCCCATCAAACCAAAGCATTCCTTGCAAATCCCAAGGGTGCCTTTTGCTTCCCTTAGCAGCACCCAGGTATCGATTACAGCACTGGCTGCCTCAGAACCAGCAATTGGCAGCACTGTTCCTTCTGTGCTCCCACAACGACTCTGCGAGGTCTTACAAAGGTCCGTCCCCTGCAACAACTAGCAACAAAAATGTTGTGTCTCCCAGCCAGCACTTTTTATCTCTATTTGGCTAAACATGTCCTGTAACATATTTTTTCTCTTACTGTTTCAACTCTCACCGAGTGCTTGGAGCTTTCCCTCTAAATTTTTTTTTTTTTTTAAAGAAAGCAATGGTCTTCTAAACAGCTTGTAAGAGTTTTCAATTTTATAAACAGGAACTTTTTAGAAGTAACTACTGACTCTACAGAGTATTTTTTTTTACTGACACTATAGATTTTTACTGTCTCCACAGACTCTATATTAATATTCTTTTTATTCCCTCTTAGACTTTTAGAAGTTTCTACATATTTTTAACAACTGCTATTTTTTCAGCTCATAAACCACTTTCAGGCAACTACCTGCAAATTATATGCAAATGCCTATTTTAGTCACGTAGTTTGCTTTTAATGGGTTATTCACGGTTGTGCATAGAGTGGAGTGGGTGTTATGTATTGTATTGAGGCCCTAACATAGGTGCGCACCATTATGTTGTTTCAGAGGCACAAATCCTTTGTGCCACAAAGACAGGCAGGCCCTTTCATCCACTAAAGGCCCTTTCACCTACATTAGCTGCCCTCCCTTCACAATAACGAGCAACGAAGGCTGTCCCTTATATGTTGACTTTTAAGTGGCAACTAGAAAAAGCTGAATTTAAACATTTTTTTTTTTTAAGCACCAAAATTCTTAAATGATTTTTTAGAACCTGGGGGCATATTAGCAAGACCCACGTTAAAATTATCGCCGTTTTAGCGGCAGGAAACTGCCGCTAAAACGGCGATAATGGGCTTGCTAATATGCGTTATGGAATTCCAATAGAAGCCCTGGTTAGATGTCCTGCACATCTAACCTGGGCTTCTATTGGAATTCCATAACGCATATTAGCAAGCCCATTATCGCCGTTTTAGCGGCAGTTTCCTGCCGCTAAAACGGCGATAATTTTAACGTGGGTCTTGCTAATATGCCCTCATGTTTTTACCTGCTTTTATGTTTAAATGTTTTTATTAAGATTTTCAAGAAACTCACAACATACAGAGAGAGCATTAGAATAGACATTGTGTGGAGCCGGGCAGTCGGCAAATGTAATCGCAACCTGAGGGAGACTGCTGAAAGGATGATGCATATAAAATAACGCTCTGATTCTCCCCCATGTGGAGGCTGCATCCCCAAAGAGCATACTCTGTATAAAACCAAAAATAGTAACACCCACCCCCACCCCGTCCGGTAGTTCCTGCGCCCTGGAAAGGCCACCATGTGGGTGGTGCTGCTATGTCGTAAGTAAGTTGCATGCGAGAGCTAGGGAGGTCTCCACAGATCCGACAGTCGTAACACCCGTAGGTATTTGGGCTGTGTGATCTCATTAAATTCATGCAATAACAAGTGCAGGAAGCGGGCCCAAACTTTCTGGAAAGAAGTAGTAGAGTTAGTCAGAGTGGCAGAAATGCGCTCCATGCCGAGGATGAACCAGAGCCTGTGCAGCCACCCCGTGTGGTTTGGCAGAACAGGGGTGCCCCAGTGGGTCAATATGGCTTGCAGTGCTGCCCCAGTGCCATCCCCATTTGTCGTCCCCTCGTGCTCTGAAGTGGGTATGTGATGGGATTTGGAAGCCCCAGGACCACGTACACCGGGAGCCTCGGGATCTGTGTATTAAAAGCTCATCTACGGTGTCAAGAATCTTGGTCCAGTAGGGGAGAGCAGTGGGCAGTCCCACAGGATATGGAGTAACGTTCCTCGCCGCCACAGCCCCTCCAGCAATCTGAACTCCTCTGGGGATTGCCCCTGTGAAGGCGTACCGGGGTAAGGTACCAATAAGTGGCGATTTTCATGGCAGTTTCTATGCTAGCTACATTTCGGCCTGTGTGCTTCGCCCTGTAATAGATCCCATCCCAGTCTTTCTGCGTGAGTGCGCCCCCCAGCTCCCTCTCCCACCTTTTCTTACTCGGCATGTCCTGAAGGTGTGTGTTGTGTCTGAGCATTTCATATATGTTGGAGATCATACCCTTATCCGTGGTCTTGATAATCAGCCACTTTTCGAACTTGGTCAGCAAGCGACCCCCGGCTGCCCTCATTTCTGGCTGGAGCACCCAATGCCTTAGTTGCAGGTAGCGGAATCTTTCCGTTTCAGGAATCCCGTAGTCTTGTTGCAGCTGGGTGAAAGGGATGATCCTGGATATGTCAAAGAGATGCCCCACTGAGCGGCAGGAGGTGTCCTGCCATGCCGTGTACGTTTTGTCTGACCAGCCCGGCGTGAAATCGCTATTCCCAAACAATGGAGTCAGGGGGGAGGGAAATGTGGTGAGTTTTCTGGAAACTGCCACCCCGTCCCATACCGACATCACCGATTTAGTAATGGGAGAGCGCATGAGGCCAGGTGGGCGCTGCGATTTCTGTAGAAAGGGAACCTTCCAAAGAGGTACTCCTGCAAGAGCCCTGTCCTGGAAGAGCCACCTCTTCTCGGACTCCGGCCTGGGCCACTCCACAAGGTACCGCATCTGTGCAGCCTTATAATAACCAAGGAGATCTGGTATCCCCAGCCCTCCTTGCTCGGGTCGCCTGTAACCCAGCGCTTTACTCATGCGTGGTCGTGCTCCCGCCCAAATAAACCGATTGATGTCACGTTGCAACGAGGTTATCGCCCCTGGGGGAGGTAAGGCTGGGAGCGTTTGAAAGAGAAAAAGTGCTTTGGGCAATAAGGACATCTTGATCGCCGCTATTCGTCCAAAAAGGGAGAGCTGATGCTTGCTCCAGGTGCCCAGGTCCTTTTTCGCCTGCTGTGCCAATCGTGAATAGTTCAGGTGGACTGTTTGACTCACGGACGGCGCTAGTTCCAGCCCCAGATATGGAATAGAGTCCACCACTCGAATGCCACACGTGTCACCCTCCCGTAGTTTGTGCGAGGTCGATTCCGGGTTCAGGTCTAGAATGAGCGATTTCCCAACATTAACTCGGAAGCCAGACACCTCACTGAATGTCTCCAGCTCCTCCATGAATGCCGGAAGAGAGACCCTAGGCTCCGCCAGCGCCGCTATCACATCATCGGCGTAGAGACTGATTGGGTGAGTCTCTCCCCCAAATGGTATACCCCGTATGGTGCGGTTGTCGCGGACTCTCTGAGCGAGGGGCTCGATGTACAGGGCGAAGAGTAGAGGGGACAGCGGACACCCCTGCCGCGTTCCCCTCTGGATCGCGAAGGGTTGTGAGGTTAAGCCATTCACCCTAATGTGGGCTGTAGGGCCATTGTAGCAGCAGCCCACCCATTCCCTGAATTTCTCCCCAAGCCGAATTTAGCCATCGTGTGCCCCAAAAAGTGCCAGTCCACATGGTCAAATGCTTTTTCGGCGTCTATTGTCAATAGGATCGCGTCTAAGTGCGTCTGATGGGCTTCATCAATGAGATGCAATATTCGTTTCGTGTTATCCCCGCATTGTCTGGATTGGATAAACCCAGCCTGGTCCGGTTCTATCAGGTTGAGCATGCATGGACCCAGCCGAGTAGCCAGTATGCCAGTGAATATCTTAAAGTCAACGTTAAGCAGTGATATTGGGCGGTAGGAGCCGCATTGCTGCCGATCCTTGCCTGGCTTTGGCAGGACCACTATGGCCGCCCCTAGCATTGTGGCGGGGATCGGAGTCTCCCTTCCAAAGGAATTGAACAGTCGCACCAGTAGTGGAGCCAGAACGTGACAGAATTTCTTGTAGTAGAGGGCCGGAAACCCGTCGGGACCGGGAGATTTAAGCAACTTAAGACGTGAGATCGCGGTAATGACTTCTTTGATGCGGATGGGGGCGTCCAGCTGCGCCACCTGGTCAGGCGTGAGTGTGGACATTTCGACAGATTGAAGGTAATCTAGTGACGCCTGATCTGTAGATGCATCAGCGGAGTACAAATTCTGGTAAAAGTCTCGGAAGGCCCTGGCAATGTCGTGGTCCCCCGTTATTTCCTCTCGTCAATTGCCACACAGCGAGGACACTTGGGTTCGCTGCCTCTGAGCCCGGAGCCTAGCAGCCAGAAGACGGCCTGTGCGGTCTCCCCCAACGTAGTAGGAGTGTTTCAATCTGACCGCCGTATACTCCGCCCTGTCGAGGTCCAGGCCTGCCAGTTGCGCCCTAGCGGCTTTAAGTTGTCGCCACACTCGGGGTGCCCCAGTCCTGCTGTGGACCCTTTCAAGCTCCCGCACCTGAGCGGTCAGCGTTGCGCGGAGTTCCTTGCGCTCTTTGTTGTCCGCCGCCGCTATAGCTATCAACTCACCACGGACAACCATTTTCAACGCCTCCCAAAGGATCGTGGGAGTTATATCTGGCGTGTCGTTGAGGGCCAGGTAGTCCTGGATACATGTAGTAACTTGTTGCTCCACAGCCTGTTTGTGTAGCTTCGTTTCTCGGAGCTGCCACTGGCCTGTCGGACGGGGGCCCGTAGTGAGCAACATGTTCACCGCCACTGCCTCGTGATCTGATAACGCAGCCGGTTCGATGTTCACCGACCCCATCACCCCAGTGACCTCCCGCGTGCCGAGAAGATAATCAATACGGGCATAGGATTTGTGCGCATGTGAGAAGAAGGTGTATTGGTGGGAAGTCGGGTGTGCCTCCCTCCAGAGATCTACGAGACCCATCTCCCGCAGCCATTGTTTCCCATCTCTTGAGAGTTCCCCGCTCGGTGAGTATGTGGATTGGGTTCTATCTTTGCTGGCATCCATCACCAAGTTTAAGTCGCCCCCAATGAGAGTCATGCGGTTCTGGGAAGCCAGTGCGTCAGCTAGGGCCTTCTTGAGGAAGATTTCCTGCCCGGAATTGGGGACATATACAGAACCAAGCACCATGGTGTGAGAGCTGAACCGTATTGTGTAGACTAGCAATCTCCCCTTTATTTCTGCCACCTTCTCGAGCACCACCCCTGGACAGCGCTTAGCAAGGAGTATAGCAACCCCTGCCTTCTTCTCCCCGGAAGAGGAAAAGTATTGGTGCGGAAACGCCCTAGTTCGCATGCGGTGTTGATCTCCGACTAGGAGGTGGGTCTCCTGTAGAAGACACACGTCTGCCTCTGCATGTTCCAAGTAGGACAGTATGGCCCTTCGTTTCACTGGGTTATTAAGCACCTTGACATTAAGAGTAAGGACTTTGACCTCCCTAGTGGCCATGGCCTACGTAAGCCCTTCACGCTGATGTGTCCCCAGGAGTGTGCCACCCGCCCCGCCATGGTCCCTGGCTCATGAGGGGAGGACAGGCGATCAGGAGGGGGGACCCGGGGTCCCAAGGAATACGACTGCGGACCAGCCGTGTAGTCAGGCCCCCGTCGTGCCATAGCTCAGGAGCACCATCTGCGAAATCAAGCAAGCGAACTACCGGACAACCAACCCCCCCCGAACCCCCCTTCAAGTTCCAACAACCCCCCCTCCGCAAACGTGAGTCTGCATCGTCCCCGCTGCCCCCCTCCCCCCAGAAACCCGCCCCATCCCCCCCTAACCCCAACCAAGAAGTCCCAAAGTTCAGTCAGTGTCCCGTGCCCGTCATCCGAAGATGGGGGCATGTGGTGAACAAGAATCGGGGTGTGCATGTGGTCCAAGTAGCCCGGGCCCCCCGCCCCCAGACCCCACCCCCAGCCCTTGCCATATCAATGCCACATCGTCCCCCCCCTGCGGAATCAAGAAGGTGTCGTAGAAGCAGTGTCCTTCAAAACCGCCTCCACTGCCGCTTGCCTCTCATGTGCCAGAGCATCCGGGTCTGGGTGTATCTCCATGCCTGGTGAGTGCTTACGGCCCACTCGTTGCCAGCCCTCCCCAGAGGACCTCTGTGTGCACTTCGGGGAGCCCTCCGGACTCCGGGGCTTCAGGCCCAGGATCTTGCAGGATTCTTGGAAAGATCGAAGTTGGTGGAGCTTGCCATTCCACTTGAATATCAGGCGAAAGGGATGTCCCCAGGAGTACGCCACTCCCTGCTCCCTCAGGTGCGCGGTTACTTCTTTGAAGGCCCTTCTCCGTTGTAGGGTGATGGAAGCCAAGTCTTGATAGAGGGCCACAGAGTGACCCTGGAACATGAGGGCCTGTTTCGAGCGAGCCGCTCGCAATATGCGCTCCTTCAGGGGGAAGACGGGGAGGAAGGCCAGGATGTCTGGAGGAGGGGCGGGGGATCGCCTCTGCAAGCCCACTCAATGCGCCCTGTCGATGCGGATTTCGAAGTCTGGCGGTTCGCCCAAGATGTCACGGAAGAGACCTTGAAGATATTGAGCCACATCCGCCCTCTCCGCCTTCGATGGAACCCCTCTGACTCGAATGTTATTCCGCCTTGAGCGGTTTTCTAGGTCCTCCGCGTGGGCCTGTAGGTCAAGCTGTTGGTCGCGGAGGACCTCTTGTTGAAGCTGCTTGATCTCTTCCCCTTTGGTCAGCTCACGCACCTCGATCGCCGCAACTCTCTCCCCAATTTCGTCGACGTCCCAGCGATTGAAAATCTTCACGCAAGACATTAAACAGTGATTCCAGGAAGGAGCGGGTGATCGGGACGTCCGGCCCTCCGCGCCTTCAGGAGTTGTCGAAGCTGGGGGTGTGCCGCTGCCTCGGTCCCCAGCCGGGGCCCCCTTGAGTAGAATCTCTTTCAGGGACCTCTCCCCTTTCCTTCGGGCTGAAGCCATCATGGGGACGCTCACTGTGGAGTGTCTCAGTGTGGTGCCTGTCGTGTATTGGGGTGTGTGGGTGACGGCCCTGGTGGTAGATGTCGGCGAGGAGAGGTCCGCTTGTCAATAGTCCTCCGGGTTAGTGTCCAATGGCCTCCTCTTGTGCACTACCAATGTCGTATGTTGGGGTGTCTAACGGAGCTCTGACCTGGATGGCACTCCGGGAAGTGTTAGGTGATCGTCGGGGCCCCAGATGACTCACCAACCGCCCAGCCAGAAGGTGGGAATGCCGGGGCTGGAGTTGCGTCTCGGCCCCTCGGCAAACCGCCCCTCGATGTCCTCCGCCCGCAGCTGTTCAGGTGAAGCCGGAGCCCTCAGACTCCTCTCCACTACCTCATCCACCGGCAGCGTGTGGGCGCCAAAGCTGGCGATTCTCAGGGCCTTTGTCTGTGGGGCAGGGAGGTGTGGCACCCCTTAACTGGCGAGCTGCTCCCAAGCACACCCACACTAGGGCCTGTCCATGTACCGCCTCCGGCCTCTTTTGTAAGAGCTCCTCTTGTAGCTCCTGCGGCGTGAGCGGGCGTGGGTCCGCCGGCGGCATCTAGGTCCCCGGGGCATCCACCGCCCCCCGTCGCTGGTTGAAGCGTTTCCCAGCTTGCGCGCCTAGGCTCACTTCGGCGGCGATGCTGGTTACGCTCCTGTGGGCCGCGCGCCGGGTTCCCCCTCTGCAGAGCCCCGCGTGGCTGGAAGGGCTGACAAGGCGGTGGGTTGCCTGAAGCTTCTGGGTCCCGGGGCCTAGCGCTGCTCCTCCCTCTCGTCTTCTGCTACGGCCCCCTGCCCCTCACCCCCGTCGCTGAGGTCAGTCAGGGATTCGCGCACTGCAGGCCTCAAGGCCGCGCTCTCGATTAATAGGAGGTCCCGGGCGCGGGCCTCCGCGGCACCGCTCCACTGTATTCCGCCGCCCCTGTAAGTGTCACCGCTGCCCCTATGGTCACTCACAAGTGGGTCGAGCGCTGCTCACGATCGCCGCCTCTCCTCCGCTGCCGACGCCACTCAGCGCACTCGGCTGTTGTGCCGCGTCTCCGGTCCGGGCGCCATTGTTGTCGCTGCCTGCAGGTCCGTTTGGCGCCGATCGGAGAGGTGCGGCAGCCGCCAGTGCCCTCAGAATTGCCGCTGCACTTCGCTGAGGCGTACCCCTTGTAGGTTGCTCAGCCGTTGGGAGGGAATTGCAGACGCCGAAGGCCGGTTACAAGGGCCGGAGACGAGGAGCCCTCGGGCTATGCGACCGTTTAGATCGCCATCTTGGCCACCTTTACCTGCTTTTAAACAAAAAGTTTTTAAATTGTCCAGATTTTAAGTATGGTCATTTATTATCCCGTTCGGAAGAGGAGTGGGTGTTATATCCCGCATAGGTGCCCCAATGTAGAGCCGTTCGTACATGCCCTAAAATGGACGTATTCATATTTACCCCAATATGGTCATATTCGTACTTGCCCATTTATGGTCATGGCCGCATATGCCCAATTATGGCCACAACTGTACATGTCCTATTATGGTATGATTCCTTATATCGGCATGATCTTTCACCTACATTGGTCCCAGCTAGCACACAATGAGCTCTGAGGGCTGAACGTTATCTATCCTGTGGTTTTGAATGCAGCAGGGTTCTTCCAAACACAGGCCCACACTGTACTCATTAATTATGCATGGCTTTCTAAGAATACACCACCAGCATAATGTATGTACAAAGTTCACCACTGACGTCTTCCTTATGTCCAATACAAACCATACTGAGGACCGAGACTCTTTAGGGTATAAATACACCACATCTTGCCCCGGTAAACCAGAGGGAACCAAGACGTCCATGCTGACACACTGACCAGAGACGCTGAGGCTCCTGCATGCAGTCGCTCAAGCTGACAGTGGTCTGACACAACCCGGACGGGGTGTCCAACTCGAGACCAGGACGGGGTCCCACACTCTCTCTATTCAGGTATGGGGGTTCGACTAAATCCTAGGAGGATTCTTGGCTCTTAGCTTCTAAGACCTACACACATATGCTAGGTACACACAGGTACATCTAGGTAGGCATCGTAGGAGTATGCACACTTGCATAATGCTTTTATATTCATGTATGTACTCATGAGTATCGCAATATGGTAGAACTGTTCTATCCCTTTGCTTTTATCGTACTGCTGATAATATATCTCTGCTATTGCCTGCTGGTCTATGCAGCACATATATTTTACACTAGAATAACAACTGTTCAATAAATACTTATTGAAACGCCCGACTGTTTATTCTGTGTAACTCTCTGAGACAAACCGAATAAGTGAGCACGAGTGACTGAGCGAAAAGTAGTATATTGTTTCCACGATTCTGAGAGAATAAGGGTTGTCATGTTCTAAGGTTGCCAGAAACTAATCTCGCCCCGATAAGAGGAGACACTAGTGGCACTGCGAGCTAGCTAATGCAAAACAATCTAACATAAGCGGTGGGGGTGCACAGAGTCAGTCTGCCACCAAGCCCACAGCTTATGTTACACAAACGCGCAGGTCCTGCATGGGTACTATAGGAACTGCACGACAGTAGGAGAACTAATTGTGCAGAGCAGTAATTTTAGCTACTGTTTGCAGTTTCCTTAACTATCAAGGCTGTTTGAAATTGGGTTTCTGGTTGGCAGAGGTATGCACACTGTCTATGCAGGAACCGCAATCCTACTCAGGGAATGTCAGATGCACACCATAAATTTACCCATGCTCACTCTCTGGTAGATTTTCACAGAGCAGGAAGACTTAACTTAAGAGGCAATGTACGATAAGTATAATCGGAGTTATGAATTTTTAAAGAATAAATGAAAATATAGTGCTTAAAAGTTTAAGGTGCCAACTTGGGATATCTGGTTGTGCTAGATCGGGTTAAATCAAAATGTCTGGACCAACTGCGATGAAGTGTGGATTGGATACAGGGATCAGCCTTGGCTGCTGAAAGTACGTGGGATGCATCGTCAACGGGGTCGAGATGTGAGAAGAGGTGATGCATCAGCATCGAACTGCTGAATCAAAGGTGATGCATCATCGTCGAGCTGCACAAATTGGCGATATGTTATTGAACTGCAGCATTCAGGTGATGCATCATGAACTGGAGGAGATGCTCCGCGCAGTCGGCGATGCGAGGTCCATGGTCCGTGCAGCAGCGCCAATGCATTGGCGGGTATGTGCCGGTTCCGAAGAGCACAGTTTCATCGATCTGTGAACTTTTAGCAGCTGGAGCACTTTATACCCACTTCCAATGGCCCGGGACTGGATTGGCACCACTTGGCAGGGCAAGACATGTAGCAAGCTAAGTCCAGGAGCTGTTGCAAGTTGATGAGAAGTCTTTGATGTCCCTGAGACTTAGAAAAGTGTCTAAGCCAGCATTCCCTTGGAGTCACTTTGGGTTCAAGTGAGATGGGTCCAGTCCTTCCTCAGCTGGGCAGAGGGTAGCAGGCAGCAGGGCAGCACAGCAGAAAAGCAGTTCTTTTAGAGCAGCAGTCCAGCAAATTGGTAGTCCTTGTAGCAGGACAGCAGTCCTTTCTCCTGGCAGAATTATTTACAGGTCCAGTAGTGTCTACTTTTGGAGTGGTCAGAGACCCAGTACTTATACCCAGTAGTGCCTTCGAAGTGGGGGTTGACTTCAAAGAGGGGCTTTGAAGTATACAGAGGTCCCCGCTCCCAGCTCTGACTCCAGACTCATTTACAGGGGGGGTATGCAGCTCTTTGTGTGGGGAGAGGAAACATCCTATTCAGGTGTGTCAGCTCCTCCCTCCCATCCTGCCCAGGATGTCCCATCGGATGTTGATGGCCACTCAGTCACACCTAAGCTCCTTTTGTGTGTGGCTGTCAAGAGGAAATGCACAAAGTCAAGCTGTCACCCACCCCAGATGTGTATTGGAGACAGGCTGCAGGCACACAGGGCTAAGAGCAGAAAAACACAATCCTTCTAAAAGTGGCATTTTTAAAAAGATAGTGAGAATTTCAACTTTACCAGTAAAGAAGATTTATCATCACCATTCCAATGACATTAGACATGACTGAGCTAGGGGAGGTCTTATTTTATTGGTTTCACTTGATCTAGCATGTAAGACGAGCCGTTTAGAGTGCCAGTCTCCCCATTTGTTAGCAGTAGAGTTGTTGTTTAAGAATCATTTCCTATTGCTAGTGGTCAATTTCTACAACTTCTTCACTAGATGTACTGAGCTAGAACACTTAGGGGCATATTATCAACGGCCAGCGATAATTATCGCTGGCCGTTCACAGCGTGAGAATAGTTATCGCCGGCTACCGCAGATAATTATCGCCATGCTAGCGCTGTATTAACAACGCATAGCGCAATGGCGATAATTATTCCTGCGATAGCTTGTTTTCCATGGAACATCGCTGGTTTTCCAGCGATGTTCCATGGAAAACGGCGATAACCTTGCTGATACGACCCTGTGGTCGTATCAGCAGAATCCATCTCCCATGTAAAGTATGCTTAAGTCAGGAATTTAACAGACGTTAAATTCCTGAGTTAAAGCTGAGGTAGCGCGATTTCTTTTATCGTTGCACCTCCTTGTTAATATCGCGAAGCTGCCTTCGCGATATTAACTTGTGTTGTTTTCACAGCCACGCCTTCTTTGCATCTCATTAGCGATGCAAGGCGAGGCTGTGAAAAACGAGCTCTACATCAAGGAAACACGCGCTAGCGTGTCCTTGATGATATTGCGATATAATTATCGCCGCTTTTCGCCCGAAAACGGACGCTAAAGCGGCGATAATTATTTCGCCAGCCCTTGATAATATGCCCCTTAGTTACACTAGAGGGTTTTCTTGAACATTATAGGGATATGAAACACTCCTTTTATGAGACTATAATTCTAGGTGACTTTAACATCCACCAGTGCCACCTTAACTGTATTCCTACTAAGGATCACGGGGACTTTTTACCACCCACCACACACTTTGAACACACAGAGTCAGGTATTCATGCAGAAGGGTTTTTCACTCAGCCAGCAACTTGTGCTGTCTAGAGCAAACGGGAGAGAACACCTCTATTCCTACTTATTTAGGTATTGGCGGGTCTAATATCATCGATTTCATAATGTTCTCTGCACCATTAGTCCCGGCAGTTTATAAATTGAGCGTTCTCTGTAGCAGTCACAGCGATCATAACCCCCTCATGCTCGAACTGTTGTACTCTTCCTCGTTTCATGAAAAAGTGAGTAGGAGTATCCCTAACTCTGATATCAGTATTAAAGATCAACCACGTGGGCGGAAGTTGGATAAGGTGATACCGGAAAGGTTTCTGGATAACCTGTATGTGCAGTGTGCAGTAGAGGTTTCTGCATTAATGGATATCAGTGTGCAGGACAGAGTTGTTCTAGATGCTTTTGGAAAGTTAACTAAACAGATAGCCACCAGTTTAACCATCGCGTGCTTAAGGTGTATAAAGAAAAATGTATTCCTATAGCCACATACGGGTGTGATGTTTGGGGCTATAAGGAAGTGAATGACATTCAGGGGGTTGAAAACAAATTTATGTGTGGCCTTCTTGCTGTCCCCCAATCAATCAATCAATCAATCACGGCATTTATAGAGCGCGCTACTCACCCGGGAGGGTCTCAAGGCGCTGGGGGAGGGGGTAAGTTACTGCTCGAACAGCCAGGTCTTGAGATGGTCCTGGGTTCGCCGAAGGTGAGTGGGGAGGGAGTTCCAGGTCTTGGCTGCCAGGTAGGAGAAGGATCTTCCTCCGGCGGTGGTTCTGCGGATGCGTGGTACGGTGGCGAGGGCGTGGCTGGTTGATCGTAGCTGGCGTGTGGGCGTGTAGAAGGTCATGCGGTCGTTGAGGTACTTTGGGCCCAGGTCGTGGAGGGCCTTGTGTGCGTGGGTGAGGAGTCTGAACGTGATTCTCTTGCTGACGGGGAGCAGCACCCCCCTAGCACCCTGGCCTTTATTCTGCATGAAGAGCTTGGTATGGGGTACATCTCTGACCTTATTGCTGTTGCACCACTGATACGTTGCCTGAGAATCTGGTCTAGATCAACCACCACCTTGAACCAGCTTGTTGTAGTGGATTGTACCACCCATGAGGGGGCCCTACGCATCCCCAGGATAAAATACATTATGGAGCAAATGAAATGGTTAGGCTGCCCTGACTTGTATACTAAACCTAGATCCCTAGGTCTGGCAGTCATCAGGGACATTAAACATAAGTTTCTGGCTAAGCAGCAGGCGAAGAGGGAGGGCATGGAATTAGCCAAGCCCTCAGTGAGAAGGTCACACTGAGTTTGTGTTCACAGATACAGCATTATTTGTCACTGGTTTCCAATGCGCAACTTTGCTTTGTTTTAACTAGATTCCGGCTGAATCTGGTACCCTGGTTATTAGCCTTTCCCAAGGGCTACTCGAATCCTGGCGCCCTAAAGCCATGTCCCTGTGACAATTCTTCTGAGCAGGATACCTTGCATTTTACCTTTTTTTGTGAATTTTATGACTCCCTGCGCAAAAAGTTTTTACTGCTGCTTCTTAGAAATGCCAAATTTGTCCAAGTACGGCAAACATTACTATATTTACAAATGCTTCCCTCCCCCATGGTGTGCTTCGGGGTTGCGAGTTTCTTATCAGGGGCTTTAAGACTCAGGAAGAAGATGTCGCTGCAGTAGTCTAGCAGCATTTATATAAATATGTCCAGGGCATTACATGTGCCATCTAGTGGTTCTCATGTTGTAAATAAGTTGTCCGCTTATTAAGGAAATGACTCGTCACTACTGCATTTTACTTGCTGTATTTTATGTTCACTTTGGTATTAGTTGTCTGATTCTTTGTAATGGATTTTGATCTTTATCTGCTTTATGACTAATTTTACTCACAGCCACCTGTATGTTAGGGCCCCTCATAATGGACATGTGTAACTTTTTTTCTTTTAAGGTATTGAATCTTTAAAATGTTTTAAAATGTTTTAAACTGTCTGCTTTTATGGCTTTTATTGGCCAAAAAAGTATTTTTGACCTGACCTGACTTAGCTACTCCTTCTCAATCAGGAATTACAGTTTATAGGTATAATAAGGAATTCCCAATGTTAACCTAATAGTAGAAACAAATTTGGGTGTTTTTCACTACTAGGACATGCAAAACTTAAAAATACATTTCCTACCTTTTGATTACACAGCACCCTGTCCTATCGGATACCTAGGGCCTACCTTACGGGTGACTTGTTTGTAATAACAAGGGAAGTTAAGGCTTGGCAAGGGTGTTGAATGCCAAATTGACATGGCTGTGTAAACTGCACACACAGACTCTGCAGTGGCAGGCCTGAGACATGTTTAAAGTGCTACTTGTGTGCGTCTCAGTGCTGCAGGCCCACCAGTAGCATTTAATTTACATGCCTTGGGTACAGGTAGTGCATTCTACTGGGGACTTATAGATGAATTAAATATGCCAATTGCAAATACATCAATCGAGCCATGTTTTAGGGGAGAAACAGATGCACTTTAGCACTGGTTGGCTACTCCTAAACTTTAATGAGAAGACTTAGGAATAATATTTGAGACATGAGCAACTTGCATTAAAAGAGCATGTAACACCTACCTGAACAGTATGGATAGGATGGTGCAATAAATGTGGTTAAATGTTCTTGCCAGGACTTTTTCCTATTAGTCCATTAATGTGGATCACTCAGACATGGGTCACTCTTTTACAGATCATGTTCCTGTCAGAAATAACACGTTGTTCTCTATGATGATTAATGGAATTTGACTCCAACATTCTTCTTCACCAACATAATCTCCCAAAGGGAATGTCAGTTTGGGGCCTTCCCATTTGAGCTGTTAGCCTGAAGACCCAAATCTGTAACTTAAAAAAACTCTCAATGTATTGTGGTCTGACCAACTCCCCGAAAATGGCTGATTCATCTAATGCCTTCACCTTCATAGTCTTTCATAACAAATCAATTCTACATGCTGCTTACATGGTGATTGATAGGCTTTAAATAAATGGAAAGATTATCCTAGCCTGAACAGAGAAAATCAAACAGTTATTAAAAACAAAGAGTCTGGTATTATTATATCCTACCCTCATTACCTAAGGCAACTATGACCCTGTTTTAAGACAGAACCAATATTTTGCCTTTTCAAGTGATATCTCTTTTCTGTGTGATTACCTTCACAATTTTCCTTGCTAAGCCATAGTCATTAGAATGCTATGCTTAGTGGTTTTTTTTGCTCTAAAAAACTATTTCCTGACTTCAGGGGACTTTTTGGCAGCTACTCTCTAACCTCATTCCCCTATTACTGTCTGAAGGATGATTGGCCTTTGCTCTTCTGGTTATATGGGGCCCAATGTACTAACATTAGGAATAGCAATCTACTCTTTGCGGTTTTCTGCGAATCACGATTAAGAAGTCTCTATTCCTAATGTATGAAAGTTTTACATTAAAATTCAGGATTCCTAATGGGTCACAAATCGACCTTCATCATGAATATTAATGAAGCAGGTCGCAGTTTCCGACTCATTAGGAATGATAGCCATCACAGGGATGGTGGCCTCCTGGGGTCAGCAGACCACCATGTCTGTGATTGCTTTTTAATACAGCAATCTTTTTTTTTTTATACAGCCATTTCCATAAAGAAAAACAGGGTACATTTAAAAAAAAAAAAAAATGAAATGTTTGTTTAATTTTTCAAGAGTCCTACAGACCACTGCCTGCTTTCATATTTTTTTAACATTCGTAAGGGATCCCATGGGGACCCCTTTCCATTTACAGATGGGTTATCACCACTTTTGAATTGATGGTAAAGTATTAATGTTTGTGTTTGCTTCGGCAGCACATATACTAAAATTGGAACTATACAGAGAAGATTATCATGGCCCCTGCACAAACATGACATTCTAATTCATGAAGCACTCCATATTTTGGTTGTATGAGTTGCACCTGGAGGTCAGGCCTTGATCCTATGGTGTCACCCCTGTGGAAGTAATATTCACATGTTACCTTGGTATCGTCAGTGGGTGCTCTAAGACTCGTGGGGGGCTGTTCACACAGGTATTTTTCCCTTTGGAACTCTGTCACCATGTATGCACCCACACTTCTTTGGTTTGTTACCATCTATTCTATTTGCTGAGAGACAATGTTTCTATGCATTGCAGTGCTGGTGGCCGATTGCCCGTTGGTATGTTGGCCTGGGAGGGAGAGTTGGTGTAATGTTACTGCATTGATATGCTCTTTTTGTTTCCTTCTTTCTGTTTGATATGCTTTGGTGCAGAGTTGGGGGATGTTGGTGCTTCCGGGAGGGGGCACCAGTGAATGGATCCGGGGCTAGACAAGCAGGAGGGGCTGAATTCTGTCACACCAATCATGTCAGACAGTAGAAACCACACTGCAACTCACTACCTTCTCCTGACCTGCAATGTCAGGTACGTGACCAGCTATATGAAAAGATATCAAATTTACCAATATCTGAGGCGGTGCTGTATACACATAGCCTGCATCAATTTAAACTGCCCTTTGTCTTGAGTTTCCTTTTTTATCTCTCTTTCCATCCCCATTGCCTACTCTTTCCCTGCATACCACCAATTTAAAAAGCATGTAGCCTTAGAATCAAACCTTTATGCTTCAATGATATGGAAGATGCCTTGTGCTGTTCTTGTTGCTAAGAGCTACAGTTTTCACTGAGCAGGCTCAAAAAAATCTTAATTTTCACTTTCACGTCCTTAACCAAATATTTCCACAAACATGGCAATGTTTTCAAAAAGGTTAGTGAAGGTTTCAGAATAAAACGTTTGCAAATGCCTCAATGGCAAGTATTAAGGGGGTGATTAGGATGGCGGGCGGACTTTAGTTCGCCCGCCATCCTCGCAGTGCTGGGACCGGCCGCCAGACATGCAGCGGTCCCGCACCGCTAATTAGGATGCGGCTGCCACCCTGGCGGTCGCATTCCGCATATTTGACATTGCGGCGGGTGCTGCTTACAGCAGCACCCACCGCAATGCCAAATTGCCATGTTGTGCATTTCCATGCACAACGTGGCAGGCACCGCACGGTGCCTGCCACCTTGTGCATGGAAATGGAGGGGTGTACCATGGGTACCCCCCAAGTGCACCCCCCACCCCTCCTGGGGGCCCACAACGGGCCCCCAAAGCACATCCCCGCCAGCCTTCCGATGCCGCCATGGGAAGGCCTTCAAAACCATGCATCATAAATTGGATGGCGGTGCCTGCTAGGCACCGCCACCATATTGTGCCCCAGTTCTGCCCGGCCAGCAATCGGAACGATTGCCGACCGGCGGAAAAGCGGCGGACGCACTTTGCGTCCGCCGCGATACCCCCGCCATTATAGTATGGTGGGGGGGTAAATCAGGTTACGATGGTGGGCGGATCGCCACCGCCGGTAATCAGACCCTTAGAGTTTGATTTGTTTTGCTTATTTTATTTATTTATTTATTTAATATGCATACAGTGCACATTCACCTATGGGCATCTTGATGCTGTGGGTGGGGGGCAGCAAATATAAGTAACTTAGTACAGCAAACAAGAATGGTTTTAAAGGGTTACATAAACATCAGATAGTTCTAAGTATACCAATGAGAAAAGAGGGCAGTCATTTCAGGCTTTGTAATATACACATTTGAAATAGCAGATTTTCTCTATATGCAATATCTTGCATACAAAAAGGTTATGGTACTCTATAGTTTTTTTAAAGCAATATACAGAGTGTCCAGGTACAAGATGTTGCAATAAACCAGTTGTGATAGACCAGCTGGTGGTGAATATTTGCAGGTACAAAAGAGAGCACTTTCTAAAGGGGTTGGAGTATGTCAAAACACAAAAAGGTGTGGATTGCCAATGTCAAACACCTTATATATAAACGTAATGACGATCCTGATGTATGCAACCACCTCTGGGGTCCATCTATTTCTTTGCGGCCTTCTAGGTGTTTGTTCACAATCCCTCAATAATACAAGGATTATGAAGGCACACATACTGAGGGGAGATCATGGCAGCACCGCAATTGACACTAGACTATGACCCTCTTGGCAATGTGTGGCTCAAACATATGATTTATTAATCACTGAGACGTATGCAACACTTACATCCCCATAGCTGTCGCTCCTCCTTCATCAGCTTAATCACTTGAGACTTACCGTTCCGTTTGCTTTCTCTATTTATGTTACTGGCATTAATTGTCACCCAGGCTCCTGTAGAAATACCACCTGCCACCAGTGTCAAGGCCTGAACGATTGTCTTGCTCTACCATTCTCAACTTATTCCTCCCTGGATTTGGGTCATTCCTGAGTTTGCCATCTCCACCTTATCTATACTGTAAGATCCCTGCAGGGATATAGATACTGATGAATTTTTGATCTAATGTGTTGGGTTGTCCCTTCTTACTCCCCACCGTGTTGTGTCTTCTTTTATAGGGCTTCATGGTGTTTCCTTTAGCTAGACTGAATGTGACTGCTACTAACAGTCTGTTCATTGTAATTATTGCTGTGCATCGTCAGAACGTAATGGACCATGACGCTAAAATGGAACATGTTCTTCTCTTTACTAGGTCACAGAGCTGCAATATAGGATCCCTACAATCACCACTGGATGTTAAATTTGCAGGGACACTTTGATGAACCCAAGGACAAGAGAGTCAGGAACAAAAAATACTAAAATAAAAATTATAAAATGGCAAACAGAACAACTTGCATGTCCGCCAAAAGAAAAGAGGAAATATAATTTCTTTTCTATTTTGTTCTTTGCCTACCTGAGAGCAGAGGGAATAAAACTGTCATCTAGAGAGAATCTCCTTTTTTGATTTTTGACAGAGGGGATGTAGTTCAAAGAATTGTTACTTTTATATTTTTTTTCTTTTACTTGCTTCTAAGAATTGTTTATAGATTACAACAATGATAGGAAGAGTTGATTTAACCTGAGACCAGCATTGAACATTTTGTATTCAATCAATCAATTAGTGTTCTTGTAAGGCATGGCTACTAACCCGTAAGGATCTCATGGCACTGACTAGGGGGGGGTGGAACTGCTGTTCAGTCGAAGAGCCAGGTCTTGAGATCCTACCTGAATTGAGCCAGAGATGGAGATTGCCTGAGATGCAGAGGTAGGGAGTTCCAGGTCTTTGCAGCAAGGTAGGAGAAGGATTTTCCTCCAGCTATGGTCCTGCGGCTCTATGGGATGGTGTCCAGAGCCTGATGGGTGGAGTGGAGATTTCTGGTGGGAGTGTGGAAGGAGAGGCGGTGCTTGAGTTATGCAGGTCCAATGTTGTGGAGGACTTTGTAGGTGTGTTTGAGGAGTTTTGTAGGTTATCCTTTCGTTGACTGGGAGCAGGTGGAGGTCTCTCAGGTGGCTGGTGATGTGGCTGTGGTGGGTAGTATTGGATGATTTGCAGCTTCTTATCGGAGTCTTTGTATGGTGCCGGCGTAGAGTGCATTGCCTTGGTCGAGTCTGCTGATGATGAGAGCGTGGGTGACCGTTTTCCTCCTGGACTCGGTGGGGATCCACTTGAAGATTTTCCAGATCAGGCAGAGCGTGTGGAAGCAGGAGGGTGACACTGCATTGATCTGGCGGTCTATTGAGAGGCAGGAGTACAGGATGATGCTGAGGTTTGGTGCGCAGTCTGTGGGTGTGGGGTGGGTTCCGAGCTCTGAGGGCCACCAGGAGTTGTCCCAGACGGAGCTGTTGAGGCCCAGGATTGTTATTTTCCATATAGGTACCCCAATATCGGCTCAGTTAATGAGTGCACCTTTCACCTACATTCCCCTGATATTACACTACATAACGGTTCTTAGTACTGACCTTTTACCTAGTTACGGTAATGTCCAAAGATGACATGGGGTTTTCTCCTAAAAGCTTAAGCCTCATTCATTATGCATGAGGATTCATGGAATCACAGCAGGACAGCAGGCTTACCATCTCCTGCATAATAACTATGTATAAGCGCCATTCCTTCCGCCATCCTAGTCCGACATGACACAGCAAGGTATATCTCCAGGGGGTACCACTTTGGGTATGGATCACTGACATAACATCGACAGTCATAATATCGACCTACCAAATTATCGACACACAAATATCGATAACATAAATATCGATATTGTATATTTATTTTAAAAAATACACACATATCGACAATAAAATATCGTCAAACATTAACATCGATATCACTAATATCGACACATAAAATATCGGTATAACTAATATCGAAAACATTGAACAAGCATACAAAATGACACAAATATCGATAAAAAAAATATAGACAACACAATTATCGCCCAAAAAATCGACACCTTAAAAATATTTATAATAACACAATACATACCCCCAAAAATATAAACAATATCAACAACACACAAAACATATTAAACAAATATAATAACACATATTTTAATTATATTTAAAAATAATAACTAGAAAATTATTAAATACACCAAATTAATTACTCTTTTGAACATTATATATCAAATAAACAAATAGAATTTACCATTAAATACAATATAATTTACAAATAATATACTATAACGCTTTAAAAAAAGAAAGGAAAAAAAAGCTCTAACTAAACCTTAATTAGCGTTTCCCATATAAGGAAACAACTGCCAAATTAATTCAAAGAATAACTAACAACCAATGAAAAATTCATACAATTAAAATAACCCAATAAGATTTTTTTTGTTTTTTTATTTATTTTTTTCCCAGAAAGGTATTGTACACATACTCATAGAATCAAATTTCCAAATTATTCCTTCATTATACACTTCATTATATAATATAAATTATAATCATGTATTCTAATTAATACTTATTGCATAGTGGGGAGAGGTGTGTCGCCGCGGCCAGGGCGACTGACGCTGGACGCTGGGGATCACGGTTCGATCCCTGGCTCCGGCGGCAGGGGTCTGCCCAGCACCATGCGACTCTGGGCAATAGCTCGCTTAATCTTCCCAACGGCCCCCAGCGCCGAGAGACCCCTTCGGGGGTGATTCGTGCGCTATACAAGTACTGGATTTGCATTTGCATTTACATAAAATTCCAAAAGAAAAAAGAAGAAGAGACAAATAAAAGAAAAACAATCACAGATATCTATACAATTCATTAGAAGAAAAAGAAAAAAGGCGTACCAGGTAGGGAGAAATAGTAATAGATCAAAAAAACCTTGATACATGATTTATCTATTTATCAGGTCCCTTCCCGGCTACCCACTTGGTTATTGGAGCCCATAATTTCATTCCCCATTTTCTAGCCTGGCGACCCTTACAGTCATATAAAGCCTGTTCAAGTTTATATATGGCTAAAAAACGAGCCAAATATTCATGGAAGCATGGGGGCATTGGGTCTTTCCATCTGGTTGCAATGAGTAACCTAGTTATAGTAATCGAGATAAATAAAATACTGGATTGAGCTTGATCCAGTCCTGCCTTACTATCATACCCTACCATCATAAGTGAGGGGGTTAATATTAAAGTTTTACCAAGAATCTTCTCCCAGAACTTTACCAACTCTGTTTTTAGTAAATCAAAATGCGGGCAGCCAAAAAACATATGGATCTCCTCTGCTGGTCCCCTCCCAAATCTAGGACATTTGTCGTCCTCCCTTTTCCCCCATTTAAATAATTTGTAAGGGGTAAAGTATAGATTAAAAATTGTTTTGTAATGTTGTGCCTTTAAGTTGGATGAGAGAAGCATTTTCCTTGCCAGCAGTAGTGACATATCGATATCCAAGTCATCGTTTTCTAACCTGCTGGCCTATTTTGTCTCTATTTTCTCAATATCGTCTGAGACATGCCCCATCATTATACCATATAAGTGCTTCATCTTGCAAGTGGGCTTCCCCATGGTCTCAAACAACGTAATTTTAGTGCTAGGAATTGTTTCTTTCCGTTTGCCCAGAAGTCCCTTTATTTGAAGGTATTTAAGATAGTGCCCATCTGGGATTCCGTATTCTCTTTGTAGGTCAGAAAAAAGATATAGTTGGCCTTTCGATTGGATATCCCCTACTACCTTTAGGCCAAGTTGTTCCCACTGTTTCCCTATAACATCATAGAACACTGGGGGACCTCCAGATAGGTGTATATCTTGTATACTTCTCAATGTTCATATGTTTTGGGATTTTGCCCCACATTTTCCAGGCATTCGTAATAATCTTTAATCGAACTTTTTTGTAGTAGCTGGGTTCAAGCTGTCGGAGCAATAATGCTCTTGCCTTTTCCCTGAGTGCCAATTCAAAGATTGTTGGAAGGCCTGTAGCCGACACTCCCCCAACTCCGGTATTTTCAAAAAAGAGTATGTTCATTTGTTGCAGTAGCGCTGCCCAGTGATAAAAAGTGAGGTTAGGAGCAGCCCATCCACCCCATGGTTGCGGCAAAGTAAGAAACTTTAGGGATCTCCTAACCTTGCCGTAGTGCCAAATAAATTTGCTAAATATGGAGTCTAGTGTTTTTATGATAGATCCTTCAATCTCGACCGGAAGCGTCTTGAACAAATATAATATCTTGGGGAGCATCACCATTTTTAAGACATTGACTCTTCCTATAATAGTCAGATGTAGTGAATTCATGCGCTTGAGATCGGTATCTATTTTATTAATCATGGGGTTAAAGTTCATTTGAGCAATCTGATCTATATCCGGGCTGATCCTAACCCCTAGATAGGTAGCCGTAGGTACTCACCGGCTATCTTGAAAGATGACATTCTCAGTACAAACTATTTGGGTCTTAGACTTATTCAATAGATACCCCGACTCCTTTCCGAATATTGTGGCCAAAGTTTCTATTTCCTTCATAGCCTTTTCTGGGTTGGGCGTTAATATCGCAATATCGTCTGCGTAAGCGAGTACTTTGGTATTGTGCCCCTGGGTTGTCACTGATGCAATAGCCTGGTTCTCAATAATTACTTGGATAAATGGATCAATATATAGGGCAAATAAAGTTGGGGAGCAAGGGCATCCCTGCCTTGTTCCTCTTGTCACCCTTATCATATCTGATTCTCTGCCCATCAACTGAAGCTTTGCATAGGGTGCCCTATACATTGCTTTAATTGCGGTGACAGCTCGAGGGCCGAACCCCTTAGCTTCCAGGGTCCTCCATAAATACTCCCACGCCACCCGGTCGAATGTTTTTTCCGCGTCCAGGAGGATCATAGCCAGTCTGCTATTAGTTACCTGTGTAATATCGAACAGAGCCACAACACGTCTTACGTGATCAGTTGTGTCCCTGCCCGGTACAAAGCCATGTTGCCAGGGTGAGACAAGACTGGCTATGTCCCCCTGGAGGCGATTCGCCAGAATTTTGGAATAGATTTTTGCCTCCGCATTAATTAGAGAGATGGGCCTATATGAGGTGGGCTTGTCCTGTGGTTTATCCTTTTTTGGAAAAATTACAATATTGGTGCCCTTCCAAGACTCTGGTGGGTTTCCAGAGTATTGTACCCCCAAGAACAAGTCACAGAGGAGGGGAGTTAGCTCTTCCTGAAATAATTTATAGAATTCTTGTGGGATCTTATCGGGACCCGCTGCCTTGCCAGAATTTAGCTGATGTATTGCTCTTTGTACCTCCTCGAGTGTAAATTCGGACTCCAACCTATCTCGCGCTTCCCCCCCAACCTCCTATGCTCCTCGCTAGTCCTGACAAAGAGGTCTCCCTCAAGGCCTGATGTCTCATCCATATACAGATCTTGGTAAAATGTATTAAATACTTCCATGATGTCCCCCGGGTCTGTATAGGAGATCCCCCCACTTATTATAGAAGATATCTGGCTCTTCGTTGATTTTTGTCTGGTCTTTAGAGCGAGTAATCTCCCAACCGAGTCTCCATATTCGTAACTCTCTGCCCTATACGTTTTATATCCAGCTGCAGCCTTCTGTGAATAGTGCGCTCCTATCTCGGCTTTGATCAAAGTAATATCTAGTTGCGTTGCTGTGGCTTCCCTCCCCTGAGCTATCTTAGCCATATGTTCTCTCTCTAGATCTCGAAGCTTAGCGTGCAATAGCTTAATCCTCTCCTCTTGTTGCAGCTTTTTATTGGTGACAAAACTAACCATCTCCCCCTTAATCCCGCCTTAAATGCATCCCACACCGTGTTGCGGGATGCGCTGTATCTATTCATATTAAAAAATTCAATTATCCATTTTTTGAAATAGGAGATATATTCCTGATTCACCAGCAGTTTCCGATCAAATGTCCTTTGTGGATGCTGCCTATATATTTGTTGTGATTTTACCTCTAAGATCAAGGGATTATGATCGGACATAAGTTTTGGGAGCATTTCTATCTCAGCCCCACCCAGAATCTGCTTTGCAATGAAAAAATAATCTAGCCTAACAAATTTCTGGTGAGGGTAGGAGAAATATGTGTATCCTGAATCGGAGGGGCACTTGGCTTCCCACACGTCTGTTAGCCCATGACTTTTAGTTAATGCTGCCAGAGCTCTAAATATTTTAGGTTTTCTTCCTTGATACCTACTGAGCATCCCACTGCCTACTCCTAGATGAATATTGAAGTCCCCTCCCATAATTAACGGGGTAGGCCAGGTTGCCAACTCTATTTCCAAATCTTCAAATATTTTAGGCTCATCCTGATTCGAGCCATACAGTGATACTACTGTTATTCCGAGCTCTAGCTCCACCACAGCCCATCTCCCTCCTGCATCAGCCAGCGCCCGTTTAGCTGGTCCCAAATAATTCCTAGCAAAGATAGCCACCCCTCTGATGTTAGAGGTTTGGGTAGAGCAAACCATTAGGGAATACCCCGTAATCCTCATTAACCCCCTCTTATCCCATGGTATACGTGTCTCTTGGAGGCAGATTATGTCCGAATTAATGCATTTTAACGTTTCCATAATCCGATTCCTTTTATTCCTATCCCCTAGGCCCCCTATATTAACCGAACAAATAGTCAGCTTACCCATTTAAATTGAGTAAAAGCTCCTTCTTTATTGTTTCGATAATCTTTTTCCCCTTCCAACCCTGGAGGGAACATTTTATTACTAATTCAGTCATTCTGTTTACGATCTCATGATTTAAACTAGTTCTAACAATAGCCTCTCTGAGTTTTTCATCCCCTTTTTGCCCCTCTGCCCCAAAGTCCCTAAGAACCCCACCCCAACCTTTGCCTACCCCACACCCCCCTCTAGCCCCACCCATGCCCTTCCTCCCAGCCACCCCTTCCCTCCCTCTCCCCCATCGAGGGGAAGTGTCCAGACCACATATCGGTCTGTTGGGAGATGGGGAGCGGTTTGCCTACAGCGTGAATAATCATACAAATAAACCTCCTATGAGGAAAAAAAGGAGCTGTGATAGAGCAAAAGTGCAAATTGAGAAAAAGGAAAGGTTAAGGAGAGTCAAGATATTCTTCCTAATACCTCGGAGACAGGAACGCTGCCCCAAAATATCAAAAAGGAAAAAAAAAAAAGATACAATATTCCCCGCCCCCCCTTCTACCCTTCTACTGTTAGCACTTTATCATCCACATATTAGGGTGTCAAGGCTTAAGTCCTGTGAGAAATTCTTCAGCTTTTATTTCGGATGTGAAAAACCTCGTCGAGCCTTGCCAGACTACCTTCAGGGAGGCGGGATTATTCAGAAAAGCATTTGCTCCTTTATCCTGAAAAGGTTTTATTAGCTGGCGTAGTAGTCACCTTCTCTTGACGGTGGTGTGGCAAAAGTCTGGTCTAACGAAAAAAGAGACATCGCCCACCTTTCTCCTGGCTTCAGGTCTAGCTTTTCGAAGACCGCTTGTCTCAAGAGAAAATTTCCGAAAAAGACCAGTATGGCTCTAGGCCTTGCCCCTTCTTTAGCTGAGTTTCTCAGAGTGAAAGGTGTCCTATGCACTCGCTGCACTTCTGTCTGCCAGTTCCAATCTGTAAGTTCCGGCAATGCTTGCTGAAAAAGATCCAACACATAAGCTCGTATATCTGATCCTTCTTTCCCTTCAGGGACGCCCAGGACCCGTAGGTTGTTGCGCCGTTGGTGATTCTCACTATCCTCAAGTTTCCATTGGAAATCGACAATCCGTTTTTCTTGTTCACTGGATTGTGTGAGTTTTTCAGCTACCTCTGTCTCAACATTGCTAACTCTAGTTTCGAGCTCAGTGAGGCGTTCGCCTATAGGGCTGCAAGTCTTTGTTAATTTCCTGACTGCGCCTTGGACTTTCCTTGCCGCATTCTGGGCTTTGCGGGCGTCAGCCCGTGTCTCTTCACGGTGCTGAATGATAGTTTGCAGGACAGTTTCTAATGTAGGTGCTTGCAAGTCAGAAATGTCCTGGGGTATTGCATTCTGTGTAGTGTTTATTGCCTCCGTTGCTGAATAGTCCCATTTCAGACTAGCCGCTTTTTGCAAGTGATGCCCAGATTTCTTACGACCTATTCGGCGAGCTGTTAGGAAAATAGAATCTCCTGTTTTCTCCGGGTCGCTATCATTTTCGCTGGATGTGAGAGAGGACCCTGAGTCGCCTGACCATTCAGGGCCATCAGATAGAGAGAAGAAGCAATCGTTGGGGTCTGACATAGGCGCTGTATTAATGTGGAGAATCTCTTTATCCTGGGTTTGAGAGTGGGATAATCCTATGGGGTCAAGTTGTAAATCTGGCTCTGTAATTTGGCCTGTCATGCCCCCCCTGTCTCCCCTTCATTTGCCAGGCATTTTTCTTTATTTTCTTTATTTTCTTTATTTTCCTTACCCTGAAAAGTTAGTGGCCCCCTCTGATTCACAGCATCTAAACTAACCTCCTCAATCACATTTCGTTTTAGTAGCTTTAGTTGTTGGTCAGTACTCACAGTATGGCTCTCAGGGTGCACTTCCTCACCCGGGTGAATGTACCGAACAGCCTCCTTAGCCTCAGCAAAATCACTAGCCTTCCCCTGGTGAGATAGAGCTCCCGTCTCATGCTCTGCCTCCGATGCTCCTGGTACCTCGGCTGAGTTTGCAGACTGCTTTCCCCCAGTAGCGTGCAGCATTTCCAGCACCGAGCCACCCGGTGCACGGCGCCCGGATGAAGTTCCACCCCTTCCTTTCTCCACAGCCGGCTCCTTCTCTTTCGCAGATGCAGGCGCTGCTGCCTGTGGTGTTCGTTTGCCGCCTTGTCTCCCCTTGGGGCCGGCAGGATCCACGATCGGAGGTACGCCAGACTTCGATTTTGCAGCGCTGGCCACCTTGGGAGCCATTCGTACACTCGCCCTCGCTCGGCAGCACTGGCAGCCGACAGCCTTCAACACCCTCACCACCAGTTGCGATACAGCGCTGTGCCACAGCAAAGGATGATCCTCGTAGAAGCCGCTGGTTCCTCGCCGGGCATCCGCAGCAGCGCCAATGATTCCGCCGTCACTACAGAGCATCTGGTAGGTGTCTGCTAACTTTGTTTTTGCCTTTATCTTAATAGAGCCACCATTTCACGGTGTTTAGTTGGCAAACCCGCTCCTACAGCCTCATGCGGCCGCCATCTTGCTTCCCAACCCAATAAGATTTAAAGAACAATTAATTAGACACTACATGAACCAAAGAAAATTAAACATTATTTTATTCTACAACAAGAAAACCAAGAATAAGGGGAATCTCTGCTGCATTGCTGCTGCAACATTGGACTACATTATAGAAAACTCTGAATTCAGCTTCACAAAGTAAGTAAAATATCATTTTAATATTACAACTGTTTAAATTGTTCAGAAAGCACTTTTTAAAATAATAAAATAATTAATATATATATTTTTAAATTATATCTCCTCTACAGATAATACAGAAGACACTCAACTAACTACAGAAAACTTCAAAATATCAACTTGCAAAAAAAGTAAGTATAAATCACAATTAAACTAATATAACTACTAAAAATCCCAAACAGAAGTACAAGCTAAGCATAATCCCCCCAACTGAAAACACAGTTAAACAAATTAATTAAAATTACTCTTTTTTTTCTGCAGCAAATATAAGAAACACTAAACACAAGCATCAAAGGAAAACCATCAGCGTGAAAAAATGTCAACAAATTCAACCTTGTAAGTATAATTCTATAAATGTAAATGTGTTTAACAATAAAACAAAATAGAAATACATTTAATATTTGATATATACATTTGTCTTAGCATTTGAAACATCACCATGACTGAAGGGGCTCGATTCATTGCTTCCCAGAAAGGAACATTTTTATTATGTTATATGGGATATGTTTACACCCAATAAAAACAAACAGGTGACAAAGTTAACTGGAAATTTAGCAAATATTATTCAAACAAATGTTATGGGAGGGCTACAACAAAAGAAACAACTGTATTATATGCTAGGGAACATAACCACCCTACTAACATAGCTGAAAAAGAAGTTCTAGACGCATTAGAAACTCTAAAAGAGGCTAGCACTAGCTCTCAAAAGCCTACCACTGAAATACTAAAAGACATACTCCCCAGAGTCCCACAACATGTAACTGGCCAAATGCCCTCAATCTCATCATTAAAAAAGATGATAGCTAGAACAAAAAAATCAACTGCTACCACCCCACCTGCCCCCAAAACTTTCAGTGAAATAGAAATACCACCTGAACTCACAATAACTCATAATGAAGAACAATTTCTTCTTTATGACAATAAATCAAACGAAAAAAGAATAATAATATTTGGAACTCCATCAAACTTACTTAAACTACAGAACTGTGAAACATGGTTGATGGATGGAACTCTTAAAATATGTCCCAAACCATTTTACCAGTTATATACAATTCATGGACTGTATCAAAATACAACCATCCCTTTTATATATGCCCTGTTACCAAATAAACAAACCACCACCTATATTGAACTCTTAACCAAAGTAAAACAAGAAACTAATAATTACTATCCTCAAATAATGACCATTGACTTTGAACAGTCAATGATACAAGCCATACTTAAAAACTACCCTCACACAGCAATTGTCAAGGAGAGCCTTTCGACCCACTTGCAAGGGAGTAGAACGACGTCAGGTACCAATGCCCCTCCCAGACTTTTCTGCCGGCAAAATCTAACTTGCACGACAGGAAAACCCTAAGGGGGGAAAGGGGTTAGGGACAGAGAAGAGACTGCCAAGTCTTCACCAGGTCTTCCTCCTTCTTCGTACACTCTTCTGTTGATTCAAGTCTTCTGAGTGTTGTGCTTGGTGATTACTGCAACATATATATATACATATGTATAACATTTACTTACATTACTCTATTATTATTTACTTCTATAATTTACTTGTCTTACTACATACTTAATATGTACTTGGCTCTAGCCTCTCTTCTTATGTTGATGAAACGTGCTTAGTTGTATACACGCTCTTTTTCATTATCTCTGTATCTTAGGAATCTGCAATTTTAACAATTACTTTACTTCCTTTTCACCACTTTGGAATACTTGCTATTCACATTCTTTCTGCTATTCCTTACCTTATCTGCTCCTCTTTTAACTCAAATTATTGTGCGAGATCTGGTAAGTATAATAATTCGTGAATTCTTAACTTATTAATGTATTGCTTTCTTTTTCAGTATGAGATGCCAAAGGATTTACAACAGGATCAATTTCTCTCACCACGGGTAAGTATTTAGCTTCTTTAAAATCTTGGCAAGAGCTTATTAAACTCTGGTCTTTCTCCGTATGCAGGACCCGTACTAATGAACTTCTTAGAATACAAACTTACTTTCTACAATATCACTGCTCTGATTCTTAACCGTTAAACTGTTCTGAAGCACTCCACACAACGGCTCTAAACACATGCGCAACTTCAGTCTAATGCTACTGCGTTGCTCAACAGTAAATCTAGACACTAGCCCTACACACATGTATAACACACGTTACTTCACGGTGTTTACTCAAAAGATACAACACTAACTCTCAGACCTGCGCAGAACCAGAATAAACAGTAGCTGGGTAACGCGCAGACTCGCTCGAGTCAAAACACTTGTACGACCTTACTTGAACTCAGTTGACTGCTCCGGAACACACAGGTACGCAATTTCTTTATCGGCGCAGCGAAACTAAATGACGATAACTACGTCGCAACTACCCTGACTAGAACTTTTGCGCCGAACCGCAATTGCGTCCTACTCCTCTGGATTCTCAGGTGAAGTGCGAGATTCCAAAGGAGACGCTCCTGGACATTCTGATGGTGCCACCTGTGTCACAACCCTAGACCGCTGACCTGAATATTTTTTATTAGAGGCCATCTTGGAATTCCTCCGGGACCTCCCAAACTAGTACTGCACTTTCTTTTAGCGTAACCGGGTGCCTGCAGGATGGTGAACTGAACCCCTAACAGGTTTTAAAACGCAATGGGTTCTGACAGTACCCCCTCGCAAAGCAGATCCATCGGGCCGAGGTTTGCAAGGAAACTTTTTAAGGAATGCTCTGACAGCTCGGGGGACATGCACCTCAGAAAATAACTCCCAAGATCTTTCTTCAGGACCATATCCCTTCCAGTCTATTAAATAGTATATCTGTCCTTTCTTTTCTTTTGAATCTAAAATCTGTTTTACCTCAAACTCAGTTCCTAGTTCAGTTTGTACTGGGGAGGGAGGTGTACTTTTTCGTAACCCTTTAACTGTCTTTTTAGGCAAAGAGACATGGAATACTGGATGGATCTGTAAACTGTCAGGGAGCTTCAATTTATAAGAGACTGCATTTATCTTTTTCTCTATCTCATACGGACCTACAAATCTGAGTTAAAACTTCCTGTTTCCTTTGAGTCTTATGTTTTTGGTGCTTAGCCAAACATTGTCTCCACTTTTAAACTCTAGTCCTAGTTTTCTCTTCCTATCTGCATAGAACTTATAACTTTCTTTTGCTTTAGTTAAATTGGTAATGGCTGAATCATGTATTTGAGTCATATGCTGAACCAAATCTTTTACTGCAGGAACGTCAGCTTCTTGGAAACTCAATGATAGGTTTGGATGTCTGCCAGTGTTCAGAAAGAAAGGAGAATGACCTGTGGAAACGTTCACCGCATTATTAAATGCAAATTCTGCAGTCCATAAGTACTCAGGCCAATCTCCCTCCTGATCCAATAAATATAACCTGAGGTACTGTTCTAATTCTTGATTGACCCTCTCTGTCTGCCCATCTGTCTCTGGATGGAAACTGGTTGAATAACGAGTCTCTATTCCCAATTGTTTTGCAAAGGCCCTCCAAAAATGAGAAAGGATTTGCGAACCACAATCAGAAATCAGTACTTTGGAGATGCCATGTGCCCTCACTATGAGTTGACTGAAAACCTGTGCTAACTTTTTGGCTGTTGGGACCCCTTTTAATGGAACAAATTGTGCCATTTTACTGTAAGCATCCATACAAACTAGAATGGTATCAAAGCCCTGGCTAGATGGCAAATCAACTATTAAATCTAAGGTTACAGTGTGCCATGGATATGGGGGATTGGGTAAGGGCTGCAATAGTCCTGTTGGTGAATGCCTATTGGGTTTTCCTCGAGCGCACAACTTGCAAGTGTCCACGTACTGCTTAATATCTTTAGTCATCTGAGGCCACCAGAATCGTCGTTTGATTAACTCTTCTGTTTTGCGCATTCCTTTATGCCCTGACCCCTGGTGGTCATGACATTCCTTCAAAGCCTTGACTTGTAACTCTTGGGTGGGTAGATACAAGGCTCCATCATGGTAAGGCAAGTTGTTTCTAATTTCTCTCTTAGGATCTTGTGCCACCCAAGCTTCCATTTCAATGGGATTGATAGCCTGTTGAATGGGATTCTCTTCTGCCTCTTGTAGGGTTGCACTGATAACTCTTTCTGGAGGAATTATGTTTTGTTCTTCAATTTCCTCTGTCAAATCTTCTGTGCCAAGTCTAGATAGGACATCTGCCTTTCTGTTCCTTGACCCTGGACGAAAAGTTATTACAAAATCATAATCAGCGAAGTAAAGAGACCAACGAAGTTGCCTTGGTGTCAGAGTTTTGGCGGATTTTAAAAACTTTAAGTTTCGATGATCTGTGAGGACTGTAACGGTGTGCCTAGCACCCATGAGGTAATGCCTCCATTCTTTAAAAGCGTCCTTGATTCCCAACAACTCTTTTTCTGTGATTGTAGAATTTATCTCAGCAGGAGACAGCTTCCGTGATTGAAATGCCACTGGATGCAGTTGCCCAGTTCTCTTGTGCCTTTGAGATAACACTCCGCCTAAAGCGAAATTCGAGGCATCTGTTTCTACAAAGAATGGCTCCATTGGATCTGCATGGAGTAGCACTGGAGCTGTTGTAAAATCTCTTTTTAGGGTGATGAAGGCTTCTTCAGCACTCTCCAACCATTCAAAGGGTGTTCCTTTCCTGAGAAGACGAGTAAGAGGAATCGATTTCTTAGAAAAGTCTTGAATGAATCTTCTATAGAAGTTCACAAACCCTATGAAACTTTGAACTTCTTTTACGGACCTTGGGGACTTCCATTCTGTCACAGCCTTGACTTTTTGTTGATCCATAGTTATTCCTGTAGGAGACAACACAAATCCTAGAAATTCCACCGATGAAACACTGAAGGCACACTTTTCCAGTTTTACAAACAAGCTGTTCTCACTTAATTTCAGTAAAACTCCCTTCACATGTCGTTCATGTTCTTCTTCAGAATTCGAGTAAATTAAAATGTCATCTATATAAACGATGGCACACTGGTCAATGAAATCTTTTAGCACATCATTTATAAAATGCTGAAACGCTGCTGGAGCATTGCACAAACGGTAGGGCATAACCTGATATTCGAAAAGCCCATACTTAGTCCTGAAGGCCGTTTTCCATTCGTCCCCTTCTCGGATTCATATAAGGTGGTAAGCCCCTCTCAAATCTAACTTGGTGTATACCTTCACTTCTTTAACCTGATCTAACAACACAGAGATTAACGGCAGAGGATATCTGTTCTTCACTGTAATCCGATTGATTGCTCTGTAGTCGATACAAGTTCTTGACTCGCCTTCCTTCTTCGGTATAAAGAAAAGCGGGGAGGAAACAGGTGATTGAGAGGGGCATATGACTCAGTTTTCTAAGTATTCTTGTATGTAATCCTTCAAATGCAAGTTCTCCTTTTCGGTTAATGCGTATATCCTGCTGCATGACAAATTTGCTCCTAGCTCCAATTCAATTTTACAATCAAAAGGTCTATGTGGAGGTAATTTTTCCACCTCAATCTCACTGAAGACATCCTCATATTCAGCATATTTGTGTGGTATTTCCGTGGTGTGAATCACACAGACTGTGGTACCTCCTTCACACAAATGTTTAGCCGCCGATTGTTGAGCTCTGGATTCTCCATGACGATAACAGTTCTCTCCGCAAAAGTTGGAATCTAAAACAATTGATCGTGCGCTCCAATCAATTGTGGGGTTATGTTCAATAAGCCAAGGTAACCCCAAAATTAGCTGGAACTGGGGAGCATCAATCAAATTGAATTGCATCATTTCGCCATGCCCTTCTGTAGTTTCCATTTCCACTGGCTCCGTGTGACAGGTTATTGGCCCTGATGATAAGTTTGTGCCATACACTACCCGAACTGCCTCACTTTTCTCCTTCTTTAGGGACTGTAATCCAACTCTACCTGCAAACTTCTGGTCACAAAAGTTCCCTGCTGCTCCAGAATCCACCATCACGGAAACATTCTTCAAATGTTGATCCCGGAACTTGAGGGACATTGACATCACCAGATGGGGAGATGAAGCCTGCAGAGTGTTAGCCAAAAGATGGTCTTGTGGAGTCGAATTTGTATTTGCACCCACCAGTTCAACTCCGCTCACTGGTGGTGCTGCGAGTTTTCCTTCACAGATTGTTTTGGTTTTCTCGGGCAATTCCGATCAAAATGCCCACTATTCCCACAGTAAAGACATAGCTTGTTCTGCCTTCTTTTTTCCTTTTCTTGTTTTGTTAATGGTCCACGAATGGTTCCAATCTGCATTGGTTCTCCTCCATGCTGTCCTTCTCCAGCCCTTGAACCTTCTGATTTAACTCGGTCGAAACGTGGAATACTTGAACAAAAATCTCGTCTCTTTTCTCCCTTCCGTTCATTTTGCCGAAAGTCTATTTCTAATACTAGGTCTATTAAAGCCGATACAGCCGTAGGTCTATTAGGCACTTGTGCAAGGGCATCCTTCAACTCGTCCTTCAATCCCCTATAGAACACTGCAGCCCTTTTGCTTTCCGGCCAATCAGTCTCGACAATCAGTTTGTTGAATTGAGCTAAGTAGGCTATTAGCTCTCGAGTTCCAAGAGCTCATTATCTGTTGCTTGGGACGCTCTTCTCCGATCAAAAATTCAAAGAAATTCTTTTTTGAACTCCTCTAAATCATATAAGATGGGGTCATTTCGGGAAACCAGTGGCATTGACCATGATGCTGCGTCTCCACTGAGATAAGACAGCACAAAGGCCACTCGCGACTGTGCATCCGGGAAAACTGCTGGCCGACACATGAAATGTAAAGTGCATTGTGTCAGAAATATTTGGGCCTTCTGGGGGTCACCTGCAAAGCGCTCCGGGGGAGCTAGTGGTATAACTGGCGATAATGAGTGTATAACCTGAGTTGCTAATTTAGGTTGGGGGTCTGAACCTGAAGCGATATTGAAAACTTCTCCCTGTGAAGTGGGAAGCTTGTAACTAGGACCGGGAGCTACATCATTTAATTTTACGGCCTAATCTGCAGTTTCTCTTCTTGCTATTAATATGTCTTGTCTCAAATCTCTATTCTCATCTCTTACAGCTACTAACTCCTTCTTAATTCCTTCTAGGATTTCACCCAACCTTTTTAAATCCAGACCCTCCGCCATTCTACCCAGATGCAAGTTCTATTTGGGCACTTCACTCTGCCAAGGAGAGCCTTTCGACCCACTTGCAAGGGAGTAGAACGACGTCAGGTACCAATGCCCCTCCCAGACTTTTCCGCCGGCAAAATCTAACTTGCACAACAGGAAAACCCTAAGGGGGAAAGGGGTTAGGGACAGAGAAGAGACTGCCAAGTCTTCACCAGGTCTTCCTCCTTCTTCGTACACTCTTCTGTTGATTCAAGTCTTCTGAGTGTTGTGCTTGGTGATTACTGCAACATATATATATACATATGTATAACAATTACTTACATTACTCTATTATTATTTACTTCTATAATTTACTTGTCTTACTACATACTTAATATGTACTTGGCTCTAACCTCTCTTCTTATGTTGATGAAACGTGCTTAGTTGTATTCACACTTTTTTTCGTTATCTCTGTATCTTAGGAACCTGCAATTTTAACAATTACATTACTTCCTTTTCACCACTTTAGAATTCTTGCTATTCACATACTTTCTGCTATTCCTTACCTTTTCTGTTCCTCTTTTAACTCAAATTATTGTGCGAGATCTGGTAAGTATAATAATTAGTGAATTCTTACCTTATTAATGTATTGCTTTCTTTTTCAGTATGAGATGCCAAAGAATTTACAACAGGATCAATTTCTCTCACCACGGGTAAGTATTTAGCTTCTTTAAAATCTTGGCAAGAGCTTATTAAACTCTGGTCTTTCTCCGTATGCAGGACCTGTACTAATGAACTTCTTAGAATACAAACTTACTTTCAACAAAATCACTGCTCTGATTCTTAACCGTTAAACTGTTCTGAAGCGCTCCACACAACGGCTCTAAACGCATGCGCAACTTCAGTCTAATGCTACTGCGTTGCTCAACAGTAAATCTAGACACTAGCCCTACGTGCATGTATAACACACGTTACTTTACGGTGTTTACTCAAAAGATACAACACTAACTCTCAGACCTGCGTAGAACCAGAATAAACAGTAGCTGGGTAACGTGCAGACTCGCTCGAGTCAAAACACTTGTACGACCTTACTTGAACTCAGTTGACTGCTCCGGAACACACAGGTACGCAATTTCTTTATCAGCGCGGCGAAACTAAACGACGATAACTACGTTGCAACTACCCTGACTAGAACTTTCGCGCCAAACCGCAATTGCGTCCTACTCCTCTGGAATCTCAGTTGAAGTGCGAGATTCCAAAGGAGACGCTCCTGGACATTCTGATGGTGCCACCTGTGTCACAACCCTAGACTGCTGACCTGAATATTTTTTATTAGAGGCCATCTTGGAATTCCTCCAGGACCTCTCAAACTTGTACTGCACTTTTCTTTTAGCGGGGTGCCTGCAGGATGGTGACATTAACTGAACCCCTAACAGGTTTTTAAAACGTGATAGGTTCTGACAGCAATACAAGGTTGCTACTACCACTTTAACCAATGCATATGGAGACACCTCCAAAAATCTACACTAAGGGCCCGATTCCAATGTCGGATGGACTGGAGTCCGTCCGACATTGGAAAGGAACTGTATCCGACCGGCCTCCTGTCGTCGGTTACAGACCTGAAAGTAGGATGCGACCGAACCCTGTTCGGTGGCAATCCTATACTTAACAATGGGAGCATACATTCCGAACGGAATGCATGTTCGCATCGTGAAGTGCAGAGGTGCAGTTCATCCCTACACCCAGTGGCAGGCACCCCAAGGTGCCTGCCACTGGGTGCAGGGATCAACAGGGGGGCACCATAGGTGCCCCCTAGGCCGCCATTCGGCAGCCACGCACCCATGGGGGCCCTGCTGGGGGGCCCAAAGACAGCTTACCACTGCCTTTTTGTGCCGGAAAGACCAGCACAAAAAGGCTGTGGGAAACTGCCATCGTACTCCCTTGGCCGGAAAGAGCCGGCCGGGGGAGTACTGAAGGCTTTCCGGATGGCGGACGGGCACTCCGAGCCCGTCGTAAGCCATCCGTAAAACCGAGTCGGTTTCCTTTCCAACCGAGCCCATCAGAATGGGTCGGTCAGAAAAGAATCCGAATGGCACATTCCGATGCGGGCAGGGGGGCTCCGACCAACGGTATCGGGATCGGGCCCTAAGTGTAGAATATGCAACAAATAGCAATTTTGCATATGAAATTAAAAAGCTAATAGCACTAGCATACGTCCCAATCACTGATGTAACAGAACACTACAATTTATTAATAGAAAGCCTCTACTACCAAACAAATTAACAAAAACTAAGTCCCCTACTCGACTATTTCAAGGATACCTGGGTGGGAAGGCCACACAGATCTGGACACAGGAGACAGCCCAAATACCACATTCCATGGTGGAATGTACATAACAGTACCCTAAACAAAGAAGCAAAAACTAATAATGCTGTGGAAGGATGGCATAACGCTTTCCAAGCCACAACAGCCAGAACCCAACTAACCCTACATAAATTATTACAATCAATACAAAAAGAACAAAGCTACCAACAACTAAGGGCCTGATTCCGATCTCATAAGGAAAGCATCCCGACCGACTCTGATTTGTAATGCTTTCCATACGACTCGACCGCGAGCCCTCCGTTCTACATAGTACGATGCATCCCATGTGAAACACAACCAAATCGTATGGACCGCCATCATTCCGAACCAAGGCTCCGTAAACTGCATCGATGCGACTGACACGTTTGTAAATGTTCAACATTCTCATGGCGGTCACAAGCCGGACTCGTATCAACACGCAGTGAGTTGATGTTGCAGGAGAAACGGTTACGGAAACGTGTCTGTCCGTGTATGAAATGTCAATGGGGGAGTCAAAAACAACCAAATAAAGCATTGGAAATAAAAATAAAAAAATAAAAACCACACCCACAAATGCATCTACATAAAGGGTCAACACCATTACCATGATCCTTTGCCACAAATGCCAATACTCACAAGGAGCTTGCATCAGACATTCCTTGCTCTCTGCCTCACACACTCACACACTCACACACCCAGCACAGATATCATTTCACTAAAAATACACATATGCACACAACTTGTTACTGATTCAGACTCACATCCACACTCACCCTCACCTTCACACTCTCCCTCACCATGTCCAAAAGGAAGCAACCACGTTTTACTGATAAGGAGTTGGAAGTGCTTGTAGATGAGATTGTCAGAGTAGAGCCACAGTTATTTGGTAACCTAGTCCAACAGACCCCCCTTGCCCAGAGAAATAGGATGTGGGAGAGGATAGTTAACAAGGTGAATGCCCAAGCACCTTGCTTGCGCACAATGAAAGATATCAGGACCAGGTACTATGATGTGCGAAGGAGGGTCAAGAAGCTGATGGATCGGGAACATTTCCAAAGCCAGCAGACTGGCGGTGGCCCTCCTGCACAACCTGTCCACTTCACCTCCTGGGAGGAGAAGGTGCGTGTCATCCTTCCACCAGAGGGCGTCTACAGAATCCCAGGATCACAAGAGTCTGGTGAGTACACAATCCACATTCAAATAAAGTTTTTAATCGCACCTCTAGAGACAGCACTTCAAAAGATACTGCTAAACTAAGGCCAGTTGAAAATGAAAAAATGTAGTAGATTCTAATAGCATGTGATGCGTATGTCATATTTCATACAAAAATAACTCAAAAGTGATTGGTAATGCAACAAACCAAAACCATGTACATACTTCTCAAAAATTCACAGATAGTCCATCTGCTCCACACAACTAGCACCAGCGTCAGACATCTTGGCCCAGTACTTTCCCACTCACTCACAGGAATGCACAGTCACAGGTAGTCTGTTTGGGATGTCTGGGAATGTGGGCCCGGCCACAGGCCCCATGGGACTTGTAGTCACTGCTAACACTCTTCCACACACACAGCCCACACAGACATACTGGGACTATGCAAGCCTCACAGTCAGTGGAAAAGTACCAGCAACATGGCTGACCCTGCTGCATGCTGTCTGGAGAACAAGGCCTAATGGGAGTTGTAGTCAAGTCAAACTACACGCACCATGGTCAGACATCTTGGCCCAGTACTTTTCCACTCACTCACAGGAATGCACAGTCACAGGTAGTCTGTTTGGGATGTCTGGGAAGGTGGGCCTGGCCACAGGCCACATGGGACTTGTAGTCACTGCAAACACTCTTCCACACACACAGCCCACGCAGACATACTGGGACTATGCAAGCCTCACAGTCAGTGGAAAAGTACCCGCAACATGGCTGACCCTGCTGCATGCTGTCTGGAGAACAAGGCCTGATGGGAGTTGTAGTCAAATCAAACTACACGCACCAGGGTCAGACATCTTGGCCCAGTACTTTTCTACTCACTCACAGGAATGCACAGGTAGTCTGTTTGGGATGTCTGGGAAGGTGGGCCTGGCCACAGGCCCCATGGGACTTGTAGTCACTGCAAACACTCTTCCACACACACAGCCCAAACAGACATACTGGGACTATGCAAGCCTCACAGTCAGTGGAAATGTACCAGCAACATGGCTGACCCTGCTGCATGATGTCTGGAGAACAAGGCCTGATGGGAGTTGTAGTCAAGTCAAACTACACGCACCAGGGTCAGACAACTCTACATTAGACTTCCATTCACTGTCAGGTAGACATAGGCCCAGATGACCTGTTTGGGTAGTGTGGGGGAAGGAGTGTTTGCACTGAGAACATCACCTATCAGGCTCTATCCCACACATACACCTTCACACACAGACCAACAAGGCCACCAGCAAGAGTGGTGTCCTGACAATCATTGGAAGTGTACTTGCAGGATGTCTGACACTTGTACATGGTGTTAGAGTTGTCCACAACTCATATCATGGCCTTGTGCTCCTCACACCACTACCCAGTGTCAGACATCTTGATAGTACAGTTTCCATTCAGCATCAGGGATAGCATAGATCCTGGTCTGCTGTTTGTGCTGGCTGTGAAGGTGTGTGTAGGACATTGCATGATGGGTGGGGATGTCAGTGCAAACACTCATCCTCACACACAGACCAACAAGACAACATTAAAATGAGCTTACACCACAGTCAATTAAAATTTACTGGCAAGCTCTCTGGCCCTGGACACTGATGTTTTGAGTCCAAGGCACTGTTGGTGAGTAGTGGACAAATCAGACACCTGTCACCAGTGTCAGACAACTTGCAAGTACATTCACATTCACTGTCAGGGAAGCAGAGTAACAGTTAGCCTTTTGCTGATGTGCGGGAAGGTGTGTGTGGGCCAAGGCATCATATGACTTGTAGACAGTGAAAATACTCATCCACCCACCCAGTCATTCAAACACCCCTGGGCATATGCTTACATCACAGTGAGGAGAAGTGTACTGGCAAGGTGGCTGACACTGCTGCATAGTGTTGATCTTGAAACCAACTTCCAGCAAGGCCCTGTGCACAAAACATCATGCAACTGTGTCAGACATCTTGTGAGTACATTACATTCACTCTCAGGTAGCCATTGCCACAGATGAGCTGGTTGTGCTGGTTATGAGGAGGAGTATCTACCATGACTATATCTACCATCATGCTCTGGCCTCCACACACCTTCACACATAGCCAAAATAGCATATATGGGACTCTGCTTACCTGACAGTGAGTTGCAATGTGCTGCCAAGATGTCTGACACTGATGCATGGTGTTTTCAGCACAAGGTCTTTTCTGGGATTTTGATTCACATTTACCACCATGCACCAGTGTCTGCAGCCTGGTCAGAACATTTATCATCACTGCCAGTTAGTCAAAGTCACAGAGGACTGTGCTGGGTTGCTCAGAGGAGGAGCATTTCGAAATCTTACTAATCACATCAGGCAGTGGACAACATACACCTTCATCAACATCACAAACAGACCAACATGAACTAAGCGTACACACAGTGATTTTGACTTTACTAGCAGGATGCATGACATGGGGCACTGGTGTCTGACTTATCAACAAATAGCAACATTGACTTGTGCTCAAAACAGCGGACACCAGTGTCTGCCAGATTTCTCAGTACACATTCACACACTTGCAGGAAAGCATAGTTCCATGGGTTCGGCATTTGCATGCAAGAAAGAGTGTGCGTATTACATGGCCTGATGGGATGTCTGTCCATTGTGAACACTCATCTGCAGAAACAGCCCTATAAGACCACTAAAAACCGTGATTACCTGACAGTGAGTGGACATACTAATATGAAATGACGGACACTGTGGCATGCTGTGTGGTGCACAAGGCCATGAGGCAAGTTGTGTACAAGTCAGAAACAAGTTCCCAGTGCCAGACAGCCAACCATTATATTTGGACACACTGTGAGCTAAGCTCATGTTCTGGTTGCCTGTTAGCACTGGGCATGAAGGTGTATGTAGCAGTGGCACTGATGGGAACAACAGCAAACACTCCTACACACACAGCACAACCACTGTATTGTGGACAATGTCTATCTCTCAGTGAGTTCATGTGTACTTGCAAAATGGCAGACACTGGGGGCTGTTGTCTGAACCTATCACAACTGCCTATGTGCCACAAAGACCAGTCAACATAGACACATATCTTTCACAGACACTCACAAACATTGGCTGCACAACACTCTTCCGTGTGGCATGGTGGGGCTGGGTGGGAGGAGGGGTGTAAGTATCACAAATATACAACAATCACTCAAACATCAGTTAATCATAATTCTTTGCCACAAAATGGCACAAAGGTAAGATTGTGAAATCATCTGACCATGGAGTCAATGTACAAAGTACATGATCTGTGTAGACACAAAGTTAAACTGTCACACAATTTTCCTACTCACATCCATTTACATGTGTAGAATGAGATGAAATCTAGAAGCATCCCAATAACTCCATTCCCACACCAATCACGCTAAGTCAACAGAATGTGAGTGTGATGGCAGACACACCAATTTGACTGCTGAAGACATGGACTAAAACCAGTACACAGGCACAAGAAGAGTATGCACAAAGGGCAAGAAAGAGTTTGTATCTCACTGTGCAAGAAAATATGTGGACAACCAAAACACACCTGTGTCATTCAATGTGTGTCAATAACCAGTCAATGTCTTCCAACATGCTGTGTGAATCAAACACAACAGGCCCATTGATGCGCATACCTGGATATGTCCATCAATCTCCCTCTTGTCTCAAAAATAGAGTCATCACAAAAGATATGTCTGCATCATGGATCAAGGAGTCAAATCTATTTTCAGTTACTTCTCAGGAGCTTAGTTAACCTATGTAATGTGTTTGATTTGAGTTGCAGTGGACATTCACAACAGTCATTGTGTTATATTTGTACCTACAGTGCCAGCTGAGGACAACACTGGAACCATCCAGGACAGCCAGGCACAGACTTCGATTGACCAAGAGCCCTCCAGCGTTGATGACTCTCATCATTCTTCTGATGACAACGACAGACCTGGCCCTTCTGGTATGGGTCAACCCACAGCACCAGTGGCGGAAAGACCCCAATCCTCTGCAACCACTCTTGCCTCAGCTGCCAACACCCAGCTGACCCTTACCCGCACGGACACAGCATCCCAGGAGACCAACAACACCACAGCAACACAGGGCACTCTGGAGTTGCCCAACAACACCAATGTCAACAATGAAGGCAGCTCCGTGTCGACTGTGCCAGCACCAACTGGTTCTGCTCGGGTGGGTAGGGGTGGTGGGAGTTGTCGTGGGGATCGGCAACATCATGCAGCTGTTGCCGATGATGTGGAGATCCAAAACCTCTCCAGAATCCTCAATGCATATGAGGATTCACAAGGAGAGATGGGCCAGGTCATAGGGATCCTCAGGACTATGCAATCGCAGCAGGCAGCCCAAAATGAAAAACTGGACAGGTTTATGTCAAAAATTGATGAACAGACTGAGGTGTACAGGGACACTGCCACCTCCCTCCGCAAGATTGCCACCAACATCTCCACACCTCCCTGTGTGCCTAACACATCCACTGCAACAACTTCTGCAACAGCCACAGGGAGGGATGTGGACTCTGGTGGAGATACACCTGCCCCACAGCTGCCTGCACCTGAGGATCCCCCTGAAAAACGTGGAGTCGGTCATCCAAAGAAGAAACGGTGAGAGACAGATGTCTACGCATCACACCAGGAAGTGACTACCTGCTCCTGATATCCTCCATTGTGTGCCAACCATTCACTTTGTTGACTATCACAGAACTCTCCCACATTGGCTGGAGGGTCTAAGTTGGACTATGGACTCACATAACTGCATCTACTTCAGAATACCTCATCTACAAACACTACCAACTACTATCTTCACTTATATCATTTTGTTTGTTTGTTGTTGACACCCACATGATGTGCACTGATATCTTCACATTATGAACTCAAATAAATCACTCTGCACCCAAAAAAGTGGTAATGTTGTTACTTTGAATAACTAAGGTAATAACTGTAATGATGTTGAAAAAGGCAAAGAAGCAAGTGTGCACAACATTGGTAACACATCACTTTGAAGGAGTACATTACTGTCTTGTGAGTATATGTACATTGTCACAACATGATAGAGGGACACAACCAGGTCATGGCCCAAACCATTGGACATGTCACAGATGCAAAGCAAGTATATTGGTCAAAATACTAGTGCCATTTTAAGACACGATAAACACACTTTTGTTAGCATAACAGTGCATCATGAAGCATGTTTAATTTTTAAAAAATTACTTTGGATGTGTAAAAACACACAAGGCATGAATCCTTGTGTATCATAGGATTATTTCCCTGACACAACCTTGCGCATTAACACTATTTAAATGGACATCACACAGTTAGAAAAAGCTGTAACGTGAAGAAAAATGTCCATCAGTCCAAAAGGAATAGCGTGTCTTGGAATTCCAAAAAAGTCCAATGTTTGAGTAGTTGCAAGCATCAGGTGTCTGATGGGCTCACAAATTGCATGGTAGACACGGCCTTGTACCCTGGTAAGGAGAAACATAGAACAGAGGTAGGCACAAAGGACTGAGCCTTTTCAATTTTGACAAGATTGTCAGCTGAAGCACAAGATTGTGAGTGTGTAAACTATCTTTGATTCACCGTACCACTGTACATCTCAACTTTTCCATATCACAAATACTTATCATACAACTAACATCATGGCAATTTGTATACACTCACAAACATACATACACATTGTGCACCAGCAACAAAACAACAGACACCTGGGGTACTCCCCTACTTTCATTGTATACCTACACTCATGTGAAGAAGTTGTTGATAAGCTGTCGCCTCAAATCCTCGCCATCATCATCATCCCCACTGTCGTCATGTCCCAGTCCCGGATCTTCCCTCGCTGGCGGATGCTGGTCTTCATCGTCCTGTCTAAGTGGAATTTCCCTCCGAATAGCCAGGTTTTGGAGCATGCAGCAAACATTGTTAATGTTGCTCACCTTCAATGGTGCATATTGTAGGGCTCATCCCGTCCGGTCAAGACAACAGAATCTTGCCTTCAGGAGGCCAAAACACTGCTCAATGACTCTTCGGCTCCTACCATGTGCCTCATTATACCGCATTTCTTCAGGGGTGACTGGGGTATGGAGTGGCATCAGTAACCAAGGTTGGTTGGGGTACCCAGAGTCTCCTACATTGTAAACAGAAAAATATGATCTATAGTTGGTTAACAAAGCGTTATCAGACATACAATCTACACACAACACAGCATACATGTCACATTACCTACCAACAAGCCAAGCACGGTCATGTTGTGCCCCTGACATCAAACGCGGGATGGCACTGTTCCTCATGATGTAAGCGTCATGTGCAGAACCAGGGAAACATGCACAGATGTGGGAAATGGTCATGTCTGCCAAACAAACCACCTGGGCATTAATTGAGTGGTAATGTTTGCGGTTACGATACACTACCTCAGAAGCCTGCGGTGGCACCAATGCAATGTGGGTGCCATCAATGGAGCCAATTACATGGGGTAAGTGCCCCAATGCATAAAATGCACGCTTGATGTCTCCAAATTCTCCAGGTGTTGGAAACTATGTATTAGCACAGAAAATTCATCAATGCAGCCAAAACATCTCACAGAACATGGCTGAACATGGTTTGTGACATCCCACCAGATGTTGCCACTGTGTACTGAAATGTACCGGTGGCAAAGAAGTATAAAGCTGCCTTAACCTTCACTTTGTCCTTCAGTGCAGTTGGATATGGCCGACCAGGCTGTAGGTGGGGTGACAACTGCGCAGTCAAGTCTTCAATGATTGGCCTTGTGAAGCAGAACTTCCTGATGGTGTCACGTTCTTCCATGGTTGTCAGGTCTGGAAAGGGCCTGTGGACTGCAGGTCGTCTGCGATACCTATGTGCAGAGTATAGACACAGTTGTTGTCAGGTCACAATGTGCCATGCAACATGCTTGGAGACAAAGGGAACATGAAATGTGAATACAACTGAACCTACAGATCCTTCAAATACATGATTTAATTTACAAAAATCTTCATTATATACATATGCCAGCATCAGTAGCATACACAGACATGTTATCAGGGTATGGTGACACAGCAATTATAGTGGTGTAACGTATAAGTCACTAGTGTCTGACATCATGAATGTCTGCAAACAGCACATATTATAAGGATCACTAGTTAAAATATGTCACTTTAATGTGTTTAAAAATATTACATGTACATTAATAAGACTGAATAGGAACATGTCATTCAAGAGATGTATAGCACATGATATACACATCATCTCAATACACAGTCATGCACAACACTGTCACCGGTTGGACACTGTCATTCATTTATGTCTACTTAACACATAGATTCACATACACTGATTTTGTTCAATGTAGTGGCTTTAGAAATGGGTAACAATATCATACACTGCAGTCTGGGGCACACAGATAGACTACTAATTCACATAGCACAAACCAGATGTACATGCATGATGATTTCACTGTCCAATCATCCCATGGTAAAATCCTTAGCCATGACTGACACCACAGACATCTACAGTCTGAACTTTTTTTTTTTTAATGTGCAATTGCTCAGACAGGCCACTAATGCAGTGCCAAGGCAAGATTGCACATGTAGATCCACACAAAAAATGATGTTCACTGTGACCAATACAACGCAGAAAACAGCACTGCCAATCCAGACATGCTTTACATGCAAATCATACAGTGTGGCATGTGTCCCTTAAGGTTAGCTTCTCATGGGAGTATGTTTCATTGATGTACATCTTAGTTTTTTTAATGTATATGGTGCATTACACACACATGTACTGTGCTGAGATACATCATCCACACCAGTGTGTGCACTGACAACCGATTCTTCAAAGGACGCGTCCTCCGCATCCGAAACGATTTGTTTACAGCCATTGGTTGTCATGGTGAAAGATGCATGTGAGAATTCAAAGGACGCGTCCTCTGCATCCGAAACGATTCGTTTACAGCCATTGGTTGTCATGGTGAAAGACGCGGGTGAGAATTCAAAGGACGCGTCTTCCGCATCCGAAACGATTAGTTTACAGCCATTGGCTGTTTGTTGGCATGGTGAGCGACGCGTGTTTCGACTAATTTCTTCAGCGAAAGAAAAACTACTCTGTTCCCTCACATCACCAATGTATCCATCTCAAAAGAGATCACATGAACAGTGTTTGAACGTCGCGGTAGGCGTGTCGATTGCTAGTAAAGTCATGCATTGGCCCGATTCATACAATGCGACCAACGCAAACCTATCACTTTTGATGCATGTATTGAGACCGCCTCTGCTGTTTAGATATAAGTCTGTCTGTTCCCTAGAGACTTTACTTGCCAGCACTACCTGCTTCAGTCCTGCACCTCCCCATCTCTCTGCTGCTGTGACAACATCCTCTGGTAGCCACAATGGCAAGGACACAACCCAGGGCCCCAGCTTTCAATGAGGAGGAGAATCAGGCCCTGCTGGACACACTCCTGCCACTACACAGCCAGATGTATGGCAAACCAGAGGAGCAGGTGAGTGAGATTGACAGTGCATTGCCCTTGGACATGTGTGACAAATGTGCATTACTGGCAGTATGAATCTCCATCAGAGATCTTCATTTATGTTATTTTAAAACATAACTGGGTGTCTGGAACTGATTATGACAGGCACACTGCTGTAGAGGTGTGTATCCTGGGTCAAACATGCTATCACTGTCCCAATTGGAACCAAGATTAGACTGTACACATGACTGATGCACATGATGCCACATGCATTACCCTTAGTTATTTGTTAAACATGTAATGAGCTAGGTATATTAGTGTATGATAGAGACACATGGCACATGTGGACTAAGGGACTATCACCATGTCATCATTACAGGTCAACTCCCATGAGAAGGACCGAATGTGGCTGACCATCGCCAAGAAGGTGCGTGATGTGGGGGTCGCATATCGTCGTGTTCGTCATTGCCGCAAGAGGTGGCAGGACCTTTGTGGCTGGGCCAAGAAGATTGCTGAGGTCCAGCTGGGCCTATCATAACCGGGCAAGCGAGGCGGCCGGCGAAGATTGACCCCCCACATGCGACGCATCATAGCGGTGGTCTTCCCTAATCTGGATGGGCAGTTGAAGGCCCAACAGCAGCAAGGAGGGGTTGAGTCACTTACATGTCTCTCTTTATCCCGGCAGCTTTTGTGATCTGAGCTTGATGGCACTTTTAGTGGTTGTAAGTTCGCCAAACGTGCAGGCATTCACACTCGATTAATAAAAGCAGATGGAGCAATAGATGACAGGTGCAGATGGAGAAGAGATGACCCATTCATCATGGACATGTGAATTAGTCATGTTCAGGGATTGTAACAGTGTTGACATGCACATGTGTGCTTACTAATTTACACAAGATGTGTGTATGAGTTTCTGCATGAATTCCATGGCTTTACAAGTGTCTGGACATCCACTGATCTGTGATCCTGTTCTCAGAGTGGTTTGAACAAATCATTGAAGTATGTAATTCCAATTTTGCAAATCACATGCAAAACATTTTGTGACAAAGGATTTCTCCATGTAGAGACATAGATTTGTTTCTCTTGGTCCGTGTGCAAAGGTTTTTTCACTGACATGCTGCCAATTGTGATCACATGTATCCCAGGGGACATTCACAGCTAGGGTGACTCGGACCACAATTCACAATGTCCGTCCCATGTTGTCATGTCCAAACGTACAGACTACATTTTGAAAAGTGAGTACATGTGTAGGAGTATGTGATGGTGAAATCACAAGCCATTCATTGTCAAACACAGGTTGTCACTGATTGCAACATGTCATGATTTCCGTTGTATGATGTGAACTACACAGTAACAACTGTGGACATGTGTGTTTCTGGTCTTGAATACTCAAACATGATGGTTTAGTAAACAAGCTTTATTTTGCATTACTGTCAGTTTCTGAGATGTAAATTGTGCACCAATTGAAAATGTGTTAACCACATAGTACGTAAGACATGAGAATCTCAGTAGTGGAAAGTGTGCATACATTTTTTTCCAAGCGAGGGACAGTCAGACTTTGTCCATATGATGTTGGACTTGGTCAGTGGAGGCAAGATTGTTCAACAGTGTAGACTGTACTCATGCTGGAAATGGGTTCATTCACAACAATCCATGCAGTCATTGCACCCAGATGTGCCAGTGGAATGGTGTTCCGCCTGAGGCATTGTGAAGTTCAAAATTTCAGACGTGCCCGTTTGTAGACCATTAATTACATCTATGAAACTTTATTTGTTTTCAGTCTTCAAATATATATGATTATGATACATGACACCATGCATAGATGACACAGGATAGCGTGCTACATGCCTGTCAGACCAGCTATGCGTACTGCCTTGGTGTCTCCATGATGACCCTCATATGTGTCTACTGACATTGGGTATGCAAAGCTACTGAACACGTTATCAATCACTGTGAACTGTGTAACATGACCCATGCAATGAGTATGTATTGTGCATGTTTGACAAGGTAGACATGTGAGCCGTGACATATGAGCCAATGGTTCAACTATAGATGACTAATTATTTCAGGATGTCTGCCATGTCTCTGTGACATCTGAGATTCATATCAACTTTTTAATGGCTCTACTCACATGCAGAAGAGGTGAAAGTAATACCAGTCCACAAGTCCATCATGGGCACAAGACAAAACTTTCCTGCCACAAACTCCATTAGTCAACATTCTTGTTCTGTACTTTGATGTTGATACTTGCAAAGTTGCTGATCACATCATGTGTCATTGAGCAATGTGAAAGTGGCGGGCTAACAAATACCATTTCTGTTAATGCAGCATGTGCTAATAGCACAACTCAATGTGATGTCTGATATCTAGTTACATCTGTGTCTTAACTATGTGTCAACTAGGTATGTATGACTCATGTAAATCTTTTTCTTACTTGCTCACAGCATCATCAGCTGACATGGGAGCAGAGAGTTCCACGGATGTTGTGAGAGCAGAACGTCAGACTGGGTCCAGTGAAGAGTCATCGGAGGGGGGACCCAGTGACAGAGAGGGTGAGGGGAGTCTCACTGGCAGCGGATCTGCAACAACATCTGCAGCTTCTGAATCCGATCACAGCTCTGGTGAGGACTCCCATGTGGTGGTGGGGGACACAGAGACTGCATGTACAACATCAGAGTCCGCCTTCACCACCCCTACCATCTCCACCCTCCCTGCTGCTCCCAGTTCCACTGTCCGTGGCCGCAACCGTGTTAGGGGCAAACTATCCTTTGGGCCAGGCACCTCACCCCGGCACCTGTCTCCCCTGCTGCCCTAAGTGTAGAGACCAATGAGCTCCTGAGGCAGATCTCTGTGGGGCAGACATCAATGCTGAGTGTCCTCCATGCACACACGACTCTTATGACAGAAATGTCATCATTCATGGAGGGCATTCACTCAAACATGTCTGCCCTACAGAGATCAAATCAGGCGATGGCCTCAACACTGACGGCAGTGCTATCTTTCCTCCAGCACCCAAATTTTTGGAGTGGTGCACCACTCGATATTAAAAAGGTTGTTAGAAAAATAAATCACTAGTTAATATGGTCTTGTTAGAGTTGTCTTAAACAATCCTTTATTTTCATCGGTGTCCAAATACAAATATACCAGCCAACGTGTTTCGCTCATAAACATGAACTTCTTCAAGGCAAAAAATGTTGGTCCTGGAAGGGACAAAATATGTGTGCAATCTAGGCTGCGTGGGCCTCCTTGATAAGGGCCAGTATGCGGTGAGTCTGATGGCAAAGTAGATGGTGAGCCGTCCGTACCGGAAATAAGATTATTTCCGGTACGGACGGTAGATTGCACACATATTTTGTCCCTATTAACTAGTGATTTATTTTTCTAACAACCTTTTTAATATCGAGTGGTGCACCACTCCAAAAATTTGGGTTTATCCATTATCTGCATTGCAGTTAGCACCTAACAACGGCAGGTGCTGGAGGAGGTTGTGCACACTCAACTGGATTGACTGTTTTAACTAATATGAAGGGAACATAGCAGGGGAGTGCGGTCACAGCGTCCGCCGTTGCCCGTAACCTTATCTTGTATCTTTCCTCCAGCAGTACCTCCCCCCTCCTACCTCTTCCTCATCCACCATCCCAACTACCCTCCCTGACCCAAGCACATGCAAACACACAGAGTCACACACTGTAACATCCACATGCAGCACACAAACACACAGACAAGCCCGTCTGCGCCCGTCCGTGCCTGGACTGCGCCCAGCCCCAGAACCCCTGGGCCGTGCGCCCACCGCACCAGCCTCGAGGACCGACGCCGATACGATGCCACCACACTCCACGCTCTCAACCTTGGACGGACGCACAACTGTTTCAAGGCCGCCCCGAAACACACCCATGGTCCCTTCACCTGCCGGAACTGCAGCTACACCAGCCTCAGAGCCACCGAGGCGCCCGCCAAGAAGGACCGCAACCACCTCCGATGCATCCTACTGAACACCCGCTCCGCACGCAAACACGCCGTCGAGCTCTGGGACCTGCTCGACACATCATCACCAGACGTCGCCTTCCTGACAGAGACCTGGATGAACGACTCCTCCGCCCCCGACATCGCCATAGCCATCCCAGACGGCTATAAGATCACCCGCAGAGACCGCGTCAACGCAGTAGGAGGAGGAATCGCCATCGTCCACAAGAATACCATCAGGGTCTCGACCAGCACCGACAACACTCTCAGCACTGCCGAACACATGCACTTCCAGATCCACACGGACCCCAACATCACCCTTAGAGGCACCCTTGTCTACAGACCCCCTGGGCCCCGACCCCAGTTCAGCGACTCCATCGCCGACTTCATCAGCACGCACGCCCTGACCTCTACCGACTACATCCTCCTCGGAGACCTGAATTTTCACCTGGAGAACAAGAACGACAGCAATTCCACCACCCTGATCGACAACCTCGCCAACCTCGGTCTGAGCCAGCTCGTCACAACACCGACCCATTCCGCCGGCCACACGATCGACCCCATCTTCTCCTCAAGCTCCCACGTCTCCTTCAGCCACACCACGGAACTCCTCTGGACCGACCACCGCTGCATCCATTTCACCTTCCAGAAACCCACCACACACCACCGCACCCAACAGATCCCACGCCGCTGCTGGAGCAAAGTCACCGAAGACCAACTACGGGCAACCCTCGCTCTCAGCCCTCCCTCCTACCCATCCAACACCGACGACGCTGCCTGCAACCTCAGAAGATGGATGGACGACTGGGCCAACACCCTCGCCCCGCTGAAAAAACTCACCTACGCTGACACCACCAAAAGAGCCAGCTGGTTCACCTCGGAACTCCTAGCTTCCAAGCGTACCTGCCGGAAACTAGAGAAGAAATGGCACAGTGATAAGACACCGGACAGCCACGCAGCCCACAAAGACGCCATCCGTAACCACCACCACCTCATCAAGTCCGCCAAGAGAATCTCCTTCAAAGACCGCCTCGACAACAACGCACACAACAGCAAGGAGCTTTTCAACATCGTGAAGGAACTCTCCAACCCCAGCTCCAACACCAACGACATTCCGCCGTCGCAACCCCTGTGCGATTCCCTCGCCACCTTCTTCCACTGCAAGATCGCCGACATCCACGACAGCTTCAACACCCAGACAGCCCCAACTAAGATTGATGCACCAGACCCGCCGCACACCATCGACCACGACCCCCTGCCAGCCTGGGCCAGCGTGAACATCGAGGACACCATCAAGACCATGAGCACAATACACTCCGGCTCCCCGTCAGACCCTTTCCCGCACCACATCTTCAACAAAGCCAGCAGCTCCATCGCACCCCACCTGTGCAACATCATCAATCTCTCCTTCGAGACCGCGACCTTCCCAGAGAGCTGGAAACACGCAGAGATCAACACCCTACTCAAAAAACCCAAGGCGGACCCGAGAGACCTCAAGAACTTCCGGCCCATCTCCCTGCTTCCGTTCCCAGCCAAGGTCATCGAGAAGATCGTCAACAAACAGCTAACCCGATATCTCGAAGAAAACAGCATCCTGGACCCATCCCAATCGGGGTTCCGCAGCAACCACAGCACTGAGACTGCCCTCATCGCCACCACCGACGACATCAGGATCCTGCTGGACAACGGTGAGACCGCAGCCCTCATCCTGCTGGACCTCTCCGACACCTTCGACACTGTCTGCCACCGCACTCTACGCGCATGCCTCCACGACGCAGGGATCCGAGACAAGGCCCTGGAATGGGCCACCTCCTTCCTCGCCGGCAGAACCCAGAGTCCGCCTCCCACCATTCCGATCCGAAGCCTCCGAGATCATCTGCGGCGTACCCCAGGGATCGTCCCTCAGCCCAACACTGTTCAACATCTACATGGCCCCGCTCGCACGCATCGCCAGACAGCACGACCTCAACATAATCTCCTACGCCGACGACACTCAACTGATCCTCTCCCTCACCAAGGACCCCTCGCCGCCAAATCCAACCTCCATGAAGGGATGAAGGCCGTCGCCGATTGGATGAAGATCAGCCGACTAAAACTGAACACGGAGAAGACAGAGGTCCTCATCCTCGGCTCCAACCCCTCAGCCTGGGACGACTCCTGGTGGCCAACGACGCTGGGAGCAGCCCCGACACCCACCGACCAAGCACGCAACCTGGGAGTCATCCTCGACTCAACGCTCTCCATGGCCAAGCAAGTCAACGCAGTCTCATCCTCCTGCTTCAACACTCCTCCGCATGCTTCGCAAGATCTACAGGTGGATCCCGACAGACACGAGAAGAACAGTCACCCAGGCCCTCGTCAGCAGCAGACTCGACTATGGGAACGCCCTCTATGCGGGAGCCCCGGCCAAGCTCATCAAGCGACTGCAACGCATACAAAACGCCTCCGCACGCCTGATCCTCGATGTACCACGCCACAGCCACATCACCCCCCACCTGAGGAACCTGCACTGGCTCCCCGTCGACAGGAGAATCTCCTTCAAACTCCTCATCCACGCACACAAGGCACTCCACAAGACTGGCCCAGCCTACCTCAACAGACGACTCCTCTTCTACGTCCCCAACCGCCAACTCCGCTCCGCCGACCTCTCCCTCGCCACCGTCCCTCGCATTCGAAGAACCACCACCGGCGGCAGATCCTTCTCCCACCTCGCCGCCAAGACCTGGAACACCCTTCCACTAAGCCTACGACAGACCCAAGACCTGCTGACCTTCAGGAGGCTACTCAAGACCTGGTTGTTCGACCAGTAGCAGCATCCCCCCCCTTTTTCTCCCCCAGCGCCTTGAGACCCTCGCGGGTAAGTAGTGCGCTTTACAAATTCTGTGATTGATTGATTGATTGAAAGTCACACGCCACACCCGCGCACACTCATGCTACAGACAGCACACTCACACCAAAGGAAGTGACAGCACCCGACACACATGCATCCAGTGACACTCTGCATACCTCACAACCCTCTGCCTCCACAACCCCTACCCTTTCTGCTCCTATACCACCCTCAACCCAGGCTCCCCACCTTGTTCCCATTGAATGATTCCCTCCACAGACATGCACCCCCCTCCTAAGAAGAGGAAGTATCTACAGGATGTCCTATCTGTAGCATCTGCTAGCCCCACCACATCCTCCAAGGAACAGAAAGCATCAACTTCCCGTAGAAAATCCCTCCGGTCCTATTCCAAAGCATCCACTCCTACACCCCACAGATCCCCAGAAAAGGCCAGTACATCAGAATTGGCTATAACACCCACCAAAAAGACACCTCCCCTCCCCATTGCAGACTCACCCCTCACTAAATTTAAAATCCCTAAATTAGTTAGGGCCACACCATCCTCAGCTCACACTGCCCACCCCACTGCAGCTGCACCCCCCTCACAATCAGAGCCAACCACTGCAGTGGAGTCCCACACCCCGCCATCAGACCCTACCACTGCAGTGGACCCTGAAACCTCCCCTGCTCCCATCCCTCCCAAAACACAACCCAGTCCCAAATAGTTTGTCCCCTTTGGTGCCTGGCATGCCCCCCAAGATGCCCCTCTCAGGGGAGGTCTCCCCTTGCAGGAATTGTGCTGACAAGAATGTTTTGGCCGGATGTTCAAAGTCACATGGACATTAACAAGTGATGGACTGGCCAATGGCCTTTTGTTTATGACGAGAGAAACATTTATTTTGCTGCTGAATAAAGCAATTTTTTTTTTTAATAAAAACATTGTTGTTCAACAACTTGTTTCAGAGTTGAATGTGTTACAAGTGGAATTGTTTTTTTATATATACAATGATATTAGTGGGGCATGTTTTGCATATGTTACATGTAGTTTGTGCACTTTGACAGAAGGTATTTTAAGATGTGGGGTCTGCATTTCATGGTTGTCATTGCCAAATTATGTCTTGGATCAGAGTGTGAAATGTATCACAAGGTCTTACTTTTGTTAGTAAATAAGAGTGGTGTTGTCCTGCAATGTTTCTGTGTGTGTTGTGGTGGACTTATGCATTCACTGTGGGATAACACATATGTGTTTCTCATTATTCCTGGTCTAGCATTAAATGTGCTTTCCCCTAGCATTTCGCATGCTGACTGTAACTACCTGATGATGAAAATCCCTCAACCTGCATACACAACATGCTATTGACCCATGTTCTGATTGTGATCACAATGATGCTCAGGCACTCAAAATATAATTTAAACACAATCTGTGATATATCTCTTGACATGGCATGTATGTTTTTACTGGCCAAATGTTTTGTAGTTAAATGAACGATGCTGCAGATCAGTGTTGTGGTATCTTGGTCAGACTGTCCAGTTGTGACTTACTTCCCTGCAAGGTCCCTACATTGAGGCAACATCCCTGCACCTGTCATGCACTGACAGTGAAGTTTGTGGGTTCAACATGATACTACCTCTGTCAATGCATGTAACGCAGTGCACCATGGTGGTTCTGTCACAAAGGCTGACGAGCAGCCTTTATTCAAAGAACAGATGATATTCCATTGAATTTGTGACATGATGTTGCATTGTCCTGGTTGGTACTGTGTAAGTGTGTGAGTCCATTGCTGGTCTATGAAGGCCCACATAACCATGGTCTGCAGGTGACCCTGTGGTGCACCTGCATCTCCACTCTACCCATCCCTCAAGGTTAGCATTTTTTTTTCTGCAACAATGTGTGAATACCTTTCATTGACAATACCGTGTGAGCTAGTTTTTTTTGGGAAATGCCTGCAGCATGTACTCCACATGCACTGATATTAGATTTTATTTTTGGAAGAGAAGTTTCATTTTTCATATCCATTTTTAATACTTTCTTTTTACCCCCAACCCAGGTATTGCAACTTATTGTATAGGGGTATTTTCACGAACACCAGATATGCATAATCATATATGGGGGTATTTACCCCAAACACAAGGAATACCTCTTCATGTATGAGAGTATTTGCCCAAAAACAAGTAAGTAATCTTCATGTATGGAGGTCTTTACCCCAAAATCAAGTTAGGCATCTTCATGTATGGGGAGATTTGCCCCGAAATCAAGTTAGGCATCTTCATGCATGAGGGATTTACCCCCAAAACAAGTTAGGCATCTTCATGTATGGGGGGATTTACCCCAAAATCAAGTTAGGCAACTTCATATATGGGGGGATTTACCCCCAAAACAAGTTAGGCATCTTCATGTATGGGGGGATTTACCCCCAACACAAGATAGGCATCTTCATGTGTTGGGGGATAGGCCACAAAATCAGGTTAGGCATCTTCATGTATAGGGGTATTTCTACACAAAACCTCATATGCATATACACATATGGTGTATCCACCCAAAAAAACACATATTTTCTTCATCATTGCTATAGGTAGTTGCCATCCCTCCTATTGACTGGACATTGCTGTAGGTAGTTGCCACCCCCCATATTGACTGGACATTGCTGTTGCCACCCCTCCTCATTACTGGACATTGCTGTAGGTAGTTGCCACACCCCATATTGTCTGGACCTTACTGTAGGTAGTTGCCACCCCTCCTATTGACTAGACATTGCTGTAGGTAGTTGCCACCCCCCATATTGACAGGACATTGCTGTAGGTAGTTGCCACCCCCCATATTGACTGGACATTGCTATTGCCACCCCTCATCATTACTGGACATTGCTGTAGGTAGTTGCCACCCCTCGTATTAACTGGACATTGCTGTAGGTAGTTGCCACCCCTCCTCATTACTGGACATTGCAATAGGTAGTTGCCACACCCCATATTGTCTGGATCTTGCTGTAGGTAGTTGTCACCCCTCCTATTGACTGGACATTGCTGTAGGTAGTTGCCACCCCCCCATATTGACTGGACATTGCTGTTGCCACCCCTCCTCATTTCTGGACATTGCTGTAGGTAGTTGCCACCCCCCATATTGACTGGTCATTGCTGTTGCCACCCCTCCTCATTACTGGACATTGCTGTAGGTAGTTGCTACCCCTCCACATTACTGTGCATTGCTGTAGGTAGTTGCCACACCCCATATTGTCTGGACCTTGCTGTAGGTAGTTGCCACCCCTCCTATTGACTGGACATTGCTGTAGGTAGTTGCCACCCCTCCTATTGACTGGACATTGCTGTAGGTAGTTGCCACCCCCATATTGACTGGACATTGCTGTTGCCACCCCTCCTCATTACTGAACATTGCTGTAGGTAGTTGCCACCCCCCATATTGACTGGACATTGCTGTTGCCACCCCCCTCATTACTGGACATTGCTGTAGGTAGTTGCCACCCACCATATTGTTTGGACCTTGCTGTAGGTAGTACTACCCCTCCTCATTACTGGACATTGCTGTAGGTAGTTGCTACCCCCATATTGTCTAGACCTTGCTGTAGGTATTTGCCACCCCTCCTATTGACTGGACATTGCTGTAGGTAGTTGCCACACCCCATATTGTCTGGACCTTGCGGTAGGTAGTTGCCACCCCTCCTATTGACAGGACATTGCTGTAGGTAGTTGCCACCCCTCCTATTGACTGGACATTGCTGTAGGTAGTTGCCACACCCCATATTGTCTGGACCTTGCTGTAGGTAGTTGCCACCCCTCCTATTGAGTGGACATTGCTGTAGGTAGTTGCCACCCCCCATATTGACTGGACATTGCTGTAGGTAGTTGCCACCCCTCCTATTGACTGGACATTGCTGTAGGTAGTTGCCACCCCCCATATTGTCTGAACCTTGCTGTAGGTAGTTGCCACCCCTCCTATTGACTGGACATTGCTGTAGGTAGTTGCCACACCCAATATTGACTGGACCTTGCTGTAGGTATTTGCCACCCCTCCTATTGACTGGATATTGCTGTAGGTAGTTGCCACCCCCCATATTGACTGGACATTGCTGTTGTCACCCCTCCTCATTACTGGACATTGCTGTAGGTAGGTGCCAACCCCCAAATTGACCGGACATTGCTTTTGCCACCCCTCCTCATTACTGGACATTGCTGTAGGTAGTTGCCACCCCCCTTATTGTCTGGACCTTGCTGTAGGTAGTTGCCACCCCTCCTATTGACTGGACATTGCTGTAGGTAGTTGCCACACCCCATATTGTCTGGACCTTGCGGTAGGTAGTTGCCACCCCTCCTATTGACAGGACATTGCTGTAGGTAGTTGCCACCCCTCCTATTGACTGGACATTGCTGTAGGTAGTTGCCACACCCCATATTGTCTGGACCTTGCTGTAGGTAGTTGCCACCCCTCCTATTGAGTGGACATTGCTGTAGGTAGTTGCCACACCCCATATTGTCTGGACCTTGCTGTAGGTAGTTGCCACCCCTCCTATTGACTGGACATTGCTGTAGGTAGTTGCCACCCCCCATATTGACTGGACATTGCTGTAGGTAGTTGCCACCCCTCCTATTGACTGGACATTGTTGTAGGTAGTTGCCACCCCCCAAATTGACTGGACCTTGCTGTAGGTAGTTGCCACCCCTCCTCATTACTGGACATTGCTTTAGGTAGTTGCCACCCCCCATTTTGTCTGGACTTGCTGTAGGTAGTTGCCCTCCCTCCTCATGACTGGACATTGCTGTATGGGTAGGTGGCGTACTTGCCTTCTGCGACGAACGCGTTGGTTGTAGTAGTGCTCAAAGAGGTAGAGTATGGGGATTACATGCATGATCCTATTCATGGCTGCACGTCTCCTTCAGCAGAAATCGCGTTGTGGCGCGAAATGGTGCTGAAATACTCCCCTTCCTGCTGCTCTGACGTGTTGGTTGTAGCGACGGATTCCGCGCATGGGAAGTACTCCTCGTACTTCGGCGTTTGTAAGCGGACTTGGAAATGCCTCCGGAAGGCTCCTTTCTGTGTTTCCAGAGGCTTTTCGTTTGGACTATGAGGACGGAATTGGAGTGACCGTCTCATTCGGTGAGTAAAGGTTTTTGTGCATCGTACTGCCTTGTTTGGTTTCACCGGCTCCCAATAAGTGTCGGTTGTACTGTTCGCCTCCGGACGCATCTGGGAGGGCCTTCCAAATGACATCAGAATCGGGCCCTAATAATGGAACAGTCTGTAACCCAGCTAGGCCCAAAACTAACCAAACAAACAAAGCAAATGCTCGAGTACTTACAATACAGAGTAAGACTCTACCCAAACACTAAAGGGCTAGAATATCTAGAAACAATAGCTAAAACCCTATTTTAAAAAAATAAAACAGAAACACAGAAAAATTGTAATTCCAAAATAATTAATCAAATGATTTTGTCAATTAATTTAAAATATCTTAAAAAAATTAATTGACATAATAATTATATTTTATATAATAAAAATAGCAATAACAATTACAAAAATTACATTTCCCTCCCATTATAAATAATTTAAAATTACTTACTTTTTTTGTAGCTGAAGAAATGTAGTCTTTTTTGTAGCTGAAGAAATGTAGTCCAAACTGCCATAAATAAATCCAAATGTAGAAAATTCCCAGGACTTAATTAAAAATCCCCCCAAAAAATGAAAAAATACAACTGTATAAAAAATAATCTACCTGCAATAGCTCCATAGACTTGAAACCATAAAAATCCCGAAAAATGTATTTATAAAAAGAAACGCTTCAGGAATACCCGAAAAGTAAAGGAGATGTAAAATAATTATTAGTTTACTAGAAACTAATAAACAGTTCCTTTAAGAAAAAAAAAAACAATACTTCTCCCAACGGCAACTTCCAATCGACAAAACCCTGTTGAAAAAACAGAACAATCCCTCCAGCACAAATATACCATAACATCACTTCAAAATACACACAAACATACCACTAACACCAGACTCTAGACATAATTAAACATATATATCAAACTCTAACACCGACCGATGAACAAACTAACCGCCTTTCGCAAACGCAAAACTAAAACCTAAACCTTACAAAAAACACATAATCGAAACACTACATACACTATATACTACTTAACTACCTTTAAACTACTCCTAAATTAAAGATTTGGGGGCACATTACGATGGCGGGCGGAAGCACAACCGCCGTGCTGGCGGATGCAGAAACCACCAGTTACCGCCGGCACGCAGCAGTCCACACGCCCGCCCAATTACGATGCGAAAAGCAGGCCAAACACCGCCGGCAAGCCAGCAACACCGTCCGCCATCAAAGTGCGCCCGCACACGTAGCGGCGCAGCACAACTGACACACACCGTCCGACGAAACACGTCCCGCCCGGCGCATAAATTACGATGCCGCAAACAAACGGCTCCCACGGCAAAGAGACACCGCACGTGAAAGAGAGGCGGAAACACGGACGCAGAGCACGGACAACGAAGAAGCGGCGCCCGGGCATGAATCCAGCACTGCAGGCCCTCCCCATGCTTCTGCTGATGCACTACCAAGGACGCAACGTACCGCGGAGACGCAGGTAGGCACACACACAACAAGTGCACGCAAACAGCGCACACAGTGCAAGGGCGGAAAAAGCGGACAACCCCCCACCAGCGCGTGCACACTACACATCCACCATTGCATCCACATATGACACACAGGCCAAATCCTAACATCGCGGAACACATGTGTACACACCACCTGGGACTAGGAACCAACCACCCCGTCACGGCCCCAAAGCGCCGATGACGCCGCCACCACATGCGCACAACGCAGAGGCCAACCGCAGCGCCATGCATGCGTCGCACACAGACACAGGGACACAACCAAGCAGCACACACACCAGCCCCACCCCGAACGCACATGACACGTGACAGGCCGGCCACAGACATGTCCCCAACGCCCAATTCACGGACAACACCCAACGCCACACAACCGACGCACACATGTCAGTTAAGTCACGCAACAGCAGGACACACCCCAGTGTAACAAACATGGCGAAGCACACAGCGGCGGCAACACCAACTAGGAGAAGCAGGGCCCCTTCGGGAAGAGGAACGCCAGTACCACACTGAAAAACCCATACCACCCTGCACATATGAACAAGACACATGAAACGGAACACCAAAGAGCCCGGGGACCGACAACAGGTGGCCCAAGAATTACATCCACACACAAGGCCCAACGCAGAGCGGAAGGCAGCCTGCCGCCCACACAAGGGAGAGCAGACAGCACTGAATGACCTTCCATTCCAACACCGAAACCACAGCCCTACGACAGAAGCCGGTGAATACAGCCATTGTCCAAGAATAGACCAACACAGGCATGCCGAGGAGACCGACCACACGGCAGATAGCGCATATCACAGAAGCACACAACGGACGGGGAGGAAAGAAGAAAACACTCCCCATGTCGGCCACATGCAAGTTAATTGGAAGGAGTCACACAGCACCGACCTTGAACTGTCTGAGAAGCATGTGGGAAGAGGGCCCGTGTCCTCCAAACAAGCCAACAGAACACAAGTCCTGTCTCCCCACGACTACACAGAGCTCACAGCAACCCCGGAGCGTGCACATTGCAGACTGCACACACAGCCGGAGCACGCCACCTCTACGAACCGCTGCGAAATGGCAACCGCAACACACCTACCCAACTACGCCGAAGAGCTCAAGCTGTACCAAACCAGCACGATACATACATTGGGATGCGATCTCCTGTCCCTGCTGAACGTAAGTTACCGACTGACTTACCGCATCACATTGTTCAGCTGCGTCATGCCCGTCTTCTACTGTCGGAGGTGTCCCTACCAGCATCCCGTCGAGATATGCCTCTCCAACCCGGCATGTCTGAAGGCGGACCTGCTACCACTACTCCTCCCTCTGGACGCACACGACAGGGCCTGCTCTGCCTATGGGGGCATGGCGTATGTGGCCAACATCGCACGCGCACTGAAATGGAACCACTGTGCCTCCACACGACGGATCATCGAGAACAGCTACATCGAATGTCACCCAGCATGCCCCATCATGGTCCTCCAAGGGACAACCTACGAACAACACCTTGACAGCCACCATCCGCTTCATTGGCTGGCAAACATGTACACCACCAATGACATGGAAGCCCTGCTGGGCGGCATCGCATACCTGACAACCTGTAAATACGTCGGACCACAACGCAGGTTCCCCGAGTGACCTATGAAGTCCAACCCCGCACCCATGCTCAGCTTCCGCACGGACTGGCCAGTCACCACCACAACAGCCATACCAAACGACCGGCAACTGTAACCACACCATCAACGACATCGCCATGACATCGGATATGACCGGGACATGCACACTGTTCCCCATCACATCCAGGAACACCGCATGCATCGTGGGAGGCAGTGGCATGGGCTCTGTGCATCGCACCCACATGGACGGAACTGCACGAACAACCAGGACACGACATGGATCCAGCGCACATGGACACACACACCGCTCAGTGGACATGAATAGGTCGCCTGGAGTCTGTGGGTGCTGCACCCCTCCCACCCCCGCCCGGGAATCCCATACCAGGACCTTTGCATGGACGACAAGTGCATACAACAACAACACGACCCCAGTGACTGTGACATGTCCAGTAACCACCACAGTGCAACAACAAGTGGCACGCCGCTGCATGCACGCAAGCACATGCCCTGATGTCATCTCACATGCACGCGTGCATGAGGAACAACCGCAGCAAACCTGTCACATGGAACTGAGATGGACTGTGCCCATGATGCCGAGCGGTCTGGTAGGCTACATGTATACCGTCTGTGTCAAAGTCCGCAGCTCCGCAGCTATACGTAAATGTACATTAGCACAGCCTTGGCCAAGCAGATGTAACCCCACACCCTATCCCATTTGTAATCATGCTCAGTATATCCTCAACATGTATTCCGCTGCCAGTAGTGTCCACTATACTGCATCACAGAGGACAGAAGACTCAATATAATGTTTGAAACCAGAACTGTCTCCGCTGACTCATTTCACAAGTACGAATGAGAGAGGATGAGAGTATGTGAAGTACACGGCAGTCGTGACATGACCATGTAGTCCACTGGTATTGGATGTCAACGCAAATGAGTAGCACTACTGTGGAAGACACACATGTGTCGTGTGAAGTCGTATGGACGCAGTGCTCAGGTGGGTGGGTGCGACGGGTAGATGCGCACATGCCAAGTTGGAGCACGCCGTGTTGGGAGGGGTCATGAACAGTACACCACCGCTTCCCTGGGCATTGTGAGAGGACACCTGTCGGGGGAGTGAACACGTGTGTGCACAGCAGCCGGGCACACGTACAAAGCGGTACCAGGCGCACCTCAGCCCACACTCTGTGGACAAGCTGGATCCTGTTGTGCGCCCGCCATGCCCCTTGACAAGGCACACACAGCCCCAGTCGACCAGGTGTAACCCCAACATAGTCAATCCGCACAGGCGATACAGGGCACGGGATGGCAGTGGAGCATGGTGTGTGAGAGGTCTCCTCGCGCTCCTCCTGGTCATATCACGCAGGCAATAGAACCTCAACGTCCAGCATGGCAAAAAGTCAAATGGAAGTGTAGGGGGACGCACCACAGCACGAGCAGCACTGACGTCACGGGAGGTGGCTCGCACCATCCCATCCATTGCCCATCATACCAACCACGCCACATGCCATTGCGACTAAGTGCAAGCGCGTGCGCCACCACCCCTGAGCCCTCCCCAGAGAGGCCAAAGAGTGAATGTGTGGGCCATCAGCCACAGACGGACGCAGCATGGCCGCAAGGGCAGCCACAGCCACTGGGTGTCGCAGGTGGCGGATCCGGAAGGCGAAGACTGTGATGCATAGTCCATGCAGGCCGGGTCTCCATTTGGGGCACCACGCAGGTGGACGGCGTCCCGCCACACATCATACCCTGAGACAGCCCACTCGTGCAACTGGACCCACACATACACTCCTTGCCCTCTCTGGTGCGAGCTTGGGGCTGCCTGTGCAAGCGCTAGCCTCGCAGGTGAGCATGCATATTGGGGGGCGAGGGGAGGACATGAGGGCTGGGGCGAAGATGACTGTATCACTGTCAGTTAGTACAAGGGATGACCCAGATGTGGAAAGGAAGAGACGTGTCCCGTGTGTACTGCAACTAGTCGCCAATCCAACTACCCCCCATGTCCGGAATGTAAGCCCGCACCTAGGCCCGCCCATCCGCCACATCGAACATACCACCAGCACGACAACCTTCCCATTCGAAACACTGACTGGGGGTGGCGACCAGTGAACAATCATGTGTAGCCTACCCACGCGTACATGTGGGCCCTCCATGATCCATGTCACCTGCGGCAAAGACATGACATGCGCAATGAGGGAAGTGAGGAGAGCTGTCCGCCCCACGCGCAGAAGGTGCATCAGCTCCACAGACCCAGCAGCGAGTCCAGCAGGGGTCACATGTGCAGGGGCAGCTGTGCCTGGTGTGAAGGCACATGCATATAGACAGCACATTGACCAATGTGTAGTCTGCCCACATCCACAGTCCATCATCATGCGGACATAGGAATTGAACACAGGGCAACACATCTTAGCTGGTGCACCCACCGTGACCAACAATGCGCAATCATCGACGTACCCGCCCTGTGCATGGCCCCCCACCCAACGGAGGCACATCCAGTGCCACCATCCCACACACACAAGCCTTCCACGGAACATGCTGTGTCCAATGGTCAGTACAGAGTCAGCGCCCATCTGGTGGATCCTGAACAGGAGACACATGCACACACATGCCAGCTCCCACTATGTACGACTGCCAACTGGCACGTGCAATGTAACCTCTCACCTGTGACGTGTGACTGCAAGCACACAGCCGTCTTGGCATGGGGCTGTCAATGTGGACACCAGTCAATGTTTCGGGAGCTGTGATCCGTACAGTGCTGTACATAGGGTGCAGTGCTGACACCTACTACTGTCTCATATCCCCTCGTGCCACAGGTCCCACTTGTATTGGCCGCTCAGCCCGTGCCCACATCGTCGTCGTCGTGTGCCATACTCATCCAGCCTCGGAAGCAGTACCATGCTCAGCAGACACTCATGTTGCCGTGGCGTTGCCGCTTGACGAATATGCAGTCAGTCCCCATCAGCACGCCCCGCAAGTCATTGGGGCCTAGATCCCCATGTGCATGCACATGGCAGTGGTATGTCTCACTTGCCATTGCCATTGTTGGGAGACCTGTGTAAGTGTATTGTGGCCGTGCCGTCCCAGCTTGACAGCTGGGCTGTGGCTCATGTGCTTGCTCAGTCATGTCAGTGATGTGTATGCGAAATTGCTATGTGCCGTGTTGCTTTGACATGTGTCCTCTGCCATTTAACCCAGGCGGAGACCGAACATTGACCGCCCATACCAATTGCTGGCGGACATGGACGATACAGAGGTAATCAGGAAGTTTCGGCTGGACAGGCCAACTCTGCATCGACTGTGTGCCATGTTAGAGCCCCATCTCCGTCCCCGCAGGGTGTATCCGACTGCTGTCACCCCCACGGCTAAGGTGATGGCCGCCATGCATTTCTTCGCCACTGGGTCATTCCAGCACACAGTGGGCAGTGGAGGAGGGATGTCCCAGCCCATGTTCAGCAAGGTGCTGAGGGATGTACTGGCAGCCATGATGCTGTACCGGAACAGGTACATCAGATTCCCCAGGGCTCGTGAATTGGCGGCAGTGAAGGGTGCATTCTATGCCCTTGGCAGAATCCCACACGTCGTGGGAGCCATTGACTGCACTCATGTTGGCCTTGTTCCACCACAGGCCACTGAGCACCTGTACCGCAACAGGAAGCACACGCACTCCCTGAATGTGCAAGTGGTGTGCCTTGCGGACATGGTGATCACCCACGTGTGTGCAAAGTTCCCAGGCTCGGCCCATGACGCACACATAATGCGCAACAGCATCTTGCCACGACTGATGTCCAATATGCAACAGGATCGTGGCTGTATTGTCGGTGAGTATGTGGAGTGGTGTAGCGTGCTGGTTGTGCGATGCTGTCCCCTGTCCAGTTGGAATAGCAACGGTTCTCTGTGTCCCTCACACCCAGGTGACTCTGCGTATCCGAATGGGGCATGGCTGCTCAGTCCATTGAGGAATCCTCGCACCCCAGCAGACGATCGATACAATGAGGCACATGGGAGGACCAGACGTGTGGTCGAGCGTACCTTTGGCATCCTCAAGTCCAGGTTCAGGTGCCTGGACCGCACCGGGAGTGCACTGGCGTACTCCCCACAGAAGGTGTGCCAGATAGTGGTGGCGTGCTGCATGCTGCACAATCTGGCCATTCGGAAGCAGATCCCCCTCATTGTGGATGACGGAGATCAACCAGGGCCCCAGCCCGCAGACCAGGACAGCTCGAGTGAGGTGGACAGCGGAGAGGAGGAAGCTGGGAATGTGCGCCAGCAGCTCATCGCCCGCTACTTCACTTGACGGTGAGTGTCCATGTACGACGGATGATGTGTCTGTATCTATGCAGGTGTGTGTGTGCTGTGTCAGGGTGGCCGTATGTTCACTGCGTGCAGTGTGTCAACGCTCCATGGCCAGGGTAGTATGCCACTGTTGGTGACTGTGGCATTGTGCCCTATTGCTCTGTGCGATGTGTGTACATTGCTTGTAGTTGTTGACATGTACTGTGTGATGGGTGTGTGACACACTCATTGAATGTGCTCCTGTTCTATCTCCCACCCCTAGGTCCCTACAGGCCCTCCGGATTCCATTTCCATGCCACGCATCAGGTGCCCTCCGCCCAAGGTGGCCGATGTATTCCGTACAAATAAAACACAGGGCACAAACAGCAGTTAGTGAAAAAGGTGCATTTATTACAAACTGTGACATGTGATTGTGTGTAAGGTGATGACAAAAGTGGTGCGTGCAGTGACAATGAGCTGTCGGTCATGGCTGCGTGATGATCAGGGTGTACCCACTGGTTCTATGTCCATAGTCCAACACACACATGCCATCCAGATGGCTGTGTGGAGTGGGATCGTAGAGCAAGTCAATGCAGTGGCTGGTCAAGGAAGGCTGGCGGAAGGCTGGCTGGCTGCCTCACTTGCGACTGGAGCGTGCGAAGTCCTCCCGGGAGATCTGTTTCCTCTTCGGACGGCCCCTTCCACGTTTGGGAGGGGGTGTGTGGTGGCGACCTGCTGGTGGTGGGTGAGGTGTGCTCACTGGCTGTGGACGCAGGGGAAGTGGACACTGCTGGCCGACCCTGCGCCCTAGCAGGTGGTGGCGGAGGTGGTGTTGCTGGCCTTGCCTGTGACCCCACCGCCACCACCAGCTGGCCCATGAGGTCCACGAGTTGGTCCATACGGGACACGAATTGGCCCATATGGGCGTCCATGGACCTCAGCACCCCCAGCACCTCCCGCGTGTCAGTAGCAGACCTGGCCCATTGTCCTTGGGCCTCTTCATAGGCCCCAAGGACTCTGGCCATTTGAGGCAGGGCATGGCTCCCAGGGAGGCTGGCGTTTCCCTGACCCTGCTCCTCCTACCAGTCCTGCTGCCACCGGCCTGCCCACTAGCCACATTGCTCACCACGGTCCTCGCTGTGGCTCTCAGGGTGGATCCAGTCGGCCGGGCCACCACCTGCGCTGGGGCTGGTGCCAGCGAAGACGTGATGGTGGTGGAGGCGGTGGTGGTCGGTGCGGCGATGGTGGCGGTTGCGGCAGTGGTAGTGGCCGCAATGACCGTGGGTGTGGCCGCAACGACAGTGGCAGCAGGGGACTGGGACTGTTCAGCATCCCTGGATGATGGGTTGGTGGGTAGGAGGGTCCTGGGAGCGGCTGGGCCCTGCCACGCCAGATGGGCCAGCTTGGTGGTCCGTGTCCGAAGAGGTGGACAGATCCTCCAGATCCGTGTGTCCTCGTTGGGGGCTTGTAGGCTGGCTGTGCTGGCTGCTGTCTCCATCCCCAGCGTCCAGCAGTTCGTCACCTGTGGAGAGAATGAGATTTGTTATTGTGTTGCACCTGGCGAAGTATGTATTAGTCGTCTGACATTGGCAGTTCGTGCAATCTCGTACATGGGTTTCCCGGAGGCGAGTGTGTGGCTGTGGCATCTGTAGTTGTGTGTGCTAGGCAATGGGACTGTGTGCTGTGCACATGTGGCATGGGACGGATTGGCCATGCCGATGGGTGTGTTGCTTTTCCCCTACTCATTGTGACTCTGGTGTATGCGGGCTCCTGGCCCATCCTGGGTCTGGTTTGTACTTTGCTTTTGGAGTTCAAATGGAACGCTTAGGAACGCATATGGCAACATGGGGGCCATGCCCCAGATTCGCATTTGGGATGGAATATGCTTTTGGGGTTCAAATGGAACGCTTAGGAACGCACATGGCAACATGGGGGCCATGCCCCAGATTCGCATTTGGGAGGGGATATGCTTTTGGGGTACATGCTGTGAGCCATGGGTGCCGAACGTGACATGTGTTGTGGCAGCATGACAGTGCATGGTCTGAGGTGTGTGCATGCCTGACATGCCCTGCATATTTGCTGTCTGTTGTGGTTACTGGACATGGCATTGGACGCATCGTTATGAGTGAGTGATAGTTGTGTGCCAGCCAACGTATTGCAGTTGTCCCATCTCCTTGGTGTGCGTGCTGCCCTGTGCCATGTGCATCACTGCAGTGCTCGGGGGGGTGTGGCCCATGTTGTGTGTTGTTGCTCACAGTGTGTCGTGCGCTTAATTGACTTCTGGCACATGGTTGGTCATGGGCATGTGTCTTAGCGTGACTGCTGTATGTGTGGCAGCTGTGCGGATGACATGCCTTTCATGAGACTGGGGTTGACGGATGGGATGGATGGTATGTTGTATGTGCATGGTGTGTCTGTGTGTTTGATGGGTTCAGTGGTGTTCGTGTGCATTTATGTTGTTCCGCTCTGTTGCGTCTAGTGTTGTTTGTCTTACATAGGCGTAGTTGTGGGGTGTGTGGTTGACAGGCAGTAGGGGCTACATGGACAGGACTTCAATGGTGTTTCGGTTGTGTGTGATGAGTTGCACAGTGGCTGCCGTGTGGGACTATATTCAGTGTGGCTTGTGCATGCAGACGTGGCTCCTTCGGTGTTGCTATGTCTGTGATGGGTCATGTGGGGTGTGAGTCTGCTGTTCATGTCCGTGTGCACATTGTTCACTTGTTCGTGACGGTGGGCGGTGCTGCGTGTCCGTGTGCTACGTGACATGTCCCATGTGTTGGTGGTGTTATGGTCCTCATGCCTCCAGTAATCCAGCCCTGTCCAGTTTCCCACCTGCAAGTTGTTCGTGCGTGCACTGTACTGGATGCCACATGGCTCTAAGCGGGGGTGCTCCATGTTGCAGGTCTGTGGGGGTGGGGGGTGTAGTGGGTCGTGGGGGTGGCTGTACACCCACTGACACCGATTGCTGTGGACCGTGATGTCTGCCTTTCGGCTGTCGTTGTGCACTGCGGTGGCTGACACGTGGCTGTGGGGTGTGGGGGATGCTCCTCCTTGCTGTGCTGTGGGACTGGGGCCTGGTGTGTGTTGTACTTGGGCTGTCCACCGTCCCACCCACTGCACTTTGTGTTCCTGCCACTTACCTGTTACTTGTCGGTTAGTGCAGCTGTGGCGGACACATGGGTGTGGTGGGTGCTCGTTGTGGCGCTTCTGGCATATTTGGGGACCTGTTGGTGGTTACGTGGCTGGCTTAGTGTACACATGTCCCCACGCATCTTACAGTTGTTCGGTTTGGGCTGTGTGTGGTAGTGTCTGTTGCATGTGTGTGTGATGTGTTGTGTATTGTGTGCTGGACATGGGGGTGTTTGTCCCTGGGAGCTGTGGCATGGTGGTAGTGCATGTGAGTACATAGCGGTGTGCTAGTATACATTAGTTTGTACTTACCAGCCTCCACTCCCCCTGCTAATCCGGCGAGGATCTCCGGATGGATTACGACTCGCACCTTCTCCTCCCACGCTTTGAAGGTCTTAAAGAGCGCGGGATTCCCTCCGCCAGTGACGGCAGCCAGCTCTCTGTTTTTGCCCTCCTTCTTCTTGACCAGGCTCTTTACGTCATTCCAACGTTTGTTTATCTCGGTTCTGTTCCTGGGCAGGGTCCCGACTGCATTGACCTGGTCTACGATCCGGGTCCACATTCTGTTTCTGGTGGCTAGTGGTGTGTGCTGGACCATGTTCCCATAGATTTGTGGGTACACCTTGATGATCTCAGTCGACCATGACCGTCAGCTCCATGGGCGTGAACTTGGGCATCCTTTGTGGTGCCATGGTGTTTGTGGTGCTGGTGCGGTGTGTGTTGTGTAATGTGCAGGGGGTTTGTGGTGCCGGTGTTTGGTGGTGGTGGTGGTGGTTGTGATGTGTGCGTTTCTGTGGTGTGCTGCTGTCCTTGCTGTGTCACTGTGTCCTCTCCTCTCCTCTCTGGTTTGCAATGTAGCAAGGGGTTGTGGTCTGTGGGAGTGCTGCTTTTGTACTCACCTATGTGGGTGTGTCCTCATGGTCTGTTGTTTTCAGGTGTGTTGTGTCTGGGGTTCTGGCCTTTGTATTTTTTGTTTGTCCGGGGGGGTGTTTTCGGGATGTGTACTGTGCTTGTGTATTTGTGCGTGCCTTGATGTGTGGACTTGTTGGCCATGTTGTGTGCTATTGTTTTTGTGTGCGGATGGTTTCTGTGCAGGTACGTGGGCGCCATGGCTTCTGCCGTGTCGATTCTCATCGGCGTTGTTTGCGCTGGCGGGCGGTATATTTGTTGTTTTTCCGCGCTCATGGCGGTGCGATCGTAATTTCACGTGCGGTGTGTCGGCCGTGTGGGCGGGCGGTTTTGTGTTGTCGTGCGTGTTTCCGTCCGTGGCGGGCGGTTTGACTCCGACTCGGACGATGGCGGGCGGTATTTTGTATGATTTTTCCGCCGATGGCGGTTTTCGGTTTGTGTACTCATAATGGCGTGGTCGGTGTTCAGGCGGTGTGTGCGGGCGGATTTTTGCCGCTTCCATGCCTGGCGGATTTTTTTACGCCGGGTATCGTAACGGGCCCCTAAATGAATACAATTAAATTTACCTTAACCGATGCGACGCAGCTTCCAAACGCGAGCTTCCCCCTCAGAAATGACCTAAAACAACACAGATAGCCTACAAAATAGAACTTAGTTAAAAAATGGCTGCCTTAACTAAAAAGAATTATAGTTTTCTTTATTAAACTCAATGTACATTACAAATATGTTACAAATAAATGTTGTAAAAATAGTAATTAATAATATTGATGTATAAAAAATTGTTTAAGATATTTTTTCAAATGTTAAATTATAATAATAAATATTATAAAACAAATACGATTTGTTATTATAATTAATATATATATATATTAAATTACCAATGTACAATAAACAAATTAACTGTTTGCAAATAAAGGCAAAACATTTATAAATGTTAAAAATATATATATTTTTGACAAAATGCTTTATTTACTTAACAATATTATTTATATTTACAATATAAATAATTTTGCACAAAATATAACATTATGGGGTCGGTTCCGATCTCACTCAGAAGGCCTACGAATCGGATTTGGCTCTAAAGGATCCGATTCGAAGCCCTTTTTCCCGACCGATGCGTACACTGGTCCGAACGACCAAGTACGATGCGAAGTTCACGTACGTATCGAGCGAATCGTCTCCCAACCCGATCCACTCCGTACGACTCGTACGCAGACGCTTTGTACAGCTCTATGGACTCTGTTTCCGAGCGAGCAAGTACGATGCACGATTCGGACAGCATTCACGATTCAGTATGTCCGGATCGAAAAAACTGCTGGAATCATTCTTATGGGGCCCGTAGCAGGCCCACCATCACCTGGAGCCCTCCGATTCAGACCTGTGGGGGTACCCATGGGTTCCCCCTTTCCATGCATGCACAGTGTGGTGGGCACCATGGGGTGCCCGCCACACGGTGTACGCTTTTCCCCACCCACCCCTTTTTGCTATGGGAGCCTGTGCACGCGTCCAGTATACAGGCTCCCATAGAGTTCAATGGGAGTCCGAGCGAACTGAGTCCGTAAGCATAAGAATGCATTGTACTCGCTCGTTCGGACTCCAGTTGCACGAATCGCTCGTAAAGCCCTACGAATCAGAGTCGTAAGGAGGGCTTTACTAGCGAGATCGGAATCGGGCCCTATGTGTTGAAAAATACAATTAATTGTAAAAAGTTATACAATGAAAAATTGTTAAAAAATGTATGTTATTACAAATGTACACTATGGGCCCGATTCCGATGTCGTTCCGAAGGCCTCCGAATCGGATTTGGCTTTACCGGATCCGGTTCGTAGCCCTTGTTTACGACCGAATCGTACACAGGTCCGAACGACCAAGTACGATGCGAAGTTGGCGTATGCGCCGACCAAATAGTTTCCGGGACCTGAACCTGTCCGTACGACTCGTACGTTGACGAAACATGCCGCGCAATAGAGCCGGATTCCGACCGAGCGAGTACGATGCACGATCCGGACAGCCACTTCGCCTCGGAAGCGTACTTCGGTGGGCCGTAGCAGGCCCCCCGTCACCCGGGGCCCTCCGAATCTGTCACGAGGAGTGCCCATGGGTCCCCCCGATCCAAGCATGTACAGTGTGGCGGTCACCATGGGGTGTCTGCCACAGGGTGTACGCTTTTCCCCACCCACCGCTTTTTTGCTATGGGAGCCTGTGTACACGTCTGTACGCAGGCTTCCATAGAGTTCAATGGAAGTCCGAGCGAATCGAGTCCGTATGCTTAGGGACTCGCTCGGACTCACGGAGCACGTTTCATCCGGAAAGCACTCCGGATCCGAGCCGTATGGAGGGCTTTCCGGACGGGGTCAGAATTGGGCCCTATATGTAATAATATAATGCATACTTACATTATAAATAAATAATCTATAACTGTTACCAAAAAAATGATATGTTTTAAAATTGTATAAAAGCCAATGGATAAGTACATCTTTTCTTTGTAAAAATCTACAGCACTATTATATAAAACAGAAAAATGTTGAATGCTGACTATACTTAAAAATTATATGTTATTATATAAATATGTACAAAATATGCAATGTATTCAAAAATACAAAATGTATCTTATTTTCTCTGTATAACAATACATATATGTCAAAGATTGTAAATACAATAAAATGCATATTATTTTCTTGAGTCTTTGAATCAAAATAAAAACATAAATAAAATATTAACATGCTTCTGTATTTAATTTATAATTTTTTAATTCCTATATGTCTAATAAAATATTAATTTAACATTAATTTACTTTTATAATTTTTTTTTAATACACATATCATTTTTAACTGTTCCTACTATACACTATATTAACTCAGGGAAGATGCAGGACACTAAAGCTATATAATGCACTATTCCCACTCGAAACTATATTAACTCAGGGAAGGTGCTGGACACTAAACATATATAATTTACTATTCCCACTCCAAACCATGGAGCCCATTACGATGGCGGGCGGACAAAGTCTGCCCGCCACCGTAACGGAATGCGGGACCGTCCGCAAGGGGTGTGGCGGTCACGCACCTGACATTAGGATGCCACCGCCACCGTGGCGGTGGGACACCCTATTCCCAGCATTGTGGCGGGTGGTGCCGCGCGGTGCCTGCCACCTTGTGCATACAAATGCAGGGGGGTACCCATGTGCACCCCCCAACTTCCTGGGGGCCTGCTATGGGCCCCCGACGGCAAAGACCACATGCCTTTCCATGGCGGCAACGCCACCATGGAAAGGCTGATCACCGCAGGCATTGTAATATGGATGGCGGTGTCTTGCAGACACCGCCACCATATTAACCTTGTTTTTTTGTTGGAAAAGCGGCAGACGGTCTTTCCGTCCGCCGGGGACCCCCCGGCCATCATAATATGGCAGGGGGGTCTTTGCTGTGTGGATGGCGGGCGGATCGCCCCCGCAGGCCTGCGGTGACTACCGCCGGCCCGGCAGGGGCGATCCGCCCGCCATCATAATGAACCCCCATATTAACTCAGGGAAAGTGCTGGAGACTAAACATATATAATTTACTATTCCTACTCCAATTAAAAATAAATCAGGGAAAGTGCTAGACACTAAACATATATAATTTACTATTCCCACTCCAAACTATATTAACTCATGTAATGTGCTGGACCCTAAACATATATATTTACTATTCCCACCCCAAACCATATTATCTCAGGGAAGGTGCTGGACACTAAACATATATAATTTACCATTTCCACTCCAATCAAAAATAAATCATGGAAGGTGCTGGACACTAAACATATATAATTTACTATTCCCACCCCAAACCATATTGATTCAGGGAAGGTGCTGGACACTAAACATATATAATTTACTATTCCCACCCCAAACCATATCAACTCAGGGAAGGTGCTGGACACCAAACATATATAATTTACTATTCCCAGCCCAAACCATATTAACTCAGGGAAGGTGATGGACACTAAACATATATAATTTACTATTCCCACTCCAATCAAAAAGAAATCAGGGAAGGTGCTGGACACTAAACATATATAATTTACTATTCCCACCCCAAACCATATTAACATCAGGGAAGGTGCTGGACACTAAGGGGTCGATTCCGATCCGGGTCGGACAGCCCTCCGAGAGCTGTTCGTAGCCTTACCTTGCGACCGACACGTCCCGGGAGCCGGTCCGTCCGGGCAATGAAGTACAATGCGCATAACTGACACAATTCCATCCGACACGTAGGCTGCGATTCCAGCAGCAATTCCGCACGAGCCGTACCTCCGATCGCCGATTCGAGTCGCCCGGAAGCAGTTCCCACAGCAGTTTCCGTCCGGACAAGTACGATGCGTAAATCATACGCGCCGGACGGGTCGCCACTAGCAGCATGTCACAGCATCCGGGAGAGCTGCATATCAGGTCCGATTCGCGCCACAACACGATCCACGGCTACGAGACGGACCAATTCACAACGTGTACGAGACGGAGCAACGAGCAGCAAGTACAAGACAAACCAACGATGAATCCCATCATGCAGGTCATCCCAGTACTGTACATTTATGACCGGATCAGGAACAGACGTGCACAACGCAGACGGTCAGTCAGACACCCCCACAAATCAACGTCACGAACACGCAAAATGCTACACACACATAGGGGGGGTCAAATCCCTTACACCAGCAACAGCAAAACCACAGGGGTAGCATGGTCCCCACTACCAGCAGTCACCACACCTAGGGGGGGTGCCCATCACCACTACCCTCCCCACTCATAGGGGGCTGTATGCCCTGCACCACTACCATCCCCAATCATAAGGGGATGTATGCCCTGCACCAATACCCTCCCCACTCATAGGGGGATGTATGCCCTGCACCACTACCCTCCCCACTCATACAGTGCTGTATTCCCTGCACCACTACCCACAACTCATACAGTGCTGTATGCCCTGCACCACTACCCTCCCCACTCATAGGGGGATGTATGCCCTGCACCACTACCCTCCCCACTCATACAGTGCTGTATGCCCTGCACCACTACCCTCCCCACTCATAGGGGGATGTATGCCCTGCACCACTACCCTCCCCACTCATTGGGGGATGTATGCCCTGCACCACTACCCTCCCCACTCATAGGGGGATGTATGCCCTGCACCACTACCCTCCCCACTCATACAGTGCTGTATGCCCTGCACCACTACCCACAACTCATACAGTGCTGTATGCCCTGCACCACTACCCTCCCCACTCATACAGTGCTGTATGCCCTGCACCACTACCCTCCCCACTCATAGGGGGATGTATGACCTGCACCACTACCCTCCCCACTCATTGGGGGATGTATGCCCTGCACCACTACCCTCCCCACTCATAGGGGGATGTATGCCCTGCACCACTACCCTCCCCACTCATTGGGGGATGTATGCCCTGCACCACTACCCTCCCCACTAATAGGGGGATGTATGCCCTGCACCACTACCCTCCCCACTCATAGGGGGATGTATGCCCTGCACCACTACCCTCCCCACTCATAGGGGGATGTATGCCCTGCTCCACTACCCTCTCCACTCATAGGGGATGTGTGCCCTGCCCCACTACCCTCCCACTCATACAGTGCTGTATGCCCTGCACCACTACCCTCCCCACTCATAGGGGGATGTATGCCCTGCACCACTACCCTCCCCACTCATTGGGGGATGTATGCCTTGCACCACTACCCTCCCCACTCATAGGGGGATGTATGCCCTGCACCACTACCCTCCCCACTCATTGGGGGATGTATGCCCTGCACCACTACCCTCCCCACTTATAGGGGATGTATGCCCTGCACCACTACCCTCCCCACTCATACAGTGCTGTATGCCCTGCACCACTACCCACGACTCATACAGTGCTGTATGCCCTGCACCACTACCCTCCCCACTCATAGGGGGATGTATGTCCTGCACCACTACCCTCCCCACTCATACAGTGCTGTATGCCCTGCACCACTACCCTCCCCACTCATAGGGGGATGTATGCCCTGCACCACTACCCTCCCCACTCATTGGGGGATGTATGCCCTGCACCACTACCCTCCCCACTCATAGGGGGATGCATGCCCTGCACCACTACCCTCCCCACTCATAGGGGGATGTATGCCCTGCACCACTACCCTCCCCACTCATTGGGGGATGTATGCCCTGCACCACTACCCACAACTCATACAGTGCTGTATGCCCTGCACCACTACCCTCCCCACTCATAGGGGGATGTATGCCCTGCACCACTACCCTCCCCACTCATTGGGGGATGTATGCCCTGCACCACTACCCTCCCCACTCATAGTGGGATGTATGCCCTGCACCACTACCCTCCCCACTTATAAGGGGATGTATGCCCTGCACCACTACCCACTACTCATAGGGGGCTGTATCACCAGACCAGCATTTGTGACTACTGCACCCAACACCACAACCAATGTTTTGGCAATGTGGTGGTTGTGCCACTAACAAACATAGACATTAGAGGCAAAGAATGCTGTGTATCACAAGAACTCCCTCTGCCATGTGCAGACAAGCATTGGCCATGACCCCTGACAATGCCAACAGCGTACAATTACACTGTGTGAGAAGGGAGCATCAAGATGCATACACATATCTCCACAAACAGACACACAAACTGCGGAATCCTGTGGAGACGGTTGATGTTAGGTGACAAAGTCACATACCATGGTGTAGAAATAAAAACCTTCTTAGGGGTTCACTGATACATCTGGTCCTTAAGACCAACAAAGAAGAGATTGGCACAGAAGCTGTAATATCAAAAAAACATGTTTTATTAACCTCAGATGAGGGAGATTGCATCTTACGGTACCCGCAGGCCACTGTAGGAGGCATTCTAATGAGTGCAGAGAACAGGGTCCTTATATATGTATTTGTTACATAGTCAGCATAAAATCAAGGGGAGGTCCTAGCACATACAAGCATGCTTATTGACTAATATGGGCATACAAAATTTGCTTGCTCCACAAAGTGGGAGGAGACTAAACTGCTTACATGAGTAAGAATAGCTTGACAGTTCTATACTAGGAGCAGGTGCATTCTACCAGCTAGGCCTCTCTGAGCATGTGCAAGACTCTGGAAGAGGGAGAAAGCACATGGCGAGCACATGGCTAACTAAAATGGCTGCCAAGTACAAAATGGCTTTCAGCTCATGCTAACAGCGATTCCTGCAATCTTTAACAATGGCAGCAATGGTACAAACCAAACATGATCAATGTGCATGATGATGACCTACATGACGCTTGGACAATAGGGACAATCACACAAACAACATCCCCCCCAATGGAACGCTGAAGCCACACCAATGCAGAGGCACAGATGCACAAACACAGACAGGCTGCCACCCGCTGCATATCATACACAACATGTGTGTGTGTCACAGTGTCCCCAGGCTACTGCACAACGCATGACGGTGGGCTGAACTACAATGACACACATGTGTGCACTGTGCCATACAAAAGTAAGTCTTTTTACTGGCAACACCTGGGGGGACAAGCAGGCATTGTCAGGTAAGCAGGATCACAAAGGATTCATGTGACACAAGGTGGGTGGAACAGCTACCAACACAGCAAGAGACAGACCCAACACAGCACTACCCTCTAGTCCCCTATGTTTGTGGTGACATTAGCCTGTACGCCAATCCCACTGTGATGATAAAGCTAGTTTTTCCCCAACTGCGTAGCACAGTCAGATGTGCGTCCTGGGTCATGTGTCCGGGCCCACAAACTCACATCACACCTCCATAAACACAAATCACTGGCCATGGCTTGCAAACAATGGGCCAAAAGTAGTTATGGGCCTAGACATTAAACAACTCACATTTAGCCAACATCAACAGCACACACCTTGATCTGCAAGAATGTGCATCAGCTAGGCACACAGGGACCGGTGATATTGCTCATGCACACATGACAATCCCAGGGGTGGTGGGGGATCAAAGCTACACACAAATCCCCACACATGGGCTGACAGCAACACCTGTGAAGGTCTGCCACACTGCACAGCATGCGGCACATCGACATTACGTGAAAACTGCACAAGTCATTCGGAACCCTGCCAGACACCTACACCAATGTTGAACCACAGGAGAGCCCCAACGCACAAATGTCGACACCTTCCAACATAGCAGCAATGACCCTGATGATAGGGAGTCATCACACACACACACAAGTGAGCTTGTCAATGACAGATACAACATAGGGAAAAACACATGATGTTGCTAACACATTCGTGCCAATGATAATCCAGAATGTGTCCCACGTGCATAGGATAACAACCCTGGAATTTACTAATGAAACAGCCAGGGATGACAGCCTAATTACCAGTAGTGTGTCATGCCCAGAAAAGGCAGGGCAAAGAAGTTACATGAGCACAGGCCAAGTCAGCCAGTCCACAAAACAGGTACATCTGTCTGGAACACAGGCTGCGTCCAGAAAAGGGAAGTGAACACACACAGACATGCTCACACAACACACACCATGTGCCCAGGCAATGTCATGGAAGGACACAATGCCATGATGGGACTGCACTCCTGGGGAAGGTCAGCTGTGCCACATGTTGTCTGTGCAGGCTCCTGTCATGCCAGCACAAGACTTGCCCAGTGATACAACTATTACAACTCAAGAAAAGCAATGGTCACAGAAGCTTGTGTACGGGAGTCCTCCCTCAGTCATCTGCACATATGCAATACACATGTAGACCAAGTTGGACAGATGACACAGATGACTTGTGTAACATGGATGCACAAACATGCCTGTCCAGTGGCGATTGTCCAAGTCAGGGAATCTTTCCATGTGCCCGAATGTAAGCACAACCTATGTGCAACAGTGTCTGGCAAAGATGTCAAGTAGCAAACCCAAAGATAAAACCCTGGTCACAACATTTTGCCATCATTACACCCTGAAATTGCAGCTAAGGATGTCATGGATACATAGCAGAAAAGTACACATACCCCATAGACCACATGGAGTACATCACATCAACAACTCATTCTGTTATACCTTTAAAACACCTGTACAACAGCAAGTCCATGACACCCATCATCAACATCATGTGCATTTGAAGCAACACCACTGGATAACACAAATTGGCTTTATTAAGCACATAACTCATTGAAACTGTTAAGTCCACAATGTCAAAAGGCCAATGGCCAGTCCATGTCAGGAGTCCTCCCAGGGTGAAATGTGACAAGTTGTCACCCATTGCTTGCCTGCACTGCTACGGGCAGGGGACATCTCCCCTTGGAGGGGCATACACAGGGGCAGGCCAGGCACCGCAGGGACAGGATCAGGGAACAGCAGAATGGGGCAGGGGAGGGCTGGTGGGTGCAGGAGTGTCACTGGCAACTGCAGCTGAGGCGTCTGACACTGTGTGCGCTGTCACCATGGCAGGGCCCAGGTCCAATGGGATGTGTGCAGACATCAATGCAGGGCCTAAGTCAGATGGGGTTGTTACCGGCACCACTGCAGCGGGCAGGTGAGATGGTTGGGACGGGGCCTCCACTGCAGTGCAAAACTCCAAGGGAGTGTCATGGGGCCCAGGTGAGGTTGGCAGGACAGAGGGGGGGACACGGTGCCCACATCAGTGGCAGGAACAGGCTGAGCATGTGAGGTGGAGGTGGAAGTGCATGTGGTAGGAGGGGATGGCCTAATCATTTTGGGGATGCGGTATTGGTGTGTGGGGGAACCAGGGGCAGGGTGTGGCAGGGGGACCAGTGGAGTGGTGGTCTGGGGGCTGCAGGAAGGAGAATGTGACTTTGACCTGCGGGATTGGGGGGGCTTGCTCTTCCTGCTCTGGGGGACTTGCGGCTGGGGGCTCAGTGTCCGGGTGCTTGGGGGAGGGTGTCTGTGTGGCAGGGGAACTCCCCCCTGTGCGTGGCGATTTCCTCTTCCCCTTGTGCGTCTGAGCAGATGGATCGGTGGGGAAGAGGCCAAGATCACACAGGAAGAGCTGCTTGGAAGGGGGGTTTGCAGGTGAGGCAGGGGAAGTGCTTTTGGAGGGAGAGGCATCTGAGGTCTGTGGAGTGCTCGTGGATGCCTGTTTGTGCATCTGTGACCCATCCCCTGTGTGTGTGCCATCAGTCCCTGGAGTGTGCATGCCTGTGGATTTTGTTTTGGACTTGCGTGATTGTGTGCTGCCTGGGTCTGTTGTGGTGCGTGCCGGTGCCAGTGTGTGTGTGCGTTGGTCAGGTAGGGTAGTGGGGACTGTGGGTGGTGCAGAGGTAGGAGGGGTGAGGGACTGTTGGAGGAGGGACACTGATGCCGTCTGTGTGGAGGCCATGGACTGAATGGTCCGATGTAGGGCAGACAGGTTGGATGAGATGCCCTCCATGAAGGACACCAGTTGAGTCAACAGAGGGGTGTGGGAATGGAGGACACTCAGCATCGCTGTCTGCCCTACTTAGAGCTGCTTCAGTAAGTCCACAGACTCCACACTGAGGGCAGCAGGGGAGACAGGGGCAGGGGGTGCGGTGCCTGGACCAAAGGAGACATGTTCCCTCACACGGGGGCCTCCACGGACATCTGGGATGGCAGCAGATGGGAGGGTGGAGATGGTGGTGGTGGCGGGGACAGACTCGCTAGGGGTTGTCTGGGGTCTGCTGACACCCGCCTCCACAAGGGAGTCCTCACTGGAGATGCTGTGTTCCTCAGCAGAGGTGTTTGTAGCAGAGGTCTCCTCTGTGTGGCTCCCCTCACCCTCTGTGCCACTGGGTCCCTCCAACTCCTCTGAAGCTGACCCAGTCTGGCTCTGCTGATCCTCTTGGTCCATGGAGCTGTCTCCTCCAGTAGCTGCCGATGTATCTGCAATCAATCGGGATAAACAGATCCACATCAGTCACCAGTTTCACCTGACACATCACAGTCAGTACAGCACAACACAGAGTACGGCTTTGCCTCAAGTGCCAGATGTTGCGAACAGTGGAGACATCATTTGGAAATGACACATGTCAGTCTGCAAGTCAACCATGCCCCTCAGATCCTACCCCTCCATGGACCCATCTGCCTGGGACATGTTGTCTGCCACTTCTCATATGTGTACACAAGCACCACATAGACATATCTCTGAACTGCAGGACTCGTGATTTAAATCTGCCTGGACTAACACATGCCATCTCCTGCCACTGACTCAGTACATGTGTCATGAGAAGGGATGGCTAAAATCATTGTCAGTAAAATGGATAGGCTTCACTCACAAGACACCATTATGTGAACATGTCTTGATGGGCAATGCCACAATAGAGTGCATGCTGTACAACTGACATCACTGCGGGATACACATCAGCAAGTGGGATACCATGGTACGGCCCAGTATGGCTGAGCAGCCAGCACTGGCTTCAGTCTCAGGGGTAGTGCATCCAAAATTATACACTCTGCACTGTGTCACAACAATTAACATGTATGAGAATTTAAGCCCTGCAGATGTCAAGTGCACAGGGACACCCAATGCTAACCACATCTTCAGGCATCTGATGATCACACGTAATAAAAATGCAACAGATGACTGACTGCAAGCACCAATCTGTAAGCATGATGACATCACAGCATGATGGCAATGAATTGAGACTGCCTGCACTGTGATGTACTATACAACATAATGCACCGTCAAGTGATTCGACACCTATGCATGAACCCATTCTGATGATCCATTTCCCACACCCCAGCTAGCTACACAAACCTAAATGACCAACACCACAGGAGTCTAAGAGGCCAGGCCACCTCACAATGACACCGATGCAGACACCATATAGCACACTTCACAATGCACTAATGTTAGGCTGACACATAGGAGTAGAAGAACAGAGTGTACTTCATGTCCGGAGTAGGGATACCTGTCCAGGAACATGTGCAACATGGGATTACCCTGGACACCAGGCATGTGTCCATGCATGTGTGAAACACATGATGTACATTTTTCTGAGGCCCATACATTTTCGTTGCTGCTACATGGCTGTGTGTCAAATACCCCTGGCATATATGGTGTGCCAAAACATCAATTGGAACACATATGAAAATCATGTGCCTCAGTCATGAAGACAAAACAATGCACCGGTCACAGATGCTGTGTACAACGTTAAGTTTGTACAACAGCAGGGACACACAACCCAAGTTACACAAGTCACAGCCTGAAAGGGGCACACCTGTGTATCAGATGAGGATGGGACATGACGTAGTTTTGCCACATGACTCCTGTACAAGTAGACAGGAGATCTGTGGAAGTGTAACCAGGATGTGGGCGTGCAAAGAGCATGTGATACATTGGACACAGAGAATGCATGCACTTACCCCCTCCTTGCTGCTGTCTGGCCTTTAACTGCCCATCCAGGTCCGGGAAGACCACCGCCATAATCCTGAGCATGTGGGGGGTCAGTGTCCGTCGTCCGCCCCTTCTGCGAGGAGGCGACAGCTTCAGCTGGACTCTGGCAATCCTCCGGGTCCAGCCACGAAGGTCCTGCCACCTCTTCTGGCAGTTGCGAATGCGGCGTCTGTGGACCCCCACAGCACGAATAGCCTGGGCAATGGTCAGCCAGATCTCCTGCTTCTGGTGGGCATCAACCTGTGAGGATGACAAGGGTAGAAAAAGTCCTTTACCACACAAGCCACATGTTTTTGCATCACACATTTGGATATACATGTCTTTCTCGCAAGGGAATATGATGGACACAGGTAGTGCAGATATGGTGATTGACATTTGTCCTGAGTTTTCAACAGGGAAACATTAACTGAGTATTACAACCGTGTGGAAATGCACTTTCAATGCACAGTACCTGTCCACTACAGGGACCTACACACCATGGGGGTATGAACTACTCAGTGAGCATGCTAGACACTGTTGCACACTATTTCAGTGGTGCCAGTCAGACAACATACACAATGAATAAGGGATGTGGAGTGCACACTCACCTGCTCCCCTGGTGTCCCATACAGCTTGCTGTACTGTGGAAGGAGGCTGTCCAGCAGGGCCTTGTTCTCCTCCTCTGTGAAGGCTGGGGCCCTCTCCACAGTACGTGCCATTCTTGGAGCCAGAGGATGCAGAGACAGCAGCAGTGTTGGCAGAGATGTCGATCTGGAGCATGTAGTGCAGGCAAGTGAGCTCACAGTTGAACAGACAGACTTATATCTGGGCTGCAGAGGCAGATTCAGACCCATGTGTCAAAAGCGATAGGTCCGACACGTTTGCATCCTTTGAATCTGGCCAATCCATCGCATTGCACGTCTCGTACACGCCTTCTGCATCGTTTGAAATATACTAAAGCATTGCAGTGACGAGTCTGAAACATTGTTGCAGGCAGCCAACGGATTTTCAAGGAACCGAATCGTACCAGGCTCAAATCCGCGTCTATTCCCATTGAAGAAATTGTGCAAGGCGTGCGTGCGGATCGGTCCACCCGCGTCAGTCCACATTGGTGACATTGTGCAAGGCGTGCGTGCGGATCGGTCCACCCGCGTCAGTCCACATTGGTGACATTGTGCAAGGCGTGCGTGCGGATCGGTCCACCCGCGTCAGTCCACATTGGTGACATTGTGCAAGGCGTGCGTGCGGATCGGACCACCCGCGTCAGTCCACATTGGTGACATTGTGCAAGGCGTGCGTGCGGATCGGTCCACCCGCGTCAGTCCACATTGGTGACATTGTGCAAGGCGTGCGTGCGGATCGGACCACCCGCGGCAGTCCACATTGGTGACATTGTGCAAGGCGTGCCTGCAGCTCCTTCCCTAGGTGTTCAACGCATCTTTTGCATTGGTCACCTGCGTCAGTCACCATATAAGTAATTGTTTAAGGCGTGCAACACACCATTGCTTGCCATTGACCAATGGGCACAACAACAGTACACTCTGTGACACAGTCACTCAAAGTGCATGTCAGGATGCATTACCTGTGTGTGTATGTGGGTAGACATGTGAATTTGTATGTTTCATTTAATGGCACCCACTCCCAGGCAGGGCAGGTTGCCATGGGGACAGATCCAATTGTTGGCTGGACACATAACCACTGTGTTTGACGACAGTACATTTCAGTGCATGAGGCATGTACACAGTTCCCGGTGTACATTGTGTATTTAATGTGACATACACCCTGACTCACAGTGCCAAATATGTGATGTTCCTCCACAGTATGTGTGCATTGCCATGCGGAGATGACTCAGATTTCATGTGCACAATGTCAAATGTTCACAACATCCCAGTCTATTGTCAATGTGAGTGGATGTTGCGTCTGTGTATCACAGACATCCATGTGTGAGCTGGCATGAAATCAGGGGGCACTTCATGTGTGTGTCATGTGTGCGTTGTGCTGTGCATATGGTACGCCACATCATGATGGTGTCCATGTTGCGACACAAGATCCATGTATGTGTCTGTCAGGAACATGTGCTGTGGGGTAGACATCTGTCCTCACTAGTCACTGTGGTGTGTGTCTGGTATGTGACACTCGTACTGATGTACTGTGACGGGGCACATTGATTGCTCACAGCACAACAGGGACCTTGTTGTGTGGCCCTGTAGAGCTGAGATGTCAGATGATGGGCATGTATCTGATATGTGTGACCATACCCAACAGCACACACATCATGTTCTTGTGTCCTGTAATGTGGTATCATGTGCTATTTGTCATGTACACTGGCACATAGATAGGGTGAATGACAAACTGTCTTTGCTCTCCTATGTACTGCAGGATACCAAATGTCCACAGACTGTTCCCAGACCTGGAGACCATGGTTAAACGTGACTGCATGCGACGGTACCGCTTCACCAGGCCACTGATCGAAGAATTGGCGGAGCAGTTGGCTCCACATCTGCAACCTGGCCGGACATACCCTACAGCGCTGACCCCCAAGGTGAAGGTGATGGCAGCCCTACACTTTTTAGCCACCGGTACTTTCCAGCACACTGTTGCTACTGCTGGTGGCATGTCACAGACTATGTTCAACCATGTGCTTCGGGATGTGTTGGAGGCAATGTTGCTTTTCCTGGACCAGTACATCCATTTCCCAAAAGCACAACAACTAGCTGACATCAAGGGGGACTTCTATGCCCTGGGCAGGATGCCACGTGTCATTGGCTCCATCGATGGGACACATGTGGCTTTGGTACCACCGCAGGCACATGAGCAGACGTACCGGAACAGGAAGCATTTCCACTCTATAAATGCTCTTGTGGTTTGTTTTGCCGACATGACCATTTCCCATGTGTGTGCAAGGTTCCCGGGCTCAGCGCACGACGCCTACATAATGAGGAGTAGTCGCATCCCAACGATGATGGCACAGATGCAGTACCAGCATTCCTGGCTTGTCGGTGTGTACTGACTGCTTAGCATTGTGTGTGTTTGCTAAAGTTGATTCGCACCCTATTTTCACGCTCAACTAATGTGCAATTGTCTCCCTGTAGGTGACTCCGGATACCCCAACTTGCCATGGTTGCTGACACCCCTCAGGAAACCTGTGACACCAGCGGAGATGCGCTACAATGAGGCACATGGTCGTACCAGGAGAGTGATTGAGCGGACATTTGGCCTCCTGAAAAGCAGATTCCACTGCCTGGACAAGACAGGAGGGGCCCTCCCATATGCACCTGCAAAGGTGTGCAGGATCATCATTATGTGCTGCATGCTACACAACCTGGCACTGCGGAAGCGGTTGCCTCTCATCCTGGATGACGATGACCAACCTCCGCCAGCCGTGGAGGATCCTGGTCTTGGGCATGATGCCAGTGATGATGAGGGTGATGGTGATGTTCGGAGGCAGCTGATCCAGAACTTATTCTCATGAATGTCAGTATACAGGTATGTGTTGTCCAAGTATTGTGTCGGCATGACCTATGTTGGTGGTGCACTGGTGCTGATTGAGTGTGGCCGTATGCTACTTGTCAGTATGCTTGCTTTGATGTGTCCTTTCTGGTAGTCTGTACTCCCAGTGTTTACCTGATTGTTAGGTTGTGTCTGGGTAGTTAGTGTTTTATTTTGGGCATGTATATTGTTGTTGTTTGCTGTGAATCTGTGTTTTTGATAGTGTTTTCTGTCTGTCCTTCACAGGGTACTTTGGATGCTGTGTGGTGCGGTCTGAACCGCAAGACACAGATCCTTGTTCCAGAGTGCAAGTAATCATTGTCACAAACAATGATGTGCCACACAGCCCTGGACTTTCATCGTTCACCACATGTTTATTTTTTGGATAACTGTCACGTGAGGTTAACGTGCATCAGTTGTAGTATTCTCACAATGTGAATATTTAATAATACAGCCCTTCACTTTGAGATGTGCTCCGTGTGTCCACACATCCAACAGTAATTCGCATCCTGTACCTGTGTGCTGCTTGCCAATGACCCAGGATGGGTGTTGTGTGTGCTTTCCACTGTATCTCCTGTTGACATCAGTGTTGACGATGAGTTAGGGGCCATGGTGAGTATGTGTTGTGTTGTCCTAGTGGTGTGTCTCCCTCATATGTGTCACATTCACATGACTCACATTACGTTGTTCGCATTGCTGTAATAGTTTGCATGCACAGTGTTCCTTAGCAGCTCATCATCGCCATGGCACAAAGCAAGTAGGAATCACGACAGAGGCAAGTATTGTGTGATTGTGAATTTATTTACAAGCATGTGTAAGGATGGTGAACGGATTTTGCAGTGCTGTACAATGTGATGGTAATCCACAGTTCACAGGTGAGTTGGTAGTCTTGGTAATTGAAATATCCAGGTTAGAATCCACAGTCATTTGGTGCATAGTCACAACTTTGACCCTCCATGTCAAGTGGGTGAATTGGAGTAGGTCGACACGGTCAACTGGTTTGCACACAAAGGACGTTAACAGGAGCAGGTGTTGGGTGCCTGGGGGATATGCATGGCCATCAGCGTCTCAATTGCCCTTCTTCGGGCGACCCCTCTTCTTTCTCGGGGGACCCTCATGTGCAGGGTGCTGCAGTGCCGAGGACTCTCCGCCAGAGTCCTCCTCCCTCCCTGTGGCTGTTGCGGATGTTGTGGCAACAGATGTTGTGGGCGCACAGGGAGGCGTGGTCAGGTTGGTGCTGATCTGGCAGAGGCATGTCAGTATGTCCTTATGCACCGCTGTTTGTTCATCCAATTTGTCCCACTTGGACTCCACCCGGGACATGTGGGAGTCCAAGCGGGCATGATGGGCAGCCTGCTGTTCTTTGAGTTCCTTGAGGATCCCCACGACCTGTCCAAACCCTCCGGTGCTTTCCTGGTACGCATCTATGATGCGTTCCAGGTGTGGCTCATCATGCAGTCCATCCCCCTGTGCAGGCCGTGTCCTCTGCCTGCCCACCCTCCCACCGGCCCGACCCACACGGGCAGTCCCTGCCATGGCCGGCCCAGCTGACACTGGGCTCCCTTGATTGTTAGCACCGGTGGTGTTGTCCCTTGCTTCCGGGGTGCCCTGTGTACCTGGTCCGTTGTTGTTCGGGGCCTGGGCCTGTCCGTGTCGGCATGAGGACTCTGTCTGGTGTCTGATGTGGCAGGAGTGGTAGAGGGGGGTGCTGATGTTACTGCTGCTGGGGCTGCATCATGGCTCATGCCAGAGGGTCCAGGTCGGTCAAGGTCATCGTCCGAAGAGGACATAGAGTGATCCACACCGGGGAGCTCATGGTCCGCCAGAGTCTGGGACTGGGACTGTTCCTCAGGACCTGCTGTGTCCCCAGCATCACCTGTGTTTGGAGGAGACACACAATGTATGTTATGTTTCTACAGACCTCAATGTTTCACACACATGACATTTGACACTGAACATCATTATGAGGGTCTGTACATTGCATTGTCATGAGTTGTGACAGACAGAGGTTGATATTGTTGGAGCACTTTGTAATGGCAACCTGGAGCCTTTCGATATGTACGTCAAGCTGTATGCATGACCAGCTCATGTATTGATCAATTGTCTGTAGATGCCCATTGCCACTCAGGTCCCATCACATGCATGACACTGCTGTATTATCCCTGTCCACATTTGTGCTTTAACAATGACATGCGTACTATTACACTTGCGGTATGTTGCAAGGATGGGGCATGTGTTGTGTGATTCTTTTATTTCCTCTGTGCGTCACATTTGTGGGTCTGTGCAACATGTTTGCAGTACGGTATGCCTGCGATCCATTGTGAGATACTAATTCGTTGTCTGTGTTCCTAGTTCACGTCTCTTATCTTACAAGTCATGGGGTTAGCATAGCTAATGAAGTTGGTGCTGAGTTTTGTATGTGCTAACACCTTCTATCTTGTCAAATTCATCAACAGTGAGAGGGATTGGGCACAGGTGCTCTCTTGCTTTTCAATGCTCATTACAGTGATGGGCAGAGGTGTGTGTGTTACAGTTCAGCTGATGTGAGTTGCTTGCCTCCTCAGATGCAGTCCAGGTTAGTCATTGTGTTTGGGGTCTCCATGACAGTGAATGATGTGTTGTATGAATGATGCGTACAACGCAGGCCGATGTGGGATTGAACTGCATCTCACAACTGCACATGTTTTTGGATGACACCATGCTAGGGTGTCAGCTATGTGTGTGTCCATTCTAGTTACCGTCAGGTGTCCACTGTCAATGATGTATGGGTGACATTGTGTCGGCTTGTTGCTATGTGCTAAGTCTACATCTCCCCAATTGTCATCTACAAGACACACCTTCACAGCCAGGTCAGGGGACACCCCAGGGACACTGCATCTCCAGAGGGTGGGAGGATACCTACAGTTCCAATGGCTGTGAGTATAAATGTGTTTGAGTTGGCCAGTGCGTAGGTGTGACTTGCAGGCAATTCATACATCATGACCATGTGTCAGCCATCTTGCCAAGGCATTTACTTTAGGAGTGACTGGTCCCAAGGGTGCACTTTGTTCTGGCTGAGAAGGTGTGTTTTGAGGCGGCCTTGATGGCATTTGGAGTCATTGCAGGACCTCCTTCACCCACAGAGGCCAGGTAATCCCCCGTGTGGCATGCTTCCATTGCAGGGAGTCACAATTTACGTTCAGGCTGTCTGGCATTGGTGTCCTGTTGTTTGTTTGAGCCCAAGTCCCAGCAGGGCCTTGTGCTCCACACAGCAGGGCCTAGTGTCAGCCATCTTGGCAGTACTTTTGCACTCCCTGTGAGGTGAGCATGGTTCATTGTGAGCTTGCTGGGACATGTGGGTGGGGGATTGGTGGCTGTGACTGCAACTCCCATCATGCTTTTGGCTCCACCCACCTTTCCACAATACCTGAGCTTCCTTCCTGTGATTCTTTTTCCCTATGTGGTGGTGTGCCTGTGCTGACAAGATGGCAGGCAGCGGTGTCCTGGTGTTTGTTTGCACACAAGTCCCAACAGTCCCATGTCCTTCATACAGCAGAACCCAGTGTGGTAAATCTTTGTGGGATATTTAAATGGATTCTTATTGAATACATTATACCAGGTGGGTTGTGTGGAGTTTGTGTTAAGGGGGGTTGTGTGCAAGTTCCTGATGGTAGATGTAGTCAGAGCTGGCAGTCCTCCTCCCCCAGTCCAGATATCCCACCATGCTGCATGCTTCCATTGCAGGGTGTGGAAGTTACCTTTCAGGCTGTCTGGCATTGGTGTCCTGTTGTTTGTTTGGGCCCAAGTCCCAGCAGGGCCTTGTGCTCCCCACAGCAGGGCCTAGTGTCAGCCATCTTGGCAGTACTTTTGCACTCCCTGTGAGGTGAGCATGGTTCATTGTGAGCTTGCAGGGACATGTGGGTGGGGGACTGGTGGCTGTGACTGTAACTCCCATCATGCTTTTGGCTCCACCCACCTTCCCACAATACCTGAGCTTCCTTCCTGTGACTCTGCTACCATGTGAGTGATTGAGACAGCAATGGCAAGATGACTGACAGTGGTATCCAGTTGTTTGTTTGTGCACAATTTCAAGGCAGGGCCTTGTGCTCCCCACAGCAGAGAACATTGTCAGGGTTCTTGGTCGAGACTTTTCACTGACTCTCTTGTGGAGCATGGTCCCAGGTGTGTATTTTGGTGTAGGTGGGAGGGGTGTGTGTGACAGGGGCTGCTGGTAGATGTAGTCAGAGCTGGCAGTCCTCCTCCCCCAGTCCATACATCCCACCATGCTGCATGCTTCCATTGCAGGGTGTGGAAGTTACCTTTCAGTCTGTCTGGCATTGGTGTCCTGTTGTTTGTTTGGGCCCAAGTCCCAGCAGGGCCTTGTGCTCCCCACAGCAGGGCCTAGTGTCAGCCATCTTGGCAGTACTTTTGCACTCCCTGTGAGGTGAGCATGGTTCATTGTGAGCTTGCAGGGACATGTGGGTGGGGGACTGGTGGCTGTGACTGCAACTCCCATCATGCTTTTGGCTCCACCCACCTTCCCACAATACCTGAGCTTCCTTCCTGTGACTCTGCTACCATGTGAGTGATTGAGACAGCAATGGCAAGATGACTGACAGTGGTATCCAGTTGTTTGTTTGTGCACAATTTCAAGGCAGGGCCTTGTGCTCCCCACAGCGGAGAACATTGTCAGGGTTCTTGGTAGAGACTTTTCACTGACTCTCTTGTGGAGCATGGTCCCAGGTGTGTATTTTGGTGTAGGTGGGAGGGGTGTGTGTGACAGGGGCTGCTGGTAGATGTAGTCAGAGCTGGCAGTCCTCCTCCCCCAGTCCAGACATCCCACCATGCTGCATGCTTCCATTGCAGGGTGTGGAAGTTACCTTTCAGGCTGTCTGGCATTGGTGTCCTGTTGTTTGTTTGGGCCCAAGTCCCAGCAGGGCCTTGTGCTCCACACAGCAGGGCCTAGTGTCAGCCATCTTGGCAGTACTTTTGCACTCCCTGTGAGGTGAGCATGGTTCATTGTGAGCTTGCAGGGACATGTGGGTGGGGGACTGGTGGCTGTGACTGCAACTCCCATCATGCTTTCTGCTACATGCACATTCCCATCAGCCCAACCTTCCTTCATTTTGACTGAGCTTTCCTGTGAGGTGGTGTGACGTTGTTGGCGAAATGGATGACTGTGTTTGTTGTGGATTTATGCTAATGCCTTGCAGTATTTGTCGTTAGGTTTGTACATGTCATGTCGTATTTCCATTTTACTGTGGGATGGCAGGTATTGTGTTTGGGTAACTGGCTTGCACATCACAGGAGACTTGCCTTTATGTTGCTATGGCTTTGCTGGCAGGAATTGGTTTAACAGTCCCCTTGAGAGTGATATATGTGTATTGCCGCACAAAATTGAGTATATTGTTTGTGTACTCACCAGGCTCTGGTATTCCTGTTAATCCATGGATGCTCTCCGGTGGTAGGATGGCCCGCACCTTCTCCTCCCAGGTCCTGAAGTGCGTGGGTCTGGCAGGAGGGCCACCGTGAGTGTCTGTGCTCAAGGCGTGGTCCCTGTTGATGAGCTTCTTGACCCTCCTGCGCACATCATAGTACCTGCTCTGTATGTCGTCCTTTGTGCACCGACAAGGAGCTTGTGCGATGACCTTGTCGACAATCCTCTCCCACATCTTGGTTTTCTGTGACATGGGGGTCTGTTGGACCAATGTGCCAAACAACTGTGGCTCTACCCTGAGTATTTCGTCAATCATGACTTCCAACTCACTATCTGTGAACTTTGAGTTCTTCTTGGGGGGCATGGTGCTAGGTGGTTGTGAGGATTGATGAGAGGGGTGTATGTATGTGTGGTGGGTGTGAGTTTGTCAGTGAATATGTGATTTAGTTTTTAAGTGGTGCAAATGCTGTAGTTGTTGTGTGTTGTGTGAGTTGTGGTGTGTCTCTGCAATGTCCTATGCCTGTAGTTTGCAAAGGATCATGGTAGGGCTTTCCTGCCATTATATAGGTGGAGTTGTGGGTGTGTCTTTGTTCTTCCATTTTTTTTATTTTTTATTTATCGCTTTGTCATGAGTTTTTTGGGCTTTTTTGTGACTTTTCCTTTGCTTTTGTTGTGCATGATGGAGACGTTTGTTTGACCGTGTCGGACGCTGGATGTGGCTCGCGCGGGCTAACACGAGTCTGTCACACTGACATTCTGCTGTTTTCGACATTGTCGTACGCGTCGGACGCAGAGGGGTCTGTTATTTGCTAGTCATTATTTACTGTGCGTCTCGGTTTTCATATTCGTGCTCCGTGCGAGTCGGTCTCAATTCACACGTTTGGCATCGTACTGCGCGGCTCGTGGTTCGCGGGTACGTTTTGGTCGCGTCTATTTGTGGTGCGTGTCGGTCGGTAGGATTCCCGGACATTTTACGGGCGACTCACTGATTTTCGTACGGGTCGGTCATTCGGCTCGTGTTCCGTGCGAGTGGGTTGTAATTCACACGCGTTGCATCGTACTGCACGGGTCGTACGGCGCCGGTCAGTGTCGGTCGGTCTCCGTCCCAGGTCCGTGTCGGTCGGTACGTTTTACGGCCGGAATCGGAATCGGCCCCTAAGCATACATAATTTACTATTCCCACCCCAAACCATATTAACTCAGGGAAGGTGCTGGACACTAAACATATATAATTTACTATTCCCACCCCAAACCATATTAACTCAGGTAAGGTGCTGGTACCTAAACATATATAATGTACTATTCCCACCCCAAACCATATTAACTCAGGGAAGGTGCTGGACACTAAACATATATAATTTACTATTCCCACCCCAAACTATATTAACTCAGGGAAGGTGCTGGACACTAAACATGTATAATTTACTATTCCCACCCTAAACCATATTAACTCAGGGAAGGTGCTGGACACTAAACATATATAATTCACTATACCCACTCCAATAAAAATAAAATCTGGAAGGTGCTGGACACTAAACATATATAATTCGCTATTCCCACCCCAAACCATATTAACTCAGGGAAGGTGCAGGACACTAAACATATATAATTTACTATTCCCACTCCAATCAAAAAAATCAGGGAAGGTGCTGGACACTACACATATTTAATTCACTATTCCCACAACAAACCATATTAACTCAGGGAAGGTGCTGGACACTAAACATATAATTTACTATCACCACTCCAATTTAAAATAAATCAGGGAAGGTGCTGGACACTAAACATATATAATTTACTATTCCCAATCCAACCTATATAAACTCTATGAAAGTTCAAAACAACATACACATAAAATTAAAATACCCAAAAATTAAATATCATAAGTACATATAAAATAATGCATTTAAAAGATATATCTATTAACCTAATCACAATTCAACAAAAATGTAAACAACATATTTTTACATATTTTGTATTTACATAAATTAAAAATATTAGATTTTTTTATTAGTTATAATTAATTATCAAATTAATATAAAAATAATAATCTTAAATTTTTTATTAATTTAAATATTTAAAACATTATTTATAACAAACCAAACCATTGAACCTTTTGAAAATTAATGATGCAAACATGTATATACACACTATTTAAAATTTAAAATTAATATTACACATTTTTATTAACTAAACTATATATATATATATATACCATATCAACACAAAACACCTCTACATTAAACACATTTTTTAATTTGTCATATTTTAATATTCACAACTATATTATCAATTAATAACAACAAATCGTAATTTAAAATTTAAATTATACATTTTTTATTTTCACAATTTATTAATTTCTTTTGACATTTTTCAGTATAATTCCATAAATTATATTCAATACACTCAATGTTTCCCTAAAATTAATTAATTTATCTCAATATAGATAAAAGATTAGAATTCTTTTTTTACATTATATTTAATATTTTTTTTTAATACACACCTCATCCCCTAAAAAAAATCACACTCATGAAAATAAATTTAAAAAAACATCACACTCATGAAAATACATTTTAAAATTATTAAAAATCAATTTCCAATTTTTTTAAAAACAATTTTGCATTTTATTTTAAAACAACATTTATAACCTTTTAAATCAAAATTGCACACATACATTTGAATATCAATTACTTAAATATTATAAATTTTATTTTATAACATTTTTATAATTTTTTTTAAAAACAATCCACTTTATCCCCTATCACCCCAAAATCTCTCTCATAACAAATACATTTTTAATTTCATAAATATTAATTTAAAAATGTAATTTTTTTAAATTTTAAATTTGAAAACACTCTCCACCCTTATCCCCTATAAACCCAACATCCCATCCCAAAACAATCCACATTATCCCCTATCACCCCAAAATCTCTCTCATAACAAATACATTTTTAATTTCATAAATATTAATATGAAAATGTAATTTTTTTAAATTTTAAAACACTCTCCACCCTTATCCCCTATAAACCCAACATCCCACTCCTAAATAAAATATTACAATTTCATTAATATTAATAAAAAAATAAAAAACTGTAATTAAAATACTTTAAAACACTCCCCACCCTTATCCCCTATAAACCCAACATCCCGCTCCTAAAACAAATATTACAATATCATTATTATTAATTTTAATATTTTAAATTTTGAAATTATACATTTTTAAAACACTCCCCACCCTTATCCCCTATAAACCCAACATCCCGCTCCCAAAACAAAATTTCAAAAATAAATATCACATTTATTAACAATTATTATAACATTTACAAACATATACTATAATACAAAAAAAGACATTTACCAAAACGATATTTTTTAATACCAATATTTTAGTAATCGGTATTTTTCACAACGATATTTCAAACAACACAGTAAATCGATATTATTAACATCGATATTTTAAACAACGATATTTTTGACTATCGACATTTAAAACTCGATATTATGACACAACGATATTTTAAAAATCGATATTGCGTTTACTTACCTTTGGGTATATATACACCATATCTTGCTGAGGTAGTCAGAGGAGAAAAGGACTTCCATGCCGACACACTGACACGAGACACTGAGGCTCCTGCACGCAGACACTCCAGCTCGCAGTGGTGTGACATCCCTTGCGTGGTGTCCATTTCGAGACCAAGACGAGGTCCCACAGTCTCTCACATCAGGTAATGGGGTTGACTTTATCCTAGAGGGATTCTTGGCTTTACACCCACATACATGCTAGGTACACTTAGGTACATCTAGTTAGGGTCGCATCGTAGGAGTACGCATTTTACTGTCATGTATTTTATATACTTTCCTGAATTCATTGTTTTAGCACGATGGTAGAAATCTACCATCCTTTTACTCTGTTAGTGCTTATAATCATTTATATCTGTTACTGTCTAATGGTTGTTTCAGCACATCTATTTTACACTAGAATGACGCTGGTTCATTAAATGCTTATTGAAAAATGTCCCCACCGTTTATTCTGTGTATCTCTCTGAGACAAAGTGAGCACGAGTGACTGAGCGAAAAGTAGTATACTGTTTCCACAATCCCTCATGGGACAAGGTTGTCATGTTCGATAGTTGCCAAGAACTATTCTCTCCTTGGTAAGAGGGGTTTCTAGTGGTACTGTGAGCTAGCTGGTACACAGGCTAACATACCCGGTAGGGTTGTCTAGAATCAGTCTGACACCAATCCTATAGTGTATGCTGTCTAAACGGGCATACCCTTTATAGGTTTATAGGAACTACACAACAGGATGAGGACTTCGGTCTCGTCTGAGTTGAGCTTGAGGAGGCTGGCCTTCATCCAGGTGGCTACTGCCTTCATTATGCTGTGGAAGTTGTTCTTTGTGGCTGTGGGCTCATCAGTGAGGAAGAGAATCATCTTGATGATTCAATTTCTTGAAATATCACAAAAAGTTTAGTAACTACAACTTCCTTTATTCAAGCAGTTCACAATGTTACTTCAGACTGAGTAGTTGTTAAGTTCATTTGTGCAGCATTCCTAGATGAGACTGGTTGCCAATTATTTTGTTAAATACATTTTCTTAGGTGTGATTCAGACTAAAATCAAGTCGGAAATTATTTTTCATTCACCACATTTGCTAACTTGCTTAAAATTCAAACTGTAGTGCCATAATATTCTACGCTCTAATGCTAAGAATTAGAGTACCTTTTTCTGATTAATTAATGTTATTACATTATTAACTTTAATCGACACTCAAACCATATTCCGTGCAACAATTGCATTATTTATGAAGAAAGATTGTTCCTTTGCAATTTCAACACTAAACTCATTACACATATCTAGATTCAAAAGTATTCTCCCCCTATAAAAGTTATGGATTTGATCACACCCAGTACACAAATGTAGACTTCTTTTGCTCTACACCAAAAAGTGCCCTCCCAGTTTTCATAGATACACATTAGATTTCACTTAGCTCTTTCTGAACAAGACACCACTAACAGGCAGAAAGGTATTTATGTGATCACAGCTCTAACCCCAAACCTCCTCCTTGAGATTCTTAATGAAAGGCTCTTGAGAATTTGAAGGGCACAGTACTTACAGAAGTCATTCCAAGATGGCTACAGAGACTTCAAGTCTCATAAAACTCTTCTAATCTCTCAAGACACCATGCCAAGCACATGCAACAGCCTGCGTCCTATTCAGTGATCCTCTTGGCAATATCATGCCTTGTTTTTCAGTGTTCCTCCTGCTGTGGCAGTTTTTCCTGCCCACCAACCTATGTCTGGGTTTGTATTTAATAAAAGGAAAAGTGTTATTTATACAACACAAAATCATGCTTATTTCAAAATAATGTCCATTCTTTTAGCAAACTAGTATGTTAACGTTGAATGTCTCTTTGCATGCCACCATCACCACAACATGCCCAGAAAAGTTGGAACCGAAGGGACACCAGAGACATTTAATTCACTGCAGAGAGTGTCGGCACTGATTCCCTGAGCGAGACCTGACACTGGTATGCATGTTGACATCAGACTGAATTGCATTATTATGGATTTGCAGTTTCTCCCAGTATGCATCTTTTATAGCTTATACATAAGATTAAAACAGTTAAAAAATATAAAATGAAAGGTAACCACATTGATCTGAGCCTTGGAGTAAAGCTCTTCAATTAAATAGATTTAACTTGGTAAGAGATATGCATTGGCTGTCCTATTTTTTGTGTTTATTTTTTGATTGAGGATTTCAGTGGTGTTTTCTCAGTGTTTTCTGAACCTTTTAAAATCCCTATAAATTTTTATAAAGTCGATATGTAATTTAAAGGAAAAACAATACATGGTATGTGGTGTCTTCCCATTGGCAGTTTGTAAAATAGCGTTATATTAGACTGTTTTAAGCATGAAAAATCTGTCTATTGCACTCACACTCACATTGCATTATCCTCCCACATTACCTTTCACATTTACTCTATCAGGACCCAGTCTGGTTTACACAACTGTTAATGGATTAAAAAGCTAAGAGTGTTATATTCAAATGTTTTAAATTAATTTGCTATACACTTTTGGGGTCATTCACCTATTTCTTACTGAATATGATGACATTGTAGGGGTGGTCAACCCAGCCAACAGCATAGTACCTTGCATGACCCTTACCATTTTGAATTACAACAGATTAATTTGAAGCCCTGCATTCTAAGGTACCTGAAACGATGCTCTAAGCTTTCTCACCACTGCTTTTCTGCACTCGTGGCCTGACTACATTAAGGTGGTGCGAAAATGTGTGGACATTCATAGCTGGCAATTGTCCCCTTGGCAAATGCCTCACTTTAAGTCAGTCCTGGCCTTTTAACAAAAATCACATTATATACTGGGACTTAAACATTTTCTTTTAACATTGTAACTGTGGGCTCAAAAAACAATCAATAAAGTGGAGTTGGGTAAAATGCCAGGATTAGCTGACGGTATCACACATAAAAATGAAATAAACTGCAGATATGAATTTTGTTAGTATGTGGGAAGTCCTGTGGCATGGTTTCACCACTAACCCATATGCATGTTGACAGGACACTTTTTACAGGCACCTGTCAATACACCTTGTACTGAATGGTTAAAGCTTTGGGTGTTTGACAGTTGACCTGCTATCAATACTGATTTGTTAGAAAAGAGAGCTGATGTATCAAAGAGTTTTACACATGCTGTGTCTATTAGTAAATGTAATGAGCATGTTGGCCAATAGTCCAATGAGCCAGAAATTTCACTAGTCAGTGAAAGAAGTCAACACTGCCAAAAGCTCAAATATGATTTTAATGTTCCCAGTTGTCTACAGTATGTAAAATAATTAAATCAGACCTAAAACATGCTTCTACACTGTGCACCTTTAATTCACTCCCACAAAACGTAAGAAAACAAAAGGAAAAATTCCTAACTGGCAAGGCCAAGTAAGAGAAGGACCAGCCACCCCTTCTGGCGTGCTTCACCATCAGGACCAATAGGAGGTTCATGAAGAGCAGAGCATTCTTGCAGGAGTGTAGAGTTGTAGTCTAGGTTCCAGATACTGTAGGCACATCAAAGGAAAACCCTGTGGGCCTGAACAAGTGACTTGTAAAGAACTCTCATCTTTATAGGAAACCAGTGAAGAGATCTCAGATTAAGATACATAGAGTTGGGATAGGGGAGTCTAAAAATGAGCCGAGCTGCAGCATTTTGAACTATCTGAAGTCTCTAAATTAGGAAGCCCCAAATACAACACATTAGCATAGTCCAGTCTATATGTATTAACAGCGTGGACAACTGTCTTCTTAGAGGACCGTGGAAGAAGCAAGAGCAATTTCTTTAGGGATAGAAGCAGTCCAAAGCAGGCTCCAACCACCACAGACACCTCTGGTTTGAAAGGACAAGACGATGTTAAACCTTACCCCGATGTTATTGACACTACTGAAGGAGAAGGCGGGGTGAAGCCTACCAGTCACAACAACCGAAGAGTTGTAACGCAAGCCCAAATAACCAGCTAGCTCTATCATGGGAATGGACTATACATCAGCACCACCACTCCTCTAACCTAGAAAGCCCAGGTCACCCAAAATGTCGCAGCCAGACTCAGATTCAAACTCCCACCAAGCACCCACATGACCACATATCTCAAAAAACTACATTGGCTCCCAGTTCACAACTGTGCTCTCTTCAAGATCCTCACACACACATTCAAACCCGTGCACAATCATGGCCCACTTACCTGAACCTTCTACTCTGCAACATAACATAACTTAACGTAACGTAACGTAATGTAACACAACATAACGTAACAGAGCATAAAATAACATAGAAAAATACAACATAACAATATAGAGATTTGGGATAGTTTTCCGTTATTACCTTTCAGTGAAGTTGGTAGAGTTGTTCTACTCCACCTTGCCTTCTAGTTCCTCCTCTACTCTGTCCTCTGCTACACATTATAGGTGCCACCATTTCATTCATTTTAAGGCTCCTATACAGGGAGGGTAGTGAATACGTGAGTTTTCGTGCTCGTCTCAATCCACATTTTACAATCTTGCCAATTGCAAACTCCTTTCATTATATTTACTATGGAGGGCTTTGTTCCTCATTCTATTTTCATTTATCATTGTTCGTATATTACCTGTGAGAAGATGTGAGCTGAGCTGCAGCCCCGGTGATAGTGTTTGGGTTATTCTATTGGTATTCCGAGCCGAATCCAAAACTGCTATAATGAGGCTTCTTCTCTACTCTTCTCAGACCATGCTTACATCGTTAGTTCCCACACATGCTGATATCATTAGTTTCCAGCCAGATAGTGGGAAGACATGCGAGGACCCCGTCTCTGCTAATCTGACTGTTGGCACTGGGAATGGGCTCTGCTTGGTAAATTAACCCATACATGTTGCTGGTCTAGCGTTCATGCTTCCTATATGGTGATGTAAGTACCAATGATAGAGCACTATTTTGGATGCCAGTATGCTTCTCCATTTGAGTTGTCCCTTCAGGTAATTGTTCTGTAGACTTGTTTTGTTTTATCACACCTAATGAATTCCCTTACCTTGGACGAAATTATTTGTAACGAGTGATTTACCCTTCTCTGAATACAAAACATGTTGGACCTCGGAAATCGGAAATGTGTACATATGTTTGAAACTCATAATAAAGAAATGTTGCAAAACATGTTTGTGAATACCTACAAATACCTACAGAATTCAAACTCTGGATGATCATCATATTTCCCCTCACTTGAGATCCCCAGTGATGTTGACTTAACCCAAGCCCTTACAATTGGGGAAATATACCATACCGGCATAGTTGCCTTATTAAAAAAAAGTCAGCTACAAAAATCCTCACATCCTAATTCTGTGCATTAGGATTTGGAAATTCTAATTGCAAACCCAACTTAAGTTCACATAAGTTTACCTTAGTGCCCTCTTTATGAACCCTATTCAAAAGTTGTGCAAACAGGAGTTTATAACAGATCTGAATTTCAAATTTTGTGATAATTATAACACCCCAGCTATTTTCTACTGAGTTTGATAGATTGAGCCTGCCGAAATATACCGTGAAAGAGAGCAAAAGTAAATTCAACATATGGGAAATTTGATTAATTAAATACGCAGCCTTCATGTTACGCCCCATTTCAGAGTGAAATATTTGGAATACGAGGAAATTACTGCACCCGGTAAATATCACATTCATGGCTAATGCTATTTGCCGGGTGTTGTAAATACTTAAACACCCATCTGGCCCACTTGTAATTCAGCCCTTAGTGTACAAAAACGTTTGCAATGACTACGTGTAGACTCTGCATTGTATACGTTTGTGTTTATATGAACTATGTCCATATTTACTAACTTTGGGTGCAATGCAGCGCAGCAACCTAAGTTGCTATGTTTGTTGCCTTACATCAAAGGGAGAAAGAAAAGCAGTGCCTTGTCTTGTAAGATTTATTTCTGTCTTGTAAGATTGTATTTATTTATTTCTTGTCTTGTAAGATTTTTTCTCTCCCCCACTGGTGGCGCACTTTAGCCTGCTATGCGCCAAAGCATATTCCCTTGAACCCTAGCGCAAAGGTGTGCGCGTAGTGTCAATCATAGGTTTTCAGCTACAAGGGTGCCCTTCCATCACAAATACTATGCTTTGACAATATTTCATAGATTTTCCTCTTTGTATTTCAGTATACATCACACATGCCTGTATTGAGGAGGCATAACATTCTGGCTCAGATCCCTGTCTACAAATGTTAGTAGGTAGGGATTTACGCCAAACCGCATGGGTGGTTGGATAGGAGCACCCAAGTAAAGTCCATGGGAGGGCCCTTTGATGAAAAGTAGCACAAAGCAGCGCATAATTTGCGCTGGAAAGTAAATCCCAATAAAATATTTTGGGCCTCATTTATGAAAAGTGATGCATCGCTGAGTGAAAGCAGCGATGCGTCACTTTTCATTGCACCCTACTTGCGACATGATGGATGTTTCATATTTACTGTATGACGCATCATGTCGCAAGGAATGACAGATACATCAGTTTTACTGACATATTTGTCGGCGCAAAAATGACACATTGTTGGAGATGTGTTGTAAGCGTGACGGAACTCCAGCAGTGCAGGGGGAGGGCTATGGATATAGCACTGCGTCACCCTTACGCCTGCCATGAGGCAGGCATAATGTTTTGACACATTTGCATCCTAAAAGTGGCACAGTGAAATCTCATAGATTTCACTGCGTCACTTCTACGAGTTTACTTGCGTGGGAACGCCCCTCCCCCTGCATACATTAAACCTGATGCAGGTATAATGTAGTGCAGGGGTTTACAAAGTGACGCATCTGCTTAGATGTGTCACTTTGTAAATAGGGCGCAACAGGGGGCATGTTTTACGCTGCCGATGCGTCACAAAAAGTGACGCAACTGCAGCGCAAAACTGGCTCAAGGCCTCATAAATAAGGCCCTTTGAGTTGGGTTTGCGTCAATTTGTTGACACAAACCCAGCACAAAGTGTTATTAAGTTTCTCACAAAATCTCTACTGGATATACTTTCATGTATTTTGTATTTTTCTTGTTTCGGTACTGTACTCTGCTTCTAACTATCAAACATATCACACTTATGGACAATAAAGCACGGGTAGCCAGGGATTAATTCTACTTCTTTGGACTATGCAGCACATTGAGATTCCTCTCCTTTTACAACCCATAGCCAAGTGCCTCACATCTCTATTAAGAGCCTGCCTAAGTATGTCACTTCTTGGAATCACTGATCATTTTTATTTTTTTGAACAAAAGATGAGCCGAGTTTTGCTCAAGTAGGTTAGGTAAGCCTTCACACAGTGTGTAATGGGATCATTTTTAACAAAAGGGGTTTAAGTGTATATTTATATAGAGTGACATTTAACACGTTTTCCACTGCTTTTTCACAACATAGATTGATATTGCAAAGCTTTAAGCGCACAAAATCGTCAGATATATATTGCAGTCATTGTCTGCCGAGAAGAATCCACAGATACAACATAAATAAATCCGGTGTCTCAAGAGGTGCTCAGGCTGTGTTCTTCCTTCCATTGACCTGTCAATATGTAACTCTTTACAGAATGTGGCTGTCTTGCTTCTCTTTATTGCGAGAGCATGTATGGTATCTCATGGATTGCAAAGACAGGCATTATGGCATGTAGGTGCTGTCTCTCTTTTTTCAGTCAGAGGATCCACTGTATCGATGTGAAGTACTTTGAGTTTTCCGAGTGGTAGCACAGAAAAAGGAGGGCTAAAAGTAGCCAAAAACAGATTGTGAGTAACATCGAAGCAGTGGTGTAGCAAGGGGGGGTCCACCCCCGGTGGCATGCGTTTTGGGGGGGTGGCGATGCCCCCCGCTCTTACATGTGGCCGTTGCGGTGCGGCAAATGCAGGGACTGTCACCATCCCCGCTCTTACCTGAGGCCGTCACGGGGTGGCAAATGCCCCAATCGCCATGGGTGGCCAAAGGTCTAGCTACACCACTGTCTCGAAGACCCTCCACTTAGAAGGATACGGTGACCGTTTTGGCAAAAAAATGCACCAAATCAATAGATGTGCATTTTCCTAAAAACTAGGGACACACCGTGTTGGGGGTGCAGTTGAAAGAGCATTCTAAATCTTTGTGGTCAAATGGAAGTAAGAGCCCCCACCAAAGTATGTATTCTGCATGTGAGTAATCTTTACTGTAGAGTCTTGTGAGTTTTATGATGCAACGCTTTTAGCTTCTAATTGACTCCATAGAGCTGTGACATAGGTGTCAGAGCAGAATGCAATAAAAGCCTATTTTAGAATGTTGAGTTTGCAGTTACATGCAGAAGAATAGAGACTTGTAATATTAAGCTCCCCGTGGTCCAAGCAAACTGCTTGTGAATGCCACGTGTGTCACTGTCAAAGTATGGAAATGACAATTCATGCATGTGGAGTCAAAATGCAACTCCAGCCACTGTAAAGCAAGTAAAGACAATGGAAGCATTGCAAGGAGTCTATACACTGATGGCGGAGAATCTGATGATCAGGCCATACATAAAAGTAACACGGTGCCACCTAAGATATAGTTGTACATTATATGGAGTGTTATGCCTGAATGCGTATTCAACCAGGTTTATGTGAAGGCTGTGGTACCGAAAACCATTTTGTGATGGTTTGTAAAGCAAAGGAAAAAGTAAGTGCGTTATGGCTTGCAGGCAAAATGGCCACCAGAAGATTCCAGAAGCAATGTTTGGCGCACACCCACAAATGCAAGCAACATCAATTGAGGAAAATTGACACTGAACGAAGTCGTTCGTCATCTAAATCATTGTCAAACAGTTCTTCCTCCTCAATATCAAGGGAAAGTGAGGAAGATAGTTGTGCCATGTCAATGCTTATCTCGGAGAATTGTGCGCATGCGGGACTGGCTGCATGTGAAGAAAAATGTCAGTCAAGGAAAAGTCAACATGCCAAAGCACCAAAGTCATACAAACATTGTCCAAAGATTACATTGAAGATAAATGGTTGCTCGATACCTTTCATCGACAGTAGTGCATCGATAAACATAATGCCTGAAGAGAAATACAATGAATTATCTCCATTGCCACGGCTTATGCCATTGAAAACCAAAGTGTATTTATGGGCTGTAGCGATGCCCATAAAAAGTCAAGGTTCATTTGTAGCGGCAATGAAACACAAGAAAAGAAAGGTGCAAGCACCCATCCATGTGCTTTAAGGTACAGCGTCAAAGGCCTGTCTGCTCAGTTTCAGTACAGCTGCTGATATGGGACTGAGATCGGTGAACTACAATATGAATGCTCATCACACAATAGTAATTTAATTTCCTTCATTGTTTCATGGTTAAGGAAAGCTTAAGACTATGAAAGTAAAGTTGCATATTAATGAAGATGTCCATCCTGTTGCTCAGACACATAGACAAATTGCTTTTCATTTGCAAGAAGCTGTTGAAAAAGAACTTGAATCATTACTTAAGCATGACATTATTGAGTGTTCAACCCCTCTGACACCATGGGTTACTCCCATAGTGGTAGTGCCCAAAAAGGATAGTGAAGGAGCTGTAAGCATATACGTTGACATGCGTCAAGCAAACAAGGCAAATGAACAAGAGCGACATCCAGGTCCACACATTGCTGACGTGATAAAGCAATATAATGGTGCAAAGGTCTTCTCTCGCCTTGATTTCAATAAAGGTTATCATCAGTTGGAACTCGAAGACGATTACAGGTACTATACAACCTTTTCTAAACATGTTGGCCTGTTTCAATACAAGAGACTCAGTTTTGGTGCATCATGGGCTGCAGAACTTTTCCAAGACATCATTCAATGTGTCATACAGCCTGTTGTGAAAGCATTCAATTTTAGCGATGACATTGATTTTTGGAGCTACACAGAAGGAGCATGATAAAGCTCTCACACAAGTATGTTGCTTACTTATTGATGCAGGTTTGACTTTGAATGCAGACAAGTGTGAGTTTCACAACACAAAGTTAAAGTTCTTTGATCATATCTTTTCAGATATGGGTAATGCACCTGATCCCTCAAAAGTACAAGCAGTGTTCAATGCTGATCCCCCATAAAATGTTTCTATGATATGCTCATTTCTTGGCATGACCAGTTAATGTTCAAGATACATATGAGACTTTGCTACTATTAGGGCTCCATTACAAGAGTTAGCTAAGAAAGTTGTTTTATTGAGGCGAACACAAGAATGTGGAAGAAGTTTAAAGAAAATCAAGCAAACCATTGAAACTGCTGTTGAAATGGCCTACTTTAATCCAAGGATCATACAGAGGTTGATATTAACGCTAGTCCAGTGGGGTTGGCGGTATCCTTGCACAGCACAGAGGACACCCAAATGCTCGAAGGCTTATTGTGGCATATGCCAGTAGAAGTTTTTCTCAGGCAGAATGTGCTTACTCACAGCCTGAGAAAGAAAGTTCAGCCGTGGTATGGGCTTGTGAACATTTCCATGTATTCCTTCCTGTACGGAAAGTCTTTTATGCTGGTAACTGATCATCAAGCTTTACTGACTATCTTTGGCAATCCAAAAGCCAGGATGCCTCCTTGCATTGAACGTTGGGGACTACGATTACAAGAGTACAATTATACCACTGTGCATCATCCAGGGAAGAATCAAAACCCTGCTGACTACTTTTCTAGAGTGTCTATACAAGGTCAGGGTACTCAATCCAAGACGGCTGAAGCCTACAGTAATGTAATTGTAAAATCAAATTTGCCAACTGCTATATCACTAGCCCAGATCATCCCTGCCATGAGCCACAATAGCGACATGCTGAAGTTGAAAGATATAATTGCACATCAGTCATGGACCAACACACTTGACCTCTCACCAGTGATGGTGAATATCAAAAATACAAAAACATTAAAGATGAACTGTCCATAACTCAGGAAGGAGTTATATGGTGAGGGTCAAGATTCCTGATTCCAGTGAGTCTGCAACAGACAATAATTAAAGTAGCTCATGAAGGACATCTTGGGATTGTTGCCACCAAAGAAGCTCTCTGAGACCGAGTTTAGTTTCCATATTTAGATGAGGGGGTTGAAAAGAAACTCAAAGCTTCTCATCTATGCAACTGCTTTTCTCCAAATATTACTCATCATACTCTTCATATGTCAGAACTCCCCAAGCATGAATGGGAGAGAATAGCAATCGACTTCTTTGGTTCACTTGTTAATGGACATCATCTGATGGTAATTTTGGACGAGTACTCACGTTTTCCATTAATAGAAGTTGTCTCATCCACAACTTACAAACGAGGTATTGAGGGACTAGGTGGCATCTTTGCAATATGGTGCGTCTGATAATGGCCCGCCTTTTAACAGTCGAGTATTCAAGGATTTCTTGGAGCATCTGAACATAAAGCATCAGCAGAGTACACCTTTATGGCCACAGGCCAACGTGCTCGTTGAGCAGCATTTTATGAATATGCTATAGAAAGCAGTACAACGTGCAACTCTTAAGAGACTAAGTTTAAAAAATGTATTGAAATCTACCCCACGGGCCTATTGTTCAACACCTCAACTCGACCACAGATGAAAGTCCTGTGACTTTGATGTTCGGAAGAGCAATGACAGCCAAGTTACCTCAATGGACCAACAAAAGAGAAGGAAATGAGAACACAACTCGTACAAAGGACTTGATTAACAAGCAGAAAATGAAAGCCTATGCAGACAAGAGGCAACATGCATGGAACATCGAGCTTAAAAGAAGAGATTTAGTGAATGCCCAAAAAATGTGAAGAAATCTGACACCCCATATGATGCTGAACCTTTCCACGAAGTGTCCACCAAGGGACACATGGTGACTGCCAGCATCCTGGAAAGTCTGTTACCAGGGACTCTTCTCAGTTTCAGCATTTTATTCATGAGTCTTCTGGTCAAGATGGTGAAGAAAAGACTGAACCTGAAAACTCAGTGACTGCTATTACCTCTTCACCGTCTTTGAAAATCTCTGACACTGAAGATGACAGCTCCCAGCTTCCAGTAACCAGATAGGTTGAATAATTAAAGCACCTAGAAGGTTGATTGAAGAGATGTAATTGTACATATATATAAATTGCAATTTTTTATTAAATGGAGGGGGAGATGTAGTGTCTTGTGAGTTTGAGGCTGGGGAGGACATTACAATTTCCAGCAAAGCATGAATTGATCACAGCTTGGAGAATGACTGAATCAGTTTCTTTTGTGAGGATGGTCGAGGTGGAATGCCATGTTATCAGAAGCCAAACCATGTGATGTCTGCATGAAGAGATGTGGTTAGAGCAATGGAGAGCCATCTAAAATATGCACTGTTGAGTAGACACTGGTACACTTGAGGGGACCCGAGTGCAGGTAAGCTGGAATCATAGAAAATTCTAGTAGAATAATGAGCTGTCTCTGCTTAATAAATGTAATCAAGAAACGGTGTTGTGAACAATGGGACAATGTTTGCCTGTGCAAAAACTGAGTTGTACACCTTTGTTTAGACAGATGGAGCCATGTTTCTGGTATTTATGTGAATAATAACAGCCCTCTGTTGTTACTAGTACTGACTACTTTGTTTATGATTTAGTTAGTATGCATTTGTGTAGTTATTCTGAAGTGAGAATATGGTAAATAATTAGAATACTTTTGTTTTGCTATACCATCAGTTAATAACAACATAAAAAATGTGCTCTAATTGATAACAATTATAATATGAGCATATGAACTCATCACAAAACTGGGCATGTGAGCAAACTGATAATTAGGTACATAAATCAGAGAAAGGCAGTTCAGCAGTACAAAAAGAGGTGTGCAAACCAATATTCGCTACTAATAGATGCACACTGTGATATGACCTAAGATTGAATAGGAGTTGTTACATTGTGGTACATCACATTGTAGTGTTTTATATTGCAGTTTTTACCATGTATTCCTTTATATTGCTATGTAATATATCTCTATGTAATTTACCTTTACTACTTTGGGGTCGATTCCGATTCCGTTTGTAAAGTGAACCGACCGACACGTCCCGGGATAAAGTACCGACCGACACGTCTCGCCGCCGTACGACCCGCGCAGTACGATGGAAAGCCTGTGAATTCCAACCGACTCTCCCGAATATGAACCGGACGACGGAGCCGTACGGAAAAATAGCCTCCGGCCACAAAAAGCCCTCGAGCAGTACCGTCCGACACGTACCCGGAACGGAGCCGAGCGACACGTACCCGTGACGTACGAGTTGCAAAGTACGATGCCATACGTGGGAAACAAGAACGACTCGCATGGAGCACAAGCCGCACGACCGACACGCACACGATACAAACACTCAAACCAACGGACTCCGCCCGCGACCGACTCGAACTCCCGCGAGCGAAACGAACGCCCACGACCGAGTCGAACGCCCATTGACCGAGTCGCACACGACATACACAACACAGCATAACAACAGCGTGAAAGGCTCGGAGAAGCCTGTACAACTCACCAGCAGCGTCCGGCACGGTCAGAAGAACATCTTGTACACACACACAAACAACAGCTGACCAAACACAAAAAAAGGACCAAACAAGCACTGACAACGAAAATATATAAAAAAAAAATCAATTAAGAGAGACACACCCACAACTCAACATATTTAAAGGCCACCAATCACTCCCATAAGCCATTGCCATTTCCTGAGAACCTCCACACACACAACTCTGCTGACACACACCATTGCCATCTCACCAACAGCATTCACACACACACACCCACAAACCTCACTTGCACCCTCACACACACACACACCAATCACCACCACCACCACCCCACCACGACCCCAAACCCCCCCCATCCACCCCACCCTCACCACCAACACCACCCCCCACTACCCCAAACCCCCCATCCACTCACCCCTCACCATCACCAACCCACCCCCCCACCCCCCAACACCACAACCACAACTCCCCCATCCACCCCCTCACCACTACCACCACCACCACCACCACCACCACCCCCAACACCAGTACCCCAACCCCCCCATCCACCCCACTCACCACTACTACCACCACCACCACCACCACCACCCCCCACCCCCCAACACCACTACCACAACTCCCCCATCCACCCCCTCACCACTACCACCCCCACCACCCCCACCCCAACACCACTACCCCAACTCCCACATCCACCCCCTCACCACAACCACCACCCCCACCACCAACCCACCACCCTCGACACCACCACCACCATGCCCCCCAAGAAGAATCCAAAGTTCACAGATAGTGAGTTGACAGTGTTGGTAGATGAAATCATCAGAGTAGAGCCACATTTGTTTGGCACATTGGTACAGAAGACCCCCATGTCCCAGAAGGCCAAGATGTGGGAGAGAATCGTCAACAAGGTGAACGCACAAGCACCTTGTTTGCGCACAAAGGACGACTGCCAGAACAGGTGGTATGACGTGCGCAGGAGGGTCAAGAAGCTGCTGGAGAAGGACCATAAGCTCAGCAAGCACACCGGCAGCGGCCCCCTGCCAAACCCGTTTACTTCCGGTCCTGGGAGGAGAAGGTGCAGGCCATCTTACCACCGGAGAGCATACATGGTCTGACTGACATCCCAGAGCCTGGTGAGTACACAAATAAGAGACTCAAGATTGTGGGGCCATGTACACATGTCACCGTCAAGGGGACAGGCAAAACAACTTCCGTCAACAAAGCCACAGTAACACAAACAAAGTCATCCCTACAGCCATATGCCTGGCACAGCAACACAACACCTGCTATCTCATACCAACATTGAACTATGTCATCACGTGTACAAACTTAGCAAAAATCAGAGCAACTCAGTGCCACAAAACCCCAACAGACACTGCCACACAGTCTGCCACCACTGTCACACCACCTCACAGGGAACCTGACCCACAGGAAGGAAGCTCGGGGATGTTGGGGAAGTCAGTGTAGCCAAAAGCATGATGGGAGTTGTAGTCACAACCAATAGTCCCCCTCACAAATGGACCAACAACACCACTTCGAACCATGCGCACCTCACAGGCAGTGGAAATGTACCCTCAAGATGGCTGACACTGGGTCCTGCTGTGGGGAGCACAAGGCCCTGATGGGCTATGTGCACATACCAAATGCAGGACCCTGATGCCTGACATCCTGAAAGTCAACTGCCACTCCCTGCAAGGGAAGCATACACAATAGTGGCCCATCTGGCCATGGAGGGAGAAGCACTGCCAGCTCTGACCATGCCCACCACCATGTGCTGTCACACACCCCTCAACACAAACTCCACACAACTCACCTGGGAGAAGGCATTTACCCACACTTCATGCAAACAACACCCAAGACCCACCATACTGGCTACTGCTGTGTGACGTACAGGGACTGTTGCCACTTGTGTACAACCACCACTACACCACTGACTCACAACCTCAACATCAACCCACACTCACCGACATTGAAGCATGTCTCTGTGTGAATTGCCTGGCCCCTGGGGGAGGAGGAGGTACTGCAATGACACAGAAAACCAATGAGGCAGCTGCAAATCACATCTATCCAGCAAAACTAACAGCAGCCCTGGGAACACACACTGCCAAACCAAAGAGCAGGGCAAGATGGCTGACACATGGATACAATGTATGAGTAGGCTGCTAGTCACACACACGCATCGACCAACCCAATCACAGTCACACTGCCAGCTATTGCAAATGTACCTTTGCACTCAACTTCCGGGGATGCAGTGTCCCAGGGACCCCCTCTGGCCTGGACAGGTAGGCGCGGATTGTAGTTGACAAGTGCAGAAATGCAGACCTACCACAGAGATCCAAACACACATCAACTCACATACACAGCAGTGACAGGGGACACCTGACTGACTACAATGGACCTACCAACATCCCTCACACTGTAGCATGCTGACATACACTCAAACACCCGCTGTCAGCCACATGAAACGCAGACATTGTCCAGTATTGTAGGCATCATCCACACCACACAGCACTCACTGACATGGACACTGGGGACACAAGGACTAACATGGGCTGCACTGGAGCAGGCATGCAAGTCACAGCTGAAGCAACCGAACACACACCTCTGGTCACGACTCTAGTAAAGAAAGACAGCCGCAGCGAACAGTCCATACCACCATGGAGGACATTGACATCACAAAGCATGTGTGCAAACACAAAACTCACACACAACTCCATTAGCAACAGTGACACCATCACCTGTGTGAAATGGGACTGGGGACACAGACAACACAGAAGAGAACATCAGGACAACCCGGGCATGCTGGACTGTGACCAGGTTGTGCAGACACACTAATGTGATGCACATTGACTGACACAAACTGGCATCACACATGCCCCAAACAGAGATCCCAAACTAGGTGCCTTTGCAAGGATGCCAGCGTCAAAGCACAAATGTTGACAGGGATGAAACACCTGTGTCAGGCATGTGTCAGCACCAGTGCAGGAATGGCACAGTACAATCCAGCGTGCAATTAAGATGCCAGGCAGGCAGACAGCTAGACTTGACAACCAAAGTGCCTCAGGGTGTCAGGTGAATGCACCACACTAATGGAAATCTCCCGCAGTGACAAAGTAGGATGATGCAATGGACAGGCATGCAACACCAACCACAGTGGCCAATGTCATGTGTATGAACCATTGATGTCCATGAATACATCACTAACATTGTGTCTTCCTTCCAAACACAGGGGCAGATGTGGACTCAACCACAGACGAGGAAGAGTCCCAGTCCCAGGCTCCGGTGGACCCACCTGGCTCCGGTGGCGCACAGTCTCACACCTCGTCGGACGACACCCAAGCTGGCCCCTCTGGTCTCGGCCCTCATGCAGCCCCTCGGCAACATTCACCTGCCCCCTTGAAACCACCCCTGCAACTGCTGATACACCGCAAGCCACCCCTGCCAACACGGACAGACCCACCGAACCATCAGACGGCACAGAGTCACAGGGCACCAGGGCACCTGACAACAGCAACAACATCCAAGGTCCCTCTGTGACACCTGTGCGGAACACCACAGGTGCTGGCCGTGTGGCGAGGGGTGGTGGGAGGGGTGGGAGGCCGAGCAGAGGCTCCACTGAGGGTGCGGGTCTGCAGGATGATACCCACCTGGAACGCATCATGGATGCGTACCAGGAGAGCACCGGAGGGTTCAGCCAGGTAGTGGGGATCCTCACGGACATCAAAGAACAGCAGGCTGCCCACCATGCCCTCTTGGACTCCCACATGTCCCGTGTTGAAACACACCTGTCAAATATGGAGTCCAAGTGGGATACCATGGAAGATATAGCAGTGGTGCACCGGGAAATGTTGACCTGCCTCCGCCAGATCAGCACCAACTTGAGCCCACCTCCCTGTGCGACGACTACATCTCGGGCAACAACATCTGCCACTGCCACAGGGAGTGAGGGGGGGTCTGGTGGAAGCCCCTGTGCACGGCAGCAGCCTGCAGGTGAGGCTCCCCCTGAGAAGAAAAAGAGGGGTCGTCCAGTGAGGAACAAGTGAGACGAAGATGCCCATGCACATCCCCCAGGAAACTAACACCTGTTCTGGACAGTGACCTTTGTGTGCAAACCGTTCACCTTGTTGTACGACATCGTACTCCCCCACATGACATGGAGGGTCTGAGTTGGAACAATGTGCTTAATGACTGTGGACTGTACTCTAGACATTTCATCTACCAACACTCCTAACTTGTTATCTGTGAACTTTGGATTCTAAAGCCAACGGACAACACTCCCAATCCTGAGCACCATCCCCACTTATGTGCTAATAAATTCACCTAAACACAAGACGTGACTCTGTGGTGATTGAGAGGTTGCCAGTGGCATGTAGATATGGATGTGCTGAAGAACACTGTGCATGCAAACCTGTACTGTGATGAGTACACTGTCATGTCAGTCAGGCCAATGTGCCACATATGTGGGAGACACACCACCAGGTCTACTTTACACATGCCCACCACGTCCAACCAATTCATTGCCAACATAAATGTTGACAAGCAAGCCTGTGGTATGCACAAACTACACAGCCAACCTGAGTCAGTGGTGACAGGCCCACAAGTGCAGTACGTCAATGTCAGTCTGATGTGTAGGCACAAGCAACACACATCAGAAGGTGCAGCACAGTTTATTGTCAGGCAATTGCCACATGTCCCTTATTACACACATGCAAGCTAGCAACACCTGACAGTGGGCACACGGTCACCAAGTGGATAACTACGGAAGTCGGGACACTAACGACTCCATCCTGGCAGTGGAGCATGGGCATCAGGGGTCTCTGTACACCAAACAACAGCCACAGTACCCTGTGAAGGACAGACAGAAACACAATTGTTAACACTGCATGACGCCATACAACTGCAACACACATGGCAAACACAAATCACAGACTACACCACCCCAAAATACTAATCATCACACAACTGGTGGGGAGTACAGGTAAACTGGATGGACACATCAATGCAGGCATCCACACAAGTAGCACACAGCCACACGCAAGGTGCACCACACACACAAAACATGCACACACAACACATTTACAACACATCACTGTATACTCACATTCAGGAGAAGAAGTTGTTGATGAGCTGTGTGCGGACATCCTCCGCAGCCTCATCATCGCTACTGGCATCCTGGCCCAGGCCAGGATCCTCCACAGGTGGCGGGTGTTGGTCATTGTCATCCTGGATGAGGGGCAACTCCCTTCGCACTGCCAGATTGTGCAGCATGCATGCTACGATGATGATCCGGCACACCTTAGCAGGGGCATACGGGAGGGCACCTCCTGTCTTGTCTAAACACCTGAAGCGGCTCTTCAGGAGTCCAAATGTCCGCTCTATCACCCTCCTGGTACGACCATGTGCCTGGTTGTAGCGCATCTCGGCTGGTGTCACAGGGTTCCTCAGGGGTGTCAGCAACCATGGCATGTTGGGATATCCAGAGTCACCTACATACAGACACATGCACATTAGAGGAGTTGGAGAAAAACAGGTAGCACACAATTGGCAGGCACACACAATGAGGAAAAGTCAGTACACACCAACAAGCCAGGCACGTAGATTCTGCATCCGTGACATCAGTCTAGGGACACGACTACTCCTCATCACATAGGCATCATGCGCAGACCCAGGGAAACGGGCACACACATGGGAGATTGTCATGTCCGCCAAACAAACCACCAGAGCATTGATGGAGTGGAAATGCTTGCGGTTCCTGTATGGCAGCTCATGTGCCTGTGGTGGCACCAAAGCCACATGTGTCCCGTCAATGGAGCCTATGACATTTGGCATCCTCCCCAGGGCATAGAAGTCACCCTTTATGTCTGCAAGTCATTGGGGTGTGGGGAAATAGATGTACAGGTCCAGGAAATGTAACATGGCCTCCAACACATCCCGAAGCACCCGACTGAACATTGTCTGCGACATCCCTCCACCAGAAGACACAGTGTACTGGAAGGTACCCGTCGCAAAGAAATGAAGGGCTGCCATCACCTTCACCTTGGGGGTCAGTGCCGCCGGGTATGGCCGGCCAGGTTGCAGGTGTGGGCCCAACTGCCCTGCCAACTCCTCAATCACTGCCCTGGTGAAACGGTACTTTCTGATGGACTCACGTTCCACCATCATTGCCAGGTCCGGGAATGGCCTAGGTACATTTGGGGCCCTGCAGTACAGACAGAAACAAAGGATGAAGGCACACCCTCCAGCAATGTCACAAAGCCACAGCAACACAGCCCATCATAAACAAACACATAACACAATGAGCTGAGGTGGTTGCCACAGGTTACAGACACTAATGTCCCATACATGGCATCAACGCACATTGAAGCCCAAGATGTGCACATGACAGGGCCCCTGTTGTGCCATGACAAAGCAATGGGCCCTAGCACAGTACATCTGCCCTGTTGCCACCTACCACACAAAGCCCACAGTGACTAGTGAGGACAGATATTTTCTCCACATCACAGCTCCCTGACTGACAGTTACACAGGCATGATGTGACATATCGTTGACATTACACACAACAAGCATGTTAGCCACAGTCCATGTGCCCTGTCGCCACAAGTGGACATATGTAGGTGTCTGTGCCACCCCCACACAACAACACTGTGCATGTACAAACCAATGTGATGTGTGGATCAGCTCACATTGGATCACACCACATGCACACAGATAGTGTATGGACATCACAATGTCGACACTGGTTCACCCTGCGTTGAAGCTACTAACACTGATGAGACAGGGTACATGTGACACGACACACGCGCACATCCTGGCTGGGACTGTGTCCATTGCCAATGTCCTGTACTGCATTGCTGCACCCCCTGTGGCAATGGGCACACCACACATGTATGTGTCCACCCACATCCGGGTCCAGCCTGGGAGTGCTTGTCAACAAGTGGCACACGACCAAACACATCCTGTGCCCCCAGACACACACATAAGAGGCAGCCATACATGACTGGGGACACACTGTGGCACAGGCAGTGGTGCCATTGGTGTGCCCCATAGTCCCTAGCTAGTGACAGAGGATGTCATCTGTCAGGAATTGACAGCAAGGCTGACCGATACGTTCAATGTCCCCAAAACCCAAATAACTTGTTCGGACCGAGCCGTGCGCATGTCAGGGACATACATTGCAATGGCGACGGACGCGTGTGACGCGTCGGTCGTGTATGACCGAGCCGCGCGCATGTCAGGGACACACATTGCAATGGCGACGGACGCGTGTGACGCGTCGGTCATGTATGACCGAGCCGCGCGCATGTCAGGGACACACATTGCAATGGCGACGGACGCGTGTGACGCGTCGGTCGTGTATGACCGAGCCGCGCGCATGTCAGGGACACCCATTGCAATGGCGACGGACGCGTGTGACGCGTCGGTCGTGTATGACCGAGCCGCGCGCATGTCAGGGACACACATTGCAATGGCGACGGACGCGTGTGACGCGTCCGTCGTGTATGGCCGAGCCGCGCGCACGTCTTGCCCATTGAATCTGATGGAGACGGGTGTGTGTTGCCATTCAAAATCCGCGTAGTACAGTCATTTGCCGGGCCCTGCACCCTCATTGGCCATGAGCTGTCATGGTGATGGACGCGGATCTGAAATTTGAACGAGGCGTGTGCAGGAAATTCAGTTGGAGTCGTACAACATTGTTGCAATTGCCAGTGTGTCATGGAGGTGATGTTTTAAATGATGCTGAAGGCGTGTACGAGTCGTGCTATCCCATGGATTGGCCAAATTCATAGGATGCAAGCTTTTGGACCTATCCCTTTGTACCCCAGGGCAGACATGCCTCCACAGCACAGATATAAGGCTGCCTGGCCCCCAGAGAACCCACTTGCCTGCACCACATGCTACTGGAGCACATCAAGATCATCACTGCTGCTGTCTCTGCTTCCTTTGGCTTCAATGATGGCACGTGCTGTGGAGAGGGCCCCAGCCTTCAGTGAGGAGGAGAACCAGGCCCTGCTGGACGGGCTCCTGCCGCAGTACACCAAGCTCTATGGGAAACCAGGGGAGCAGGTGAGTGTGCTGTCCACTGCTTTGCTAATTGTGCTACTGGTCTGACCAGCAGCAGCATTAGTGTGTACACCAGTGGCTTGGTTGCCCACTGACTACTGCTCTTGCCACAAATGGGGCACCCACATGTACTGCACAGTTGCAGTGCAGTGCAAGGTGTATTGTCACTAGGTCCCCTTCCCAGGCCATGTCTCAAAGCTGTGAGTGCTGGACACCGGTCCCTCAACCATAGTTGCACCACCTGTGTACCTCATTAGCCTTGCTGATGCCCACATGTGTGACTGCCTGTGTGTTGCACTAATATGTTGCCAGTGTAGTAATGTCCTCTGCACTTTGTCATCCTCACAGGTTGCTGCCCAGAAGAAGCATGATATCTGGAGGAGCATCGTCCGGGCGGTGAGATCCGTGGGGGTCTACAGGCGCAGGATCCGCAACTGCCAGAAGAGGTGGCAGGACCTTCGGGGCTGGACCCGGAGGATCGCACGGGTCCAGCTGAAGCTGTCGCCTCCACGCAGGAGGGGCGGACACCGGACCCTGACCCCCCACATGCTCCGGATCCTGGCGGTGGTCTTCCCGGACCTGGATGGGCAGCTGAAGGCCAGACAGCAGCAAGGAGGGGGTGAGTACATGACTGCACTGTGTGCTGTGTCTGACATGCTATGTGCCCCCTCTGGCCTGGTAACACCTCAACAGTACATTGTTCAGTTAGTCCAGGACCCATGTCCCTCTCTGGTGACTTGCCCCCTTCTCATCTGTTTGCCAGGTGTTGCTGTTTCTGTCTGGGCATAGTGTCACGTGGGAACTGTGCCCTTACATGTGAAGGTGCATGGGATGTGGGCCAGCATTGCTTCAGGGGACTCAGTGTTGTGCTTCAAGGGTGGGACCATTGTACAGTACATGCCAGGGTCCTGGTATTTATCTGCATGTACTCCTGTCATGTGGCCAATTGACAGCTCGGGCTCACCACATGTGCCTGGGGCATTCGGCACACACCCATGCTGCTGGTTGGGTAAACTGTTGGGGCCTCTGGAGCATGTACCTCAAGTGTGTCACATATGCACAGCCACCTGCCTACTGTCCATGGCTATCACCTGTTCCACGTGGAGCAGGACAGTCATGGCTAGTCCAGGGCATGCTACAGTCTGTACTCCCACTCCCGTGTCTCGGTTGGCACTTTGTGCCAGGTGAACAGTTCCCTCAGGTGTCTGCCCCTGTGTCATTGTGCTGTGGCACCGTTGTCAGGCCCACTGGTGTGTACATGGGTTTGGGGTCAGCATGCAATCTGAGATGTGCCCATGTGAGACAATACCTCTGTGACATGTATGGATGTGATGACTTGACCGTGCACAATGGTGCCTGCAACCGGGTAGTTCCAGCAGCTGGGTGTCATTCACAGCAGAGTGCGAGTTGCTCAGCTTCAGAGTGCCCTGCCCCATGTCTCTCATGCGTCCAATGGATCTGGGGTGGGCACATCAGAATCCAGACGCTGTTGTTACTGTGGATGGTAATGTGTAGTTGTCAGCTGCAGAGTTTGCAGGCCCCATGTCTTGGGAATGTGACACAGTGGTGACAGTTGTTGTAGGGCTGCCCTGCCCCCTGTGACTGGAGACTGTGATGTATGATCTCACAGGCATGGCTGAGCCATGGGACTACACTACCTAGGGGTGATCCAGCAGGAGTGTGTCATGTGCAACATGCACTCCATTGTGCCAAGGTATGCAGGACTTGCGGGGATCAGGATGTCTGGTGCATGTACTCAGCCCCAGCCTCTCAGATGCAACACTGGCCATCCCTACGTCCAGGCAAATGTACAGGTCCATTGTCAGCAGATGTGATGTGTGCATGTTGACAGACCACTACGTATTTTCAGGTCTTGTCAAGTGATGGGTAGGTGGTGCATGTGTCTGCAGTGGGGTGTAGGGATCCTACATACGCAAGACAGATGGGTGCAAGGGCAGGAGGGATGTGAATGCCATGCTTGACTCTCAGACTAACCATTGGCCTATGCAAATCTTTGTGAGCACTCCTAGCAAAGTTCAACTGATTGATGCCCGCACTTGGCCACTGATGTGCTGTACTTTCTGTGGTGTGTGTGGTCAGTGCAGATGACTAATGTGTTTTTCATTCTATTTTCCCTGTGCAGATACAGACACGGACACAGAGGGAGATCGCTCCACGGACCAGGGGGAGCCAGAGAGCCAGACTGGGTCGGAATTTGAGGAGTCGGAGGGACCCAGTGGCACGGAGGGGAGTGAGTCTGTGGGCTCCTCGGCAAACACCACCGCAGCTGAGGACCACAGCAGCAGTGACGGGGACTTCCTTGTGGAGGCGGGTGGCAGCAGCCACCATCCAACACCTGTTGAGGTTGTCCCCGCCCCCACCATCACTGCCCTCCCCATGGATCCCACATCTAAGGTCCGTGGAGGCGCCCGTGTTCATGGGCATGTCTCCTTCCAGTCAGGCACCGCACCCCCTACCCCTGTGTCCCCTGCAGCCCTGAGTGAGGAGTCTGTCGACCTGCTGCGGCAGATCCATGTGGGGCAGTCATCCATGCTGCGTGTCTTCCATGTGCACACAGGTCTGTTGAACCAGCTGGTGTCGTACATGGAGGACATGTCATCATCCATGTCTGCCCTACAGAGGACCAGTCAGGGCATGGCCTCCTCACTGACGGCAGCAGTGTCCCTCCTCCAGCAGTCCCTCCCCCCTCCTGCCCCTGCCCCATCCCCTACTCCCAGCACCCTACCTGTCCAACTCACACACACACCTGCACCATCATTGCACACAACAGACCCAGGCACTACACACACCCCAAGCCAAAGTCTAAACATGCACGCACGCATACTCAGGGGACTGAAAATACACTCACCGGGGATGGGTCAGACACACACACACATGCATCCATAGGCACTCCGCAGTCCTCCGATGCCTCACCCTCCACAGCCCCTTCCACGGCCCCTTCCACTGCCTCAACTGCATCCCCAGCTGCAAAGAGGCTCTTCCTGGTCGACCTCGGACTCTTCCCCACTGATCCATCCACACCAGCACACAAGGGGAAGAGGGGGTCCGGCCACACAGAGGGGGTGTCCCTCGCCCCCAGACACCCTCCCCCAGGCGCAGGCAGGCTGAGACACCACGCCGCAGGTCCCCCGCACACAGAAGAGCAAGACCCCACCACCGGCCCAACACTCCACCAGACAGTCTCCACCCGCCATCCCCCAGGCTCCCACTCCACAGGTCCCACCACCACACCCTGCCCCAGGTTCACCCACCCACCGCTACCGCATCCCCAAGATGCTCAGGCCTTCCCCACCTGCCTCTTGCTCTTCCAGCACCCCACACCCCACTCAGCCTGTGTGTGGCACTGCTGTGGAGGGCGTGCCCTCCCCCTCCGTCCTGCCCACATCACCGGATCCACTTCATGCTCCCCTGGGGATGGGCACTGCAGTGCATTCTCTGCCCTCCCGGTCTGACTTGGGCACTGCAGTGGGTTCCGTGTCCACTCCCTCTGACCTGCCCACTGCAGTTGTGCCGGCACCCACTGCTCCTGACTTGTGCCCCCCAGTTGTGCTGGCACCCACTGATCCTGACTTGTGCCCCCCAGTTGTGCCGGCACCCACTGATCCTGACGTGCCCCCAGTTGTGCCGGCACCCACTGCTCCTGACTTGTGCCCCCAGTTGTGCCGGCACCCACTGATCCTGACTTGTGCCCCCAAGTCGTGCCGGCACCCACCCTGTCAGACTCCTCCGCTGCAGCTGCCGCTCCTGCACCCACCAGCCCTTCCCTGCCTGTTTCTGTAGACCCATGATCCTGTACCTGCGGTGCCTGGCTGGCCTCTATGTATGCCCCTCCCAGGGGTATGTCCCCTTCCGTTGGCAGTGCAGGCATGCCAAATGTGGCATTTGGACACTTGACCCTGTTGGGTCTGTTTATGGACTGGCCATAGGCCTTCATGTTTTTCTTCTTGATTTTCCATTTCACAAATAACTCGGCTGAATAAAAGCTCCTTTTTGTTCACTAGTGGTTTTGCTTCAGATGTACATGATGTTGTTGATACTTGACATGCCCTTGCTCCAGTGATGGTGTATTCCATGGCTGGGAAATGTAGTGTCACTGTGCTGGAGACCATGTGGCCCATGGGGGGTATGTCCTGTTGGGGTGTGTATCCATGTCATCCTTTGCAGAAATCCGACGGGGTCATGATTATGGTCTTTGGAAATGTGTTATCTATCTTTTGTTAGCAATGTCTCATCAGTGTCTTACACACATGCACACCTGTTGGCCTTAGCATGGTTCAATTGGCCCATTTCACTGACTGTGTGGCCATCTCCAATGGACATGCAAGTGTATGCATCTATGTGGATGGACTCATCTGTGTCCTCAGTGCTACTTCATCTACATGTGTGTTGACTCTGTGCAGTTGACTCAGGGGACCCTCCCGTGCCCAGGCTGCTGTTACCAGGGCCACCAATGTGTGGTATATGTTAGCTGTGTGACAAAGTATACTGCTGACATGCTGGTGGCCTGCATGGACAACATATGGCACAGCTTTCCTTCCACAGGAGTGGAGTCCCCTCATGTCACTGTGCTGATGGGGTTGAGACCCCATTGGCACAGTGCTCTACATATGCTGCATGTGTGATCCCCACACTCACCTTCATGTCACTGTGCTGATTGGGGTTGAGACCCCATTGGCACAGTGCTCTACATATGCTGCATGTGTGATCCCCACACTCACCTTCATGTCACTGTGCTGATGGGGGTTGAGACCCCATTGGCACAGTGCTCTATATATGCTGCATGTGTGATCCCCACACTTACCTTCATGTCACTGTGCTGATGGGGGTTGAGACCCCATTGGCACAGTGCTCTACATATGCTGCATGTGTGATCCCCACACTTACCTTCATGTCACTGTGCTGATGGGGGTTGAGACCCCATTGGCACAGTGCTCTATATATGCTGCATGTGATCCCCACACTTACCTTCATGTCACTGTGCTGATGGGGGTTGAGACCCCATTGGCACAGTGCTCTACATATGCTGCATGTGTGATCCCCACACTTACCTTCATGTCACTGTGCTGATGGGGGTTGAGACCCCATTGGCACAGTGCTCTACATATGCTGCATGTGTGATCCCCACACTTACCTTCATGTCACTGTGCTGATGGGGGTTGAGACCCCATTAGCACAGTGCTCTACATATGCTGCTGTTTAGTACCACACAGTTACCTTTTGTACACTCAAGTGATGGGTGTTGAGGACATTACTGCAGTGCTCATGTGAGGCTTGGCTTGTGTTAGCCACACTATGGTATTGCAGACACGTGTTGTGAGTTACATTGTGTGTACATGGTCATGTTCACTGTGGTGGGTATTGTACACAGACTACATGTTGTGGTCATGAGGTTGTTGTGGATATCCTTTGGTTTGTAGTCCTTATGTTGGGGTATGGGGTATGTGTTACACATCACCCATCCTATGTGTGTGGGCATTGGTAGTGGTACTCACACAGTTCACTATTGGTGGTGGTGACAGGCAAGAGGCCCCCTATGGGTGGGGGTGTGAGTAGTCCCAGCCAAGAGGCCCACTATGGGTGGGGGTGGGAGTGGTGACAGGCAAGAGGCCCCCTATGGGTGGGGGTGTGAGTAGTCCCAGGCAAGAGGCCCCCTATGGGTGGGGGTGGAAGTGGTGACAGGCAAGAGGCCCCCTATGGGTGGGGGTGGAAGTGGTGACAGGCAAGAGGCCCCCTATGGGTGGGGGTGTGAGTAGTCCCAGCCAAGAGGCCCCCTATGGGTGGGGGTGTGATTGGTGACAGGCAAGAGGCCCCCTATGGGTGGGGGTGTGAGTAGTCCCAGCTAAGAGGCCCCCTATGGGTGGGGGTGGAAGTGGTGACAGGCAAGAGGCCCCCTATAGGTGGGGGTGTGAGTAGTCCCAGCCAAGAGGCCCCCTATGGGTGGGGGTGTGAGTGGTGACAGGCAAGAGGCCCCCTATGGGTGGGGGTGTGAGTAGTCCCAGCCAAGAGGCCCCTATGGGTGGGGGTGGAAGTGGTGACAGGCAAGAGGCCCCCTATGGGTGGGGGTGTGAGTAGTCCCAGCCAAGAGGCCCCCTATGGGTGGGGGTGTGAGTAGTCCCAGCCAAGAGGCCCCCTATGGGTGGGGGTGTGAGTGGTGACAGGCAAGAGGCCCCCTATGGGTGGGGGTGAGAGTAGTCCCAGCCAAGGGGCCCCCTATGGGTGGGGGTGATGGGCAAGGGGGGGCCTGGGTGTTTGTCACAGGTTTACTGGTACGTGTTGGCTGTTTGTTTGGGGGTGGTGTCTCTTACCGTCTCCGTCGTTGGCGTCTGTTCCGGATCAGTCCATGGATGTAGAGGATCGGTATGGCCTGTGCGATGGGATTCATGTCGACACTGTCTCGTCTGCACTGGTCGTTGGTTCGCTTCGTCCCAGTTGCAGGCTTGTACGTCTCGTGTCCGGGGATCGTGTTGTGGCGCGAATCGTTCCTTTCATGCAGCTTTTCCGGATGCTGTGACGTGCCGTACGTGTCGACTCGCTCGGCGCATAGGAAGTGCGCATCGTACTTGTCCGGCCGGAAACAGCTCTGACCTAGCCCCCGTGCGAGTCGATTCTGCGTTTACGGGACCGGGTCGTAGGGTGAATTGAGTATTTATTTGGCGAGTTCGTGTCGGTCGAGTTCTCAGCACATGCACGCATCGTACTTGATCGGCAGGACTGACCGGCTCCCGGGACGGGTTGGTCGGGAGGTAAGCGTCTGGACGGCTCTTTTTGAGCTGTCCGACCCGAATCGGAATCGGCCCCAAAGCAGTTACTTTGCATTTTTTTTACTTCATGCTTTTTAAAATACTTTCCATGGGACTCTTACTCTTAAAAAGGTGTCCTGTGTATTTCTACATTGAAAAAGGTATTTTTAACACATTTCTAAAGTTTAATTTTTAACAAAAGGGGTGATTCAAATAAGGATTTAAGAGTTTATGTCCCAAACTAAGGTGGTCACCATTATATACGAATGTTCCTTGTTCTCAAACATATTTTTTCTGATGCACACAGAAAAATAACATTCAGTTAGGGCCTCAAACTACAATCTCAATTGATTTCATGACAGGTTTTTGTGAAAAAAACTGTGAAGTACCTAAGAACATATATGAAACCCCATCCACCATTTTCTATTCACTTTTGTGGTGGTCTCTGCACTGAAAGGTAGCCACTTGATGAACAGAACAGCTTTAATGCCACAGTGCCATCTACCTAGTAAACTGAATAAGTGCATTTACATATTTATAATGGTATTAATATCAATTACTATTATTAAAAATATATTAGTTCAATTTTACAGTCTTCTCTGTATTTGATATTCTATGATACTAAGTCAATCCTCTCAGGAGAATCAAAAAGCACTTCAAACAACAACATAAATATATCTAGAATTGACCGCACTTAACATAATATAACATGTGTATTTGTAAAGCGCACGTTCACCCCTAATGGGGTATCTTGGCTCTGAATAACAGATGTTTCTTGTTACCCAACTCAATGGTACTCACTTTATCGACCTCATATGGATGAAAGACTGAGTGGACCCGAGACCCGAGTCGACTTGAAAACTAAAAAGAAGAAACCATCACTTATCCAAGCCAATAAATAATATTTTCAGGTTTTTAAAATTCTACTTCCTATTCTCAAAAATAAAAAAATTATTACTGCAAAAACATTTCTTTCCACAGGTGTAATATGGTAAATACATTTAAGTACTTTTAGCTTATGAAATTAGAACCAAAACTACAACACATTGTCTCAATAACACATTTTTTAACAGGTAGAGCAACTTTAAAAAAATAAAACCTAAATACTATTATTTTAAATTTACCTTCAAGAGATTAAAAAATATACTGACAAAGATTAAAAACTGATGAAAAACATTGTTCATTTTGTGCAATTGAAGACAATGCTCGCAATCAAAGCTCATAGTCTTTCCCAATTGAACACTGAATAATAAGGTAAAATCTCAAACCTAAGAATGGAAAATATTGCCCTAGCCAAGTATATCATTCTCAAATGAACAAATAGGCTACCCCACCTTATGGAATACCTTTTTTACATGGAAAGGCATACTGAATGCAGTACTCACTGGAAATGTGTGAACTACTTCTGCAGACATTGTATAGACAAAGCAGCTACTCTGTGGGCTTATGTGTAAAGTACATCAGAGCACTCTGCCTCTGCTTTAGACGTGATGTTCAGAGAACAGTTACAAATTTAAAGAACATTGCAAGAAGTTCTGCTGAGCCCTGAGGTTCTAGCCTCAGGAAGGTGACCCAAAATGTCCCTTAACATGTTACTTGACAAATGCCTAACATTTCTAACATAAAATGCATTATTAACAGGTAAGGGGAAGTAGGTAGAGATTCTCCTTTACAAGAAGACTACCTTTGATATTAACACTCCTGAACACCTTAAAGTAACATTCAGTAATGATCATTTTCCTTCTGTATGACAATCCAGATTCAAAAAAATGCCTATTAATCCTTTAAACTCAGCACAACCTCTTGAAAGAAGAGATATTTGGATAATAGATAAGAATTTCAAAGCTTGTTCCTGTCCATTTACCCAAAAGCAAACCATGCACAGTAAAATGAACAATACTAACATGCCACTGGTGCATGGAATACTGCCTGACAAATCATATTCAGAATTTATGCCTGTAATTAAAAAAGCAAACAGAAAAGTGACTTGGAAATACATAGGTGATTTTAAAGTGGCTATGTTTAATTTTTAAAACAAAACTGTTCACCATTTCAAATTTAGGGAGGTGGTTTCACTTTTCCCCGGGCTATTTGGTATAAGATACAAAAACATCCCTATTTGAAGTGCATATGTTAGACAGTTAAGTTTCAATTTGAGGCAAAAAAAATGCAGCCTTAGCTTTTGTACCTCCTGATCAAGTAGATGAGCATTTTACTGCAATTTTTCAAAGTGGCTAGTTTTCTAACAACAAAGAGAAATTGGTGCCACAACTATATATTTCTGAAGAGACAAGAATTGGCTCTCAAAGTAAGTCAGGTTGAAGGATGTTGATATATTATATCATTGAATGGTGGAACTGCTACATGAAGTGCTTAGAAGAAGTCCAAAAACAATGCCCTTGCTTCATCAGTTTGCAAAGCACACCCTAATTTTAAAAAGGTTTGGGAATTTTTTAAAAGGAATAAAGTTATAAAGAAATGAGAGAAGAACACTCTTTAGCAGGTAGCCTTCAACCAAAACAAACGTTTCTAAAATAACAAAAGAAATTAATGAAAGACCACTATCATGAATATAGTGATTTGAAATGTATGAAGGTGTAGACTGCCTGGAAAATATAGCATCATTCTACATTATTAACATATATTTTCACCATATTCTACAAAATTAAAATTTTCTACCAACTTAATAGCCGAAGACCCTTACCTGAAAACCCCTACTGGGAAATCAGAAAACTGTAAACATACTGGAATCATGCCACAGTGTAATATAATAGCACAAAGGTATGTGAAACCTTAAAAAATACACATACATTTAGCAGTTTTCTGTCTTTTAAACGATGGGGGGTAATATTACATCCTGCCTCAATTCCATTATTGTTCAAATGAGTTCAAAGCAAGTAAATCCACAATCCAAGATGAAACCATACAAAATGCTTCAGGATGGAATACCGAGAAAATAAAGAGATGAAATAGTTAAGAAAGAAGAGTACTGTCTGAGGGGATGTGAGGCAGAAGGTACTTTCTATCACACACTATGGGAGTGCCCACAGATAGAGTCTTACTGGACAACAGTTATGCAATCCATTACACAGGCTGGTGGGGTTTCTGTCATGCCAGAACCCAAAAGATGTCTTTTGAATATTTGGGAACCCACTGATCTCAATCATGCAAAACAGGATTGGGCAATGCTAGGCATGATGTTCGCCAAGCGTAATATAGCTAAATACTGGGGGTCACAATCCTCCCCGACACACCATGACTGGTGCAGGGATATGGATGGTGCAATGGTGGCAGAAAAGGTGACGTACATGCATCGAGGGTGCCCCCAAAAATGGGAACGAGTGTGGGGGGCCTGGAATGCATACAGAGGTAACATTTGTACTCCACCTATGACCGTATCAGACATGAACTCTGATTGATCTAGATAAGTGGGAGATAGTGCCTGTAACTCTCTGCCAAAATCAATGTATGGAATGTAATGTTGACATGCCTATATCAATGTACTGTGAGACGTGAAATGTATATTAAGCTTTACTTTGTAACCACAGTTTTGCAACTTTGCCCAGTAATTAATAAAAAGAAGTTTAAAAAAAAAAGAAATAAGAGTACAACTGCAGTTAAACTACGACTCTCTTTTCATTAAAATTGTCTCAGATATTCATGTATACCACCAGACACAGACTCCTGCTACCTGTTAAGGGAAAAACTTGCAAAAACACAAAGGGGCCGATTCCGATTCGGGCCGGAAATCTCTCCGACCGAGCCGGACCCGGAGAGATTTCCGACCGAATCGGACCCGTGCAGCCCGACTGAACGAGTATGATGCGTCCGTATGCTATCGTACTCGAGTCGGTCGGACTCCCATTGAAGTCAATGGGAGCCGGTCGTACAAGGCGTACGCGGGCTCCCATTGCCTCAATGGGTGCGAGGCGAACAAGGGCGCCCCCTACAGCGGATACGCGGCGAAGCGACTCGCGCCATACACGCACAGGTAGGGGGACCCATGGGTCCCCCCTGTGTGCAACTCGCATGGCTACGCGTACAGGGGGGTCCGACACGGACCCCCGAAGTACGGCTCCGACTGCTCTTTCAAGCCGGACGGCGTGTGTTGGTCGGACTGCTCGCGGCGCGCATCGTACTTACCCGGCCGGGGAACGTCTCCATTGCGCGGTGCGAGTCGTGTCCGAGCGAGTCGGTCGGTGCGGTTCGACCCGGAAACGAGTCGGTCGGAGTGGTTGGGACGCCCGAACGAGTTGGTCGGCGATTTCGCATCGTACTCGCTCGTCCGGACGCGCGTACGAATCGGTCGGGAAATAGGGCTCCGAATCGGATCCGGTTAAGCCGAATCCGATTCGGAGCCCTACCGGCCAAGATCGGAATCGGCCCCAAAGTATTTCAAAATACCTTAGTTTCCTCATAACCAGCCTCTACCCCCTTTCCTTCAACATACCTCAAAATATTAGTAGTATGTAAAAATATGCTTCATACATGAATGAAGCAACTGCAACTCTCTGTCCTTAACTGCATTGGTCCACTGACTAAAGAAACATAGACATCAGTAAAAAATTTAAACAAAAGACAGTGACACAAACTGAAAAAGGGCAATAGAAACTAATTGAAACCTTTGGGGAAAAAGAAGGCAAACATGTTGAAAAATATTAGTTATTTATAAATGTGTAAATGTTTTAATAAACATGCATTTAATAGTTCATATATTTAATCTATACATTTTGGTAAAAACTATATTATTAATTTAAGATGAATGAAAATTGAAAAGTACACATTTTCTTTTACAGAAAAAAGTAATAAATGCATTTTGATCAATCAATAGTCTTCTCTCCATATGCTGTTATAATAAGACTAAAAACTATTAATCTATTTTCCAAAATATATTTAACATTTGTACGAAAAGGGCTCTCTACATAGTGCACTAAAACGAAGTACACTGTGCAGAGAATCCAGTGAGACCCTTATTGTTATACAGAGGCAAAAGTAGATAATTCTAACGCTCTATTCGTGGTAGTGTGGGTGAGCACTTAAACTTATCAGAGAGCAGTGCTAAGCATTTGTTGTACTCACAGAGGCAATAAATGAAACACACACTCAAGAATACATCCGAGGCCAATTTGCAAAAATAACTCTTATTTTTATAGATGTTTTAGGCACCAACATCAGTATTATTAGGCAAGTTTCAAAAATACAGCTGTAACCCAGTTGCAGAAGAAAACACTTTAAACACCGTCAAGTATTACTGTGATGCTCGATGTAGAATACATGGCAGTAACCTGCATCACCGTCACACAGTTTTAGTATTGCAGGCAATGGGAGACAGACAGCACCGTCGAGCAGAGTACATGGCAGCAACCCACTTCACCATCAAACAGGTTTATCTAACACCAGCAAATGGGAGATGAAGGACAGGCAGGACCATCAATCAAAGACCATCGGGGTTAAAGCACTCAGACTTTTGCAACGCTTGTGATAACAGGCACTTGGAGTTAGATTTGGTCACTACAATTCCGGAGTAGAGGTCTTTGGGATCCCAGGACCCTATTGGAACAGGCAATTCTTGATTAACTTGACCATGGACGCTGGATGCAGGGTGACATGGAAATGCACATCACGAGTGATGGTGCACCAAAGATACACCTTAGACGATCCATCAGCAGTCGATGCCACCACACAGGAGATGCAAAAACACAGGATCAGGGCCCTATTGTTGGAGTGAAGACTGAAGAGGTTGGTGGCCGTATCGGCTACCAACAATCCTTGATTGCAGCAAAGGTTGAACGGATGGACTTCATGAGCTGGAGGGTGTTGGGAGTGCAGTAGGGGCTCAGAACTTCAGTGAGATCCAGCTCTGGATACAGTTTTGACCTGCGACATGTAGGGGATTGTTTGCATCAATCCAAGGGAGTTCCTGGTTCTTTGTCAAAGGCAGGCAGGCCACCAGAGTTCTTGGAGAGAAGCTGCAGAACGAGACGACTTTGGTGCAGGGACCAGATTCAGCAGGCAGGCCGGCAGGTTTGGCGACAGGTCAGTCATACTTCTTGTCCTCCTTGCTCTTTGTGGCTCTTCAGTGTCAGTTTTCTTCTTAGGTCGGCAGGATCTGAATTCAGGGCCCAGGTGTGCCACCTTAATACTGAATTTAGGGGCATTAGAGGGAGTGCCAGGTAGTAGCCAATGGGCTGCCTACCTGTAGGGTGACTACATCCTCATATGACCATTTCTGTTTGGAGGAGGTCATAACCCTGACTCTGGTTGGCTAATTCTCTCCAAGGAACTTCATCAACTTGAAAAGGACAAAGGTGAGGCCTGCCCTTTCACAATTAAAGGTAAGATGAGACCTGAAGAAAGGATAGTGATTTTTCCCAAAGCCAAAATTATTCTCGCAAGGTAAATTGTTTTATTTACTTACTTTACTCCGTTCCGCCGTATGTCAAGTCTACTACCCCCCCACCCTGCCCCTCCCCCGCCCCACCCCACCACCCCACAGCACTCCCTCTGTGAGCCGCCACTGCTCAGGGCAAAGTACTTTACTCCATCGTCCTGATAGAGTAAATACCCGTCTGAAAACCCCCAGTCTTCTGTGGGCATGAAATTTGGATTTAACAGCCTGGACCTATTCCCACCAAAACCAATGGCTTCAGCGAGACCTTGTCCAATGTCTATCCGACTTCAAGAGGACTTTCTTGAATACAGCCTTCAAAATTGCCTGCTGGAGGATTTCGACTTCCATTTCTGAGTATAAGTCCCAAGGTAAAATCTCTGACTGGGAAGAACCTGGTTGGTGCTTTCGACCTGTGCTCCATTGCGATTGGCCTCAAATCGTGCCTAGGTCCCAGTCTACCATGATCATGGACTACTGTACCTAGTGCTTTACAGTGCTGTTTTCAGTTGAATCTTCCAAGCTTTATATCCCAGTTCCCCTTACTAGATGTTTTGTCATTTTGGTGACAGTTTGTTTATTACATTTTACTCCATATTTCTAAATTGAAGTGAGATTTGTTATGTTTTTGAATATTTAAATATCTTAGTACTTCAAAATGCTTTATACTTTTTCTCTATGTAAAGCCTGTCTGCTATGTACATAGCTAACAGGGGTTGAGTGCAGGTTCAAATTACTGAAAACTCTACCTGGATCTAACAGGTTAGTGACTTTATTACTTGTGGTGGACTACAATCTACCCCAATTAATAAGTCCCTTTCTTGAATCTATCACTCTACCTAAACAACTGTACCCCATTAGAAACAAACTATTCAGACACCCATAGCCCCCCAAAAAGATGTTGAAATAATAATAAACTATCCACCCATAACCCATGTATACTCTCTAACCCATCCCTAAAAAACATGACTGAATTCTAACATATGTAAAAACTGTGACTCAATAAAATTAAACTACACAGGCACACTGAACCACCTTCTGCAAAGACTGTCCCAAAAGAATTTACTGGCCAACCATAACTTCTGAATACCCTGCAACCTCTCTCTAAAATGTATTACATAACACTTAAAAATAATAAAAACAGCACCCCAAAACAATAAAAAACACAAGCACCCTAAATTTCAAATAAATTACCCCAAATTAAATACTTTACTTACCCATAACCTCTTTATACCCTGTAATCCATTCTTAGAAACCTGTCAATAAAACCTTAAAAAAACAGCACCCAAAAAAGTAAACTACCCAGACATTAACCTAAAAAAATGTTGTCTCATAATGAATGTACTATCAACCCACAATGCTTGGGGCAGTTGTTAGGGGTTTGGCTGTCTGAGAAGGTTACTGTTTTTGGGGCTCTAGTTTTTATTTTCATTTGAATTTTATGTGATACAGTTTTAGTGGTGGGTTGCAGGAGCTGTGAGTGGGTAGTGGTTAATCTGTGGACTTTTATAGTGATTTTAGAGTATCTGGGTAGGTTAAACATATTACGCTACAGGTTTTTAAAGACTTTATACTCAGCCATAACCCCTGTACACACTTCAACTCAACCCTGGAAATCAATCATAGGCTCTAGAAAAGTGCACCCCTAACCCCTAAAAAAAATGAAACTAAACAGACACCCTGAACCCACCAAAAAACTGTCCACAATTTAATACACTACCGATCCATGTTCCCTGTATATCCTGCATCCGGTCATTAAAAAACTCTAACTGTCCCTAAACAATCCTGACCCATGAACCATAAAAAACCTTACTGACCTTAAACAGTACCCATCCCTGAATCATATAGCCCTTAACAAGCCATAAACACTATCCATCCGTGAACCATAAAACCCCTGTACTGTCCTCAAACACTAACTATCCTTGAACCCTTAAAAGCCTGTATAGCTCTTAACCACTACTCATTGCTGAACATTAAAAGCCCATTACTGCTCCTAAACACAACCCACCTCTGAACCCTAAAAATCCCTTGCTGACCCTAGCACTGTTTATTTTAAACCCCTAAAAATCCCTTACTGCCCTTAAAAAAAAAACATCCAGTAACCTTAAAATACACTTACTTCCCTAAACACTAACCATCCCTGACCTCTAAAAATGCCTTACTAGATAATACGCTTAATCTGCACTTACCTGTTGCAAAGTAATATAACTTCTGATGTATCATTTACTACAATGTAAAGTCATAGTGATAAAGTATTTATAAAGTAAAAAAAGATAACATAACCTCCAGGTTGATTTTATGACTCAACAACGCATGCTCTTAACATGCATCCATTAGCATGCATTGCTTTTATAACGCAAGCCTTTACCATACTTATGCCTTTACCTCGCATGCCTTTACAATGCAAGCTAAGTATATATAAGGTAACTGAAACATGGGGGGGGCTAAATTCCCCAATTTAATATATATTTAATCCCCTCTTGGAACCACTAATGGCCCTGGGTACTGCCATCCCCAGGTCCAGCTCTTGCTGTATCATGAGGTGCCCACCCTTTGGAGATAGCAGTTTGCTTTCACTTAGCAGGGGCATTAACAACTCCTGCCAAACGACAGCAAACAGTAACTCTGCTCCCAGCGGTTGGGCACAGGAAAACTGTTCCCGTTTGCTGGAAGTGGAGTTCCCATCTGTTTCCCTGCCCACTGTCAAGCGGGTAGGGAAACGGATGAAAGGATTGCTCCCACATGCAGAGAGCAGCATTTTTGTCTTCTCCCTGCATGCAGGCGCAATGCCGGCTCCCGCTGGAGGCCGGGAGCCAGCTAGGGTCGCAAGGGCATTGGGGCTCCCACCACAGCCTCTTTGTAGTCTCATGTAATCACAGATTTCTGGATGAACAGGCACGAGGACCAATCACATTGCTGAAACGCATGGCCACTTTGTTGTCTTGTTGTCTCCTATATGGGAGGATTAATCTCATCACAGATTTTTGCATGAAGGGGCAGAAGGATAAATCACATCGCCGAAATGCACAGCTTCTTTGTGGTCTTGTTGTCTCCTATGTAGGAGGATTTATGCATTCACAGATTTCTGGATGAAGAGGTAGGAGGAGCAATGACACTGCTGAAACACACACAAGGTCGCTGGAGACATTTCTTCGTCGCTCATTATGCCGCTGTAGTGTGAAATACACACTAGACATTCACCCAACTAGGTAGGACTTATTATTTAACCAGTAGAAACTACTCCAGTTGAGTAGATGTTTGTGCAAAACTGTGGACTCTTGTTGGATAAAAGGGTAGATGAGGTTCTGTTCTGGCCCTGATGCTCATTTTACAGAAATTAAACCTCAACAGAAAGCACTTAGAAATATAAGCATAGCAGATGCTCCAGTTGAAGCACCATTTCTGTAAAGGACAAATGATCCTAACTTTCTGGGTTTGGCAAAGGCAAAGCAAGAGTGTTTTCTCAGTAATTACACAGTGAAAACCGATCTGAAATGTTTGGTAAAAGGTGAATGCATTGTTGATCTATAGGAGGCAATCTAAAGTGACTGTAACAAGTGGGTTCTGTCTTGGACTGAGGGAAAGCAGAGTCCATGGTTCTCCTTTTGAATGACCAGGAGTATGCAAATGTGCAAATCACTTGGAAGCGTTGTCCTTTTGGCCCCACCCACGCTAGTAGTATGCAACAGTCTTTCCGCCTTTTGCCAGAATGATGGAGAGCTTAACAAGAGGCCCCCCAGCATGTTCCCCATCGATTTTGGTGATTTGTTCTTGATGCCTAGGAATTTGAGGACATCTCCACCAAACAAAGACCCACTTGCTTCATATAGTTAAGAGTAAGTACACTTGTTTGGTGGAGATTTACCTCTTTTTAGCCTCAACATCTTCTGTATATGAGGATTCATGTTATCACAGATTTCTGGATGAAGACATATGAGAAACAATCACATTGTCAAAAAGCACACAAGGTCACTGGAGACGTTTCCTTGTGGTCCATTACACAGCTGTAGTGTAGAATATGCACTAGACATTTACCCAACAAGATAGCACATACTAATTAACCAGTAGAAAGTGCTACAGATGGACAGACATTTTGTTGGATAAAGGGGCATGTGAGATTCCATTCTGGTACAGTCACTCCCACAGCTACTGATACACCATTACAGACACTCAGACACCCACTCACACATCTATTCTGCGACTCTCACATCTACTCAGATCCACACAGTCACTCACACACCCTCTCACATACCCACAAAACCACCCACACACCCATAGAGCCACTCACACAACCACTCACTGACCCATACAGACACTGACACATCCACTCACTGGCCTATACAGCCACTCATACAGCCACTCTCAAAGGTTACAGGTTACAGTTAAGAAATAAAATTTTAAAACACCTTAGAAATTCACTAAAAATCTAAAGGTTACAGGGTTTGATTTAGTTAGGAAATAACATTTAAAATAATGTAGAAATTAACTGGAAAAAAAAACAAAGGTTACAGGGACGTTATAGTTAGGAAAGAGAATAAAAATACCTTAGAAATTCACTGAAACAAACAAAGGTTACAGGAATGTTATAGTTGGGAATTAGAATTAAAAAACACGTTAGAAATTCACTGAAAAAACCAAAGGTTACAGGGACATTATAGTTAGGCTCAGATTTCACTTTTACAAAACCAGTGATATTAATCAGTTATAGTTACCTGAGCTGACTGACACTTAAGCCCCTGCAATGCACTGATTATGAACTCACATATTACATCACTCACCAACAGGCCTAGGGGGTCAGGATGTTTCTACCCTGCCCACTTTTCTTTATTTGTTTACAGTTTTGTGGGACTCGGTTCAACCTTGTCCCAAGATGGCTACCAGCACTTCCATGGTTGATGTGTTGGCAGCCAATCAAATTTTAGTAGCATTTCAGTAGGATTTTGGGCTGCCAGATATCTATATTTTTTAAAGTTAAATATCTCTGAAGTTACTGAACAGATTTACACCGAATCACAAAAAGCACGCTTTCTGGACCAACATCTAGCTTTCATGCCAAATTTGGTGTAATTCTGTTCAGCGGTGCGGCTGCAATCTTGTTAAAAAATGAAAAATACCACTAGACATAACATGGGAAAAATGTGTTTAGGGACCCCCTTTTTTCTCGGCTCCCACTTGACAGATCAGCCTGAAACTTGCAACACAGCAGCTGAACTAAAAAGTGGAAGTTATTTTAACAAGCGGCGCCAAAGTTATTGTCAAAACAAAAAACGCTTTTGCGTTGGAAATTTTGGTCCTAATTATAACTACCTACTGAAGACTGCCAGTAGGCTATATATATATATATATATATACCATAACTCGGCAGCCATTCAGCAAACCAAAAATGGAGAGCACACACGGATCATTTGTAGCTGATGATTTTAATGTGCAGACCCCCCCTGACAGACGCGTTTCACCTTTCGGCTTCCTCAAAAAAAAAAAAAAATATATATATATTTATATATAATTATGCACACATACACACACACACATATATATATTTACTAAAGAAACCAATGGTTACAGGGACAATTAGTCATTTCATTTATGCAATAGCTTAGTATATATCCTTAAGTTTTAGAAACTTTTACGAAACACACTCACTGGATGATGTCATCAGTAATGTCATCAGTGATGTCATTTGAGATGTCATCAGTGATGTCACTGACCACATCATGAGTGATGTAATATGTGAAGTCATAAGCAGCGGATTGCAGGGGCGTAAGTTATAGTTGGCTCAAGTAACTATAACTTTTGAATTTCTATGGTTTTGTGTGTGTAAAATCTGAGCCTAACTATAACATCCCTATAACATTTGTTTTTTTCTGTCAATATATATATATAAATGTATATATACATATATATATATATATATATATATATATATATATATATATATATATATATATTACCTACTGGCGGTCGCCAGTAGGTAGTTATAGTCAGGACCTCGTTTCTATTCAAAAAACGTTTTTTGTTTTCCCAATAACTTTGGCGTCGTTTGATGAATCTTCGCAAAATTTTCAAAACTAGTAGCCCGCTCCGGTCAGCTCCTGTCTTATAAGTTTCAGGGTGATTTTAGCACTCACACTACAAACACAGCAATTTTATCTTTGAGAATAACACAGTCTAGACAGGAATCTTAACTTAATTAGTAAATAGTAATATCATAGATCAATTATTAGCTGCATTTAAGCAATTATTTTTAAAACAATTTGCTATGTTATACACAATGATTTTATGTGGTAATATTAGGTTTTAACATTTATTCAATTTATATTTGTTAATAAAAAACAAATTTTAAGAATGGGAAAAAATTGTTCTTAAAATGGGCAAGAATATTAGGTTTTATTGTGAATGCATTTTATCATGTATTTATTTATTTAACTTAAACTATTTATTGATATTGAACTACTTGGCCAACAGTGATCAAAATCATGAAATTCTTTAAAATATTTATATTTGTATTGAAAAAAACCAGCATTGTAATGATCTATAGGTACTAATCGTTAAGTATGTCTTCTCTGTTTATTGGGCTAACTTGGCTGTGTTTTTTCACTATGCACTGGCACTTTAAAAACTATAAAAGGTTAGTTGAAGCCTAGGAGCGCTGTCATGTGATCAAGGTCCAGGAGGGACCGAAAAGCGTCATGGCCGACTGAGGAGAAGTAAATAAACCGAACTTTGCACAGAAACGTGGTCCGTGCCTGCTTTATACATTTCGGAGATGGGAAATGAAGTCAAGCGGTGATAAGATTATATATATATATATATATATATATATATATATATATATATATATATATATATATATAACCTACTGGCGGTCGCCAGTAGGTAGTTATAGTTAGGACCTCGTTTCTATTCAAAAAATGTTTTTTGTTTTCCCAAAAACTCCGGTCAGCTCCTGTCTTATAAGTTTCAGGGTGATTCGTCAAGCGGGGGCCAAGAACAAAGGGGGGTCCCAAAACGCGTTTTCTCCATGTTCATTTCCATAGGAAACTTTACACAAAGCTGCAGCCCGAACTGCTGAATATATATATATATATATATATATATATATAGATATATATATAGATAGATATAATAATATAATACACTATTCGTGTAACAGAAATTACTGCCCGGCGCTAAGTATCCCAGTGACTGGTCCCCACCAGTATTTTAACAAACATATACAGAAACAACAAAATACTGAGATATCAACAACAGCAACAGTACACAATACACTTTCTTGATAGGTTTCATAAGTAGTATTTATTCTTTCTTCAGATTAATTTTTCATGTAAACATAACATCACATCAGCCTCAAAACAGCCAACATGTGTTACGCGCTCCACTGCGCTTCTTCAGGGCTGTCATAAACATAGAATAACAGAAATTAAAATCAAACTATAAGCTACATTTTACATAAACATGATACATCTATTTAACAACACACTTCGCAATTGTGGTAACACTTATTGATACACTTTATGTAGAAATTACTGCATTGATGTTTACCTTATTACTTCGTTATTGTGGTCATGCCTACAGTGGGTACTAACACTTTACACTTATTATCCCTCCTAAGAACATGGTCAATACACAAATATCATCATAATCCGAAATGTTGTGTGGTTGTACTTCTTCAAACCACTCTTATTCCATATATATCACAATTACCATTGTATTCCAACTTTCATCACATAAATGTACCTGAACCCTCAAATTCAATTCTCCATATGCTTCTGTACAGTTCTTTACCTTTAATCTCCTGTCTTGTCTTCTAGATTTGACTTTCCCATAAATCAAAAAAGAAACTCTTGCTTCATCTGTTAATCTGTGATAAGAAACGAAGTGATCACCTCCATGAAACTCTTTGTCTTTCCTCACTAAGTCAATCATCTAAAATTATTGATTCTCTCATCTCTTTATTCCTTTTTAGTTGTTTCCTGAGCCCACTGGACGGCTCGAAATATAGAAACAAATCATTGCAGCTCTGCAGAACCCACCGAAGGGTAACAATTATATGTTATGTTATGTTAAGCCGTTTTGTAGAGCGCTCAGCTGCCCCGGCAAAGGGGCGTCCGAAGGGTAAGAATTATATCAAAGAACACTACAGATACCAGCATCCTTTGAAAATATTGAACTCACCTGTGTAGCCCACCAGAGTGAAATGGGACTTCCTTGCAGGAAAATAAAAGTGCTCTTTGAATTTCTGTGAAGTTGCAAGCAGCCTATGACTAAGGAGCAGAGGGGCTCCGAAACGCGTTAGGCATGAACAATCAGGAATTAACATGCCGGTTCCCTGAAAATAAAGATTTCTGTTGAAATGCCTGCAGTGGAGTGCGTCTTCAAATCAGGACAAACATGGAAGCATGATATCACGGCAGTCTGACCTTGGAGGACTGCACCACCTATCAAATGGAATAAAGGGTCGCAAGGTTAAAGAACTTTCTTCAGCTTTGAAAGCGACACAGCAGTGCTTTTAAATAAACTGGCAAGTTGTTTCCTGAGGGCCAATGGAGGGCTCGAAATACAGAAATAAATCATTGCAGCTCTGCAGAACCCACCGACGGGTAAGAATAATATCAAAGAACACTACAGATGCCAGCATCCTTTGAAAAGATTGAACTCACCTGTGTAGCCCACCAGAGGGAAATGGGACTTCCTTGCAGGAAAATAAAAGTGCTCTTTGAATTTCTGTGAAGTTGCAAGCAGCCTATGACGAAGGACCAGAGGGGCTCCGAAACGCGTTAGGCAGGAACAATCAGGAATTAACATGCCGGTTCCCTGAAAATTAAGATTTCTGTTGAAATGCCTGCAGTGGAGTGCGTCTTCAAATCAGGACAAACATGGAAGCATACATATATATATATATATATATATCCACAGAAAGGATCTAGAATGAACAGAATCCAGACGAGCCCACTCGGTCGGTCACGGCAGTTTATTTAGGACAGACAAGGACGACGCGTTTCGACCACGTCAGTGGTCTTGGTCACATGACCCTCGCCTCCCGTGAATTGCATTTTAAAGGTAAGTGCACGTGATGTCATAAACATAGAAGAAATGTTGATAGTACATGTCACAATACAGCGTGAAGGAAATCCAAAGTTGAAAGACAGACGCAGCTGTTTGAAATGAAATTACATTGCAAAATCTCATTAATTTGTACAACGTGTTACTACCATTTGAAAAAATATATATATATATATATTACCTACTGGCGGTCGCCAGTAGGTAGTTATAGTTAGAACCTAGTTTCCATAGGAAAAGCGTTTTCTGTTTTGCCAATAACTTTGGCGCCGTTTGACGAATCTTTACGAAACTTTCAAAACTAATTGTTCATTGAAGTCAGCTTCTGTCTTGAAAGTTTGGGGGTGATTCGTGAAGGGGGTTGAGAAAAAAGGGGGGTCCCAAAACGTGTTTCCGCCATGTACATTTCCATAGGAAACTTTAGACACGGCTACAGCCCGAACTGCTGAACGGAATTACACCAAATTTGGCACACAGATAGCTCTTGGTCCAGAAAGCAGGCTTTTTTGTTAAATGGTGTAAATGCGTTCAGTAGTTTTTGAGATATTTAAAGATTTAGAGATATCGATATTTGCAAATTGTGAGATCTGATTGGCTGAGCACTCCCGAGCACAAGGTTGCCTCTGATTGGCTGTGAACACTTCAAACCAGGAAGTCTTGGCAGCCATTTTGTGACTCATTTGAAACGAGTAGGGGGAAAAGGAAGAAAAAAAAGTAGAAGAGGGTAGGGTAGGAACACTGTGACCTTTCTAGGGTGCTGAGGGGGTGTCAGAGGGAGTCAGAACGTAAAGAAACATTTTTATATGCTTTCGGCGGGATTTGCGTAGGGACTGGAAATGACGGCGGAAAAAAGAAAAACTAAGCGCGGAGTCGAGTGCTTCATTTAATTAAGCCACTGGGTGGATAGTTCCCAGGAGCAATGTTTAGTTATGATGCGGGTTTACTTCTGTCACAGGGACCGCCAGTTCTTTGGAGCAAATATAATGATATGGGGGTAGGGGGATATGCGTATTCCCTCCCCCTCCGCTCCGAGGAGCAGCACGTGTTTGGAGGTACATGTAAAATTTAAGTGTGGAGGGGTGAACCTTCCCCACACTGTCCCTGGGGGCACTACTTCTTTGGGCATTTATGAATTAAAATGCGGGGTCTGTTGCGGAGTGCCGGCCACGGGGAGTAGGATGTCGCGGGCGGTGTAACGAAACTTGAGGGGGCCCTCCTGCAAGGTACGTGGAGGGGCTCTCTCTTGATTAAATCAGGAGCTCTCCGGCCAGAGCACTGTGCTGAGGGAGCTCTCCGGCCGGAGCACTGTGCTGAGGGGGCCCCCCGCAGCGCAGGGGACTGTGTTACTGAGTTATAGGGTGGCTCTAAAAAGAGCCCTTGTGTTAATTGTGAGTTTGTTGGAGCTACATGTAAGTGCTGATGAACAGCTTCAGGTTGTTGAGAAAAACTCTGTTTCCCTGGTCTGTGATGTGTACTCCATCACTCCTGTAGATGCCATCCATATCAAAACGTATGATGTTGTTGTAGATGGACCCCATTCTATGATCTCTAAGGTATGCAGATACAGCTTTATTTACATTCTTCCTAGCTTTCTCAATCTGAGGACAGAATTGATTTGACCATTTCCACTTCTGTCTTTGGCATATATTGGAGTATACAATGACAGTTTGAGGTAAAAGCAACATTAATTGTCCAAAGGTATCCTTCATGAACATTTCCAGACCTACCCCAGTCAATGTGCCTAGGTCATTGCCACCACAGTGCACAATCATGAGGTCAGGGGTTGGAGATGCAAAGAGGTTTTAACCAAAGGCAACAATTGGTGCCACTTTAATCCTCTCTGGGCAAACCATTTAATGTCCACATTTTGTAAACCTAGGTCTTTGTCAATATGTCTGTGTTCAGCATACCTTTTGCAGCAGAAAACATAGCTGTGTCCTACAATCCATACTAGCATTTTGAAGGTATTGCTGGAAGTAATCAAAAGATGTCTGTAGCTCTTGTAGTCCGTTGGTAGAATGAGAGATATGTTGAAAGGTGGAGAAGAAGCTTTTTTTGGGGAGAAAATGACAACTGATTGGGTGGTGAAGAACATTGTGTAGTGAAAACTAGGGTGCATGTTAGTTTGGTGAGAAAGTATGTTTCTGATTGTTTAATAAAAAATGTTTAAAATGTATACTATGTAGGATACGATCAGACGTGCGGAGCGCAACCACACCTGCTACTTGCATTTGGAAGGTACTGTTCTGAACTTAAAAAAATGGTGAACTTGTAAGCTGCACGTGCTGTTGAATGTTCCAGAAACTGTTAGGATGAAGTATGGTGAACTTATGACCTGCACGTGGCATTGAATGTTCCAGAAACTGTTAGGATGAAGTATGGTGAACTTATGACCTGCACGTGGCGTTGAATGTTGCAGAAACTGTTGGGATGAAAGTTGGTGAACTTGTGACCTGCAGTCTTCCGTTAAATGTTGCAGAAATGGTTGGTATGGAAATTGGCGAAAAGGTGATTGGTGGAGCAGTAGAAATAACTGTGGTATTAAAATATGAAATGCAAAATTAATTACAACTGGTAAGCTATTAAAGTTAATTTTAGTATGTGTAGAAGAAGTGTGTTCTTTAAAATTTGCAGTGGTATTATTAGAAATAGGCTTCTAAATTGTTGTAAGGGTTTGGGGCTGTATGGCGATGCAGCAGTGTGGGGAGTGTCCAATCCACAAAATAAGAGAACCAGTTGGGGGCGTTTTAGAAGAAAGTTAGAGAGTGTTAATATGAGTAACCAATAGGAATGTGTTCTGCAATTTGAAATAATTAAGGAAGGATTGTGATTTGTTACGTACATGTATTTATGTGCGAAAAGAGAGGGAAATTTTGCCATTATTGGTTCTATTCTTGACGAGAGTCTAGAATTACATTTATTGTCTGAGAAAGAAAATATTGCATGCGTTTGTGAAATTCGAAATCTGCATACCAACTACAGAGGTGAGTTACAAATTAATAAGGTGTGTTATATATTGTGTAGTAGTGGTTGAGTGTGTGAGACGATATTTGTATTGTTTGAAAAAAAATGTTTCGGGTAAATAACATAGTATTACTGAAGTGTGCTGTTTCACATTTGTAAAAGAATGTGCATAGAGTGTGAGTAGTTGCTGAACAAGTACCCATATATATTTAGGAGTTTTACAGGAAGAAGTGTAGTTTGTCATGTTTAAAGGAGTATATGGTTTTGAAAGTGAGGTACAGGGTTAATTTGCATTTGAAAATGAATTCGTGCAATATAAAGAAATTGTAGTACGTTTGCACATTGTTACTTGTCGAAAAAAAGTGGGGAGGGGGAGGTTAGAAGAGGCATGTTGTATTAACTTGAGGGAAATAAAAAAAAGAAATGTTGCATGCAGATGTTGTGCTCGGACTTTTCACACTGGTGAGCTATATTTGTATATAAGTGTAGACAACAGTGACAGTCCCTGGCCATGTAGATTGTGCAGATATTAGAAGGCCGGTAGATCGAGAGATTAAGAATGATACGTCCCTTTCTATATGTATTTTTCCACGTGTTATGCATTGGAAGATTAGATAACTATATAACAGTGGTATACCTCTATTTGTATGTTTCTTTTAAGTATGTGCTACTAGGAAAAGATACAGCTCCATGTACGCATGCTTTCATTGATATGGTGACACTGTCAACTGTGATATGAAAAGTGTTTGTGCTTTACATTTGGATAGAGTGAAGACTGTTAGTAGTTGCTGAGTAGTGAAGAATGAAAAGACAGATGAGGTGAAATACATGGTGGTAAAGGGATTAGTGATTATGGTACTTCGTACAAGTGTTTGGGAAGGTATTGTTGAAGTGTGCCGTATATATTTAAGTATTTTCATGAAATGAGGAATGCAGTCTCTTATGTTGAAAGGTCTGCATGGTGTTGCGAGTAAGGTACAGGGTTGAATTAATATTGAAAATCGGCCCGATGAATGTAAGAGAAATAGGAATGTTTGCAGATTGTGCCTTGTCGGAAATACAGGTGGTGGGGGGAAGAGGGGGCGTTTCTTTACTAGAGATATGTTTTATGAATGTGTGAGAGATAAAAAAGAAATGGAAATGTTTCGAGCATATTTTATGTACGAATTTGTTCATACTGGTGAAGTACATGTGAATATAAATGGAGGGAAATGTCAGGGTCTCTCCCTGTGCTGAATCTGTTTATATCAGAGGTCCGGCAGATCAAGAGTTTGGTAATGATACGTCCGTTGACCCCCTCCCCCTCCGTCTTTGCTCCCGCTCTTTAACGGTTTGTCTCCCGTCGTTTGTAAAAGGAGCATAAGAGAGGACCATGTACCCTGAGAAATAGCACTTAGACGTTGATTGGCTTGTTAGTGGCATCTGTGCAGTGCACAGAAAGTTGCAATCCATTTGAGTGGTATACGAGTGCAGTGTGTGATGTTGCAAAGGTTACATGGTCTTGTGTCTAAGGTACAGGCAGGGGTGAATTGGGGTCCAAAATCAGCCGGGGTAATGTAGAAGAAATGGCCTTCTGCAGATTGAAGCTTGTGGGAAAATAGTGGGGGGGGGGCTTTAACAGGGACATGCTTTAGTAACTTCAGTGAGATGAAAAAAATGAAATGTTGTTTGCACACTTTGTGCATTAGTTTGTGCACACTTGTAAAGCACACATGAATATAGGTTCAGGTATTGTCAAGCTTCCTGCTCGTGCTGAAGCTGCATACATAACAGGGGCGGCAGATCGACAGACTGGGAATGATATGTCCCTTGAGGCCCCCCCTCCCACTCCGTCTTTCCTCTCGCTCTCTAACGGTTTGTTTCCCGTTGTTTGTGAAAGGAACGTAACAGAGGCCTATGTATCCTGAGAAATAGCACTTAGACGTTGATTGGCTTGTTGGTGGCATCTTACAGCGCACAGAACATTGCAATCGGTTTGAGTGGAATACGAGTACAGTGTGTGATGTTGCAAAGGTTACATGGTCTTGTGTCTAAGGTACAGGGCAGTAGCGGCTCGCGGAGGGAATGCTGTGGGGCGGTGGGGCAGGGAAGGAGCAGGGAGGGGGGTAGTAGAGTGCAACATACGACGGACAGGAGTAACGTAAGTAAATAAATAAATAAAACAATTTACCTTGCGTGCGGTGCATCACCAACTTGGCGCTGCAGCGCTCGCAAGGTAAATTGTTTTACTTATTTAATTACTTACCTTACTCCTGTCCGTGGTATGTAGGACTCTACTACCCCCCTTTCTTGTCCTCCCCCGCCCCACCGCCCCTCAGCACTCCCTCCGTGAACCGCTACTGGTACAGGGATGAATTGGGGTCCAAAATCGGCTGGGGTAATGTAGAAGAAATGGCCTTCTGCAGATTGAAGCTTGTGGTAAATTAGTGTGGGGGGGCTTTAACACAGACATGCTTTAGTAAATTCAGTGAGATGAAAAACATTAAATGTTGTTTTCACACTTCATGCATTCGTTTGTGGACATTTCTAAAGCACACGTGAATATAAGTTAAGGTATTGTCAAGCTTCCTGCTCGTGCTGAACCTGTGTACATCACAGGGACAGCAGATCGAGAGACTGGGAATGACATGTCCCTTGAGGCCTCCCCCCTCCTTCTTTCCGCTCTCTAACGGTTCTTGTCCCATCGTTTGTTAGAGGAAGGTAACAGAGGCCCATGTACCGTGAGAAATCAATCAATCAATCAATCATGTCACTTATAAAGCGCACTACATACCCGCGAGGGTCTCAAGGCGCTGGGGGAAGAGGGGGGTGGTGCTGCTACTGATCGAAGAGCCAGGTCTTGAGGAGTCTTCTGAAGGCCAGTAGGTCTTGGGTCTGTCGGAGGTTGGTGGGGAGGGTGTTCCAGGTCTTGGCGGCGAGGTGGGAGAAGGATCTGCCGCCGGCGGTCGTTTTCCGGATGCGGGGGACTGTGGCGAGGGCGAGGCTGGTCGAGCGGAGTTGGCGGGTGGGGGTGTAGAAGCTGAGTCGTCTGTTGAGGTAGGCTGGTCCAAAGTTGTGGAGTGCTTTATGTGCGTGGGTGAGGAGCTTGAAGGTTATCCTCTTGTTGACAGGGAGCCAGTGCAGGTCTCTCAGGTGGGGTGTGATGTGGCTGCGTCGGGGGATGTCGAGGATAAGACGTGCAGAGGCGTTCTGGATGCGTTGCAGCCGTCTCAGGAGCTTAGCCGTCGTTCCTGCGTAGAGGGCGTTTCCGTAGTCCAGCCTGCTGGTGACGAGGGCCTGGGTGACTGTTTTTCTTGTTTCGGTGGGGATCCACTTGAAGATCCTGCGGAGCATTCGGAGGATGTTGAAGCAGGATGAGGAAACGGCGTTGACCTGCTTAGTCATGGAGAGGGTGGGGTCGAGGATGACCCCTAGGTTGCGTACGTGGTCGGTGGGTGGCGGGGCTGTTCCCAGTGATGTTGGCCACCAGGAGTCGTCCCAGGCTGAAGGGTTGGAACCAAGGATGAGGACCTCCGTCTTGTCCGAGTTCAGCTTCAGGCGGCTGGTCCTCATCCATTCGGCGACGGCCTTCATTCCTTCGTGGAGGTGGGCTTTGGCGGTGTGAGGGTCTTTGGTGAGGGAGAGGATCAGCTGGGTGTCGTCGGCGTAGGAGATGATGTTGAGGTTGTGCTGTCGGGCGACGTGGGCGAGGGGTGCCATGTAGATGTTGAACAGCGTTGGGCTGAGGGAGGAGCCTTGGGGTACGCCGCAGATGATCTTGGTGGCCTTGGATCGGAAGGGGACGAGGCGGACGCTTTGTGTTCTGCCGGAAAGGAAGGATGTGGTCCAGTCCAGGGCCTTCTCTTGGATCCCGGCGTCGTGAAGGCGTGTTCGTAGTGTGTGGTGGCAGACCGTGTCGAAGGCGGCTGATAGGTCCAGGAGTATGAGGGCTGCTGTTTCTCCGTTGTCTAGCAGGGTCCTGATGTCATCGGTGGCGGTGATGAGGGCGGTTTCGGTGCTGTGGTTGCTGCGGAAGCCGGACTGGGAAGGGTCCAGGATGTTGTTCTCCTCGAGGTAGCGGGTCAGTTGTTTGTTGACGATTTTCTCGGTGACCTTCGCGGGGAACGGGAGCAGAGAGATGGGTCGGAAGTTCTTGAGGTCCTTGGGGTCTGCCTTGGGTTTCTTGAGTAAGGCGGTGATCTCGGCGTGCTTCCAGCTTTCCGGGAAGGTTGCTGTCTCGAAGGAGATGTTGATTATTTTCCAGAGATGGGGCGCGATGGCTGTACTGGCTTTGTTGAAGATGTGGTGAGGGCACGGGTCTAGCGGTGAACCGGAGTGGATGGTGTTCATGATCTCGCTGGTGTCCTCGTCGTTGATGTTGGTCCAGGAGAGCAGGCGGTTGGTGGTTGTGGGGGCAGTGGTCTCGGTGGTTGCCGGGGCGGTCGTGGTGTTGAAGCTGTCGTGGATGTCGGCGATTTTGCGGTGGAAGAAGGTGGCCAGTGAGTCGCACAGGTTTCGCGACGGCTGGATGTCGTTGGTGTTGGAGCTGGGGTTGGAGAGTTCCTTCACGATGTTGAAGAGCTCTTTGCTGTTGTGTGCGTTGTTGTCTAGGCGGTCTTTGAGTGAGGCCCTTTTGGCGGATCTGATGAGGTGATGGTGACTGCGGGTGGCGCTCTTGTGGGCGGCGTAGCTGTCCGCTGTCCGTTCGTGGAGCCAGATCTTCTCCAGTTTTCGGCATGTTCGTTTGGAGGCCTGGAGGTCTTTGGTGAACCAGGTGGCTTTCTTGCTGGTGTGGCTGTTGGGCGGATTCTTGAGCGGGGCGAGGGTGTTGGCGCAGTCGTCGATCCACTGTCTGAGGTTGCGGGCGGCGGTGTCGGGGTCGGAGGGTTCGGCGGGTGGGCTCAGGGCGAGGGTTGTGGTTAGCTGGTCTTCCGTGACTCTGCTCCAGCAGCGGCGAGGCATTTGTTCGGTGCGGTGGTGCGTGGTGGGCTTCCTGTAGGTGAAGTGGATGCAGTGGTGGTCAGTCCAGTGGGGTTCGGAGGTGTGGTTGAAGGAGACGTGTGGGCTTGCGGAAAAGATGGAGTCTAGCGTGTGGCCGGCGGCGTGGGTGGTTGTAGTCACGAGCTGTCTGAGTCCGAGGGTGGTGAGGTTGTCGATCAGGGTGGTGGAGTTGGTGTCCTTGTTGTTCTCGAGGTGGAAGTTCAGGTCCCCGAGGAGGATGTAGTCCGTGGAGGCGATGGCGTGTGTGCTGACGAAGTCAGCGATGGAATCGCTGAACTGTGGTCGGGGACCGGGGGTCTGTAGATGAGGGTTCCTCTGAGGGTGGTGTTGGGATCGGTGTGGATCTGGAAGTGCATGTGTTCGGCGGTGCTGAGGGTGTCGTCGGTGTTGGTTGAGACTCTGAGGGTGTTCCTGTGGACGATGGCGATGCCTCCTCCGACTCCGTTGGTGCGGTCCCTGCGGGTGATCTTGTATCCGTCCGGGATGGCAATGGCGATGTCGGGGGCTGAAGCGGGATTCAGCCAGGTCTCCGTCAGGAATGCGACGTCTGGGGAGGTTGAGTCGAGAAGGTCCCAGAGTTCGATGGCGTGTTTGCGGGCGGAGCGGGTGTTGAGGAGGATGCATCTGAGGTAGTTGGGTTCTTTCCTGGGCGGTGGTTTGGCGGGGCGGGTGCTGGCGAAGCTGCAGTTCCGGCAGGTGAAGGGCCCTTGGGTGCGCTTCGGGGTGGCCTGGTAGCAGGCGTGATCTTTTCCGGGGTTGAGTGCGTGGAGGGTGCTGGCATCGTATCGGCGTCTGTTGATGTGGCGGGCGCGGGGATGCCCGGACCAGGGGTCTGGCGCTGGGCGCGGTCACGGCGCGGACGGGCGCAGACGGGCTTGCCTTAGGCGCGCCTTCGGCGCGCCAGCGGTTTGCCCGCTGCGTACGTCCGCTGCGCGGCCGCGCAGCGGCCGCCATAAATGGGGAGGTGGGAGGGAGGAGCATAAATGGGGAGGTGGGAGGGAGGAGCAGGGAATGGGGCAGCGAATGGGCAGTGAGGGGGCGGGGCCACAGGGGCGCAGCGGCGGGAAACAGGCACAGAAGGGAAAACGAGCACAATCAGGGCATCAAGGGGGCACAGAAAGGAAAAAAAAACGAGCACAATCAGGGGCAGCAAGGGGGCACAGAAAGGAAAAAACGAGCACAATCAGGGGCAGCAAGGGGGGCACAGAAAGGAAAAAACGAGCACAATCAGGGGCAGCAAGGGGGGCACAGAAAGGAAAAATGAGCACAATCAGGGGCAGCAAGGGGGGCACAGAAAGGAAAAAATGAGCACAATCAGGGGCAGCAAGGGGGGCACAGAAAGGAAAAACGAGCACAATCAGGGGCAGCAAGGGGGCACAGAAAGGAAAAAACGAGCACAATCAGGGGCAGCAAGGGGGGCACAGAAAGGAAAAACGAGCACAATCAGGGGCAGCAAGGGGGGGCACAGAGAGGAAAAACGAGCACAATCAGGGTCAGCAAGGGGGCACAGAAAGGAAAAACGAGCACAATCAGGGGCAGCAGCAGGGCACACAGACGGAGCTGTGTGGTGGGGGAGCGACCTACCAGTCAAGGTCAGGGGTCGCTCTCTTCACCACGCAGCGGCCGCCATAAATGGGGAGGTGGGAGGGAGGAGCAGGGAATGGGGCAGCGAATGGGCAGTGAGGGGGCGGGGCCGCAAGGCGCAGCGGCGGGAAACAGGCACAGAAGGGAAAACGAGCACAATCAGGGCATCAAGGGGGCACAGAAAGGAAAAAAAACGAGCACAATCAGGGGCAGCAAGGGGGCACAGAAAGGAAAAACGAGCACAATCAGGGGCAGCAAGGGGGCACAGAAAGGAAAAACGAGCACAATCAGGGGCAGCAAGGGGGGCACAGAAAGGAAAAACGAGCACAATCAGGGGCAACAAGGGGGGCACAGAAAGGAAAAACGAGCACAATCAGGGGCAGCAAGGGGGGCACAGAAAGGAAAAAACGAGCACAATCAGGGGCAGCAAGGGGGGCACAGAAAGGAAAAACGAGCACAATCAGGGGCATCAAGGGGGCACAGAAAGGAAAACGAGCACAATCAGGGGCAGCAAGGGGGCACAGAAAGGAAAAACGAGCACAATCAGGGGCAGCAGCAGGGCACACAGACGGAGCTGTGTGGTGGGGGAGCGACCTACCAGTCAAGGTCAGGGGTCGCTCTCTTCACCACGCAGCGGCCGCCATAAATGGGGAGGTGGGAGGGCGGAGCAGGGAATGGGGCACTTAGACCTTCATTGGCTTGTTAGTGGTATCTGTGCAGCACAAAGAAAAGTGCAATCGGTTTCAGTGGTAGACGAGTGCAGTGTGTGATGTTGCAAGTGATACATGGTCTTGTGTCTAAGGTACAGGGATGAATTGGCGTTAAAAATGAGCCGGGGTAATGTACAAGAAATGGCCTTCTGCAGATTTAAGCTTGTGGGAAAATACTGGGGGGGGGCTTTAACATGTATATGGTTTATTAAGTTTAGTGAGATGAAAAAAATGAAATGTTGTTTGCACACTTTGTGCATTGGTTTGTGCACACTTGTAAAGCACACAAGAATATAAGTTCAGGTATTGTCAAGCTTCCTGCTCGTGCTGAAGCTGCGTACATCACAGGGGCGGCAGATCAACAGACTGGGAATGATATGTCCCTTGAGGCCCCCCTCCCACTCCGTCTTTCCTCTCGCTCTCTAACGTTTTGTTTCCCGTCGTTTGTTAACGGAACGTAACAGAGGCCTATGTATCTTGAGAAATAGCACTTAGACATTAATTGGCTTCTTGGTGGTATCTTACAGCGCACAGAAAGTTGTAATCGGTTTGAGTGGTATACGAGAACAGTGTGTGATGTTACAAAGGTTACATGGTCTTGTGTCTAAGGTACAGGGCAGTAGCGGCTCGCTGAGGGAATGCTGTGGGGCGGGACAGGGAAGGAGCAGGGAGGGGGGGTAGTAGAGTGCGACATATGATGGACAGGAGTAACGTAAGTAATTCAATAAATAAAACAATTTACCTTGCGTGCGGTGCATCACCAACTCTGCGCTGCAGCGCTCGCAAGGTAAATTGTTTTATTTAATTACTTACCTTATTCCTGTCCGTGGTATGTCGGACTCTACTACCCCCCATCCTTGCCCTTCCCCCGCCCCACCCCACCACCCACAGCACTCCCTCCGTGAGCCGCTACTGGTACAGGGATGAATTGGGGTCCAAAATCGTCCGGGGTAATGTAGAAGAAATGGCCTTCTGCAGATTGAAGCTTGTGGGAAAATAGTGTGGGGGTGGCTTTAACATCGACATGCTTTAGAAACTTCAGTGAGATGAAAAAAATGAAATGTTGTTTGCACACTTAGTGCATTTGTTTGTGCACACTTGTAAAGCACGTGAATATAAGTTAAGGTATTGTCAAGCTTCCTGCTCGTGCTGAACATGTGTACATCACAGGGGCGGCAGATTGAGAGACTGGGAATGACACGTCCCTTGACCCCCTCCTTCCTTCCTCCCCCTCTCTAACGATTTGTCTCCCGTCATTTCTAAAAGGAAGGTAACAGAGGCCCGTGTGCCGTGAAAAAATAGCAGTTAGACTTTCACTGGCTTGTTGGTGGCATCTGTGCAGCGCACAGGAAGTTGCAATTGGTTTCAGTGGTAAATTAGTGCAGTGTGTGATGTTGCAAAGGGTACGTGGTCTTGTGTCTCAGGTACAAGGATGAATTGGGGTGTAAAATGCACCGGGGTAATGTACAAGAAATGGCCTTCTGCAGATTGAAGCTTGTGGGAAAATACTGTGTGGTGGGGGGCTTTAACACGGACATGGTGTATTAACTTCAGTGAGAAGCAAAAAATGAAATGTTGTTTGTACACTTCGTGTATTGGTTTGTGCATACTTGTGAAACACACATGAATATAAGTTCAGGTATTGTCAAGCTTCCTGCTTGTGCTGAACCTGCGTACATCACAGGGGCGGCAGATTGAGAGACTGGAATGACACATCCCTTGAGCCCCCCTTTCCTCTCCTGTTTACTCCCGGTGTGTAATAGTTCCTGTTCCCTTGTTTGCAAAAGTAAGGTAGCACAGGCCTATCTGCCATGATCCTCACTGGTCATCTGGGGACATGTAAGGAGCACAGAGAAAGTCGTAATGTAGTTCTATGGTAGAGAAAAACTGCACACAGTTGCAACTTACATATCACTCCAATTTACATTGCTCGATGATTTGTCTTAACAGTTTAACATTGCTGAGGTATGTGTATGCTTCAACATCTAGTTTCACACGAGTTATGTATTAAAATATCTGATACCTACAAAACACAGGTATACATCTAGTTGTATGTTTCTTTTAAGTACGATGCCACTAGGAAAAGGCATAGGGAGATGTATGCATCCTTTGAGTAATATGGTGAGACTTTGAACTGTGATATGGAAAGGCTTGTCTGGTTTGCGTTTGGGAGGCCGAACATTGTTAGTAGTTGCTGAGTAGTGATATGCAAGAGGCCAATGAGGTTAAAGACATGATAGGAAATGATTTAGTGATTATGGTACTTTGTATAGAAGTTTGGGAAGGTATTGTTGAGGAACGCAGTATATATTTGTGTGGAATGAGTAGTGTTTTGATATTTGAAATCCAGAAAATAGTAATGTAAATAATTGCTTGGTAATTAATATCAGTAATTATATGAAATTATTTTAAAATATTGAATAAATGTAAGAAACTAATGAAACTGTTCTTTGCTTTTCAGAAAATTATTCTGTTTGGATCACAAATTCAAGATGGCAAGAAAAGATGAAAAGAGAAGGAAACAAAAAGAGAGATCTACTTAAAGAAAAAGAAACAAAAGGTGTCAAAAATAAATGAGAGTGTTTCCAAGGATAAAGTTTGTTTAGGTAAGACCACTAAACAGTTTCTTTAAAAAGTTTTGGAGAAATTATATGAGAAGAATAGGAATGAAAGGACAAAGAAGAGTTTTTCAACTAATGAGAAGGAGAATGACACTTCAAATGGAAAAAAGAAAACATAAGGAAATAAGGAAAAAACACAAGTTACACGAAGACAAAAACAATTTCAAGAGATTCGACAACGACTTTCTCGAAGTAGAGTAATTCAGAATTTATTGAAAGACTGTAAAAAGTATAAAAAAAGATTACTAGCTTACAAACAAAAGCAGCGGATTGAAACTGTAGTAGATACTGCTTTTAACTTGAAACGAAAATCATTTATATTAATTCTAAAAAGGATGAAATATTTAAATAAAACAATTAAGTTTCTGAAAGACAAAAGCAAAATAAAAAGGCTTGTTAATAGAAGTAACTTTTGTAAAACTTTCAGTGGTGAGTGGAAACACACTTCTACTAGTGAGCCTTTCTTTAATGAAGAAAGCTACTTTCAAGACAACAATTTACCATTTGCAGTTGATACTGGAGGTCGCTGTTATGAAGTTTGGAATGGTTGTCCCATTGCAAAAGAAGAAATAGTTGTTGTGAGTGCAGAAGAATTAATAGCTCAAGAAGTGCAGGGAAACACACACAAGCTCCTGTATATAAGTGGGATTGTAGCAGTAGTTGCAGTATTCGACAGGAATCTATTGACATAATGCGAAATTTTTTACGACAATATGCACAGAAAAGTGTTAAACAGAAGATCTGGGGGCATATTAGCAAGGAATTGGTGATGAGAGGCGTTAGCCTCCTTGGCTTAACACCTCTCATCGCCACTTCGGAAACGATAGGCTGCACCATATTACCAATGATATGGTGCAGCCTGGCGTTTCCCCCTGCGATGGCGCTAAGACTCACGACTTATCGCCAACGCAGGCACCCTTGCACCAGAGTGCAAGGGTGTCTGCGAGCAGGGAGGTTTGTTTATGTACAGGAAGGTGTCCCTTCCTGTACATTAACAAACCTAAAATGCCATTTTGTAACTTATATGTGTGCTGCTTCATGCAGCACACATGTAAGTTACAAAATGGCATTTTTAAAAACAGGTTTGTTTATGTACAGGAAGGGACACCTTCCTGTACATAAACAAACCTTGGCATTTTGCTTTTTCCATGTGTGCTGCACAAGGCAGCACACGTGGAAAAAGCAAAAACGAGGAGAAATGAAGCATTTTTCCTCGTTTCGCCACCTTAAGACCAGGATTTTCCTGGTCTTAATTTCGGCCCTGCCACCTATTATCGCCTCTCTTGATAATAGGTGGCAGCGTCGAAGTGAATGGGTGTTGCACCGCAACACCCACTGCACGCCCCTTTCACACTAATTTTAGCGTGAAAGGGGCCCTATTACCAAGGCAGCGTTAAGCCACTTAACATGGCTTTTAGCCACATTATGTGGTTTAACGCTGCCTTGGTAATAGGGCGCTGACCCTATCGCCACCACAACGTCACTTTTTGTGACGTTGTGGTGGCGATAGGGGCTTGATAATATGCCCCTAGGTTGTTACAAGGGCTAGATCCATGTAATGTAAGAAAATATACTAAGAAGCACGGTCATTCTCTGGCTTGTCTTTCGAGAAAAGTGTGTAAAAGTACTTTTCATCACTTAAGAATGTTAGCAGTACACCACTCAGGAATGCGGAAGTTTGTAAGGAAAGTGTAATATGTAAAGACTCCTGCATTATGTTCAAGTGAACTGAACACAGCTCTTTTACACGGTTGTTCATCAGATGTAGAAAAAATGTGTGATGAAATTGAATTTCGTTTTTTTGGTTCAGAACAGCAGTGTGTAGAAACTGAGAGCTTGACAACTGCAGATGTTGAAGAAAATGGGAAAGAGATTAGCATTGATCGATTTGAAGAAGAAATTACAAAGTTTAAGACAGTGTGTTCTGAAAAACCAAACTATGTTTGTATTTGTTGTCGACGTACTCATTATAAAAGTCAAACTAGGAATGTTAATTTGTATTTAAAAAGTGAAAAGGAGAACAATGATAGGTGGCAGCAATTTGGAGGTTACTTGTTCGTGGAAGGTCGATTTGAGTTGGGTACTGATCAACGTATGTGTAAATATTGCTACAACAAATTAGAAGAGAACAAAATGCCAGCTAGAGGAATACATAACAACTTAAAAATAGTACCTATTCCAGAGGAACTGGCAGATTTGAATACATATGAGTCAGTTCTTATTCAATCTGTTCACCCATTTCAAGCTATAATTCACATGGAGCCTAAAACAGGTAAACTGCCACCAACAGACATACAGAGAGGTCTGAAAGGAAGAGTTGTGTACTTACCTTTAGATTTTAAGAAAAATATTGAAACTGTTGGTGGAGACAGAGTGGAAAATGAGGCAGTAGTTATTCTAATAAATGGTGTACCAACAAAGAGTCGGAAAATATGGCAAGAGTTTGTAGATGTTAAACTTCAAAAGGCTACGTTATATCTTGTACAGAACAATATTTTTTTATAAAAATGTAAATGTTGATGAAGAGGTAATAAGTTTAGAAGATGAATCAGAAATTTCAAGTGGTCAAATAGAGAAAGTGGACAAGTCGAGGAGTGAAGAGATTTATGAACATTATACAATATGTCCTCTACATTCAAAAGAAGTAAAAGGAAACAGCATTGAGTTATTTCAAATGAAAAAAGCAAAGGGAACTCCAATGAGTGTATGGGAGAAAAGCGTAGAAGCTCGTTGTTTTCCACAGCAGTTCCCTACTGGACAAGGTGGACGTTTTCATGAGCGACCTGTACGGATTCCAGCTTCAGAATATCGCTCAACAAGATTATACTCTGAAGATCCTAGATTTCGACAGTGCATTCCATATATATTTCACCTTTTGTTTGAAAGTGATTTGTCTTCTCTTTCGTATGCAGTGAACAACATACTTAAAACGGGAGTTTATCAATCACTTGTTTCAGCCAAAGAATTCATGGACAAAGTTGAACGTACAGATGAAAATTTAGAGGCACAGTTAATTAATTTGATGGCATGTCAACGTGGAACCAATGAGTATTTGTTTCGTCGTCATGGTGAACTTAAGTGTATGTTAAGAAACTTAGGTACACCAACATGGTTTGTAACACTTAGGGGCCGATTCCGATCTTGGCCGGTAGTGCTCCGAATCGGATTCGGATTCACCGGATCCGATTCGGAGCCCTGTTTCCCGACCAAATCGTACACGGGTCCGGCCGAGCGAGTACGATGCAAGCACCCGCGAAATCGCCGACCGACTCGAACGCGGCTCCAACACGCTCCGACCGACTCGCATGGACACGACTCGCACCGCGCTATGGAGACATTTCCCGGCTGGGTAAGTACGATGTGCGCCGCGAGCAGTCCGATCGACTCGCGCCGTCTGGCTCGAAAAAGCTGTCGGAGCCGGACTTTGGGGGTCCGCGTCGGACCCCCCTGTATGCGTAGGCGCACGAGTCGCACACAGGGGGGACCCATGGGTCCCCCCTCCCTGTGCATGTACGCCGCGATGCGCATGGATGCGTACACGCTGTAGGGGGCGCCCTTGTCCGCCTCGCACCCATTCAGTCAATGGGAGCCCGCGTACGCGTTTTACGACAGGCTCCCATTGACTTCAATGGGAGTCCGACCGACTCGAGTCCGATTGCATACGTGCGCATCGTACTCGTTCGGTCGGACTGCTAGGGTCCGATTCGGTCGGAATTCGCTCCGGGTCCGGCTCGGTCGGAGAGAATTCCGGCCCGAATCGGAATCGGCCCCTTAGCTGTGCGGAGTATGCATGGGAAGATTTACTTGAATTTCTACGAGAAGCAAATTCCAATATCAAAAATATTGAAATGAAGACACCTGGAGAACTGTGTTCATTGGATTCTGGAAATGTCTGCTGGTATTTTAATCATAGGTTTCAAGCTATGATGTCTTTTATCTGCAATAAAAATAATTGTCCTCTTGGAGAAGTTATTGATTTTTTTTGGCAAAAAGAGTATCAAGCGAGAGGTGCTCCACATATACACATGCTATTATGGATAAAGAATGCTCCGAAATTTGGGACGGATACTGATGAAACAGTTTTGTCTTTCATCGAACAGTATGTTACGTGTGAGATTCCAAGAGAAAGAGGAGAAAACAGCTTGAGACAACAAGTTTTACGTTTCCAGAGTCACTGTTGTGGAAAGTATTGTCGACGAAAATACAAGTCTAAAGGAAAATTTTATACCAAGTGTCGGTTTGGATTACCACGTCCAGTAATTTCTAAAGGAAGAGTAAATTCTTTTATGTCTGCTGTGAGGCACACAATAACTCAGAAATAGCCGAAGAATACGTACAACTTAAAAAGAATAGAACAGTCAAAGTATGTTAATGACTACAATCCAGGTATTTTGAAAATGTGGAATGCAAACATGGACATTCAATATGTTGCAGATAACTCAATCGCAGTTGCACGCTATGTTACATCATATATAACGAAATCAGAAAAGACAGAGATGAAAGAAATGTGGGAAGAAATTTCACAAGGGAAGAGCCTTAGCAAAAAATTGTACAGCTTTAGCTTGAAAATGCTTTCCCACAGAGAAATTGGATCCTACGATTGTTCGGATCGCTTGTTCTCTTCTAGTTTATATTCAAAGTCACGTGGAATCATTTGGGTAAGTTTAGGTCTTGCTTGCACACGAAATAGAGTGTTGAAAATATTAGAAGAAATTCAATACTTAGGGGCCGATTCCGATTCAGGCCGGAAATCTCTCCGACCGAGCCGGACCCGGAGATATTTCCGACCGAATCGGACTCTGGCAGTCCGACCGAACGAGTACGATGCGCATGCATGCAATCGGACTTGAGTCGGTCGGACTCCCATTGAGTCAATGGGAGCCGGACGTACAATCGCGTACGCGGGCTCCCATTGACCCAATGGGTGCGAGGCGAACACGGGTGCCCCCTACAGCGGGTACGCCTCGAAGCAACTCGCGGCATACATGCACAGGTAGGGGGGACCCATGGGTCCCCCCTGTGTGCGACTCGCGTGGCTACGCGTACAGGGGGGTCCGACACGGACCCCCAAAGTGCGGCTCCGACTGCTCTTTCGAGCCGGACGGCGCGAGTCGGTCGGACTGCTCGCGGCGCGCATCGTACTTGCCTGGCCGGGGAACGTCTCCATCGCGCGGTGCGCATCGTGTCCGTGCGAGTCGGTCGGAGCGCTTCGGACCCGCGAACAAGTCGGTCGGCGATTTCGCGTGCGCTCGCATCGTACTCGCTCGGCCGGACGCACGTACGAATCGGTCGGGAAAGAGGGCTCCGAATCGGATCCGGTTAAGCCGAATCCGATTCGGTGCCCTACCGGCCGAGATCGGAATCGGCCCCTAAGCAGAGAATGATCCGGAAAGTACAAAAATTCTTAAAACTAATATGTTGGATACATACTATCCTAAAAGGAGTCCACATCTGGAAGAGCTTTGTCTGTATGAAATACTTCAACTTTACAGCTTTAAAAGAAATGTTACACAGATTTTTAAACAAGGAAAATATGCAGTAATTGGATCTGACGGTTGTTTAGTGAAACATGCTAAAGGAAATCTTATTAATCATAGAAAACTCAGTTGCGAAATTCCAGATAAAAGAGAATTTTTTTATTTAGCACTTTTGCAACTGTTCAAGCCGTGGCATAGCAAAACTGAATTACTTGGACATTTTGAATGCTATGAAGATTCTTTTAATGCATGCAAAGATAACATTGCATGTACAATTTTTCCTACATATCTACAAATGTTAAATGATGAAATTGAACAAGAAAAGACTATTACAGCTGAAATAGCTAACGACAGTTCTCAAGATAGTCAAAGTTCTGGTCCAGCTAGTCAAGATCCACTGGGACAACCAATTATCGAAAATGAAGCAGCAATGGCCATGTATGAAGTAGAAATTGCAATGCAACAAGCACAACAAGAGAATACTACATTGGAAAACTTAGAAGAACAGCTAAATGTTGAACAGAAAGAAATATAAGTACAAGTGACAGAACAGATACAACATGGTTTGATGCATGAAAAAAAGGAATGTATATGTTCGTCATTTAAACCTATTCTTATGTACATCAGTGGTCAAGCTCGAACAGGTTAAAGTTTTTTACTTAAAGTTTTGACTAGTTATCTCCAAAAAACTACAGATTCACATTTATCTTGCGTTGTAAGAGCTCCGACTGGATTAGCAGCGCACAATTTTAAAGGAATTACTTTACATAGAATACTTATGTTACCAGTTGAACATGATAATAAATTAGAATATCAGAAGTTGTCTGGAGATGCTTCTTATGAAGTGTCAAGAGTGCTGAAGAAAATGAAACTTCTCATCATAGATGAGGTGAGCATGGTCTCAAACTTAATGCTTGCCTTTGTACACTTGAGAATGCAACAGGTTTTAAAAACAGATTACGATGTTCTGTTTGGAGGCAAACATGTAATTGTATTTGGAGATCTACTACAACTAACTCCTGTAAAAGGACAACCATTTTTAAAACAGTTGTGCATGAAGACACTAGGAAATGTTTGGGAAGTATTGGAAATGTGAATATATGGTTACATTTTGAATATAAAGAACTTATGAAGAATATGCGACAAGCAACTGATGAAGATTATTGAAATATTCTGAAAGATATAAGAATTGGTATCCTAACCAAACATGGTAAACAAGCTTTAGAAAGTCGGTTACTTAGGAACTTGTTTACAACTGAAAACACAGCAGCTGAAGTAATGTATAAGAAAATTGGAGAAAACAAGTCTATAGTTTGCCTAATGCCTACACTGCAAGAGTGTTGTACATTTAACCAAGAGCTTCTAAAATTGGAAAAACAAGAAATAGTTCAGTTTCAAGCTATTGATAAAATAGAGCATAAGGGAGTGACCATTCTTCTTTCAGAGAAACTACAGACTAAATTGGACTCTTTGGAAAAATCTGCATCTAAAACTGCTGACTTAGAAAAAAGTTTAGATGTATGTATAAACTGTCGGGTAATTTTGCGGCGTAATTTAAATGTAGAAGGAGGTTTAGTAAATGGAGCAATGGCGAAAGTTGTTGATTTTGTAAAATATCAGAACAGATGGAATAGAATTCCTGAAAATAAAATATCATCAGATTACAGAGGTAATACAGATTGGGCGTTGTGCTGTACGTTTTTTGCTTGTAAAAGACTTGTATGTTCGCAGAAAACAGTTTGCTTTGTCTTTAGCATATGCAGTAACTATTCATAAATCTCAAGGTTTAAGTGTAGACAGTGCTTTGGTAAATATTGGAAGTACTGTGTTCAAAGAGGGAATGGCATATGTTGCATTATCTCGAGTTAGAACATTGTCTGGTTTGTATTTGATTGATTTCGATGACAACAAGATTAGTGCTGATGTAAATTGTGTAAGAGAATATAATCGTTTAAGAAGACTTTATGCACCAAATTTAGGTGAATATCCCAGAAACGTGTTATGTGTTCTAAATGAAAATATGTTAATGAATCAAGTGCGGTTGAAAAGCATAAAAAAATCGAACAGAAAGGAAAAGGTGTAAAGAAACAGAAAATGGAAAGTGTTGATGAAGTTGTGGGATACCAATTGGAAAATAGTTCAGGTATCAACTGCTATGGTAACGTTATTCTGAATGTTGTATTTTACCTAGAAGATCTTCATAATGAAATTATGGGAAATCAGGAAAAAAGATTATGTTCTGCACTTTATGATGTATTTCAACAATTGACAACTGACAGAAGTAAAATGCATACTGTTTGTGGTATTCGCCAACTCTTGGATATATGTACTGGTTCTTCGACGTTCAGTCTTAATATACAACAAGATGCACAAGAATTTCTGATGGTTATGCTTGGAGTATTAGAAGATGAAGGAATAGATATTGAAAGCTTATTTGGACTAAGTTACAAATGGGATCATAAATGTGAACAGTGTTCATTTAGTTCAAGCAGTGTAGTGGACACAGAACGATTCATATACTTAACAATACCTGACTGCAAATCTGTAGCTTTTAACAAATTAGTAAAAGCAGCAAACCATGATATGAAATGTTCTCATTGTAAATCAGAGATGTTATCTACATTACGCATAGAAAGATATGGAAAATATCTGATTTTAATGCTACCACGTTGTAGAGCAAATGGAAGAAAACTGGAAACCAGGATTAAAACTTTTGTTGCCAGTCAAATCTCTATTTCTGGAAGACCTTTTACAACACTGGCTATTGTTTTCCATGCTGGAGCTACTATGAGATGTGGACACTATACTGTGTATTTAAAGTGTAATAAAGGATGGACACATTGCAATGATGCACACTTGGAAATAAAACCCAGATTGCCTTACGAATTACCAAATTCATATTTGATATTTTTGAAGCCTAAGTTTCAAATACATCATTCGGCCTATTGGGAAGATGTAAATATGCTTTAACAAACTCATATTGGATATTTTACAAACCAAACTTTTGAATACATTATTCGTCCTAGTGGGAAAATGTAAAAAGAAAGTACAGCGCACTGGAAACAATTACTACTTATAACTGCTGTTGGGACTATTATTTGTGGTGATTGGTATTGCATTTGGAAAAATTGCGTTGCAATGAAATAGTTTACATATTTGTTCTGTATATTGTAGGAGATGTAAATTCGTGTACATTTTGAAAATGTTGTTGAATTAAATAAAAGATATCTTTTAGAAGAAGCATGAAATGAAAAAAATTGAAAAGAGGAACACATATAGGTATAGGTATTGAAAATAATGTTGCACACTGATTTGTTTTTTTTAACAATCTAGTTGATTGGTTTTCTTTCCCTGCTGTTGACATCACTGATGACATCTCAAATGACATCACTGATGACATCATCCACATGATAATCTGATGCACCTCCTCACACCCTAATATAATCTTTGATACCCCCACTCTAAAATGCAGACTACCATTTTCGAAACCATAGAGACACCAATATCAGTTAGTACATACCCACTGACTGATTCCTAGGTCTACACACACATCCATTCACTTCCCATACAGTCACTCATACATGCAGTCACTCATCAATACAGCCACTATCATGTGCACTCATACACCTATACACACACTCACAGACCGCCACTCATCCATGGAGTTACTCACACACCTAGTCAGTCATGCAAAGAATCTATCACACTCCCATTTACTCACCTATACAGTTATACACACACCACCTCAGTTATTCATACAGATACTAACACATACTTACTCTCTTATACAATCACTGATACAAGCACATACTCATCCATACAGCCTCTCTCACAATCACTCACTCTCACATATAGTCATTTATATACTCCAACACTCACAAATACTGCCTTTCACATATGGAGTTACTCACACATGTACCACTGAGACATTCATTGACTCACCAACACAGACATACACACACCCACCCACCCATACAGTCCCTCACAGATGCACTCTTGAACTTATACACCCAGTGAATCACCCACTCACACATCTATGCACAGAGTTACACACCCCCACCCACACAGATACTCAGGCACCCATACAGATACTTAGACAAGCAATCAATAACCGATATAGACACTCATGTAGCTACTCACCAAGCCATGCAGTTAATTACACACCAACTGACAGACTAATACAGACATTCACACAGTTTAGTCACTACCCCATGCATTCAGTAAGACACGATTAATCACTCACTTATACAGTCAGTCACGCACCTACTAAATCATGCATTCAGACAGTTATACACCCACTCATTCTTCAATAGAGCTTGGCGTGTATATAAAACATATTTAAACTTTACAGAAACACACAGTTACTGGATGATGTCATCAGTGATGTCATCAGTGATGTCATTTGAGATGTCATCAGTGATGTCATCAGTGATGTCACTGTGTAATAGTGAGCCTTAGCAAGGCCTACCAGTGCTTAGGGGTTCTCCCTTCTCTGCACAGAGTCCTCAGACACTTAGGAAGAAGTTGGCACAGAAACTGAAATATAAAAGACAGAGTTTATTAAACCTTATAAGGTGGAGCTAACATTCACACATCACCCTTCAGTAATGCATGAAGTAGCACACTGAATGGAAGGATCCTGGTCCTTTTATACCCACACAGGGGCTCAAATGAAGGCGGTACAAACACAAATGCTGGTTGTAGGTACATATAAGGTCATACAGAGAATGCACAGTCGACAAGTGGGTGGAGCTAACAGTTTCTACTTTTAGTAGACACATCCTGACATTTATAAACTTGAAACAGCTGCAAGCTCAACTGAGCATGTGCAAAGCAAGAGGAACTAAAGTTAACTTGTCTCTAGGCAGATTTCAAGAGCAGTTGACAGGAAGGTAGGACAGAGCACATGGTGAGCACATGGTAGCACATGGCAGCCAAAATGGCTGCCAGAAATACAAAATGGATTCCACAAAGCGGACAATTTAGCCTCTAAATACAGGCTGCTTCAGCCAATGCTTAACTTAAGTGCTGCCAAATTACAACAGACGGCCCTTTCAGCATTGGCTGAAGACATTCGTTTATCTGGGGTAATCTAGATATTCATCCCGTACATCTATTAACATTATTTCGGCCACCTCTTTATTCAACATTTGTTGGGCCTTTGTTTCAGCAACATTCCCTCTTCCCAGGTATACAAGCAGAGATGCAAATGGAGCAAAGCATTGGACCACATTGGATACATACACAGCATGTAAAAAGTATTAATCATTACACACAGGATAGTCAGTAGCTTCCAGCTCCAAGCAGAAACAAGAGTCCAAAATCATCTAGTCTAATTCTAAGTTTCAGGGCTCTGATGTATTTCAGTGACTATCTATTTCAATTAATAGCCAACAGCACATACTTAATAAAAACATTTTCAATAGACTTTTCCAGTATTTCTTTTGTGAGGGCTAAAATATCAATTTAATATATTTTTAGGAGGAGGGCAAAGTAATATTTGTCAACTGCTCAGGAAAACATTTTTCGTGTAGAATAAGCATTATAAGTAATGCAAATATTAAAGAAGTCAGACAGATTATTACAAAAACCATCCTGGCTCCAAAGGACCAGGAGGACCACACAGGGCCATAGGAATTAGGACAAGGAGCCGCAAAGGGCTGCTCCTCCTCAAAAATGGGACGACCAAAGGGGTACATTACTAACAAAAAAAGAGTCCTTGGGAAATTTTAGCTGCTGTGGAACCAGCCAGAGGGGAGTCTTCTCCCTGTGTCCGTTTGAGCCTCACAGGCAGGCTCTTGTTGTTCCCACGGTGGAGCTGCACAACTCGCAACTCAAGAATCACGGCCCAGTTTGAGAAGAAAAAGTCTTTCAACGATCCTGTCCAGTGTCTCAAGCAGTGCACAAGTTCTCTTCACTTTAATCTAACAGGCACCAGAGGCACAGCACCTGTACCCTAAACTCAAGTCCTTCCCTAACTCCTATATTGCTCTGCTGGCGCACTGCTCTTTTGTTAGGGCCACAAATTGCATCCAGTGTGCCCAGGTATCTCTTGATCAACAAACAAAGGTGCAAACTTGCATTCACTTTGGGACCAGGATTAAGAGGCCTGATGCTAGGATCTCTGAAGCAACCCTTGTTTCAAAAGGGGTCACCTCAAGCAAAGCCTCCTTGCCGTTCTGGTCGGTCTGTGACTCTCTCAGCTGGGCATCAAAAACTTGATCCATGATTTCTCCTTTCTGATTTGTGACCCCGTCTTTCGCCCAAGACAGTGGCAGGGGTACACAATTCACATCCCAGGGCTTCCGCCTTCACTGAGGTCCTAGTTGCCAGCAACGCCTGTGCTGGTTACCTTCACTTTGGCTTCAAGCTGCAGTGGCGCTGACTCCCCAGGCTGGATCTGATGTCCGGGCCCCTCTGGCAATGGTTGTAAGGCAGCAAATATCTATTGGTGGACAGAACAAGAGGTCTTTAGACAAGGCACAGAAATAATCTATCAACAGAGAGGATAGTCTCAGAATACTTTCTTAGTCCTGGGGCACCCCATACATTAGCAAGGCACCCAAGAACCACTTCATCTATCTAAGAGTAGAAAACCCTGGACCTATTGGCAAGTATAAAAGGAACGTTTTGGTGAACTGACAAGAGTAATACATCACCCAATCCCAAACAGCCAAGGAAGTCTGTGTTCATTTACTAAATTCTGAGGAAAAGAGAAAAACAATACAGACATACTCCAAATACTTACATTGGTGTATTCCTATATTACTAATCTGAAGAACCCTCAAGAAAAAGGAAATGTTCTACACTTTTACTCATAGATTTTACATTACTTATACAGGACTGCAGACACTTGTAAAATAATTTCTCTTACATGTTATGCTTAGGACCATGCTCTCATGTTATAGGCGCAGCAGGAAAATCTAAAACTGCTAATTTAACAGGGATTCTTATTGCAAAAAGAACTAAACTTCAACATAGTGGGTACATTTTCTTCAGCAGAACATGTTATGACAAACAAACTCCTATAAAACAATATTTTCCTTCAAAATGTTTGCTAAGGATCACATGAGCGTCTTTCCTGCATTGTACTTTTCACGATCTGGACTATGTAACATCATTTTCAAAAGGAAAAAAACCCTATCTCCAGCTCTAATAAGGGCTGTCAGCTTATTGACAGAGACTAGCTAATAAAAAACTAGCAATGCCCTTGCAAAACTGTATAGAACATGAGAATAACATAAACAATAATAGTGTTGCCACCTGAGATTTTTGAACAGAAACCGCCACTATACAGTTCTCCTTAAAGATCAAATAAGGGAACATCAATCTGTTCTACTCATTCTTTCATACAGGATGGGCAGTAACATAGCTTAGATTGTATCATTTTATTAATGCTAACAATTTTAAAACAGTATTACACAATAGCCAATAACTGTCACATGGCCATTTCCTAGACAGCTTTAGACAGACTCAAAAAAAGTGAGAAAAAGAAGAGAGAAAACATAATTTTGCCTACCCTTAATTTGTAGAGGAGCTAGCCTCCTTCCCCCATTTTGACAGTAGGAAAACCTGAAACAGGTTTTACTTCTGTCAACACTTTCAACCCCTATTTGTAGCAACTGGGCACAAACAAACTTGTAGGAGATATCTTAGAAAGTGGCTGTTCTCTGATTCAGCCTAACACAAGCAAATTGAGTTAACTTTAAACCAATTCCTACAGCAATTGTACTAGATTAACATGAGGGCGCATGAATGCAAACTAAAATCCATTTCCTCCTTATCTTAGCCCCTACACAGTATTCTTTAAACTAAAACCATTATTTTTATATACAGGGCAGATCAATGCTCAACTGAGGATTGTTTTTCCTTCGTTTCATATGACTGCGCGTGTTTGCCAAAAATAGGAAGCAAAGCTTCTCTTCCTCTCTTTGCGCTATCATCTCGTCTTTCAAAACCTTTCGGAGGTCGAAGTGTCCCAGCAAACATTACCCTTCACCCTGCTAAGTTGCTAAATGCAGAACTCCGACCTTTGACCCGTTCAGCAGCTGCTCATTTGTGTGTGCAAGGCTTGCCATGCGGTTTTGAAATGCAAAGCAACTCTGGAGAATCACAGCTAAAAGGCAGTCCTGTCCGATCCGTTTGCCAGTAATTTAAAGGTAGGATAATAACGTCTGCTGGTTTCTGTATACTTATTTTCATTTGTATACAGTGTGTGGTGTGCAGTCTAGTAAGACAGAGGTCAGCTGTTTGTTCTATATTTGCATATGTACTAGCTCTAGCTTGAGAATCAGTTTGAAACCTGCCCTGAGTGGTAGAACTGCTTGTAAAATAGTGACTTTAGCTCAATTTCGACTTTGGTGGTAGGGGCACTTAAAAATGAATATCCTACAATATTTTTGCATAATAGGAACCCCCAGAGTGTTCTCTAGATAGCCCAGGAAGGGGAAATCAGAAATGTATAAGGTATACCCTTATAAAAAATGAGTTTTGTACGGCTGGGTAAAGTGACATTTCACATTTAAGTTCCCTTTTTTCCGGTACAGCACTGCTTAAATTCAACTTTGATGCTAGGAATTCACAGTATGATGATTAGGCTTTATAAAGATTAAAAACGAATTTAAAGCATTTATTTTTACTAATATATTTTTTTCATATAATTAATTTTTTATTTTTTTAATCAAAACCAACCATTTTGATGATTCCACATTGGAAAAGCAAGCTTCATTCGTAGCCTATCATATTTAAACGCATTCATTCATAACCCTAAGCACAGAAGCCTTACTTGAAACATGAAAAGTCTGCGCCACTTTTAATGGACAGTTATCATTTAACATCAGAACCACAGATGTACTTATGTAAAAAGGCATTAAGAAAGGAAATCCCTACTTTCAATTTTGTTCTCTGTTATCTAAAATAATGAAACTGGTGTTTGAAACTTTTAAAGTAAGGCAGGCCTGTATACCAGTTTTACACTGACTTAAAATTGTGCTGACTCAGCATTCCTGTCTGTGGCCGTGAGCAGGAATAGCCATATGCTATTTATGCAGCTGTTGTTTGTCAGCAAGCGTCGAATTTTCACGCCTTTCTCAGGAAAAAAACCCTTTATTATTTGAAATACCCTGACAGAGTTAAATCCCCATTTGCTGTGTCAAACAGTTTCTTTTCAGTTAGTCAGTTTAAACACAGCTGTTGGAAAGCTTTTTTCTCGGGTGCTGAAAGAAAGCATGTCACAGTCTATTTAAAAACTGAGGCATTTCAATGCAGTCAAATCTAACTTTCTATAATGTGTATTTAGTTCAGCAACGACCAAATTCACTCAGGTGATGTGCATGCCTTTTAATGTCTAATACAATGTATTTAAGGAAAATGCTGAAACATTGTGTATTTTAGTCTATTGATTACAAAACACACAATTTCGTTTTCTTCCTCTGTATGAGGCCTATTTTAATCCTATTGAATACGAATTCTAATTTTATCTTTAGCATTGTGGCAATTTGCACACATGTATAGTGTCTTACTCTGTCAATTTAATAGTAACATGCAGCTGTTTAGCGTATGTTATATAATTCATTTCTGGATTTTTATTTAATATATAAGTAACTAAATGACAGTTTGCATAACAGAATGATGACAGCAAAAAAATATAAACAAACTCATTGAGCTCATTCCAGACTTTTACAAAAGGGGTCATATACTCAGAGCACACAATACAGCGCGCTTAAAGCTAGCCATTCTTACACAAAGAGCGCAATCGCTATTTACTCACACAAGTATCACCAATGTCAAACCACATAGACATTTAAACACACATTTAACCCACAAATCAACACTTAGGACTTTAAGACAGCTTACAAACTGTACGCAAAAACCAAACTATTTGTAAATACTAATTGTAAGTCATATTTACAAGAAGAGCTCTCAAAAGTAGCCCAAAAGACTGTTCCATGTTAAGAAGCCAAAATACACCAAATTCGCCAGTTTTGGCTGGTAGAACACTCAAAAAGCGCTCTGCATATCACCACTTATGAATGTTACTAAGTGCGCAGATCCGGATCCGTTTTATGTACATATTTAAGTCCATGGGGTACTTAGTCACCAAGGAAGAAATATCTTTTTACTATACGTAAACCTATTCAGGTATCCCCTCTGAGGGAGTCAACTAAGTACTTACTAAATCCATATCGGTATCCTCCAAAACAGCAACACTTTCTGCGAAGTGTACTGGAAACAGGCATGCCAAAAATAGTGCAGAATATGCAGTATTATAATCAAAGTAGCGGTTAAGGTACTCTTTGTACGTTGCGCTGTTCAAACAATTTCAAATAGAGAAAAATCTCCTCATTACCTGCCTATATGTATTGCAATGCATATATAATTACAAAACAAATTCCAAAATTGGCCAATCATACAAACAAAGCCACAGTAAGTGTTTACTAAAACTACCTTACCAATCAAAGGCATCAAACCAACAGCAAGTGCCGCAAAACGGCTCTTACCAATCAAATGGTGTCCAGGTTCCAACTGCCAAGTTCTCAAATTGACCAAATGGTCACTGCACGGCAAATCAACAGAAGAGATCTCAGTCAAGGACCGGCGCTGCCGGGATGGTCAGATCAGAAAGAAAGGAAAACGCCATGGGTGCCAAGACTCAGGTCTCCTCAGGCAGCGATCGCGTCCAAAAGCGAGATTCCAATCCTTCGTCGCGACCAGTCCTTCGGGCATCCGAGTATTTTGATGAGTCCCACGTTGGAAGCGCCAATTTGTAATAGTGAGCCTCAGCAAGGCCTACCAGTGCTTAGGGGTTCTCCCTTCTCTGCACAGAGTCCTCAGACACTTAGGAAGAAGTTGGCACAGAAACTGAAATATAAAAGACAGAGTTTATTAAACCTTATAAGGTGGAGCTAACATTCACACATCACCCTTCAGTAATGCATGAAGTAGCACACTGAATGGAAGGATCCTGGTCCTTTTATACCCACACAGGGGCTCAAATGAAGGCGGTACAAACACAAATGCTGGTTGTAGGTACATATAAGGTCATACAGAGAATGCACAGTCGACAAGTGGGTGGAGCTAACAGTTTCTACTTTTAGTAGACACATCCTGACATTTATAAACTTGAAACAGCTGCAAGCTCAACTGAGCATGTGCAAAGCAAGAGGAACTAAAGTTAACTTGTCTCTAGGCAGATTTCAAGAGCAGTTGACAGGAAGGTAGGACAGAGCACATGGTGAGCACATGGTAGCACATGGCAGCCAAAATGGCTGCCAGAAATACAAAATGGATTCCACAAAGCGGACAATTTAGCCTCTAAATACAGGCTGTCTGCAGCCAATGCTTAACTTAAGGGCTGCCAAATTACAACAACTGACCATATCATGAATGATGTAATATGTGACGTCATCAGCCGTGCATTGCGGGGCACGAGTTATAGTTAGCTCAACTAACTATAATGTCTGAATTTCTCTGGTTTTGTACGACTGAAAAGTCCAACTAACTATAGCGTCCCTCAAACCTATGGTTTTTTTCAGTGAATTTCTATAGTTTTTTAAATGCTAATTTCTAACTATAACGTCCCTGAAACCTATGGTTTTTCAGTGAATATATATATATATATATATATATATATATATATATTATCTACTGGCGGTCGCCAGTAGATAGTTATAGTTACAACCTATTATCCATAGGAAATCCGCGACATTCTATTTGAAATAACTCTCTTGCCGGTTGACGTATCTTCGCAAAATTTTCAAACTTTATGGCCCGCTCCGGTCCGCTCCTACCCTGAAAGTCTCGGGGGATTCGTCAAGCGGGGGCCGAGAAAAAGGGAGTCCCAAAACGCGTTTTCCCATGCAATTTTCCATAGGAAACTTTAGACACGGCTACAGCCCGAACTGCTGAACGGAATTACACCAAATTTGGCAAAGAGGTAGTTCTTGTTTCAGAAAGAACCCTTTTGTTAAATGGTGTAAATCCGTTCAGTAGTTGCTGAGAAAATCAAAAGTAAAAGATAGTGATAACTATGGCCGAGTAGGGTCCGCGTACCCTCCCGATCATGAGCTGCATGTTAATTGGCTGTCAGCTGGCTGTCAACATTCCGATTCAGGAAATGTTGGCAGCCATTTTGTCCCTCGGTAGAACCGAGGGACAGAAACAAGTGCGCAAAGCGCACAAAGGGGCAGGGTAGAAACACCCTGACCCCTAGATTTGCTCAGGGGTCCCACAAGGACCCCCTGAGCAAACAAATCGGCAGGGTGCGCTCATGGTGCGCGAATCCTGCCAAAAAAAATCGAGCGCGGTCTCCCGCGCTCGATTGCATTTGCCCCGGGTGGCCCAAGTCCCGGGGGCATGGTGAGGGGGTTAAATTTATGTATGGGGGGCCTCAAAGGGCCTCCAAGCCCGGGGACCACCACCCCCGGGGCTTTCTTTTGAAAATGGTGCGGGAGGGCTCTGAGCCCTCCCGCAGCCCCGAGGACCACCACCTCCCGGGGCTTCTTTATGCCATTTAAAAACCTGTGTGGGGGCTCCAGCCCCCACATGCCCGGGGACCGCCACCTCCCCGGGGCACTAACAAATTAAAATGGGGGTCCGTTTTGGACCCCGAAGCCCGGGAACCACCACCTCCCCGGGGCTGTGCTGATGTAGGGAGGGGGCCGCGCGGCCCCCTCCTGGAGCCCTTGATGGCCCTGGGGACCGCCACCCCCAGGGCCGGCTCCTGCAGTGTCCCGGGGTGCCTACCCCGGGACACTGCTGTTTGCAATGACAGGACGGAGCCTCGCGGCTCCCGTCCTGTCATTGCAAACTTGCTTTCTCTTCCAATATCCAAAGCACATTGCTTTTCCACATGGGGAGCAGCATGTTAGCTGCTCCCCATGTGTAACAGCATGCCGGCTCCCGTAGGACACGGGGAGTCGGCGGGACTGTGGGGGTTTGGAGACCCCCACAGTCCCCAACGAGAGGCCAGGCCCCGGGGGATGGGGTCCCCGGGGCCATAAGTGGCCACGGAGGGGGCCACGCAGCCCCCTCCCCAAAAAATAAAAAAATAAAAATTAAAAAAAAACGGAAGGCCGGCCCCGGGGATGGGGTCCCGGGGACATAAATGGCCTGAGGAGGGGGCCACGCAGCCCCCTCCAAAGAAAAAAAAAAAACGAGGCCATGCCCCTGGGGATGGGGTCCCCGGGGCCAATACAGGCCCAGGGAAGGGGGGCCACGCGGCCCCCTTCCCGTTTTTTTAAATATTTAATTAAAAAAAGGGGTAAGGCCCTGGGGGATGGGGTCCCCAGGGCATAAAAACTGGAAAAAGGAAGGGGGCCACAAAGCCCCCTTCAGAGGACAAAAAACTAAAATTAAAAAAAAAACGATCGGGCCCGCAGGCCCTGCCCCTTCCTTCACCACTCTGCAAACGCGCCCCTGGCGCGTTTGCAGATGAGGAAGTAATTCCCGTTCAATACTGGGGGTCCCTGGGGGCCAACTAGCCCACCAGGAACCTCCAGTATGCGCTAGGGGCTGCCTTGCATAGAGGTGTACAGAGGCCACGCCCCTTTTACACCTCTCTGCAACGCAGCTCTGTGGCGCTTAATGGAAGGTAGCTGGTGGGCTAGTTGCACCCCAGGGACCCTCAGGATTTAAGGGGACTTAATCCCCCGACTTAAAACGCGCCACGGGCGCGTTTGCACAGTGGTGAAGGGAGGGGCGGGGCTTCAGGTGACATGTGTGCAAACAGGCCCGTGGCGCGTTTTAAGATGGGGAATTAAATCCCCTTCAATCCTGAGGGTCTCTGGGGGCCAACTAGCCCAACAGGTACATCCAGAAAGCGCCACAGAGCTGCGTTGCAGAGAGGTGTAAAAGGGGTGTGGCCTCTCTACACGTCTCTGCAACGCAGCCCCTAGCGCATACTGGAGGTTCCTGGTGGGCTAGTTGGCCCGTGAGGGACCCACATGATTCAAGGGGACTTAATCCCCCAACTTAAAACGCGCCACGGGGCGCGTTTGCACAGATGTCACCTCAGGCCCCGCCCCTCCCTTCACCATTGTGCAAATATTCTTCTAAAATCATCCGAAATACGAATTCCGATTTACTCACCTGTTATAAGGAGAGACCTCAGTGCTGTATCTTTCAGCCCAGTACTAATCCTGAAAAGTAATTTTAACCGTACTTACCAGTAACTTGAATTTCCTTCCATAGGATATCATTGACTGGTTTCACTTGGAAATTCTTCTAAGTGTGGAGTTTTGGAACTTTAAAATATTCCTCTAAAATCAGCCGAAATACGAATTCCGATTTACTCACCTGTTATCAGGAGAGACCTCAGTGCTGCATCTTTCAGCCCAGTACTAATCCTGAAAAGTAATTTTAACCGTACTTACCAGTAACTTGAATTTCCTTCCATAGGATATCATTGCCTGCTTTTTGCTGAAAAAGTTTCTAAGTCTTTATTTTTGAAACATACAAATATTCCTCTAAAATCAGCCGTAATCCGAATTCCGATTTACTCACCTGTTATAAGGAGAGACCTCAGTGCTGCATCTTTTAGCCCAGTACTGGTCCTGAAAAGTAATTTTAACCGTACTTACCAGTAACTTGAATTTCCTTCCATAGGCTAACATTGACTGGTTTCACTTGGAAATTCTTCTAAGTGTGGAGTTTTGGAATATTAAAATATTCATCTAAAATCAGCCAAAATACGAATTCCGATTTACTCACCTGTTATCAGGAGAGACCTCAGTGCTGCATCTTTCAGCCCAGTACTAATCCTGAAAAGTAATTTTAACCGTACTTACCAGTAACTTGAATTTCCTTCATAGGCTAACATTGACTGGTTTCACTTGGAAATTCTTCTAAGTGTGGAGTTTTGGAACTTTATAATATTCCTCTAAAATCAACCAAAGTACGAATTCCAATTTACTCACCTGTTATCAGGAGAGAACCCAGTGCTGCATCTTTTAGCCCAGCACTGACCCTGAAAAGTAATTTTAACCGTACTTACCAGTAACTTATATTTTCTTCCATAGGAATCCATTGTCTGGTTTTCAGCAGAAAAGTTTCAAAGTGTCGATTTTCACAAACTACAAATATTCCAAAAAATCGCCTGTATGACTTAAACGCATTCTTTCAACTGTTTACAGGAGATGCACCAGTGCTGGATCCAGGATCCAACACTGAGTAAGAAAAAGTAACGATAACAGTTTTTAACTTCTAAGTGAATTTCCTTCCATAGGATAACATTGGTGATTCTATGAGAAAAAGTTTCTAAGTGTGAACTTTTAAAGTACAATAATATTCCTTAAAAATCACGACTGTAACCAAAACGCTTTTACTCAACTGTTTACAGGAGATGTCCCAGGACTGAATCTAGGATCCAGTCCTGTGGTTAGAAAAAGTAATCCATAAAGTAACTAATTGCATTTAACTAGAAATTCACATTGAGCTGAATGTTGCATTGTGTTTGAAAATGTGTTGCCCATTGCAACAACTGTAACTACTGTACTTAAAAGTCTATTGCCTATGTGCAAAGTATTTAAACTAAAGTAATTCATTCTGAGAAAGTATTTTTGTAATGTAATGTATAATGTAATTACAATGTAATTTAAAAAATAAAATATGTAAAAAAAAATTGTTTCTAAAAATGTAGTAAATCAGTATGAAAAAAATGTATATAACAATTAATACATTTAAAAATTGACATTTACAAAACCTTTGAAATTCACTGAAAAAACCGTAGGTTTCAGACATGTTATAGTTACAAATTAGCATTTAAAAAACCTTTGAAATTCACTGAAAAAACCATAGGTTTCAGGGACGTTATAGTTACAAATTAGCATTTAAAAAACCTTTGAAATTCACTGAAAAAACCATAGGTTTTAGGGACAGTTATAGTTAGTTGGACATTGCACTCGTACAAAACCCGTGAAATTCCCCCGTTATAGTTAGTCCAGCTAACTATAACTCGCGCCCCCGCAATGCACTGCTGATGACGTCACATATTACATCACTCATGACATGGTCAGTGACATCACTGATGACATCATCCACGTGATAATCTGATGCACCTCCTCACACCCTAATATAACCTTTGATACACCCACTCTAAATTACAGACTGCCATTCGCAAAACCATAGACACTCCAACACCAATAACTACATACCCACTCACTGATTCTTAGGTCTACGCACACATCCACTCACTCACCCGTACAGTCACTCATACTTACGGTCACTCAGTACAGGACTATCATATGCACTCATACTCCTATATAGACACTCAAACACCGCCACTCATCCATAGAGGTACTCACACACCTAGTCAGTCATGCAAATAATTAAACACACTACCATTTACTCACCTATACAGTTATACACACACCAGCTCACTTACTCATACAAATACTAGCACATTCTTACGCTCTTATACAATCACTGATACAAGCACACACTCATCCATACAGCCACTATCACAATCACTCACTCTCGCTTATAGCTATTTATATACTCCAAAACACATATATACTGCCTTTCACATATGTAGTTACTCACACATGTACCACTGGGACATACATTCACTCACTAACACACTCTTACACACACTTACCCACCCATGCAGTCTATCACAGATGCACTCTTGAAACCATCCACCCAGTGAATCACCCACTCACACATCTATGCACAGAGTTGCACACACCCCTCCCACACAAACACTCAGGCACCCATACAGATACTCAGACAAGCATTCAATAACTCATATAGACACTCATGTAGCTATTCACAAACACATGCAGCCACTTACACAGCAACAGACAGACGGATACAGACATTCACCCAGTTTAGTCACAAACCCATGCATTCAGTAAGATACGTTAAATCACTCACTTATAGAGTCAGTCACGCACCTACAAAATCATCCATACAGACACTTACACACCCACTCATTCTTCAATACGTCTTTTCCTATATATATTAAAAATATTTAAACTTTACAGAAACACACAGTCACTGGATGATGTCATCAGTGATGTCATTTGAGATGTCATCAGTGATGTCATCAGTGATGTCACTGACCATGTCATGAGTGATGTAATATGTGACGTCATCAGCAGTGCATTGCGGGCGCGAGTTATAGTTAGCTGGACTAACTATAACGGGGAATTTCACGGGTTTTGTACGAGTGCAATGTCCAACTAACTATAACTGTCCCTAAAACCTATGGTTTTTCAGTGAATTTCAAAGGTTTTTTAAATGCTAATTTGTAACTATAACGTCCATGAAACCTATGGTTTTTTCAGTGAATATATATATATATACACATAAAAATTCACACACACATACTTACCTTATATATACTTACCTTGCAAAGTAAAGGCATGCATTGAAGGGGATATTCGTGGTAAAGCGCGAAACATCGAAATGGTGGGAGAGCAAATCCCTAACACGATACCTAGAGGTGGGCCATGTTTCCAGAGGTTTGCGTATACTTATTGCACCGACCTCTGAAAATCCAAACCCGGATATGTTGCAGGAGTGGGCCGAGAACAACGCTGACTCCTTCAAACGAATTTTGGCAATTTTAATAAAATATGCCGATATAGACCGACAAGCCCTGCTAAAAGAGATAGAGACACTTTCTGAACAATTGAGCAAATTACTGGAACAAGACACCATCAAAAAACTGCAGATGGAGATGCAGGAATGAGTGAAGAAGTATGAACAAACCATAAAGGATCGAAAGGCCGCTAAGTTCAGAAGGGACAAACTGGACTATCAGAGGGGCCAAATCTTCACTTTTTCAAAGTGCTTCAAAAACATTCGGGCCAGAAAATGTCAAACAGTCTGCGTGGTAGCAATGCACAGATGAATGAGGAAACAGGATCAGAAATTAGTTCCGAGGTGGACACAGATAATGAGGACACACGTCAAACAACAAGTGTACCCTTGGTGGAAGATGAGCTATGTTTTTTACGTAGGGACCGGTACACAAATTTAAGACTGCTACGAGGACAAAAGAGAACCTTCTGAGGGGGAGGAAGAGGAAGAGGAAAAACCGAAGGTCAAAGAGAACAGGTGACCAGAAAAACAAACAACAAAAAGCACAAATAATGGACAATAGTACAAGTATAATAAATTTAGCATTAAATGCAGAAAAAATTAATATACTCTCACGTGGTCTTTCATATTGTGCCCCTGAAGATATGGACTATGTACAGACTAGAATAGACTGTTTTAAATTTATCAGAAAACTTAGATTGGCTAAATACTTTGACGTTGGTAGGACAACAGAGGGGCGGGACCCAGAGCCAATTGAGGACACAGGTACTCTACAGATTTCTGATAATGATCTATTGAGGGATTTGGACAGTCTGGAGAGGGGTGATATGTATGACTTAGCGGATGATGCACTGCTTAGAGAGCAAGGTCTGCGTGTGTATGGCAGACCAAATACACCCTTTAGACCTCGATCTGCCTTTCTACCCATGGTCCCCAAAGATTCAAATATTCAATTGATTCCTTTACTGAGCTAGTAGTTCATGATTTGAAAGAACTATATGCTGAACATCAGGCCAAGGTTCCAACTAATACACCAGAAATAGGGTATAGGAATCTGTTGAAAAAATTGCAGTCATGTCCAGATATAGTGGTGAGACAGGCGGACAGGGGCGGAAACATTGTCGTTTGGCTGCTCGCCATGTATCAGGAAGAAGCAATGCTACAGCTTAGTGATAGGCAATGCTACCTAAGAATAGACAAAGGTGTGTTTTAGGCCACTACCACCAATTTCCACTCGGAGTTGGCACATTGGAAATCTGTAGAGCTTATTTCCCAGGCAGAACATAATTTCTTGAAGGTAGATTCACCAGTAACACCAGTTCTATATCACATACCTAAAGTCCATAAAAATGTGAATGTCCCTCCGGGCCATCCCATTATATCAGCAATTGGCAGTTTGTTCGAGAATACCTCAAAGTTCCTAGATTTTTTCTTGCAGGACCATGTAGCAAATCTCTCATCGTACACCAAAGATACTGGAGACTTTCTCAGAAAGATCTATGACATTGAATGGGAGGAGGGCTTTATCATGATGACACTAGACATCTCCTCCCTCTACACCAGCATTTCGCATACAGATGGTATTAGAGCGGTCCAGTATTATTTGAGTTCAGGCCCACTGACCCTATACCGACACACAGAAATGTTGGTGTGTATGCTAGGCTGATGTTTACATAACAACATTTTTCTTGTTGGCAAGGACCTATATCAACATGTCAGGGGTGCAGCGATGGGCACCTGCTTTGCCCCCAGCTATGCTAATTTGCATATGGGTTGGTGGGAGGAGCAGGTGCTGGCAACGCAGTTTGTCCAAGAAATGTCAGAGAATGTGGTCCTGTGGTCCCGCTATATTGATGACTTATTTGTCATATGGTGAGGGGACAAATTGTCAACAGAGGATTTTACCAAGAGGATAAATGTGAATGATCTAAATTTACATTTTACATCACATTTAAGTGAGAATGAGGTACAGTTCCTAGATCTTACAGTGTATATAGTGGATGGGAAGGTAAACACCAAAAAATACAATACTCCATGCCCATAGCTTTCATCCCACCAAATTAAAAACAGTATGCCCTACGCAGAAAATTTGCATATGAGGAGAAACTGTAGCTGCCCAGGCGAAGTGTCCAAAGCGCAAGATGAGTTAAATGAGAGATTTGAACAGCGAGGCTACAGCAAGGCTATTCTTAAAACTTCTAGAGAAAAGGCAAATCTAAAGCCAAGGGAACAGTTTATATTTGCGAAGAGGTAAAGTACAAATGTTCCTCATGAGAAGTGTTATAAAAAATTCCGCTTCATTACGGGCTATAACACACAACATCAGAAAATCAGGGCCATAATGCAGAAAAACTGGCATATATTACGGAGTGATCCAATTTTGGGACAGAAGATAGACAGCGGGCCCCTTATCACCTTTCACAAAGCCAAGTCATTGCGACAGGCGCTTGTTATCAACAGTCCAGGGACACCAGAGCAAGAAAAATGGTTGAGTGAGAGTAAGGGGTTCAGAAGATGCCACAAATGTAAGGCATGTAAGTTTGGAGTCAACACGACGGAAATGCCCCTACCTTTCACAGATAGAAAGTGGAAGATCATGAAGCCATTGAACTGCAAGAGCCAATTTGTTGTCTATGCCCTAAGGTGCAGCTGTTTTTAAAATGTATATCGGCAGCACCATTCTACCAATTCATCAGTGCATTTTACAACATATTAGAGCCATCAACAATAGGGATCAGACATACCCGGTGGCCAGGCATTTTGAACAAATACACTGGAATAGGACACAAGATTTGGTATACTTTGTATTAGTTCAGGTACCGCAGAGACTGAGGGGAGGGAATAGACAAAAATGCTTCAGGCAGTTGGAGTTGCGGTATATTTTGCATTTCAACTGCAAGATCCCCACTGTCCTCAACACTGAGGAAGATCTACATGTCCATCTGTGAATCTCCAGAAGTGGCTAATACAATAGGCCTTTATGTGATATTTTTTCTTACGGTTGCGTGCTCATGGATATTGTTTTATATTCAAAGAACTGTTTAGTTTTTAGCATACTCCTGCAAGTGATATTTTACCAATTTTTACAGTTTCACTTTTTTGCACTGCACTTTAGAATTTGGGTGACCTGACCCCATTTGTGGCAAAATTCGAGATGGTGAATGGGCACTTGTCCCGAATTGTGGTCATCATTAAGGTACCAGTAACATAACCAAGTGTTAAAAAGGCAGACTGCACTTGGATATGTCTTGCACTAAAATCCTGACTTAGCAGCGTGTGGCAGAATTTAAGATAGTCAATTGGCACTTGCCCTGAATTAGTAGCAATACTATTAAAGCAGTATCATTATTGTTGTCAACAGTACAGCACAAACAGCGCCCCAAGTGCCAAAAAGCTGTTTGTACTTGGTTGAATTTTGTAGTTTTCACATCAATTGGGAAACTCGATGAGGATGTTGCAAATAGAATCTAAGTATTCAGCCATTGATGAATCTTAGATGCATCTTAAATGATTTTTGCCATTTGATATTTATTGTGTCGCATTTGATATGTAAAAAATAGCACTTTAGAAATGACATTATATGTGAGAGGCACAGGCCACTTTCTCTCAGGATTAAGAATGCACATGTCATTTTAATTTAAAAAAATTGAGCACTGTCACTTTAAGGTTGTTAAAATTTTAACAATGGTATAAAAAAGAACAAAAATGGCAGCAACATGGGGTTAGACAAAGACCACCTTTGCGGTTGAAACGCGTTACCTGGTTGTTTGTAGCCACTAATAAACTCCTTTTCAAGCAAGCCCAAGCGTGTTGAAGTCTGTTCGTATGCTGGAGCAGGCACGTTGAAGGATATATATATATATATATATATATATATATATATATATATATATATATATATATATATATATATATATATATTACCTACTGGCGGTCACCAGTAGGTAGTTATAGTTAGGACCTCATTTGTATTCAAAAGCTTTTTTTCTTTTGCCAATATCTTTGGCACCATTTGACGAATCTTCGCGAAATTTTCCAAACTAATGGTTCACTCAGTTCAGCTCCTGTTTTGAAAGTTTCGGGGTGATTTGTCAAGCAGGGGCCGAGAAGAAAGGGGGCCCCAAAACGCATTTTCCCCATGTTAATTTCCCTAGGAACTTTAGACAAAGCTACAGCCCGAACTGCTGAACGGAATTACACCAAATTTGGCAACAAGGTAGGTCTTGGTCAAGAAAGCGTGCTTTTTTTTAAATGGTGGAAATCCGTTCAGTAGTTGCTGAGAAATTCAAAAAATAAAAATGTATATATCTGAGCACCGAGGAGGATTCGCGAACCCTCCCGAGCACGAGCTTAATTCTGATTGGCTGCCAACACCCCAAACCAGAATGTGTTGGCAGCCATCTTAGAAATCAGTTAAAAAAAGGATAAAATACAAGAAAAGAGGGCAGGGTAAAAACACTGTGACCCCCAAGGCCTGTTTAGGGGGTCCCACAAGGACACCCAGGGCAAAAAAAAGCATTTAAAAAAATGAAAAATCAGCCGAACTCGCGCTGGGTGCGCGAATCCGGCCGAAAATAAAACAAAATGAAGCGCAGGCTCCCGCGCTTTGTTTAATTAAACCCCCTGGTGGGCCAGGTCCCTGGGGCAATGTTTCATTGTGGTGCGGTGGCCTGCGGGGGCCCCCAGAGCCCCGGGGACCGCCACCTCCCCGGGGCTTAGTTTATTATGTGAGGGGGCAAGCACCCCCCCGCAGCCCCAGGGACCGCCACCTCCCTGGGGCTTTTTTATTAAAATGAGTGGGGGGCTCCTCCCCCCCATGCTGCCTCAGGGACCTCCACCTCCCCTGGGCTTCAATTAAATGAAAAAGAAGTGTAGGGGGGCTCCTGGCCCCTGCCACACTGCCCCGGGGACCACCACCTTCCCGGGGCACACTAAATTTCAGGGCGGGGTCCTCGTGGGCCCCCCAAGCCCTGGGGACCGCCACCTCCCCGGGGCTTCAATAATCTAAATTAGTGTGGGGGGGCTCTTGCCCCTCCCCACACTGCCCCAGGGACCACCACCTCCCCGGGGCACACTTTATTTAAATGCGGGGGTCCGTGCGGAGCACCGGGGACCACCACCTCCCTGGGGCTTAAATCAGTTGGGTGGAGAGCCGTGCGGCCCCCCTCCTGGAGCCATCGATGGCCCTGGGGACCACCACCTCCCAGGGCCAGCTCCTGCAATGTCCTGGGGTGCCCACCCCCAGGACATTGCTGTTTGCTATGGTGCTCCCGCCCTGCCATAGCAAACACTGCTTTGCTTCTTGGAAGCGAGAGCAGGAAACCTGTTCTTGCTTCCAAGAAGCAAAGCAGAATTGCTTTTGGGCAAGGGGAGCTGCATGTTAGCAGCTCCCTTTGCCCAAAAGCAATACCGGCTCCCGCAGGAGGTGGGGAGCCGGCTGGGACCATGGGGGCATTGGGGCTCCCCCCACGGTCCCCAATGTAAGGCCAGGCACTGGGGGATAGGGTCCCCGGGGCCATAATTGGCCTCAGAAGAGGGGCCACGCGGCCTCCCTCCAAAAAAATAAAATAAATTAAGTCTGGCCAGGCCCGGGAGATGGGGTCCCCGGGGCCAATAGTGGCCCAGGGAAGGGGGGCCATGCGGCCCCCCTCCCTTATACATATTTTTTATTATTACTAAAAAAGGCTGGCCAGGCCCCGGGGGATGGGGTCCCCGAGGCCAATAGTGGCCCAGGGAAGGGGGGCCACGCGGCCCCCCTCCCTTATACATAATTTTTTTTTGAAAAGGCTGGCCAGTCCTCGGGGGATGGGGTCCCCGGGGCCATAATTGGCCTCAGGAGGGGGGCCGCGCGTCCCCCTTCAAGTTTTTTTTTAAATGGCTCAGGCCCTGGGGGATGGGGTCCCCTGGGCCAAAAAATACTAAAAGAAGGGGGGCAACACAGCCCCCCTTCTAAAAATACAGAAAAAAAGGAAAAGCTGGCATCTCGCCGGAGGCCCCGCCCCCTCCCTGCACCACTCTGCAAACGCGCCTCCTGGCGCATTCTGGGTTGGGGGATTAAGTCCCCTTGAATGCTAAGGGTCCTTAGGAGCCAACTAGCCCACCAGTTACCGCCAGTAAGCCCCACACAGTGGGATTGCTGAGAGGTGGTCTGAGGCCACGCCCCTTTTTACACCACTCTGCAAACTCGCCTCTTGGCGCATTGCTGGTGAGGCGATGAGGTCCTCTTGTGTCCTGAGGACCTCAGGACTAAAGTGGACTTCATCCCCGGAGCAGCAGTGCACCAGGAGGTGCGTTTGCAGAGTGGTGTGAAAAGGGGGCGTGGCCTTGGACCACTCTCAGCAATGCAGCTGTGTGGGGCTTACTGGAGGTACCTGGTGGGCTAGTTGGCCCACAGGGACCCTCAGGATTAAAGGTGACTTAATTCCGCAACCCAGAACACGCCAGGAGGCGCGTTTGTGGAGTGGTGGAGAAAGGGGGCGTGGCCTGTGTCCACCTGTCAGCTATCCCATTTTACGGGGCATACTGGAGGTATCAGGTAGGGTAGTTGGCCTCTAAGGACCCCCAGCAGCTAAGGGGACTTTAATCCTCATCCAAGAGCGCGCCAGGAAGTGCGTTTGCAGAGTGGTGGGGAAAGGGGGCGTGGCCTGTTATGAGAACTTAGCAATCCTGCTGTGTGGGACTTATTGGAGGTAGAAGGAGGGGTAGTTGGCCTCCAAGGTTGACCTTAGGGGGTAACTACCCCTCCTGTTACCTCCAGTAAATTCCACACTGTGGGATTGCTAAGAGGTATTCGGAGGCCACGCTCACCTTTCTCCACCACTCTGCAAACGCGCCTCCTGGCACAGTACTGGTTGGGGGATGAAGTCCACTTTACTCCTGAGCGACTTTGGCAGCCAAGTAGCCCTCCTGTAAGTACTACACAGCGGAATTCCTGAGCCCTGGTTGGAGGCCCAGCCCCCTTTCTACACCACTCTGCAAACGTGACTACCAGTTAAAGAAGCATTTGTAATGTAATAGGTCTCGCATTTGCAAGAGTTAGAGCTATTAGCGTTGTAAGTCTAAAAGTGTTTTATTAATGTTTCTTGGAGTGGAGTGGATGTAGGTTGTTTGTAGTGGAATTATGTGGTATGTTGTGCAGTGAAATTATGTGGATAGAAAGTATGTGGTATTTAGTGAATAGGAATTATATAGAGTGGGATTATGTGTTATGGAGAGCAATTATGTGGTATGGTAGTCTGTGTTGTGGAGTGGTAACCTCAGGTTTAGTCTTCCTCTTTTCCATAGAAGCTAAACTATGAACTCAATGCGACAAAAAAAAGAAGGAATCACTGAGGAGCTCTTCTGGACCTAGTCAGAGGTATGAGCAGGGCCACTGGAATTATGCCACTGTTTGGCTGCACCAACTTTCGCACAATTATACATTTTCCGCATTAGCCACATAATCCATCATCTGCTGCCTAATCTGCAGATTTGAACCAAAAAAAGCCTTGTTTCTAGCTCAAACGGCTCAAACATTACCAAAAATGCAGCGACACGTGTTACAGCGTGGTGGAAGGTCCTTTGTAAACCTAGAATAGTCACCTGTTACTTATTGCTAAATGTGGGTGTTAAATTGGTACTAATGGTGTGCAAGCCACTCTTGCTTCTTTCTGCACCTTTCTTTCTTTTTTTGCACTTCTCTTGCCTCTTTCTGCACATCTCTTCTACTTTCTGCACCTCTTTTGCCTCTTTCTGCACCTCTGTTGCCTCTTTCTGCTCCTCACTTGCTTCTTTGTGCACCCCTCTTGTCTCTTTCTGCACTTCTCTTGCCTCTTTCTTCACCCCTTTTCCCTCTTTGTGCACCCCTCATGCCTCTTTCTGCACCTATGTTCCTTCTTTCTGCACTTCTTTTTTTTCTTTCTGCACCTCTCTGCCTTCTTTCTGCACCCCTCTTGTCTCTTTCTCCACCCCTCTTCCCCCTTTCTGCATGTCTGTTGCTTCTTTCTGCACTTTTCTTGCCTCTTTCTCCAACCCTCTTTCTGCATCTCTGTTGCTTCTTTCTGCACTTAACTTGCATCTTTCTGTAACTCTCTTGCTTCTTTCTGCAACCCTTGTGCCTCTTTCTGCACCCCTCTTCTCTTTCTGCACTCCTCTTGCCTCTTTCTGCACATCTGTTCGTTCTTTCTGCACTTCTTTTGTTACTTTCTGCACCTCTCTTGCTTTCTGCACTCCCTTGCCTCTTTCTCCATCCCTCTTCCCTCTTTCTGCACCTCTGTTGTTTCTTTCTGCACCTCTCTTGTCTCTTTCTCCACCCCTCTTCCCTCTTTCTGTACCTTTGTTGCTTCTTTCTGTACCTCTCTTGCTTCTTTGTGCACCCCTTGTGCCTCTTTCTGCACCCCTCTTCCCTCTTTTTGCACCCCTCTTGCCTCTTTCTGCACCTCTGTTGCATCTTTCTGCACTACTCTTGCTTCTTACTGCACCTCCCTTGCTTCTTTCTGCACCACTCGTGCTTCTTTCTGTACTCCTCCTCCATCTTTATGCACCCCTCTTGCCTCTTTCTGCACCCCTGTTCCTTCTTTCTGCTCTTCTTTTGTTTCTTTCTGCACCTCTCTTGCTTCTTTCTGCACCCCTCTCGCCACTTTCTCCACCCCTGTTCCCCCTTTTTGTATCTCTGTTGCTTCTTTCTGCACTTCTCTTGCCTCTTTTTCCACCCCTCATCCCTCTTTCTGCACCTCAGTTGCTTCTTTCTGCACTTCTCTTGCTTCTTTCTGCACCTCTGTCCCTTCTTTCTGCAACCCTTGTGCCTCTTTCTGCACCCCTCTTTCTGCTCTCCTCTTGCCTCTTTCTGCACCTCTGTTCCTTCTTTCTGCACTTCTTTTGTTTCTTTCTGCAACTTTCTTGCTTCTTTCTGCACCCCTCTTGCCTCTTTCGCCATCCCTGAACCCTCTTTCTGCACCTCTGTTGCTTATTTCTGCACTTCTCTTGCTTCTTTCTGCACCCCTTGTGCCGCTTTCTGCACCCCTTTTCCCTCTTTCTGCACCTTTCTTGCCTCTCTCTGCACCTCTGTTCCTTCTTTCTGCAATTCTTTTGTTTCTTTCTACACCCACTTGCCTCTTTCTCTACCCCTCTTCCCTCTTTCTGCACCCCTGTTGCCTCTTTATGCACCCCTGTTGCCTCTTTCTGCACCTCTGTCCTTTTTTCTGCACTTCTCTTGCCTCTTTCTGCACCTCTGTTGCTTCTTTCTGCACTTCTCTTTCCTCTTTCTGCACCCCTCTTCCCTCTTTTTTCACGTCTGTTCCTTCTTTCTTCACTTCTTTTGTTTCTTTCTGCACCCTTCTTCCCTTTTTTGCATCCCTCTTGCCTCTTTCTGCAGTTCTCTTGTCATTTTCTGCACTTCTCTTGCCTCTTTCTACACCTACTTGCCTCTTTATGCACTTCTCTTGCTTAATTCTACACCTCTGTTGCTTCTTTTAGCAATTCTCTTGCCTCTTTCTTAACTTCTCTTGCTTGTTTCTACACCTCTCTTGCGTCTTTCTGCAACTCTGTTGCCTCTTTCTGCACCGCTCTTGCCTCTTTCTGCACCTCACTTGCCTCTTTCTGCACTTATCTTGCTTCTTTCTGCACCTCTATTGCTTCTTTTTGCACCCCTCTTGCCTCTTTCTGCAACCCTATTCCCTCTTTCTGCACCTCTCTTGCATAAGTCTGCCCACCTGTTCCCTCTTTCTGCACCCCTTTTGCATGTTTCTGCAACTCTCTTGCCTCTTTCTGCAGTTCTGTTGCCTCCTTCTGCACCTCTCTTGCCTCTTTCAACACTTCTCTTGCCTATTTCTGCACCTCACTTGCTTCTTTCTGCATCCCTTTTGCCTGTTTCTGCACCCTTCTTCCCTCTTTGTGCAACTCTCTTGCCTCTTTCTACACCTCTCTTTCCTCTTTCTGCACCACTCTTGCCTCTTTTTGTACCTCTGTTGCTTCTTTCTGCACTTCTCTTGCCTCTTTCTGCACCCTTCGTGCCTCTTTCAGCACCTCTGTTGCTTCTTTCTGCACTTCTCTTCCTTCTTTCTGCACCACTCGTGCCTCTTTCTGCACCCTTCTTCCCTTTTCCTGCAAGTCTCTTGGTTCTTTCTGCACTGCTCTTGCCTCTTTCTACACCCCTCTTGCCTCCTTCGGTACCTCTGTTGTTTCTTACAGTACTGCTCTTGCTTCTTTCTGCACCTCTCTTGCAAATTTGTATACCTTTCTTGCCTCTTTCTGCACCCCTCTTGACTCCTTCTGCACCTCTGTTGCTTCTTTTTTGCACTTCTGTTCCTCTTTCTGCACCCCTCATGCCTCTTTCTGCACCTCTGTTGCCTCTTTCTGCACCCCTCTTGCCTCTTTCTGCACCTCTATTGCTTTTTTCTGCACTTCTCTTGCCTCTTTCTGCACCCCTCTTGCCTCTTTCTGCACACTTTTTCCCACTTTCTGCACCTCTCTTGTCTCTGTGTTCACCGCTGTTGCCTCTTTGTGCACCTCGTTTGCCTGTTTCTGCAACTTTCGTGCCTCTTTCTACAGTTCTATTGTCTCTTTCTGCACCTCTGCTGCCTCTTTCTGAACTTCTCTTGCCTCTTTCTGCACCTCTGTTGCTTCTTTCTGCACTTCTCTTGCCTCTTTCTGCACCCCTCTTCCCTCTTTCTGCACCTCTGTTGCTTCTTTCTGTACTTCTCTTGCTTCTTTCTGCACCTCTCTTGCTTCTTTCTGCACCTCTCTTGCCTCTTTCTGCACACACAGGGCTACTTTTAAACTGACCTCAGTCTCAGCAGTGCACATAAGCAAGTGCAGAAAAGGGCTGCTGGCCTCTAAACTGCCATGCCCTATTATATTCTAGGGACTTAGAGGTAGTTTTAATCCCCCTGTCCTATTATGTACTAGGACCTTACAGGTGAGGTCATGCCAATCACAGGGGTACCCCAACCCATAGTGTACCCTAGTGTATGTAGGTGTTTTCACTGTATTCTAAGTGTCTTTCAGCATAGCACTGGCTGCGGGCCTGGTTAGACAGAGCCCAGGGTCAGTCAGAATCAGTTACCACCAGTACCAATCAGCAAAAAGTTGGGGGGTGCCCAGGGCACAGGATGACTTTGCAACAAGGCCTCTTTCTGAACCTCTGTTGCCTCTTTCTGCATTTCTCTTGCTTCTTTCTGCGCCTTTCTTCCTCTTTCTGCTCATGCCCTACCTCTGTAGGCATAGTTAGAAATTAGTATTTAAAAAACCTTAGAAATTCACTGAAAAAACCACACGCTTCAGGGACGTTATAGTTTGAAATTTTCATTTAAAAAACCTTAGGAATTCATTGAAAAAACCATAGGTTTCAGGGACGGTATAATTAGAAATTAGCAGTTAAAAAACCTTTGAAATTCACTGAAAAAAACATAGGTTTCAGGGACGTCATAGTTAGAAATGAGCATTTAAACAACCTTAGAAATTCACTGAAAAAACCACAGGTTTCAGGGACATTATAGTTAGTTGAACATTTCACCCTTACAAAACCAGAGAAATTCGGCTGTTATAGTTAGTTGAGCTAACTATAACTCGTGCTCCCGCAATGCACTGCTGATGACGTCACATATTACGTCATTCATGACATGCTCAGTGACATCACTGATGACATCACTGATGACATCTCAAATGACATCACTGATGACATCACTGATGACATCATCCACATGATAATCTGATGCACCTCCTCACACCCTAATACAACCTTTGATACACCCACTCTAAAATACAGACTACCATTTACGAAACCATAGACACAACAAAACCAGTTACTACATACCCACTCATTGATTCCTAGGTCTACACACACATCCACTCATTCACCCATACAGTCACTCATACATGCAGTCACTCATCAATACAGCACTATCATATGCACTCATACACCTATACAGACACTCACACACCGCCACTCATCCATAGAGTTACTCACACACCTAGTCAGTCATGCAAAGAATCAATTACACTCCCATTTACTCACCTATACAGTTATACACACACCACCTCATGTATTCATACAGATACTAATATATACTTACTCACTTATACAATCACTGATACAAGCACACACTCATTCATACTGCCACTCTCACAATCACTCAGTCTCACATATAGTCATTTATATACTCCAACACTCACATATACTGCCTTTCACATATGTAATTACTCACACATGTACCACTGAGACATTCATTCACTCACCAACACACCTATACACACACTGACCCACCCATACAGCCCTTCACAGATGCACTCTTGAACCCATACACCCAGTGAATCACCCACTCACACATCTATGCACAGAGTCACACCCCCCCACCCACCCACACAGACACTCAGGCACCCATACAGATACTCAGACAACCAATCAATAACCCATATCGACACTCATGTAGCTACTCACCAACCCATGCAGACGCTTACACACCATCTGACAGACTGATACAGACGTTCACACAGTTTAGTCACTAACCTATGCATTCAGTAAGACACATTTAATCACTCACTTATACAGTCAGTCACACACCTACTAAATTATCCATTCAGACATTTATACACCCACTAATTTTTCAACACACTATGGCATATATATATAAAACATATTTAAACTTTACAGAAACACACAGTCACTGGATGATGTCAACAGTGATGTCATTTGAGATGTCATCAGTGATGACACTGAGCATGTCATGAATAATGTAATATGTGACGTCATCAGCAGTGCATATATATATATACACACACACGAAAATTCACACACACATACTTACCTTATATATACTTACCTTGCAAAGTAAAGGCATGCATTGAAAAGGGATATTCGTGGTAATGGTTTGTGTTGTAAAAGCAATGCGTGGTATAGGCATTGAGTGGTAACGGATGGGTGGTAAAGGCATTACATGTAATGCCTGCATTGTAAAGGCTGCTTTTCTTCCAGGTTATGTGGGTTATGTTTTTCACACTTATATATTTAATGAGGGAATTTAGTCCATACTATAGAGACCCCAGTTACAAGTGCCCTGTATGGATAGCTGCTATGTATCGCTCCTGATAACATCGGACTCTCCAGAGCTCAAAATGTATTGTGTGATGAATTGCACCTATTCTAAGTATTTGGGGACTAGTGTGGATTTTGCTATGCAGCCTACTAAAATCTGCATGTCATGGTAAATATCGTAACATCCAAACTCAGAGTGCGTCATGGAGATAAAAAACATTCTTGTATCCCAACTCTTAGAAAAAGGAGTCGGGATACAAACTTGCCAAGGCCATGGCATTTTGCCTTCATGCTTTCATTTAAGAAAAAGCAGATGCCATAATAGTATGTTTTGCTTCTTAGTGCATTGTAACCTGTTCACAAGGTTCCATGATGAAGGTGGTTGTTGCACTGTTTTACTCATATTTCATGGCTTTGCATTATGAACATACCAGTCTTGCAAACCTAGAAACGCTTTCAAGTACTGCAACTCTTACTGGTGTACCTGGACCCGGATTTACTAAACTTTGACACAACGCAGCAAGGACAGTTGCTGTGCTGCTTTGCGGAGAGAGCAGAAATGAGCTAGATCTACTCAGATATGGTGCATTCCTGCTCTCTTGCTGCTTTTGCGCACTTCTAGCTGTCTAGTGCCAACGCAGGCTCCCTTATGCTTCAACACAAGGATACCTGCATTGAGGCCAGAATAGTGTCTGTGCAGGAGGAGATACCTTTTGCACACAAATAATTCTTAGAGGCATATTCTTTGTTGCAGGCGTGTTGCATCTGCGAGGATGAAGTAATGAGGCGTAACAAAGATATGTCTCCTTGTTTTGTTAACCTCGAGTAGTCGCACCATTCTGGCTCAAATCCATGTTTACAGGTTCGTGCCAGAATGCATTGATGGGTGCGCAGGAACGCTCCTGCTCCACCCATGAAATGCCTCCCCAATGCAAGGTAATGCAAGGCAGTGCTTTGGCTGTGTTGCATAACTTTTTTTTACAAAGATATGCAAAGTCATGCAAATCCGGGTCTGCGAGGCTTAGTAAGTACCAAAATTGATTTTGCATGAGGACTGTGACAAAGCAGTGATGCAACCCTGACTCAAAATCTTAGTAGACCAAGGCCCAAGTCTATAGGGACAGTTTTACCTAGCGAAAACACAGAAACAAGCCTTAGCTGTCAGTCTTTCCTGTGGTTCAGTATCTGATTTCATTCACCGAGTGAACGGATGCTACTTGAACTCTTTTGATATTTCATAACAGAGATTTAAATGCATAAATAAAAGATATGCCACTTAACGTCTAGAAAATGGCCCATCACCCAGGCTGGTACTCAAGGTGCCACACATTAGACTCTCTGCCATCAATCACTTACTCTGCGATGCATTAAATATTGTGGCTATTAAGGAAAAGACTATCTGTCACAGAATTAACAACTAAACAGATCCTGACATGCTGGCATTCGTCATAAAAGAAACTCAGCCGTTCCCTTCCTACTCGAGCGCAATTCTAAGCCAATCAAGTGTTATTTTGGCCTGCTATCTTTTTGGTTTTTATCAAATATTGGGAGGATAAGGGGCGTCCTGTGTTTTCCTATCATAGTCATTTGGGTTAAGCCTAAATAGTAACCATCCCGGCCCTCAATATAGTGTTTTTAAAACACCATAGCTGGCCGATTTCTCATTACCAGTTTGTCAGATGTCAGTTGATTCTGTCTGTCCAGGTTCAATATGGTAGTGGCCATGAGGAGTTGCAACGCTAAGGCAGCATATCTTACAGTTTTATTTGTGTTTTTTTTAAATATAGCAACCCTTATTTCTGTGAATTATTTTCTAACCGACGGAGCCAATTACCAACTCAACCCCTCTTACCATGTGTGTCTCCCTTGGAGACAGAACTCTTTCCTTGCTAGAACAACAATGTTTGACAAGAGTAGTCAGTGCCTACGGTATGGCTGAATCACTGACAGAATATCGACTACAAGAATATCGACGTCAAAAATATCGGAGGCGAAATATCGAGATCCAGAATATCGACATCCTATCTACATTATGGCAAGTACAAAAATATCAAGAAAAAAATATCGATGTCAAAAATATCATTGTTAAAAATATCGTTTATTATTTAAGTTGAAAAAATGATGTAAAATAAAGTAAATAATATATAAAATTAAAATAAACAAAGCTAAAAAAAAAAAAATGTTTAAAAGTTATAAATGATATATAGATATAATGTAAAAATAAATTGAACATATACATATAATATATAATATATACTTACTAATAATTTTAAAAAAATATTTTAATAACTTATAATTTTTTTTAAATATCATATATTATAACAACATCTCTACACAATAAACAATAATATAAATAAAAATTAAATAAATATATATAACAAATTGAAGAAAAAAAAACTACTCTTTTTAATATTAATTATATACTACATTAACAAAAATAATATAAAAACTATTAGATAGCAGAGGTAATAAAATTAGTATTCCAACTAAAATCAGTGCAACACTAAGGAAAATGTTGGATAGCGTATAGATAAAAATGTCTATTCTCACCCCAGTGAGTGCAACATTAGGGAAAGTGTTGGATAGCGTAGGGGTTAAAATTTCTATTCCCACTCCACAGAGTGCAACAGTAGGGAAAGTGTTGGATAGCGTAGGGGTAAAATTTACTATTCCCACTCCAGGGAGTGCAACAGTAGGGAAAGTGTTGGATAGGGTAGGAGTAAATATTACTATTCCCACTCCAGTCAGTGCAACAGTAGGGAAAGTGTTGAATAGCGTAGGGGTTAAAATTACTATTCCCACTCCAGAGAGTGCAACAGTAGGAAAAGTGTTGGATAGCGGGTGGGTAAAAATTACTATTCCCACTCCAGGGAGTGCAACAGTAGGGAAAGTGTTGGATAGCGTAGGGGTTAAAATTACTATTCCCACTCCAGAGAGTGCAACAGTAGGAAAAGTGTTGGATAGCGGGTGGGTAAAAATTACTATTCCCACTCCAGGGAGTGCAACATTAGGGAAAGTGTTGGATAGCGAAGGGGTTAAAATTACTATTCCCACTCCAGGGAGTGCAACAGTAGGGAAAGTGTTGGATAGCGGGTGGGTAAAAATTACTATTCCCACTCCAGGGAGTGCAACAGTAGGGAAAGTGTTGGATTGCGTAGGGGTTAAAATTACTATTCCCACTCCAGAGAGTGCAACAGTAGGAAAAGTGTTGGATAGTGGAGGGGTAAAAATTACTGTTCCCACTCCAGGGAGTGCAACAGTAGGGAAAGTGTTGGATAGCGTAGGGGTTAAATTAACATACTTATTAATTAAATACTTTTTGTAGAATAAATCACACATTAAAATTAATTAACTAATAAATTAATAATAAATACCAATAAAATTAAATTAATAATTACTTAAATAAAATTAAAATACTTCCCACCCTATTCCCCCATAAACACACAACCCACTACACATAAAAACACAATTAATTTAATTTGCCATTAATCAATTAATAAGAATTAATTAATAATAAATTAATTAACAATTAAAACAAATAAATAAAAAAATAATTATAATTAATACAATTATAAAGTATTCAATTAATAAAAATTAACTAACAATTAATAATTAATTAACAATAAATTATTTATCAATAACAATAAATTAAAAAATATTAATTAATGTATAATTATTAAATTACTTCCCACAGTATTCCCCTATAAACCCACAACCCACTACACATAAAAATTAACATAATTAATTTAATTATCAATTCATAAAAATTAATTAGCAATTATTAATTAATTAACAATAAATTAATTACAATAACAATAAATTAATTAAATGATAAATTATTTATAATGAATATAATGATAAATTAATCAATTAATAAAAATTAATGGCCAATAAATAATTAATTAACAATAAATTAATAATCAATAACAATAAATAAAAAACTATTGATTCATTAATTATAATTAAATTACTTCCCACCCTATTCCCCTATAAACCCACAACCCGCTCTGATACTAAAACGCAAAATGTACTTTAAAAAAATTACTAATTTCTAAACATTTACTACATATATTTAGAAATAATTAAAATACATTTCAAAAAATGTTAAACATACATATAAAATACATACTAAAATACATAACACTAATATAAATATCGATATTATTAACAACGAAATTTTTGCTTACGATATTACTTACTTCGATATTACTAACTTCGATATAAGAAAAAAACGATATTACATACCTTAAGGTCGATATTCTGGTCAACGATATTCTTAACATCGATATTCTGTCACTACGATATTCTTAACTCGATAAAATTGTAGGTCGATATTACAACTTCGATATTTTGACTGCTTACCGGTATGGCTATATCCCCATATGTGGCGATTGAGAAGAGCAGTTATTTGTGGAGGAGCTGGCAGTTGATCCCATACCTGCCCTCTCCCTTCCGAGTACAGCCTCTGTTTCTGTTTTATCCCAATGGGGTTGAGAGCTACAGTGCAGTTCCAAGTCACAATGTTCTTTGTTGCCTGCAGCATGAATGGAAGGTGCCATTAGAGGTCATGTGTGGTATGAGGTCTCTTTGCAGCGCGGGAACCTGAGGAGTGAGGTCTATTTGATGGCTGCACAGTTCTGGTGTATATGGAGGACCATATGCCTTCAGCTTTGGTGCCTATGCTTGTAGTTTAGTAAGAACTTGTGGGTACGCCCTTGTGGGTTGTATGTGTGACAGCCTAGGTGTAGAGGTGCCTTCAGTGGTATGTGTTGGCCTGTGCTGCTTACCCAGAAGGGGAAGCATTTATATGAACAGATGTCTGTTGGGTTTACATCTGGGGAGGTCCCCAACTTTGATCCTGGTTTACCTATGCACAAATCTGCAGATACACTTCAGGTGACATTGTAGTGGCACAGATTTTTCTTTCCAAAGAGTAGCATCTTTAAGGTGTACAGTCAGGATTACTGTATTTGAGAACTACTCAGTATAAATAGTTTCATGTCATAGCAGCAGTGTGCTTCGGATTTACTACAGATTATTGTTATTCCTAGATGCCTACATTTAGACTGTGGCCTGTCTGTCTCTGTCTGTGTGCTGTACCTAGCCAGAGCTGATGCCATCATGTAGTTGTGAGTGTGAGGCAGTTTGCCAGAAACAGTGGGTTTGCATTGAAGACTATGAAGAAGCTGAGCTACCAGGTGTCATGAAGAACTTTGTAGGACATTACAGGGAATTATTTGATTTAAAAACCTACCTAGATTCAGTGGTGGCTGGTGACAATGGAAAGTGGTGAGGAGTAAAATTTGCGGGCTCTATGGCGAGCCAGTATGCCGAGCAAACCCAACCATCAAACAGGGGATTCACGGGCTTCTCCCCCCCGAGAACATTTTGAAAAAAGAGCGGGCAAATGGTGCATTTTCAAGAAAATTTGAGAAAGCAATAAGATTAATTGTGAAAGTGTATTTCTGACATCAAGAAAGAGATTTCATATGATAATGACATAGGTAGCTGCTTAGTCAGTATAACCACAGAACTGCAAAACAGTCTTTGAGATAACAATTCTGAGTACCTCACATATTCCTTTATTTATTGGTATACTCTTACAAATGAAATCTACTGAGAAAATATAAGTTAAGAGACAGCAAATAAAAAACCTAAAAATGCAGAAGGGCACCTGGGGCTGTATTATGTATTGGCATTGTTTGCACCCGGCGCATCTTTGAAAAGGTGCGCCGGGTGCAAACAATGCCAATGCACCCCATTGTGGTTAATACGCTGCCCCCAGGGCAGCCGCTGAACTCGCTCTGCCCTGGGGGTAGCGCATTCATGTGAAAACACGGAGCAGCCGTTCCGTGTTTTCACAGTGCAGGCGGCACCCGCCTGCACTTTCAAAGGGGTTTAGAGATCACCTTGCAGACAGGTGCAGTCAGTGACTGCGCCCCCGCCTGCAAGGGGATGTCTGGGGGGCCCCCTGCAGAGGGCTGCTGTCAGGAGGTGCACTGATAGTGCGCCACCTTTTAAATGGCGCACTGTCAGCGCGCCCACCGAGGGCTTCTTTGACTCTGTGCCTGCGTCTGTAATATGGCGCAGGCGCAGAGTCAAATGAATTCCCTCATTTGCATAGGGCATGCCCCTATGCAAATGAGGGAACACCCTCTGTTGATAGCGCTGGCGCTTTAAGTGTGCCAGCGCTATGGGTATTATAGAAGGGGATGCACAAGCGTCTGCGTCCCCTTCTATAATACCAAAGTGCCCAGGGTGCGCACAAAGCAGGCGCAAACACCCATTGCCCCCGGGGCACCTTATGTAATACGGCCCCAGGTGTTAGGAATGGATTGTTAGTGATAGAATTGTTCCTGAGGTGCTGAGCGCCAAAGGCTGTGAGTGAAATACAGCACATGGCTAGGAGGGGGCAGCTGAAAAAGTTACATTACATTGGCAAACCAAATTGTGTACTTAACTGACCAAGACAGACACGTGTAGAGATGTCAATGTGTCCCACTCTGGAAAAAAACCTCTTAGCCGCATCTAAGGCAGCATCTAAGGCAGCCACAGGCTGCCAACCCATTGCCACGCCTTGTCTCTTGGCCCTGGGATGTTGTTCAGTTTTTGTTCTGTGAATGTGAAAGGTTGCGAGTGTGAAAGCCACAGCAGGGAGGGGGCTAACACCTCTTAGCAAACCATTTGCTGATGGTCTGTGCTGAGGTGATCACCAGAGCAGAACAGACCCCAAAGGACGCATAATAATAAAAGGCAGTACTACAATTAAAGTGAACCAGGCTAAGTAAAAGGAAGGAAATTCAAGGACCCACGCCTGCGTGACTTATTGCAGTGCTACTGACTTTTTAAAACTCAGGCAGCGCCACATGCTCGTTCAATCAGCCACAGAACAGATTAATATTATAAAGTAAACACAAAGTTTTCACATCCTCCTGATATTATTTTTTTTTTTTACACCGCGCACACACACAGCCGGTGTGGCCACTTCTCCAACTCTGAGAGAGTGCTTTTAGAGGCAGTGGAATGTCCTGCCTGGAGCTGTGCAGGAAAAAGAGAGTTTCGAAGGAGCTGTGTGGGAGCTGAAGGACAGAGCCTGGGCAAGTCACCACTGCCAGGCTCCAGAGCTGATCTCACTCCAAGAAGATGGATGTATGAAGCCCAGGCTGGAAAGGCCGGGTGGGGCCAGGAAGCAGTCATCGCTGGCTGAGGGCTGGATCACTGAAGATCCAACACATGCCCCATGGTATCTGAGCACAATGCAGTGCACAACAGTGGTGTGGCGCAAGATGATGCCCTGCACCCCCGTCCCAGCAGAAGGTGGTGATGGGCTCCTGAGGTTCCCTAAATGACAGATACTCACATACTTTGTGGTGAATGGGGGCCCTGGAGGCGCCGCTCCACTTCACACTGGAGGAGTGCAGGTGCCCGTGTTACGCCCCTGGTATCACACTCTTTTGCAGGCTTATCTCAGTTCTTGCCACCTTTGGGTCATAAAATTGTTCAGTTGGTTTCCACGCTCCTTGCTTGTGGGGGGTAGCTTCTCCTCGGAGTTAGACCTCAAACTCGCTACCTTGTTAGTTTCATTTGTGCCCTGCCATCTGGCGGGATCTGGGCTGCGAGTGCCGTCTCTGTTTGCTACCCCCTTTTTGTCAGGCGTACTCACCCTGCCGTAAGGCATCCCAAAGTGAGTGGCCCTACTCCAACACACCACCCTGTCATTGTCTCTCCATAACCAACCATTGTACCCTTACTTATCCGCCACGCCGTCAGGGAGGCTAACGTCTTCCTGTGGCTCCCCCTTTGCGTCCTCTTTTTCTTTTTTTTAACATTTTTTTACTTGCAGCCTGCCAGAGCCATTGCGCTCTACAGGTTATCCCAGAACACACGCATTCCTTCCTCCGATAGGTGGACCCCATCCCGCCCATAGAGCTCTGGGCGGCTAGGGTGGATGAGGCAGTGCCTGATGCTTTCCAGGCCATTGGTTTTGCAGAACTTTTTAACTGCGATGTTCAGTTTTCTCCTCGAGTTTTCGACCGCCTTGTGCAACTCGGCCCCCAGCCAAGCCATTCTACTGAGCAGCTCCGACCATATGATGGCCGTACTACCAAAACACCTTGCTGCCTCTGTTAGGTCCATCCGGATGGCCTGGAGGAGCACCTTCCTCCCCAGTTGGGCTAGGTCGTTCCTCCCAAGGTGGATTATCAAGATGTCCGGATGCCACCCCATGTCCACCTGCAAATCCCTGAGGGTCTCTGGTAGCTGGTTCCATCTCATCCCCGGACGACCCAGCCATCGGACGCATGTGTTTAATGGCCTTCCCGTCTGCTTGTGGCCCCCCAACTGCCACCAGGACTGCATCCTGGATATGAAAGAGTGCCCCACCACCCATACCAGGCGGAGCGCCCTCCTGATGAAGCAATAATCACAAATGACAGCTGGCCTCTTGCACTGGAGGCTGTGCCCCCCCCCCTTTGCAGGCCCCTTTTCTTTTGCCAAGCGTTTCTACAATAATTGGGGTCTCACATAGGTCTTGTATACCCAGGACCGCCATCTGCCAACCGCCTGTATCCTTGCCTCTGCCATCCCGTGTTGAGCTGCCGATGTTGATGTGCCAATCCTAAATGAATGGGAGCCAAATGCTGCTGGGGGGAGCCCTGCTCTGGCGAGGGCCTGGCGCATCACTGCTGTGAACTGAAATTTACTTAGGTGGCTACCATCCTAATGTTTAAAAAGTGGGCCCTCCCCCGCTGGTCGCACTGCCATGTAAGTTAGGAGGCAGTAGACTGCACAATATCTGTGGTCCTTGATGCACTTCAACCGTACCACTTCCCCTTTGCCGGCCTGCTCTGTCTTTGACCGCCTCAGTAGTAGCTCAACCTCAACCAAGCAAGGTTTAACGTCGGCTGCTTGCAAGCAACGCCCTGCTGGCCCAGACTTCCTGGGGGCCACCAGCTCACTGAGACGAAAAGCCCCAAAGAACGTAGTTGTGAAGGCAGCCCTGAAAAGGTTGTGCTTGAATGTGTCCCTTGCTATTGACCCCAGTGTGTCCATGAGTCGGCCCAATCTCGTAAAATCTATGGGTCGCCTGTTGTCTGTTTTCACCCCTTCTGCCCGTTTCCACACTTTCATTGCTGCTTTGATGTAGTGAGAGGCCGTGGGGTCCTGACCAGTGCTTACCCTAGTGAAGTGAGCAATTGCTGACAGATGGGCCTGCGCCCAGGATCTCGACCTTTTGCTGGTGAATTCCCACTGGATGAACTGCTCGACCGGCCTCCTTGTTTTGACCGTATCTCCCAGTGTCTGGATTCCTCCTATTTGCATCACTGTCCCTGCGTATTTCTTGTAGCGCTTGGCCGCTTCCGAGGTGAGGGCTTGGTTCACTAGTACCGACAAGTCTATCCCACCAGGCCCCGCAACTGGTCTGGGAAGGGGGTCATAACCTGATCTGCTCCTGGAGCCAATTCCCTGAATCTGCTCATCTGTGCTCGGGAAAGGGCGTCCGCCACCGCGTTCTCGTTCTCCACCCCCTGGTACATGTCGTGCCTTCAGATCTATGTTCCCCTCCAACTGCAATTTAACCAATTGATGCATTAGTCTCAGGGCATCTGGGCACCTGGCTGAGCCTCTATTAATTGTCTGTACTACCCCCTTGTTGTCAGACCAAAGCGTCAGCTTCATGTTCCTCAATTCCTGCCTCCAGACTGTTAGGGCCACTACAATGGGGAAGAGCTCCAAAAATGTAATGTTATTGGTGATGCCCTGTTTATGCCATCTGTTCGGCCATTGGCCCACACACCACTTGTCGCCCAGAATTGTCCCGAAACCTGTGCTACCTGCTGCATCTGTTGACAGGGCTATCTGCTTGGCTGTCACCCAGCCCTCTCTATATCAGGACACCATTAAATTCTGCTAGGAATGTATCCCACATGAGCAGGTCCCGCTTCACCCCTGCCCCCAGCCTCATGTGGTGGTGCTTGTGAGTTAGCCCTGCTTTTGGCTGTGTGAGGCGCCTAGCAAAAACCCTGCCCGTGGGAATAATCCTGGCTGTGAAATTGAGCTTGCCAATCAACCGATGGAGCTCGCAGAGAGTTGCCTTTTCCCAGCCTTGTAGGCCCCGTATCTCTGCCCTAAAATCTCTCACTTTCTTTTCGGGCAGTCTGGACGTTCCCGCAACTGAGTATAGCTCAATTCCCACTGTTTTTTCTGATGCCAGTGGAATCCCCAACTCCCCAGCTAACTCTTGGAATGCCGTCAAGGTGTCACCACACTCTGTTGACCTTGCGGGACCTGTGAAGAGAAAGTCATCAAGGTAGTGTAGTTTACACCCTGCGGGATGCCTGTCGTGCAGGCCCATTCCAGAAAGGTGCTAAATTGTTCAAGGTATGCTCAGGATAAAGCGCATCCCATGGGCATAGCTTTGTCAATATATACTGCTCCTTCCCACTGGAGGCCCAACAGGTGGAAACTTGTGGGATGAACCAGGAGAGGGTGGAAGGCGGACTCGATGTCAGCTTTTGCCATGAGGGTTCCTTGGCCTGAGGCCCTTACTAAGTCGATGGCATCATCGACTGTAGCGTAACCCACTGAGCATGCCTCCGCGCTGATACCATCGTTCACTGACGTCCCTTCAGGGAAGTAGAGGTGGTGGATGAGTCTATACTGACCTGGTTCCTTCTTGGGAACTACCCCCAGGGGAGAGATTACCAATCCTGTTGTTACAGGAAGGGTATGTTTACCCTATATCCTACCCAGAGATTTCTCTTTCTCTATCTCTTTGCGAACCTCCTCAGGGTGCTGTAGAGCTGATTTTAAGTTCTTTGCGCCACCCAGCAGTAGAGGACCCTCAAATGGTATAACAAAACCTCTCTCAAAACCTTGCACGAGCATGGCAGCGTCTTCCTTGTTGTGATATTTGTTGGCTAGCCGTCGGAGTTGCTGTGTGTTGATGGGGGACTTGGCTAACCTGTAGTTGTGCACTCCATTTTGTCCCCCCTCCCTCTCTTGTCTGTTCTAGTGTTTTCTCTTTTTCGTCCCCTCGTTGCTCTTTCTTGCGTCTGCACCCTGCTGCCGGATGTCCTGCCGAGCATATGTGCTGGAATTTGCAAGAGGCCCCCTATGTGCATTCATTGGAGTCATATTTCCAGCAGATGGATGCTGGCCCATTGGAGGGCAGGGGTTTCCAAGTATTAAATGTTTTGGGCCTATGAAATGACTTGCCCTTCCCCTTGTAGAAAGAACCCCGAAAGGGCTGCTCGCTTTTCCCTGTCCATGTTTTAACCTCTTTTGCCACCATCATTTTATGTATAAAACCGGACACATCCTCCTCATTCCATTCCATTTCTGGGTGTGTCTGCATTTTTAGTCTAAAACCCTTATCGTATTCTAACCACACATCCCCTGGGAATTGCCTTTGTGCCCCGTGGATGTTGGCCTCGTACAGCCATAGGTCGGCCAACAATAATGCAGGCCATTATTCTAAATGCGTCTAACCAGTTATCAAAATTCCTTTCTTTCTTCTCCCTTTTCCTTTCCCTCCTGTCCTCATCTTTTTTATCGCACACCGTCAGGTCCAGCCCGCCTAATTGAATCTCTTACAATGAGAAAATGTCAATAAATTCCTTCCTCCATATCCTCTCCTTTACTGCTAAGGGGATAAGGCTCGCTAGCCCCGTGGCCCTTGTGGTCATTGATGCTAGACCTGGCGAGGGCCTAGTGTATGCGTCCAGGGGTAGGCTGTTCTAGCTGGGTTGCTTGTCGTGCTTGCGCTGCCCCATGCTGTCACTGGAGACCCTAAACCCCGTGTGTCTCCTGTGTGACCTTCCCTTGCAAGCGCTCCTGTCACGTGCAGCCAGGGTCTATCAAGTGCCATGGTAGCCCGGATACCCCCCTTGAGCTAGGGGGCCTGCTGTCCCTAACCCCTGTGCGCCCAACCCATTAAGCAACAATGGTGCTATTGATTTTGAGCATTCCTGTACTATTGTACCAATATGCTCACCACTTGATGCTACTTTGCTGGCGTCACTGCTAGCTCCTGCAGTCACCGGTATGGCTACAACCGGCAGGTCAGTCCTCTGGCATCCTTTCTTGGCCACCGTCCTCCGCGGTGTTCTTGATGCAGCTCTCTGTCTCTTTCTGGGTGCTGGCATACTGACGTCCTCGGGTGGCTGATTGCTTGTCCCTTCTCCGGCATCGTGGCCCTAATGTTACTGCAGCCAGCTGTTCCCGTGGACCTCCGATGCTACCCGAATTTGCCTCAATAAATCCCCTAGCTCTCCTGGTTGCTCCTTTCTGCCCTGGCTCTCCATCATGCGTGCCTTTTGCTGCCTCTTTTGGTCTTCCATTTAAGGGGGGTGCTGCCGCCCTCCCTATGCACCAAAACTTTAAATCCAACTGGGTGTTGTCACCACCGGGTAACAGCCACCCTAATGCACTGCCTAAATTAACAAGCACCTTACTCTTTCTTCTTGGCGGGGTGCTGCCGCCTTTCCTATGCAGCAAAAGACCTTAAAACAAATTCCACTGGGTGCTTCTTCCCTTATTATTCACCTTTATCTCTTTTTCTCCTCACAAGTGTCCACGTGACCCAGGACAAGGCATGGACCTGTTCACCTGACTGCTTTGCACCCGCTCCTGGCCCCGCCCCCTTACTGGCTGCCTTGTTGACTTGGCGCACTGGGTGCTGCACCACTGAGCCTGCCCCCAGCACAAAGCAATCCGGAGGCCACACGCGGATGGCTGGCAATGTTAAGCCCTGATTCCAACTTGAGGCACTTATTTCACTCCCACCTATGTATGTGGCTGCTGACATACATAGGTGGGACCCTTGACACTTCAGGTAGGTCGCTCTCCCTCCGCACAGCTCCGCCTGTAAGTCCCCGCCCCAGCTGCCGCTGCTGAGGAAGTTCGAGGCCCTCCTCCACCCACAGGCTACCACCTGCGCCTCATCCCTGGTGGCCAGTGGTAGGCCATAAGTTTGTTCATCTTCCGCATTATTGTTTTACTGCATTGCCTGTTTTTTTTCATTGTTGTGTCTGTGACTGCTGTTGTCTGTCTTCTGTCTTCCCCCGCTGCCTGTACGTGGTCCTTGCCCGTTTCTTTCCTTCTGTACCCCTTGCTGCCCCCGTGTCTCTGCCCGGTTTTTCCTTCTGTACCCCTCGCTGCCCCGTGTCTCTGCCCGGTTTTTCCTTCTGTACCCCTCGCTGCCCCGTGTCCCTCTGCCCGGTTTTCCCTTCTGTTCCCCTCGCTGCCCCCGTGCCTCTCTGCCCGTCTTTGCCTTCTGATTCTGAGCTGCCCCGGTATTTCTGCACCCTTTTGCCTTCTGTGCCACTCGTTTTTACTGATTTCTGTGCCCTTTTTGCCTTCTGTGCCACTCGTTTTTATTGATTTCTGTGCCCTTTTTTCCCTTCTGTTCCCTCCGTCCCCCTTACTGCCCCCGCCGCTGTGTCCCCTGCGGCCCCGCCCCCCTGACTGCCCACTGCCCATTCGCTGCCCCCGCCTCCCACCTCCCAGCTGCTCCTCCCTCCCACCTCCCTATATATGCCGGCCGCTGCGCGGCCACGCCGCTGGCGCGCCTAAGGCAAGCCCGTCTGCGCCCGTCCGTGCCTGGACCACGCCCAGCGCCAGAACCCCTGGCACCCGCTCCCGCCACGACGACCGCCGCCGCTACGATGCCAGCTCACTCCACGCCCTCAACCCCGGACAGACCAACACCTGCTTCAAGGCCGCCCCAAAACGCACACACGGCCCCTTCACCTGCCGGAACTGCAGCTACACCAGCCTCAGAACCGACGAACCACCCGCCAAGAAAGACCGCACCCACCTGCGATGCATACTACTGAACACCCGCTCCACACGCAGACACGCCGTCGAGCTCTGGGACTTGCTCGACACAACATCCCCGGACGTCGCCTTCCTGACAGAGACCTGGTTGAACGACTCCTCCGCACCCGACATCGCCATAGCCATCCCAGACGGCTACAAGATCACCCGCAGAGACCGCACCGACGGAGTCGGAGGAGGAATCGCCATCGTCCACAAGAACAGCATCAGGGTCTCGACTAGCACAGACGACGCGCTCAGCACCGCCGAACACATGCACTTCCAGATCCACACAGACGCCAACTCCACCCTCGTCTACCGACCCCCCGGACCCTGCCCCCATTTCAGCGACTCCATCGCCGACTTCATCAGCACGCATGCCCTGACCTCCAACGACTACATCCTCCTCGGAGACCAGAACTTTCACCTTGAGAACAACAACAACAAGAACTCCACAACCCTGATCGATAACCTCGCCAACCTCGGACTACAGCAACTCGTCACAACACCCACCCACTCCGCCGGCCACATGCTCAACCCTGTCTTCTCCTAAAGCCCGCACGTCTCCATCAGCCACACCACCGAACTTCTCTGGACCGACCACCACTGCATCCACTTCACCTTCCAGAAACCCACCACACACCACCGCACCCAACAGATCCCCCGCCGCTGCTGGAGCAAAATCACCAAAGACCAACTACATGCAAACCTCGCTCTCAGCCCACCCACCGAACCCTCCAACACCGACGACGCTGCCCACAGCCTCAGACGCTGGATCGAAGACTGCGCCAACACCCTCGCCCCGCTGAGGAAACCCCCCCACAGAGACACCAGCAAGAGGGCCAGCTGGTTCACCCCAGAACTCCTAGCCTCCAAGCAGCAAGCCTGCCGGAAACGAGAGAAGAAATGGCACAGCGAACAAACTCCGGACAACCACGCAGCACACAAGGACGCCATCCGCAACCACCACCACCTCATCAGGGCCGCCAAGAGAACCTCGTTCAACGACCGCCTCGACAACAATGCACACAATAGCAAGGAGCTCTTCAACATCGTGAAGGAACTCTCCAACCCCAGCTCCAACACCAACGACATCCCGCCATCACAACCCCTGTGCGACTCCCTCGCCGCCTTCTTCCACCGCAAGATAGCAGACATCCACGACAGCTTCAACACCCAGACAGACCCAACAGACAGCAACACAACAGACCCTCGGCACACCATCGACCACGCATCCACGCCGCAGGGATCCGAGACAAGGCTCTGGAATGGACCACCTCCTTCCTCTCTGGCAGAACCCAGAGTGTCCACCTCCCCCCATTCCGGTCCGAAGCCTCCGAGATCATCTGCGGCGTACCCCAGGGATCCTCCCTCAGCCCGACACTGTTCAACATTTACATGGCCCCGCTCGCACACGTCGCCCGACAGCACGACCTCAACATAATCTCCTACGCCAACGACACTCAACTGATCCTCTCCCACCAGCCGTCTGAAGCTGAACTCGGACAAGACGGAGGTCCTCATCCTCGGCTCCAACCCTTCAGCCTGGGACGACTCCTGGTGGCCGACGGCACTGGGAGCAGCCCCGACACCCACCGACCACGCACGCAACCTGGGAATCATCCTCGACTCAACGCTCTCAATGACCAAGCAGGTCAACGCCGTCTCCTCCTCCTGCTTCAACACCCTCTGCATGCTCCACAAGATCTACAGATGGATCCCGACAGATACAAGAAAGACAGTCACCCAGGCCCTCGTCAGCAGCAGACTCGACTACGGAAACGCCCTCTCGCGGGAGCCCCGACCAAGCTCATCAAACGACTACAACGCATCCAAAACGCCTCGGCACGACTGAGTCCTCGACGTACCACGCCACGGCCACATCACCCCCACCTGAGGGACCTGCACTGGCTCCCTGTCAGCAAGAGGATATCCTTCAAGCTCCTCATCCACGCACACAAGGCACTCCACAAGACCGGCCCAGCCTACCTCAACAGACGGCTCTCCTTCTACATCCCCAACCGCCAGCTACGCTCCGCCGACCTCTCACTCGCCACCGTCCCGCGCATCCGAAGAACAACCACCGGCGGGAGATCCTTCTCCCACCTCGCCGCCAAGACATGGAACACCCTCCCACTGAGCCTACGACAGACCCAAGACCTGCTGACCTTCAGGAGGATGCTCAAGACCTGGATGTTCGATCAGTAGCGGCCCCCCCCCAGCGCCTTGAGACCCTTGCGGGTATGTAGTGCGCTTTACAAATGACTGATTGATTGATTGATTAACCCCTCAGCCTCGCAGTGGTATTCGAGGTGAACTCACACAACCCACGCTACTTTCAGCAGCGGAGCAAATCCATGAGGCAGTCTTGTGCACTCACCGGGCGCGGTCCGGACAACGCTGCGCCGAGACCCATCACCACAGCTTCTCCCCTCTGGGTGTGTCCCCGAGGAGCCACAAACATAGGACCGCTGTCCCGGCTCCACCCTCTCTGGCTCCGCCCCAGCAGCTTCTCCCTCAGCGCAACCCACCACGAGGTAGCGTGAGCGGAGCAACCGGGGCACGAACCGACGCTCGTCGGGAGCTGTAGGCCGCAGGGGCATGACCCGGTGCTCATCAGGAGCCGGAGACTGCAGGGGCATGAACCGGTGCTCCTCAGGGCATGAACCGGTGCTCCTCAGCAGCGGCGCTTCCTCGCTGAGGAATCAGGGGCTCCCAAAGTGACAGTGGAATCGCGTCGGCCTCCAATCACTCCGCTGCCGCTCGCCGAAGACCGCGAGCCAGTTCACAACGCCGAGCAGCAGTCGGGCACCCACCGCTGGTGAAAGTTCCTCGGCGCGCCAGCCAAAATCTTGTCGTGGAGCTCCAAGGAGGGGAGAGGGGCCTGCAGCAGAGCTCCGCCTCGAAATGTTCTGTCGACCAGGTACATTCCAAACTTCCTGTTGCGCTGCTTCCCCGCTCCACTATGATAATGAGCTGTACAGGGGGAGCGGCAACTTATAACCCCCCCAGTTTTCCCACCACTGACGGCGGTTTCGCCCCATTGGGGGGTCGTAGCTCACCTGGCCCCCCATTGGTTGGTGGTAAGGTGCCTCTCAGGTGCACCTTGGGCACGGAGGGCTGCCCCCATCTGCTTCTGGGCGCTATGGGGGATCCAGAATCGGATTCTTCCGGTGGCACAGCGGCTCTTACGGCGCCGGCGCTCGAGGCCCCCTTTGAGGGTGGCCTCTGCAAGAACATGCTCACCATGTAACCCAACCTTCTTCAGTAGGATTTCTCAAGAATATTTAAAAAACTAGTACCACACTAAATTCACTAAAAATGTGTAGGCCTCATAGCCAGTTCTACAAGAGAATTTCAAAATCGTCCAACATATTAAGGATTACCACAGTAGAATCCTGAATATGACTTTGCCAATAAGGTAACTGTGTACCAAAAGGAAAACAGGATACGGTATAACTATGTAAACCCTCTCTCAATTCACCAGCTCATGAGGTGGAGAGACAATATTTTGGGTTATGGTGTTAGAAATGGATTGTTAGTGACAGAAATGTTCCTGAGGCGCTGAGCACCAAAGGCTGCATGTGAAACACAATACACGGCGGGGAGGGGCAGCTGACCAACTTACATTAAATTGTCAAACCACATTGTGTACTTAACTGACCAAGACAGACACATGTAGAGATGTCACTGTGTCCCACTCCAGAGAGACACTCTGATTCCAGGCAATGAAGAAAAAGGGGGCACTCTGACCCTGCACTGAGCGAGGAGGATCAAAAGAATCACCACACAGGATAATTATTCAAGTGCTGTGCTACGACAGTGACTCTGAGGTCAGAACGGGAAGTGTGGTCTGGTGGTCTCACTTTTGCTTGTCTGGTACACCATGGTACTCACGATGAATGGAGCAAGAGAGAGGTTGAGCTGCATGGGCAGAAAAGGCCAATCAATGCACATCTTAACAATAAAGCCATGCAGTGATTAGTCAGGCTCCGTGAACGGAGCCTCCCACCCCTGCGCTGCCTCACATGCAGACACTGCACCAGAGGGGCCTGTTCCAATGCTGTCATGTTACCAACACAGCATGAGAGCATCGTCAGGATAGGCTCGGGAGGCAACCTCTTTGCTCATTAGGAGACCCGGGGCTGTCGTTGTGTTTCCTCTCAGCTAACTAATGGAGCAGGTGGAGAGGCCTCTAGTGCACATGTCGGGCTGGACAGGGAAAGGCAGCCATCCAACCCAACATGCGTAATTTGGGCCCAAGTGCTGAGCATGGTGTCCATGTCTGCTGTCAATAATATTATTAAGCTCCACCCTCTCTCTCAGGCCCCCATCATTGTGGATTGGCTTCCTAAGCCAGGCAAGAGAACCCGTCCAGTGGATGACATTTTCTAACTGTATTCATGTTTAAAAGGGAGATCAGTGGGCTAAAAATATTAGCAAGACAACACCCCAATGCCCTAAGGGATGCACCGCCCCTGCCTCGATCTCTCTCATACTATTCATGATTCAGTCGTGCGAAACCTTACATTAGTATGGCAGAGTGAGGTGAGTGGCGAACACTGCAATCACAAGGTGAAAGAACATGATTTCAAATGTAGTGGTATTATTAGTTTATTACCAATTTCTGGAAGGTGAGGCAACATGAGTTAGTGTATGTATCAAAGTAATATTGGTGACTGTTTGCTCCGTGAGAAGTCCTCGGTCCCTTAGTAAGACAGTGTAGTGCCAGAAAGAATCCTAGTCAGTCTCATTGCTATTTGTTCAATGGAAAAGTTGTGCTTTACAAATGCTGGGTTGCATCTGGAAAGATTTACACTGAATAAGATATGTACTGTTATGTTACATTATGTTATGTTATATACACTTCTAACAACAGCAGAATGTAGTCTATAATTATGTTGTGTTATGTTATGAAGAAGGCCTGCAAGGAGAGGAAGGCACACTAAGTGTAAAACAAATATGTTTTAAGGTTTTTCCTAAAATGATGGTGACAGGCAATGGCGTTAAGGTCTAGAGGCTGATTATTACAGAGCAGAGGGACCAATGTGGAGAAGGATTTTCCACCTTCTGAAGAGTTTTATAAGTGGGAAACAAGAATAACATTAGCAGAGACTCCATGAAGGAATGTATTTGATGGTCTGGCATTCAGAAACTCAGCTGAGGATCCCAAAACACATTTGTGAACCAGTCATAGGTTTTTCAATGTAACCCTATTGTTATGGAAAGTCAGTGCAATTTGAAAAGAATAAGGGTTGCAGGGAAACGGAAAGCTACAGTGATCGACCTCCAAGCCTGGCCTTGAATCATTTGTAATCTATGCAGCATTGTATTAGTTATCCTTAAATAGGGTTGCAATAGTTAAGTCTTGAACCAATGACTGAGGCAACCGCTGATGTTTTGCGGTCTTCGGAAAGGAGTGGGAGAATTAGCTTTGATTTCTAAAGATCAAATGAGCGAATTGATATTACAAACAAAACCTTCTAGTCCATTTTAAGTATGGAATTCAGTTTGATACCCAACAATTTGACAGTGGGTTTGGGTTCATGAAAAGCACCATCCAGATTTTGATTTTACACAGACATTCCAACAAGTACTTAAGAGAAGTGAAAGCACTATTGAGCCAAAGGATGCAGTTGAGAATCACCTGATTAGGTTTAAAACTGCAGCAATGCTTCTTTATTAATTGCTTCTGGAGTAACATGTAAATTGTATAAAGACAGGGAGAGAGAATAGAGCCCTAGGGGACAACAGCTCATTAGATAAAAGAGGGGATAAGTAGATAAGTAGTCATGTAACATTATTCTTTGAGTTTTGTCCTTCGGAACATATATAAACTAAGACAGTGGAGTGCACCACACAATGTATAAGTATGAAGTTCAGAATTCATGATGAACAGTGTTGATGGTTGCATATAGGTCCAATAATATCAGGACATGTGATATTATGGTCTGCAGCAAATCATGGCAGGTTCCGGATTTCTGTTTGGGTGAACACCCACCTAGCAATCATTAAGGATTTTGTGAGTTTCCAGTTAGTGTGACAACTGTTCAAAACATTAATGTTGGCACTAACATATTCACCTAACTCTAACTTTAACCTTTGGTTTTATCAGTGAGTTTCTAAGGGTTATTTTAAAACAAAAACAGATGTTTTGTCACACCTAACTATAATGTTACTTTAACCTTTGTTTATTTCAGTGAATTTCTAGTTTTTTTTAGCATAAAGTAATATTATAATACCATATTTAAAGGCAACCCAAGTACCAAAGGCTGTGTGTGGCAGGGGTTGGCCACAGGGCGTAGCCAATCCCTTGCAGGCAGCCAACCCCAGGCCGTGCACAACATAAGGTTGGCCTTCGGGCCCCAGAGACTCCATTCAGAGCCAAACACAAGAAAAAAGGGGAGGTGACCATGTGGCCCCCCTCCATAAGCCTTATTAGGCCCTAGAGACCCCATCCCACAGGGTCCTATTTTAAAGAGGAGAGGGGCCACAGGCTCCCCCTCCCCAATCCTTAATAGGCTCTGGAGACCCCATCTCCAAGAGCCTATTTTTTAAGGGAAGGGGGCTGTGTGGCCCCTCTCCCCATGTCTCATTAGGCTCTGGGGTCCCCATCCCCCAGGGCCCTATGTATTTTAAAGGGGATCCCAAGCCTTATTAAGCCCTGGGGACTCCAAGGCCATATATATTTTAAAGAGAGGATGTGGCCTTTCGGCTAGACTGGTCGACCTCAGAGCTGGGGAACCGGGTTTGAGTCTCGGCAAGGATGCTCAACATCCTGTGATTCTGGGCAAATCACTTAATCTCCCCGTGCCCAACAAAAATAAATGTGTCCGTCTGTAACGCAACTGGTGCTCATGTAAAGCTCTCTGATACCTTCGGGTCAAGTTCACGCTATATAAAACTCCGGAAAAAAAAAGAGAAGGCGGGCCACGAGGCCTTCATTCCCTAGCCTCTTTAGGCCTGGGGGACCCCATCCACAGGGCCCTTTTTTGTTTTTAAATGGAAGGTGGGCCACGTAAGGTTAAAAAATGCTCCCACCAGGCCGTAGCAACCACAGGTTTCCCTGCCTGACAATACCACAGGGTACATTATTTATCAGGCACGTTAAATAACACCTATTATGGGTTTATGGGGAATAACATGTGGATTTTAGTTTTTAACACACCAAAATCCACATTATATGGTAAATACTGCAGGCTTTCCCCAGTTAAATTTCGGCAGGTTTGACCTCCTCAAATTCAGTGACTGTTGGGTTATTTAACACACTGATAACTATTGGATGCCTTAAATAAATCCAAACTCATAATTTCGTCTCTATAACTATCAGATGCCTTAAATAAATCCAAACTCATAATTTTGTCCAAGGACGGAATTTACGAGCCACTCATAATTAGGCACATAGGGGCCCATTAGGATGTTGGGCGGAAGCACTACCGCCGTGCTGTCGGAGGCAAAAACCACCAGTTACCGTCCGCCCGCCGCGGCCCACACGCCCGCCCAATTAGGATGTGTAAAATCAGCCAAACACCGCCCGTAAGCCCGCGACGCCGCCCGCCATCAAAGTGCGCCCGTACACGTAGCGGCGCCAGGCAATGGAGGCACACCGTCCGACGAAATCACGTACCGCCCGGCGTACAAATTACGATGCCGCAAACAAACAGCTCCCCGGCTAAGAGACACCGCACGAGATACCAAGGCGGAAACTCGACCACTCGAGTACGGACACCAAAAGCGGCCCACCCCGACATGAATCCTGCACTCCAGGCCATCCTCATGCTGTACCTGATGCAGCACCTAGGAGTCAACGCGCCGCGGCAGCGCAGGTGAGGCAGACACACAACAAGGAGCACGCAAACACCGCACACAGTGCAAGGGCGGAAAAAATGTACATGGCCCCCCCAGACACCCCTGTCTGTCAGGACACATCCACCACTGCACCCACAAATGTCACACCGGGCAAAATGAAACAACTCGCAACAACCGGGCACACACTACCCGGGACCAGGAACTGACGTCCCCGTCACGACAGCGCAGCGCAGCGGCGATGACGCAGCTACAAATGCGCACAACGCAGAGGCCAACTACAGCGCCATGCATGGGCCGCACACAAATAACACAGGCACACAACTACACACACCACACACCAGCCCCACCCTGAACGCACATGTCACGTGGCATTCCTGCATCAGTCATGTCCCCAACCGGCAACTCACAGGTGCCAACATGACGCCACACAAGTGTACCGAACAGGGCAGTGACGTCACGCCAAAGTAGGACACACCCTTGTGTGCATAACATGGTGAAGCACACAGCGGCTGCGACATCACGCCGCAGAATATGTACCTCGTCCGCAAAGGCACGCCAGTACCATACAAAAATACTAATACCATCCTGCACCCAATACCAATACATGCAATACGTAACATGAAAAAACCCGGGTGCCTGACAACAGGTGTTACCAATTACAACACACACACACAAGGCCCAACGTATAGCGGAAACGCAGCGTGCCGCCCACACACGGGAAAGCAGATAGCACTGAATGGCCTTCCATTCCCACTCTGAAACCACATTTCGACAAAACAAGCCGGAGAATACAGCCATTGTCCCAACAACAAGCCAAACAGAGGCATGCCGAGGAAACCGTCCAATGTGCAGATAGCGCACAACATGAAAGAAAGTTCTGACCACAAAAAAAATAAGACCACTCCTCCATGTGGTTCACATGCAAGTAATCTGGAAGGAGTCAGACACCACTGACCTTGACCATTCATAGAAGCATGTGGGATGAGGACCTGTGTCCTCCGCACAAGCTACTATAACCCAAACCCTGCCTCCGTACGACTATTCCAGATTTCCCAGCATCGTCGGAGGGTGCACTCTGCTGACTGCACAGACGGCTGGAGCACGCCATCACATCGCCCTGTAGCAAAATGGCAGTCGCACCACACCTACCCAACTACGCCGGACAGATGCAGCTCTACATGGACAGCCTGCTACAGATAGTGGGCTGTGAAAACCTGGCCATCCTGAACGTAAGTTACCGAGTAACTTACCGCATCGCAATGTTCAGCTGCGTCATCCCCGTCTTCTACTGTCGGAGGTGTCCCTTCCACTGTCCTGTGGATTTATGTCTCTCCAACCCGGCATGTCCAAAGGCGGACCTGGTACAACTGTTCGCCCCCCTGGACGCACACAACAGGATCTGTTCAGTCTATGGGGGCATGGCGTATGTGGCTGCAATCGGACACACACTGCAATGGGACATGTGTGCCTCCACACAACGGATTCTGGATCACAGTTTCATCGAATGTCATCCAACATGTCCCATCAGGCTCCTATAAGGGACAACTTACGATGAACACATTGACAGCCACCATCCGCTTCATTGGATGGCATCCATGTATAACACCAATGCCATGGAAGCCCTGCTGGAAGGTATCGCATACCTGACAACCTGTCAATTCGTCGGGCCCTGACGCAATACCCTCAATTGAACAATGATGTTCAACACTGTACCTATGCTTGGCTTTCGCACGGACTGGGCAGTTACCTGTACAACAACTATACCATACAACCTGCAACAAACACCAAACTATCAACTCCACTGCCATGACATCGGACATTTTCGGGACATTCTCTCTGTTCCTCACCACATCCAATATCTCTGCATGAACAGGGGAGGCAGAGGTATGGGACTTGTGTACAGTAACCACATGGACAATACTGCACGAACAACTATGCTATAATATGTATCCTGCGCACATGAACATATGCACCGGTCAGTGCACACTAATCTGTCAGCTGTATCACGTGAGAACTGTCACCTCACCTTTGTCTGTACTTCCGTGCCAGGACTTTTGCATGGACAACAAATGCATCCCCCAACAACATGACCCCAGTGAATGTGACATGTTCAGTAGCCACCACATTGCAACAACTAGTGACACGCTGCTGCATGCACGTAGGCTCATGCTCTGATGTCACCCCTCACGCACGTGTGTCGGAGTAACTACTGTAGTAAACCTGTACCATGGAACTGAGATGTACTGTACCTATGATGTCAAGCTGTCTCGTAGGCAAAATGATTACTGTCTGTGTCAAAGTCGAGAGCTCCTCAGTAACTAGCAAATGTACATTAGCATAGCAAGGGCAAGGCAGTTGTAACTCTGAAGCCCTCATTCCACAGTCAACAACTAATCACATCTACCCCTAACCACTTTTGTATGTGTAATCATGCTAAGTAGATCCTCCACATGCATTTCGCCGCCAGTAGTGTCCACTATACTGCATCACAGAGGACGTAAGTCCAAATACATGGCTTGAAGCAAAAATGTGACTCAGCTGAATCATTTCACAAACACAAGTACGAATGAGAGAGGATGAGAGTGTGTAAAGTACATGACAGTCATGAGATGACCATGTAGTCCACTGTCATTGGATGTCAACACAAATGAGTAGCCGCAACAGTGGCCACAGTGCAATACCACAGCTCCTGGAGCAGGACTTGTCAGACTCTGAAGGTGCCCGAAAGATCATCACATCAACACTGACGGCCTGGTCAATACAAAGCACAGTCCTACACATGTTTACAATTTCCCACACAGTCTGACCACACACTCAGCAACCAAAAGTAGGAGCCACGCAAAAGCATGCCACAGCAATGCCTGTCAAAACACACACACGACATCAGTTTGGGTGGGCAGCACTGCACAATGAGTAAGAACTGCAGAAAATCTGACATGCACAATTGAACTAGGCACAATCTTGACAGTGACACACCCTGCACACACACAACGTCTGAACCATAACAAGTAGGAGTCATCCTGAACTGCAAGGACACACCCACACACTGCATTCCGTGCAACATACAACACACACATCTCATCATATACACAGACCTCAACACGGTTACAAACATCCACCATGGGCCTGGGAAACATATGTGTGTATTCGACATGGCCACAACACACACACACACCAACGCCACCCCAAACTCACACCACCCACACCACCCACCACCACCTCCCAAATGCACACATTGAGAGTAGGCCATGTCCCCAGGCACAATGCACATCACAAGACTAACATACACCTACACCGCTGGCCACACAGCAAGTAAGCTCACACATGCCCGCATACTCAGCGCATGCTGCCAGTCCACCTGTGGCTAGACTCACACCCTGTGCATTGCATGCACGCAAACATGACACGGATACATTTACCCAGAAATAACACCAAATACATGCAGTCAATCCGTTGCACAGAAAAGCAGATTCATCACACACACAAGTAGCAGAGTCTGAAAGAAGTGAAGTCCCTGCCACGTGTACAACACATTGGAATGTGAGACCAGACACACGGCATGTGCCCCACTTAACCAAGCACACACTGCAACAACTGCAATCATCAAATACACAGATACAACCGACTACAGGAACAACAGCATCCAGTCACAGATTACATCGACAGGCGGCATAACTCATCAACCCCAGGGACAGTGCCCAGTTCGATGTGCCGAGTAGTGACACGTAGTGCCGCGGATGCAATGTGTGTTAGTGTGCCCTGCCATGGCCAGCCAACACTGCCATGGCAGTCACAATATCCATCACAGCCACCACTGTGTCAGAAGGAGATGTGTGAGTGTGCCTACCAATCTAACAGGATGCCAGTACGACTCGGTGCTGTGTGTGTGCTACGGGACAGTTGCAGGTCTGGCCCTGAGAGAGTAGCACAACTGTGGAAGACACACATGTGTCATGTGAAGCGGGAGTTACGCTTGGCCCAGGTGGGCGGGTGTGACGGGTAGGTGCGCACATGCAATGTTGAAACACACTGTGTTGGGAGGATTCGGGAGCACTAGATTACCGCTGTCTTGGGCATTTGTAAAGACCACCTGTCTGGGGATGAATGTGAACACGTGTGTGCACAACAGGCGGCCACACGAAAGATGCTGCATCAGGTGTAGATGTCAGCCCACCCTCTGGGGACAAGCTGGATTCTGCTGTGCGTCCGCCAGGCCCTTGCCAAGGCACGCACATCCCCTGTCGACCAGGTGTACCCCCAACATCGTCCACCTGCACGGGCTATCCAGGGCACGGGATGGCAGTGGAGCATGGTGGGTGAGAGGTCATGGCGCGCTCCTCCTGGTCACATCACGCAGGCAACACATCCTCATTGTGCAGCATGGCACAAGTCAAATATAAGTAGTGGGGGGACGCACACATCGCGCCCGGGAGTGACGTCACGGAAGGTGGCTCGCACCATCACACTCATTGCCTATTTCCCCACACACGTTACATGCCATTGCAACAGAGAAGCCAGCGCATGCACAAGCAGCTCCAAGCTCGCCCCAGAGAGGTCAAAGAGTGAATGTGTGGGTCCATTAGCTCCAGTTGGACGCGGCCTGGGCCGCTAGGGCAGCTACAGCCTCTGTGTGTTGCAGGTGGTGTATCCGGACTGCGGAGCCTGTCATGCATTGTCAATGTTGTCCAGGTCTCGAGTCGGGGTACCACGCAGGTGTACGGCGTCCCGCCACTGATTATACTGCGAGACAGACAACTCGTTCAAATGGACCCACACATACACTCTATGGCCTCTCTGGTGCGAGCTCGGAGCTGCCTGTGCACGCGCTGGCTTCTCAGATGCAAACGCATATTGGGGTGAGCGAGGGGAGGCCATAAGTCTGACGGTGCAAGCCACCTTCCAACATGTCACATCCGGTCGGGACATCAGCGTCCCCCCACTCCTCCGATTTAGGACTGTTGCACTGCTGCCGTCAGATGTGCCACTCCCCAGGGGGGTGGGGAAAGGGTCAGGAATGTCAGTCTGAGATTGGCGCAGTTGAAGGCACACCTTCACTGGGGGTGACAACCATTGGACGGTCTGGTGTAGTCCACCCACGCGTACATGTGGGCCCTCCATCATCCATGTCTCCTGCGGCTAAGTGATGTCATGGGCAATGATGTAAGTGAGGAGAGCTGTCTGCCCCACGCACAGATGGCGCATCAGCTCAACAGACCCAGCACTGGGGCAGCAGGGGTCACATGTCCAGGGGCAGCTGTGCCTGGTGTGAAGGACACCCTATCCTTCATCCCTGTGCCGACACGTGTTGCACCAGTGGAAGTGGATGGGAGGGCGGTCATTGGCCTCCGCGTGGCTGAAGAAGACCCAGAGTCCACGTCCCTGTGTCATACAACATGGATGCATCACCTCAGTCCTCAGATAACGCCGAAATTGCCCACTGGGCCTGTGATTCATCCAGCACACGTCTAGCCCCTCCGAGGCGCAGGTCGCAACTGTCTCACTCAGCAGCTGTGCAGCTGCTACATCCGAAGCCACCCCACTGTTGAGCATCCCCTGTCCCTCAGCACCCAGGGGAGATGCCACATGAGAGAGAGCGAGGTGGTCCCACTCATCTGGCATCAATGACACAGACATGTGCAAGGAAGCAGCACAGAACATACCCAAATCCACATGTTGCACGATACCTGTGCAATAGTATACAGCCACCACAATCAACACCCAATGGCTGGCGTACAGGAAAGGAATCCGCGAATTAGTGCCACGAATGTAGTGCACATCGCACTACACACGGCCTGTGTCACCCTGCGACCATAGCCCCAACTCGCGTTGTGCACAACCACTATCCTGATGGTGGCAAGGATGACCACTATGTAATTAGGCCAAACACATACCTGCATGGAGCAGAATGGGAAACTACTCACACAGACTGCAACCTGACAGCCCACAATGGCCATGAGCCCATGCCATCCACCTGTCGTTCACACGAGCACAACTGTTGTTGCACGGTGTGCCGGATGTGCAAGTACCAGAGACATGAGGTGAGGCATCGCACACATATGTCCGACCGATATCAGAGTAGGCACAGTCCCCCTAACATACATGTGAATAGCCACTCCAGCCTACTACAGGTTGTACCTGAGGGCTACGACTCCGAGTGCATTGGGAATGCAGAGTGCCCTAATTGCATCTTAAGCCTCAGGACTAGCATATGCATGTCAGATGCACACAGCACAGACTACAGTTACTACACACTGCATCACAAAACAAACATCACATTACCCAGATCATGGGTAGGCTGTGGACACATGCTGCCTCTCACAGCAAAAGACACCATCCCACAAGACTGTAAACTTGCTTGCTGCTGATGCCCCAACAAACGTGCATCCGGCACAGGCCGTGTGACTGTCAAGATGCAGACCATTACTGGTGAAATGCAGCGCCGTGCTAACCTGACAATACGAGGGGGCATCCCCCGATCCGTCAATTCCACGTAGTGGCCCATCCGGCAGATGCCGTCACACCCTTTGTGGAATTGGCTGCACTGGCGGTCACACACACACAAAGGCATCAACTTGGTAGCAATGGCTCCTCACAAGTCCTTGGGCTGGAGGAATTCCAACTGCAGGGATGGTGCACAGGAGGCTTGGAATGTCACTAATGCGCTTCTCAACATCACACACATCCACCAATCACAGTGGCCTGCTGCTGACCCATCCCAAATACTCAGAGACGTGCAACAGAGCCAGGAAGTAATCGGACATGGCCTAACAGCATGTGTACACCACAACGTGAATGCATGCTGCTGGGAGTGTGTACACAGTACCTGTCCAACCCATTCACATGCAGGTTGACAGCACATCGAGCAATGTGTAGCCTGTCCACATCTACTGTCCATTGTCAGGTGGACCTACACAAAGGTCACAAGGCAACACATCTGTGTGGGTGTACCCACTGTGTCCAACATTGCGCAACCATCAACATACTCGCCCTGTGCATGGCCCACCCCGCAATGGAGGTCACATTCTGTGCCACTATCTCTCACACACTGCTGATGCTTTAGTTTCTTTTACGTCTAATCTGTTTTAAACTGTTTTTATTTGCATCGCACACGAGTCAAGAAAGGTTTTAGTACTGCTTTTACCTTACTGCACTATTTTGCACTTTGTTTGGAGCTCCCGGTCTTTTTCCTCTTTTCAGGAGTTTGCCTCCCTCCTGGTGCTTCTTTTGCACTCGCCTGCGCCCCGGTCCACCGCGGGTTTTCCCGTTTGTTGTGGAGGGCGCCGGCGTACATTCAGGCTCCTTCCGGTGCCTGGGGGGGTGGAGTTAGGGACCTTTAGCGCTCTAGTCTCTTCCACTACTTAAGTGGGATGACCGGCTCGTCGCGCAGCGGACGCGCGCAGACATCACGCCACTGCTGATGCTTTAGTTTCTTTTACGTCTAATCTGTTTTAAACTGTTTTTATTTGCATCGCACACGAGTCAAGAAAGGTTTTAGTACTGCTTTTACCTTACTGCACTATTTTGCACTTTGTTTGGAGCTCCCCGCTCTTTTTCCTCTTTTCGGGGATTTTGCCTCCCTCCTGGTGCTTCTTTTGCTCTCGCCTGCGCCCCGGTCCACCGCGGGTTTTCCCGTTTGTTGTGGAGGGCGCCGGCGTACATTCAGGCTCCTTCCGGTGCCTGGGGGGGTGGAGTTAGGGACCTTTAGCGCTCTAGTCTCTTCCACTACTTAAGTGGGATGACCGGCTCGTCGCGCAGCGGACGCGCGCAGCGGGCGCGCCGCTGGCGCGCCAAAGGCGTGCCTAAGGCAAGCCCGTCTGCGCCCGTCCGCGCTAAGGTCGCGCCTGGCGCTGGAGATGCTACCCTGTCCATCTCTGATCAGCTGGGACGGATTTGTTTTTCCCGCAAGGTATTGTTAGACCTACGACCAGATTGGGCTCCCTGCTCTCACTCCCTGGACCCGGTTACTCTATTTAAGAAGGGACATCTAGTCTGTTCAGTGTGTAATACCTCCCTTAAGCAGGCTCACAATACCCTCCCTGATCATAAGGTAGCTAGGTCCAGTTACACTGGACAGACCGCGCAGGGCTATCTCATTAATACTAGATCCTTGATCAAAAATAAGGTTGCTTTTAGAGATTTTGTCTCAGCTAGGAAGCCAACCTTGGTTTGTATAACCAAAACTTGGGCTACGGACGCCTCTGGCCCTGACCTTGTAGATGCTATTCCCACTGGATACACCTTGGCTAGAATGGACAGGGAAGATCGACGAGGTGGGGGGGTGGGCATTCTGTATAGAGATTCCCTGATCTGTCGCACTCAGGCTCTGTCTGCTCCTCTTAACCTTTACCAGGCTTTTTATTTTTCACTCAACTTTCACCCTACGGAAAGCTTCTCTGGCATCTTATGTTATAGGCAACCGGGCTCTAGGGCTGCCTTTACTCAGGATTTTAGTAGGCTCTTGGAACCTTATTGTGAAAGATCCAATTTTACTCTTCTGGGGGATTTTAATTTTCACTTTGATAACCCTGACTGTAGGGACACCCTATGTCTTTTGGAAACCTTGAACTGCTGTGGCTTCTCACAGCTGGTCAGGAAGCCCACCCATCTAGCAGGGCACATACTTGACGGGGTCTTTTCTAATGACCCTCGGGTAAGTGTGGGGAATCCTATCCCTCTAGCTTGGTCTGATCATTTTGCTGTCCCTTTTGACGTACGTTTTATGCCATCTATGATGGCTCTCTCCGGTAACAGGACTTTGGATGATAGGAGGAATTTTAATTTCATAACTAAGGAGTCTCTCTTTAAGTTTTTAACAATCTTGAGCATATTAAGCTTCATGATGCCAATTCGGCAGCGGCAGAATTATCACAACAATTGTTAGCAGCGATGGATTCCCTTGCACCTTTTAGTAAGCACTATTCAGCAAGGAAAAAGCCCTCTGCTCCCTGGTTTACAGAAAGGCTCAGAAAGTTCAGACAGGGCTGTCGTAAACAGGAGAGGCACTGGCGCATAGACTTAGATCCACTGAGCAGGGAAACACATAAGCAGGGCCTTAAAGAGTATAAGGTTGCTATCATGGAGGAAAAAAGATTATACTTCTCCAAGATCACTGATTCTATGAGATCCTCTAGGGATATTTTTAAGGTAATAAATTCTCTTACCTCCCCCCCTGTCTCCGACCCTTCAGATTTTTCCCAGGAGCGTTGCGATAAAATCTCTGACTTCTTTCATACTAAGATTTCAGACATTTATACCTTGCTTGAAGCCTCCAACTCCATTGCGAGTTCATCTGCTCGACCTACCTTTCATCCCATTGGGGCCGGACTCGCTGAGGGGCCGCCCAGTCTTCTTACCTTTCCGTTTATGTCCTCTGAGGTGTCCGATCGGCTCCTCGATGGAGTCAAATCTGGCTCTCCACTGGATCCCTGTCCCCTTAAGGTCCTAAAATGTGGTCGTGAAGTCATTATGCCCCACCTGACTGATGTTTTTAATGCCGCCATCTCAGAGGGCAATATCCTACTCTGTGGAAGACGGCTGTAGTGAAGCCTCTTTTGAAGAAACCTTCTTTGGATCCTGGGGATCTGAAGAATTATCGCCCGATCTCCTTACTGCCTGTTCCAGCTAAGATTCTGGAAACCTACCTTAACTCTCATCTCAGTACCTACCTAAAAGCTTTCCATCTGCTGGATGGCTCTCAACATGGATTCCGAAGCCATCATAGTACTGAGACAGCGTTGACGGCGGTATTTGATAATAACCGGATCCAAGTGGATGCAGGGAACACCACCCTCCTTGTCTTACTGGATCTTACCGCTGCTTTCGATACCCTGTCTCCATGCAGATTGATTGATCGCCTTAGAGAGATAGGTGTAGGGGGTTCGGCCTTGGGGCTTCTCGCTTCCTTTCTCAGTGAGCGGTCACAGACGGTTAAGCTTGGTCAATTTTACTCAGCCCCCAAACCTCTGTTGTGTGGTGTTCCTCAGGGCTCCTCCCTGAGCCCCACTCTTTTTAATATCTATGTCGCTCCTCTTGCGAAAGTTGTGAGATCTTTTGGCTTGGAGGTGTTGTCCTATGCGGATGACACTCAGATAATGGTGTCTATTTCGCATAGTATAAAGGATTCGGCCCTTAATTTTAGGAACTGTATGCAGGCAGTCGCCTCCTGGATGGTGGAACATTTTTTGAAACTGAATGGAGAGAAGACGGAGGTTCTGATTTTTGGGAGTAAACAGGAAATTTGGTCCAGTGACTGGTGGCCGGACGCACTTGGCGTGTGTCCCTCCCCAGTTTCTCATGGTAAAAACCTTGGGGTTATTGTGGATAATTCACTTTCCCTAAGTTTACAGGTTAGTAGGACTGTCTCCACATGCTTTGGGATCATTAGGATCCTACGGAAAATCTCCCACTTTCTCTCCTTCGATGCCCTTAAGCAGGCCGTCATTGCCCTGGTGACGTCCAGATTGGACTATTGTAATGCCCTTTATTTGGGCATTAACAAGAGCCTAGTGCGCCGTCTGCAGATGGTGCAGAACGCCGCAGCTAGGCTGGTGATGAATATTCCTAAATATCTTTCAGTCACAGCCTCTATCAGGTTGTTGCACTGGCTGCCGGTGGACCGCAGGATCCTCTTTAAGACCTTGTGTATGACTCACGATGCTTATCATGGGTCAGGTCCTGAGGCGATCAAGTCTATTGTCCATCGCTATGTTCCTAGCAGACGGCTCCGGTCTGCAGATAAAAACCTGCTTATTGTACCTAGATTCAAGAAGGTTACATGGGGAGGTAGAGCCTTTTCCACTGCTGCTGCTAAACTGTGGAACTCCCTCCCGGAACATCTCTCCAGCCAGGTTTCTCATTCTCTTTTTCGCAGGGCCTTAAAGACCTGGCTCTTCTCTCTGATCCCGGTATGAGCATGTCTCTTGGTTCTGCACCCTTATGTCCGCTTATAGCGCCTTGACGCCCTTGGGCTTAGTTTGCGCTCTACAAATTTCATATTCATTCATATTCATTCATTCACACACATCCCTATCACGAGGCATGGTGTGTCCAATCGACAGTGCTGAGTTAGCGCTTTTCCGGAGGGTCCTGAACAGAAGACACATGTAACCCACTGGGCAGTCTGTGTTGTCACCTACTGGCATTGTGCAGTCAATGTGCAGCCCAGGCCTGCTGGGACTGAGAAGGGCAGCATGGCCCCAGCCTGCCATTCTCACGAGCAACAAGTGCTCTGAGACCTGCATTGCCAATTGGCTGTGTCACTGGATGTCTGACATGAAGTTGCCATGTACCACCACTCGGGAGGGACAGACATGGCAAAGCGCCCGGGAGCTCACATACCCCTGCCACCTGCAGTAAGCATGGTGAGCAGTGCATGTTGGAACCCCAAAGGCTCTGACTCATGGTGCTGCGGATCAACGACATGTGTGTCCCCCACATGCACTCCCACACACACTGTGGTTGTCTCACACACACAACGTTTGCAAGGGATAGCCATGTGCAGTGTGCGTGGAGCTCGGAATCCAGGATCTCCAGCTCCTCGCTGGTGAGTGGACCTGGACATATCTTCAGCGTCATCGACGTTAAGGTGGACAGGTGGCAGCAGCAGGTGTTGTTGAGGGATGCCAGGCTGCAGTCCCTGGTAGCTGTGGTAATGCCGGTCTCACTCCCACAGTCATATAGCCCCCCGGGGCAGGTTCAGTTGGTTCCTAGCCGCTGCAATTGGTGTACCGTGTCTGCCTGCTTAAATTGCAGACGATGGCCTTCTTCCAGCTGGCCCGTGACGCTTTCCTCCATTGCTGGACACGCAGGGTGCAACCGCGAGGGCCATTGGAGTTGGCCGTAAGGGCCTGGCCCATGGCGGGTACAGTCTGCTGATGCCATGTGCACTACACAGTATGATGTGCGCAATGCATCTGCAGGTGTGGCCATGACTTGTGTGTGGGAGCAGGTCCACACTGGACAGGGCCACAACATGCTGTGCGCATGGGCAGGGACGGCCAGTGCTCAGCCTCCACATGTCTGTTGGCACATCATCATGTACACATTGGCATGGGAGCATGGGACATGCATATGCACACACATGCCATCTTTCACTATGCACATCTCCCACTTGGCACGTGAGACATTACGTGTCACTTGTGATGTGTATTTGCAATCACACAGCTGTGTTGTCATGGAGCTGTCAATGTGTACACCTGTCAATGTGTTTTGGAGGTGTGATCCGTACAGTGCTGTACATAGGGTGAAGTAGGGACATCAATGACTGTCTCATATCCCCTCGTGCAACAGGACCCACTTGTTTTTGCCGCTCAGCCTGTGTCCATTGCGTTGTTGGTGTGTGCCATACTCACCCAGCCACGGAAGCTGTGTCAGGCACAGCAGCTAGTTATATTGCCGTGGTGTTGCCGCTTCCCAAATATGCAGTCTGATATCATCGTCATGCCTTACAAGTTATTAAGGCCTAAATCCCCATGTGCATGCTCATAGCAATGGTTTGTGTCACTGCTCATTGCTATTGGTAAGGGGACCTGTGTAAGTGTATTGTGGCTGTGCTGTCCCTACTTGTCAGCTGTTCTGTGATTCAATTGCTTGGTCAGTCATTTTTGTTTTGTGTTTGTGAAAATGCCATGTGGCGTGTTGCTTTGACATGTGTCCACTTCCATCTTTCCTAGGAGGAGACCAAACATACATCGCCCCTACCAATTGCTGGCAGACATGGAGGACGTGGAGGTAATCCGGAAATTCCGTCTGGACCGACCCACCCTGCATCGCCTATGTGCCTTGTTGGAACCCCACCTCCGTCCTCGCAGGGTGTATCCAACTGCATTTACCCCCACGGCTAAGGTGATGGCTGCACTGCATTTCTTCGCCACTGGGTCATTCCAACACACAGTGGGCAGTGGAAGTGGGATGTCCCAGCCCATGTTCAGCATGGTGCTACGGGATGTACTATCAGCTATGATGCTGTACAGGAACCGGTACATCCGATTCCCCAGGGCTCGTGAATTGGCGGCAGTGAAGGGTGCTTTCTATGCCCTTGGACGGATCCCCCACGTTGTTGGTGCAATTGATTGCACCCATGTTGGCCTTGTAGCACCACAGGCCATGGAGCACATATATAGGAATCGGAAGCACTTCCACTCCCTGAATGTGCAAGTGGTGTGCCTTGCGGACATGGTCATTACACACGTGTGTGCGAAGTTTCCAGGATCGGCCCATGACTCGCACATCATGCGCAACAGCATCCTACCACGTCTGATGACCAATCTGCAACCGGACCGTGCTTGGATTGTTGGTGAGTATGTGTACTCGTGTAGCGTGCCTGGTGTGCGATGCTGTCTTGGGGACAGTTGGAATTGCAACTAATCTCGGTATTCCTCACACCCAGGTGACTCTGCTTATCGGAATGGGCCTTGGCTGCTCAGCCCATTACGTCATCTTCGGACACCAGCTGATGTCCGCTACAATGAGGCACAAGGCAGGGCCAGACGTGTGGTGGAGCGGACTTTTGGCCTCCTGAAGTCCAGATTCAGATGCCTGGACCGCACCGGGGGTGCACTGGCGTACTCCCCACAGAAGGTGTGCCAGATAGTTGTGGCATGCTGCATGCTGCACAATCTGGCTATTCGCAAGCAGATCCCCCTAATAGTGGATGACGGTGATCAGCCCGGGCCCCCGCCTGCAGACCAGGACGGGTCCAGTGACGAGGACAGTGGAGAGGAGGAAGCTGTGAATGTGCGTCAGCAGCTCATCGCCCGCTACTTCACTTGACGGTGAGTGACCATGTACGACTGCTGATGTAGCTGTAGTTGTGCAGGTGTATGTGTGCATTGTGACGGAGGCCTTTTGTTCACTGAGTGCTGTGTGGCAATGGTCCATGTCCAGGGTAATATGCCACTGACAGTGGCTGTGGCATTGTGCCCCGTTGCTCTGTGAGATGTGTGTACATTGCTTGTAGTTGGTGACAAGTACTGTGTGATGGGTGTGTGACACACTAATTGAATGGACTCTTGTTCTGATTTTCACCCCTAGGTCCCTACAACATCTCCTGGCCTATCTACATGCCACACAGCAGAGGCATTCCTGCTCATGGTGGCGGTTGCACATCGTTGATTAAACCCAGGGCACATGAAGCAGATTGTGATCAAGGTGTATTTATTTACAGCAGTGACATGTGATTGTGTGCAAGGTGATGACAGAAGTGGTGCATGCTGTGACAATGAGTTGACGGACATGGCTGTGTGATGGTCAAGGTGTACCCATGAAGTTCTATGTCCACAGTCCAACAGACACATGCCATTCACATGGCAGTGTGGGGTAGGATCGTAGTCAAAGTCAGTGCAGTAGGTGGTCAGGGTGGCTGGCTGTCTCACAGGCGTTTGGAGCATGCGTAGTCCTCTCTGGACACCTGTTTCTTCTACGGACGGCCCCTTCCACGTTTGGTAGGGGGGGTTGTGTTGGTGGGCTGCTGGTGGTGGCTGAGGACTGCTCACTCGCTGTGAATGCAGGGGAACTAGATGTTGCACGACCCTGCGCCACAGCACGTGGTGGCGGCGGTGGTGTGGCTGGCCTTGCTTGGGCCCTCCCCACCACCACCAGCTGGCCCATGAGGTCCACAAGTTGGTCCATACGGGTCACAAATTGGCCCATATGGGTGTCCATGGACCTCAACACCCCAATGACCTCCCGCGTGTCGGCAGCCGACCTGGCCCATTGTCCTTGGGCCTCTTCATAGGCCCCAAGGACTCTTGAGATTTGCAGCAGGGCTTGGCTCCCAGGCTCAGATGGCGTTGGCCTGACCCTGCTCCTCCCACCAGTACTGCTGCCACCGACCTGCCCACTCGCCACATTGGTCACCACGGTCCTCTGTCTGGCTCCCAGGGTCGAGCACGACGGGCGTGCCACCCCTTGTGCAGGTGCTGTGGCCAGGGATGGCGTGGTGGTGGTGGTGGTGGTTGTTGCGGCGGTGGTGGTGGCCGCAACGACCGTGGCAGCAGGGGTCTGTGACTGGTCAGCAGCCCTGGGTGATGTGTTGGTGGGTAGGAGGGGCCCTGGGGAGCGGTTGGGCCCTGCCACTCCAGACTGGCCTGCTCGGTGGTCCTCGTCCGAAGAGGTGTCCAGGTCTTCTACATCCCTGAGTCCGGGTCGGGGGCTTGCGGACTGGCTGTGCTGGCTGCTGTCTCCCTCTCCAGCATCCAGCTGTTCGGCACCTGTGGGGAGAATGAGATAGGTTATTGTGTTGCACCTTGCAAAGTTTGAATTGGTTGTCTGACATTCACAGTTCGTGCACTGTCGTGCACAGGTTTCCCAGTGGCGTGTGTGTGGATGTACGATGTGTGTATGCGTGGGCAAGGCAATGGAACTGTGTGTTGTGTTCATGTGGCATGGGACGGATTAGCAATGACAATCAGTGTGTGTTGCTGTACTCCTACATTTTGTGGCTTGGGTGTATGCGGGCTCCAGACCCATCGACGCTTTTGAGGTGAAATATGGTTTTGGGGTTCAAATGGAACGCTTAGAAACGCAGATGGCAAAAGGGGGTACAGCCCCTCAACGCTTTTGAGGTGAAATATGGTTTTGGGGTTCCAATGGAACGCTTAGAAACGCAGATGGCAGAAGGGGTACAGCCCCCTCAATGCTTTTGAGGTGAAATATGGTTTTGGGGTTCAAATGGAACGCTTAGAAACGCAGATGGCAAAAGGGGTACAGCCCCTCAACGCTTTTGAGGTGAAATATGGTTTTGGGGTACATACTGTGACATATGGGTGCAGAACGGGACATGTGTTTTGGCAACATGACAGTGCAGAGACAAAGGTGTGTGTATGTCTGACATCCCCAGCATATCTGCTCACTGTTATCATTTATGGACATTACACTGCAAGCATTGTAGTGAGTGAGTGATGGTTGTGTGCCACATGACGTATTGCAGATGGGCCAATTCCTTGGTGTGCGTGCTACCCTCGGCCATGTGCAGCAATGCAGTGCTCTTGGGGTGTTGACTATATTATGTATGTTGTAAATCAGTGTGATGTGCGCTTCAGTCACTGCAGACACATTATTTGTGATGGGCAGGTATCTTTGCAGAACTACTGTATGAGGGCCAGCTGTTCCGATGACATACCTTTCATGACACTGGGGCTTACAGATGAGATGGATGGTATTTTGGATGTGCATTGTGTGGCTGTGTGTTTCATGGGTCCAGTGGTGTTTATGTGCATTACTGGGGTTCCACACTGTTAGTTCTAGACAGGTTAGACTTACATGGGCGATGTTGTACGTTGTGTGGGGAACAGGCAGTAACATGGACAGGACTTCGATGGTGTTGCTGATGTGTGTGATGAGTGGCACAGTGCCCGCCGTGTGGGTCAGTACTCCAATGGGGCTTGTGCATGCAGACGTGGCTCCATGGGTGTTGCTGTATTTGTGATGGCTCATGTGGGCTATGACTCTGTAATACATGTCCGTGTGCACATTGGTCACATGATTATGACAGGGAGCAGTGCTGCGTGTTCCTCTGCTACGTGACATTTCCCAAATGTTAGTCGTAATACTGTCCTCATGCCTACAGACACCCCGCCCTGTACAGTACTCTACCTACTTGTTGGTTTGGAGGGCGCAATGCAATGGATGCCATATGGTACTGGGAAGGAGGGGTGCTCCATCTTGCTGGTCTGTGGGAGTGGGGGCGGTGTTGTGAGTTGTGGTGATGGCTTACCACCCACAGAAACCCCTCCATGTATGGTAAGATATCTACCTGTCGGCTGAAGGTGTACACTGCAGTGGCTGACACATGGGTGTGGGCTGTGCTGTAGGACTGGGGGCCTGGTGGGTGTTGTACTTCAGCTGTCCCCCCTCCGACCCACTGACTTTGTGTTCCGGCTACTTACCTGTTACTTGTCGGTTAGTGCAGCTATGGCTGACACATGAGTGTGGGTGTGGGGAGTGCTCCTTCTGGCGCATCTGGAGAACAAGGGGACCTGGTGGGAGTTGCGGTGCTGGCTGACTGTACACATGCCCCCATGGTTTTGTTAGTTAGTCTGTTGCATGTGTGAGTGATGTCTTGTGTATTGTGTACTAGACATGGGGGTGTTTGTCCCTTGGAGCTATGGCATAGTGGTAGTGCATGTGAGTACATAGCGGTGTGCTGGTATACATTTGTTTGTACTTACCAGCCTCCACGCCCCCTGGTATTCCGGTGAGACTCTCCGGATGTAGGATGCCTCGCACCTTCTCCTCCCACGCCTTGAAGGTCTTAAATAGCGCGGGATTTCCTCCGCCAGTCCTGTCAGCCAGCTGCCGATTCTTGGCCTCCTTCTTTTGACCACTCTTTTCATGTCGTGCCACCTCTTGGTGATTTCGGCTCTGTTGCGTGGCACGTTCCCGACTGCATTGACCTGGTCTACGATCCTGCTCCACAACCGGTTTCTGGTGGCTAGTGGTGTCTGTTGGACCTGGTTCCCATAGATTTGTGGGTGCACCTTGATGATCTTGTTGACCATGACCGTCAGCTCAGTGGAAGTGAACTTGGGCATTCTCTGTGCTGCCATGGTGTGTGGTTTTGTGTTTGTGGTGCTGGTGCGATGTGTGTGTGTGGTGTGTGATGTGCATGGGGTATGTGGGGCCGGTGTTTGGTGGTGGTGGTGGTGGTGATGGGTGCGTGTCTGTGGTGTGCTCCTGTCCTTTCTGTCTCGCTGTGTTCTGTGCTCTCGTCCTCAGTTTGTAGTGTTGCAAGGGATTGTGGTCTGTGAAGAGGCTGCATTTGTACTTACCTATGTGGGTGTGTCATGATGTGCTGTTGTTTTCAGGTGTGTTGTGGCTGGTGTTCTGGGATTTGTAGTTTATTTGTTTGTCCAGGGGGGATGTGTTTTCGGGATGTGTACTGTGTTTGGGTATTTGGGCGTGGCTTGCTGTGTGGACTTGTTGGCCATGTTGTGTGTGTTTCTTTGGTCCGCGGATGGTTTCTGTGCAGGGACGTGGCCGCCAGGGCTTCCGCCGTGTTCATTTTCATCACTGTTGTTTACGATGGTGGGCGGTGTATTTGTGGATTTGCCGCGCTCATGTCCGGAAGATCCTAATTTCACGGCCGGTGTCTCGGTAGTCAGGGCGGGCGGTTTTGGGTTGTCGTGCGGGTTTGCGTCCGTGGCGGACGGATGGACTTCGACTCGGACATAGACGGGCGGTATTTTGTGTGTTTTTTCCGCCGCGGGCGGTGTTCGCTTCGCGACATCGTGATTGCTCGGTTGGTATTCAGACGGTGTAGGCGGGCGGTTTTTTACCGCTATGGTAGATGGCGGATTTTATTCCGCCCGGTATCGTAATGAACACCATAGTATCTGAAAGATTTACAGAACAATTACAGAAGAAAATATATATTACTTTTGGACATTCTTAGCTATCGTCACAGTTTGTATTGCGCTATCTATTAACTAAAAAAACAATGACCCCTCACTTCATGCTTTGCCCTAATACCTAGTTATTTATTTATTTATCTACTTTATTTTTATTAAGCGCAGACCGGGAAAAGGGAAATAAAGTCAGAGTACTGAACAGTAGTATGATAATTGTGGCATAACAATAAGTAGGAAATCAAAGTATAAGTTCACTGAGTCAACAAAATACTGTAAACAGCAAAAATGTGACAATTGGGTGGGAGCAAAGGAAGAGATAAAATGCAGGGAAGAAAGAGGACGAATGAAAAAAGAAGGATTCAAATCCAGAAGGTGAAGTGGGAAACAGGTTAACTATGGAAGCGCTCAATTGAGTTAAATCATGAGAGCAAGAAAGGAGTACAGTAGTACAGTAGTAAGTCAATATGAGAGGAAAGGAGCAGCGGGGGAGTGTGAAAGAGCTAAATGATACAGAAGGTTTTAATCAAATGGTGGTGGTCAGAAGAATAAGTGTACAAACATAGGAGAAAAAAGAGAAAAACAGAATGAGTTGTAACAGAGGGAACACTGAGTATGAGTTACAGTAGAAGGATATCAGTAGGGTCATTTCCAATAGAATAGGTAATAAGGCAGGCGCGTGAATACAAAAAGAAGCAACTTCAATGCACTTCATAAAAGCTGACATTCATCAATGAAGCAGAGTCATAGAGTAAGAAAAGTTTTAGGTGGAGAAGTTGGGAGGGAGGGCTTCAGTCGAGGAGTAAAAACTAATAAAGCCCAGTTTTATTACGATTTCACATAAAGCAGCACAACATTGAAATGTTCTGCACTGCATTGCGTGATGGAGAAAATACAGCGCAGTACCATATGTACTCAAATTGTCTCACTGCTGGTTTCATCCCATATGCTCGAGGACAAACGAGCTGCCTTGCATGATGCACAGCCTCACACCTTTATGCATAATTGCATGGCTCTGTGTAAATCTGCAGAAGCGCATAGCAGCGCAAGTTGTTGCCTTGTGTTACTATGCCCCAGGGAGGCATTCAATGGGTGGAGCGTGGGTGTTACCACGTATCCACCCATACATTTTTGGAGCAGACACAGATATATCAAGACTGGTAGACCTGGGAATGCATCAGAATGCTACGCCTCCCCAGGGGAGGCGTAACGAGGAGAAATGTGTTTCTTACTCCTTGTTTATTCCTCTTTTAACATGCGCTGCATTCTACATCACTAGTAGAAAGAGGAAAAAGTCTCAGAGGATTGTTTTTGTGCAGGAAGGTGCCCCTTACATTACAAAAACAATTCTACCTACAATGCAGATACCCTTGCACCTTGGAGCATGGGTGCCTGCATTGGTGCTAGTCAGCATAGCACAGGCAGAGAGCAGGACTGCGCCATATTATGTTGAATACGGCGCATTCCTGCCCTCTCCCATTTACGCAGCGAGGTGGCTTGCTGGGTTGCATTGCGTGAAATCTTGTTAAATATGGCCCTCAATGTTTTTGTTCAAATATGCAAACTATACACCAAGTGTTGGGTTATGTTCCCGGTGCTTCACATTTATTACTAATTATGCACTTTAAAGAAGGGCTTTTAGTAAAATACAAATAACTATTTTAAGAGCCAATAGGTTTTGCTACATCTGCCTTTCATTTGTGTTCTGTTTTTATTTAAAAACAGTATGGAATGCTGATTACAAACGACTGTTGGTGAAGGTATTTAGCACTGGGATGGCTTTGATGGAGCAGGCTTCTGATTCCTCATATAATGGGTTTATTTTCATATTCATGCAAGGTTAAAAATCGCCTGCAAAGTGCCAGGGTTGAATCTTTTCTCTATAATGCCTTATAGAAGCATCTTTGTGAAGTAGAGAACATTGCACACTCTGTGGTTGAGGTGATTCTCTATGATGGAGCAGGGAGAGCCTGAACATTCTAATAGATTTGTCAATCAGTTATTTACAGTCTATCTCCCAAAACTTGTAAATATACTGATATGTTGCAGCCTTGCATATGTTCTACATGACAGCACATGTTTTTGATGTGTGCTGTACAGTGAAAAGTATTTTTCCAGCTGAATCTGGATTTTAATTTACCTAATGGAAAAATCTTAATTCTAATGATAGAGTATAATCTCGCTCATATATTCATACAGCCATCTATCCAAGCACTGACCATCCAAAGAATTATCCATGCATCCAGCAACTCCTTTTATGCACTCTCATCCGCCCATCCTTTCACCCATTCATTCACACAACCACACAGAGAAACTCGCTAATCAGTAAAGGAGTGGTTTCACTTACAAACTAGCCAGGCATATTGGCTTTGCCGATGCTTGTTTAGTTTATTGGTAATACTCATCAGACGAAATGCACTTTTTATCTCGAGTACCTAAAATCGTTGCACATTTCATGCACAATCAAACAGCATCACATTTGGGGAGGGGATAATTTTGCTTTCTCTGTACAAGGAAGATCCTCGCATATGGTTAAATAAACATTATTTGCCTCAGAACTAGTGTGAAACGACAAGCTGCTACAACATTTAGAGCAATGCTAGTGAAAAATTGAAAACACATACACACTTTTTCTTATACAAATTACAAAAACATCTACACACTCTAATTTGTGCCCCATTGATAGATTGTATACAGCGATGCAATAATGAAGTAAATCATCAATGCCTTTGGTAGTTTAGTTGACTTTTGATGCTGGGCTGATGACTGCTCACCATTCTAATTTGAGATTGCTGACGCCAGAAGGCATGGTTGACCTACGTTTTTGTAAGGGAGATGTACCACGTTCTACAAGTCTATGTTCCAACATGAGTACCTTGTTCATTGAGCCAATGGACACAAGATGCACCTCTCTGGGGCATGAGAACGGGATTGGGACCTGAAAATCCAGGCAGCAAACAAAATCATACTGCAAACTATCTCTGTCCCAAAAGAAAACACCAAAAGGATAATATGTAAAGGACGTCTTGTGTATATCCTCGCCTTCAAAGAAAAGAATAGCTAGCAGGCAGAAGCTGGCAAAAAAGCAATAGTTATAACCCCTGTCAGAGTGGGGCCCATTAGACCCAGTGCCATCGACTATTGCTATTCTATCCCATTGTGTTGGTTTGCAGCTGTGCCAATGAGGCCCGTAAAGAAACTATGGTGCCTTGAGAGGCTGATCACAATTGCAAGGTTTGAGAGCCCATTAGTGTCAGTGTCAAATGAATGAACTAAAGAAAAGCTGCACAATGGCTTACAGTGATGGTGAGATGCTCTGGGGCTTAACCTAGTGACGGAAGGAAGCTGGAGGCTGGGGCAGGAAGACACAGAGACAGAAGAAGAAGTGGGCTAGAATCCTGGGGTATGTGGGTGGGGCATGTGGTGTAGTGGGCGCTAGGCCCAAATGCTGCATAAATGACTGCACAGACACTTTGAGTAGGGTACTGCAACTGGCCCAGGGCACGTTAGCCCGGCCCCTTTTATTAGCAGGGTCACCTGACTGGTGACACCTGTGATGGGTGGGTGTTCAGAGTGGGTAAAGCACACGGCTGGACACTAGAACGTGTCCCGCAGGACACTACATCCCTCCCAAACTTTATTGGAAACAAAACAAACAAAAGTCCAACATAGGGGAAAAACACAAAACAAACACACAGCACCATTTAGTCTCTTCAGCCCATCTGCCGGGCAGTGCTGGATCTCAGGACTGCAGGGTCAGGAGGTTTTTAGTCGACCTCGCCAATGTCGTTCAGGCTGGCCTGGTCTCATGGTGTTGGAGACTATTTACACAGTTCAAAAGAGGTGCACCTGGAGTGGGTGTGGAGTCCACTTTGGAGATCTTCTGTAGAGCGCTTAGGTCCGGTGGACTGCAAGCCGGCAAAGACTGAGGATGACCTTGGTGGATGAGGGCCTTCCTCAGATAGCCGTTGGGTGACGAGTCTCCATCTGCGACCTCCATGCTTCCCGGTGCCTGTCATGGACCTGCTGCCGATGCATCTCTCTGGTTGGGATACCCCTCTCACAGGAACTCCATTGAGGCCCTTGCCCCTGGATTGCCACAAGACTGCGTGGGCTGTGGGGGCCTCTCATAGGCTGCGCTAAGGGGTTGCTGCTGCACTCCCAACAGGGCCATGGCCAATCCTCGTACAACCCCAAGGGTGGATAGTCCAATTAACAAGTATGCTCTTCATCGTCAAGCCTCGGATTTTGAGGGCACACAGAAGGTTACTGCCTGGCTAGCCTCCCACGGCACCAGGAGTGTCTCGTTGAACTCCGGATGTCTTGAGAGTTTGGATCCACTCTGGTGGTGCAATGCTCCTTAGATGTTCTTGATTGTGATGCACCTGGATAATGAGTACGATAATTTTCTTACACTTGGGCAACAGGGGGAAATCTCTTGCTTTAGGTGATATTGTGGAGTGAGGAGGACTGGAGGAACTTCGTGGCCACTTACGGTTATCTTCTGGCAGGTGCACTTGCTAGACGTGATGCAATCGATGCCAAGCAGACAGTGACAGGTGACTGGACAGTCACACAGTGAAGCATGGGGCCTGGACACAGATCATGCTTGCTAGCGACTTACGGTTGGTCCTCCCACGAAGCTGTCTCCAGTGACGTCTCTGACCCCCGGTGACTGGCTTGTGTTGATGAACACCTTCTCTAGTGCTGGCACGAGTCCTCTATCTTATAGCTCGTCTCCCTTTTCCCTTGCGCACCTGAGGTGGTTGTTCGCCCAGTGACATCGTGCTGCTCTCCTTCTCCTCCTTTGTGGTGTGGCATCCTGCCACGCTCTTCTCCTCCTTCATGATGTGGCATCCAGCCACGCTCTTCTCCTCCTTCGCTATGTGGCGTCCTGCCACTCTCTTCCTTACTTCTGACCATGTTCCTCACTTGTGCTTTTGGTGGGGGATTGCTACTTTGAGACTTTGCTGTCTGGTTGCACTTCCTTCCTTGCTGATGGTGTTTGTCTTTGGCATTGCTGCTAGTGTTTAGCTCTGAGTTTCTTGTGGCTCTTTGCGGGAGTTGTCCGTCTCACCCCATCTTGCAGCATGCGAAAGGCCGCAAACGTGGGACACGGTCCTCACTTGGCCAGTCTCTCTTTCACCGTACTTCGCAGAGGTGGCAGACAGTGCTCTTGTCTTCCACTCACAGAGTTCTGGGATGTAGAACTGCTGAGGCCACTCCTACTTGTGTACCTCTGTATGCTGGGCACTGCAGGCTCTTGTGTTTTGTGGGTGGCTTCTGCTTGCCATGAGTGACTGTTTCAATGGGGCCGTTGCATTGCTGATTGAGTCTGTACAGTGCTTCCTTTTGTGTTGTGGTCATGCTTATCTTGCTGGCTGGTGACCTGTGGAGCGGGGCCCATGCAGGGGTTGACTGCAGGGGTTGACTGTCTTTCTCCTTCCAAAGGAGAGGCAGCCCATTGGCGGCCTGTGGTGCACTCAGCGGAACTGCTGGAGAGATTTTTGAAACTCTTGGTTGCAGCCTAGTTGGGCTGCGCCTGTCTGGAAGTTCCTGCTTTTCCGTCACTGTCTGCCAGAGTTGATGCCTATGCTGCTGGGAGAGGATGACTCTCAGCCTTCCTCACTGTAGGCCATGGGCAGGATGAGGGTACCTACTGGTGCTTTGTGTGATCACCGTGCAGCTTAGCAGAAGTCCGGTTGCACCACCTCCTCATGGTGGCAGGGCTGTTAGTGTGGTGTCTTCTTCCGGCTTGACGATTGGCACAGGGCCCTCATGTGCTTTCACTGTGGCACTGGGAACTTGCTTGCTGTCCCTTCTATCATGCGACTCAGAGGGCATGTGTCTGTGGAATGAGTGATCCCCGGATGGGGTCACTTCAGGCGCTGGCTGCCCACTTGCAGTGCAGGATGCGGTACCACCCACCACTGCTAGGGGTGCTGCGGCTACGTTCCATAATGCGGCAGCGTTGCTGAAGCTGGAAGCCACTGTTGTGGAGATGCTGCTGTGAGGCCGTTTGATGTGTTCGCAGGGCCCAGGTCTTCACTTGCTGCTTTACTGATCTACTGCCACTAGAGGGCGTGTGGTCCAGTCAGCACCAGTCTTGGCTGTGTCCCTCACAGCCGCCTTCTGCATTTTTTTTCTCGTTTGGCTGCTTATGGTATGGTGTGGCACTAGGGCCACCAGGTGACGCTGTGGGTTGTTTCAGAGAGGCTCGTGGAGCGGCTACTCCAGCGCTTGCAGTAGGTGTAGCCACCTCACGGGCCCAGTCACGCTGCTTACATTGAAAAGCGGTTGCTGAGGCTGGCAGCATGAGCATATAGAGGGGCCCCTCTCACAATCAGGTAGGGACATGCGTGCTGGCTGTCTGTCAGAGGGCACCTCAGCTCTTTTGTGGGACCACAATAGGCAGTGCGAGGCTGGGCATGCCAGTGTGGAACTTCCCTCAGTGCCGTAGTCACTCCGTTAGGCCTTGGAAGCCTTCCCTGATGCTGGGAGACCTGTTACTCACTTGGGTGCTGTGGGGGCAATCTCAGGCTCCTATGCCACATTGATGTGGTTCCCTGGGCTGCCGCCAGGTGTCGCTGTAGGCGTCTCTCCTTCCCAGCCGTGGCAGACTTTCACTCAACAGCAGGCCAGAATAGTTGCGGGAGATGCCCGTACAGGGCTGTGTGCTGCGCTGGTGCAGTCCTCCTGGTGTCCTGAAGCTGACTCCCCAGTCAGGGTTGGCATACTCAACTTGCCAAGGTAAGGGGGTGCTGCCCCTTCAACGGTGGGTGGCCATGGCAGCCTTCCTGACATTGAGGGCAGTGGCATGCTTTCAGGATTATGTGATATCGCAGCAGGATACAGCCGTGGGCTGAACCACAGATTTCTCACATACGGGGCTGCTCTGTGGCTTCGAGCTCCTCCATTGGGCAGCAGGGTCCTGGAGTTGCTATGAAGGTTTTGCTTCAGGCACTGCTGTTACTACTCTCCACCACTCATGGTGGCCTGCTACCACCTGCTGGGCTCACCTTGCATGCGGCGGTCTGCTGCTGCCTTATAGGGTGTCACGGCAGGCAGGCGACTTCAGGACATAAAGGCCAGACGCCGTCCCCTTCCCTCGCAGGGTGGCCTTGAAGCAGGCAGTATGTGCGGGGATGCCAGGGATTTAGGTTACTCCCCACCCACAATGTAGCACCCAAACAGGTGACAGTAGCACCCAAGAAGGTGATAGTTCACGTGGGGATCAACCCGCTCGTCGCCAATGTGGTGTAGTGGGCACTAGGCCCACATGCTGGATAAATAACTGCACAGACACATTGAGTAGGTCACTGCAACTGGCCCAGGGCATATGCGCCCGGCCCCTTTTATTGGCAGGGTCACCTGACTGGTGATGCCTGTGATGGGTGGGTGTTCAGAGTGGGTACAGCACAAGGCTGAACACTAGAACGTGTCCAACATGACACTACGGGGCAGGAGACAGGTGTTCTGCAGCAGCCAAACATTCAGGAATAAGGGAAAGCACAGCAGCTTGAAACGTAACAACCCAATATATAAAGCTCTGTGTAAATCAACGTCTCTGGTCTCTAGTATCTAGGTATCCTTCCCACAGCAGATGGACTATTCTAAGATGAGAGGGCTCCTCTGGCCCCTTCATAGCAAACCATCCCTAGGCACTAGAAGCACATATGAACGGCGGCTGCACGCTATATGGGATCCAGATAACATTAAAAAATAACACTCTGCAACATAGATAGGAGCCGTGGGTTTGACACAAGCAAGGGCCATTTGTCATGGATTCTCTATTAATAATCATAAGCATTGAACTGTCCCGTCCATGTGCGGGATTCCGGACCACTCTTATACATATGTACACTTTTCTTTTAGAAAACCCAATTTGTAAAAATAAAATTGAATTTTCACAGATCATGCAGTAAGGATACTTAGAGGCCTCAAAAGCTGGAAGAAGCTCCCGCCTCCCCGGACCTCAGAATGGCCTGACTGTAGCTTGGCTTTCTTCCTCTTGCTCCATTCATTATTGCATGCTTCGGATGCTGTCGATAAGAAAATAGGGTTTGATTCCCAAGTTAAAATCGCTGTTTACTTCTCTCTAACTTAGCAACAGAGCTGCAATAAGAAAAGGTTTAACAGGCTAAAAAGTCCATCGATCGTGCATTTATTTCTCCATTTTACTTTACAGTAGTTCAAATAAAACATAACAGCCTCAATTGAATGCTGCTTCATAGGTTTTTGATGAATTTTTAATGTGTCAAATGCAAAGCACTTCAAAGAGAGTGGTGGTCAGGGACACGGCTCCATTTTTGTAATATTCTTTTCTTTCTTAGAAGATGTAAAGAAAGCCATTCACTGGAATTCATACATATTTTGATCAGTGGTAAGAAACTGCACTAGCCATGAGTTAAACTATTATATCGAACATGGGTGTTCCGTGAAACATTTATGCAAGGTGAAAAGTGTAGATTGTCTTCATCTGAGAGGAAATAACAAAAGATAAAAATTTAAAAATGTGATAAAAACACAGGACCTCACTGAGTTTGACATAGTCGGAGCTCTGCCATAAATTGGCGGAGCTCCCTCCATGCCAGTCTTGCAATTCCCAAAATACTTTAAGATTTTGTTGGAATCGCTAGGTTTCCAAAAGCGAAGCATCAGCCGGCTTTGCCATTAGAAATCCTTTCCCTGGCAACCATTCTGAATCACCGACCCTCCGTCACAGGGCCAGTGGTAACCACACCCTATTTGGGGAAGAACTATCATCATTGATTTTCCTTACTCAGGTGTGCGATGCGAGGAATGCTGGACTGGGGCAGGAAAAGCAAACTATGGCCGTAACGTTTTGGGAAAACACTCTCTGATTATTTTTTTTCCAAACAAACTTCTGCTCTGGGCAGATCAAAAAATCATGGCGCTTAGTTTGTATTTAGCAGTGCCTAACCTGTGGATGCCCTCTGGGCACAGCCTGGCAGCGATCTCTAAATATGGAGGGAAGGTCGTCTATTGGGAGCAGAGGGAAAGCTTCTGCGGATGGAGAGCGGGGGTGGGCCATCAGCTCGGTCTAAGCGACCCTTATCGTGGTGTTTTACTTTGAATAGTAAACCCTCTTCCAAAGCAGGCTGAACAGTAGACAGATTACCCCCTGTGCTCCTTTCATTCTTTGGTCCTAAGAAATTGTAACTTACTGTGTGGAACTGAGCATTTGTTGCACAGTTGCATTCCATCTTAACACTTCCAAATATTTGTATTTGTAATGCACAAGTTACCGGTACAAAGGCTATTTCATGGCGACGAATGGCAACAGAAGTAAAAGTTAACGAATGAGTAGATGCAACAATAGGAATGGATTTACAAGAGAAGTGTGGGAGGTGAGAAGAAGAGGGGCAAGGGAAGCACAGACAAAATACAAGGTGCTTAGATTATACATCACTTAAAATATGTGAGAGATTCATTTTAGGTTTGTCTTGAGGCAATACGCTTGAAGGTCTTTCAGTAGGAGCTTGGTAGCAGGGCAGGACTGCAGTAAAACAGCAGTACAAGTGCTTACATCTATAGTGAAGCACAGAGGCTGAGAACGATGCAATTAAATACACACATTGGTTACACTTGTCACGAGCTGTCTAGTTGAATGTAAATTATTGCTGAGTGTTCTCCTTTAAGGTAACAAAGATAATGTATTTTCCTTTCTGGTGTTTCATTCCCGAGTTACCAAATTCTATTGTTTCATTCAAGAGCTAACAAATTCTCACAGCATCCAAATACTTTTGTCTAAAGGCGGAAGATTCCTTGAGCTTTAATATCAAAGTCACCCAATAAATGACACCCAACTTTAAGTCATCAGAACACTATGGTTCCAGTCCTGAGTTTTCACATAACAGGCTAATGAATTCTGGGAGTTGCAGTCACAGTTATGCTTCTGTTACATCAATCGGACTGATATGCCTGATTACAATGATCTGTAACAGAAACGCTTATCTTTACCTGGAATATGGGTGTTCATTTAGACCTTGGTGAAGACAAACTCGTAGCAACGGCTTAAACCCTACCTCCCTACCACCATGCCTCCATTCCACCACCATGGGACTTGCAAAAATAGCCCTAGGTTGCAGGAGTCGCAGGTTGCATGGCAGTGGTGCACATCAGAATGGCAGCATTTGTACACCGTGATAATCCTTGTTATGTTATGTTACATTATGTTACGTTATGTGTACTTGTATGGTGCACATACACCCAGTGGGTGTTCCTGGTTCCTTAAAAAGGAGTAGCATGCCCTGCATAGTGCCTTTTGGGGTTCCAAGTGTAGGAAATGACTGTCTTTTGTAGTGTGGATGCTAGGTTTTTGCTTTAACAGTTTTTGCTTGCTGAAGAACTCTGTGCACTTTACCCCTACTGGCCAGTGGTAAAGTGCTTCTCCCTTCTACATGCTAAAGGTTTTATAATCTAGATGGGCATATTTAGCTTATCTATCAGTCTCTAGTGTATGGTACAAAGTGAACCCAGGGACTATACATTAAATATCACTAGTAGACTGCAGCACCTATTGTGCCATCCACTACAGTGTCAGTACAAACATAGCTTCAGGCCTACCATTGTAACCTGACTGTAGTGGTTTAAAAACTGCAGTTTTACCTGGGAAAATAAACCCTTTATACAGGTCAAAACCTCCCTTTTAATTACTAATAAGTCACCCACATGTAGGCTTAGAAGCCCACAAGGCAGGATGCAAGGCACTTAAAAGTAAAGCATGTAGAAATTTAATGTAACAGGTCCTTACAGTGACTAGCATCCAAAAGTTATTTTTCATTGTGACAGGTCTTCCTATCCTACATAGAAAATCAGAATACAGAATAAAATCCTAATATTGTATTCCAGAAATGGTTCTATCTAGAAAAGTAATTTAAACAACCTTTTTTAATAGTTATTAAAAATCCACTTCAATGGTGACCTAAGATATTTAATAAATATTGTGGAAAAGTAACACTTAGAAAGTTACCTTTTACTCTGACTGAAGTTCCTGGAGGCTCATTTGCATTTGCTCACTAAGCTCTCCCAGCCAACATTTGAATAGGTTTGAAAATGGTGTGAAATGCCTCCTGGGGTGACCTAAATAGGCAGAGATGACTGAATTTCAAGAAATATGCAGGGTGGGGGCTGAGGGCATCCTTTAAGACACACCAGTGTCAAATCCTGCTGGAATGTCAACTCCTGCTTGACAGGTCTATATAACACCTGCCAAAGAACAAAAATTGTATGACCATTCTTTGGTATCCACTCTCCGGTTTCTTGAAAATTCTGCCAATGTACTACCAGACTTCTGTTTCTGGGTTTTACACATAACACTTGAGGTGCACTTGAAAGGCAGAGAGCAGCATGCCAACGCTATTCTCGTGTATCCACAGTCTGGTTGCTGGAAAAATTTGCTTTTGTGCTATCAGAATTCTGTCTCTGGGTTTATTAGTGGGACAATGGCTGCTTCAAACTAGAGTTGGTGGAGTGAGCTAAAGAAGGATGATGGATTAAACCCAGATCAGTTGACTGGGGGTGAGTGTTTGATTTGCTCAAGCGCTCCGTCCATCATCCCCTTTGGTATCGCTTTGTTCGCCCTAAGTTGGCAGGGTATGCCCAGACGTGGGTCCCTTGCTCACTTTGCTACTGGATTCAAGCTAGCCTGGCTGATGACGGCTGAATAGACAGAAACCGGTCCCAGGATGCTTGTTTCCGGTCCAGGGAAGACATGGCTTGGCAGTTCGGGCTGGACTGTTCCCATGAGGCACAGGGTCAGACTGATTTGCATATGGCCATGTCTGAACTGGGGTGGTGGAGTGAGCTAAAGAATGATGATGGATTAAACCCAGATCAATTGACTGGGGGTGATTGTTTGATTTGCTCAAGCGCTCCGTCCATCATCCCCTTTGGTATCGCTTTGTTCGCCCTAAGTTGGCAGGGTATACCCAGACGTGGGTCCCTTGCTCACTTTGCTACTGGATTCAAGCTAGCCTGGCTGATGACGGCTGAATAGCCAGAAACCGGTCCCAGGATGCTTGTTTCCGGTCCAGGGAAGACATGGCTTGGCAGTTTGGGCTGGACTGTTCCCATGAGGCACAGGGTCAGACTGATTTGCATATGGCCATGTCTGAACTGGGGTGGTGGAGTGAGCTAAAGAATGATGATGGATTAAACCCAGATCAGTTGACTGGGGGTGAGTGTTTGATTTGCTCAAGCGCTCCGTCCATCATCCCCTTTGGTATCGCTTTGTTCGCCCTAAGTTGGCAGGGTATGCCCAGACGTGGGTCCCTTGCTCACTTTGCTCCTGGATTCAAGCTAGCCTGGCTGATGACGGCTGAATAGCCAGAAACCGGTCCCAGGATGCTTGTTTCCGGTCCAGGGAAGACATGGCTTGGCAGTTCGGGCTGGACTGTTCCCATGAGGCACAGGGTCAGACTGATTTGCATATGGCCATGTCTGAACTGGGGTGGTGGAGTGAGCTAAAGAATGATGATGGATTAAACCCAGATCAGTTGACTGGGGGTGAGTGTTTGATTTGCTCAAGCGCTCCATCCATCATCCCCTTTGGTATCGCTTTGTTCGCCCTAAGTTGGCAGGGTATGCCCAGACGTGGGTCCCTTGCTCACTTTGCTACTGGATTCAAGCTAGCCTGGCTGATGACGGCTGAATAGCCAGAAACCGGTCCCAGGATGCTTGTTTCCGGTCCAGGGAAGACATGGCTTGGCAGTTCGGGCTGGACTGTTCCCATGAGGCACAGGGTCAGACTGATTTGCATATGGCCATGTCTGAACTGGGGTGGTGGAGTGAGCTAAAGAATGATGATGGATTAAACCCATATCAGTTGACTGGGGGTGAGTGTTTGATTTGCTCAAGCGCTCCGTCCATCATCCCCTTTGGTATCGCTTTGTTCGCCCTAAGTTGGCAGGGTATGCCCAGACGTGGGTCCCTTGCTCACTTTGCTACTGGATTCAAGCTAGCCTGGCTGATGACGGCTGAATAGCCAGAAACCGGTCCCAGGATGCTTGTTTCCGGTCCAGGGAAGACATGGTTTGGCAGTTTGGGCTGGACTGATCCCATGAGGCACAGGGTCAGACTGATTTGCATATGGCCATGTCTGAACTGGGGTGGTGGAGTGAGCTAAAGAATGATGATGGATTAAACCCAGATCAGTTGACTTGGGGCGAGTGTTTGATTTGCTCAAGCGCTCCGTCCATCATCCCCTTTGGTATCGCTTTGTTCGCCCTAAGTTGGCAGGGTATGCCCAGACGTGGGTCCCTTGCTCACTTTGCTACTGGATTCAAGCTAGCCTGGCTGATGACGGCTGAATAGCCAGAAACCGGTCCCAGGATGCTTGTTTCCGGTCCAGGGAAGACATGGCTTGGCAGTTCGGGCTGGACTGTTCCCCTGAGGCACATGGTCAGACTGATTTGCATATGGCCATGTCTGAACTGGGGTGGTGGAGTGAGCTAAAGAATGATGATGGATTAAACCCAGGTCAGTTGACTGGGGGTGAGTGTTTGATTTGCTCAAGCGCTCCATCCATCATCCCCTTTGGTATCGGGATTACATATAACACCTGGGGTGCAGTTGAAAGTCAAAGAACAAAAATTGTATGACCATTCTTTGGTATCCACTCTCCGGTTTCTTGAAAATTCTGCCAATGTCCTACCAGACTTCTGTTTCTGGGCTTTACACATAACACTTGAGGTGCACTTGAAAGGCAGAGAGCAGGATGCCAACGCTATTCTCGTGTATCCACAGTCTGGTTGCTGGAAAAACTTGCTTTTGTGCTATCAGAATTCTGTCTCTGGGTTTATTAGTGGGACAATGGTTGCTTCAAACTAGAGTTTGGTCTTAGATGGGGAGGACACTAGGTTTACACTCACAACACACACCGCCAGACCTCAGAACTCAAGTTTAATGTAGCTGAAGAATTTTGACATCTGAACAGGCCCAAAGTAGAAAGGGTTGGCCTCTGGATCTTTTACCCTATTGTTTAGGGCATGCCCAGGAGTCATTACTATCCACTAGCTTGTGCCAGGTATAAATGGGGCATTTACAGGCACCCACTTCAGAACAACTCCTACACATGAGGGGGAGCAAAAGATGACTGGACCTGCTATCTGTAACCTGAGAGAAGTCTTGAGGAACTATACCTGCTTCCTCTTGTAATCAGGATAAAGAAGCTGACTCCAAGTCCAAATGGCTAACCTCCTGCTCAAGCTACAGGGAGACAACAAGCTACAAGACGCCTTTTCTGAAACTGCCTAGGGACCAGTGGCAACTAGACCTGGACTGGACCCAGCTATTGATCCTGGGTGACATCCTGTAAGTCTCCAATTGCTTCCCCTTAGGCCCTGGGGACCTTAGAAGTGTACTCCTGTGGTGGATTGTGATTTAGAAAACGAAGTCAGGAGGTAAAATTTTACTGATGCACCAAATAAGGTTAGCCTGAAATTGCAACTAGGTCCAGGGCTACCTCGACTATTGACCATCATTGGCACTCTAGATGTATGGAGTTATTTCTACTTAAAACTTTAAAAATACATATCAGCGGTTCCCTTTATTGGATTTTTGTTAACTTTGTGCCATTTTGTTTATTAAATTCCACTCTATTGTTCCAATTCAGTTTGGGATTTTTATTGTTTTGCATTTTGACTTTATTACTGTTTTGGTACTACATAAATACTCTACACATTGCTCTAAGTTAAGCCTGGCTACTCTGAGTCAACGCCACTAGTAGCCTGAGCGCAGGTTAATTTAATAACTTTGAGGGCTCAATCACCTGGACAAGGGTTGTGATTATTCCTTGAGGTGGGTAGTCATCCAACCCAGACAATAATCTAATTTCTTACATCAGGATTTTAGTTTCTTGCAAAAGTTTATAATAGACTGGATTGCTCTGATGTTAGGGGGTTATTGCAGGTTTTAGGCAGCAGGTACATAAAAAAAGCCTGCCAGCTTTGCCTCTTCTGATGTGGGGAACCTGGGTGAGCAGGAGGCCAGATGAGTGGATTGTCTTGTCGGGGTGTGGAAGTTGATGTGGCTGCTCAGATATGCCTGGCCTTCTTGTGTAGTGCTTTGTGTGTGTGTGTGTGTGAGTGTGAGCAGCATGTAGGGCCCGTTTGTGCATTGGTATCTTCTGTTTGGGTTTGTGAATATTAAGACCAACAATTTCATGGCAAACTAATATACAGGACGGAATATCGAGGGAGAAAATACTGAATCGGAAGTATGGATTTAATATTCCTAATTCCACATGTACATAAATTGTAGATATATATATATATATCTCATAGGCACATATATGTGGAGTTAGGTAGATAAAATTTAGACTTACCTGTCGATATTTTATTTTCGACATTCTGTCCATCGATATTGTTGATTCGATATTCAAGGGGCACACCCTGAGTGCGGGGTGAGTGTTTGAGAGTGAGCCTAGCTGCTGTGTTCTGAATGATCTGGAGTCTCAAAGTGAGGTACATGGTGATGCCTGAATACCTTCCTAAGTGTCTTTAGGGTGTGGAAGCAGGAGGAGGCACTAGTGTTTACCTGGTTGGTCATCAACATTTAATTGTTGATCATGAGCCCCAGGTTCCTGGCTTGGTTCAATTGACTTGGTGTCTGTCCTAGTTCAGCCGACTACCAGGCCATGGAACAGACAGAGGTGTCTTTTCTGAAGAGTACCACCTCAGCCTTGTCGCAGTTAGTCTTCATCCAGTTTGCATATTTGGAAATGCAGTTGATGATCTTCTTCAGGGTGTAGGAGGTGTCTTCAGAGAGGAAGAGAATGAGCTGGCTGTTGCTGGATAACCAGATGAAGCTGAGTCTGTGGGCTTGAATGATGTTTGCAACCTGGGGCATTCAGATGGTGAAGAGCATGGGGATGAGTGAGGACGCCTGTGGGATGCCGCAGATAAAGTTGGAGGAACAGGAGAAGTACGAGGCTAAGCTGACTGGCTGGGTGCATCCTGTTAGGAAAGATATCATCTTTTGGAGTGTGGGTCCATGTATTCCAAACTCATGGAGGCATTGGATGAGAATGGGCTAGGAGACAGTGTTAAATGTGGCAGAGAGGTCGAGAAGGAAGAGTGGCAGTGTGTCTCCCTTGCCCATGATTAGATGGATGCCATCAGTGGTGATGATGAGGGCAGTTACAGCACTGTAATTGGGCCTGAATCCAGATTAAGAAGGGTCCAGGAGGTGGTTGACGTTGAGGTGGTCAGCGAGTCATTTGTTGACAAGTTTTCACAGAATGTTTGCTGGGTTGTAAAGGAGGGAGATGGGTTTGTAGTTTGCCAGTGTCTTTGGGTTGGATGAAGGTTTTTTTGTAGAGATAAGATGGTGGTGTGTTTCAAAGGCATCCGGGAAGGTGGCAGTGGTGAGAGAGTTGTTGAGTGTAGGAGTAAGGAGAGTGCTGATGGGCCTGAGTCCTTTGATGAAGATAAATGGAGGTGCATGGGCCTGATGGAGCTTCCAAAACTATGGAGTGCATGGTGGTGGCGATTTGCAGTGGGGTCACGATGGGCCAGCAAGTCGGGACAGTTTCTGGTGTGTTCTTCCCATAGTACTGGAGGATGATGAGGGAGGACAAGTATGGTTGGGGGCTTAAAGCTGTTGCATATGATGCTGATTTTGTTGCTGAAGCAGAGATGAAGCAGGTGGTGTGGCAAGTGTTTCACAGTAGTGAAGATTTCTTAATAGTTGTTGGAGCTCATCTGAATTTGATTGGTTAGAGCTGAGTGCTTGGTAGATATGAGTCACTAGTGATAGATATGGAAGGCTAATTTTGCTGTGTTTTGTCATTGTTTTAGTGAGGGCATCACCAACTGCATTCCAAATGTTTGCAGTGGTGTTTAGAGAGGAGTAAATCTGTCTACCAACTTTCCTAAGGCCTGGTTCAAGATGTAGTGATGAATGTGTGCTGTTCCAGGTGTCTGCGCATCAGGTGATCCCAGTGTTGATATTGGTAACGAAATGAGGTAATTTAGACACAGCAGGCAGTCAGTTTGGAGTTCTGTGGTCCAGGTTTCCTCGGGTATCTTGCTCCAGTTGTGTCCGGCAGTTTTGACGGGTGTGGTTCCATGTTGGTAGGGTAGTTGCAGGTTGAATCACATGAGGGAGTGGTCAGTCCAAGTGAGAGGGCTAGGCTTCTGCACTGAGATGTCAGCAAAGTTGGTGAAGACCGGGTTGAGGAGGAGTCCAGCAGTGTAGGTTTGTGCCATTCATCCCATTGGGTAAGTCTAATTGTGCTCAGGTCTTCCAGAAGGTTGACAGTGGTGAAAGCTGAGGTTGCAAAGAATGATAAAGGCGCTGGAGGTGAGCACCATGGGGCGATGAAGTCTACAATAGTGTTTCCTAAGTAGGGCTACCCCCAGGGTGGTTTTGCTTTAGATACTAAGATTGAAAGCTAGGTGTTTGAGGTGGTCTCTGGAGTTTGTGAATGTGATGGAGCTGTTTGAGATTTTCTTTGCAGATGATGGCTAGTTCTCCTGTGGGTATGGTGGCCACTGTGATATCGTGGGTAGATGTCGGGTTAAGCCAGGCCTTGGTGAGGAAGTGAAATGGCAAAGAGCAAAAAGGTGAATAAAATACAAGAGTTGGCACAGGAGTAAAAAGAGTCAAATGAATGAAATGGTTTAAAGCAAAGGAGGTATAAGCTTAAAAGTAGTGCTAGAGTGTCAAAGCAAAAGTATGCAAGAGTGAATGCTAGAATGTCAAAGTGAGAGTGATGGAGCAAGAAGTGGAAGAATGTGCAAAACAACAAAAGCAAAAGAACAGAAGAGCAAAAGCAGGAGTGAAGGAGTGAGAGCGGCACAGAGGCCAAGGTAGAGGTGAGAGGAGAGACTATTTGGCAGAGAGGCACCGTCCTGAACAGTGGCAGAGCAGGGTCAAAATGGGCTAGGCCTCGTCGGAGGACCAGGCACAGGTAAGGTGGGCAACCAGGGCCAGGCAGTGCTTTTTTACTTTCACTGGTTTTAACAACCAAACTGACAAAATTGGAAGCTTGGGTATTTTCTTGTCAGCAAAAAAATACCTGGTACCGACAAGGTAATTTTTAGGATACCCCTGTTTGTCAGGGGGCTCTGGCACTGTAGGAAGGTAATCCTATTGAATAACATTGTGCAGAGTTGATGGGGTGGGTCTAGCTCCCCTCCCCAAGGCGCAGGCAGCCTCGCAGATTTCCACACTCCTACACTGCACGTATGGCAGGCCAGGCAGAATTCAAGTGTTTCTTTGAGACTTGGGGTGGGCAACATTTGAGCTTTTGGGGCCAACACCACCCCATTCCCATCCTTCCTCCATACCGAGACATGTAAAAATCCTACAAGCGTTGTATGGCAGGGTGTTGGTGGTGTACAGGCAGTGCCAAAGGTGGAAATATTGTCATCTGATTGGCAGTTTGCATGCCTCTGCCTTGCCTCATAATTTGCTGCTAGGAAGAGAGTAGTGGTGTTTGAGAGGAGGAAAGCTACTTCTTTTCTCTGTAAAGGTATAAATATTAGCCTTGGTGTTTTGATTACCTTGAAAGAGTTGACAGCCATCTCATTAAATAGACAAAGCTTCTCAGAGTGAATGCAATTCATATAATAGGTAGAATTATACGAAATGGTGGTGCTAGCAGTGATGTAGGTTCTTAGTTCCGCCAATGATTTACACTGGAGAATCAGGTAAAAGGGATCTATTTTTGTTAATTTGGTTTGAGACTAAAGATGCTACCTCACCGTTTTCGGAACAGGTGGCTGCCATCCTCGCTTTTATCTTTGCACAATTATTTGTCAGACGCACTTAATAAGCTTGTCGAGGTTGTGGCAGCTGAAATCTTTATTAACATTTTGTTGATCAACCTGCAATGACTGTGTTTTACTTTCAAGAGCTGTTGTTTGTATGCCTACAGACAAATTGGGTGGAATTAATGTTGATGTGCTGGGATAATCTCTTTTAATACGTCTCCCATATGTTCCCGTTATGAAATAATTTGATTTCTCTATTCCTCGAGTCCCGAGGTCATGTGCTGCATAAAACATCTGTGGTAAGATTTGTTTTGCCCATCATCTGTTGCCTGAAAGCAACTTTTATGCCACGTGACTTCGAATCAAGAAATACTTTTTTTGACTTCCAGTGGGTCAGTAGACCTTACTGAAATCCAAACCAAGAACAGAAGTACACAAAATGTGAGCGCTGCTATGTTTAGCATTCATATTATTGTTTTAAGAAGCGAGGAACGACCACAAACACGCTTTGACAAAGCCACTAGGTCTGCCTATTTGTATAAGTGAAAGTGTTTAGTTATAGGAGAACTTTATTTGTGTGATTGTGTAAATGGATGAAACAAGTGAATGTGAGAAACAGTCATTTGTTGGATGGGTGAGTGATTGTATGAATGCACAGTTAGTACATAGATGATTAATGAATGAGTGAGTGCATTTATGAATGCATGAATTGATGAGCTTATCTTTTCATTGTTGAACAAAACAAGTGGATGGATGGATGATTGGGAAGAGGCAAGTCAGGGCATGGCTGTATGCAGACAGGTTGCACCAGACTTATAGGCTTTGGTATTAGGCCCCTACAGCGATAAATGGACTGTTAAAAGAGAGCCAATGGCTGGAAATACTGTGCTTAGGGCAAGATATCAAGTGGTTCTCCATTCAGAGATGTCAATATACTAAATGATTTTTGATGACTAATCATAACTAGTATCGCCATACATTTGCGTGTATAATGTGTGTGTATGCATTTGAGAATTGTATGTGTGTGCCTGTGTGCTTGTGGGCACTGTTTCACTGTTTGTGAAGTACTTGTGCTCAGCACCTGTATGTCAATCTCCACTTGGGCTCTAATTGGTGCAATAAACTGGGTGATATAGAATGTGTTGCTAGTACTAGTACTTAAGATTAGCCCAATGTTGAATTGGGGCTCCTCCTACTCCTCCTTCAGATGTTGCACTATCAGGAACTTAGAAGGTGTGAAAGCACCACATTGCAGCTACTAACACTGAGGGGCAAGTCACATGACAATGTATCCTCTATTAGACTACTTCTATGTACATTAGAAGGTCCATAGAAGGAAATGCCACATCTGGGCTGTATTGTGCATTTACAGTGTTTGAACAAAATGTGAAGTTTTTTAATGTCGGGAGACAGACATATAGGAAAAATATATCGTGATATAAAAGTATTGTGATTCAGAACTATCGCTGTTAAGAATCTTCTTTGTTTAGGTAAGTAATATCGTTGCTAAGCATATCGTTGTAGTTAATATTGTTTCAATAATATGGTCATAAAAATATTGTTTTTGAATTATTTTAATGTTTTTTAGTTAAATATTAAATTTATGAGTTATTATTGTTTGTGTAATTGTTTTTATTATTTAAATATAGTTTGTAATTTTAAGTGATTTAGATTTTTTAATGTAATTGTTAATAATAATTTATAGTGTTATAGTTTGTTGTTGGGTTTGTAGGGGGATAGGGTGGAAGTTAAACATTTATTAATTAATGATTTATTAATTTGGGGGCGTGGTTTCGGCACCGTTCCAAGATGGCGTGACCCCACGGAGCTCCGGCGGACCGAGGAACCTTCATGTGATTAAGGACCGCTTCCAGCACTCGCCGAGGGATGAGATTTGAAGCATCTCTCCCTCACGGTGTGGTGAGTCGCTGGAGCTGTTTTTATTTTTATGCTGCAGCGTTTCCAGTGTTATAATGGCATCGAGGGATCTCCCCTTATCCTGAGGCGGCGGCCGCCATTTTGAATGCCGATAGCGCTTTTCCCCTTCAGATGAAACAGCCCTTCTCGAATTTTACAGCGCTCCTATAATTAAAGGCATCTTTATTCAGAATGATTTTGAAGCCTTTTCTCAGCGCCCTGGCACATTTATTTTAGGAAGAACAAACATGTTCACTTCTTTTTTTTTTTGTGCCTTTACTTCTTAGAGTATTTCATTTTTGTGGAGAAATGTCTTCATTATAGTTGGAGAGCTTAAATACTGTTATTATGTAAACATTATTCTCTACTGCCTACACCTATAGTGAATCTATTGGTTGAGGGGGTGGACCCTGCGATTTCCTGATATATTCTGGTGTGCTCTGCTCTTTTAGAGTTGAAGCCTTCTTCTTCTCACAGTGTGCCTGACTTTGCTGTACTGCTTTTGAACGTTCAAATTACGCACTGTTTATTAAACTCCCTTTTTCTTTTTATGGGGAGACTAAGGAATCTTAAACTCTATACTTCCTCCAAACATACTGCACATTCGGACTCAGACTCTACTCACAACGAAATGGAGGACATTTCTCCTCAGAAACTTGACCATACACCAGGCGCCATCCCAAAAACACAGCTTCCAAACAAAATATCTGTGATTTCCACCAAGCGACCGAAAAAGACCCTCCGTCTCCAGTGAACTCTTCCTCAGCCTCCAGGATGTAATTCTTGAGGAAATTCGTGCTTTGAAACCCTTCATGGAAGAAGCCAATAAAACTCTGCAACATCTGGATGACAAGTGGTCTTCATTAGAATCGCGTGTATTCTCTTCAATCCTCATGCTCGCGCATTTCATTTCTAGAGTCTGAAATATCTCTCCTCAAAAAACACACTGAAGATTTAGAAAACCGAAATCGCAGGAATAACCTCCGAATTTATGGTCTTCCCGAAAATATTGAGGGTTCCAATCCAACCGTCTTTTTTCAGACATTTTTGCCTAAACTCCTGGACATATCTGCTACTTCTCCACTTAATATTCAAAGGGCTCATAGACTTGGTCCCAAGATATCTGCAAAACCACGTGGAGTCATCATGTTTTTCCTGCAATATACTGACCTCCTACAAGTCCTGTCTGCTGTTAAGACCAAGAAACACATTTTTTTGGGAAGGTCATCAACTATTTTTCTCTCAGGATGTGGCTAAAGCTACTGCAGATGGTTGAAAAAAATGTCTTGATCTCCGTCCTCAGTTGCGATCTATTAATGCCAGATTTGGACTAATCCATCCCTGCCTTTTCAAGGTCACCTATAAGGAAAAGACTACCACTTTTGAGGAACCAGCTGCTTTGCAGGAATTTCTTCGTCAACATGGAGCTGATGTCATGAATACTTCAAAATCTACTTGATTTATTATTTTGCCTCTCCCTGTTTGGATGTCTTCTTGTCTATGTAACTCCCTGAATGTTGTTTCGCTTGTATTTTTGTGATGCTCAAGCATTAGGTTGTTTTACCTACTCTCTCACTTATCCCTCTCTTCTAGGGTAACATCTTATTCATAATGTTTTCTTTCCTCCTTATACAGGTGTATTTTTCCCGCTATCCGTTTCCCATATGGTCTCCCATATATGTTGACATCCTTATCCGTGGTTCCTCTGAGGTTCGGTGGAGTTCCAGTGCTGTCGTCGTCGTCTTCTGGTGTTGCCACCCCCATTTCGTCTTGTGTTTGTAGGTATGTTCTTCAGTTGTCATTTGTATGACTTGTACTGTGTTTTTGTTCTTTGTATTATCTTTCTTCTATTGGTGTTCTCTTCTATGGTTTCTTCTTCTCATTTTCTTTTTTACTTTATCTACTTTACTCCTTCCTACCTTATGCTTTCTTTCATAAAACAAATGCTTCATTTCTTTCACTTTTCTTCCTTATATCTATCTTATTCTTTTTTTTTTTTATGTTTGAAAAGCTTTATTTTGAAAAAGGCAAGAAATACAAGGCCAGCAAACAGATTAAACATAGTAAAAATAAACACGATAGAAAAATTGGCAAGTATATGAAAGGGAACAAAAGCTATTTAAAATTTTTCTTTTAAGGGGATGGGGAAGAGGGGGGAAATCTTACACATTGATATAATGAGATAATGCATATTTACAAAGGAGTGTGATTAGAATGTCAATTGATAAATAGAAGCGATAAGCCAACCATGGTAAAAAAGCAGAGAATAGAGGAAATAAACATTCACGGAGGTTTAAAATTTTTAGAATGTAAACGGGATTTATCAGCCAAAGTCAGATTATCTAAATGAATCGTAAGAGGCAACCAGAAAAGGTCTCTATTAGCCATTGATTTACATGAGGAGGCGAAAGCAATGTCAAGTCGATGAAAATGGCAAAGATTATTCCACCAGTGTTGGGTCGAGAGGTTTGTAAGATTTTTCCAGTTCAGAGAAATGTGTTGGAAAGCTAGAGAAATCATAAGATCAAAAAGACCATGATTATGAGAGGGAAGGTCTAAAGAATCAGATAAACTGCCAGAGAAGAGAAGAGGTATGGAATAAGGGATAGAAAGATGGAACAGACGAGAAATGTAGGACCAGACTTTCTTCCCAAAGGTGGAAACCGAGGGACAGAGAAAGAAAAGGTGAATAAGATCAGCAGCTGAAGAGCCACAGGTCCAACAGTTAGAGACAGTGGAGTGAGAAAATTTAGCGATAGAGACAGGGGTGAGATAAAGTTTATGATAAAGAAAAAACATAGATTGAGTAAGAGAGGCAGAGCGTGAGATTTTAAGAGAACGGGACCAAAGTTTGTCCCAAAAGGAGATGGTCCATTCGCACCCCAGGTCTGATTCCCAAGAAAGTTCCAATTTGTTTTTTGTGCGTTCTAAATTAGGAGCGGAAAAATATTTATAGATAAGAGATGCTTTAGGTAGAGAAAGGAGTATCTTAAGAAGAGAATTTTGAACTACAGGAGGAGATGAAGAGGGAAGCGAATAGTAAGTGTCTAGAATAATTGTGGTAAGAGTAATGAATTTCTGTAAGAAGGATCGAGGACAATGAAATAAGAGTTGGAATTGAGGGAAGGAACAGGGAGATAACCCATCAAATAGGTCTTTAACCCAAATTATACCCTTCAATCTCCAAGATTTCCAAAAAATGGTCCTGTTGTTAATGAGAATAAGGGAATTGTGCCATAATGGAGATTCTAGAAAAGATTCTCTAGAAACGGGATTAGAGTGTAGCAAGGGTTTCAAAAGGGAGCAAGTGTGTTTAAACAGGGGAAGAGAGGTAAAAGGGTTTTTGGCCGAAAAAACCATAACTTCTTTAAGAGAGAAGGGTAATGATAAAATTTGTTCAATAGATAGCCAGAGGGGGGTGAAGGGGGAGAGCCTGGAAAGGAGCCACTTCGATGCCTGCCGCAGAGAAAATGACTTATGATATAGACGAAAGTCAGGAAAGTTCACACCCCCATTAGACTTTGGCGTGCGGAGAGAAGATAAAGAGATCCTGGCCTTCTTGTTCTTCCAGAGAAACTTAGAGAGGCAAGAATCGATCTGCTTAAAATAATAGGAGGGAATATGGACGGGGAGCATAGAAAGAGTATAAATCAGTATGGGGGTGATCATCATTTTGATTGAATCTAAACGACCCCACCAAGAGAGAAAAAGGGGTTCCAAGAGGAAAGTAATTTGTCAATTCGAGATATAGCGGCAGACATATTTAATTTGACAGAAGTCGTGATAGAATTGGAGAACGACATACCTAAATATTTGATTTTTGAGTTATTCCATGCGAAACCAGTAGAAGAAAAAGAGTGGGGTAAACAAAATTTAGTAAGAGGAAGAATTTCAGTTTTGTCTGAATTAATTTTATAGCCAGACACAAGGGAAAAGGAAGTGAATTCATGTAATAAAGGAGGAATAGAAGTTTCAGGTGTAGAAATGAAGAGTAAAATATCATCCGCATAGGCGGAAAGTTTCAGGTGATGATCCCCATAGGAGAATCCTGAAATGGAATCGTTATTACGAATTGAAGATAGGAACGGCTCAAGAGCCAAGACAAAGAGAAGAGGAGAGAGGGGGCAGCCTTGGCGGACACCGCGTTGAAGAGAAAAATAAGAAGAAGTATAGCCATTAACTAATACTGAAGCTCTAGGGGCAGAATATAATAATGAAATAAGAGAAATTAACTTGGGACCAAAGCCGTGCCATTTCAAAGATGCAAACAAAAAGGACCAATCAACTCTGTCGAAAGCTTTTCGGCATCGACAGAAATGGCCGCCAAGGATTCGGAGAGGAAGGAAATTTTGTTCAAGACATTAAGAAAAAGACGAGAATTATCTGAAGTCAATCTACCCTTGACAAAGCCGCACTGCTCCTTACCAATCAATATGGGCATAAGAGGGTCTAGGCGTAAAGCAAGTGTTTTGGCAAACAGTTTATAATCAACATTAACTAGTGAAATTGGGCGGTAATTTTTACAAAACATAGGATCTCGACCTTCTTTATGTATAAGACAGATTGTGGCCTCCTGAAAAGTGCCTTCCGTCTTACCAGCTAAAACAAATGAATGGAAAAGATTAAAGAGCTTAGGAAGTAATAGGTTAGAGAAATGGAGGTAAAATTCAACAGAGAATCCATCTGGACCAGGAGTCTTACCCTTCTTTAGAGAAAGTAAGGCAGTGGATAATTCATTAAAGGATAAATCTGATTCAAGGTTCGAGAGATTTGGATGAGAATTAGACGGAGTTGGGAGATTATTAAGGTATGTTTGGATAAGGGAGGAAGATGGAGGAGATTCTGGAGTGTAAAGGTCTTCATAAAAACGTTTAAACTCATTAAGAATATCCTGGTTTTTGTAGATGAGAGAACCATCTAAAGAGCAAATAGATTCAATCAAAGTACGATCTTTGCGTACTTTAAGGTAATTCGCAAGAAGTTTTCCTGCTTTATTACGACCACCATAGTAGCGAGCGCTACTGCGGAGAAGTATTGAGGATGCATTATCGGTCGAAGATTTATTGAACGCTAATTTGGCTCGTATCAAATCTGTTGGTATAGTGTCCATGGAAGAAGTATAAAATTTATGTTCTAAATTCTTAATATGTGTTAAGGAGACTTTTTGTTGTTGAAGGAACCGCTTCTTTTTTTGGATACAAAATCTATAATAAAGCCTCTTGCAGTAGCTTTAAAGGAATCCCATAGTATATGAGGAGGGGTATCAGGGTCACTGTTAAAGTCAAAAAATTCCTTGGCAAAAGAATGAAAAGAGGAAGAGAAAAAGGGTCAGAAAGAAGGTGATTGTTAAAACGCCAACGGGAGGACCTGGGACGTGGAGGGAGCAAGTCGAGATCTGTCACAATTGGGGCATGATCAGAGATGACAATAGGTTCGATAGAGGAGGATATCAGATTTTGAGAAAGAGATTGAGAAAGAAATATATAATCTAAACGGGAAAGAGAGTTAAGAGGAGGAGAGAAAAAAGAAAAGTCTAAAGTATCAGGATGGGAGAGTCTCCAAGAGTCAACGAGGTGTGTCTGAGAGATAGTGTTAAGAAAATGTTTATGAGTTTTGTGGGGAGTGAAGCGAACTTGAGATTGGCGGTCAAGGAAGGGATCGACTATTTGATTGCAATCACCTCCTAATATAAAGAGATCATCTCTGAACTGTATACATTTCTGAGTAACCAGAGGCCAAAAAGTACAATCAGGCTGTGTAGGACCATATATATTGAAAACAGTTAAAGTAACTTTATTGATCAACATTTTAACCAACAACCATCTACCCTCTGTATCAGTTTCTTGTGAAATAATCTTACAATTCAAATTCTTATGGCATAATAATATAACACCGTTTTTCTTATTAGTGGTAGGTGAGAATAAAACTGAACCCACCCAACCTCTTTTTAATTTTAACGCCTCAGTATCTGTAAGATGGGTCTCCTGTAAAAGAGCTAAATTCGGGTTATAAGATGCCAAATGAGAGAGTATTCTCTGTCTTTTAATCGGATTAACAAAACCTTTCACATTCCAGGAGATAACTCTGAATGTAAAAACATTGAACGGACATAAAATACAAAATATGCATCATCAAAGGCATGAAAGATAAGAAAGGGAGGGAAAGAAGATAACCAATAGGAAAATGGAAAGTGTAAGACCAAAGAGGGAGAAAGAGGATTAGAAACAATAGGAAGGGGGAAAGGAAGGAAGGAGGGAAGAAGAATAAAAGAAGACAGCACATGTCAAAACGACGACTGTAATACGTACCTTAAGGAACAAGAGACAAAAACGAGATGCGGCAAGGGACAACGGAAACAGCACACCCAACAGGGAGCAACATACCACACCAGGACATCTATACAATAAACTCGATCAGGAGCGGGAGTATGAGATAGGGATAAAAACTAGTGATTACGGTGAACCTGTAAATATAATAAAAGATATATATAAGAAAAAGGGGAACAAATAATGAAATTAATTAAGCCATGACGGACCAAAAATAGAGTAAGAAGAAGAGGAAGTAAAAGTAGGAATATTTAGGAAAGCGATAAAACAAATAAAGAAAAAGATGGTGATGGACAGAAAGAATAATAGTATGAATAGCAAGGGGGAGCAGGTAGTATAGCAAAGTGTTTAATAATCACAGAAATAAGAATAGAGAATATGAGAGAGAGTAGGATAAAACCAACAATGTACCTGTAAAGGAAATAGATGTTGATATATAGTAACAGTAGGAGAGAGGAGGAGGCAATAAAGAATTAGAATAACAACTTCAATATAATATCACAATGAGAAAAATATAAAAGTCAAGATCCAGAGGAAGAAGGGGTAGTTTCCATTGATGCAGAAGATTGGGATTGGATGAATCTGCGGAGATCAGCTGGGTCTTCAAACGTGGAAGTTTTGTTAAGGAAGGTAACTTTAAATAGACAGGGATGAAACAAACCATATCTTGCACCCAAGGAGCGGAGAGCAGGGCGAAGGTCCAGAAATTCCTTTCGACGTTTGGCAGTCACTGAAGAAAGATCCTGGGAAATGAACACCTTGGTGCCGTGCCAGGATAGGTTCTTTTGGCTTTAGCAGCATTAAGAACCAACAGCAGATCAGTGAATTGTAAAAATAAGATAATTATTCCACGAGGGTTGGAAGGGGCAGATGAGGAAGAAAGACGAGGACCCAGTCTATGAGCTCGTTGTAGGTTCTGTTTGGTGGTAGTAGGGAGGCCCAGAAACTGCTGTAGAAAAGATGCAAAGTACGTAACTGGGTCATCACCTTCAAGGCCCTCTGGAAGGCCATAAATGCGTAAGTTATTGCGACGGTTCCTATTTTCCAAATCCTCAGTCGCCCTCTTCAGATGTAAAATTTCCTTCTCCAGCGAGGATATTTTAGAAGATGAGGCCTGTACTTCAGTAAGATGATCTTCCACCACAGTCATACGGGACTCCATAGAAGACCATTTATCGTCCAACGATTGTAAACGACATGTTGTTTCCTCCATAAAAGGACGGAGAGCGCGTAACTCCTCCCAGACCATGTCCAATGACACCGGAGAAGAAGATTTAGGTGGTGAAGGAGGATCTTGCTTAAGCCTCTTGCCGGTGGTTGAAGACAACGATGCTTTAGATGCCATACTGATGGAGTTTTTTGTGAGAGTAGAGCAAGTCTCCTGAGACGAAAGTCCAGATAAACAAGAGAATTTATTGAAAGTAGAAACGTTGGCTCCAAAAGAGTTAGGATCATGCACTTCCACTGTTCTTGTGTAATGTAGTAAACGTCTACTCCTGCCCATGAAGTGGGGTAAGGAGAACGCCAAAAAATGGTGACGTTACACAGGAGAGACAGTACTTCAAAGGAGACACCCAAATCGGTGAAAAAGCAGTTTCCCCCGGATAATGATAGTCAGGTAGTCAGGTAGGGGGGGGGGAAATGCATAAAATTTGTAGAAATGTCAAGAAAAAGGGGCATCAATGGAGGAAAAGTGAGGAGAAATCCCGCATAAAGTAGAAACAAAATGGCGGCCGTTGATAATACAAAACAGTCACCTGTATAAAATTATTTCAGCAAATTATTGACCATCTCTGTAAAAGGCATCCCTGGAAAGCGCCAACCTTCCGATTTAAGATTATGCCATTTTGGTGGTAAAACGAGCAGTGAAACCGCTCCGAAAATGCGGCAAAAGTCCGGTGGGAAACGGAGCTCCGACGCTAGGCGGCCATTTTAGGTCGCGGTGCGCGCGTCTCCCATATCTATCTTATTCTAATTTTATTCTCGCTCTTGTAAGCATATTGTTTGTTCATACTTTTATCATTAAGTTACATTTCGGGTTACTACCTGGAATATTAAAGGACTAAGCAACTCTATTAAAAGGCAATAGGGTGCTATCTCATCTATCGAAATTAAAAACTGATATTGCTTTACTTCAAGAATCTCATATTTCTGAAGATGAAGCTTCCAAGCTGAAGAGATGTTGGGTGGGTCATGTGTTTAATTCTCCAGCTTTAGGTAAAAAAAAATGGGGTTTTGATCTTATGTCATAAAAAATTACATGTCTCTCTTGTTCAACAGGAATCTGATGCTGAAGGTCGTTGGGTTATTGTTAAACTTCTCATAGATAAGATTCCTATAGTTATTTTTAATGTATATGGCCCTACTTCGGTCGATAAAGTTTTCTGGACTAATGTTTCTGACAAACTGCTTTTATATGATGATGATTATATTATATTTGGTGGTGACTGTAACCAAATCCACGATCCCATGTTAGATAGACATTCAAATGTTAAGTTTGTTCCCTCTAAAATGCATTCACAATTTACATCCACAGTACGTCGCAAATCGTTGGTTGATATTTGGCGACTTTGCCACCCTGATCTTCGAGAGTATCGTTTTTATTCAGCCTCACATCACTCACAATCCCGTATTGATTACCTTTTCCTAAGTAAATCTTTGGCCAACCATGCTATTCAATCTGAAATTGGATCAATTTTAATCTCAGACCACGCTCCTGTACATGTAGATATAGACCTTATCCCTTTTTCTCCTCACCCAGGAAGATGGCGCTTTAATAATTCCCTACTTCTAGATCCTAATTTCTGTCAACAATTTAATTCCTTTGCCTCCGAATTTTTTACTATTAACTCAACCCCAGAATCTCCTTTTGTTATGATATGGGATTCCTTTAAAGCATCCGCCAGGGGTTTTATTATAAATTATGTAACACAAAAGAAAAAATCCCTAGAGGCCCAATCCACTCAATTACTTAATAAAATTAAACAGTTACAAGATACTTATTATCAATCTAATAATGAGTTTTCCTTGAAAAATCTTATTGACGCTAAACTTACTTTTAACAGATTATCTACAGATGCTGCCCCCAATTACTTATTGAAAAGTAGTTCTCGCTATTATGGGGGTCAAAACAAAATGGGGAAATTGCTGGCTAACTAATTAAAAGTAAGAAAGGAAAGAACTAGAATAGAATCTTTACAGGGCCCTACTGGTACTCCTATTTTTAAAGATAATGATATTTTAACTGAATTTGTTTCATTTTAAAAGGATTTATATACGCCTGAAACTCTACCGGAACAGTCTGATCTTTCTATTTATTTTTAATCCATTGCTTCTCCTCCTTCTCAACACATTGATTTTGATCCCTTGGGAATAGATATTTCTTTAGCGGAAATTTCCCATGCAGTCTCAGTGATACGATGCGGGAAAGCGCCCGGACCAGATGGCTTTACTATTAAGTTTTATGATCATTTTGCAAAACTCCTTTTACCTAATCTTTTACTTTTATTTAAATCTTTCTCTGATAATGGTTCATCTCAGGGCACATTTCAGGAAGCCTTGATCTACTTAATCCCAAAGGAAGATAAATATCACACTCTTTGTAAGAATTATCGGCCCATTTCCCTAGTTAATACTGGTTACAATATCTTTGCAAAGATTTTGGCACTTCGTATTGATCCCGTTTTACCTGATCTGATTGGACCTGAACAATTCAACTTCGTTAAGGGAAGACTAGCCTCTGACAATTCTCGGGTTTTCTTCAATGTCCTAAGCAAAGTCTCATCCTTAGATTACCCTATTGCATGCATTAAAATGGGCTGGCTTTCCTCCTAAGTTGATTGCTTTAATTTCTTTGTTATACTCAGGCCCCAAAGCTTCAATATGTATCAACAGTAAAACTTCTGATTACTTCCCATTGCTTAGAGGAGTGCGACAAGGGTGCCCCTTATCATCTTTGTTATTTGTCATAGCGTTATAACCCTTTTTAACTAAGATTAGGCAAGATGATCATATTTCAGGATTTCAATTTGGTCCACATCAGGTCAAAATGTCAGTATTCGCTGATGACATTCTTTTATATTGTTCTAACCCTGCAACCTCTCTTCCCCCTTTTCTTCAACAAGTAGCCTCCTTTTCTCAGCTCCCAGGCTACCGTCTTAAACCGACAAATGTGGTCTTACCTTTAAATATTTTATGTCAAAAACATCTCTTTGTCCATTCCGGTTTTTCATGGCAACCATCTAAAATAAAATATTTGGGCTTGTGGTTCGCCCCGTTAATTCCTGAAACACTAAAGTTAAACTTTGATTATATCACCAAAAAATTGAATGACACTATTACACGTTGGCATCCCTTTTTTCTCTCTTGGTTGGGTCGATTGGCCTCGATTAAAATGATGCTCTCTCCTCTTATATTATATATTATCTCTATGATTCCAATACACATTCCTGGATATTAATTCAAGAAAATTGATTCTACATTAACAAAATTTCTATGGAAAGACAAACCCCCTCGTATAGCTTTGTCTTCTTTAAAAAAGGATAGAACTAATGGAGGTCTTAGGTTTCCTGATTTTAAAACTTATCATTCCGCTTTCTCCCTAAAACAAGCTGCCCGTTTGCTCTCTATGGAACTCCCTATATATTCTCCATTGTGGATAGAAATAGAGAAATTTCTTATTGCCCCTTTCGATTTTCAGGAAGTCCTCGCTTTTACTACTAATATTTCATCTTTACGTTCTCTCGTCGTTTCCCACTCCTGTAAACTCTTGGTTCCTCTCTTATCATCATCATATCTCTCAATTAACTCCTATCAACAACAACCCATTTGGCATAATAAATCATTACAAATCCATAATCGTTCTATATACTGGAAAACTTCGGGGCATATTCACAAGGAGCTATCGCCGAATTAACGGCACTTTATCGCAGCCAAAGTCGTGATAAATTTACCTCCCCATTCACAAGCCGGTGTTAACAGCCCACAGCACCAGTTTACCCACGATAGCAGCCGCAAAAAACATCGCCACAGAGGACCCGCGCAACTATCGCTAATGAGATGCAGAGTGGGCGTTCCTGTGCCAAAAGGCGCAACAACATCACACCTCAACATTCTCAACGACCAGCCACATCGGCGATAAAAACACAAAACAGGCGATAAGGCGCGTTAGCACCAGGAAATCTACACTTGCTCTGCCTGATGTAAAGTCGGACGGCAGCCTGCAAACCAAAAGGGAGCACAGCCCAGGGCTACATCCGAAGGGCAACAGATGCCATGGAGCCACCCATCATGAGGCCCGGACACCCAAGAGGGCCACAACACCCACCGCCACCACCCCCAGGACCACCCCTCCCTGTCACCCCCCGACCAAAGACATGCCACATCAGCTACACCTAAACATGTACAAAATATTCCGCTTGATGTCGCACAATCACAACTGGTGACATGCATGTGTCGTCACAGAAATGAACAGCACACATTCACTTTCGAAGCAACAAATGAAACTTTATTAAAATGAACAACGAAATGAAATGAAGACACATGGCCGCTCCCCTCGGGACAATACGTAGGTCACAGCCTGTAAGACAAAAAACATGATGAGAAGGTGTGTCCTGCGCACATCAGAGGACAGAGAGAGAGCGAAGGAGAGAGAGAGGAAGAGAGGGAGGGAGAGAGAGAGAGAGGAAGAGAGGGAGAGAGAGAGAGAGAGAGAGAGAGAGAGGAGGAGAGAGAGGAAGAGAGGGAGAGAGAGAGAGAGGACGAGAGGGAGAGAGAGAGAGAGGAAGAGATGGAGAGAGAGAGAGAGAGAAGAGGAGAGAGAGAGGAAGAGAGGGAGAGAGAGAGAGAGTGCCACCCCTGCGCACCCAGGCCACACTGCTCACCTGCCGTGCCGGTATGTATAGCAGGACACCAGGTCACACATCTGAGTCAGAGCCGTCAGCTGAAACAGAGTTCAGATACATGACTGGCACAGTACACACACTTGCACAAGACAACATCGCCTGCCCGCCCATGCACACCCAGGCAGAGGCACCCCAACCCCTCCCGCCGCCCATCGGAGCATGTCCGCCCATGCACACCCAGGCCTCAATGCTTACCTTCCGCCACCGGCGCATAGACAGGAGGTCCCACCACGTGCTGCTGCAAGCCACAAGCCCGGGGCCCGTGGACATGGCACCCTCCACATCATGCAGCCCCGCTCCGCAGGCCACCAGGTCTCACGTTTGGTGCTGGGTCTTGATTACTCCATGGCATAGGACATACCAGTGCACCCGGCACCATTGCAGGCTGCACACCCGCTCAGCCCAATGGGTGCCACCAACTCTGGGATCCCAGAAGCGACGCCACGTGGCGGTAGGCCCGTGCTGCCCGCTGGCTCTGGCCTATACTGCGGTCCAGCAGGGCACACAAAACCTGAGCTGTCCGGACCACCGGGACGGGGCATCATCGCAGGCTGCACACCCGCTCAGCAGCTTAAGGTGCCACTGACTCAGTGCACCCAAAGTCACCGTCCCGTGGCGGGGTGCCTGTGCCATCCGCAAGGCCCCGTGTGCCATTAACCCTGTGCAACCCCAGTGTGCGCCACGTGGTGGTGGGCCCGTGCCGTCCACAAGGCCTCGTGTGCCACTAACCCTGTGCAACCCCAGTCTGCGCCACGTGGTGGTAGGCCCGTGCCGACCACAAGGCCTTGTGTGCCACTAACCCTGTGCAACCCCAGTCTGCGCCTTGTGGTGGTAGGCCTGTGCCGTCCACAAGGCCTTGTGTGCCACTAACCCTGTGCGCAAAAACTCATGGGCCCTTAATGATTGAGAACCGTGGAGCGTCCGTCAACCAGTCACCACCGGCAGAGGGGAATGTGACGTTGTCGGCCCCTTATGTTGGCAGAGTCACATGGCCTGTGATGCCTGTGCCGGATGGGTGTGGTGTGCGTGCAAACCTGCCCTCAGGGAGTGGCTGTGACATGCTGACAACTAGACCAGTGACCTGCACACCATCAGCGAGTACGCCTGCGACGGGTAGCAATGAGGGCCCCCCCTCGGAGCGTTAGCGGAGTGGTCTGGCCTGTCGTACGCCGGACCAGCGCAGGGCTTGCAACAATGATTCGTGGGCTCTGGGCGTGGTTCAGTCCATTTCCGGACAAGGAAGTGACTGATGCGTGTGACCCTGTTGTATTGTTCACGGGACCCGGTACACAAAATGCAATGTAGCACCCTCTGACTGGCATCCCACAGGATGAACATCATTGACACAAGGGAAGTCACTGTCCCTACATTCATCCACACATTCACACATGAATGATGAAAGACATGACACAGCAGTGCGTCACTGGATGTTTATTGCACATCCAGTGCAGTTATGCAGCTGGAGCGGTACAGGGCAATGCCAAGCACACTACACAATATGGGCACGTGGACGGCCAGCCAGAGTCCATCCGGGGATGACATGTACTGCGGAAGAGGAAGGGTACAGTCCGCAGTCTGGTCGCCGTGTCATTGGTCGTCAACCAGGATGTGGCAGTCCATGTCGATGTCCAAGGTGAGTGCATCGGAGTGTATCGGGGGTCAGTGGAAGGTCATGAGGCCATGTGCGGGACCAAGCAGAAACAGGCCAGGTGGCGGAAATGTATGCTAGTGCCTCCTTCTGAGAGCCAAACCATCCACGTCCTTGTCCTCGGATGTGTGCTCTGCCCCACCTGTGGGTGTTGCAGTACCGGCTGCGGCACTGTGTGCCACTGACACATCAGGGGCCTGAGTGGATACGCCTGCCACACTGGGAGGCATTGACACACCAGGGGGTGGAGATGTGGATGGTGTGGGGGCAGCCGCATTCATCAGCGACACGCCTTGTGGCAGCAATGTCATGATGAAGTACTGCAGGGCATGGTAGATCCCTGCTACATTTCGATGGTGTGCAGCGGTGGCTGCCATCCTTTCCACCTCCATACGCACCATGTCCTCCATGAGCATCTACATGTGTGCCAGCTCACGGCTGGCATTGCTGGAGCCACTCTGAGTGGACAGGTGTTCTTCTCTCCGCGTCATGACTCCAGCGATGTCAGTCAGGGCTGGTTGGAGACCATGGGGCGGACGTAGACACCCATGGATGGCGTCCAGTTTGGTAGCCATGAGGTCGAACCCCACCCTCACCTGCTCAGCCGTCTGCCTCTGGCCCTCCAGCACATGGCGTTGGAAGGCCATGTGTTGTTTCTGGGGGTCTTGGGAGAGTGCCGGGGCTGTGGGTGCCTCCTGCTGGGTGGTTTGGGTGGTGGGTGGGGTCTCATCGATGTGGCTGGGCTGGCCTGATCCTGGAGGTGAGTGGCGGATGAGGTCAATGATGTCTTGGATGGTTTGGTTGTCGATGCTGGTGTTGTCCTCCTCGTCATCAGTGAAGAGTGGCTGGGACTGCTCTGCAGGAGGTGTTGACAATACCCCTGCGATGTGAAGGGGAGATGGTGTATTACAATGTGTCCACATGTATGTAGCCGCATGGTACAGGTTGACATTCAGACAGCATGGCATTGTACATTGTGACAGTCTGTGGGTCTGGGTGAGGACCCAGGGTCATTGTGGGTGTGCACTGTGCCCTGCTTGCTTGTGCATGTGTGCCATTGTGGCCTTTCCACACGTCCCCCCAGTACCTGGTGGTCACTCACCCTGTTGCGGTTGTGTTGTGTCCTGTTGAGCAGTGTCCGGTCCCCTGACTCCAGCCACAGTCTCCACACTGATGACTGTCGACACCAGCTCCTCCATGTCATCCAGCTCCAGCTGTGGCACTGGGCCTCCACCGCCGGTCTGCGTTGCTGCCTTCTGGTTGGCGGTGAGTTTCTCCTTGGTCTTCCGCTTGATGTCATTCCATCGCCTCTTGACCTCGTCCATTGTCCGCTTGTGCTCTCCGACGGCATTCACCTTGTCGATGATGTCCCGCCATATTCCAGTTTTGGTGCCCAATGACACGTTGGAGGTGGCGAAGAGTTGTTGATGGTGTTCCATCACCTCCGTGACTATGATCTGGTTCGCCTGCAGACTGAACTTGGTCTTCCTCGTCTTCTTGTCCGTGCCCTTCCCTGTCCCCGAGGTCCCAGGCTGGTCATCCGGGGTGCTTGTGGGGTTGCGCTTGTCCTCTGTGCCTGCTCCGGCTGCCTCCATGGTGCTTGGGTGTTGGTCAGTTTGTGTGTGGGTGTTTTTTCTACTTTTATGGTGATTTTTGACGCCTGCCAGGTGTGTGTTGCAGGCCTTGCGTTGCTTGTCGCTGATTTCCTCATCGCGCTTTTGCCCATCGCGTGTTTTTTGGTGTTGTGGTTTGTGTTTTTATCTCTGTGGTGGTTGTATCGCGGACATTGTCCACGGTTTCGGTAGACTATCACTTACTACCGCCTTGTTGTGAATTCCACGTTGACACGGGGTTATTTTCCCACGATAGGCTGCGATATTGAAAGTTGCGTTACGCTACTCTTGCGGTAGTTATCGCACGTTCTTGTGAATATACCCCTTGGTGTTCTACAGGCTTACGTTGGATATCTCAGCTTTTACTTGATGATCAACACCTTTCTTTTTCTGATCTCCAAACTAAATTTTCTTTACCTGCGTCCTCTAGATTGCAATATAGTCTTCTATGTTCCTCCCTTAATCAATATCTTCGTACTTTACCAAGAGCTTCTAACCTTCCTGCAAATTACAAAAACCTCTCTTCAATATTGGACACTTCCCCCTCTGCATCCAATATATACAAATCTTTACAACTGCCCCTAGAAAGACTCAAATCTAAGATTGAATTGGCTTGGGAAAAGGATGCATCACAAAGTTGGCCAATCACTACATGGGACAAATTATGGTCTAAGCTTCACAAAACATCTCGAGCTGCGAATACCACGCAAACCCTTTACTTCATTTATCAACGAGTGCTATTTTCTCCAGTGATTCTAGCATCTTTTTCATCAGATGTGTCCTCTACTTGTTGGTCCTGCCCTTGTCCTTCTGAAGACTTAAAGCACATGTTGTTTGAGTGTCCCCCTATCCACCAATTTTGGCAGTTGGTCTGGTCCCAAATTAAGATAATTTTCAAAGTTCAGGTCCCTTTTTCCTTAACAAATATATTCCTAGGCACTCTATCACCCCAATGGCCCCAGTCTCCACTGAGTTATAAACTTTTAGATTTATTGTTAGCTATTGCTTTTCATTAAATAACCTCAAATTGGAAGCAGGCAGATAAAGTCACTTTCAGATCCTGGTGGAACGCTGTCTGTTTTCATCATTGACTAGACACTAATTATGTTTCTCCTATATCTGTAGCAATTAAAAGAGATCTTTTATGGCTTCCTTTAACAACATATTTATCTCTGTCTGCCTCTTCTAATGTTAAAATTACAAATGTATCAGATGATATACGGAAAGCACCTTTAATTTCTCCTTTTGCCTCTCTACTCCTAGATGATTAGAAGGTTTTTACACCCCTATGTTTATATCACGTTATTCAATTTTAGTTATTGTTATGCTTACAATGTTAAATTATTTATTTCCTATGTCTTTTACTCTTAATTGTTTTATATTAATTACATATCACTCCCCTTCCCTTGCCCTTTCCCTTTATTGTTTATATTGTGTATATTTCTTTTGTATACAGCATGATAGTTCTATCCTTATATATTATTGCTTTCCTTATAAAATGTTTATGTTAAATAGGATTTGTTCTATTCATTTTATTGCTGTTCTTTTTCTTGTTATTCTTTAAAAACTCAAACGTAATTTTAAAAAAAATTAATTAATCATTTTTAAGTAAGTGATTGATATTAATTATGTACATTAAGTAATATTTATTTATTTTATTTTTATTTTTAGGTGTGGGTTGCTAGGTTTGTAGGTGTATAGTGTGGGAAGTTAATTAAGTAATAATTAATTATAATTATTGATACATATTAATATTGTAATTGATTACTTAATTATTACTTGTTAATTTTATGATTGATTATACTTATGTAAATTGTCTTATACTTTTTTATTTTAGTTATATTGTAGGTGTGGACTGCTAGGTTGGTAGGGGTATAGGGAGGGAAATGAATTAAGTAATAATGAACTAAATTATTTTTTAATTGATAATTAATTATCACATTGTATATTTATTATATACATTTTTTTTTTAAATATATATATATTTTTTATGTTAGTTAATATTGTTTATATTAACATTTTAATATTTTTATACATTAATAAGGGTATTAAAATATGTAGTCCGTTTGTAGTGAAGTACTTTCTGTACTTTTGCTCAGACTGAAGTGGGAATACTAAATGTAATCCCTGAAAGTCCAATGCTTTGCCTACTCCTGCACAGACTGGAGTGGGAATAGTAATTCTTACCCCTCCGAAGTCCAAAGCTTTCCCTACTGTTACCCAGCCCGGAGTGGGAATAGTAAATTTAATCCTTTCGAAGTCCAATGCTTTCCCTACTCTTGCACAGACTGAAGTGGCAATAGTTAATCCTTCCCGATACGAAATCCAACGATTTGTCTACTGTAGCACAGACTGGAGTGAGAATAGTAAATCTAACCCCTCCAAAGCCCAACACATTTCCTACAGTTGCATAGACTGAAATGGGAATAGTAAATGTAACTCCTCCGAAGTCCAACATGTTCCCTACTGTTGTACAGACTGCAGTGTGAATAGTAAATCTTACCCCTTCGAAGTCCAACACTTTTCTTACTGTTGCACAGATTGGAGTGGGAATAGTAGATATAACCTCTCCAAAGTCCAATACTTTCCCTACTGTAGCACAGACTGGAGTGAGAATATTAAATCTTACCCCTCTGAAGTCCAATACTTTCCCTACAGTTGTAAAGACTGGAGTGGGAATGGTACATTTAACCCCTCCAAAGTCCTAAGCTTCCCTACTGGTGTACTGACTGCAGTGGTAATAATGCATTTAACCCCTCTGAAGTCCAACACTTTCCCTACTGTTTATAGAATTTTTAGTAAATGTGTTTTTGGGGTTTTATATGTGTAATATTTGATTTATAATCTAAATTAAATAACATATTTTGTTATTGAATTGTTTATATTTTTCATGGTTTTAATATTTATGTATTATATATTGTTAGACCTTGTATCTTTGGTGTGTTTTTCTCTAGTCTTTTTTGCTTCTGATCTCCTGTTTTTTGACAGTGAGCTGCATTTTTTTTTTCTGGTTTTAGAATTCTGGGCACTTAACCTGTGCTGAACAGTTTTAAAGTGCAAGTGCTCCCTGTGTACATTGTGATTATGATTGATGATCCATGACTGGCATAATTGATTTACTGATAAGTCCCTAGTAAAGTGCACTGTGTGGGCCCAGGGCCTGTAATTCAAATACTACTAGTGGGCCTGCAGCATTGATTGTGCCACCCACATGAGTAGCCCTACAAACCTGTCTCAGGTCTGCCCCTGCAGTGTCTGTGAGTGCAGTTTTAAACTGCCATGTCGACCTGACAATTACACCCATTTGCCAGGCCCAAACCTTCCCTTTTTCTACATGTAAGGCACCCCTAAGGTAGGCCCAGGTAGCCCCATACGGAGGGTGCAGTGTATGTGAAAGGTAGGACATGTGTTGGTGTGTTTTACATGTCCGTATAGTGAAATACTGCCAAATTGGTTTTCACTATTGCAAGGACTATCTCTCCCATAGGCTATCATTGGAGCTGCCTTGTAGCATCTTACAAGTGTAAATTTGAATTGGAAAGGGTTAGAGATTTGGAGTTTGGTCTCCCTGAACTCAGACATACAAAATACATCCTTTAGTGAAGTTGGTTTCTAAATTATTTGTTTGAAAATGCCACTTTTAGAATGTGGGTATTTTCTTGATTTACCATTCTGTGTCTCTGCCTGCCTGTGGAATTCACGTCTGGGTTAGACTGACAGTTGGGCTGTTTGTCCATTCACTCTACACAGTTACACAATGGGAACTGAGGTATGCCCTTCACATCCTGATGGCCCAACCAAGCTGATGGGTTTACCTGAGCTAGAGTAATTCGAGGAGTTGTCACTGACACCTGAATAGGTAGGGTTGTGCCTGTCCCCACAATAACCTGTCTCCACCCCCCTGTAGAGTGTCTGGAGCCAGGTTAGAGCCAGGCAGAGCCTTGTGTACTACAAAGACTATGCTTTTAAGTTTGCCTACATCAAAGGCAGAAAGGGCGATAAGTACTGGACCTGTGACCACACAGTTTTAGAACACTTCTGGACTAAGAGGTGCTTCTGTCAAGAAGAAGAGATGGAGAAGCTGTAGGAGGGGAACTGCCACTCTGCTTGTTGCTGTGTTGTGCTGGCCTACTGCTTGCTGTTTCTGTCTTGTAGAGTCAAAGGACTCAGCTTTGTGTTTATCATCCTGCTTGCCAAGGTTCTCCAAGGCCTTGTGTGTACTTGCCTCCTGTTAAGAAGTCTCAGGGCCATCTACAGCCCCTGAACTCCTCTGCTGGAAGTTCTGACCTGCCAAGTGGTGCCAATTCCAGTTCAGTGCCTTTGGTGATGGCTCATGCTGCAAGAAGAGCAGAAAATCCACACACAACTTCAGAGCCTGTTTTTCCCACTGCAGTCTCGCTGTGCGTTTAAAAAACCCACGCATTGCCACGGTGCGGTCGAAGAATCGACGCAGTGCCTGTCATATGGTTCCAAGATCCTCACAGCCCGAGTCCCAAGCACTGTGCCTCCGATGTCCGAGACACCCACTTCAACTACGACACAGGCTCTTCTGTGCAGCTGAAGTTTTGACGCATCACCTGCATCACTGCTGGGAAATTCAATGCAGCGCCTGTTTTGCCCCTGCTGCATTGACCCAGCACGACCGGATTTTTGATGCATCGCACCTGTGCGGCAAATCTTCATCGATGGTGCCCAGCAGTAATGAACCAAGGCTGAGTGTCCAAAATTCAATCCACCACCTTCCCTTGCAGAAGGGAATTGACGCATCACCTCCCCTGACAGCAAGGAATCGACGCATCACCTTCTATGCATCGCAACAAGGAATCAATGCATCACCTCCTCTGGCAGTAAAGAACCAACGCATCACCTCCCCTGAGAGTAGAGAATTGAAGCATCATTTTGTTTTCAGCCTCTCATCTCCCCTGTGCCTGTTTTCGTCTTGTAACTTTGATGCATCCCAGAAGGGTGCTGGTGAGTGCACTGCAAGATGGCTGCACTGTAGTGCAGCTCTGCCGATTGAGAGCACATTACCCGTAAAAAAATCCTTCAATCTCCTAAAATCACGGGATGCAAACGATCGGCAGCTGCTGGTGGTGAGAAGGGTTGACAGCCACAAAATAGAGCAGGAACGGCTACGGGAAGCAGCGAAATGCTGGAAGATGAGGTCGTGCCAGGAGGCCAAGCCAATTAAAGATGGCGGCGCCCAGATTGGTGACGCAACAGCCAGATAGAAGAGGCTAAATAATGAGGCGAGGAGCTGGTTGGCCCTCGTGTGATGGGATAAGAGTGGCAGGCAAAGGAGGCTGGGTTGTGTAGCCAGGAGCAGCGGGTCAAAAAGAAACTGTTTTTGGCAACATCACCAGATGCCATCTGGGGAGATCCTGGGGGCCCGGACGTGGCAGCGCTAGCCAAAGCGGAGCGGGTTGAGGGGCCCAGACGAGACCCCTGGGGCCAGCGGGCATGCACAGGAGGTAAAACGGAGAACGGTAGTGACCTGCGTAGTTGGCATGCCGGTCCCTCCCAGAGTGCGAGCCGGTGCTGAGTGCCGAGCGGAGGCTGCGGTGGGCCTACAGGCCTCGGGGAGGACCACCCGGAGCAGCAAGCAGTACCTTCCTGAATGGCTGAGATTTGTGGCGGGGTGAGAGACCAGTAGTTGGCAGCTGACTGTGGTGTCCTGAGCTCCGAGACCCCAGACGGGTCGTGGCTATCGTGAAGGCAGAACAGAAGCCATATCAGACAGTGGAGAAAATCCTCAGGCTGGGGGCGGCTGCGGCCATGACCGTAGAACACAACATACAGGAGGAACTCAGACAGTGCACTGGGGAAGTTGCTGGGAGCAACCAGAAGCGATACAGAGACCAAAACAAAAATAATAACACAACTTACAATTAAAACCTACAATATATATATGTAAGCGAGCTGCAGCAATACGGTGTGGCGCAAAAACAAAAAAGGGCCAGGAGAAGCAACTAGAAATCACTTGTATACTGCCCACTGGGGGATGGAACAGATGTGGAAACTGCAGGGTGGTATACTGACTGCGATACGGTGAGTGGGCATGGGGGAAGTGGTGCCCCCACTGAAAACACAGGTAAAAAACAGCACTCCCTGCTCTAAGGAACAGTAGCTACAATTAGAGACCTCATGGGGAAAACAGACAGAGCCGAGCATAAGCTCCCATTTGAGCCCAGGAAAAGTATGAGGAATCCCCCTGAAGCAGACCATAAGCCAGAAGCTGATAATGTGAGCCAGAATGCAAGCATACTGTAAAGCACATTGCTGGCAATGCAGCAGAGTCTGCAATCCATTGACGGGAAAATTGACCGACTGAACTTGCGTGTGGACCACCTGTCCAACAAGCTGGAACAGCATGCGACCAGATTCACAGAAACTGAGCAGAGTATCTCCACCGCCGAAGACAACATCCAGACACTACAGAACAAAAATCTGAATATGGAAAAAATACCTGAGATTATTAAGGCAAAAAACAAAGATTTAGAAGCCAGGTCACGGCGAAATAACTTGAATCACCAGTGGTAACCTACCTTACTATGTGGGGCCGCCACAAAGAAGGGATGTCAGGAGTCTACAGTACACTCAAAAGCCACCTCTTTTCCCAACCTATTCTATGCAGCCTCCATGCCAAATGGTAAACCCGCCTGCAGATACCCCTTAGGAGCCATTCAGGCTGAGGTAATGCGATTACAGCGTGTGCAGAATGCGGCTGCCAGAGCCCTCCTAGGGCTCCCACATCACTGTTCCGCCACTGACGCCGTTCGGCGGCTTCACTGGCTTCCAGTGGCCAAACGGATCCAATTCAAGGCACTTTGCCTATCTTTTAAGATCTTGAAACTGGCCTCACCCAGCCTCCTTGCCAACATGTTAACCCCCTACGAATCCACTCGTGAGCTGCGATCCTCGGGGCAGTACTTAGTCACTGTCCCCCGTGTGAAGCGCGTCCGGGCTGGTGGTCGATCGTTCCACTACATGGCCGCTAAGCTATGGAATTCTCTGCCCCCTCAGATTCGCAGCTTAAATCACTTGTTGGCTTTCAGGAAAGCAATCAAAACCTTCCTCTTTCCGCCAGCTTAGGCCGCCTGCTCTTTTTTCCTGTTGCTTACCAGTTTCTCCTTTACCCTGCTACTCTCTGTGGCTGGCAGCGCCGGGATGCCTCTTCGCTGGGGCAGCTGTGCGCTATATAAATCTGGTTAACATAACATATGCGAAGAAGCTTCCAACACATTTTGCTTTCTTGGCCCTTGGGACCACTAGTAGGTTTCGGCCCTCAGAGCATAATGTTCTTCTTGGCGTTTAGGGGGTTACCAGGTGTTGGATGAGCTGGGGGAGCGTTTTGTTCATGCCGCGATGGACCAAACAGAGAGATTTGAACTGTATTCTCTTCTGGATTGACAGCAAGTGCAGGGCTGTCGATGCAGGTGCTGCTGACATACTTTTGGGGATTTTTCGGAGAGTACATGCTGCAGCGTTCTGAATTACCTGCAGTTGATTTATCACATATTTGGGACTGCCAAGGTACAGGGAGTTTAGAGAATCCAGACATGAGTTGATTAGTCCCTGTAATATCACTCTATGGAGTGGAGCTGGGAGCCAGCTTAGTAGTTTTCACAAAGTGCAGAGAAGTCCAAAGTAGCATGCAGCCATATTCTTGGCCAGAACTTCCATGGATAGCCTGTTGTCTATCCAGAATCCCAAGCTCTTAACTGAAGGAGAGGGCATGGGAAGTGGACCAAGACAACCAGGCCAATTGAGCTCTAAACAGTGGAAGGGGTTGTCTCCAACGATTAAGACCTCTGTTTTGTCCCCATGCAGTGTCAAACAACTGTCAGACAACCAGTTTGTTACTTGATTGAGGCATGCGTTTAACTGATTCGAGGTTTTGTATGTGTCTGCAGTAAGTGAAATTACTATCTGTGTGTCATCTGCATGGGAGACCAGGGCAGTTTCCATGAGTCTGCACAATTTCTGCCGGTGAGCATACATAGAGATTGAAGAGAGTGGGACTTAGGCAAGATCCCTGTGGTATTCACACTTCATTACATATGTTGCAGAGAGTGAAGAGTCCTCCTGTAGCTGAAAGCTCCTATGCTCTAGGAAAGCTGTAAGCCATTTGAGTGTGATTACAACTTTTCCTGCCTCTTCTAGACTTTGAATTAGGACAGGATGTGACACAGTGTCAAACGCAACACTCAGATCCAACAGAATCATTGCTGCTGAGCCGCCTTGGTCCCGAAGGGCTCTCTGTTTTTCCATTGCGGCTAATAGAGCGGTTTCAGTGCTGCTGCCTAACCTAAACCCTGTTTGAGTTGGGTGTAAGATAGAGTGAGCCTCCAAGAAAGTGGACAGATGCTTGTTAAAATACTTTTCTTGTTTCCTACTAACTCCCGGAAGTAGGGTGATGGGCCTATAGTGCTCTATCCATGAAGGGTCTGCTGTGGATTTTTTAGGAGGTGTTTAACCACTGCATTTTTAAATGCCAAGGGGACTGTGCCACTGTGTAGTGAGTGGTTAAATATATCGGTCAGTTTGGCCAGGATTTTGTTTCCTCCTCTCCTTAATACATCAGGGGGGAGGGTTGAGTGGCAACTCTGATTTGATTGTCCTGAGGGTCTCCTTTGTTGCTTCTCTGCTCATTTGAGGGAAGGCCGTAATGCAAAAGCACATTCGCTCAATGAGTCTCTTTGTTTTTTAAGGGGATAAGGAGGGAATCCCAGCGTAAAAAACGCTTAAAGTGCTAAATGTGCAACTTTGAAGAAATAGGCAGCCAGGTGGTCAGGCATTTGCATAATAAAAGTGAAGGACTGTGTTCCAGAGGACAAGTGTCAAACAATTTCCAACTGAGCACGTAAAATGAGCAGCTGTTCTTAACTTTCTGATGTAAATGGCACATTTCAAGTCTAAGAAAAAAACAGGACAAATGTCCTGTTTACAATGCTATTGTGTCAGACTAACATTAAAGATTAAGGGGGATACTGAATGCACGGCAGCATGGAGTGCATAGAGAACCTTAAAGCTTTTTCAAGGAGGCGGGGGGGGGTTCTATCGTCAGGGTTATGAGCCAACAAAATCACAAGAAAAGTGTCTGTCTGCATGATCTGTGGCCTACTAATAAAAGACGTTGTGAGACCTAGGTACAATATTTTGCCATACTCAAGTCCCACGCCCTCCACTGAAGTTAATACTGATGTCCTGCATGTAGGCCTGTGCTAGACCTGTCAGCCTTTTTTCTTCACCCCCCTCTATTTTTATGACTTCATTTATGTTGGCCTTAAGACTCTCTGCACTTAACTACTGCTAACCAGTGCCAAAATGCTTACACTCTCTCCACTAACCATGGTAAATTTGGCTTACACCTGATTAGCACATTTAATTTACTTATACACAGAAAGCGGTATACTATATACCCAGGGCTGGTAAAGTAAAGGTTACTAGTGGGATTGAAGCTCTTATTGTGCCACCCACTTAAGTGCCCCTAAAACATGTCCCAGGTCTGCCATTGCAGATTGTTGGCAGTTTTAAACTGCCAATTCAACTTAGCAAAATAACCTCCTTGCCAAGCCTTAAACCCCCTTTATACATAAGTCACACCTAAAGTAGGACCTAGACAGCCCATAAAGCAGGCTGCATTGTAATTAAAAAGCTGGACATGTCCTTTTGTGTTTCACATGTCCTGGTAGTGAAAAACTCCCAAATTCATTGTTCACTTCTATGAGGCCTTAACAAACAGAAATCTCATTAAGGGAACTAGAGATATGAATTTTTAATGTTTAAATTTAAAAATAGCGCTGTTAGAGGTGATGGTCTTTGGTTGGCAGAGTATGCACCCTGTACAAGTAGGGACCCACAATCCTAATCAGGGTAAGTAAGAGCCACACCGAAGATAACCCATGCTCACCCCCTTGGTAGCTTGGCACAGAGGAGTCAGGCTTATCTCTAGAGGCAATGTGCAACGTATTTTTACACACACACAGTAATAATGTGAAAACATCACAATAGTACTCCACACCAGTTTAGAAAAATAGCCAATATTTATCTGAGCAAACAAGATCAGAACGACAAAAATCAACATACACAAATCAAGTTACGAATTCTTAGAGGTAAACAAAGTTCTAGTTCTTAGAAAGCAATAGATCTGACTGGGGCTATTGGGGTCATGCTTGACCGGAACAAATCTACAAGTTCAGTTCAACTGCGAGGGAATGTGGGCCAGACACGGGAGTCGGTCAGACCCCAGCACATTACCTTGGATATGCAAACAATCACCAATGGTGCAACACGCATGGAAGGGGAGGTGTAGCGAAGGCAGGTGATACATAGATTCCTTAATGCTGGGCAGGGCCGTTGGCAGATTGGTGCTCAGGGATGATGTGGTGCGCAAAGGAGATGAGGCGTCACTGTAGCAAATGCGGTGTTGGTTCCTGGAGGCAGTGCAGGGTCATTGAGCCACTAACACAGAGGGACGAACCGAGGTACAGGGGAGGTGATGTGTCCGTTGCAGGTGCGATACCTCGTTTCATTACTGGGGTGTGGTATTGATGATGAAGTCAGGGGTCAAGCCGTGAGGCCTTGGTTTTGCGGTGTTGAGGTCGAACCACTGGGCCACAGCTGCGGTGCTGGAGTTGGAGTGGTGCATCAAGGACATCAGTGGCACTGTGCTCGGGACTCCCACAGTGGCAGTACTTCAGAGGTGCTGCAGCGTGGTTGGAGCCGGTGTTGTAAATCACGGTCATTGCGTTGAGTGGGGAGCACGGCTCCAGTGCAGGCAGCAGCATGGCATCATAGTTGCAGACAGGTGCCAGTTCCGAAGTTGCTCGGCGTCGGTTTCTTCTTGTATTACAGGAACTCACTTCCAAGGGCCCAGGAACTGGAATTTGCACCACTTAGCAAATAGGGCTCTCAGCAGACAAGCCCAGGTACAATGGTTGAAGTCTTTGATGCCCCTGAGACTTCCAACAGGAGGCAAGCTCAACTCAACCACTTGGAGAACCTTAGAAAGCAGGATGCAGAGAGCAAAGTCCAGTCCTCTCACTATCAGGACAGAAGCAGCAGTCCAACACAGCTAATCACACAGCAAAGTGGCAGTCCCTCCTAGCAGCTCAAAGGTTCTCCTTCCTGGACGAATGTCCTCAGTCCAGATTGTTCTGAGTTTATGGTGTCAGAGGTCCAGTAATTATATCTAGTTTGGCCTTTGAAGTAGGGAGACTTCAAAAAAAGGTCTTTGTAGTGCACATGACACAGTTCTTCATGGCCCTAGCTCCAGACACACTACAGGGGAGTATGCAGTTCTTCGCGTGTGGACAGGCACGGCCATATTCAGGTGCAAGTGTCAGCTCCACCCTCCACTTTAGCTCAGGAAGACCCATCAACTGGGTGATGCACCAACAGGATATGCAGGACACACCTTAGCTCCCTATGTGTGTGACTGTCTAGAGGGAATTCACATAGTCCAACTCTCGCCCTTCCCAGACGTGTACTCTAGGAACAAGAAGAGGCACAGAATGGTTATGTAAGAAAATGACAACTTTCTAAAAGTAGCATTTTCAGACCTGCAATCTAAAAACCAACTTTACTGAAGATGGGTTTCTAAATTGCAAGTCCAGAGACAACAAAGTCCAATTTTCCATCTGTTTTGAATTGGAGCATACACTTGTAAAATGTTACAAGGCAACTCTAATGCTAACCTATGGGAAAGTTAGGCCTTGCTGTAGTGGAAACAAGTTTAGCCGTTGTTCACTACCAGGACATATAAAACTTACAAACACATGTTCTACCTTTTAAGTACACTGCAACCTGCAAATGGGGCTATCGCATGCCTACCCTATGGGTGCCATGCATGTAATGAAAGGGAAGGTTTGGGCCTGGCAAGTAGGCGAACTTGCCAGGTCAAAGTGGCAGTTCGAAACTGCACCCGCAGCAATCCTGAGACATGTTTGAAGGGCTACTCATGGGGATGGCAAAATCTGTGCTAGTAGCATATGATTTACAGGCCCTGGGCACACACAGTGAACTGTACTAGGGACTAACAAGCAAATCAAATATGCAAATCATGGAGAAAACAAATGCCATTCCATTTTAGTCACAGAACACATGCACTTTAGCACTGGTAAGCAGTGGTAAAGTGACCAGAGTCCTAAAACCTGCAAAAACTAAGTCAGCACAAAGTCAAAAATAGGAGGCCAGAAGAAAAAAGACAGGGGTAACAACGCCAAAAGATGCTAGGTCTAGCAAGCGCCTTCTGACTTAGAGCCTGATTTACATCTTGGCAGAAAGTTTACTCCATCACAATGGTGACGGATATCCCATCCACCAAAATATAAATGTCATAGAATGAAGTGGGATTTATATTTCGGGAGATGGAATAGCTGTCACCATTGTGATGGTGTAACCCATCTGCCAAGATCTGAATCAGGCCCTTAGTCTCTGAAATGGAAGTCAAAATTCATCAGCAAGGCAATGCAGCAGGCTGTGGCCGAGAAGGCTCTATGAGGTCTGATAGCCGTTGGACAAGGTCCCAATGAAGCTGTTGACTTTTGGCAGGTAAGCTCTGAGCTGGAGAAATTCAAAGGAACAATCCTTGCTGGGCCTCATACTTTTGGCACCTTCACCTGATGAAGAATCTATGTTCAGACTTAGTCACTTTTTACGAGTTCGGATTCCTCCAGGGGGAAAGGCTGCAAGATGGAGCTGATTAGGGCTCCATAAGACCAGATACACTTACACCATGTCACGCTGAAGTAGATTTGCTGCTGTGGAAAAGCTTTGAGTGGAAGCAACCAAAATCTTTGTCCCAGGGGCACAACACCTTAACCGGATGTCAGGTTGACTTGGCAGGTTTCACCTGGTCCTATGAAGGTCTTTGAAGCCAAAAAGCTTGTAAGACCCAGGTTTTTCAGAATGGTAGGAGGAATACATTTTGACAGATCCAAAGATCCCAAATCCTCAGGATCAGGGGGTCAAGAATCACTCCAGCAGAAGCCGTCAGCCGGGTCCAGGGCAGATCCAGGTGGAATTGGCCAGCTAGGCTGTTCGGGAAAAGAAGCTTCTTGCAGCTTGTTTCATCCCTGTAGCTGAACAGGAGGTCAGTCAATTGGCCCTTGTAGTCGCTGGCCTGGGTAGAAGTGGGAGCAGGTCCAGCCTTTTAGGTCTATTCACAGATCTCAACAACAGTTGTAGTACTATTCTGTCTTTTACATGTCCAGTAGTGATCTGAAGAAGGTAACCAGAGGTGCCAGATTTATTCCTGATACAAGCTTGTGGGTGTATAGACTCCTAGCACCTCCTGGACTAATAGGGGAAATGTCCCCAGGTGTAACTCATTTTCGCAGCAGTTCCTGTTTGCTTTATGGTACACAATCCCACACTGCACCTTCCAACCTACATCCAATGAGTGCAATCCTGCTTCCCCTGCTCAGAGCTGCCTGTGTATCCACCAAAAGGTATGGTTATGATAATGAGCACCCCCTCTTCCTAGGTCAATCTAAACCAGTTCTGTGGGCAGCTCCCCTCTCACTGGGATTGGCACCTGCCTGACTAGGTGGGCAAAAGAAGAGGCTGGCTGAGTTGTTAACTACATTAGCCCATAACATGGTAGGCCTCTTTAAAGTAAATCAAGTTTCTGGAGCCACCTCACAGGCAATCATGTCAAGGTGACAACAAAAGATCACCACACCCAAGGCCATTGTCTCAACTCTGGTAGCAAGTTCACACCACAAGAGAGCTATTCAGCTCCTGGGTGACAGCTGGTCCTCATGCAAATTAGTCTCCAGAGGCTTTAGACAAGGAAAAGGTGACCAACCGCCATCGTAATAAGGCCCTTTTTAATTGGAAATTATGGGCCTTATTATGATGGCTTTCGGTCAGACCCCCTACCACCATCGTTTTGGGCAGGAAATGTCCGACTATGAGTTGGAGGTCCCACCCACCCTATTAGGATGCGACCGCCGTGTAGGCAGTCTTAAAATGACTTTTTCTACTGAAGCTTGTGCTGCGGCCCAGGAAAAGGGCTGCAGCACAAGCCGCAGTAGAAAAAGGCCCTTTGAGCACATCCATGCACCGTGTGCCAGGCACCATATGGTGTCTGGCACACGGTGCATGAATGTGTGGGGTGACAATACAGGTGCCCCCCAAGCCATATAGCAGTGGCATATGGGGCCCTTGCTTGAGGCCCCCAAAGTCCGTTTCCATCTGCCTTTTCATGGCAGTGGGAACGCCATTAAAAGGCAGTCGGAAATGGACATCCTAGAGCAGTGCCTGCGCAGGCACCACCTCCATTGTAGGGATAGGAGTCCGACTGCCGCCCTGAAGGGATCTTGGATCCTGTCGGAGGTGGCACTCTTTCCCCCCAACACTATCGCTCCGACCGCCCTCATCGTAATGCGTGGTCAGAACGTTGCCCTGTATGTCGATCGTACTGCCACTGACCGCCTGTCAGTTGCTGTATGCACAACATCATAATGAGGGCCTATGTGTTACTATTCTTTTTATAATTGTTAATAATATTTTAAAACATAGGGGCTCATTACGGTGGCGGTCGGATTTGATCCGGCCGCCACCGTAGCGGTGATTGTGTCCGACCGCCATGCGTGCGGCGGTCCCGCATATGCGATTAGGATGGGACTGCTACCGCTGCGGTCGGACTCTGCACCTTTAACATTGCGGCGGTGGCTGCTGACAGTAGCACCGCCGCGATGTCAAAAAGAGCATGTTTTGCATTTCACTGCACTACGTGGCAGGCACTACACTGTGCCTGCCACTTGGTGCAGTGAAATGTAGGGGGGTACCATGGGTACCCCGCCAGTGCACACACACCCGCCCAACACAATGGGGGCCCGCAATGGGCCCCAGAAGGCATTCTCCGCCAGCCTTTCAATGGCGGTGCAACCGCCACAGAAAGGCTGGCTTCCGCCGGCATCATAATCATGCCGGCGGAGCCTGCTAGGCTCCGCTGCCATTGTGAGCATGATGACCGCTCCGCTGGGCAATCGTGACGATTGCTATCGGCGGAAAAGCGGCGGTCGGAGTTTCACTCCGCCACGGTACCCACCGCCATCATAATGTGGCAGGGGGTAAATCGCTTGACGATGGCGGAAAAATGATGTAATATCAAGCTTTAGCAAAATTGTACGTGAGGTGGGCTCTGGTAACAAGTAATATGATTGGTTAGGGACAGCGTCGGACCACAGTGGAAACCATATCAATTGTTAACATGGAGGCTTGAAAAGAAGCTAGCGTGATTGGCTCAGGGCATAAATTGAGAATAGAAGCTGATTGGTGCAGATATGATTCAAAAGAAAGAGTTAGCGGGATCTTCGGAGACAGCGGGATTTATCGGACCGGCTGTCCACGGGAGCGGCTTATCGGGGTCGTGACGGTGAGTTAAATATGCGCATGGGGCTTATTGTGATTGAGAATTGCAAAAGAGATACATGGGCGGCACTCTATAATTAAGAACAATGAATTTGAATGTGAATTATCTTTCTTTTGGTTAAATTAATAGGTAATGTAGGGAGTGATGGTTGACATTAAGTGGGATACGGTAAGGCGCACTTCTAATGAATTACTATGTGGAGTATATTGGCTTGGAGTATGAGAGAGGTATCTTTCTTATTATTCAGTTTATGATCGTTAATAGATGACATTGGTGTAAATACATTTTCACACAGAAATCAGCATTGATGAATGATAAGGAGAGGACAATTTGACATTGAATATTGAAGACGTTTGAAGATTGAATCAAACTTTATACATGAATGAAGGTATGTTGTTTCAAAAATAGGAGTAGTTGAATGAGAATTATTGGATTATAATTTAAAGTGTTAATTGCAGGTGTTTTTTTTTACTTTTACAGAGGACATAATTGAGGCTACTACTAATTGGAGCACTTAGCAAGTTACAAGTTTGATTGGGGATCATGGAATAAATAATGGCCCAACAGAAACAAAATAAGGTACCTCTTTGTTATGACTAATAAGGGATAATAGGAAGTATTATAAAAAGGTTTGAATTATAATTAAATAACAAGAGGTTGTCTTTTTAGACTTAAAGCTTAGCAACATACTCAATTGATTGTGGATTAAGGAAGGAATAATGGCCCAACAAGAACAATATTAAGGTATGTTGCTAATTACTAACAAGGGTTAATAGAAAGTTGGATAAAAGGCCTCATTACATTGAATCAACGTAAGGATGTGTTTGTAGATTTCACAGCCCATGGCATAAGATCGGTTAGAGAAGGAACGGAATTATGAAAATAATCTGAAACATCAGAATAGATATGTTTCTGGTTTCCATAAGAGTGAAAAATGGGGCAGTAGAGGTTCCTGATTAGATAATATTTTTGAATTGTTTTAAAAATAATATGTTCTTATTAGGCCGAATAGTTATTTGTATAAAAATTAGGTGAACTAGGACAATAAATAATAACAGAGTTAAATATCAATTGATAAGATTCATTAATGAAATGTGTTATTAATGGTATATTGGATGTAGCAAAGGACGGTAGAAAATGAAATGTGGTTGGGGGTTGTAAACAGACATCGAATATCTGTGGGAATGGAACATGTATATGAAGAGGATAACAAATAATCTGAGTTGTTGATGGAGTACAAACATTGTAATTAATTGTAATCTTATCCTGGGAGTTTGGATAATAGAATGGAGATAGGCAGGCATTGAAAGCTATAATATCATTGTGGGTTTGAATTGTCGTTGGTGCATTTTGGATGCATTAATCCAGTGAATAACATGGTAACGAATTGAATTACATCGAATTGATTGGTGTATATATTTCCCTCTTTTTCAGCCCTGATGAAGTCCGGGGAAGGACGAAATGCATAGGCTGAAAAGATTTAAATCAATGATATTTCACTATGTACTTTCATTAATAAATCTGGAATTTTTGGGGGGGAATTGACAATTGGCCTGTGGACTAAACTTTTTTGAGAAAATTCAATAATTGATTGATGCCATTTAAATACGGAGAAACGCTCCTTTCCAATTAGTGTTGTTTTATTGAGGATTGTGGCCTGGTAGCGGTGGACCACGGGGAGTTGAGCTTGGACATTAAAATTTAAATAAAGATCCTGACTAGTGCGCACATGTGCTAAGCCCTCACCGCCTTGTGTTTAGTGAATCTATGTTTGTAGAGGATAGAAATATTAATTTCATGATCCAAAATATGCACTTGAGTACTTATTTAGCATTATGAAGGTGCAGTTAATGGTCACTGAAATGTGGGTCTTGTAGCTCTAACATATATCATCTGAATTTCTGGAGCATGAGTATACGATTCTAGATAGGAATGCATTGGATATTGATTATTTAGGGCCATTAATTGTTCTATGGTAACTGAATCAGAATTGAGGTATCAATTAATAAGTAAATAAATGTTAAATATTGGCATTTAAGTCTAAATATAAAAATTACTGAAAAAAATTAAAACCTGGCTTTCCAAGGTGGTACTGTTGTGAGGAGTGACCCAGAAGTGCGAGTTAATAAAACAAATTGAACAGCAAAGGGAGCGAATAGGCTAAAAGGCACAGTGTAATAGTAGTATTATAATAAATATTATTAGTCTCCAAAAATGTATTTATTTTTTATTAACAGCAATTTGAAAGCAGTTGAACAATTAGAGTTGGTAACTGTATTAAAAAAATGTGACTCGTGATATATCGGATAAAAGTTCTCTCTGCCATACCTTATAAGAATATTACAAATCACTGAGGATCTTTTATAAGGTCATGGAACTCTGTGGTGACTTGCAATATCCTTATAATGTATGGCAGGTGGTACTTTATTACTTATAATACATGGTCACACCATAATTCTTCCCCCAAACAACTAAAATCCTTGATGTGTGACCTTTCTTAGGAAAGGGATAGGATGTTTGTAAATATGAATAATAAAATTTGAATCTCTAGTGCCACATTACACACTCTAAAAAGCAGTTTGATATTGAAAAAAACAATATTAGAATCAGTTTAGTACAAGTCAGATTTGATAAAAACGCTGTATGTCAGAACATATAGAAAAATGCAGAGACATTCTATCTTTCCTATAATTACCTAAAGGGAGGAAAAAAATAAACATGTTGCCATAAATATCTCCTTTTTCCTTATCACTGTTTATCTGGAAAAGCAGGGCAGAAGAAGGAAAAAACACATTTCATTTGCATTTTTACAGTGCAGCTTTCATTATGCTTTATGACCTGCCTTTTCTCTGGCGGCTGGCTCTGGCAATAGGCATTGTGATGTCAGAACCCAAAAGTAATAAGCTATTAATGGTGAGCGGCTATGTCAAATCTTTCTTAGAGGCAACTAGATGCTCACAAGTTGCCTTTAATAAGGACATTAGAGATGTGGTTTTATACAGAGATTGTAGGCTTCTGTGCTTCATAAAACAAATATTAAAGAAAGAGTCTATTGCACAATTTGTGAAGGTGACTTAACAAAACCTCATGTAGCTGTCAATGCCAGATTGGTTGCCATGCATAAAATCATGTTAACTGACCAGAATTCAAATGGTCTGACTTCAAAATATATTGCGCAAAATTGAAGTGGCCTCATTTCCTTTTAACGTAACATGGCTGTGCTCACTGTTTACCCCTGAGAGTGTGTAGAAAGCTGTCAGCGTTAAAAGACCTTGTGAAATGTTAATATTATTAACTCCTGTGTGAAACGCGGGAGAGATAAGCTGTTTTGTCACTGAACGGAAAAAAACTGAAATATGTTTCTCTAATCAGCATGAAAGGTTAGGTATGTGTACAGACCTGTTTTGCTATAATCATCCGTATAAAAGAGCATTTCTACTCGTCCTCCAATTCCTTTCTCCTTTCCTTATTCTCCTAATAAAATCTGTGATATTTGGACGTGCTCCATAATTGTGTTAGAGGGGCCACGTGTCGTCAACTATTCCCTTCCAGCTTTTCCATACAGACCGAAGCTGTTGCTGTGAGATCTAAAACATAATAATATCGGTAGAGCATCCATGTCACCTTTGCTGCTTAAACCTACACTTTTACTTGCAATGAACTGTACCCTCAGTCTTGTGACCATTTAATTATTTGCTGATGCATGTATTGGATGGATAATGTCCCTTTTATATCAATGTTATACTTATTTTAGTCTCAAACATTTTAAAACGAAGCAATGTGGTCAATTGAGAGAGACGCATGAATACATGTACCAAGTTATTCTGAGTAGGTTTGCCAACGTCTGAAACACATGAGAATTGTTTCAGGGAACTAGTTACAAAGATGGGACTGATACAGGAGTCCTAAAAGGTAATTGACTGTTTAAATGGGAGGGTTTGGGGGAAGAAATAATGGTAATTTGCAGGCATTACACCATCAACGGTGATGTGAGCAGCTCCAAAATAACTGCTTTCCACACTCATGTTAGTATTTGGGTGACCTCCGACTCACAGAACTTTGCTGAGTGGTATGTTAGCAGAAGCACTCTCACAAACATACAGAGAGGAAAACACACCTTGGTCATGGGAACTCCGTTAGGGTTATAATGGAAGTGAGCTCTAACATCATCCAGAAGAACGAGCAGTGCAAGACTGCTCATTACCATGGGACTCATACAGTGGTAAGTAACAATATGGGGGCAGATCTACAAGAAAGTGCCGCAGCGTGGCGCTGCAAGCCCTTTGCCTGCGCCACGCTGCAGCACTTTCAGAGCACAGGAATGCGACATATTTACAAGAATATGTCGCATTCCTGTGCTCTCCCCTGCGCTGGCGCACAAACAGCTGCCAAGCGCCGGCGCAGGCACCCTTGCACCATGGTGCAAGGATGCCTGCGCCATGGGGAGATTGTTTTTGTGCAGGAAGGGGCACCTTTCTGCACAAAAACAATCAGTACAGGCTTTTCCTCTTTCAATGCGTGCTGTAGAATGCAGCACGCATTGAAAGAGGAAAACGAGGAGAAATGAAAACATTTCTCCTCGGTGCGTCTCGCTACGCCACCTCTAGGGTGGCGTAGCTTTCAGACGCATCTCCAGATTTACGATTTCTCGTAAATCTGGAGATGTGTCTTGTTCCATGGGTGTTGCGTGGGAACACCCACAGCAACACCCATGGAACGCCCCTTCAACGCAAAGTGCTGCGTGTGAAGGGACGGTATTTACAAGGAGAGGAAAAGTCACGCATGGTGGCTTTTCCTCTCCTTGTAAATATCGAGAGCCTCCTGCGCCACCAGTACGTCACGAAAAGTGACGTACTGGTGGCGCAGGGGGCTTGTAAATCTGCCCCTCGGAGTTCAGAATAAACCTTGTACCACCCTTCCCGTCTGTGCAGATAATCACAAAGGATTGCATTTTCCTAAAAAAAAATAGGTACTTGCAACACAAGCAGGTGGCTGGCAAATAGACACATTTCAAGCCAAAGCTTGATTTAATAGTTATCCATGTAGCACAGTAGCTAGTGAAGGTAAAGAAGCTTAGTAGAATTGGAAAATGTACCCGGGAGAGAGTTAAAGCTTGAACAGAAATATAGCAAACAACTGAAAATACTAGGACTACATACAAGACATTTCTGTGACTAGGATCTAGGGACCAGAAGTATGAACACTTAGCTATACAGTAATCAGACACAAACTGGTTACCAGCCAAGTGACACATGACTGTGAATGGCTCTGCTGCTGGGGTTTGTGTATTGCTTCCAGACAATGACACAATGGGAGGTAGGTTGTGAAACGGATGGGCCATCATGACAGGATTACTTGGAAGGGCTGGACCCAGCCCCACTTACATTTCAAAGGGCTGTGCCTCCTGCCCACACAATGAAATCTGACTCCAGGCATGCCCTGTCTTTTGTCACCTGAGACCATTTGGAGCCTTGACAGGGGATGAGGAATAAGTTTCCAGAACTAAATGTAGGATTAGGAGAGGGAATACCGCTCACACAGGCTGGCAACAGTGTTCCATTCTCCTATATCACGATGAAGTTTGCTCAAGGAGGTTGGCATCTCAGAGCTGACTGCCTGTCGAGAATGCCACAAGAATGTGTGGTGGGACTTCTAGAAGTAATCAGTGTCTCTAATGTGACAATTTCTGAATCTGATTGGGATAAAGCGGCTGACATGGATGATATTCTTAAGCGGTGATGAAGCAGGTGTGTGAAGGCTGGCCGGGGAATAGATGTCTTACACCTGATCTTCGTGCATATGCACATTAGCTCCTGAACTTTCTTGTGAAAATGGCATTTTATTGAGAAAAGATTGTTTTGTCCCACCACTTGGTTTGAGAGCTGATCTTTCGACGAATGCTCAAAGTGGTCATCCTCGCATTTTTCTACTTCAAAAAAGCTATGTCTTGTTTCAGATAAGCACTTAAGACTGCACAATAGACCCTAATGCCCAATACCTTTTCCAGAAAAACCTTGGGAGAAAGTAGCTCTTCATTTTTCAGGTCCTTTCAACCCCTTACCTGGTGAGATGACATTTTTTATAGTTCTGGTGGACTATTACTCCAAGTATATTCACTACTCTTTTGTGGATGAGGTATCACACTTGGAGAGTGTGCTTTCCATTGAAGGCCCTCCTAAGTACATTGTTACAGACAATGGTACCCATTTTCCTTCATGACAAATGCGTCACTTTTTACTTTTGCATGATATTAAGCACATGCATGTAGCACTTTATAGCCCTTCTTCTAATGGTCTAGTGGAAAGAGCCAACCAATTGTTGAAAGAAGGTATACAAACCCATGTACGGCCGGGACAGGTAAGAGCAGAGGGGCTGGGCGGGCTGGGGGGTAGTCGACTGACGACAGGATAGGTAAAATAAAATAAATCAAACTACTTACCTTGCGCTCAACACATCGCCGAGTCGGTGAGAGCAAAGTAAGTGGTTTTATTTATTTTTAATTTAATTTTACCTATCCTGTCGTCTGTCGACTTCCCCCGCCTCACCCCACTGATCTTACCTGTGCCAGCTGCGCCTGTACAAACCAGCATGTCTGCTGGTTTTTTGTGTTGTCAAATACAATAAGCATAAATTTTGGTTCTATCTCACTACACCCTATTCTACCACTGAGGTTACCACATTTAGCCTGTGAAGCGGAAGAAATACTATTGTATCCATTCTTCCCAATTGGCTAGGGTCTACACATGAGCATAATTGTGAGGATGTGGAGACACTGGAATTCATAGTCATGTACTTGCAAAACAAGAGAAAAATAATATTTATTTTGACGACAGGAGGAGGGCTAAAGAGATTAAGTTTGAAGTGGGACATTGGGCTCCTGTTAAAAAACCCATGAAGGTTACAAAGGGAGAATCTAAATTCTCATCACCTGCCAAGATAAAGAGAGTTTCTAAAACATCTGTTCTTCTGAGTGGTAAAGGTTAGTGGAATACAAGTAGTATTTCACCAATCACAGACTCGAAAGCGGAAATCATTATGTGAACAAAAAATAGTGTAAATAATGAGAACTCAAACATTGTCTTTGAATCTGGTTTGGAGACAGATGTCAGTCTCTGGACCAGTTTGGATCAATCTCCTGGCAACACCAAGGTTACCACTAACAGTAATATGTGTGACAGTTCCGAAGTAGGTCTAGTGATGTAAATTCCACTTTGGATCAACTGTCTAGTAACATTCACGTTACCACAAATAGTGATATGGGTATCAGTCCTGAAGTAGGTACCAGTGATGTAAATTTAGAGAGTGATGTTAGTTCTTCTTTGCCTATTTTTACTGAGTTACATGAAGAAATGGTTTTGAGTCATGAAACTCGACTTGGATGTACAGTCAAATTAACTGCTGAACTTACTGATTATGTTTACCTTGAGCTGTTTGTACTTTTATTATTAAGATTTCATTTTCTTGTTTTGGAAGGGGGGTGAGGTTAGTGTTGTACTGAAGTTTGGGTTTTTATTTCTGCCAGCATATTAATGCTTTATTTCATATAGGAAAATTATTCATTGTTTTGTTTTAGAAAGGGGGGTGATGTTCCATGCTTCTTCTTTATTTCATGATGAATGGTCTGATGCATTGTTTGTGTTCCACATCTCACTGTTGTGTGTATTTGATTTACTATCCGCTTCCCGGGTGGTGTCTCCAGTTCTGAATGGTAAGCTGTTGCTGATCATTCAGAGCTGTCAGACGCTGCCTGGTCGTGGGCTAATTTCCATGAATAAACTCCTGATTTGAAATATACTGGATTCTCCTGGATTATTGCCGCAACCAGATATAAATATTGGTCTTTCAGAGCCACTCCTGAACCTGTGTTAATTACAGAAGGACTTCCCTACTGCTGAGGACTACTTTGATGTCTCAGAAGTTAGACTGGACCTTCTTACCTTCATCCCTGTCTACCCTGAGTGACTCCAAGGGTCAGTTGGCTAACCTTCTGTGTGAGCTACAGGGACATGCAAGCTCCAGTGGTATCCCTGCAACTGCTTAGCTGACTTGCTAGCCACTGCTGAACTGAGTTCATGATCCCCAAAAGCTGCCCTCCAGGTCCTGGTCCCTTGGCTGCCATCAGTTTGAGCTCCTCTAAAGAAAAAGAGGTGAGATCCTGAAATTGTGGTCTTTGCAACAGTGATAGGGCACTTTCATGACACGAATCTGCAGCCCACAATGACTGCCAGCTCTGGTGAAACCTGCTCTTTGAGCCAGCCAACATCAACTGACAACACAAGATCTGCATTCCGTGCTACAGCAGCAAAAACCCACGGCGACCACCAGCGTGAAGCTCCAGCAACGTCTGTCCATGACACCTGACCAGCTTGTCGCACTACAGCGATGCTCGGGCTGCTCTTTGTGCTACAGCGATGACCATCCGTGATGCTCTCCCTGCTCCTCACACCCTCCACTGCAAACAGAACTCTTCACAACTTACTTGGAGAAAGTAACTTTTTCAGTGAGACTAAACAGGACCCAGTATCCCACCTGCACTCCATCACAGTTGCTCTGACCTTGTGTCTTCCCCCTGGTCTTGTATGACAACATGACCGCGAGTGATGCTTTGTGCTTTGCAGGCACTTTTTTCCCTAACAAAAGGTAAAATTGAAAGTTTCTGGTTCTACTTATTGGATTTCTCTTGTTCTGGTATCATTTTGTTTAATACAATTTACTCATTTGTTTGGAATTTTTGCTTTGTTGTGTTTTTACTTGAATACTGTTTTTATGCTGCATAAATACTTTACAGATTGCCTATAAATTAAGCCAGAGTGCTTTGGGCCAAGCTACTAGAGGATTAAGCACAGGTTAATTTAGTGACTTTTGTGGTTCACCCTGACAAGTATTGTGCTTGTTGCCTGTGTGGGGTTTCCATTCTCCTCAACCAATAATCCAATTTCTTATAGCTGAGGTGCCGGGATGATGCATACCAAATACTGAATCCGAAACTGCAAATCAGAAATGGTTGCAATTTGTGTATCAGTATTACGGACATTTCTACATTTGGCCCAAGGTTACTGCTGTAGGGAATAATGCAGTTCAAGGCACCTTATAGGACGCCAGACTGATTTCATTACAGCTATACTAGTGGAGATATTTGGCATGCTTAAATGTTTACAAGTGCCAGAGACTTCCCTAAGTGTAACAGAACTGACCCATAACTATCAAGTTCCAGCGCTTTTACTCTGCAAGTGGAGACTTGAGGTGTGGCATTTCATTACACATGAACAAAACAGACAATAAAAAGGTTGTATATGGAAGTTTATGATAAATACAAAATTTGATGGGCTCACTCCCTTTTCTTTTTGCAGGTTTTCACATTTTAGAGTCTTCCTGCATGATTCCAAATGTATGTTGTATTTGTTTATTTAGCCTCATATATGTGTATTGTTACAGTTATGATTGGGTTTCCATATGAAATTGATTTTTTGGTTTATTAATAACTTTTGCGGCGTTTGACAAATCCTCATGAAACTTTTCACAAAAAATGTTAAACCAAATCAACTCCTTTTTGAAGAGTTTCGGGGTGGGCTGTAAAGCGGGGGCGGAGAAAAAGAGGGGGTCCCAAAATGCGTTTTCCCATGCAATTTTCCATAGGAAAATTGAACAGCACTACAGTTGAACGGAATTACATCAAACTTGGCACAAAGCTAAATCTTTCCCCAGAAAGCATGCTTTTTGTGATTTGGTGTAAATAAATTCAGTAGTTTTTGTGAAATTAAGGTTTAAAATTTATGTAGATATAGCAATGGGGTACCACAGATGTACTACCGCAGACTATTGCAAGTGCAAAACATGTGATCTGAACATGATGAGAAAGTTGCTGCTGCCATTTTATGTCTCAGGGACTCGGTCCCCATGTCGCAGAAAACCTAGGCCCTTGTGTGGCTGTCCCAGTGGGACACCCCCTGGGGTCAAATTAAAATGATTCCTTTTTTTGTGGTGCTGTGGTACCATGGTACTTCCACAGGGCTCAGAAAGGGTCTCTGTGTAATTTTGCAGTAGTACAGCGGTTCTGTAACACTGGAGGAAAAAAGGGTGGGGACTTGGGGATCTGCAAAACCATGGAGGTAGGCCAGTAAAGGTGTCTTGGCTTCCCATAGGGGACTGGGCACAGAACCAGGCCACAAGTCAGGCCCTGCAACCTACCTACTCCAAGCCATGCACAGCACAAGGTAGGCTTAGCAAGATATGGTATAAACACAATACTTTACACAAAAAAAAAAAATCTTGAAATTCACTGAAAAAAGCAAAGGTTAAAGTGGCAGTATAGTTAGGTGAGAATGTCTGTAAAAACAGTACATTTTAAACTAAAAAAACTGACATTTTATCAGTTAGATTCAAATGTAGTAACTGTGAGGGTCGAAGTGTACTATATGATATGGCTGTAGGGCCTTACACTCGCAGATACCATCCTGGGTCTAGTCAGTAAAATGTACTTAGCCTTCGCTCAACACTGGATAGCTGTGGCTGTGAGCAGTAAGGTTTGGCAAAGGAACTTAGTGTAAACATTTAACAGCACCAACCAATGGAATAATAAATTAACGCAACAAGAAAGAGACACAACAACACTTTATAAAAACAGAGCATATTTTTATGAATTTTATAGAGTCTTTGATCATCAAAATCGACCAGAGGTTTCTGAAGATACAGATTTGTAAAGCAATAAATACTTTTAAATGCAACTGCAAACACGCATTGGTCAAGAAAAACTTTGCAAACTTTTGAAAAGTTTGAAACAGTTAGTTTGGCAACTCCGACCCGGGTAGAGCAACCAATTCCAACAGGGCAGAGTTCTAGGAGTCGAGTTGGGATACTTTGGACAGTGACCTGGCCACCAGAGTGTTTTTAAAGCAAGTTCTCAACTTTGCAAGATGACCGCCATAGACTTCAATGGAGTGGTCTGGATGCTGAGGAATGCTCCTGATGCTGTGCGGGAGACGGGGTTAAGTGCAGTTGATCCCTCGGTCCACGGGTGGGTTGATGTAACTTTGACCATGGCACTTGTGGTCCCACAACATCCTCTTTGTGACACTAGAAGGTCAGCTGCGGCAAGGCACTGGTTCTTGCGACACATCGGTCACAGCAAATTTCCTTGGTGGGGTCTAGTGTCCCTTGGGTGTGACGAATATGGTCACAGTTAGCCCCCCCGGTCCAACAGACAGGGGTGCATCTTTTGCCTCTCTCTGATTTGTCTCTCGATGTGTCCAGCGACTGGCAGTGGCACAGCAACTGTAGTGGCTACCACTTTGTTGATTTTGGCATTCTCAGCTCTTGTGTTCCTTAAAGCTGGTTCCAGGGGATCAGCCAAATGAATCTTGAAGTCACTGTAGTTGGTGAAGGTGGGAAATCAACTTTTTCCAAGGTCAGGAGCTGCAGGCGTTTTAGCCCAAAAGTGCAGCAGGTGCAGTCCTCTCCTCAGTGCAGCCTCTCTTTGTGCAAACAAAAGGCAGCAGGGCAGCCCTTCTTCAGTCCTTTATTATTCTCTAGAGTGAACTGAGGGGTATGGTACTAGGGGTGCCATATTTATCAGTGGAACAAGTGCTGAGGGGACCACACAGTCACTAGCCAATGGGCTACTCAGTCTTCTCCTCTCTAGCGACAAAGTTCCTGTGATGTGTGGCATATGGCTATCCCAGAGTGCCCCATTCTTTCCCCTTCCAAAATGAACATGACTCTTCCCTGGCCACCATGAGCCAGGTAGTACAACCCAGATCTGTGGCTGCCAGTGGGCTATGCGCCCATGGGAAAACCGGCTTGGGCACAGGTTTCCCTTCCTTGGCTCTGTCTCCTAATTGCATGGAGGAACAAAAGACATCCTGCTCAGGGATGTTGTCACAAGCCGCTCTTCAAATTCAGCTTCACCTTTGAAAAGCCTGGCTTTTGGTCTATAAACCCTGAATGGCCATCCTGTGAGAGGAGGTGATACCTCACTCTGAAGCAACTGCCTTTGTTCCCAGCCCTGGAAGTCATCCATCTGTCTCCCCAGGTGGTCAGAAAGCTGCCTTTGTTGCCCGGCCTGGGAGTCAGTCACACATCTCCCCAGGCTGCCAGAAACCCCCCTTTGTGAGGCCACTGAACTAGCTTGAGTGCGGAGTGCCAACTTTCTAAAAGTTGCTTAACTTAATAGTGACTTTAAATCAGGCCTGGGCATCAGGTCGCATTTATTGTCACAATTAATTTGATACCTTACTTGACTTTGTTAGTTAGTCCCATTCAGAAGTTAGCTGGGCTGGGGGGCCAGCTTGTTACCCTGTGTTAGCCAATGCAACTCCTAACCTTTCCACAGAAAAATGACATTTTGGAAGTGTTGCTGTTAAGACATATAGAAAGTCAGCTGTCTTACTTAGTAATGTACAGTTCCCTGCCATAGGACTCCATAGGCCTTCCTTAAGGGAGACTTACATACATTACTCAAGGGACGTGGTGGCTTTGCACATACTGCCCTTCCAGTCTGCAGTGGCAGGCTGGGGTCCATTTTGTCTCTTTCACATGCAAGGTGACACAAACAGTGCTGCAGCCCTGAATGAACACTCTGCCTTACATGCCTTTAGCACCCTGGGTACCATGTACTAGGGACTTATAAGTAAGTCAGTCCTTGCCAATTGGGTGTTTCCCATCAAACATATCTTTTGCTATGGGTCAGAACATTGGCACTATCGTCTGGACAGCAGGCCTCAGGGGCACTCTCAAAGTCAAAAACTCAGCAGCTAATAGTCCAAATGGGGCAAAAAGTGTGGGTAAACCTGCACAAAAGCCTCTTTCCTAGCTCTGGGAGCCCTAGAGGAAACACCTCCTTTCTCTACTCTTTATTATTAGATATGCTTCACAATCCACAACCAAGACATAAATCATTTTGTGAACAAGTTCTGGAGACAGACATACCAGACACAAAATGGAAATACCTTTGGAGGGGCATTACAAAATGTAACCACTCATTGGGTATGAGAGAAGCCCACTATAAGATCATGCATGATTGGTATTTGTAACCCACCAAATTAAAAAAGGTATTCCCGAACTTTTCAGACCAATGTTGGAGAGGATGTGGGTTCTTGGGAGACTTCTGTCACATATATTGGGACTGTTCAACTACTCGCCCATTTTGGACTGAGATCCTTGCTCAAATTAAAGACATCCTGTGCTACCCAATCCTGGGGATTCCAAGTTTCACACTATTAGTACTGCGAGAGGATACACTCAAGCATCAAACTAAAGGAGACAAAACGATTATGTGGCTTTGCCCGGGAGCAGCAAAATTAGCAATTGCTGCAGCCTGGAAGAAAAAGGAGGACCAGCACTAACTCAGTGGCATGCTCACCTATGGCAGGCCCTCACAATGGAAAGAATGGCAGATATCTTCTGAGAGGATTTCAAAGCCTTTAAATTCATCTCGGGTCCATTAATGTCATATTTCTCTGTAGGTCTTCCTCTGATGACTTGCCCCACCAGAACAAGTGCTCTCCATCTTTTCCAGTTTTAAGACAACTGGAGCACCTCCCTTCTTTTGAGACGGCACCAACCCTGCAGTTGGGTCTCCCGGAATCACCTCTCACAAGACCCGTAACATGCACACTCAAGCAGCTTCTAAGCACCCATTCACTGCTCACTCATTATTAACATTTCTTTTTACCTTTGTCCTTAGGTTTTTTTACTACCTCTTGTGAGGTTGGAGAAGTTGGGGGGAGGGAGTTTTCTTATTTCATGTTGGGGACAAACATTATGACCCAACACAACAGGGTGGAGGTTGAAGTATTGTACTACACACACGTTCTTGACTAATTTGAGCTACTGAAAGATGTTGTACTTCTATTTTGAAGGTCTACAGCGTGATGTTGAGGTCTATGCTGCCTCTTCAGCTCTATTAAGTGATGACTTATAATAAAATGCCAATGAAAACAGTTTTGACATAAAAAGCCTCTTTCTGTACATGACCCCCTCCCCCCCAGCTAATATGTCTGGGAGATCTCAACCCCAATCTTGGTGAGTCTCCCTGACCTTTCAGCAAGGAAGGATGTAGGAATTGGCTTTACCATGCCAGGGCCTACTCTGCCATAAACCCTTCTGTCAAGGTCACTCCCACTGTGACAGCGCCCATCATAATCTGGACTTTAGCTCACTCTCTGTCTCTGTTATCTTGCTCCTTTACTTTGGGCAGGGAGGTACCTACCTCCACTTTCCAACATTGGTTACCTAACACTTTCAGAGTGTGGGGCTACTACGTCATGTGGCAGACAACCTCTTTCCACTACTCCTTCTCTCAGAAAAGGGGTAGCACCCTGTTGCTGAACAGTTACTTGACACTTCAGGACTTCTTGGGGAACAGGTAAGGCCTTGCCAGTGGCATCTTTGGAGATCTCCCTTATTGGTGAGAATTCCCTTGGTTCACGGGGTCTCTTTCTAAGAGTTGCCTCCCTTTCCTACCTTTCTTTTTGTTGCCTTTTCTAAGAGGCCTACTTTATCTAACCTTACGGATAGGACTTCCGGACTCCTGGGGTGAGGTAATGCCCTGGACAGCTACACTCTAGACTCAAACCAACCTCTGGGAGGTCATTAGCAAGTAGATAGTATAGGGGGATGTCTGGACCGACTACCCTGTGATATCTAAGGGAACCACCTATCTCTAGAATTATCAAGGCCACAGGCCTGTTTGTGGGCTCCCCTGGGATGGCCATTACTCTCCTTACCTCTCTTGACAAATATTGGTCTGGGGACATAAACCTATCCACCACTATGGAGTGACTGGCATCTGTGTCTCTCAGGGCAGTGATAAGAACCCCATTCACTCTGAGGTGGTGGAAGTCTTTATCCCCATCCTCTGGAATCATCAACTCACCATCTGGGCCCTTTCCCAGTTAAAAGCAACTTGGATACTAGAGGAGTACTCTTCAAAGACAACATCAGCTACACTAGTGGATACCTTTCTCTTGGGACAAGCTTTGTCCCCTCTGTAATGCCCTGTTTGCTGATAGTCAAAGCAAGACCTACTGCCAAAGAGTTTTTTTTAAGTCATGGGTTCCCACTACTATGCTTGCTAGAGGTGGGATGGGTTTTGATCTGCTCTCTATTAGGGTCCTGGGTCTCTGAGGGGATCTCTTTAGCAGATGTGCCACCTCCCTTCTTTGCCTTCTGTGGCCTAACCCCCCTTTCTTGGGATCACCCCCCTGGGTTTTCTTGGGAAGTCTAGTTATAACCCAATCATCAGCCCTCTTGCTCAAGTCTCTAGGACTCAAAAGCTTTGAATCTACAAGATGCTGGTATAACTTCTCTGAGGTACAATTTTTAAGAATACGCTCCTTAACTACTACATTGTAAAGACCCGCATAGGTATTGATGGAGCAGGGTAAATAAAATAATTTTGTACCCCCTTGGAAAATTAATGAACTCTTAATAAATTAATAATACTAATTGTTTGAAGAAGCATGTATTAACCAACAAATGCACCTTTTAGTAAACACTATATAAAGGTAACATGCAAATTTGTGCAAAATCTAATTTATTTACAATTGTGAAGTTAATTAACCCTAATATTGTGATTTGCGTACTAATTAGAGTGAAATCGCATGATTTGTGCTATGTAGTAGATTTGTATTGTGGCAAAGAATACAGATGGTAAGTAAAATGGCTTTAAATGTCGCTTCTGCTAGGTAACACCTAACACGGGTCTTTAGAATGGCGGGTGGTAAACAGAAAGGCTTATTTTCTTTGTTTTAATTTTGGTTGTGTTTGTTCTTATGATAGTTTGTTCGGGCCTGTTAGGCCATGCTGCGAAAATGGCTGCTGAAACAGATGAGGTCACGTGAAAAGCCAAAGATGGCCTCTGGGCAGAAGAAATAGAGAAACTAAATCACGTGGATGCGGCCTGTGCACGGAGTGAGAGATGTCAAGGTCGTACTGACCTACAATAAGGAGGGTGCCAAGAAAGACTCAGCACGTATTCGTGGGAATGGAAGAGAAAGTACTGAGCAACAATGGACTAACTAAATTGTGACCATCAAGATCGCAACAAAATGAATGGACAAGTTGGACTGCTTTTAACCCCGAAGTCATGAGACTCATTGTATGTTTAACTGTCCCCAAAACCAATTTGAACAAGGAGGGCGATGAGGTGACCATCACCACCCCTCAAATGGACCAATTAGCGTGATTCTTGCCCCTAAGGATTGCAACTTTTTGTGTAGTAAGCTAGAAAGTAGGGTATAAGAGGGTCTACTCTTATGTGGGGTGGGCTGCTGCTGCTGTGGTCGCTGCTATTGATGCTACTGCTGCTGTTGGATGTTTTCCTGCCATACCGCTTTTTTATTTTCCATTTTTCAACCTCAATACTACGAAAAGACTTTGTCGTATTGGACTTCGAACTTGACTGGGGAAGGAACGAGATCGTTGCGGGAATTCTGTACGGGAGGACCGCCCGAGGAGGTTAGCGGGACAGTCAGTCAGTTTGGGAGTTCTATTCTGTGATCTGCGGTTTATCTTCTTTTTGGTGAACCATTCCTATCCGCATCCTAAGACTATGGGTAATGCATAATTTTCTATTCTTTATTAGACTTTTCATAAAAATTTTATTGATATATTAAAAGTGATTAATAAACAAAGAATTTCACTCATGCAATTGAGAATTTAGATAAAATTACATTCTAACTTAAAATGAGTCTGTGGTTCTTTAGTTCATTTATAAGTTTTAAAGGTTAAAGGTTTTAAGTGTGATTGAGCTGGTCTTAATCACCACCAACTTATTCTACTAGTTGGTCCATCGACCAAAGAGCGGAATACCTTGATGTTTAGAACTGACAGGATCAAAAGTTAATGTATATGATGTCTGAGGTATTATTCTATCAAATTTAACAAGGTATCCCGTTCGTGCAGCAACACATTTCTCCTTGGTGTGTAATCCAGTGAATGAATGAATGTATGATATGCGGTGTCTTGGGCCCCACCAACATATGGTTTAATAGATAATTGGTTACATAAATGTTTTACCTGGATTCGTGTCCTAAGGAGAAATTTATATTAGCCGCGCTGGATCAGATTTCTTGGTAGCAGAGTTATGGTTTCTATAGATTAGTTTGGTGATTATTGATTACTGATTTAATGATTTTTCATGTCTAACACTTTATGTTGAGTTGTATTATGTTATGTGTAAGTCAAAATTTTGAAGCTTCCGGGAAGTAGGAAGTGCACACGTGTGGCAAGAGAAGTCACACGGAATTGCGCATTGTCTGATTTTCAAATTGGTGATAACACAGTATTGTGTTATGTTAGGGACATTTCATATATGAAAATGCGTTTGAGTGAAATAGCAACAGGTTTTCTTGTGAAACTCTGGCCTTAATTCTCAAGAGCAGTGTAGTCGCCACATGTGTTTTATCCCCAGAGAAAAGGGTTCACCCCTTGCTTGAGAGAAGGGTAAGGTAGAGAGAAGTGCTACACTTATCGAACGAAACAGTATTCTTGTAAGTTAGAACAAACTATTTCTTTTGTTTAGCGAAACAGTCAATGGTAATGTGTTTTACATTGTAACTAATAAATTTTGTCAAGAAGAGAAGGTAAGAAAACTGCCGATCATTTTTGTAAAGGAGGGGTCAGTAAAGACAGGAGTAGAACTGACGTCAACAAAGACCGCGCTGTTATTGGCCAGTTGTGGGAGAGCGAAGAGCTTCTTGATTGGTGCGTTAGTGTGAAGACGCGCTGGTATTGGTTAGTGTAAGAGTGACGTAGAACTTTCAGATTGGTGCGTTGGTGTGAGACGCGCTGGGATAGGTCCGAATAGCCAAGCAGTAGAAAGAACAGAGTGATGAAAAATATTTTTTGTGTATTTGTTTTGAGAATAAGAACAGTGCAATATGGCTTATTATGAGTATGGTAGAGAGAAACCGTCATGGTTTGCGAAGATTAAAAACGTTTTCAAGAAAGACAAAAAGGTAGTGACTAGGGAAGGAGAAGTACTTCCTCCGCCGAAAACGCCAGCATCTCATATGATGTTGAAATATGGCTATCATACTTGTATTTGGTTGGAAAATTGGGCAAAATATACTCAAAGCGATGGAGTATTGACATTTCCAGAAAATGGTTCATTTATCACAGCTGTACTTCGAAATTTGAGAGAAAAGATGATGAAACTTGAACCGAGACCTAGACCAACACAGTTTGAAGCGTTAGGTGAATGGGAAGATGAGATGTATGAAAGGGAAAGACACAGAGGTGCAAAGAATTATAGTTTAGTCCATGGAAGAGTATGGGGAGTGAATCATGAAGACAGGATGAGACGATGGAGGTATGCTAATATGACGGATGGTTTGTTTCCTGTCAGAACAGTTGAAGAAGTTACAGGGAGAAAGTGTACGGAGAAAAAGAAGCATGCAGTAACAGAGAGATATGGATATGGAGCTAGCGACACAGAGGATGAGTTGCTGGAGGACATTTTAAATAGAAAACCCCCTCCATATCAACAGAATTCTGAGGTGGTGACTCCAAATGCACCACCAATGGAAACTGTAAGAAATCAAGGCCCTGAAAGAAATTATGAACTAAATAAGTCCTATGAAAAATTAGAAACTCCACAGAATGCCTAGCCTGATAATGGTAATACAGCTGAGTTAGCCAGAACCACAAGAGAATTGACTGAAAAGATAAGAGAACTAACAAAGAACATGGAAGCTGTGACTGTGCCAGTGACGATAGGGCCAGTAATTCCGGTATTTTAAAATCAAAGAATAGATGAGCATTCTTTGACAATTCCATCCTCGAGTATGCAAAGAGTGAGAGAAGGGATAATTCCAGAAACTAGAGAGACAAGAGATTCAATTGGTTCATGTAGGTCGTGTCCACCTACTAATTTGACGATTAATGAGAGTCAGATAAATAGGATTCCTATGGGAACCGAGTCAGCAACTGAGACCCCAGAGAGAAGTGCAAATTGGGTAGAGATAAATAATACCCCTATGGGTCCGACTCCAGAAGAATTAAATGAGTGGATGAGGAATTTACAGAAGAAAGATGCTGAACCACAACCTTTGGATGTAATCAGACTAAAAATAGACATGGAAGAGTTAATTCTAGGGACTATTGGTACAGAACGATTAAAATCCTACCAAGATGACGAGCTCATGTTCATGTGTAAGAGTGTTACTTGGAGAGCTAGGAATTTGCATGAAAAATTGGAAGAAAGAGCGAATGAACTAGGAGTAGAGTTTGGAAAAATCAGAGGATTGCAGAAACCGTACAGGGTAGACTTTAGTGAAAAGGATATAGAAAATCTGAACACTTCAGGACGATTAACACAGATAAAGGAACTGATTGTGTTATTGAGAAAATGGGGAGATGTGGACAGTTGGAGAAGCAGGTGGATAAGAAGAAAGGAGGGAACGACCGATAAAGCTTCATTGGCTTTTCCGGTAAAGGAGAAAGAACCAATAGTAATGGAATATCCAATGAGGGAAACTCCAGGAGGAAGCTATGTACATGTCCCATGGTCCAGACAAGATATATTGTCATTTACAAATGACTTTCCAAGATTGAGTGAGAAACCCGTAGAATGCTATAGACAGGTAGAACGATTTGTAAAGGTTTCAAAGGTGTTGTGGGAAGATTTGGATGGATTGTTTGAAATTGTAGTACCAGCAGATTTATGGACAGAATGTAAGATTACAATTGACTGGCCGAAGGAAGAATATCCTAGAGATACAAAAACTGGAGCCCCAGGTCCAGAAGTAATGAGAAAGTATGAACAAGCCATCACGTTTTTGAAAAATAAAATCCCACCAAAAGAGACAGATTGGGTAAAGATTGATAGAACAACTCAGGAAAGTAAGGAATCTGTACATGCCTATTATGAGAGACTGCTTTTGGTCTTTAAACAGTATAGTGGTTATGAGAATTTGAGTGAAAAGGACATGAGTCATTTTGTGTATAGATTTGTATATGGTTTGAAACCTGAAATAAGTGAAAAGATTAAGCAGCATATGTTGGGTTGGCAGAATAGCACTGTAGATGAAGTATTAAGGTATGCAAAATATTGTAGTGACGATATTGAGTGTAGACAGCGTAAACTAAAAGAAAAAGCGATGTGGGCACAAATAAAAGTTGCAGAAAAACAGGAAGCTCAGATGAATAATCAGTCTAGTGATGCAGGACAAACTAAATTCAAACCGAATATAGGTAAAGGAAAAGGTCAAATGAGTATAGAAGTGGCCAAAAAGAAATGGCCCTGTCACAATTGCGGAAAATTAGGACACTGGAGAAACGAGTGTAAATTTCCTCCAAAAGCTAATACAGAAAATCAACCATTAAATCCACAGGTGCAGAGTGAGGTGAGTTACCAGCAGCTGCAACAGCCGCAGGTAGTTACTCAACGGTGTCAGGTGCCGCAACCACCTCTTCCGAAGAGTGTAAACCCCCAGAGATACAGTACAGAGGCAGGATTCTACGAAGGAGAGCAGGTAACAAAATTGCCGCGCGCAGCTGCAGTGTCGCAGTATTGGTTACGGCAGGATGGAAATGAATCGGATGAAAGTTTATGACGGTGCCTAGGAGAGGAAGAAGAGTGCGTGCTTGGCGCAACTCTAGAGGTAGATCAGTCAGGTCCATTTGTGGATGGAGAAGTGAATGGTGTAAATGTTACATTCCTTGTGGACACTGGAGCTACCCGTTCTACTGTTAGATCAGTGGAAATTCCAAACCTTCCTTTCTCAGGAGAATATATCCAAGTTGTAGGTGTTTCAAACATGCAGATTAAAACGCCTCTTACCAAACCAGTAGAGGTGAAAGTTGGACCATTCAAAGAGATGCATCGTTTTGTGGTATGTGATTGCAGTCCTGTAAATTTGTTAGGACGCGATCTACTTTGTAAAATGAATTGCACCATCTATTGTACCCCAGATGGTATTGCTTTCCAGACACCAGATGAGGATATCCTGTATAAAATGACAATGGCAGAACTAGAACCAGGAGTGAATGACATGTTTCCTGTGTTTGATGCAGAGAAAATCCCGATTGAATTAAAAGGAATAGTCAGATCTGATGTATGGGATTTCACAGGCGAAGACATTGGACTAATGAGAGGAGTAGACCCTGCAAAAATTACTGTAAGGGAAAGAACAAATTACCCAAATACTCCACAGTACAAATTAACGCCAGAAATTATTGAAGGAATAACACCTGTAGTTAATAAGATGATTGAACAAGGAATCTTAAGAGAAATAATGAGTAGCCCATGTAATTCTCCTATAATGGGATTGAAAAAGCCGAATGGAACATATAGAATAGTGTAGGTCTTGAGAAAGGTAAATAAGTTTGTTATTCCTTGTTGCCCAATTGTGCCAAAACCCGCTGTAATACTGTATCAGATTCCACATGATGCAGAATGGTACACGGTTATTGATTTGTGCCATGCATTCTTTTCCATTCCATTACACCCTGACAGCCAGCCATTATTTGCGTTCCGGTTCGGAGAGCGTATTTTGGCATGGTGCCGAATTCCTCAAGGGTATACTGACAGCCCCTCAATCTTTAATCAGATCCTAAAAAAATCATTAGAAGATTTAAAAATGCCTGAAAAATCTGTGATGGTCCAGTATATTGATGACCTATTGGTGGCATCAAGGACCAAAGAAGCATGTGTTACGGACACAATTGCTTTACTAAATCATTTGGCAGAAGGAGGACACAAGGTGTCTCCATCAAAACTACAATTTTGTCAACAGGAGGTACAGTATCTAGGTCATAAGATTGAGAAAGGGATGCGAAAGGTGACGACAGAAAGAATAAGGATTATCCAAGGAATGAGAGCCCTGATGACACAGAGAGAGGTGAGAATGTTTCTTGGAATGGTTGGTTATTGTCGACAATGGATAAGTGGATTTTCATTAATTGCAAAACCTTTACAGCGATTGACAAAAAGGGATGTCAAAGATCCGATTGAATTGGATGAGGAGGAAATGAAAGCTTTCAAGGAACTGAAAACAAGTTTGTGTGAGGCACCAGCATTGGGGATGCCTGATTATGAAAAAGAATTTGAGCTGTATTGTAGTGAGAGAGATGGATGTGCACTTTCAGTGTTAGTGCAAATGCATGGAAAAATGAAAATACCAATCGCTTATTTTTCAGCTGTCTTAGACCCGGTAGCAAAAGCGTTGCCTGAATGTCTGAAAGCAGTAGCTGCTACTTGTGTGAGTCTGGAACAGAGTGAAGGCATTGTGATGGGGTATCCTCTGAGAGTATATGTCCCACACTCTGTTGAAATACTTCTGACCCGAACCAAAACCCAATTCATGACACATAGTAGGCTGACTAGGTACGAAAAAGTGATTTTGGGTGCAGATAATGTAACCATTGTAAGATGTACAAGTGTAAATCCCTCAACTTCACTGCCAGATGAAGTAAATGTAGAAGTTAAAGATGATGTTGATCATAAGTGTTTGGATGTGCTTGAATTTTGCACAAAGCCTCTCCCAGATATTAAAGATGAGCCCTTAAAAGAATCAGATTATGTGATGTTTGTGGACGGGTCATGCCTGAGAACAAATGAAGGAGTTTTAAGTGCTGCGTATGCTGTATGTACGGTGGAAACCATAATGGAAGCATCCTGTTTGAGAGGAAACATTCAGCCCAAGTGGCTGAGCTGATTGCTTTGATTCGAGCGTGCAAACTGGGAAAGAACTTCCGAATTACGGTGATCACGGATAGCCAGTATGGCTTAGGAGTGGTCCACGACTTCGGACAGATCTGGTCCCAGAGGGGTTTCCTGACTTCTGCAGGAACTCCTATTGGGAATGGTGAGTTTGTGAAGAAATTGCTTGAGGCGATACAGCTACCTAAACAGATTGCAGTGGTAAAATGCGCTGCACACAAAAATGGAACTGATTATATTACAGTGGGAAACCAATTCGCAGATGAAATAGCTCAATATTGTGCCAGAAATATGGTCTCACTGAATAGGAGAAGAGAAAAAGAGAATGTTTCATGTCCCTTGCTGTTTACTAACACAGTTGAAACCTGGGATGAGGTAAGGCAATTGCAGGAAGAAGCAGATGAGGAGGAGAAAGATGGTTGGATAAAAGCAGGCTGCAGGCAAAGAGAGGAAGATGAAGTCTGGGTTTATAGAGATGAAAGACCAGTTATGCCTGATAGCATGATCTCTAGTATGGCACGGATGTACCATGGACAAGCACACATTGGTAGGGATGCCATGATCAGACTTTTCAGACAGACCTGGTACAACCCGAAATTTAGGGCTATAGCTGAAAGTCTTTGTCAAAGATGTCTTACATGCCAACAAATAAATCCTGGAAGGAAAACTGTAGTGAGTTTAGGAACAATAGGACGTGAAGGAGGTCCTTTTACCAGAATGCAACTAGATTTTATTGAAATGCCCCAAAGCAATAGATTGAGATATGTCATTGTGGTCATTTGTTTGTTTTCTCGTTGGGTGGAAGCCTATCCGACAAGAAGGAATGATGGAGTTACTGTAGCTAAGCTCCTACTGAGAGAATTCATTCCTAGATATGGCTTTCCAGTAACGATCGAAACAGATAGACGAACACATTTCCAGAATGAAATAATCCAATTGATATGTGAAGCACTTGACATTCAACAAAAATTGCACTGTGCCTACAGACCAGAGGCTTCTGGAGTGGTAGAGCAACTAAATGGAACAATAAAGAATAGGTTAGGGAAAATGTGTCAAGCCACAGGACTCAAATGGCCCGATGCCCTGCCATTGGTGCTGATGAGCATCAGAAGCATACCAGACAGAAAAACAGGTCTAAGTCCTCATGAAATAATCATGGGACGAGCAATGAGACAAGCACATGTACCTGTCAACAAACTGCTGACTATAACTGATGATCTCATATTAGACTATTGCAAAGGATTGGCTGATGTGGTTCTTTCTGTATTTCATCAGGTTGGACCGGATGCGACCACTCTTGAAAGAAAACCAGCTCATGATTTGAGTCCAGGAGACTGGGTCCGCATTAAAGTCCACAGAAGAAGAAACTGCTTGGTTCCTCACTGGGATAAGCCACGTCAAGTGATCCTGGTGACAACAACTGCTGTAAAGTGTGCAGGTGTGAAAAATTGGGTTCATGCCAGTCATACCATCAGAGTTCCAGATCCTGAAGCTCGACCTGTAAGTCGACATCTGGAAATATCAGATACCAGCTCAGCATCTGAAGCAGAAACTGAAACAAACAGAGTTCCAGATCTTGAAGTTCGACCTGTAAGTCGACATCTGGAAGAATCAGGTACCAGTTTGACAACTGAAGAAGAAACTGAAATGATCAGAGTTCCAGATCCTGAAGCTCGACCTGTAAGTCGACATCTGGAAATATCGGATACCAGTTCGGCATCTGAAACAGACCAACCTGAATCAGATGAAAGGCCAAAGAGAAAATCAGGAAACAGAAGAACTGATGTTATAACAGGAGAAACCGAACCAAGAGACAGCGACAGTGAACAGCCAAGTACAAGTTATGGAAAAATTCCTCCTGAGATAGTTGAGGTAACTGAAGGAGACTTAGATTCAGATAGAGAGATAGAGGAAAGTGCGGAAGAAAACCGAGGAGTAGTAGGGTCAGAACTACAAACAGAAGAAACACAGGAAAATTTAGATTCAGACAGAAAGATTGAGAAAAATGCGGAAGACAAACGAGGAGGGTTAGAATCAAATTTCCAAACAGAAGAGTCACAAGAAGGTTCGGATTCAGACAAAGAAACTGAGATCATAAAGTTCAAAGTTAGAGGAAGTGAAGTGAGGTCTGAGACAGAATTGGAAGAAAGTGAAGAAGAAAGAAAGCAAAGAATAGGACCAAGAAAGATAACTTGGAGAACAGAAAGAGAAGAAAAAGAAAACAAACTGAAAAGGCCAAGAAAAGGAGACAATTGGCCCAACAAAATTAAAAGACTGAGATATAAGATAATAAATTTGAACAAAGATAATGCAGAACAAGTAAATGAAATAACAAGTCAAAAAGAACAAGAAAAACAAAGTGCAAGACAATTACAGAGACCAAAAAGAGTGAAGAGACCTAACTTGAAATATAAGTCACCTGAATGGCTATACATAGCATTGACCGACATTAAAGAAGTGGATAGCAGTCACGACATTCCAGAAAAGACTGTGAACAACTGGGTGAGAGTGAATTGCACCAAACCTGAAAGACAAAGAAAGAAAACCGGACTGGACATCAAAAGTGAAAAAGACGAGAAAACGTTCTGAAAAGAGCTGAAGAGAGCACCAAAAGAGACTAAATTAAAGGGTAGAGTGGCTGGAAAGTCATTCTGAGGTGTGGAGACACATTTTTCTCTACAAACATTTATATAGCTAAATAGTATTACAACATGGTAGACACTGAGAATAGAAGATCTAGATGTGAGTTTTTACGTAGATGGTGTAGAATGTGCTTCTATTGTACAGGATTGCTAATGCTTATCTGGTTTATTTTAGCAATAATAATTCCACTTAGATTAGTTGTAGAGAATACATCTGTAATAGTGAATGACACAAATAATGACAAGGAACCTAACATAAAGAACACTGCAGCATAAATAGATAGTACTGATTTACATAGGGATAAGTCCATAACTGATTTCTCCAAGAATGTCTTCACGAAACTGTTATATGAATATGTGGAGACAATGGATGTGAGAGATTGCTATGTCTGTATGCAGTTACCTGCGTCTGTCACAGAAGGTGTGACATATCATCACCTTCCTTTGACGTATGGGATAACTTGTAGTGTTTTAGCTAGCTTATTTTATAAAACAGGTAGGTTAGAATATTATTACACTGATATAGACACTGTTTTTGCTAAAATTTCCATAATCCTTGAATTAAATAAGGTAAAAGTTGCAAAGGTTTTTGGAGAGTTTTTCTTAGAAAATAAAGAATTAAAGTTAGAATATATATTTAGACACAATCTTACTTGTGAGTTAAAGAAAGAAGAAAAGATTTTCTTAGACATGGTAGAGGACAGAAGAGTTAAGTTTCAAAGAAAGGTAGCAGAAGAAAAGACAAAAACCCCACCTTGGGCGTTTGAAGAGAGAAAATACGACAAGGGAGAAACAAATGCAGCTATGGTTCTAGATTGGCCCCAACAGGGAAAATTGTGTATTAGTAGAAGTAACACTATGTATGATAACTATTTCGTGGGTTCTAGTGAGTGCCAAGATACATACAAAATTCTAGGGGGATGGGGATTTAAAGGAGGAAAAGATCCAGTATTTCCAGGGATCTATTATATTTGCGGAAATAGAGCTTAATATAGGTTGCCGGACCATTGGTACGGAACATGTTATTTAGGCCTGGTCTTTCCAAAGATTTTTCATGTAGAGAGAGGAACAAAAGGAATTCACGAGATAGGTAAAACATTAACACATAGGAGGAGGGAAAGCTTCTCAGAAATAGTAGGTGATATTTTTGGAGCATTGATACCAGCAGTGGGTATAACATTGAATGCATATAAGATTCGGAAATTGTCTACAGTAGTAGATCGTTTATCAACGAATACTGCTGGAGGGTTCTTGATGGTAAATACCGAAATGGTTGCCATGAGAGCTATGGTAATGCAAAATCAACTTGCCCTTGACATTCTTTTGGCAAAAAAAAGTGGAGTCTGTGCAATGCTGAAAGTCCAACATTGTTGCACTTACATTCCAGATAAAAGTGAGAATATACAAAAGTATATAAAAAATATTACTAATTTGCACAAAGAAATTGCCCCACTGGAGGTTGAAGGTGTTTGGGAGAGACTTGGTAAGAGTTTTTCCTCAATGAAGAAATGGTTCACAGAAATAGGTAGTTCTCTTATTGGAAAGATACTAATACCCGTAACAGTGATAATAATGGTAATGTTATTAGTGAGATTAGCATATGTTTGTATTAAAAGAAGAAAAAGACAAAATAGAGTAAAAAGAGAAAATGAGAAAAATAAAGAAAGAGAACGGGAGATGGGAGAGATAGAATTAGAAGAGTTAAAAGAGAACATGTACAAATGGTCTAAAAGTCAAGATGAGAAAAACACAGTTGTATGAACTAACAAGAAAGCAAGTGGACAAGAAACATGTATCTGATAAGTTGTAGGATAGGTTTTTGTGTTGATGTTAAAAATCACCAAAGGGGGGAATTGATGGAGCAGGGTAAATGAAATAATTTTGCACCCCCTTGGAAAATTAATGAACTCTTAATAAATTAATAATACTAATTGTTTGAAGAAGCATGTATTAACCAACAAATGCACCTTTTAGTAAACACTATATAAAGGTAATAGGCAAATTTGTGCAAAATCTAATTTATTTACAATTGTGAAGTTAATTAACCCTAATATTGTGATTTGCGTACTAATTAGAGTGAAATCGCATGATTTGTGCTATGTAGTAGATTTGTATTGTGGCAAAAAATACAGGGGCAGATTTACAATTAACTAACGCAGCACGGCGCAGCAAGTCATTTTGCTGCGCCATGCTGCGTTAGTTTGAAAGCACAGGGATGCGACATATTTACAACAATATGTCGCATCTCTGTCCTTCCCCTGCGCTGGCGCACAAACTGCAGCCATGCGCCGGCGCAGGCACCCTTACACCATGGTGCACGGATGCCTGCGTCGTTGGGAGATTGTTTTTGTGCAGGAAGGGGCACCTTCCTGCACAAAAACAATCACTACAACCATTTTCCTCTTTCAATGTGTGCTGCAGAATGCAGCACGCATTGAAAGAGGAAAACGAGGAGAAATGAAAACATTTCTCCTCGGTGCGCCTTCGCTACGCCACCTCTAGGGTGGCGTAGCTTTCAGACGCATCTCCAGAGTTACGATTTCTCGTAATTCTGGAGATGTGTCTTGTTCCATGAGTGTTGCGTGGGAACACCCACAGCAACACCCATGGAACGCCCCTTCACCGCAAAGTGCTGCGTGTGAATGGGCCGTATTTACAAGGAGAGGAAAAGTCACGCAGGGTGGCTTTTCCTCTCCTTGTAAATATGGAGCAGCCCCCTGCGCCACCAGTACGTCACGAAAAGTGACGTATTGGTGGCGCAGAGGGCTTGTAAATCTGCCCCACAGATGGTAAGTAAAATGGCTTTAAATGTTGCTTCTGATAGGTAACACCTAACACGGGTCTTTAGAATGGCGGATGGTAAACAGAAAGGCTTATTTTCTTTGTTTTAATTTTGGTTGTGTTTGTACTTATGATAGTTCGTTCGGGCCTGTTAGGCCATGCTGCGAAAATGGCTGCTGAAACAGATGAGGTCATGTGAAAAGCCAAAGATGGCCTCTGGGCAGAAGAAATAGAGAAACTAAATCACGTGGATGCGAGATGTCAAGGTCGTACTGACCTACAATAAGGAGGGTGCCAAGAAAGACTCAGCACGTATTCGTGGGAATGGAAGAGAAAGTACTGAGCAACAATGGACTAACTAAATTGTGACCATCAAGATCGCAACAAAATGAATGGACAAGTTGGACTGCTTTTAACCCCGAAGTCATGAGACTCATTGTATGTTTAACTGTCCCCAAAACCAGTTTGAACAAGGAGGGCGATGAGGTGACCATCACCACCCCTCAAATGGACCAATTAACATGATTCTTGCCCCTAAAGAATGCAACTTTTTGTGTAGTAAGCTAGAAAGTAGGGTATAAGAGGGTCTACTCTTATGTGGGGTGGTCGCTGCTATTGATGCTACTGCTGCTGTTGGTGTTTTCCTGCCATACCGCTTTTTTATTTTCCATTTTTCCACCTCAATACTACGAAAAGACTTTGTCGTATTGGACTTTGAACTTGACTGGGGAAGGAACGAGATCGTTGCGGGAATTCTGTACCGGAGGTCCGCCCGAGGAGGTTAGCGGGACAGTCAGTCAGTTTGGGAGTTCTATTCTGTGATCTGCGGTTTATCTTCTTTTTTGGTGAACCATTCCTATCCGCATCCTAAGACTATGGGTAATGCATAATTTTCTATTCTTTATTAGACTTTTCATAAAAATGTTATTGATATATTAAAAGTGATTAATAAACAAAGAATTTCACTCATGCAATTGAGAATTTAGATAAAATTACATTCTAACTTAAAATGAGTCTGTGGTTCTTTAGTTCATTTATAAGTTTTAAAGGTTAAAGGTTTTAAGTGTGATTGAGCTGGTCTTAATCACCATCAACTTATTCTACTAGTTGGTACATCGACCAAAGAGCGGAATACCTTGATGTTTAGAACTGACAGGATCAAAAGTTAATTTATTTGATGTCTGAGGTATTATTCTGTCAAATTTAACAAGGTATCCCGTTCATCCAGCAACACATTTCTCCTTGGTGTGTAATCCAGTGAATGAATGAATGTATGATATGTGGTGTCATGGGCCCCACCGACATATGGGTTAATAGATAATTAGTTACATAAATGTTTTACCTGGATTCGTGTCCTAAGGAGAAATTTATATTAGCCGCGCTGGATCAGTATCAACCTTGCTACCCTGAATCCAGCCTTTTAGTGACTTTGCAGAGGCATCTACAAAGTCCACCCATGTCTGTGTTGACCCATTTGGTGTGTTCCTAAACTTGTGTCTATACTCTTTAGGGGTAAGACAAAATAACTCAATGAGTGCCTATCTCATGTGGATGTAAGACTCTGCCACCTAATCCTCTGGTGTCACCAATCTATCTCTCCCTAATGATAGTAGTAACTCCCACAATAGCCCCCCCAATGTTTTGCACTCACCCTCCTCATCCTAAGAGCTCTCTCAAGGGATGCTAGCCACTTAACTAGGTCATCCTAATCAATGTATTCGGGGACAATACCCTGGGGCAACCTGGGATCATAGCCACCACCTGTGATTACCTCTGGTTCTTTGTTGCTGCCACAATTTCTTTCAAGAGTTAATCCCAGCTTGACCCTCTTCTTGGCTAGGGCCAGTTTTCTTGCTTGGAGTGCCAACATTTTTTTCCTCAATCTCTAGGAGGGCAAACTGGTCATCCAGTTACTTGAATCTCCCTGTGGAAATGAAGCTCCTTTCACTCCCAGATAAAGAGACATTTCTTGATCTGATCATTGGGACCGCACTCTAGTGGTCCCACTAACATTCTAAAGGAATCTTATATGTTCCAATTTTTAATGCCACAGCTAGGATACTTTCTTTCAGTGAATAAGTTTTAGAATTCACTAAAATCCTTTTTACTGTTTTCCTTCCTGGACGGGCCACAAAAGGATCTCGATGGACTCTTTGCACATCTTGTTCTAATACATCTAGATCCAAATTCGTATTGTACTCTGTTAGGAGAGCAATTACAAAAGCCTTAATGTCTCCTCCTTCGAGACCCTCGGGAACATTTAAAATTCTTATATTATTTCTTCTCGCATTATTTTCGAGAGACTCTAGTTTATCTCTGAGCGCCCTTTCATTTTTCTTGAGTTTCTGTATTTCTTCCTGGTTAATATCCACTTTCTTAGACAAATCATTGTGCACAACTTCCATTGCCCCTACTCTGTCTACCAGGCTATTGATTTTTTTCTTCCATGATCTCACAGTACCCTTGGATTCTCTGCTGATTAAGTTCAGATGTAGCGAATCTCTCTCTCAACTCTGGTAACATCACCGCCATTGTACTTTCAAGCCCAGTTGTGTTAGTTTCAGTATTGTCCTGCAAAAGAACAGATGGCGCTATCTGTTGCTCTAAGTCAGTGGGAGGGTTTTGTTTATCAATAAGTCTATTATCTTCCGGTGAGAAAATAGTATTTTCATCAATACTGAGTAAAGGGTCGTATCTATTTTTTGAGACAATCTGTTTTGAGATTGCTTCCTTAGTGCCGGATGCCATCCTCTCTTGAGTATTTAGGATCTCCTGCTCTGATTTGGGCAGTGCTGTGTATATGTCTGCCGTGGCCGTTGGGCCCTGGGCTTGCACTTTAAAATATGAGCGGAGCGATGGAGTATCTTTTATTTTTTCTGGTATCTTCTTTGTTTGTCTTTTTGTAATTGTCCTGACTCTTGTGTATTCTGTTGACGCTTTATTTAATTTCAAGACCGTCAGGCGTTTTGCACCTGGTTCAGACTGTATTGATGAAGAAGCCGTCTGACCGTTAATAAGAGGATTTTTAACAGAGGAGATGCCTGGTTCCTCTTTACCCCAGACCCTCTACTCCTTAAGGTGTACCTGTTAGTCTCCCTCACTGATCTTGTTGTAAGGGCCTGTCTCCCCCTTTTCTCCTTATTTACAGCACTAGCTTCTTTCTGCCCTTTGTCTAAGCTTTCACCAGGGCCGCCACTCTCCCCCAACAAATCCTGCGCCCTCCTCCTTACCGGAGTCATCGAAGGTTCTCTGCCAGCATCGCATTGTTTTTGCAAGATTTTTAAAATACGTCCTAAAGATTGTCCTCCACTATCCGTGTTCCCGACGTACTGTAGTTCACGGTCGCCTTTCCGCGGGAAACCGATCCTGGCAGCGACGCGGCGGCTCCAGCTGAGCCGCGCCGCAGCCTCCGCCCAAACTCCTCCCAGTGCTTCTCCGGCGATGTCTCCCGCTGAATTGCCGATCGCCGAATTCCCGAAGAGTTTACAAAAAAGAACTGTGAAAAGAGGCTCCTTCAGACCCAGGTTATTGTGCTTTACAATTTTACAAAATTTTAGCTTTTAGCAGGCACTTCTGGTTCGTAGTAAATTACATCGCCCCACCAGCGCACGAGAGCTCGCGACCGAAACTACCTAATGGCCGCCATGTTCCCCTTCACTTATTCACTGAAAGAAAGTATCCTCGCTGCGGCATTAAAAGTTGGAACATATAAGAAAAATGACTGGTCCTTTCGTATTCGATCAGATGTCTCCCGAGAGACCTTAGACAGGCAGTGGGAGCTCGGGAAATATATACAAGACTTAAGAGACCTAGGAGCCACGGCAAATATCCGTTTCCCAGCTACTTTGAAGGTCATGAGGAATAATAAGATGCATACCTTCAGGGACCCTAATGATGTAAAAATGTTCATAGAACAGATTAAGGCACAGTCAGTATAACAGTATAACAGATAGCTAATCAAACCACCAGCAGGTAGGAGAGCTCATTGGAGGTGTCAATATACCTCTTGTTAGTAGGGAGGGTTCCCGGGGTGGGTGGGGTGGGTCACTGGTAAGAATTTAAAGTTTAGAGAATCACATAAGTCACAAAGGGTGGGGAGCAAATGGGAGAAAATATTTTAAAAAAATGTCCTCCTATGTCCGGTCCAGTTGTTTTTTGATTTTATGTTTGCTTTTGTTTTTTTTTCTTTTCGGCTATTACCAGCTCAAGAGAGGTTGAGTTATCAAGCCACTCTAGGTATAGCATTCCGGTTTCTTTCTATAACTTATGGCAGGTCTAGACAATATTAAACTATTAAAAGTGTTATCATGGAATGTTAACGGCTTGAGAGTAAGCCCAAGGAGGAAGAAGATATTGGAATATTTGAAGATGAGTGAGGTAGACGTTATTTTTATCCAAGAGTCCCATATACTAAAAGAAGAATGGCTGGAAATTGTAAAATCTCAATCATGGATAGACCATTGTATATGTACATCACAAACAGTCACAGTTAAGGGGGTGGCTATAATATTTAAAAAATCAGCCCAATGTATTATCGGTGAAACCAGGGTTGATACTTCAGGCAGATGGGTGATTGTTAAGGCAAGGTGTCAGGGCACATGGTTAGTTTTTGTAGCTTACTACGGCCCTAATCTGGATGACCCTTTGCCCCTACGTACTTTGTTTTTGCACTTACTTGAATTTAATGATCCAGTTATTATGGGGGGCGATTTTAATGTAATCCTTGACCCAGTCCAAGATACTACCTCTAAGAAGGCCCCCGCAGCAACTCCAAAAATGAGAAACTCCTTGAAATCCATAATTCAGGACTTTGGTTTAGTTGATATTTGGAAACTTAAAGGCTCAAGTAGGGGGGGAGAACCGGGGAAATTTACCTTTCATAATAAAAAACACGGACATTGATCCAGCATTGACTTCTTCCTGGTATCCCGCCCCATTAGTGATCTTGTTAAGATGGTCACTCATATACCGGAGCACCTATCAGATCACTCGGCTGTCTCTATGCAGCTTCAGATCCGTGGCAAGTCTTTAGAGCGACTTTGGACACTAAATCGCTCCCTTCTTCTTGAAACCCCGATAATTGATAACCTGAAAAAATTAACAAATTAGTGTTTCCTTTTTAATCTTGACACGGCCCCCCTAAATAAAGTGTGGGATACGTATAAAGCATATCTTAGAGGCATCTTAATCAGTCAAAATGCTATGCAAAATAAGAAAGTAAGAAGGAATTCTCCCCTTAGAAGAACACATTAAGGTAATTCAAGGCAATCTGGGCCAAACACTAGACACTATTACTAAACTTTCACTAGAAGCGGATCTCGCCAAGGCAAAGACAAATTTAGCAGACTACTTGGAACTCAGGGTAAAACAAAGATGGGAAGCAAGTAAGCTTGCTAACTATGAATATGGGGAGGGTAGCGGCAAACTTCTGGCCTGGAAGGCCAAGGCTGACCGGACTAGAAATAACATTAAGGATCTGAAATGTCAATCCACGGGGAATATTATCACAGAGGATGGGGCGATCGAACAAGAATTTGTTCATTTTTTTCAAGAACTTTATACAGACGATATAGATCTGAATAAGGATCAGATAACTGTGTTTTTTGGGGATATAGACCTTCCGCTTTTAAGTAATGAAAATAGAGAGGAATTATCGGCCCCTTTCACAATGGCAGAAGTCTACAGCACAATCAATAATCTGAAAAAGGGTAAGGCTGCAGGGCCAGATGCTATCCCAAATGAATTATACGTATTGCTGAGGGAGGAATTGGCCCAGATTCTGCTTAATCTTTTTAATTCAGCTTATATCTTAAAGCAGGAGCTTCCTCCGTCTTGGGTTTTAGCCACTTTAATCATCCTCCTTAAACCTAACAAGAACCCTAGAGCCTGCGAATCATACAGGCCGATATCATTGCTTAACAGCGATTATAAAATATATACACAGATTATGACCAAAAGGTTAGAGCGGATGGCGGGCACCATAATTCATAATGACCAGAAGGGTTTCATGAAGGGGAGGCATTTACAGGACCTGACCCATGAGTTAATAGGCACAATAGATCTAGCCATAGAATATGATAGACCCCTAACAGTAATAACTTGTGATACTGCGAAAGCCTTCGATAGGGTCAGCTGGCCCTTTCTCTATGAAGTGATCCAGCGCTTTAACATGGGGCAAGTTTTTGAGTCAGCAATGAAGGCCCTGTATAGAAACCCCACAGCTCGGGTTTTGGTAAACAGGGTTTTATCTGAGCAAGTTAAAATTAGAAGGGGCTCCAGACAGGGGTGTCCACTTTCCCCCATTTTATTTAATCTATATATCCAGCCACTGGCCATTAAGCTAGGAGCATGCAAAAATATCACCCCATTTTCTTGTAACAAATGGGAAAAGAAAATCGGGCTTTACGCCGACGACATTTCGGTAAAATATCAGGCTATGCTGTCAACCCATCCAAAACCGAGATTATGCAGTGGAACACTTGTTTTCAGAGTGACTTAATTAAAAAGAGGATTAGATATTTGGGGATTGAAGTGGTTCAAAATCTGGACTTACTAGCGAAAGTGAATTTTGATTTGGTCACATCAAAAAATAGGAAACAATTACAGCAGTGGGACTCTTTGCCCATATCCTTTTTAGGCAAGTCAAACCTGTTAAAAATGTCTATCTTACCTAAATTTACATTTATATCAACTCAATCCCACTGGAATTCAAGAAGGACTGGATCAAAAAAGTGCAAGGTTTTTTCTCCAGCTTTATGTGGGGAAAGAAAAGGCCCAGAATTGCATGGAAGAAATGCAGGGAAAAGAAGGAAAATGGGGGTATAGCGAGCCCAGATCTTCTTCAATATCAGAGAGCCTTCCATCTGAAAGTTTTTAGGCAGCTGTTAAAAGACACTCCCAACCTTTTGCCGCTGTTCCGTGCTCTAACATATGGCCCTCCAGATTTATCCAGCTTTTTTCTTTATAAGTTTGGAGATCCTAAATTTAAAAAAAAAATAAGATTAAAGACTCTCCAGTGGGCTTGTAAACTTTGGTATCAAATCAGGGTAATACTACAGATTCCATATTATAGCCATTATGCCCCTATTTGGAGATCTCCTGGAACTCCAGCCTGTTTACAAGACTCCTTAGCAATTCCGATGCGGGAAAAGGGAATCTGTAGATGGGACCAGTTGCTGGAAGGAATGGAACTAAAATCTTGGCAAAATTTCCAGGAGATCACTGAAGGTTCTGTCTCTAGATTTAAATATTTCAGTTATTAAGCTGGGTAAAGTCTTTGAGACAGGGGGGAAAGCAAAACGAGTTCGATGAAGCCAAAATAACCTTGCGCCCCCGATACAAAAAGAGGTATCGGTATGGTACTGGATGCTGGTTCAGTCTTCAGATGACCCACTCTCATGGCATACGGGGACTTGGAGGAAGGACCTGCCGGAGTACGAGCTAGAAGCACTATGGCAAGTATCTATATCTCTTCTGTGGTACTGCGTGAAATCTGCACCTTTAAGAAAAAACCATCTTTTTACCATTCATAAGGCCTATTGGACGCCTCGAAGATTGGCAAAGATGGGCCTGCACACGGTGAGGAAGTGCCAAAAGTGCAGAGAGATTAACGTCGAAGAAACACACATGTTCCAGTGGTGTCCCTCCATCCAGTCCTTCTGGCAGAAAGTGGGTGTAATTTTATCAGATTTGGTGGGTCAAGAAGTGAAGGTGAGTCTTGCTCTGGTTATTTTTGGGGTAATACCGGCTGAGGAATCTATTTGTCGTATATCTAAACCACTTATGGCACTTATTTTCATTTTAGTTTTACTAGCACGAAGAGAGCTGTGCATTAAGTGGATTTCACCTATTGCCCCTCTTGAATATGAATGGGTTAACTCGATTCAAAGGATAGCTAAGATGGACAGGGCAACGCGGTCCACAAAGAGAACAAAATGTTGGAGTATTTGGGATAACTGGGCTAATAGAGTACATTCTTAGAGTAGATACCCTTTTCCCCTTTCTATCTCTCGACTCTATTGAAAGTTTAATTGCTTTTCTTATATCTTTCCTTCCTCTTTCTACCGGTATTTGTGATCCATCTCTAATTTTATATTTATCTTTTGAATCACTGGTGAATATCAGTCCAATGATTAAGCATCAGTAAAACAGGTTGTTCTCGAGAGTTCAGGGGCTTCACCAAGAGGAATTGGTATCCCCGGAAAGAGAACTTATGCAAGTTCCTGTGACTTCGGAGAAAGAGCTAATCAACTTTGCAGAGAGGGATCCCGTGATGGAATCCATCCCCTCCCTAGTGGAGTGCCCGGGTATCCCCTCGCATGGACGGCAAGAGAACAAGTCGGAAATCTCTTTTATCTCCTTTCATATACTTATCAGACATATGAGGACAAATAAAAAATAAAATAAAAAACATTCTAAAGGATTAAAGTTATTGTCCCCTTCATCATCAATATCAGTAGTGACTTCTCCAGGTAATTGGGCCTGGGCCTTCCTGCCTCTTCCCATTCTTTGAGGGCTTGATCCAGTTCCTCCTTTTTGACAGTCATGCCTAAACAAATTTTCCTTCTCCTGCACATCCTTCTCAAATCATTGATTTTAGTGTAGGTAGGTTAACCAAGTCAATTGCCATGTTATCCATCTAAAGCCTTTGGAAGAACTTTTTGCCACTTTGTGAAAACTGTTTGTAGACGTCTTTGGCTCTTGAAAGAACAGTGCCTATGCAAACTGAACTTTGGCAACACTTTTGAAACCGTTAACTCGACTCTACTACAGTATGTCCTTTCTGTGGTTACCAACTTATTGTCTGGTACAGCTAAACACAAGTTCTAGATCCCAACACTAGGCACCAATGTGAGGATCTGGGTGTGGTATATGATATGGCAGTGGGGCTTTATCGTGGAGTACACTTGCAGATACTGACCTGGGTCCAGTCAGCATCATTTACTTAACCTTAACTCAACCCTGGATAGCTGTGGCTGTGAGCAGTAATGCTTGACAAAGGAACTTAGGGCCTGCTTTAGATCTTGATGTTAGTACCACCATCCTGCCGCGGCGGCGGTCATGAGTAGTCCATCAAGCTGACGGTGGCACAGCTGCTGGATTTATATGTACATGGGCTGACTCACAGCCACCTTCAACGGACTGGTTCCCATCGCGGCTCACCGCAGCTAACGCAGCAGATTGCGCTGAGCCTATTTAGACAATAAAGTTGGGCTGGTCATCTCACAGCAGCAGGCTGCAGACGGAGTGAGTCCATAGCAGGACACAGTTAGAATTGCACTGCTTCTGTAGCTGCAGTGGTGATGCTAGAATCACACATTTGATGCCATTTACACAATTGTGAACACCTGGCTACTACACTATAAAACACACCCAATTTCAGACCATGGTCCTTTGCCATTCAACAGCACCACTACACCGAAGCTGATTCCCAGAAGTTAAGCAGGTTTTTTTGTTGTTCTCCCTGTTTCTTCTCCCTCTTTTTTAAATGTAATTCTTTCTGTTGTGCTCATTTAATTTCATTTAAGTTGATATTTTTTTCCACAATATCATGCCCCAAAAATCCCCATTTCACAAAGGGAGAATTGTCAGTCACCTTGTCTTGGCGCTAGAAGAGCTGGGACCTCTGTTTGTTAAATAACCAGGTTTTAAGAGCCTTCCTGAAGGCTGTCAGAGAAGGGATAGTTCTGATGGAATTGAGGAGGCTGTTCCAGAGTTTCATAGCCCCCACTGTAGAACGTCTGCCGCCCCAGTTGGATTTATGAAATCTGGAAAGGCGCATCAGTTTCACTCCTTCCGAGCGGAGGCATCTTATCTTATCTTATCTTATCAAGTATTTATAGAGCGCACGTACACCGATTGGTTTCTTGGCGCTGATTGCTAGGGGATTGGCCAACCCGGAGACAGATCATTCATAAGCTTGGATAAAGAGCCAGGTTTTGAGGCTTTTCCTGAAACTCAGCAAGCTAGCGCTTGACCTGATATCCAGGGGGATGGAGTTCCATAGACGGGGGGCAAGAGTTGCAAACCTGCAACCCCCTTGGCGCTTTAGCTTAAAGGTTGGAACCGTCAGCAGTTGGAGCTGTGCCGAACGGAGGTTGCGTGAAGGAGTGTAACGGGAGATAAGATTGTTTATGAATTTAGGGCTCTGGCCGTTCAGAGATTTGAACACCAGACATCCCACTTTAAAAATGCAGCGCTGGGGAATGGGGAGCCAGTGCAGTTTCCTAAGAAGGGGGATGCATGTTGCCATCTGGGTTGTTTATATATCAGTCTGGCTGCTTGGTTCTGAACCATTTGCAACCGTTTAGTAAGGCCAAGTGGTAGACCAAGGTATGTTGCATTGGCATAGTCTAAGCGTGATATTACCAACGCCATCAGCACCTGTACCAGAGCTGCCTGAGTCAAAAGCCTACTTATCTTCCTAATTTTGCGCAGCTGGAGGAAACAAGTGGAAATAACGGTACCTACATGCAATTTTAAGGAGAGGTCATTACCAATGGTGACCCCTAGACTTTTCACTGAGGGTGAGGGGACTGGGAGGGGGCCTAATTCGTTTGGCCAGTACTGTGGGCCCCAGTGGTTATGGGCGCCACCTGTCAGGACCAGTTCAGTTTTACCTGGATTTAATTTTAAGTGGTTGTGGTCCATCCAATGACGGATGAATGTCATAGTGGATTGAAAATCAGAGATTGACTGGGAAGAGTTGTCGATAGTAAACATAAGTTGGAGGTCGTCGGCATAGTTAAAGGTGTCCACCCTTCTTTCCTTCAGACATCTAATCAGAGGAAGAAGGTAGAGATTGAATAGGTGCGGAGAGAGCGCAGAGCCTTGCGGAACCCCGCAAGTGGTTTTAAGTTTAGGGGCAGTGAACTGACCAATACGGACTGCCTGAGTGCGGTTTTCCAGGAAGGAGATCATCCATTTAAGGGCGAGGCCCTGAATGCCTGCCTCTCTGACACGGTCTGCCAGTATATTATGGTCGACCGTGTCAAATGCGGCTCGAGAGATCTAACAGTACCAGGGCCTGAGGAGTACCTTTGTCCGCCTTTTCTCGTAAGGAGTCCAGAACTGCCAATATGACAGTTTCTGTGGAGTGGGCTGGACGGAAGCCCGCTTGGCATGGGTCAAGGAACTCAGATTGTTCCAAAAATTGGACATGCATTTAGCAACGTGGGCTTCAAGTAATTTGGCCAGATAGGGGAGCAAAGAGATTGGGCGGTAGTTACCCAGCATCTTGGGGTCTGCACTAGGTTTCTTAAGGAGAGGGACTACTATAGCCTCCTTGAAGGAGTTAGGTACAACGCCCTGGGACAGTGAATTGTTGAGTAGTGCAAGGGCTGGGGCCGAAGCGGTGGAGAAAGCTGTTTTTAAAATATGAGGGGACATTGGTCCATAGGGGAGCCAGATCTAACTTTTACTAATAGGTCACCCAGGATAGCTGTGTCAATTGGCGGAAAACAGTTAAGGGAGTGGGGGTTTCTGGGCAAGGGGGATAGCCTGAGGTGACGTATGGGAGGGGATACTGGCTTTGATATCGGCGATTTTATCAATAAAAAATTTGTTCAGGGAGTCGCAGAGATCCTGTGATGGGATGGGTTTACTAAGAGTTCTCTCAGGATTGGATAGTTCGTCTACGATAGTAAAAATTTCTTTGGATTTATTGTTAGCGGTTAGGATTCTCGAGGAAAAATGGGCTGCCTTAGCTAAGGAGATTGCCTTTTTGTATTCCTTCAGGGCCAGTAAATAGGTAGTTTTTGGGCCAACGAGGTAGTCCAGCCTCCACTTTTTTTCAGATTGGCGGAGGGAGAGTTTCTGTTGTTTTAGATCTGGGGAAAACCACTTTTGCGCCTCATGGTGACGGGTCAGTCTGATTTGTTTAAGTGGGGCATGTTCATTGCTAGCTGCTAGAAGCCAGGCCGAGATATTCTCCACATGGAGGTTGACATCGGGCGTAGGGTGAGGAGCTGTGTTGACCAGCGTTGTGATAAATATGGCATTATCGATGGCCTTCCAATTCCTCGCCATACCCCCCCTGCAAGTAGGGATTTTACCGGTGGTCAGATGTAGTAGAGTGAATTTTATCAAGTGGTGATCAGACCAAATGCACGGTGTGACGGATAGATCAGATACCGCCAGGTTGGTGGTCCACAGTTGGTCCAGGGTGTGACCTTTTAGGTGGGTGGCAGAAGAGATCTGCTGAGTGAAGTTCATGTTTTCCAACGATTCAGTCAGCTCATTGGAATGAGGCCCTTCTTGAGGATCGTTAGCCCAATAGTTGAAATCGCCTATCAGGAGAATTCTGGCATGATTTGTAACAAGGTGTGCGATTTGTTCTCCCAAAGATTGGGGGAATAGGGGCATGTGTTGAGGGGGCCTATAGAGTAATACGCAGATCAGTGGTGCTGATTCGGACTCAAGTTTGATAACAATATTATCTGCTGCGGGGAGGCAGAGTGGGATAAGGGCCGTAAAAGTCAGGCTCTTGTGGATAATAGCCGCCACTCCGCCGCCCACCTTGCCAAGAGAACGGTTTGTTTGCAGGATGTAGTATTCATTGGGTAAGGCGGCTAAGATATCGGGCGAGGATTCGGAAGTAAGCCAGGTTTCAGTGAGCAGGAGGATATCAGGTTTGTCTGAGTCTAAGAGGGTAAACATTTCTAGTTGGTGTTTAACTAGGGAGCGAGTGTTAAGATAGATTATTGCTAAAGCTTTAGGCTCCTGAGTTTTTCCTTTTTGCAAGTGGAAGTAGGGTGTGGGTAGTTTAAGCTCAGGGAACGAGCCTCGCTTCTGATGTATTCTGTTGTGTAGCAAACATACTATAGTCTTAGGATCAGGTGAAGGTGCAATAGATTGGAACGTTTTAAGTTCCTGGGAAGTATATTTATAAAGTTGGGCATGGTGACTGGGCCCTGGGCTCGTCTGGGCGCGGACGGGCGCAGACGGGCTTGCCTTAGGCGCGCCTTCGGTGCGCCGTCGGCGCGCCCGCTGCGAACGTCCGCTGCGCTCCCGTGTTGCAGCCGGCATTAATGTCAGCTGAATGCCTTAACCCCTCCTCTGGCCCACGTGATCGGACACCGGGGAGGAGGCAGGAAGATGCTGGGGCGCACTACACTATCGGCGCTAAGATTCGGTAATGTACAATTTCAGGCTATTGGTTCCCACACAGATTCAATTTCATACAGTTTTAAAAAAAATTAAAAGTTAGACGAATGCAATTAGTTGCAGCTAAAAAGACGCTGTTTCAGGATGGCGGCCTCTTACCTAGAGTGCCCGCTCCCGCGTTGCAGCCGGCATCTATTTGGACAATACCAGTGCAGTTACCGCCTCAAGAACTGAGGGCCAGTACCATACAGTGCCTTATAAGTGATGCATAGGACCTTAAAATAATACAACTTCTAACTGGAAGCCAGTGCAGCTTCTGAAGATGCTTTCCTACTGATTGGAACTTAGGGATCCATAGAAAAAGCCTTGCAGTGGCATTTTGGATCATCTGCAACATACGTAGCTGCTTCTCTGGCATTCCAAGATAGAGCCCATTGCAATAGTCCAATTTGGCAATAACTAAAGATGTTACCACAGTTTTCCTGCTATCTGCTGGAATAAAAGGTAGGATTTTCTTGATCACCTTAAGTAGAAAGAAGCTAGATGAGGAAAAGGCATTGACTTGTGCCTCAAAGTTCAGTTTCTCATCAATAATCACTCTCAGACAGACTTTTTGCTTTGGGAGCTGGAGTAGGCATTGCCCCCAATTCGTCTGGCCACCAGATCTGCGACCAGCTTGGGGAGTTGTTGCCGAAGAGGACTACCTAATTTTTTCCTTAGTTCAGCTTGAGACAGTGTGAGCTCATCCATGAGCTGACTGCCAGCATACAATCCCTAAATCTTTTGACCAGCGGCATGCTGTTTTTGTAGACAGACAAGACGATTTGAGTTTCGTCCACATATGATGTTAGTCCCAGACCGAAGGATCTAATTAGCACTGCTAATTCAGACACGTAAATATTAAAGAGAGTAGGGCTCATTGAAGAACCCTGTGGGACCCCACAGGTGAGAGCAAAGGAGGAGGATTCATAGCTACCCAAGGCGACCGATTGTGTTCTACCAGATAGAAAGGAAGAAGCTCGTGTGTTATCTGTGATGCCAAGAGTATTCAGATGATTGAGTAGCAGATTGCGGTCAACCACGTCGAACGCTGCCGACAGGTCGAGCAAATAAGAGCTGCAGCACCTCCTACATCCAAGACTGCTCGCCACCGCCCCCCGCATCCGAAGAGCGACCACTGGCGGCAGATCGTTCTCCCACCTCGCCGCCAAGACCTGGAACACCCTCCCCATCCTCCTACAGCAGACCCAGGACCTACTAACCTTCAGGAGGCTACTCAAGACCTGGCTGTTCGAGCAGTAGCAGCACCCCCCCCCCAGCGCCTTGAGACCCTCACGGGTGAGTAGTGCGCTTTACAAATGTTCTGATTGATTGATTGATTGATTGATTTCATCTGTGGCCTTTATTAGGGCTGTTTCAGTGCTGTGATCTGCCCTAAACCCAAATTTGGACTCATCTAGAAAATTATGTTCATGAAGATAGAATGTTAGCTGGTCATTCATGACTTTTTCCACCAGTTTGGCCGGGAGTGGAAGACACGAAATGGGCCTATCGTTGTTCGGTTCAGCTGGGGCAAGACTAGTTTTTTTAAAAGGGGTAGAATTGATGCTCTTTTCCAGATGGAGGGAAAGACCCCTTCTGTAAACATAGAGTTGAAGATGGTGGTTAGACTTGAACCAAGAATCTCAGGGACCTGTTTAAATATCATGGGGGGGAAAAGGGTCGTAAGGAGAGCCCGAAGTGGCCGGCTGGATAAGAGTTGCTATCTCATCTTTGGCTATTAGCCTAAATTCCGTGAATACAGGAGCACCGGGGGATAGCGAATTAAATGAAGCTTGTGCCTCAGATCTGTTCCTGTTGTCAAAGTTAGCTTAAATTTGCTCCACTTTATTCTGGAAATGCTGGGCTAGTGAATTACAAAAGTCTTGGGAGTGTTCATTCATACTTTTTTCTGGGAGTTAGGACAGTTTGGTTGCCTCCTCGATTAGCTTAGCGTAGTAGGAACGCTTTTCCAAAAAGATAAGATTTTTATATACAGATATTAGAGTTTTGTATCGGGAGAGCTCGTTTTCATTATAGTTTGATATCCAGCGTCTCTCCTGCCTTCTTCAATCTTGTTTTTTAGATCTAAGGGCTTCTGAAAACCAAGGAGCTGATGGGACTTTCCTGTTACTTGAGGCTTTTTTGTGGGAGGCTACATTATCGGCTACCCATATGAGCCAATGATTGAACTGAGTGGAGGCATGTTCCGCATTCTCAGGCAGTTTAGTTTGGGAATGCGAAAGTTGGAAACTAAGCAGGTTGTTTTCAACCTGCTTCCAGTTATGGTAGGATATAGTGGTCATATTGGAGGTGCTAGCCTAAGCGGCAGGTGGACTATTAAGCTCAAAGATAACTGCAGAATGATCTGTCCAATTTAATGGTAGGATCTCTTAAATCTCAATTGACTCACTGTTGGTGAAAATACCGTCTAGGGTATGGCCCGCCCGAGTTAACGCTGTAGCTAACAATCACACACAAGATGAAATTAGGAAGGGGTCAAACACCCTGTGGGGAGAGTGTGTTCCCTGGCCTCCAAGCAGCGTATACTGGCCCAAAGGTCTGGTTGTGATTCTCCCAGCATCCCGTTACAACTCACGCCCTGCAAGGACAAGGTCTGCAGATCCTACATCCTGAAAGCTTGACAGGAATCTCTGGTAGAGTGGAGACTTGTAAGTTACACTTTTCAATGTTTTCTTTTAAGTTAGCAGTTATAAATGTGTCATGCACATTTTGTTTTAAACATACAAACTTAAATATATCAATAACATCTTCTTTGGCTTCTTTATTTGAATGTATAGAGTTTCATTCACGATAACAGTTTTCAATAACCATCACATTGCACATGGTGTTATATTGCTTGAAAGTGTCTCAACTCCAAATAACATATATGTGTTTCCCATAGTAAGTTTTTGTTCTCATACTACTGCAGATTTACACAAGGTATGTTCAAGTTACAATTTTTTAAGCGTTGTGAATGTTTATTTGAAATAACTACAACTACCATGATGCCTTGTTTCTGTGTAGGGAAAATAATATTGCCATTTAATGTTGCTCAGTCTCCCCTTTTTCTTCAAATGTTCCCATTTGCTAAACTGTAATTCATCCACCAACTTCTATTTACTGCTCTTTTTCGAAAATTCTTTGTGGTGAATTTGGGATCATGTCATTTTCTTGTCATGTAATTGAACAGAGGTCATTAGAGCCAAAAAGAATATTTGTTGACCTGAACAATTTATGCCATCTAAAGTTTTATGCGGAATACAAGGGGCATATCTGAAAACTGAGCTCTGCACTGTTCATATGAAGACTAGTGCTAAACATTTCTCTAAGTTGTGTAAATGTCAGTCTTAAATACATTTACTAATGCTTCTTTTTAATTTCAGGAGATATTCTTACCTGTTTATTACAAGTACTTTCGTGTACTAAAAAAGAATTATACTGAAAGATTCGATCTTGATATGCAATTCCTTTTCCCATTTAGGTTTCTGCATTATAGTTCCTCAAAACTGATTGGATGTGTAATCCACACTTTTACTGAAACATTTTCTCCTACATTCCTGATAGGTCCAGCTACCACAGCATGTGGCTAAACATCTGCCACTCCGGATCCCTCCACTCCAGCCCACCATCAAACTTCCACTGATGTCTCCAATTCAGAAAGTTTGGATAAACAGGACATTCCTGGTCCATCGGGTCAGCATGGGAAGACCGCTCCAGTGAGTCTCACTTTGACCACAGCTACACCTCCCATCCCAGCTGTAACAACACCACAGCCAAAAGATCCCGCCACTTTGTGTGGACGAATTACAAGAAGCACCATCTTGTGCCCACCAGTCCAGACTGGTGGTAAGACACCACCACCATCACCTTCAGTCCAGGAACCAGTGCTAAGACCACAGGTCAGTAGGGGGTGGGTGGTGCATGAGAGGGGCTCTACCGGCCAGCATAGTGAGGCCACTGGGGTCAGTATCACCCAGGCCAACATCACCCCCTTCTTGGGATCATTACAGCAGTCCCAAGAATTGATGGACCAGGTCCTTTTAGGAGTGCAGGAGATGACCCAGTTGCAGAGAGAGCACTATGTTCACATGCAGAATCTGAACTCCAATGTGGGCTCCCTGACTGGGGTGCTGCCAGGACATTTATACCTATCTGTGAAGGGATTTTCCTGCACCATCTTCCTCTTTCTGTGGGCCAACTCCATCTGGCCCTACTCCATCAGCCTCAGCCACAGAAAGGGAGGACCTGCCCCCAGAGGTAACACCTCCAACCACCTCAGTCCCTGAAACTGTTGATCCACCACCCATCGCAGGCTCACACGTTCATCTGGATGAGCAGGAGAGGATGGCAAGACACCCACCACCAGCAAGAAACCACAAACCTAATTTCATCCAGTGTGTGACTACCATTCACTCTGTGGACTATGGTCTGGTCAGATTTACCATTCTGAGGACATGTGTGTTTGGACATTGGACAACAAATAATTTTGGCTCAACAGTTATGGTTTCATTCACCATGAATGACTTTTTAGTATTTTGTTTGTTTCATCCCCATATTTGATTCATTTCCCTTTGTGCAATTAAAGAAAAAAATACAAAATATAAGACTGGTGTAGTTATTTTCTGTATTCATGCTATTGTTATACATTCCATCATACTTTCTAAATGTGTACAACAAAAGGTTTGTGTATTCTTAAGTGAGTTGCAAGTAGGTAAGGTTTTCCAAATTTTTCTTTCATTATAACATAATACAAATATCAAAAACTTATCAACAACTTTTTAATCAAATTAGCAACAGATTGATCTGGCAAATTTTTATGAAACAGAAAAAACATACATAGCATAAATATTCTGTGCCATTGTGACTTTTCCAGTTAAACACCTGTCTACCATGGAAGAAGGAGATATAATCAAAAGTTTCAGATTCAATAGGCAACATAATATTAGATAATGTCATCAGCTGGAGTAGTGGCGGCCAGCACAGGTAAGATGGTGGTGAGGCAGGGTGCGACGGGGGGGAAGACGACGGATGACGGAATAGGTGCTATTTATTTATTTAATTATACCTATTCCGTCCTCTGTCGACAAAAATGCCCAGCACAGACTGTTCTCCTCATGAGATTAAGAGTTGGTTTAACTTAATGTCGTGAATTGTAGATGTATACATACACTCAGGTGAAGATGTTGGCAATAACATCTTTGTGCACGCCAACATCTTCCTCTTCAACGCTGTCATCATCATTTGCCATTTCAACATCCTCACCCAGTGGCTCTTCATGCTCTCGATCCTCTGCGATGTATAGGATGTTCCATCGCAAGGAGATGTTGTGCAACATACAACAGCCCATGGTGATTTGAAAAACCTTACCGGGTGAGTAGGAACGATCTCCACCGGTCTTGTCCAGACAGCAATATCTGGCCTTCAAGAGCCAAAAAGCCCACTCAAATGGCCTCTGTGTTCTTCCATGGGCTTCATTGTAGCAGACTTTCCCTGGCATTGTTGGATTCCTCAGCGATGCCAACAACCATGGTCAGTTAGGATAAGCAGAGTCACCTAGATCGAAATGTTAAAATTAGGCTAAATAAGTAACACAATTACAGATGATTCACCTTGCCATTGAACAAACAATGTCATGTCTGATTGTACTTACCAACAAGCCAGGCCCTCTCAGGTCCAAGTTGGGACATTTGCTGGGGCATGCTGCTGCTACGTAGTACAAAGGAATCATGGGCTGATCCAGGGAAACAGACAAAGACACTTGAGATGTTCCAATCAGGTGTGCAGACAACTTGCACATTGGTTGAATGAAAGTGCTTCTGATTGTGGTACACTTGTTCCCGGGTGCTTTGTGGCACTAAGGCAATATGTGTGCCATCAATGGCTCCAACCACATGTGGCAGGTGACCCAAAGCGTAGAAGTCCACTTTCACATTAGCAAAATCCTCATGTTGTGTAAACTGGATGAAGGTGTTGATGTCTCACCGTTAACGCAAGAACTTCATGTAGCACACCACTGAAAGTTGGTTGTGACATTCCACCAGATAATGCCACTGTGTACTGGGATGGTCATGTGTCCACAAAATGAATTACTGCCATGACTTTGACAGTTGATTTAATAGCTGTGGGATTTTTCTTGTATGGCAGAAGATCAGGCTCCAGCTGATAAAATAAATACAGTATAGTTTGCCTATTCAATCAGAAATGTTTGATTATATCTCGTTCTTCCATGGTGGTAAGATCTGGAAGAGGGCGGGGCACTTGAGGCTGTCACCTCAACACACTCCTAGGGTTCAAATGTCTGCAATTGAAAAAATTGATAACATTTAAAAAACATTTCCCACATATACATTTATTCTCATTCATACATATGTCACGGTATTCACAACATATATATTTCTTCACTACATATTTTGTAACTATAAAATGAGTGTTTGACATTATAAGAACTGATGTAACATTTTATTTGGCTTTCAATATTTATAGAAAGTAGCGAATGTGCAAATAGTACATTTTGGATGTATTATTTACACAATTTTATTATTATTGAAAAACTTTTCTCCAAAACACCGTCAATGGTGGTGTTATCAATACCATGGGATGGTGTGCATATATATGCTTTGACTATGTGATTTGTAATGTAAAAATTGTGTTTGTCATTTTTCACATCTGAATGTCCTTTTTGGCTTTCAAGTTTAATTAAAATAAAAACTGTGTGAATAATACATTTCTAAGGTATTATTTACACATCCTTTTTTAAAATCTTTTATTCCTAAAATACCGTCAACGGAGGTGTTATCAACTACCGCGCTACTCTCGCATGTCACAACACTAACGCACTACAAATAAATATATTTTGTGAATAAACATGAGTGTCCTCAGATTTCTAAATGTATAAAGAAAGTAGCCACCATTTTGAGTGGTGGTGACACACTTAACAGTCACCAAAGCATTATTTGAACACCTAACATGGCTGCTGTCTGACCTCGCTGTTAGGACATTTGTACGTGTAAGTCTGCGATGGAACTTGAGCGTCTAGTGGGTGTTGTCTTCTAATACTGCAGCCATCAAAATGTATTTTACTCTTGCTAATGTTTCTGACCTTCTTGGAGCTATGATGGCAAAAGTTTCTGGAGAAAGGTCCCCTGCCTTCACGCAAGAGGAGCTGGAGAAGCTGGCATCGGAGGTCCTTTCCCGGTGTGGCCAATCTCTATGGCTCACCAGAGCAACAGGTACATGTTTGGAATGTGCATGTGAATCTGTCTAACTTTTTTATTTTCCCTGAATCACAGACTATAATGTCCCTTTGAGTTCCTGACTGAAGTGTACTGAATGATGTGAAGTTTCATAGTTTTAGTTCCTTACATAGTACAATGATCTTAGGGATTTGTAAGCATGTTGCCATAAAAATCAAAAAGGCTCCATTAATTAGAATGTGTTGTGTGTTCAAACCCCAAGATCGTTTTTGCTGTGCATGCAGAGATGTAGCCGAGTATAGTTAGGAAATACATGTGAAATGCATTAATGTCACATCATATACATTTGAAAATACATTGTAAAGTATTTATAACTGTACATGTGAATGTTGTCTGTAGCTACCAAATGAAAATGATGTTTGCTATAGGTATAGTGCCACAAGTCCCTGAGTGTAGATCAGGGGGTCTCATAACAGTAGTTTGGGAGCTACCAGTAGCTCCCAGACCCCTCAGGAGTGGCACACAGCCTTGAGGTAAGTCAACAGATGGGCACCATGTCAGTTTTTCATATGAAAGTTAAGGGAAGGCTGTGTTCATGTGACATCATGATCAGAATGCTGCATGAATCAGGGCCTGACAATGAGCTGTGCTCAGTTTGAAATATGTGCCAGGCTGGGGTTGAGTCAAAAACACAAAGAACTGAAGAGCTGAGTGTAGGAGAGTAGGATCTGCTTCACATGGGTACCCCCACTTTTTGCTGATGCTTCACTGTTTTTCGACCTTAGTCTGGCTGGGGCCCTGCTAATCAGAACCCCAGCCTAGCTGCTTCCTCTCTAAAATGGTTTCCATGTGCCTTAGGCACATCACTGATTGGAATCTGGAGTGCCCTTATAAGTCCCTAGTATATGGTATACTATGTACCAAGGGCATAGGTACCTCAGAGGCCTACCAGGGGCTGCAGCATGTATTATGCCACCCCTGGAAGGCCATCCAAACTGACACCACAGGTCTGCTACAGCAGCCTGGGTAAGGTGGTGCATGCACCCTTACTGTGATATAGGTTACCTATATCTCTAAATACATACACACATATAAACCTATAAGTCACTCCTATGGCAGGCCTTATCAATCCTGAAGGCAGAGTGCGTGGTTCCTATGTGAGAGGGTGCCCCTGCATGAGCAGGGCCCCTCTGCAGCATTCGGAGACCCTTCTCTGATGCTGTTTGTAGTGCAGCCTGACCATATACTCTTAAGCGCATTATAACCTCGCGTTAAATGCTAACTTTGGAATGGCTGCACCTAAACATGTCGTGTTTGGTGTCAAACATCTTGGAATACTACCCCCGCCAATTCTGGTGGCGGGGGTAGCATTCCACCCTTCTAGAGGGAGAGACATGTTAACCCTGGCCTGGCCGGTAACTTCTTTCTAAAGCCCTGGCATCACAAAATGGATGCTGCTGCCACAGACACGAGTCTGGCCTCCTGCTGCTGGATGAAACTCCGGCAGGGGAGGCCTGGACAATAGGTTTCCTGTCCCAGGGAGGTGTGACCACCTCCCCAGACAGGATAATGTGTATTGGGGCTGGGCGGGAGCACTTCGGGTGCTTTGAAGTCCTGCACTGGGGGCACACTTGGTGTCCCTGTGCATACCCCAGTTCAAACCGGATCAGGGGCTTGCAGCCCCTGCTTTGCGCGAACTGGACAAAGAGAAAGGGGTGTAGCCACCCCTCTGCCCTGACCCACCCATAGGTGGGGGCCACAGAAGTAGTCCAACCCTAAACTTGGTATAAGTATAGGAACCCAGTCCTTAGGACTTTAGATTATCCCTGGACGAAACTCTGAAACAGAATCCTGGACCTTCGACGCTCTACTCAAGACTAGAGGACAGAAGAATCTCCCTTGGGGTCAAGGAGTGACTCCCCTGCTTGGCAGGCACCAAAGAAGCAATTGTCCGGTCTGCATCGCCTAAGCTCCCATCGGACGCCGAAGTCTTTGCATCACCAGAGGTGGATTTCCAGACTTCCCCGAGGCTGCCCTGAGTCCCCAGCAAAGCTGAGGCCCATAGCTGTCGTGGGTAACGTGGAACCGTGAGCCCTGGACACCGCACGCATTTGCTAGTGCATCCTCTTCTGGGTCTTCCATGAAGTCGTGCTTTGGGCTCTTAGTAGCCCTAGCCTCCAGCACCAACTGCACCGAAGATCACTGGCCTCCACTCCACGAGTGTCCTGTGAGCCAGCTCCACGTGCGATGTCTTGAGGCTCTTTTGCAGTCGCTAGCCCATTGGCTAGTAGCCCTTCACGAAGGCCAATCCTTTTCTTCTTGGGCTCGCTGGTTGCTTCAGGCTTGCCCTCACTTACCTTTGCTGGGTGAGTTCCTCAGACCTTGCTGGTTTGCATCATCATCATTATTTACTTTCATCGAGACTTGCCGTTGCCAAGGCTTGTTGGGTCCAATCTGGTCGCCGACACCTCAGCACTCGACAAACATCGTGTACCAGCCCGAATCCTGCTCCTGGTCGCCGACAACGCCTCCTGGACCTCGTGGCTGAAGAGTGAAGACAACTGTCAACCTACCTGAAGCACTCGACATCGGTGGGCATCCGCTCATCGCCTTCCTGGTCACTGGCTAGTGACCCAGACTCTGTCCCCTCTGCTTTCAGGTTCTGCAGATCTCCGATCCACTCTTGGATCCACCCGGACACTTTCCACTTGGTCGCCAGCAGCACTTTGCAGCAGATCGCCATTCAAATCGACGACGAAACCCGATCCCGAAAGGCACCTATGCACCCGGCTTCCCTGGGTGAGGTAACACGAGTACTCCGGTGCTCCCGTGGGTAGAGACTCTAGAACGACCTAGTTCTCAAAGGGTTTGCTCCAAGTCCTCCTTTAAGTGTCCCTTTTCTTTAATTTCCTGATCGCGACTTTCTCCATAGAAGTTAACGGCGTATCGCGGTTGTGTATTTACACTGCACGCGTCCCCGTGGGTCCCCTGTGTCACTACCTTGGGTGGTTCCTTGTGGTCCAAGCACTTCTAGAGGCTCTAGGCCTAGTGTCTAGTTCAGTCGTGGTTCTTATACCACTTTATTGGTATATGGTTTGGTACGCCCTAGGGCCCAAACGTGTATTTGTGCTATTACTGTGTTTAAATAACTTATAACTTATGTACTTCAAACTCTAGCCTCATAAAGAGACTAGAGGGGTGTGTTTAGCAATAAATACATATATTTTGAATATATACCTGGTGTGGTGCTCTTTCATTTGGTCACTCAAGAGATTATAGACTGGTAAAACAAGCTGCTTTACATTCCTTCAAGACTTAGCCTGAAGGCTGCTCTCCATAGCTACCACTAGGATAGCTTTCAATAAAGGTTGTCTTTAACCTATCTCCAATAAGGGGTTGTTTGGACTGGTGCAAGGTGCCCACTATAATTAGTGGACAGCATATGCCAGGCCAACTTCTCACATTGGTGTGCAGCGTGTGGGATTCCAGCTTGCTATTGTTTTACCAGATAATCTCAATTGAATTGATCAACTGAAAACCACTAAAGGTACCTAAGGTACATATAAATTAAGCTTAGTATACAGTAAGTTCTACTGAACTTAGAGTTGTGTGTCAAGGGATAGCACACCCTTTCTACAACTCAAGAGAGTTTAGTAGGCCACACTAGAGTAGGTAGTGCATACACCACACCTCACTAGTGATGTCTTCCAAGCCAGGACCCAGTGAGTCCTTGCCAGAAGCCCTTGGGCTTCTTCCCTCCAAGTATGATACACTCCCATTCTTGGAATTGAGAGCATTATGCAATTTGAGGAAACTGAAGACAGGCCAAAGCCCCACCACCCAACATCTGAGAGAGATGTTAGAGGCTTATGATCTCAGCAGGCCCTTAGGGACTGAAGGGGTAGGAGCAGAGGGTGGGGCAGAAGATGAGGATGGGGCCAGGGGTAGCAACACCCCAGCCCCCTCTGGAACTGACCAGGAGGGTGACAATGACCCTGACCTGGATAACCCAATCCCTCCTGTGGATGAGGAGGAGGCTCAGAATGACCTCCACTTTGTCCCCCAGGAAGGATTGTGAGTGTGCCCAGACGGTCTAGGTCTCCTTCTCAGGAGTCTAACCACTCTGGCACCTCAATAGGGACCTCTGTCTCCTCTCATAGGAGGGAATCCTCTCATGAAAGGAGAAAGAGGCTGATTCAATATGAGGAAGCTCAGCTTGAACTCAGAAAACAGCAACTGGCTATAGACAGGGAGTCCCTAGATCTCTACAAAGAGAGAAAAAAGTTGGGACTAGAGTCCCATGGTGGCAGCCATGTCCCTAGAGATAGGGAAAGATCTTATGACCATAGAAATCTGAGCAAGATTGTCCCTCCCTACCAGAGTGGGGATGACATCCACAAATGGATAACTGTTTTAGAGAGGGCCTGTAAAGTACAGAAGGTCTCTCAGGAGCAGTGGGCAGCAATCTTGTGGCTCTCCTTTGCAGACAAAGGTAGAGACAAGCTCCTCACTGTAAGAGAAGAGGATGCTGATAATTACAAGGTCTTGAAGAGTGCTCTTATTGATGGGTTTGGTCTAACAACTGAACAATACAGGTTGATGTTCAGAGATACCCAAAAAGCACAGACTCAAGACTGGGTAGACTATGTGGTTTGTTCTGCTAAGGCTCTGGAAGGCTGGTTGATGGGCAGTAAGGTGTGTGACTTCTCAGGATTGTACAATCTGATAATGAGGGAGCAGATTCTTAATAACTGTCAAAATCAGCTGTTGCATCAGTACCTGGTGGACTCTGATCTGACCTCTCCCCAAGAATTGGGAAAGAAGGCAGACAAATGGGTCAGAACCAGGGTGAGGCAGAAGGTACAGAACCAAGGTGGTGACCCTAAGAAGCAAGATGCTAAGAACTCTGAAAAGGGTGGGGAGAAGGGTAAAGATCAAAAGTATTCACAAGGCCCCCAAAATCTTCTTCAGGTGGGGATTCACAGTCTACAAAAGGGAAAGGCCAAAGAAAACCATGGTGCAAGGTCTGTAAGCAAAAGACCCACTGGACCAGTCATTGCACCAAGTCCAAAGACTCAAGTCCAGCACCCACCAATGCCCCTAAGGCACCTGTTCCCCCTAGTACAGTTACAGTTGGTGGGAGTGCTCCAGCCAAGGGTTTAGTAGGGTTCACCCTGGGTACTGAGTTGGGCTCTGACCTAGTCAGAGAACTCACTCCAGGCTGTGTTAGTCTGTGATGGAGGCATGGATGTGACCTCCTCTGTGAGTCCCAGTAATCTGGGCAAGTACAGACAACAGCCTTTAATCAATGGACGAGAGGCTTTGGCATTTAGGGACACAGGGGCAAGTGTCACCATGGTGACACAAGACCTTGTGAATCCTGGGCAAGTTATACTTGGTGAGATGTACCAAGTGACCAATGCTAGCAACGTCAGAACAGACCATACTCTGGCAGTTGTTAACTTCTCCTGGGAGGGGTAACTGGCCTTAAGAAGGTTGTGGTGAGTGCAAACCTACCAGTCGAATGCTTGCTTGGCAATGACTTAGAAACTTCAGCTTGGGCAGAAGTGGAGCTCAGGACCCATGCAGAAATGCTGGGGATCCCTGCAGATGTGTTTGCTGTGACCAGGTCACAAGCCAAAATGTCTAGCACTGAACAGGCCTTGGATTCTGGAATAATGGACCAAGTGCCTTCCAAGAGGAGGAGTAGTAGGGTAAAGGCAGTGCCTTCCCCTTGGCTCAGAAGGAAGATCAGTCCCTTGAGGGGATGATCTCAGTCCTGAGGAAGGAACTGTCCCAGAGGAGCTTGAACCTGACCAGGTTGAGTTCTTGGGGACAGGGGGACCTTCCAGGGCAGATCTGAGCCAGGAGCAGCAGAGCTGCCCCTCTCTTGAACCCCTCAGACAGCAAGCTGCTGCTGAGGCTGCTGGGAAAGCTAGTGGTCCCCATACAGTGTATTGGGATGATGGACTCCTGTACTCAGAGTATAGAGACCCCAAGCCTGGTGCTACCAGGAGGTTGGTTATACCTCTAAAGTTCAGGGGCTTCCTATTGACCCTAGCCCATGATATTCCCTTGGCAGGTCACCTGGGCCAGAACAAGACTTGGGACAGAATTGTCCCTCACTTTCACTGGCCCCACATGTCTGAAGACACCAAGGAGTTTTGTCGCTCCTGTGTAACCTGCCAGGCCAGTGGCAAGGCAGGTGGCACTACAAAGGCCCCCTGATACCACTACTTGTGGTGGGGGTGCCCTTTGAAAGGGTGGGGATTGACATTGTTGGTCCCATGGATCCCCAAACAGCATCTGGGCACAGGTTTATCCTGGTGGTAGTGGATCATGCCACCAGGTACCCAGAGGCTATTCCCCTTAGGACCACTACAGCACCTGTGGTGGCAAGGGCCCTCCTGGGAATTTTCTCAAGAGTGGGCTTTCCTAAGGAGGTAGTATCAGACAGGGGTGCAAACTTTATGTCTGGATACTTAAAAGCAATGTGGAAGGAGTGTGGAGTGACTTACAAGTTCACCACACCCTATCACCCACACTGCAATGGTTTAGTTGAGAGATTCAACAAAACCTTGAAGGGCATGATTAAAGGGCTCCCAGAAAAGCTTAGGCGAAGATGGGACATACTCTTGCCCTGCCTTTTATTTGCATATAGGGAGGTGCCTCAGAAGGGGTTGGTTACAGCCCTTTTGAACTTCTGTTTGGCCACCCTGTCAGGGGTCCACTGTGCTTGGTGAAGGAAGGATGGGAGTTACCTCTCAAGCCCCCAAAGCAAGACATAGTGGACTATGTACTTGGTCTCCGCTCCCGGATGGCTGAGTATATGAAAAAGGCAACTAAAAACCTTGAGGGCAGCCAGGAACTTCAAAAGGCCTGGCATGACCAAAAGGCTGTTCTGACTGTTTACCAGCCAGGACAGAAGGTGTGGGTGTTGGAGCCAGTGGCCCCAGCAGCTCTCCAAGACAAATGGAGTGGACCCCACACTATTGTTGAGCAAAAGGGTGAGGTTACCTACTTAGTAGACCTAGGAACACCCAGGAGTCCTCACAGGGTTCTCCATGTCAACAGGTTAAAACCATATGTGGACAGGGCAGACATGGGCTTGCTCATGGCTACTGATGAAGGGCAGGAGGAAGAGAGTGACCCACTCCCTGACCTGCTCTCCCAGAACCCTGACGATGGGTCAGTAGATGGTGTAGCCTTGGCAGGCAGCCTCACTACCCAGCAACAAACTGATTGTAGACAGGTGCTCAATCAGTTTAGACACATGTTTTCACTGACACCCAGTCAGACCACCTGGTGCACTCATGAAGTGGACACTGGGGACAGTCTGCCTATTAAAAATAAGATTTATAGGCAACCTGACCATGTCAGGGACTGTATCAGGACTGAAGTCCAGAAAATGTTGGAGTTGGGAGTTATTGAACCCTCAGATAGCCCTTGGGCTAGTCCAGTGGTCCTTGTGCCACAACCTCACACCAGTGGTGGAAAAAGAGAGATGAGGTTTTGTGTGGACTACAGGGGTCTCAATGCAGTCACTAGGACTGATGCCCATCCAATACCAAGGGCAGATGAGCTCATAGATACTTTGGCCTCAGCCAAATATCTCAGCACATTTGACTTGACAGCTGGCTACTGGCAGATCAGACTAGCTGATACTGCAAAGCCCAAAACAGCATTCTCAACCCCTAGTGGGCATTATCAATTTGTGGTGATGCCCTTTGGTCTGAAGAATGCACCTGCCACTTTCCAGAGGTTGGTGAATACAGTTCTCACAGGTCTGGAAGCCTATAGTGCAGCATATCTAGATGATATTGCTGTCTTTAGCTCCACCTGGGAGGATCACCTGGTCCACCTCAGGAATGTTTTACAGGCCCTGCAAAGGCAGGCCTGACTATCAAGGCCACTAAGTGCCAGATAGGGCAGAGTCAGGTTGTGTACCTGGGCCACCTTGTGGGTGGAGGCCAGGTTCAACCTTTGCAGAGCAAGATCCAGACCATCATGGACTGGACTGCTCCCACTACCCAGACTCAGGTGAGAGCCTTCTTAGGCCTGACTGGGTACTATAGGAGATTTGTCAAGGGGTATGGATCAATAGTGACACCCCTGAATGACTTAACTTCTAAGAAAATGCCCAAAAGGTTCAGTGGACAGTTAGCTGTCAAAAGGCATTTGATGACCTGAAGCAGGCCATGGGCACTGCTCCCATTCTACAGAGTCCTGATTACTCCAAGAAGTTCATTGTTCAAACTGATGCATCTGAATTGGGGGTAGGGGCTGTACTGTCACAATTGAATGAAGAAGGTCAGGATCAGCCAGTAGCTTTCATTAGCAGAAGGCTGACCCCTAGAGAGAAACGTTGGTCAGCCATTGAGAGGGAGGCCTTTGCTGTGGTCTGGGCTCCGAAGAAGTTGAGGCCATACTTGTTTGGTACTCACTTCCTTGTTCAAACAGACCATAAGCCCCTCTTATGGCTAAAACAAATGAAGGGTGAAAACCCCAAACTGCTTAGGTGGTCCATTTCCCTACAGGGGATGGACTTCACAGTGGAACATAGACCTGGGAGTAACCATGCCAATGCAGATGGACTCTCTAGGTACTTCCACTTAGAACATGAAGACTTAACTGGGCAAGGTTAGTTTAATGTCCCTACGTTTGGGGGGTTGTGTAGGAGAGTAGGATCTGCTTCACATGGGTACCCCCACTTTTTGATGATGCTTCACTGTTTTTCGACCTTAGTCTGGCTGGGGCCCTGCTAATCAGAACCCCAGCCTAGCTGCTTCCTGTCTAAGATGGTTTCCATGTGCCTTAGGCACATCACTGATTGGAATCTGGAGTGCCCGTATAAGTCCCTAGTATATGGTATACTATGTACCAAGGGCATAGGTACCTCAGAGGCCTACCAGGGGCTGCAGCATGTATTATGCCACCCCTGGAAGGCCATCCAAACTGACACCACAGGTCTGCTACAGCAGCCTGGGTAAGGTGGTGCATGCACCCCTTACTGTGATATAGGTTACCTATATTACTAAATACATACACACATATAAACCTATAAGTCACTCCTATGTCAGGCCTTATCAATCCTGAAGGAGGGGGCGTGGTTCCTATGTGAGAGGGTGCCCCTGCATGAGCAGGGCCCCTCTGCAGCGTTCGGAGACCCTTCTCTGATGCTGTTTGTAGTGCAGCCTGACCATATACTCTTGAGCGCATTATAACCTCGCGTTAAATGCTAACTTTGGAATGGCTGCACCTAAACATGTCGTGTTTGGTGTCAAACATCTTGGAATACTACCCCCCGCCAATTCTGGTGGCGGGGGTAGCATTCCACCCTTATGGAGGGAGAGACATGTTAACCCTGGCCTGGCCGGTAACTTCTTTCTAAAGCCCTGGCATCACAAAATGTATGCTGCTGCCACAGACACGAGTCTGGCCTCCTGCTGCTGGACGAAACTCCGGCAGGGGAGGCCTGGACAATAGGTTTCCTGTCCCAGGGAGGTGTGACCACCTCCCAGACAGGATAATGTGTATTGGGGCTGGGCGGGAACACTTTCGGGTGCTTTGAAGTCCTGCACTGGGGGCACACTTGGTGTCCCTGTGCATACCCCAGTTCAAACCGGATCAGGGGCTTGCAGCCCCTGCTTTGGCGTGAACTGGACAAAGGAAAGGGTGTAGCCACCCCTCTGCCCTGACCCACCCATAGGTGGGGCCACAGAGTAGTCCAACCCCTAAACTTGGTATAAGTATAGGAACCCAGTCCTTAAGACTTTAGATTATCCCTGGACGAAACTCTGAAACAGAATCCTGGACCTTCGACGCTCTACTCAAGACTAGAGGACAGAAGAATCTCCCTTGGGGTCAAGGAGTGACTCCCTGCTTGGCAGGCACCAAAGAAGTAATTGTCCGGTCTGCATCGCCTAAGCTCCCGTCAGACGCCCGAAGTCTTTGCATCACCAGAGGTGGATTTCCAGACTTCCCGAGGCTGCCCTGAGTCCCCAGTAAAGCTGAGGCCCGTAGCTGTCGTTGGTAACGTGGAACCGTGACCCCTGGACACCGCACACATTTGCTAGTGCATCCTCTTCTAGGTCTCCCACGAAGTCATGCTTTGGGCTCCGAGTAGCCCTAGCCTCCAGCACTAATTGCACCGAAGATCACTGGCCTCCACTCCACTAGTGTCCTGTGAGCCAGCTCCACGTGCGACGTCTCGAGGCTCCTTCGCGGTCGCTAGCCTGTTGGCTAGTAGCCTTTCACGAAGGCCAATCCTTTTTTTCTTGGGCTCCCTTGTTGCTCCAGGCTTGCCCTCACTTACCCTTGCTGGGTGAGTTCCTCAGACCTTGCTGGTCTGCATCATCGTCATTCTTTACTTTCAACGAGACTTGCCGTTGCCAAGGCTTGTTGGGTCCAATCCGGTCGCCGACACCTCAGCACTCGACAGACATTGTGTACCAGCCGGAATCCTGCTCCTGGTCTCCAACAACGCATCCTGGACCTCGTGGCTGAAGAGTCAAGACGACCATTAACCTACCTGAAGCACTCGACATCGGTGGGCATCCGCTCATCGCCTTCCTGGTCACTGGCTAGTGACCCAGACTCTGTCCCCTCTGCTTTCAGGTTCTTCAGATCTCCGATCCACTCTTGGATCCACCCGGACACTTTCCACTTGGTCGCCAGCAGCACTTTGCAGCAGATCGCCATTCAAATCGACGACGAAACCCGACCCCGAAAGGCACCTATGCACCCGTCTTCCCTGGGTGAGGTAACACGAGTACTCCGGTGCTCCCGTGGGTAGAGACTCTAGAACGACCTAGTTCTCAAAGGGTTTGCTCCAAGTCCTCCTTTAAGTGTCCCTTTTCTTTAATTTCCTAATCGCGACTTTCTCCATAGAAGTTAACGGCGTATCGCGGTTGTGTATTTACACTGCACGCGTCCCCCGTGGATCCCCTGTGTCACTACCTTGGGTGGTTCCTTGTGGTCCAAGCACTTCTAGAGGCTCTAGGCCTAGTGTCTAGTTCAGTCGTGGTTCTTATACCACTTTATTGGTATATGGTTTGGTACGCCCCTAGGGCCCAAACGTGTATTTGTGCTATTACTGTGTTTAAATAACTTATGCAAAACACACAAGATGATGGACGGAATGTTGCACATTGGCAAACATTCACCCCCAGTCACAGATCTGGGTTTAATCCATCGTTATTTTGCTTCACCACGCTACCCCAGTTCAGACATAGCCATATGCAAATCAGTCTTGACCCTGTGCCTCATGGGAACAGTCCAGACCGAACTGCCAAGCCATGTCTTCCCTGGACCGGAATCAAGCATCCTAGGACCGGTTTCGGGCTTTCAGCCCTCATCAGCCAGGATAGCTTGACTCCAGTGGCGTAGTGAGCACGGGACCCACGCCTGGGCATACCCTTCCCACTTAGGGCGAAATGCAAAACACACAAGATGATGGACGGAATGTTGCACATTGGCAAACATTCACCCCCAGTCACAGATCTGGGTTTAATCCATCGTTATTTTGCTTCACCACGCCACCCCAGTTCAGACATAGCCATATGCAAATCAGTCTTGACCCTGTGCCTCATGGGAACAGTCCAGACCGAACTGCCAAGCCATGTCTTCCCTGGACCGGAATCAAGCATCCTAGGACCGGTTTCGGGCTTTCAGCCCTCATCAGCCAGGATAGCTTGACTCCAGTGGCGTAGTGAGCACGGGACCCACGTCTGGGCATACCCTTCCCACTTAGGGCGAAATGCAAAACACACAAGATGATGGAAGGAATGTTGCACATTTGCAAACATTCACCCCCAGTCACAGATCTGGGTTTAATCCATCGTTATTTTGCTTCACCACGCCACCCCAGTTCAGACATAGCCATATGCAAATCAGTCTTGACCCTGTGCCTCATGGGAACAGTCCAGACCGAACTGCCAAGCCATGTCTTTCCTGGACCGGAATCAAGCATCCTAGGACCAGTTTCGGGCTTTCAGCCCTCATCAGCCAGGATAGCTTGACTCCAGTGGCGTAGTGAGCAGGGGACCCACGTCTGGGCATACCCTTCCCACTTAGGGCGAAATGCAAAACACACAAGATGATGGACGGAATGTTGCACATTGGCAAACATTCACCCCCAGTCACAGATCTGGGTTTAATCCATCGTTATTTTGCTTCACCACGCCACCCCAGTTCAGACATAGCCATATGCAAATCAGTCTTGACCCTGTGCCTCATGGGAACAGTCCAGACCGAACTGCCAAGCCATGTCTTCCCTGGACCGGAATCAAGCATCCTAGGACCGGTTTCGGGCTTTCAGCCCTCATCAGCCAGGATAGCTTGACTCCAGTGGCGTAGTGAGCACGGGACCCACGTCTGGGCATACCCTTCCCACTTAGGGCGAAATGCAAAACACACAAGATGATGGACGGAATGTTGCACATTGGCAAACATTCACCCCCAGTCACAGATCTGGGTTTAATCCATCGTTATTTTGCTTCACCACGCCACCCCAGTTCAGACATAGCCATATGCAAATCAGTCTTGACCCTGTGCCTCATGGGAACAGTCCAGACCGAACTGCCAAGCCATGTCTTCCCTGGACCGGAATCAAGCATCCTACGACCGGTTTTGGGCTTTCAGCCCTCATCAGCCAGGATAGCTTGACTCCAGTGGCGTAGTGAGCACGGGACCCACGTCTGGGCATACCCTTCCCACTTAGGGCAAAATGCAAAACACACAAGATGATGGACGGAATGTTGCACATTGGCAAACATTCACCCCCAGTCACAGATCTGGGTTTAATCCATCGTTATTTTGCTTCACCACGCCACCCCCAGTTCAGACATAGCCATATGCAAATCAGTCTTGACCCTGTGCCTCATGGGAACAGTCCAGACCGAACTGCCAAGCCATGTCTTCCCTAGACCGGAATCAAGCATCCTAGGACCGGTTTCGGGCTTTCAGCCCTAATCAGCCAGGATAGCTTGACTCCAGTGGCGTAGTGAGCACGGGACGCACGTCTGGGCATACCCTTCCCACTTAGGGCGAAATGCAAAACACACAAGATGATGGACGGAATGTTGCACATTGGCAAACATTCACCCCCAGTCACAGATCTGGGTTTAATCCATCGTTATTTTGCTTCACCACGCCACCCCAGTTCAGACATAGCCATATGCAAATCAGTCTTGACCCTGTGCCTCATGGGAACAGTCCAGACCGAACTGCCAAGCCATGTCTTCCCTGGACCGAATCAAGCATCCTAGGACCGGTTTCGGGCTTTCAGCCCTCATCAGCCAGGATAGCTTGACTCCAGTGGCGTAGTGAGCACGGGACCCACGTCTGGGCATACCCTTCCCACTTAGGGCGAAATGCAAAACACACAAGATGATGGACGGAATGTTGCACATTGGCAAACATTCACCCCCAGTCACAGATCTGGGTTTAATCCATCGTTATTTTGCTTCACCACGCCACCCCAGTTCAGACATAGCCATATGCAAATCAGTCTTGACCTTGTGCCTCATGGGAACAGTCCAGACCGAACTGCCAAGCCATGTCTTCCCTGGACCGGAATCAAGCATCCTAGGACCGGTTTCGGGCTTTCAGCCCTCATCAGCCAGGATAGCTTGACTCCAGTGGCGTAGTGAGCACGGGACCCACGTCTGGGCATACCCTTCCCACTTAGGGCGAAATGCAAAACACACAAGATGATGGACGGAATGTTGCACATTGGCAAACATTCACCCCCAGTCACAGATCTCGGTTTAATCCATCGTTATTTTGCTTCACCACGCCACCCCAGTTCAGACATAGCCATATGCAAATCAGTCTTGACCCTGTGCCTCATGGGAACAGTCCAGACCGAACTGCCAAGCCATGTCTTCCCTGGACCGGAATCAAGCATCCTAGGGCCGGTTTCGGGCTTTCAGCCCTCATCAGCCAGGATAGCTTGACTCCAGTGGCGTAGTGAGCACGGGACCCACGTCTGGGCATACCCTTCCCACTTAGGCGAAATGCAAAACACACAAGATGATGGACGGAATGTTGCACATTGGCAAACATTCACCCCCAGTCACAGATCTGGGTTTAATCCATCGTTATTTTGCTTCACCACGCCACCCCAGTTCAGACATAGCCATATGCAAATCAGTCTTGACCCTGTGCCTCATGGGAACAGTCCAGACCGAACTGCCAAGCCATGTCTTCCCTGGACTGGAATCAAGCATCCTAGGACCGGTTTCGGGCTTTCAGCCCTCATCAGCCAGGATAGCTTGACTCCAGTGGCGTAGTGAGCACGGGACCCATGTCTGGGCATACCCTTCCCACATAGGCGAAATGCAAAACACACAAGATGATGGACGGAATGTTGCACATTGGCAAACATTCACCCCCAGTCACAGATCTGGGTTTAATCCATCGTTATTTTGCTTCACCACGCCACCCCAGTTCAGACATAGCCATATGCAAATCAGTCTTGACCCTGCGCCTCATGGGAACAGTCCAGACCGAACTGCCAAGCCATGTCTTCCCTGGACCGAATCAAGCATCCTAGGACCGGTTTCGGGCTTTCAGCCCTCATCAGCCAGGATAGCTTGACTCCAGTGGCGTAGTGAGCACGGGACCCACGTCTAGGCATACCCTTCCCACTTAGGGCGAAATGCAAAACACACAAGATGATGGACGGAATGTTGCACATTGGCAAACATTCACCCCCAGTCACAGATCTGATTTGTATATGGCTGGGTCCAAACTGGAATGGCATGGTGAGCAAAAACACGATGGATTTAGGCCCAGATCTCTGTACTGGGGTCAATGTATGACATTGTTCTGCATTCTGTCCATCAATCGTTCTTTTTGCATTTGTCACCCGAGTGGGACGGGTATGCCCAGACGTGGGTCTCCTGCTCTCCATGTTACTGGAGTCAAGCTATCTTGGCTGATGAGGGGTGAAACCCTGAAACTGGTCCTAGGATGCTTGTTTCCAGTCCAGGGAGGACCTGGCCTGGCAGTTCCGGCTGGACCATTCCCAATGGGCGCAGGGTCAAGACTGATTTGCATATGGCTGGGGCCAAACTGGAATGGCATGGTGAGCAAAAAAACAATGGATTTAGGCACAGATCTCTGTAACGAGGTGAATGTATGACATTGTTCTGCATTCTGTCCATCAATTGTTCTTTTTGCATTTGTCACCCCGAGTGGGATGGGTATGCCCAGACGTGGGTCCCGTGCTCTCCATGCCACTGGAGTCAAGCTATCTTGGCTGATGAGGGGTGAAACCCCGAAACCGGTCCTTGGATGCTTGTTTCCAGTCCAGGGAGGACCTGGCCTGGCAGTTCGAACTGGATTGTTCCCAAGTGGCGCAGGGTCAAGACTGATTTGCATATGGCTGGGTCAAAACTGGAATGGCATGGTGAGCAAAAACACGATGGATTTAGGCCCAGATCTCTGTACTGAGGTGAATGTATGACATTGTTCTGCATTCTGTCCATCAATTGTTCTTTTTACATTTGTCATACCCGAGTGGGACGGGTTTGCCCAGACGTGGGTCCTGTGCTCTCCATGCCACTGGAGTCAAGCTATCTTGGCTGATGAGGGATGAAACCCCGAAACTGGTCCTAGGATGCTTGTTTCCAGTCCACGGAGGACCTGGCCTGGCAGTTCAGGCTGTACTGTTCCCAATGGGTGCAGGGTCAAGACTGATTTGCATATGGCTGGGTCCAAACTGGAATGGCATGGTGTTGGAAATGGTCCTTTTTGCAGGGTTATCCCCAAACTTTTTGCTTTTTCCTCCTAATTTTTCCTGACCTGTTGTTGTTGGCTATAGGACTCTGGGCACTTTACCACTGCTGATAAGTGCTAAAGTGCATATGCTCTCTGTGTAAATTGTTATTGTGATTGGTTCTCCCTGATTGGCATATTTGTTTTACCAGTAGGTCCCTAGTAAAGTGCACTGAGTGTGCCTGGGCTGGTAAATCAAATGCTACTAGTTGGCCTGCAGCACTGATTGTGCCACCCACATGAGTAGCCCTGAAAAGATGTCTCAGGCCTGCCACCGCGGTGCCAGTGCGCAGTTTGTTAACTGCCATGTCGACTTGGCAAGTGCACCCACTTGTCAGGCCCTAACCGTTCCTTTTCTTACATATAGGGTACTCCTATTGTAGGCCCAAGGTACCCCCCAGGGCAGTGTTCAGTGTATGTGAAAGGTAGGACATGTACTGGTGTGTATATCATGTCCTGATAGGGAAATACTGCCAATTTCGTTTTTCACTATTGAAAGGCTATCTTTCCCCATAGGACAGAATGGGGAATCCTCTGTAACATTTTACAAGCATATCTTCCCATAGAGATAAGATAGAAAAATGGAGTTTGATATCCCTGAACTCAGGATTTAATAACACATCTTTTAGTAAAGATGGTTTTTTAAATTATGTGTTTGAAAATACCACTTTTAGAAAGTGGCTATTTTCTTGTTCATCCATCTTGTGTGCCTCTGCCTGTTTGTGGATTCACTGTCTGGCTTTGGAGTGACAGGGGCTGGGGAGGTGCAGTGGCTCAAGGAGTCTGTATGAGTCAGCACTAAGCTGAATAGGCCTGATATGTATTTGGAGTGGTGGGAGGAGTAGCACCTGTACATGAATAGGGCGGTGCCTGCCTTCCACAATGCTGGCTCCGCCCCCCTGTGGTGTGTCTGAAGCCAAGGCTCACACTGACAATGGATGTTGTTGTGCACTTGCAGAGTGCCCCCCAGAACTGGTTTGAACTGGGCTCAGAGCCCCTTGCACAAAGAGAACAAAGACATTTTGGGGTATAAGTATCAGACCCAAAACCCCAGAGTTTAGATCATTCCTGGAATTCAAGAGGAACCTTTGCCAAGGAGAAGAGCTGGAGAGACTGAGGAGAAGTACTGCCCTTGCTGTGTGTCTGGGGTTGGCCTGCAGTTGCTGTTTCTACCAAGGTTAGGAGAAGGACTTTGCTGTGTGCTGTGTCCCCTGCTTGATGGAGATCTCCAAGGGCCTGAAGTGTGCTGGCCTCCTGTTCTGAAGTCTCAGGGACACAAAGACTTCACCCCCAGCTCCTCTGAACTCTGCTGCTGTGAGTTTTAGCCTGCCGGGAGGCGCCTGTGCCAGTTTTGGGCCTCCGGAGGTTGTGGCTGCTGTTTGGGAGCTGGAAGAAAGAAGAAACTCAAAGAACTACGGAAATCGTCGCACCTCTCTTCCTCCGGCTTTTTTCCCGATACATCTCCACGGCACGAGAAGAATTTCCACGCATCGCCGTGCCGCTGTGGAAACCTCTGCAGTGCCTGTCGCCGCTGTAAGAATCGACGCATCGAGGGATCGCGGCTGAAGAGGACCGACGCAGCACCGCTCGCCGATGCCACATCGATCGCAGACGCATCCCGGATTTCCACGCATTGTGCCTGTGCGGCAAGTTCGTCCGACGCATCACCTGCAGACCGGAACCGTCACGAAGAATTGACACATCACTCCCCATACAGACCGGATTCGACGCAACCCTTCCTCTGCGTGCAGCGGGACTGTCGCATCGCCTCCCCAAGGTCTTAGGAGTGTTGCATCTCTTTGTTGTCCGACTCTGCGGCTGTTTGGCGTTTGGAACTTTCACGCATCTACAGGTACTTGGTTGAAAAGTCACGCATCCATAGTTTTCTAAGGTACAAGTTCTTGAAACCTTTTTAAAGTCATATCTTTAACTGTGTATGTTGAATTTTTGTCGTTTTGGTCTTGTTTAGTTTAGATAAAGATATTTTATTTTTCTAAACTGGTGTGGTGACCATTTGTGGTGTTATCACTGTGTTACTGTTAGTGTTGGTACAAATACGTTACACATTGCCTTTGGGATAAGCCTGTCTGCTCGTGCCAAGCTACCAAGGGGGTGAGCAGGGGTTATCTAAAGTGTGTATCCCCCTTACCCTGACTAGAAGCAAGGGTCCCTATTTGGACAAAGGTACCTAATTCTGCCAACTAGAGACCCCCATTTCTAACACATGGTGAGCAAAAACACGATGGATTTAGGCCCAGATCTCTGTACTGGGGTGAATGTATGACATTGTTCTGCATTCTGTCCATCAATTGTTCTTTTTGCATTTGTCATACCCGAGTGGGACGGGGATGCCCAGACGTGGGTCCCGTGCTCTCCATGCCACTGGAGTCAAGCTATCTTGGCTGATGAGGTGTGAAATCCCGAAACCAAAAGGGAGGACCTGGCCTGGCAGTTCGGGCTGGACTGTTCCCAATGGACGCAGGGTCAAGACTGATTTGCATATGGCTGGGTCCAAACTGGAATGGCATGGTGAGCAAAAACACAATGGATTAAGGCCCAGATCTCTGTACTGGAGTGAATGTATGACAAAAAGTCACAAAGAATGCCCCTTGGGTAATAAACACCTAGACAACACCACATTCACACGAGAAACCTTATATCACCAACACGTTAACAATAAACAAAGGATCCAAGAAATAAACAAATCAAGTTAGTTCTAAATGAATAGTACAAATTTATTAAATTCAGTATACAATAATTAAAAATTAATCTTAAAACTTCACAGTATTTTTCTAACGTTCATCATAACACAATAATCAAAGAAGCTTTATCAAGTTAAAAAGGATTAGACACACATATCTTGAGGGCAGATCAATACATACAATTAAAAAAACAAAACACCAAAAAACATATATGGGAGAACGAGCAGGAAAATTGTTTCCAAGTCACAGGTATAGCCACGTAATCGTACACAGATCAAATGTCAACTCATGAGAGAGATCTCTCCTTTGTTTTGTACTCAGTAACAGTTGTCCACATCGATTTAAAATGGGCGTCCCTTATCTGTGCATCGACGCGTTTCGGTGGGCACTGTTTAGGCCAACACCTTCTTCAGGATAATAAAATTGCTCCCAATTTATCAATCACTTTCTCAAGTATCTTAGTGATCACACCTCCTTGGGTGGTCCGTATCTATAGTTGTCACGATAAAATCAGATAAAATCTATCTTCACACTTTTCCAGTATTTAAATACTACCTCCAATTCACAGGCACCTTCCTTGATACTCTTTTGTCATTACGATCAAACCAGTACCGGAGACCTTATGATTTTTGAAGAAATAGGGAAATGGTCAATGAGTCAAATCCTTCCCTTAATCACATCAGCTTCTGATTGGTTATATAGTTTATTTCGTCTTAGAAGACTGTTCAAGATCTGATATCTCAGTCCTGCTGAGAAAACGGGGTGTATGCCTCCGTGAATGTATGACATCAAACCATCCAAGTTGGATTTCCATACTAGTCCCCAAGAAATCTAACATGATGTTTCTGGTAGAATGATTTAAACCCTGGAAAGCATCTAAAAGGTCAGTGGGTGAGGGATTACCGATTAATAATCAGTTAACTAATACTTAAAAAATTGACCAAATAGGTGAGTGCAACAAGGTAGGAATAGGGATTACTCTCCATCTTAACCTAAGTCCATTATTCTTCTCAGGCGGGCCAGTTATACCAAGGAAAATAGAGGAGCTTGAATGATCATGAAGATTAACCTCTTCAATGCTCATGACAGAATGGTTCCGTCATGAGCATCGGTGCCCCTGTGCTCATGACGGAACCATTCCGTCATGAGGCCAGGGGCACGAAATCCCTCTGCTGCAGACAGCAGAGGGATTTCTATTTCACCCTTGTGACCTTGGGAGCTGGGGAAGAGCTTCCCCTGCTCCCGAGGCCCCCTCCCTGGTTTCTGTGCCATGAGGATCAGCGCGCACGTCGCGCTGTCTTCATTTCACAGAAACCGAAACTGAAATTAGCCTTTAGGCTCACTTTCTATGTGCTCAGGGGGCTGTCTCAGTCCCCTGGGCACGTAGAAAGACGGGAGAGGAATCATTGGAAAGGGGAGAATCTCCCCTTTCCAATGGTATCCCTCCCCAGTGGATCCCTGTTTGGGGATCACCCCAGGAGGGCGATCCCCAAGCAGGGATCCACCCACTAGACACCAGGGAGGGGGGAGCGGCCCCTTGGGCAAGGGCTTTTGCTCCCCCCAATTTTTTTTGGTGTGATTTAGTCTTTCTGCCTCCCCTGGGGGGCAGTTGGGGGCAGTTGCCCCCAATCTGCCCCGCCGGGGGGGCAAAAAGCCCACTAGACCCCAGGGATATTTTTTTTTGCCGCACAATTTATTAGGGTGGGGGCTGCCCATAAAGGGCATGTCCATGCCCCCACCCCGCAAAATTTACAGCCTTTCTGCCTCCCCTGGGGGGCAGTTGGGGGCAGTAGCCCCCAATCTGTCCCCCCGGGGGGGCAAAAAGCCCACTATATTCCAGGGATTTTTTTTTCAAATTATAATTTGTGGTGGGGGCATGGGCATGGGCATGCCCATATTGGGCAGCCCCCACCACAAATTATAATTAAAAAAAAAATTGGGGGCAGATGGGGGCAGTAGACGCCAGGGATTTTATGGGCAAATTTTTATTAGGGTGGGGGCATTGGCATGCCCATTTTGGGCAGCCCCCACCCTAATTAAAATTTGCCCAAAAAACTCCCTGGCGTCTAGTGGACTTTCTGCCCCGGGCATTAGCCCCAAATCTGCCCCGCCGGGGGGGGCAAAAAGCCCACTAGACGCCAGGGATTTTTTGGGGGCAAATTTGAATTAGGGTGGGGGCTCCCAAAACGGGCATGCCCATGCCCCCACCCCCTCCCCCGCAAAAATAACAGCCTTCCTGACCCCGGGGGGCAAAAAGCCCACTAGACGCCAGGGAGTTTTTTGGGCAAATTTTAATTAGGGTGGGGGCATTGGCATGCCCGTTTGGGCAGCCCCACCCTAATAAAGTTTGCCTCAAAGCTCCCTGGCGTCTAGTGGACTTTCTGCCCCTAAAGCCCACTAGTCGCCAGGGATTTTTTTGGGGCAAATTTGAATTAGGGTGGGGCTGCCCAAAATGGGCATGCCCATGCCCCCACCCCCTCCTCACAAAAATTACAGCCTTCCTGCCCCCCCTGGGGGGAAGATGGGGCAGTAGCCCCCAATTTGCCCCCCCGGGGGGGCAGAAAGCCCACTAAATGCCAGGGATTTTTTTTGGTGCATTTTTTTTAGGGTGGGGGCTGCCCGAAATGGGCACGCCAATGCCCCCACCCCGCCACCATTACAGCCTTTCTGCCCCGGGGCAGAAAGCCCACTAAACGCCAGGGATTTTTTTTTGCACCATTTTTTTTAGGTTGGGGGCTGCCCGAAATGGGCACGCCAATGCCCCCACTCCTGCCACCATTACAGCCTTTCTGCCCCCCCATGGGCCAGATGGGGTCAGCAGCCCCCAATCTGCCCCCCCCCGGGGGGGCAAAAAGCCCACTAGATGCCAGGGATATTTTGGGGCAAATCTGAATTAGGGTGGGGGCTGCCCAAAATGGGCATGCCAATGCCCCCACCCCTCCCCCACAAAAATTACAGCCTGTTTGCCCCCCCTGGGGGGCAGAAGGGGGAAATAGCCCCCATTCTTCCCCCCAGGGGGGGCAAAAAGCCCAGTAGATGCCAGGGATTTTTTGGGCAAATTTTAATTAGGGTGGGGGCATTGGCATGCCCGTTTTTGGCAACCCCCACCCTAATTAAAATTTGCTCAAAACATCCTGACATCTAGCGCTTTCTGCCCCCTGGGGGACAGATGGGGGCATCAGCCCCCAATCTGCATCCTCGGGGGGCAAAAAGCCCACTAGTCGCCAGGGATTTTTTTGAGCAAATTTGAATTAGGGTGGGGGCTGCCCAAAACGGGTATGCCAATGCCCCCACCCACAACAATTACAGCCTTTATACCCCCCTGGGGGGAAGATGGGGCAGTAGCCCCCAATCTGCCCCCCCGGGGGGGGCAAAAAGCCCACATGACGCTAACGATTATGCTGGCTTTTTTATGTGTGGGGGCTGCCCAGAATGGGCATACCAATGCCCCTACCCCCCAAAACAATAGCCACAGTGTTTCTGCCCCCCTTGGGGGCATATCGGGGCAACCCCACCCCCCGATATCCTCCCCCAGGGCGGCAGAAAGCTGATTAGGCACGGATTTGTTTTTAGCAATATGCCTACCTGTGGATTTTGGGCCCTAGCGCAGCCGGCACATAGGGAAACCTAGCAAACCTGTACATTTTTGGAAACTAGACACCCAGGGGAATCCAGGATGGGGTGACTTAACTGGCTCTCACCAGGTTCTGTTACCCAGAATCCCTTGCAAACCTAAAACATTGTCAAAAAAAAAACATTTTCCTCACCTTTCTGTGGTAGAACGTTCTGAAATCTGCGTGGATCCACAAAATTCCACCCACCCCGCATTCCCCAAAGTCTTCCAAGAAAAATGGGACCTCACTTGTGTGGGTAGGCTCTAGTGCCCGCGACAGGAAACAGCGCAAAACGCAACGTGGACACACCACATTTTCACAGTGAAAAATGACCCTTTTTTTGCAAAGTGCCTAGCTGTAGTTTTTGAACCCTAGCTCTGCCGGCACCTAGGAAACCTAGCAAACCTATACATTTTTTAAAACTAGACACCAAGGGGAATCCAGGATGGAGTGACTTGACTGGCTCTCACCAGGTTCTGTTACCCAGAATCCCTTGCAAACCTAAAAAATTGTCAAAAAAACCAAATTTTCCTCACTTTTCTGTGGTGGAAAGTTCTGGAATCTGCGTGATCCACAAAATTCCACCCACCCCGCATTCCCCAAAGTCTTCCGAGAAAAATGGTACCTCACTTGTGTGGGTAGGCCTAGTGCCCGCGACAGGAAACAGCGCAAAACGCCACGTGGACAAACCACATTTTCACAGTGAAAAATAACCCTTTTTTTGCAAATTGCCTAGCTGTAGTTTTTCAACCCTAGCTCTGCCGGCACCTAGGGAAACCTACCAAACCCACACATTTCTGAAAAGTAGACACCCGGGGGATTCCAGTGAGGTATGGCTTGCGTGGATCCCTCAACGTTTTCTTACCCAGAATCCCCTGCAAACCTGAAATTTTGGTGAAAAATCACTTTTTCACACATTTGTGTGTGGGAAAGTTGTGGCATCACCGGGCTGACACAAATTTCCTACCACCCAGCGTTCCCCCAGGTCTCCCGATAAAAATGGTGCCTCACTCGGGTGGGAGGCCCAAGTACCCGCGACAGGCAAGGGCCCAAAACGTATTGAGGCGACATCAAAATTGCCTATCACAAAACGACCTGGTTATGCAAATGGGGTCCCATGACTTTTTGGCCCGGGGCTCGGCGGCCACCTAGGGAAACCTACCAAACCCACACATTTCTGAAAACTAGACAGCCATGGGATTCCAGGGAGGTATGGCTTGCGTGGATCCCCCAACGTTTTCTTACCCAGAATCCGCTGCAAACCTGAAATTTTGCTGAAAAAAATCACTTTTTTTCACACATTTGTGTGTGGGAAAGTTGTGAGGTACCATTTTTATCGGGAGACTTAGGGTAACACAAAATTGTAGAGCAACTGTTATTATCTATTGACTTTCGATGCATTTCTGCCTTCCAAATGATAGACAATGTGTAAAAGAAGTCATTTTGAAAAATGACCTATAATTCTCATGCTAGTATGGGTACTCCCAATTTCGGAAATGTGCAAATATCTACTGTTTCTAAACTCTATATTTTGTTCCCATTTCAGAAATACATAGGTGTCTTTCATACCGATTTTTCCATGTATAAATTGTCCCAGAATAATTGCTATATACCCGGGACATAATAAAAAACCATTGTCAGACGCTGCTCAGTTATTGGCTCTGGGTTCGTCGGGTTCTTGGTGGACCTACAAGTCCTATATATCACCACAACCAGAAAGGTCCATCGGATGTAATGGTATATTGCTTTCAAATAGCTGTCATAATTAGAAGAAGTTACAGGTGAAAACGTTGACACAAATGGCTGTTTTTTTCAACTAAATTTTAATTTTTCCTATATTTAACTGTTTGTTTCTATAAAGAAAACTTGAAGGATCTACACAAATGACCCCTTGCTGAATTCAGAATTGTGTCTACTTTTCAGAAATGGGAAGATGGTGATTTCAGCACCACAACCCCTTTTTTGATGCCATTTGCAGGGAAAAAACCAGATGCTTTCATCTGTAGCCCTTTTTTTGCATTTTTCCCCCAAAAAACAAAATTTAGCTGTTTTTGGCTAATTTCTGGGTCCCCTCCAGGGGAATCCACAAACCCTGGGTTACTTTAGAATCCCCATGATGTTGGAAAAAGGACGCAAATTTGGCATGGATACCTTATGTGGTCAAAAAGTTACAGGGGCCTAAGCGCGAACTACCCCAAATAGCCAAAAAAAGGCTTAGCACAGGAGGGGAAAAGGCCTAGCAGCGAAGGGGTTAAGAACAAACTGAAGAGGGTTATGGTCACTATAGCAGATTACAATCACCCCCCCGTCCATGAGTGAGCAAACAGCACCATAGACTTAGAAATTAATATTATTATGGTTGAATCTTGGCCCCCACCAACAAAGGTGGGGGCTGGTTATAGGGGTCACCCACAATATCTAACACGTTGAATAGGGCCCATTACACAAGGCCTTAAACAACCTCAAACCCCTGTGATCAAATGATTTAGTAAATAAAGGCATGTCAGTCATCAAATAGTGTTCAGACCTTGAAGAGTTGGGGCCCAGTTTAGCATTAAAATCTACACCTAATCCACATAGAAACTGTTTAAAAGGCTTAAAGACCTTGATATTTAAATTGACAGCTTCTGTAAAGTGTCTCTATCTGGCAACCTGTGTCATAGACTGAATCATACAAATTTAGAAGAACAAATCCACAAACTCCCAATCCCATTGGGGTTAAAAGCAATGGGGACAATCTTAAAGAGCTTAGAAATGCGAATCATAACAGCAAGACCTCAGGGTGCTCTCCACCCAGATGAGGCAATGGTTGGAATGATGAAAAGCTCTTAAAACCATCCCACAATAGTTCTTCTAGTGCCCAGTTTTCTTGCAACATTGCACTGTAAAATTTTGTAATAATAACTATCCAAGTCGGGTCCTGCTGTTTAGAGTGAATACCAGCAATATTCCAACTGATAAGCCTTTTAGCAGGTCCTTGCTCAGAAGACAAGTCTGTATTTGAGGGACATTGCAAACCTTGGATATCTTGACTATATATTTAGGTTCGGTTAAATCCTGTGAGTGTCAATTTATGCACTCTAGGTACGACAAGGGGAGGGATATGTTTGAAGTTAAAACAGGTGGTCTAACAGGCTCACAAACCATTGGTGGAAACTGCTGGAGCCCGGACTGCATTCTGTTGCAGGTGTTCATAAAAGAACCCAAGTGGAAGAATATTGATGCAGCCATACAAAGGGTGCTTCCTCACATTGTTTGAAATCAAATGATGGGCCAAACTCGGATGCCTGCAATTAATCACAATACAATCCCCCATCAAATTTTTTGTATTTGGATCAACCCACCCAACCCTTCTGACAAATCTGATAGTGTTATATTCCCTGATCTTAAAATTTAAGTTTTGAGCCAAACAATGGCACACCTTATTTTTGAGTTGAAGAGTTGATTCTTCTGTGAAGGGGGCAGGGGCGGTACACCCGTCATTAGTGCAACATATGGAAAACATTCTGGTAGGAGGTTCAGGCATGACTAGTCAGTCCCACCAAGATGGGCAGAAACTTCAGTATCCCGATCAAGGAGAATGTTCAAACCTCAGCCCCCCATTGTATGCCCCTCTCCCCTCCTGATACCTTTAGGATACCATCATCTAGTGGCCCAGAAAGTTTGGTGTTGGCATATCCTATTTATACTTGTGGCATAGGCTTGTCCAAGTTGGAGACACAGGCAATAGGATTCGCTGGCCCTATAGGCCCAACTGAATCGGGTTGGTCATCAGGACCAATGCCAAGGGACACCTTTTCTCTTGCATGTGTCCTAGTTAGTTTCCAGAACAGCATTATCTAGGCTCCTCATCCTTTCCACCAATGGAGTGACACAGGCAGCAACAATAGATTGTTCTCAGTCAAAATTTGGAGCTCCATTTACAGATGTCTGAGACAGACCAGGCTGCTGCACAGTGTCAGTAGAGATACCTCTGCATGCAGGGCCTGGGGTTGCCGACATGCTTGGGCTGTTGTTTCCTTTTGACAAAGGGCCCACACTCCCTAACATGGGATATAGCTGAATTATTGGGGGCATTTATTGTTGGCGGGTGAACTTGGGTCTCAGATTCACTGGGTAATGGATTACGAGTAGTCACGGATCCCAGAGCAGGGTTCATATCCTAGTATCCCCAAGGAAAAACAACTAAGACAAACTAGGCCTTCCCTTAAATCCAGGGATAAACGTCACTCTGCGAGGTTTATCTCTTTTGAGATGACCCCAACCGCTCTGGCCAAAAAGGAGTACAACGTAGTGCTGTGGGGCAGATTAGCTTTATCATTATCCTTTCCCCTAGGCAACTTTTGCTTTCCAATTTCCCCCAACCTCATCACCAAAGATGTTAGATATGTTGGCAAGTTAAGTTAGATGGAAACACTCAGCAGTTAATATAAGTAGAGTTCCTAACATGACCCCAACTAATAAAGATAAACACTGACTCATTGTTTTAAAAGCAAAATCCAAATACCAAGAGGGGTGGCTCAGCCCGGCCTCTTCCGAACGATGATGGGTGAAGACGGGCCCACTCTTAGCCCAAGCATGCGCCTGGGCACATCCCGCGTACCAAGGTCTCTCTGCACTTAAGAGCGCATCAGTGGAGCCCTCCTCCTGGCTAAAACAGAGGATCTTGGGGCCAGTAATTCCCCTTCAGCAACCCACCAGGTAAAGTGCAGTGTGCAGTCCCTGCATGTTGGGGTCTCTCTGCACTTAAGAGCAAGTCAGTGGAGCCCTCCTCTTGGACTCAAGCAGAGGATCTTGGGTCTTGTAGTTCCCCTCCAGCACGCCACCAGGCAAAGTGCAGTGTGCAGTCCCCCATACCTTAATTCATTAACATTAAATGGTGTAATTTATAAGTTATAGTTTTTATTACTTGTATAAACTAAATGGGAATACAAATGAAGAAAATATATACCATCTCAGGTTTAAAGTTTAAACCTTTTGAAAAGTTGTGGTAGCTCAGACAAGGTACTTATAACAAATAAAACACATATGAAACATGAACATACCAGCTCAAGAAAATCCAATGCAGTCTTTCACTCCTGTGTGGACTATCTTATGACCAGGGCATATATAACAACACTAGATATAGATAAGGTTAAAAAAATCAAAGGTATTCATTGTGTTGACTTATTGTCTCTAATTTTAATCTTATTATCAGAGACTCTCATGGACAAGCCAGCTAAATCTCTTAAAATGCTTTTGATATCTCCTCCTATAATATCAGTATTAGCTCAAACAGCATGAATTTTTTTTAACATTCTTGCTTGATAAAGAGACTGAGGACGCTATCATTTTGGATTTAATTGCTGGAAGAGTGGTTGTTTGTTTCTTCTTATTAGATTGACTTTGCAAGGATTCGCCTTCCATGTCTGAAGTAGCCATGTAAGCACTGTAAACATTAGCACTTATTAACAATAGAATTAGCAACTAAGATAATACAATTGCTAAATTAGAGAGGCTCCATATAAAATTATATAAGGAAACTATTGCAATTATTGATACTTAACAAATACCAAGAATAGGTTCCAATTGTATATAGAGATTTTTTTTTGTGTTTATTGAAGATAGTAACTGACCCACCCAAATATATTGTACTGTGAAGCTTGTTTAGAAAAATGCTGTTTTAATATGTAAAAAGTAAAACAGAGTTACCCAGAAAAGCTTAGCTTATTTAAAAGGTGCAGCAGCTAAGACTGACTTGGCAGGTATTTGAAGGAAGCACTGACCTTCAAATTCAGACTGCTACCTTCCTGTAAGGAAAAGTAAAAACACATGCAAAAACCAGTCATTATTTAATGCCTGGATCATGGAGAAGTCAACAAGGAACATAACAGAAAAGCGACCAGGAAGTCTTCAGGAGACATCACATGAAGAGGTACATAGAAATGCCCCAAAATGGCATTAAAATATCTCATCATAAGATGAGTGCACTGTAGCTCATGTTCAAGTGCCATAGCTTTTCTTTTTTTGTCCTCATACTACCAAAACAGCTACAATCGCAGGTGACATTTGGAAACTGGCCTCACACCTGAAGCACTTGCAATGGCCCATCACACCAAGCTAGGCTAGAGGGCCCACATAACTTAAGTTCTCAGTTATAATCACAGGACTACTCAGCTCTCTGGGACCAACACCACTTCACCTCAGAAAATCGGCCCATATAGCATCTACCCTAACTCGGGTGCTCCTTAGATCCAACCTGCAGGTCTGATGCAAAGACTTTAGCCAGTGCTCTGGGGAAACAAGTAATGGATTTAACCAGTGTTTGGATATCTCACTTCTGGCAGAAAGCACATGATAAAATAGCAAACACTTCTGAGATCTCCTCAAGAGGTTGAGTGATACAATAACTACTCCCAACAGCACCAACACGGGGCTCAACTTGATTTTAACTCCCATAATTTCCGCAATGATGTTACTCACGATATCCCAATACAGGCTGACCGAAGGACAGGTAGCAAACATATGCTCGTTGTTTGGTTCTAGGTGACCACATCATCTATATCTTGGGGTCGGGTTCTGTACAAATCTTACCGTCCTTTGGGGAGTCCAAAATATTCTATTAAGGGTGAAATAATGGATCCTTTTCAAATTAGCCAGCTTAACTGTAGTGTACAGCAATTTCAAGGATACTTGCCACAGATGTGAAAGCTCAGACTCTGGAATCATCTCCTCCCAAATCACATATGGTGCCACCAGGGCTCTAGCATCCAAGAGCTTCCTATACCATATGGAAACCTCTTTCTTGCTAGGCCGCACATCTTGCCAGAGTGACTCAACTTCTAAGGCTCTGCCGATCTCCCTTGACACTTGCATTCCAAGAGGAGAGTTGCAGGTATTTAAATCTAGATAGGGAACAGTTAGTCCTCACCTTGAGTGCTTCCCAAGGTAATAATAGTCCGTGCACTGTGAACAGCCCCCATAGGTTGTTATCCCAGCCTTCTTCAAGGCATGACTCAACCCATCAAACTCTCAGGGGTGCCAGGGAATCCCAAACTGGTGAAAAATCTGAATAGTAGCTGATACCCAGGATCTTCCTGACTCTAGGCCTGATTTGGATTTTGGCAGACGGGTCACTCTGTCACAACGGTGATGGATACCCCGTCCACTGAAATATAAATCCCGTAAAATCCTATAGGATTTATATTTCAGGGGACGGTATATCTGTCACCGTTTTTTGTGACAGAGTAACCCGTCCACTGAAATCTAAATCAGGCCTTCTGTACCAAAGGCTAACAGAGGACTTTAAAACTTTCAAACAAACTTTTTTAAAAGACTGCAGGGGCCCCAAACTTGTATGGGAAACCTGTAGGTCCCACCTCCATAGTCATTTCAGTTAGAATCTCGCCCCAGGTTGAACTATCCGGTGTCCCAAGAAGCATCCTAATGTTCTTAAATTGTAAGCCATACAATGAAGACATAAGTGCGGTAGTGCCAGGCCCCATTTCTGGACCTGGTCAGATATGTATATTATAAGGTCATCTGCATAAAGTGCTATCTTGTTCCTAAATTGCTGCAAGGAAAAGGGGATTACCTGTTTATCCCTTCTGAGAAACTGAACAAATGGTTTGATGTAAATGTCAAACAGAAGAGGAGAAAGAGGGCACCCCTGCCTCATGCACCTAGTAAACCCAAAACTCTCAGTTAAGACTCTGTTGAATAGAATTCGAGCTGAGGAGTTTTAATATAATCTCTGGAGGGTCGAAATAAAATGCAGGCTTAAACCTAGTACAGCCAAGACCTCCCATATGTATAATCACCAAACTTGGTCAAAAGCCTTGGTGGCGTCTATTGTAGCGATGGACAAAGAGGTTGGCTAGGTGGTGGCTAAATCAATTTAGCCGATGAATTGCTGAGTAAGCTCTTGGATCTGGCGCATAAGGGCAATCCCGTTCTGATCAGGATGAATTAATTGAGAGGCTAACTTGGGCAATCTACGGGCCAGGATGCTAGAAAAACCCTTATAATTGGCGTTTAGTAGAGAGATTGGTTGATAAGATTCCGCCTTTTTAGAATCTTTGGCATTTTTCAACATCAAAACTAACATGGCTCCCCTCCATGACTCTGGGATCTGGGCATTCTCCAAATAAATGGAATTAAACAATTCCCCCCAAACTGGTACTACCACTTCCTTAAATAGCTTATAAAGGGATGGCATCTGGGCCCACTGCCTTCCTGTTCTTAACATGTTTCAGGTGCTCCCAGATTTCAGCGTCAGTGATCTGCACCTCAAGGGACTCCTTTCCCATCTCCGCGAGCCCAGGAAGGTCACTGTCCAACAACCATTCCCTAAGCCTATCCAGGTCAGGATAGACCTCCTCTGAATAAATGCCAAAAAAAGAGAGCCCAAATGTTGCTGCATTTCACCTGCCATTTTTAGAGATGTCCCCTGAGAATGAATGAACAGCACCTTGATGTTATTTCTAGACCTCTCTAACCTCGTCTCTTCCAGTACTCAAAAAGATTCAGACACTTGGCCTGCCACTTTTCCCAACACTTCTTATCCAGCTTAATTTTAAAGTTTAGCTGTGCATCTTCCAACCTTTTCTGTACTTGATCCCTGCCTGAGGAGAATTTTGCACCTGCAAGGGGGCCTCCAATGCCCCTTTTTCTTGTTCGAGGGTTATACACTCCACCATCTCTGATTTATTCTTAGCATATGCTTGACTTCACAAGACCCCATGTGTGAAGGCTGTAAACATATCCCAGACAATAAAATAGGGGTGGATCCAATTTTATCAATTAAATAATCCCCAGTGGTTTTATTCAGAGCCAATCCAACTCATGTGTCCAGGAGGAGGGCACGATTAAACATCCACCTAGGATTCTGCCCACAACTGGGGCACTGAAAAAGTATAGTCATGGCTGACTGATCAGAGATATGCCCTTAACGTAACTATCAAAAAAGGCTTGGGTCCTATCACTATCTGGCCTAGACCACTCTAGTATCAGAAACAAACAAATGACCAGATAGGGTACTCAACAATTACTGAACTGTACCTAAACCAATGATTTTAGGTACATGTGATTTATTTCACATTCATTTTAAATATATTTCACAATTTTTTGAAAAAATATTATATCATGTCATACAAAAACACACCAACTTTTTCAGTGTAACACAGATTTGAACACCATGAATTACATACAAATCCAACATAAAGAATTAAACTGACATCAATATGACAATGTGTACAACATAAACACCATGAATACTATTATTGTCCTCCTAAAATTTGAAGGGCACCAGTCCATATATAAAACAACAGAAACAAGCGGACTATACACAATTCACAAAGTCCTGCCTGTATACAAGGCTGAAGAAAGCAAATTAATCAGCAAGCTAGTTGGCTTCAGCCGCAATGCCAACGCGTTTCAAACCCTGCTGTGTTCTAGGGTTATCCTCAGGGCGTGGACTGGAGGTGTCTTAGCTACAAACAATATGAAAAAATAAAACGTGGTGTCATTAAACTTTGAAAAGACCCCCTATATGTAGTTACATGTATACTTGAATTGAGCATCAGAATGCAATACCTGATTTTAAAAGAGGCTCCCATGAAGTGTATTAGGTTCCATGGTGTAGCCGGTCTTTGGCGTTAATTGGGCTCAAAAGGGTGAACACAAAGTTTGGATGTAAACGAGCATTTAAAGATTTATATCTCGTAAGTATCCGATTAAAAGAGCAGTTCAATCCTACCTTCGGTCACTGATTGTGTTGAAAGTCTGTAAATCTATATTCGGGTGTTGTCGTTGTTGACTGTAGCGATTCAATGATCTTTATCCTATTAAAAGAAAACGTGTCCTGAATCAGTTGCTAGTATGGTATGAGGCGCTTCGTTTTGTTTAAACACTGATGTCGTGTACTACATAACTCTATCAGCATTAGAGAAGTGCGAGGATTTAACAATTCCGCTCGACAATTTGCTGGAAAAGACCACTCGCTTGTTATTAACGCTTCTCCACGTTCAGCACACAAGACTTGCCTGCTGTATTCCCAATGTGCTCCAATTTCAAAATGGCTCCAGTATGTCAGCGTGTCTTCGGCAAAGTGAAACTCCAAAGAACCAGACGTCCCACGACGACGGTATTTTAAAATTGCCGGCAGTAAACTATGGACTGGATTGTCGACCCTAGTGAATTCTGGGTGCTGTAGTTCATTTTATAAATGGCCGATTTCTGACAGGTCGTTGAGGCCACGGATTGCAGAATCAAATTTCATTATGAGGAATGCCTCTTTTCGGGACAGCTGGATGGCCGGATCCCCGCCTCCGATTATTCAGCCATTCATGGAACTACTCAAGGAGTTCCATGAATGGCTGAATAATCGGAGTCCTGATATCAAATTCAGTTTGACATACGACTCAAGGAATCTATCTTTCCTGGATGTGGAGATGAGAGCTACTCCAGAGGGTTTGATGTCTACCTTGCATACAAAACCGACGGATAAGAACAATGCCTTACATTTCCGGAGTTACCACCCCAGAAGTCTCAAAAACAATCTCCCCTATGGACAATTTCTAAGAGTGAGGAGAAACTGTTCCAAAATAGAAGACTTCGACTTACATGCAGAAGCCCTGTCCAACAAACTTAAGGAAAGAGGATATCCTCGGAAATTGCTCAGACATTCAGTGAAAAGAGCATGTTGGACACCTAGAGATCACCTGTTGACTAAAAAATACAAACCACCTACACAACGTATTGTATGTGTTTCCACATTTGGCCCACACACTCAACCAGTTAAAAGAATTATTCGGAATAATTGGCATCTAGTGGAGGGAGCAATTCCGGATGTAGGCCCACCGTTATTCGCACTAAAGAAGAATCGTAGTATCGACCAACAGATTACCAGCACTTCTACACCTCAAAAAATAAAAAAAGACAATCAAGGTACTCTCTTCAATCTACAGCCAGTACAAGGTCACCATAAATGTGGCACTTGTTCAGTATGCAGTACGACTATAGAAGGAAACCTTTTCACGGACGGCAAAAAATACTGGCGACACAATGATTTTACCAATTGTAAATCTAAGAACGTGGTTTACGGAATCATTTGCCCTTGCAATAAAGTGTATATTGGGAAAACAAGCCAGGAGGTACGACAGCGGATCATTCAACATCGGTCAAGAGTTAAGAATAAAACAACATCCGCCCCCCTGGTGGAGCATTTCATTGAAATTAATCACACCGCAAAAGATTTCAAATGGACAGTATTGGCAGCAATAAGACCGTCACATAGAGGCGGGGATCCGGCCATCCAGCTGTCCCGAAAAGAGGCATTCCTCATAATGAAATTTGATTCTGCAATCCGTGGCCTCAACGACCTGTCAGAAATCGGCCATTTATAAAATGAACTACAGCACCCAGAATTCACTAGGGTCGACACTCCAGTCCATAGTTTACTGCCGGCAATTTTAAAATACCGTCGTCGTGGGACGTCTGGTTCTTTGGAGTTTCACTTTGCCGAAGACACGCTGACATACTGGAGCCATTTCGAAATTGGAGCACATTGGGAATACAGCAGGCAAGTCTTGTGTGCTGAACGTGGAGAAGCGTTAATAACAAGCGAGTGGTCTTTTCCAGCAAATTGTCGAGCGGAATTGTTAAATCCTCGCACTTCTCTAATGCTGATAGAGTTATGTAGTACACGACATCAGTGTTTAAACAAAACGAAGCGCCTCATACCATACTAGCAACTGATTCAGGACACGTTTTCTTTTAATAGGATAAAGATCATTGAATCGCTACAGTCAACAACGACAACACCCGTATATAGATTTACAGACTTTCAACACAATCAGTGACCGAAGGTAGGATTGAACTGCTCTTTAATCGGATACTTATGAGATATAAATCTTTAAATGCTCGTTTACATCCAAACTTTGTGTTCACCCTTTTCAGCCCAATTAACGCCAAAGACCGGCTACACCATGGAACCTAATACACTTCATGGGAGCCTCTTTTAAAATCAGGTATTGCATTCTGATGCTCAATTCAAGTATACATGTAACTACATATAGAGGGTCTTTTCAAAGTTTAATGACACCACGTTTTATTTTTTCATATTGTTTGTAGCTAAGACACCTCCAGTCCACGCCCTGAGGATAACGCTAGAACACAGCAGGGTTTGAAACGCGTTGGCATTGCGGCTGAAGCCAACTAGCTTGCTGATTAATTTGCTTTCTTCAGCCTTGTATACAGGCAGGTCTTTGTGAATTGTGCTTGTTTCTGTTGTTTTATATATGGACTGGTGCCCTTCAAATTTTAGGAGGACAATAAAAGAATTCATGGTGTTTATGTTGTACACATTGTCATATTGATGTCAGTTTAATTCTTTATGTTGGATTTGTATGTAATTCATGGTGTTCAAATCTGTGTTACACTGAAAAAGTTGGTGTGTTTTTTGTATGAATGATATAATATTTTTTCAAAAAAATTGTGAACTATATTTAAAATGAATGTGAAATAAATCACATGTACCTAAAATCATTGGTTTAGGTACTGTTCAGTAATTGTTGAGTACCCTATCTGGTCAGAGATATGCCCTGGCATACAAGGTTAAAGAGGTAAACCTACCTCTTTAACCTTGTCTGATATGGCACTATCTACAAAGAAATAATTAAGCCTAGAGAAATGGCCATATTTCTTACTGTGGAAGGTGTTCCCCCTTGTCAGGCCTATTTGGTGGTGCCACACATCCACCAACCCCAAGTCCTGTCTCCTAGTAGATCTATCGAGACTGACATCTAAAAAAGTGTTAAATTCACTCCCCAGGACCACCGGTAATGAGGACTTCACAAGGTTGCATTCCAGGGTTGAAGGACAGAAAGATGGGAAGGATCATCAGCATTCAGGCCATAACAACCCACACAGATGAATTCATAATTGGAACATATCATACCTTTCATGACCCATCTACCTGAACTATCAATTTTAGAAGACAACACTTCCACCCCTACTCCTTTCCTCAAGAGAATTACAACCCCTTTGTGATACTCTATCTGATCAGAGGCTACATAATTCTGAATCCTCCTATATTTGGAGTCGAGGGCTCTACTCTTAATTGCTGTTAAGTGGGTCTCCTGCAAGACCATTTCATGGGCCCTGCTCTCTTGGATATATCAAAATATCAATCTTTGCCTCCCCTTTGACCTAAGACCATTGACTTTCCAAGTTAAAAACATTTCTCCTTGCCTACACCCATTTAATTGTTAAGAATGTCCAGCCCTGCTTCCTGCAGTGTATTTTATATTGGTGTAAGGAATTTTAAAAAAAAACAGCAGTTTGGTGAGCTTGAGGACTTTTTACATTTTTTCCTCACTTCTCCCCACCCAGTGCCCCTTCCCATGCCCACCCCGGGTAACCCTCCCTCTACTAGTTGGCATTATGAAATGCCTAAGAACCTCCCCTGGGAGGGAATAGTGTGAACAAAAAGCTATGTGCTACACCGTAGGGTGCACCCCCCCACACCACACCATAACCCTAAAAGGGGTCTCCCCTGGACAAAGACAGAACCTCAGGCATTTATGTCATTTTAATGGAATCAATCAGAGTGTCCACATCTTCCAGGGTGTGATAAGTATACATCTGGTTATTCCACATAATGTGTAACATCATCAGGAATTGCAGTTGCACCTTGGCCCCCAGTTTATAAAGCTTTTCCATTCTATTCTCTTGCCGAGTTCCCACTGATGTTGGTCTGTAGCCTTACAAACAACTGACCTAATAGTGAAAGAATACTCTTTGGCGGTGAAAGTCCCTCTCTGAGAAATACCGAAGATGGCTTCTTTCACGGCATAGGAGAGAAAATTTCCCAGAATCTTTCTAGGTTTCTTGTGTTTTGGATTCCTTTTAAATGGGTCCCTGTTGGCTCTCTGGATCTCATATTCAAATTAATGTCAGGCCTGTCTTTGAGAACTGTGTCCCATAATAGTGGTATAATAAAGGTCTTCAAGACATCCTGTTCCTTTGCCTCTGGGACATTTAGGATCCGAGGGTTGTTCCTCCGGGGATTAGCATAGGCAGTGTTATATTTTGAGAAATGGTCAAATTGCCTCATGAGCTGGCAACAGTTAAATGTCAAAGTCAAGTCAAATATATCTTCCTTTGACAAGTTCATATTATACAGAATTCCTTAAAATACACTTTGTGAAAGTTGGACATATAGCTGTAGGAAACTGGCTCTTTATATAGTGGACCAAGAAGAGGTACAGTGTGTAAAGAGTCCAGGCAAACCCCAAAGGAATTGCACAGGCACAAATGACACCCCAAATGTTCTCTTTTGTGGTAGTGTGGGCGAGCAGTTAGGCATATCAGAGGGTAGTGCTAAGCATTTATTGCATATACAAAAGAAGCAAATGAGACGCACACTCAATAAAGTAATATGACTCCAATTTATAAAAATAACACATACTTTTATAAAAAAACTCTACGCCGGCACCACCCAGAAACAGCTCAGGAAAGTACAGAACATCCAAAACCCTGCAGCCAGACTGGTCCTTGACATCCCCTGCTGCAGCCACATAACACAACACCTCTGACAGTTCCACTGGCTCCCAATCAACAAGAGAGTCACCTTCAAACTTCTCACACATGTCTACAAAGCTCTCCACAATGCAGGACCAGCATATCTGAACCACCGCCTAGGATTCCCCGTACCTGTCAGACAACTTTGCTCCACCCAACTTGCCCTGGCTACCTTCCCATGGATTCACTAGACCAGAACCAGAGGAAGATCCTTTTCCTACCTCACTGCAGAGACCTGGAACACCCTGCCCCTCCAGCTCAGGCAATCCCCGTTGCTGACCCAATTCAGGAAGGACCTAAAGACCTGGCTCTTCGACTGAACTTCCACGCCCAGACGGATCAGCAGCCCCTCCCCTCAGTGCCTTGAGACCCTCATGGGTGAGTAGCCGCACTTTACAAACTCCTGATTGATTAATTGATTGATTGTCCTGCTGCCAAATGCCCCTGGACAGGGGGGTGGGCATCCCCTCACCTCTGAGGGTAGCCAGATTTGCATACCATAGCTTCCAGCCTTGGAATGCAAATTCGCAGGTCATCCTGTGGGGGTGGGGTGTAAACACCTTCTGCCCAAGCAGGCTTTGTTCCTGAGCTCCTGAGCTCCTGAGAGCAAAGCCCTCACCCCAGGGGGTCAAAATCTCGTCTGTGGTGGCAGGCTGGCTAAGACCAGTCCTTTAGCACACAAGTAGTTGGTAGGTTTTCAGGGGTCACCTCTAAGGTGTCCTCTGGGTGCATGTATTAATAAACCCATCACTGAAATCATTGTAGGATTGTTAATATGAGGTATTTGATACCAAACACCAAATGTTTCAGTGAAGCCATTATGTAGCTGAGGAATTTGTTTCGACCAGTGCCCAGTACATACCTTAAGATGGCTTCCCTGCTCACTTGCAATATCTAGTAATAGCATTAGACATCACAGGGGCATATCTGCTCATTCAGAAATGTCCTCATCTAAAATAGAATGCACCCTGCATTAGAGCTCAAAGGCCTGCTGTAGGAGTGACTTACATATATTAGATGCAGTGACTTTAGCATGAGACACAGTGTGTGTCCTGTCATGTTTTCACTCAAGGTTAGCTACATATCTCGCAGCCTGCAATGGCAGTCTCTGTGGAATTTGTGTGTGGGTCGCTTAGAGTGCCATAAAATATGCTGCAGCCCTTAGGGACCTTCTTTAGTACCCCTGCCCTAGGTACAAGGGGTTCCATCTACTAGGGACTTGCAGGGGGGCTAAAGTCCTTTGCCAATTGTAGCACAATTAGAAAACCCCTTGTTTTAGCGAAGGGCAATGGCACTGAGGTCTGGTTACCAGGCCCCAGTGCACTGTCTGAGTCAAAAATCAGCATCTGGTAGTTAAGAGCCCAGTTTCCTACAATAGGTATATGGTGACTACATGCCTTTCTTGAATAAAATTATTTTCCTACCACTTATTGTTATTATGACACGGCCAGTAAATCCATTTTGATTTACCCTAAAATGTTATTACAGTATCACAGATAAAAATCACAGGTGTTTGCTCCCATTATTTGCAGCAAACGATGGGAGTAAATAGCCCACATGTGATGTATGTGCACATCAGAATGATGAATATCTTGCACTATTGATGCATTATTCTCAATTCTATGATATGAAACTCCACTTTGTATGCAAATTGGCACTCTTTAATTTGCATTCGCATTTTGCAACACCATCATGATTGGGACTATGTCTGCACAATGTCTACTTGGGGACCTTCTATGTGAAATTAATTAGAAAACCTGCATAATAAAAAAACTTGAGCACACTCATGAAAAATATACTTTTTTTTGCTACTCACAAACATTCCCAGATGTGCATAGGGAAAGCTGCAATAGTGCTGGAAATTGGGTTAGGGGTCGAGGGGGGTGGAACCCAACTCAAGCAGGAACCACAATCTCTGTTGGGGTGAAACACAAGCAAACCCCAAATTAACCTTTGCTTGCCCCTCTGGTCGCTTTACACAAAGCAGTAAGGCTTAACTTAGAGGCAATGTGTAAAGTATTTATGCAGCACTTCAAACAGTAATAAAGTAAAAACACAACAGACAAAAATTTGCACACCAATTTAGAAAAATAGAGTAAAATTTACTAAATTATTTGACAACAAAACAACAAAAAGCCAATCAGTGGAACCCAAGATATGCAATTGTAACATCTTAAGTAAAAAGAGTGCCTAGAAGCACTAAGCACCAACTGTGGTTATCTGGTTGCACAGGACCGGAACAAAGATCAGGAAGACAAATGATGGAGTGTGGGCCGGATACAGGGACCCAGTTAGGCTGCTGGACAAGAGTACCTTAAATCTTGGTTGCAGAGTGTTGCGAGATCCAGCCCAGAGAATGTGTCACACAGCAGAGGTGATACAAGTTCCTGATGTGGACATGCGTTGCACAGCGGAGGTTACAGGAAGCAGTGAGGCTAAGAAGTGGGGTCCTGCATCATCATTGCTGTTGTCGTCGATGAAGAGATTGCGATGCGAACTCCTGCGTTGAAGAGTAGTCACGCACCGGCTGATTCGGAAGAAGGTACTGGGCTTGCGATGCATATTCCTGTGTTGTCATCGAGTATGCCATCGACGAGGGGCTTGTGATGCGAAGGCCTGCATTGAGGATGCTTCGCAGATTGCCTGGGGTCACAATAGACTAGTGTCAAACCCTTTGTGAGTGTGCTCTGGCAGAGTGTTTGTGATGTGCAAGTGTGGTAGGTGACAGCTCCTCCACCTGATAAAGTCAGAGATGGCCCATCATACCCACATCTATGGCCTTTTGTTTCACTGTCTAGGAGCAATACACAAAGACCAACAGCTAGCTACATAGAGCCCTGTGCCCCATGATACAGGCAGCAGACACCAAATGGTTGAGACAAGAAAATGCCTACTTTTTACAAGTGCAATTTTCAGAATTGTGATGCAGAATCTGACTTTTCCATTAAAAAGGGCTTTAAATAGCAATTCTTTAGACATCAAACTCGATAATATGTATTAAAAAGGAAGGTCTAGGCCTGGCAAAAAGGTTTATTTTGCCCTGTCGAATTTGCAGTTTAAACTGCACACAGGCATCAATGGAAAGCCTGAGACATGTTTAAAAGGCTACTGAAGTAAGTGGTACAATCAGTGTTGCAGGCCCACTAGTAGCATTTAATTTACAGGCCCTGGGTACATGTTTTACTCCTTTATGAAGGAATTACAGGTAAATTAAATGTTCCAATTGGGTGTAAGCCAATTTTACTGTGTTTAAAGGAGACAGCACAAGCACTTTAGCACTGGTTAGCAGGGGTAAAGTGCACAGAGTTCCAAGGCCAGCAAACATTAGATCAGCAAAAGGCCAGCAAAAATAAGATCCGCAAAAACGAAGGAGGAAGGCAAAAGGTTTGAGGGAAGACCACCCTAAGACTGTCAGGCCAAAAAACTAGGCACAGTTTTCGAGATGGGGTTGTCTGATTGTCACAATGCTGCTCCCAAAGTCCCCCACTGAAGAGTTCTCCATAGGAGAAACTCAAAGGTTCCCCATAGGGAACCTCGAGATTCTCAGCTGACAAACATTTTTTCCATGAAAATAATATTTTTGCTGCACAGCCAGCAAGTCTGGTGGTGATCTGTTCCCCTTTACAACCTGGAAGGAGACTGGAGAAAATCTTTGACCATTTCCAGGATGAAAAGGGTTCACAGATAAGTTTGAGAATGCCCACAAACGTACATGTTTGGGAGCATTCCCAAACTTTAAAGACAAACCACACCTTGAAACACCCACTTCACAACTTTTCAGTGAGACTCCAGACTGCCTATTTCTCCGCATTTATGGTGAGAAATACATACTAGTAAATATATTTACTTCCACCATGATCTATGTTACATCCGTCTATAATTACCACTGTAATGCAGGTTTCTTAATATAATAATTGAATCTAGTTTATGATTGTTTTCTAATGTAGACAATGGTAAATATGCTATTTTTACTCTTTTTCTGTTTGGAAATATATATTGTATGTGGATATGTGCATGAAGTTTTGTTATCTTTCAAGACACGGAGTACACACTTTTGTGAGTAACATATATATGCGTAGAATGTTCAGATTTTGGAGGAGGCGTTTTAATGTTGTTTTTAAAGAGTGTTAATTGTTTTTGTCGCTTATATGAGCACGTAATGTTTGTAATTTATTGTTTACTAAATGTTGGTATTGTCTGCTTGCTTATAAGTTGTTGTCTTATATGTTTTTAATAGACCTGAAGAAGTCCCCATGGTTCGGGACTAAATGCATTGGCTGTATCCTTGTTCCTTTTGAAAATGAAAAAATATAGAACACTAAGAAAAGATTTGTCTTGATATGCTTTCCTTGGAACACACGATGAAACAGTCTTGTGTGACTTTGCACTTTCCCTTTATTTCAGGCTTAATAGGGCATGTACGCTCTATAGACTCATTATCCAAATTTTATTGCTCCTTCTGCCTGGTTTGAACATATGAGAAATGTATTTCAGGTGTTTTTAGACACCCACAGTTATTGTGTGAATGCTTATCTCATTGTTATGCTTGGCTCTCAAAGAGAGCCCTTAGCGTGAATGACTGGAGGTCTGGTATTATTTTTTTTTTTACATTTGGGATAGGGAGGAGAGGCCATGTTGTGTATAGCTCCCCCATTACTTCTCTGCCCCTTGCTAACAGTTGAAAGGAGGGGAAGATGATTTTGGGGGCCATTTATAACATAAAATTATAGGGCTTGATTCACAGAAGTAATCTGAGCCGAACGTCTAACTTTATGACTTTCGGTATTCACAAAGGGCATTTAAGAGTAGTAAAGTTAGACTTTTGGTCTAAGTTTAGACCAAAAGTCTAACTTAAACCAAAAGTCTAACTTTACTACTACTAAAGTTAGATTTTTGGTCTAAGTTAGATTTTTGGTCTAAACTTAGACCAAAAGTCTAACTTTAGTAGTAGTAATGTTAGACTTTTGGTCTAAACTTAGACCAAAAGTCTAACTTTACTACTCGGAAATGCCCTTTGTGAATACCGAAAGTCGTAAAGTTAGACTTTCGTCTCAGATTACTTTTGTGAATAGGGCCCATAGAACTTAATTACAGGTATTTTTTAAAACTTCAATCTCATTGTCTATTTGATGTCACTCAGAACATCTAAGTATAAAACAACTCCCTAATTTACTGTTACCCATCTATAATTACATATTTCATTGAGAATCCGTGTTCGCTCTTTTGACGTGTCCCTAGAGGTCCCTAGATGCGGCATTTCTAGCTTTATGATTCACATCTCTAAACTTTAAATTATACAGATAAACATTTCAATATACATTCAACACTTATGTTTGGGAGTGTGTGGGGCTTAGTGGTTAGAGCTGCTGACTTTGGAATATGGGACACCAGACTCGAATGCGGGCTTCATTTCAACATTTTGGGGCCGATTCCGATCTCGGTCGGAGGCGCACCCAATACCATTCGGTCGGGAAAAAGCCATGCGAAAGCCTGTTTCCCGACCGATCCGTACAGCACACCGAACGAGTAAGTACGATGCGCACAACAGCACAGAATCCGGCCGAGCCGTACTCACCCAAACCAGGTCCTGTTCCCCGACCGAGGCGAATCCGGAAACGCAGAATCGAGTCGCACGGAAGGGAAAATGCAGCTCCGTCCGGCCGAACGAATACGATGCGCTTTCCGTACGCGCCGAACCCGTCGCTACGCACGGCACGTCAAAGCATCCGGGAGAGGCGCACATAAGCTCCGATTCGCGCCACAACACGATCCACGGCTACGAGACGAACACGCCAGCGATGAGGACGACGCGAAGCGACGAGGACGACGCGAAGCGACGAGGACAACGCGAAGCAACGAGAAGGACGAACGACACGAACCAACCATGAATCCCTTCGTCCCGATCATACCAATATTCTACATTTACTACCGGAACAGGCACGGACGCGTACGGCGCAGAAGGTAAGTCAGACACCAACCACAAAAAACATACAACACGTACACGACACATCACACACACACAGAGGGATGCAGAATATACTTACACCAGCAACAGCAGCACCATAGGGGCGGGATGCCCATCACCAATGCCACATATGCACACAGGGGCCTGAATGCGCACCACCACCCCTACCCAGGGGGGCAGGATGCCTACCACCACCCTGAGCCAGGGGGGCTGGATGCCCACCACTACTACCACCCTCACCCAGGGGGGCTGGATGCCTACCACTACTACCACCCTCACCCAGGGGGGCTGGATGCCTACCACTACTACCACACTTAGCCAGGGGGCTGGATGCCCACCACTACTACCACCCTCAGCCAGGGGGGCTGGATGCCTACTACCACCCTCAGCCAGGGGGGGCTGGATGCCCACCACTACTACCACCCTCACCCAGGGGGGGCTGGATGCCCACCACTACTACCACCCACACCCAGGGGGGGCTGGATGCCTACCACTACTACCACCCTTAGCCAGGGGGGTCTGGATGCCTACCACTACTACCACCCTCAGCCAGGGGGGGCTGGATGCCTACCACTACTACCACCCTCAGCCAGGGGGGGCTGGATGCCTACCACTACTACCACCCTCAGCCAGGGGGCTGGATGCCTACTACCACCCTCAGCCAGGGGGGCTGGATGCCTACCACTACTACCACCCACACCCAGGGGGGCTGGATGCCTACCACTACTACCACCCTTAGCCAGGGGGGCTGGATGCCTACCACTACTACCACCCTCAGCCAGGGGGCTGGATGCCTACCACTACTACCACCCTCAGCCAGGGGGCTGGATGCCTACCACTACTACCACCTACACCCAGGGGGGCTGGATGCCTACCACTACTACCACCCTTAGCCAGGGGGCTGGATGCCTACCACTACTACCACCCTCAGCCAGGGGGGCTGGATGCCTACCACTACTACCACCCACACCCAGGGGGGCTGGATGCCTACCACTACTACCACCCTCAGCCAGGGGGGCTGGATGCCTACCACTACTACCACCCTCAGCCAGGGGGGCTGGATGCCTACCACTACTACCACCCACACCCAGGGGGGGCTGGATGCCTACCACTACTACCACCCTCAGCCAGGGGGGCTGGATGCCTACTACCACCCTCAGCCAGGGGGGCTGGATGCCTACCACTACTACCACCCACACCCAGGGGGCTGGATGCCTACCACTACTACCACCCTCAGCCAGGGGGCTGGATGCCTACCACTACTACCACCCTCACCCAGGGGGTGCTGGATGCCTACCACTACTACCACCCACACCCAGGGGGGCTGGATGCCTACCACTACTACCACCCACACCCAGGGGGCTGGATGCCTACCACTACTACCACCCTCACCCAGGGGGGCTGGATGCCTACTACCACCCTCAGCCAGGGGGGCTGGATGCCTACCACTACTACCACCCACACCCAGGGGGGGCTGGATGCCTACCACTACTACCACCCTCACCCAGGGGGGGCTGGATGCCAACCACTACTACCACCCCCACTCATAGGATGGACAATGCATGATACAACCAGCACACCACAACCTAGGGAATGCAAGAAGAAGACATCCCCCCAACACCATGACAAGCGTGTGTAGACTGTGTCAAATGCCTACAACACCGAACATGACTTTGAACATACAATGTGACCCCCTAGCACATGTGCCACACATATATGTGTGTGGCACCCACAATGCAAGCAGGCCATGACCATTGTGGCAATGGGGTCCAAACCCCCATCATCACAGTGACCAAAATGTAAGTGTGGGGTCCATAGCTGAAGCACATTTTGAACATTGGGGCAATGGGGTCTAAACCCCCATCACCACAGTGACCAAAATGTAAGTGTGGGGTCCATAGCTGAAGCACATTTTGAACATTGTGGCAATGGGGTCTAAACCCCCATCACCACAGTGACCAAAAGGTAAGTGTTGACAAAGAAAGAGGTGCAACTGCCAAACTGCATGGATGATTCCTGGTCACAGAACAAAAAACACATCAGTGGCAAAGTAGTGTATGTGTCCCATTGCAACATAAATTGGGGAGCCAAATACTGCAGTGCAAATAAGACATACCTCTGGCCATGTGCAGACAAACAACACCCATGGGGGCTGACACCGTCAACAATCATCAATGACACAATGACAGAAGTGACCATCAGAATGCAGACCCACATATTTGCACCAATGGGCACACAAATGCAGATACCCTGTGGAGACTGCAGATGTGAGGTGAACAGATACCATACCATTGCAGCAATGGGACACACAAACCATGATCATTGTGCTGACCGATGACCTAGGAGTCCCAGGGACAGCAGGGGAAACCCACAAAACTACATACAGCCAATGGCACACCCAAGATATGCCAAGGCAGTCGTGCAGATGCACAAACACAAACAGGCAGACCCACACTGCACATCATACACAACAGGTGAGGGGGGGTGCCAGTGTCCCCAGGCAACCACACAACACATGAGGAGACCTGAATACCAATCATACAGATGTGCATACAGTGCCACACAAAGGTAACTCATGGATCCAAATCCCCTATGTGGGCAAGCAGGCATTGGCAGATGAGAGGGAGCACAAATCACACATGTCACACAGGCACGTAGGGACAGCAACTGACACAGCAAGACACAGACACACCACAGCACCACCCCCAGGGCCCCCACAATGTGGTGACCCTGGGCTGCATTACAATCCCACTGTGATGACAAAGCTAAATGTGGTTCACACTGTGAACCACAGTCATGTGTCCTGAGCAACTAACTACCATCTCACCTACACAAGCACAAATCAATCAGCATGGCCAGTAAGCCAAGGCCAACATGGAGGCAGGGGCCTAGCCGGGCAACAACTCTCATCTGCACACACTCAACACCACACCCCTCGACCTCCAACAATGTGCAGCAGTGAAGTACACATGCACTGGTGACATTGCACATGCACCCATGACTAATCCAGGGTGGTGGGTGGGAACCAAGGTGCAGAAACACATCACACATGGCCACTCAACAAGACTCCTGAATGTCTGACACACTGCACACTACGCTGTACATGGACATGACGGCAATACCACACCAACCAATGGGATCCCAGCCACAGTCACACACCAATGAAGAAGCCAAGGTCACCCACAAAGAACACACATAGACAACAACCAACATTGCAGCCCGGACCCTGAGGAGTGCCAGCAGTCACACACACAACGTGTCACAATCACTGAAAGATAACACAAACTGGAAATCACATGACAGGGGCAAACAACAAGTGCCAAGGGAAACCTGACTGTGACCCATCTGCGTCTGCACACAAACTCAGCCCTGACAGCAAACACACCTATGGATGACACCCTGATGACCAGTAATGTGCCATGCACCCACATCACAGAGAACCCAGGGAGAAGACTTTGGGGGAACATAGGTCAACTCAGCTAGCATCACAAACAGGTACAACACTAGGGATCACAGCATGCACAGCTAAACGGAAGTGAACACACAGACATGCACATACAACACACACCTTGGGCGCAGGCAATGTCACAGGAGTACACACTGCCATGAGGGGACTCCACTCCTGTGTGAGGAAAGCTGTGCCATATGTTGCCTCAGTAGGGCCCCATCATGTCAGCTGAGCACTTGGTCACACAATCAACAATTAGCACCAAATGAGGGCTCCCGTAACATCAGCCTGGTCATGGAAGTGCCAACGGAATCATCAGCACAGATCCAACACACTTGTATAGCAATGTTGCACTGACAACACAGATGAGTCCTTCCCCATTGATGCCCAAACCTGCATGTCCACTGGAGATGGCCACACGGTCAGGGAAGTAGACGAATTGAACAATGGCAGGCACAACAGATGTGCAGGGGTGGAAGCCACAGATGTGAAATAGCCAATCTAAGTAGGAAATCCCATTGCCAAATACTGAACACATGACACCCTCAGATGCTGCTATGGATGACATGGATACACCACAGGATAGGACACATTCCCCCTGGACCACATGGGTTCCTGCACAGTAACACTTCATTATCATGAGACCAAATATCACCATCACTGCAGCAAGGGCATGGTTAGCATCATCAACATCATGTACATCAGAAGCAAAAGCACTAGAGAACAGAAAGTTGCTTTATTCAGCATATGTGGCATTAAAAGTAGAAGTCCGGTAGAAAATTAACAAAGGCCAATGGCCAGTCCATCAACAAAGTCACAAGTGGGTGACAGTGGCAGATGCCACCCTACACATGCCTGCACAAAACCAGGGACAATCCACTAGGAGGGGCAACCGGGGGGTAGGCCAGGCACCGCAGGGACAGGATCAGGGCTCACCAGGAGGAAGCAGGGAAGGGGTGGTGGGTGCTGGAGAGCCACTGACAACTGCAGTGGAGGTGTCTGACATGGTGTGTGCCGGCACAACTGGGGGCATGACTCAGATGTTGTGGGTGCCGGCACGACTGCAGTGGACCCTGCAGATGGAGTGGACAGGTCCGCCACTGCAGTGCCCAAGTCAGACAGGGTGGTAGTGGACTCCACTGCAGTGCCTACCACCAGGGGAGGAGAATGGGGAACAGGCAAGGTGGGCTGGACAGAGGGAGAGGACACCCTCACCACATCAGTGGCACAGACAAGCGCAGCGGGGGTGTGGTGCCGGGAGAGCAAGTGGCAGGGGAGAAGGCCGGATCCTCTTGGGGATGGTATATCTGTGGGTGGGGAACCTGGGGCAGGGTGTGGTGGGGGCACCTGTGGAGTGGGGGCCTGAGGGATGGAGGAAGGAGACCTGGTGCTTGAGCTGCAGGGCGGCGGCGGGGTCTTGCTCTTACCACTCCGGGGGACTTGCGGGTGGGGGCCTCAGTCTGTCTGCGCCTGGGGAGGGTGTCCGGGGGCGAGGGGCACTCTGCTCCGTGTGGGGGGCTTCCTCTTCCCCCTGGATGCTGGAGCAGCTGGATCGGAGGGAAGAGGCCGAGGTCACTGAGGAAGAGGCGCTGGGTCTTTGGGGTTGCAGGTGAGGCAAGGGAGGGTGTTTTGGAGGGAGAGGCAACTGAGGACTGCGCAGTGCCCGTGGATGCGTGTGTGTGTACCAGGGCCCCATCCCCTGTGAGTCTGGTTTCAGTCCCCTGACTGTGCGTGCGTGTGCGTTTTGTTTGTGGCGTGTGTGTCTGTGTGCTGGACGTGTGTGTGCTGGTGTGTGCCTGTGCCGGTGTGTGTGTGCTTGGGACGGGTAAGGTGCTGGGGAGTGTGGATGGAGCAGAGGCAGGAGGGGTGAGGGACTGTCTGAGGAGGGACACTGCTGCCGTCAGGGAGGAGTCCATGGACCTATTGCCCCTCTGTAGGTCAGACATGCCCGATGAGATGCCCTCCATGAACGACACCAGCTGAGTCAACAGAGCGGTGTGCGCATGGAGGACACTCAGCATGGCTGTCTGCCCTACATGGAGCTGGCGAAGGAGGTACACAGACTCCTCACTCAGGGCAGCAGGGGACACAGGGACAGGGGGTGCGGTGCCTGGCCCAAAGGAGACACGCTCCCGAACATGGGAGCCTCCACGGACCTGGGGAATGGGAGCCGATGGGAGGGCGGTGGTGGTGCTGGTGGTGGCGGGGACAGCAACACTAGCTGGGGTGTGGTGGCTGCTGACACCCGCCTCCATAAGGGAGTCATCCTCCGAGTTGCTCTGGTCCTCAGCTGAGGTGGATGGTGCTGAGGACTCCTCGGTGTGGCTCCCCTCGCCCTCCGTGCCACTGGGTCCCTCCGACCACTCCTCGGCTGCTGACCCAGTCTGGCTCTCTGGCTCCTCCTGGTCCGTGGAGCTGTCCCCTTCCGTGGCCGTGGATGTATCTGCAAACAATGGGGAAACAGACAGACATCAGTCACCTGCACCAAACGCACACACCACTGTGAGCACAGCACATTACAGAGCAAGCCCTGGCATCATTAGTTGTACATTGCTAAAAGTGCCCTGACTGAACAGGAGAAGCCAATTGTCAGTCTGATGCCAAGCATGGCACTCACATCCCACATGGCCTTGCACCCATCTGTCTGGTGTCTGTTGGATTGCAACACCCCAGTGTGGACACATGCACCAAGTACACAGTAGTTGGACAGTGCAGAGGACACGGTGTGGCATGTGGACATGCACACATCACAGCTCTTGCCACTGAGTCAGTACAGGTTTCCGGATGAAAGGGATGCCCAGAGTCAAATAGGAAATGCATGTGATGCATACCAGCGACAGACACCATGATGCACCCATGTCCTGATAGCCATCGCCACAATGGTGTGCATGTAGCACATGTCACTCCCCTGCAGGATCACCAATAAGTAGACACATGCCATGGCAGAGGCATGACTGCTAAGTCATACATCACTGTCTCAGTGATGTATGACTTGGCAGCCAGACAACAACACTATGCACTGTGTCACAATAGTAGGTCATGGGGAATGCAAGTCCTGGAGCTGCACAAGTGCACATGTACATCCCCCACACAACACATCATCTTAACCCTCATCTGTCCAGGTCATACCTATTGGACATATGGGAGACCTGTGACACTACCCTCTGAACCTGAGCCCCTCACAATCTGCTGTGAATGGGGAACAGCTGCCTGAACTTCACATTCGCATACCCCAGTCTGCACGGGCAGCTGATCAAACACCTATGTGACACACAAGTATCGTCTCCTATGGTCACATCTCCAGGGGCATGCTGAGCCCCTACCAAGAAACACCCCAGCAGTCCTGGCAACTAATCCACAGCACACTGACACAGAGGCAGACACCTGAGGGGTCAAATCACTGCGCACAATGTGTCAGCTGATACACGGGAGTGGGAGTACAGAGTGCATTGCATGGCCTGGAGTAGGCATGACTGTCCTGCTCCACATGAATGAGGGATGAGCCCTGGACAGTGGATAGCTGGCTATGTATGTGTGACACACGTAATCTGCACACTCCTGGGGCCCAAACATTGTTCCCACCCGCTGCATGGGCGTGTGCCACATACCCCAGGCACATGTGGTGGCTCAGCTCAGCAAGTGGACCGCATATCAAAGCAACACGCAGATTACATGTCCGAACACAGGCGTAGTGTGAACAATGGACCCACCCATGATGCCCACAACAGAGTTAGGGAAACAGATGCTGTCCCCCACCTTTAGTGAAGCAAACTGCAAGGACACAGTCCCAAGTGACACAATTCCCTGAATGTAAGGGCCACACCTGGGTATCAGATGAGCAGTGGGCAGTGCACAATAGAGGGACATGGCTCCTGGACAACATGACTGCTGCACTGTGGCAGTTGAACCAGGCCAGAGGAGGGCACACAGCATGTAATACAGAGTTCACAGTGCAGTCTTTGACTCACCCGCTCCTTGCTGCTGTCTGGCCGTCAGCTGCCCATCCAGGTCTGGAAACACCACCGCCAGGATCTGGAGCATGTGGGGGTCAGGGTCCGTGTTCCGCCCCTCCTGCGAGGAGGCGACAGCTTCAGCTGGACCCGTGCAATCCTCCGGGTCCAGCCCCGAAGGTCCTGCCACCTCTTCTGGCAGTTGCGGATCCGGCGCTTGTAGACCCCCACGGACCGGACAGCCCGGACGATGTCCTTCCAGATCTCCTGCTTCCGATGGGCATTAACCTGTCAGGATGACAAAGTGAAAAGGCCATTACTACACATGCAACATATCCGTGCATGACACAGTTGTATATACATGTCTCAATCACAGCGGCACATGATGTACACAGGCAGTGCAAAGCTGCCCATGGACAGTTTGCCAGACGTCACTACATGGTATCATTGCAAGGGAAGTAAAACCTTGTTCAAATGCACTGTCACTGCACCATACCTGTCCAGTGCATGTCACTACACACTATGGGGGGTGACAACTACTCAGTGAGCCTGCTAGCCAGTGGCGTGCAGACTTTCAGCCTTGCTAGTCAGACAATATGCACATTCAGAAAGGCAGTGCACAGAACACTCACCTGCTCCCCTGGTGTCCCATACAGCTTGCTGTACTGTGGAAGTAGGCTGTCCAGCAGGGCCTGGTTCTCCTCAAGGCTGAAGGCTGGGGCTCTCTCCACAGTACGTGCCATTGCAGGGTCCAGAGGGGCAGAGACAGCAGCAGTGCAGTGGCAGATGTCGTCCTGGAGCATGTAGTGCAGGCAAGTGAGCTCTCAGGGGAACAGCCAGCAATATATATGTGCTGGAGAGGCAGATACTGTCCCTTGTGTCCAAAGTGATAGGTCCAAGTCGTTTGCATCTTCTGAATCTGGCCAATCCATGGAATAGCAGCAACAAAACACGCCCACAGCATCCTTCAAATCTTCAACTTCATGACATACATGATTTTGCAACATTGTTGTGGGTGACCAACTGAATTTTCAGCAACCGACTCATTCGAAATTCGAAAACGCGTCCGTTGCCAGGCACGTCCATTGTCAATGGGTGCGCACCGATCGGTCCATTGCGGTACAACGCGTACAGGGGTACAACGCGTACCCGCACACATTGCATGCAATGGGCCGGCCGGGGGCACCGATCGGTCCATTGCAGTACAACGCGTACAGGGTACAACGCGTACAGGGGTACAACGCGTACCCGCACACATTGAATGCAATGGGCCGGCCGGGGCACCGATCGGTCCATTGCAGTACAACGCGTATAGGGGTACAACGCGTACAGGGGTACAACGCGTACCCGCACACATTGAATGCAATGGGCCGGCCAGGGGCACCGATCGGTCCATTGCGGTACAACGCGTACAGGGGTACAACGCGTACCCGCACACATTGAATGCAATGGGCCGGCCGGGGCACCGATCGGTCAATTGCAGTACAACGCGTACAGTGGTACAACGCGTACCGCACACATTGAATGCAATGGACCGGCCGGGGCACCGATCGGTCCATTGCGGTACAACGCGCATAGGGGTACAACGCGTACCCGCACACATTGAATGCAATGGGCCGGCCGGGGCACCGATCGGTCCATTGCGGTACAACGCGTACAGGGTACAACGCGTACCGCGCACATTGAATGCAATGGGCCGGCCGGGGCACCGATCGGTCCATTGCGGTACAACGGCGTACAGGGGTACAACGCGTACCCGCACACATTGCATGCAATGGGCCGGCCGGGGGCACCGATCGGTCCATTGCAGTACAACGCGTACAGGAGTACAACGCGTACAGGGGTACAACGCATACCCGCACACATTGAATGCAATGGGCCGGCCGGGGCACCGATCGGTCCATTGCGGTACAACGCGTACAGGGGTACAACGCGTACCCGACACATTGAATGCAATGGGCCGGCCGGGGCACCGATCGGTCCATTGCAGTACAACGCGTACAGGGGTACAACGCGTACAGGGGACAACGCGTACCCGCACACATTGCATGCAATGGGCCGGCCGGGGGCACCGATCGGTCCATTGCAGTACAACGCGTACAGGGGTACAATGCGTACAGGGGTACAATGCGTACCCGCACACATTGCATGCAATGGGCCGGCCGGGGGCACCGATCGGTCCATTGCAGTACAACGCGTACAGGGGTACAACGCGTACAGGGGTACAACGCGTACCCGCACACATTGCATGCAATGGGCCGGCCGGGGGCACCGATCGGTCCATTGCGGTACAACGCATCACTGTACATGTGACTGGCATATGTCAGCATGCCTGTCTCAGATGGACATATGCCAGCCACAGATAGCTCCCAGGGAGTGAGGGGCACACCTACATCACGACAGCCTGCCCAAACTTTATCATAAGGCATGTAAGGCTGCATTTCCTATTGTGTGTATGTTGGTGTACATGTTGTCCTGTGGGTGTCACCTGTGGGCAGCCACCCCCAGGCTGTGCACGTGTTCATGGGGACAGGATCCTGGGTGTTACGTGTACATGACCACTGTGATGTGCAACTGTTCATATCTGTGCATGTGCCATGGTCACATTTCACGGTGGTGTATGTGTATGTCATGTCACATACCCCGTGAGTCCCATGTGGGACGGTATGTTTGAGCCAGGGTGTCCCAGTGGCACAATTGTGATGGTCCTCCACAGTCTTTGTGCATGTAGTGTTTACAATGTCTCTGATTTCATGTGCACAATGGGAGACAGTCTCCACATCCACGGTGTGTGTGCATGGACTTTGATGTTGTGCGTGTGTGTGTCACAGACGTCCATGTCTGTCCTGCCGTGGCAAGTGGGACCACTACCTGTGGGGGTCATGGTTGTTTTGCTGTGGTGTATACATGATACTCCATGTAATGCCAGTGTCCATGTGGCAATACAGGGTCCCTGGGAATGTACCTGTCGTTGAGCTGTGATGCCTGGGGCACATCTGTCCTCACATGTCACTGTGGGGGTGATTGTGACACGGCAGCAGGAGATGGGAACTGTGACACGGCCTCATGATATCCAATGGGCCAACCTGGGACTAATTGATGCCACCTGTTGGACCGTGTTGACAGATGTTGGCCATGTATGTACCATACATGTCCTTACGGAACTGCACACTTCATGTAGTTGTGCCTCATAATGATGTATGTTGGGATATTGAGTGTGTTCAATGCCGCATATGTGGGGTGACTGTCAATCTTGCTTACTTCTCCTCTGCACTGCAGGGCTCCTGCTGTCCATCGACCATTCCCAGACCTGGCAACGATGGTGGAACGGGACAGCATCCGACGGTACCGCTTCACCAGGCAGCTGATTGAGGATTTGGCAGTGCAGTTGTCCCCACATTTGCAGCCTGGCCGGCCGTATCCTACAGCGCTGACCCCAAGGTGAAGGTGATGGCAGCCCTACACTTCTTTGCCACCGGTACCTTCCAACATACTGTTGCGACTGCTGGTGGGATGTCACAGACCATGTTGAGCCGTGTGCTCCGCGATGTTTTGGCGGCAATGTTGCTATTCCTGAACCGGTACATCTATTTCCCTAGACTGCGACGACTCACTGACGTGAAGAGTGACTTTTATGCCCTGGGGAGGATGCCGCATGTCATTGGCTCCATTGATGGGACACATGTGGCTTTGGTACCACCACAGGCCCAGGAGCAGGCCTACAGGAACCGCAAGCACTACCACTCGGTCAATGCACTGGTGGTGTGTCTTGCAGACATGACCATCACACACGTGTGTGCCCGTTTCCCTGGTTCAGCACACGATGCCTTTGTGATGAGGAGTAGTCGCATCCCCAGGATGATGGCACAGATGCAGAACCAGCGTGCCTGGCTTGTCGGTGTGTACTGACTTTGTGCCATTGTGTGTGATCTGATCTGTAGTATTCCGCCCACTTTTCCAAGTCAGCTAATGTGCACTTGTCTGTCCGTAGGTGACTCGGGATACCCCAACATGCCGTGGTTGCTGACACCCCTCAGGAACCCTGTGACACCAGCCCAGATGCGCTACAATGTGGCACATGGTTGGACGAGGAGAGTTATTGAGCGGACATTTGGTCTCCTGAAGAGCCGCTTCCGCTGCCTGGACAAGACTGGAGGGTCCCTCCCATATGCCCCTGCGAAAGTGTGCAAGATTATCATCGTCTGCTGCATGCTCCACAACCTGGCAGTGCGGAAGGAGTTGCCTCTCATCCAAGGATGACAATGACCAACATCCGCCACCTGTGGAGGATCCTGGCCTGGACCACGATGCCAGTGACGATGATGATGATGATGATGAGGGTGATGTCCGCACACAGCTCATCACCAACTTCTTTAGCTGAATGTGAGTATCCTGAGGTGTCATGTCAATGATGTGAGTTGGCATGATATGTGTAGGTGGTGCTCTGGTGCTGTTGGAGTGTGTCCATGGGCTACTTGACTGGATGTGTGTTGCGATGTGTGCTTACAGGTGGGCTGTACTCCCCAACAGTGTTGACATGCTAACTTGGTTCTGGGTGGGTATCTTGTAACATGTATTGTGCATGAGTTTTGCTGTTCTGTCCTGTACTCCATTGCTTTTGACTGTGTGTCATTTCTGTCCTTCACAGGGTACTTCCAGATTCGTTTGGTCAACTGTGTCCACCGACGACGTGATTGCACTTCCTGGCTGGTAGCTGTTGTGTCCCTACAGGTGATGTGCGCCACACCCATGGACTCCCTTCCGTCTACAGTTGTTGACTGTGTGCCCGCTGCCAGGTGGGATTACCTTGCATCTGTAGTGGTTACGACATGTTGCAACTGTGTAATAAACCTGTGCTTCACTTTGTGATGTGCGTTGTCTGTGGTCACACATTTGACTGCCATTTGCTTACTGCACCTGTGGGCTACTTGACTACAACTGGGAATGGGTGTGGTGTCTGTGCATTGCACCGTCTTCCCTGGCAACATCAGTGTAGGCAATGAGTCAGATGGCCTAGGTGTGTATGTGTTGTGTAGCCCTGGTGGTGTGTCTCCCTCATATGTGTCACGTTGCCTTTACTCACATGCCTGTGTTGTACTTGCTGTTGCAGTTCGCATACACAGTGTAATTTTGCAGTTCATCATCCCCATAACAGCACCCATGTTGGAATCACAACAGAGGCAAGTATGGTGTATTAGTGTGTTTATTGTGATACATTTGTGTGAATAGTGCATAGGATGGGTAGTGCTGTACATAAATCTTGCAATCAGAAGTTCCTAGGTGAATTGAAAGTCCTGGTAGACAGAATCCCCAGTATCGGGGCCACAGTTGTCTGACACATTGGTCCAACTTGTACTCCCCATGCAATGTGTGGGAGTAGTGTTGCCGTCAACAGGGTGAACAGTCTGTGCACAAAGGTGAACATCCAGAACAGGTTCAGGCTTCCTGGGAGTTGCGCTTGGCCATCGGCCTCTCACTTGTCCCTCTTCGGACGACCCCTCTTCTTGGGGGGGCCCTCAAGTACAGGCTGCTGCGGTGCAGGGGACTCTCCGCCAGAGTCATCCTCCCTCCCTGTGGCAGTTGCAGTTTGTTCAGCACCAGATGTTGTTGGCACACAGGGAGGTGTGGACTGGTTGCTGTTCATCTGGCGGAGGCATTGTAAAATGTCCCTGTGCACCGCCGTCATCTCATGCAGTGCATCCCACTTGGACTCCACGCGGGACATGTGTGAGTCCACGCGGGACATGTGTGACTCCACGTGGGACATGTGAGAGTCCAAGCGGGCATGATGGGCAGCCTGCTGCTGTTTCATGTCTCTGAGGAGCCCCACTACCTGGCTGAGGTCTCCGGTGCTGGACTGGTACGCATCAGCTATGCGTACCAGTTGTGGGTCATCATGCACACCAGCAACCTCTGCAAGCAGCGACCTCTGTCTCCCACCCCTCCCACCACCCCTGCTGACATGTGCAGTGCGTGCAGTGGCACGCACAGATGACCCTGGTCCACCTTGGGGGTTGGTGGTGGTGGTGGTGTCCATGGCCCCAGGTTGGTCCAGGGTCCCTGTGCTGGTGTTGCTCCTTGTTCTGTCCATGTCGGCAGGGATGGTATTTGTGGTGACAGTCGTTGGAGGGGTGGGTGCAGGGGGTGCAGCTGGTGGTCCTGCTGGTGCTGCAGCTGGTGGTCCTGCTGGTGCTGCATGTAGACTTGCACCGGATGTGCCAGGTTGGTCTTCTTCGTCCGAGGAGGGCAGAGGCTGTTCGACGCCAGTGAGCTCCGCATCCTCTTGAGCCTGGGACTGGGACTCCTCAGCGTCTGCTGCTGTGTCCCCATCATCACCTGTTTTTGGGAGACACACACAATGTATGTTATGTTTCTGCAGGCATCAATGGTTGACACACATGACAGTTGTGACTGTGCCTCTGGGTGCGGGCCTGTACATTGCATTGTCCTAAGTCGTCACAGTCAGGGGTTGATATTGGTGTGGCACATTGTCCTGCATTATTTGGGCATTTCTATGTATTTGTTGGGATGTGAACATGGTCTGCATTGGTTGTATTTGGTTGACAGCCGGCCCTCCTTCCCACCCAGCCAGTCAGTTATCCCACCATGGACTGTGCTTGCATTGCAGGGAGTGGAAGTTGTCTCTCAGGATGTCAGTCAGTGGTGTCCTGCTGTTTGTTGGTGCACAGTTGCCAGCAGGGCCTTGTGCTCCCCACAGCAGTAGCCAGTGTCAGCCATCTTGTGAGTCCTTCTCCACTTCCTGTGATGTGAGCATGGTTCAGGGTGGTGTTGATGGGACAGTTGTGGGGGTGACCAATATCAGTGACTACGACTCCCATCATGCTATTGCCTCCAACCCCCTTCCCAGCATGCCCATGCTTCCTTCCTTTTGACTCTGCTTCCCTGTGGGGTGGGCTGGCTGTGCTGACAGGATGGCTGGGAGTGTTGTCCTGGCAGTTGTTTGGCTAACAGTCCCAAGAGTGTCCCTGTGCTTCACACAACATAACCCAGGGTGGTGGTTCTTTGTGGGATCTTGAGTTAGGATGTGAGGCATTGCATTCTACCAGGTGGGTTCTGTGGAGTTTGTGTTGAGGGGGTGTGAGGGGAGGTGCTTGTGACTATGGTCAGTGCTGCAAGTCCTCCTTCCCACCCAGCCAGCCAGATATCCCACCATGGAACGTGCTTGCATTGCAGGGAGTGGAAGTTGTCTCTCAGGATGTCAGTCAGTGGTGTCCTGCTGTTTGTTGGTGCACAGTTGCCAGCAGGGCCTTGTGCTCCCCACAGCAGTAGCCAGTGTCAGCCATCTTGTGAGTCCTTCTCCACTTCCTGTGATGTGAGCATGGTTCAGGGTGGTGTTGATGGGACAGTTGTGGGGGTGACCAATATCAGTGACTACGACTCCCATCATGCTATTGCCTCCACCCCCTTCCCAGCATGCCCATGCTTCCTTCCTTTTGACTCTGCTTCCCTGTGGGGTGGGCTGGCTGTGCTGACAGGATGGCTGGGAGTGTTGTCCTGGCAGTTGTTTGGCTAAAAGTCCCATGAGTGTCCCTGTGCTTCACACAACATGACCCAGGGTGGTAGTTCTTTGTGGGATCTTGTGTTAGGATGGGGGGCATTGCATTCTACCAGGTGGGTTCTGTGGAGTTTGTGTTGGGGGTGTGTGAGGGGAGGTGCTTGTGACTATGGTCAGTGCTGCAAGTCCTCCTTCCCACCCAGCCAGCCAGATTTCCCACCATGGTACGTGCTTGCATTGCAGGGAGTGGAAGTTGTCTCTCAGGATGTCAGTCAGTGGTGTCCTGCTGTTTGTTGGTGCACAGTTGCCAGCAGGGCCTTGTGCTCCCCACAGCAGTAGCCAGTGTCAGCCATCTTGTGAGTCCTTCTCCACTCCCTGTGATGTGCGCATGGTTCATGGTGGTGTTGATGGGACAGTTGTGGGGGGGCAATATGTGTGACTGCGACTCCCATGATGCTATTGGCTACACTGACTTGGCCAGCATACACAGAATTCCTTCCTTTGAGTGGTCTTCACTGTGTGTTGGTGTTGTTGTGGTGGCTACATGTCTGGATGTGTTTGTTAGTTCTATTTGTGCCACTGCCTAGCTGTAGTTGTAGTTCTGTTTGTACATGTGATGGCACAGTTGGATGTGACTTTTTTGATGGCATGTGTTGTGTTTATCTGACTGACATACTCATTTTGGGATGATTCTGTTCTGGTTGCTGTGTAATTGCTATGAGTGCATGGTTTGACTCTCCCCTTGACAGTGATATGTGTGTGTTTTGTGGCAGTATATTGTGTACATTTGTTGTGCACTCACCAGGCTCTGGGATGTCCTCTAGTCCATATACGCTCACTGGCGGAAGGATGGCCCGCACCTTCTCCTCCCAGGGCCTGAGGTATATTGGCTTGGCAGGAGGGCCACTGCCGGTGTATTGGCTGTTGATGTAGTCTTTCTTGAGCAGGTCCCGTACCCTCCTGCGCACGTCATACCACCTGTTCTGGATGTCGCTCTTTGTGCGCCGACATGGTGATTGTGCGTTCACCCTGTTGATGATCCTCTCCCACATCTTGGTTTTCTGGGAGATGGGGGTCTGTTGGACCAGTGTGCCAAACAGCTGTGGCTCTACCCTGAGGATCTCGTCTACCATGACTTCCAATTCACAATCTAGGAACTTGGGATTCTTCTTGGGGGCATGGTGGTGGGTGGTGATGGTGAGTGATGTGTGTGTTGGTGTGCAGGTGAGGGTGTGTGAGTGTGTGTTTTGCTGGGTGTATGTGAGGTAGGTATTTGTTGGTGTGCTGATGGTGTGTGGCTTGTGTGAGGGATGAGCTGTGGGTGTGTGGTTGCTTTCTCTTGGGTGCTGGCAGTGGAATGGCATTTGCAAAGGATCATGGTTGTGATTTGTGTCCTTTATATGGGTGGAGTTGTGGGTGTGTCTTTGTTCTCTGTCCTCACCCCCCAGTATTTATTGGCTTAGTAATTGCTTGTTTGGCCTTTTTTTGTGTGATTTTTCCTTTGTACTGTCTGTGCATGTTGGAAACGTTCTTGTGACCGATCGGACCCTGCATTTGTCTCGTACGGTATTCTCCGTTTCGTTCACGCTGTGTTTGTGCAGTTTTCTATGCTGCGTACGCGTCGGTCACGGTGTTTTGTGTTACTTCGGCTCGGTTTTGTATGCGTGTCGGTCGTACGGCTTGGCCTCCGTCCGACTCGGTCGTGGTTTTCGCGCCTTGCATCGTACTTTGCGGTTTGGAGTTCGCGTGTACGTTTCGGTCGGATTTGTTCCGGGTGCGTGTCGGTCGGTTGGATTTGCGTGTTTTTCCGACCGAATTGCTTTTTTCCGTGCGGCTCGGTCGTTCGACTTGGGTTCGGTACGTGTCGGTCGGATTTTGCACGCATTGCATCGTACTTGGCGTGTCGGGCGCCACAGGTACGTGTCGGTCGGTATAATTTCCGGATCCGAGTCGGTCGGTGCTTTTTCCGGCCCGAATCGGAATCGACCCCTCTGTGTTTTGGGGAAAATCACTTGTGGCCTGATTTAGAGTTTCACAGTCGGGTTACTGTATCACATCATGGCAGATCAACCTTATTAGAAATGCAAAAGCACTTGTTAAAAGGCAGATGGGATATCCTCATGTTTGTAACTGACTTACATATCCACAAACTCAAAATTAGGCCCTTACTCTCCATGTAACTAAAAATGTGTGGAAGTAGTGTAAGGGCCACTTGTATCAAAAATCCATTTGCATTCCCTAAATAGCGAATTTAAGGTTAACGCTATTCAGGGAATGCAAAAGGGTATGTAAGAAAATAGCGATTACTTAATATCCATTCCTACAGAGTTGCAAACGTAATTAGGTAATCGCTCTTAGGTAATACCATTCCATTTGTTCCTATGGGCCTAAGGACCCACCCATAGGTGTGATGGTTTTGCATTACCTAACTTGCAAATACCTAATTAGTAAACACAAATTAGGTAATGCAAAAGCAAGGGTGCCCGGGAGCCTAAGGCCCCCCTGAAGCAGCCCCAAAAAAATGTGCTGTATGTAAAGCACACACATTCCCTGTGGGCATGTGTGCGCTACATAGCACTTAAAAAACTGCATTTTTTGTGCATTTTCAAAAATTGCAGATGGTTACCATTGACTTGGAGTTGATGATAATAGCATTTCCTAAATGCACAGTTTGCATTTAGAAAATATTTGGTACATATGCTTAGAGAATCGCAAATTGCGATTTTCTATTTGTAGTCACAATTTTAGGTAATCGCAAAAAATTGTGATTACCTAAAATGCACTGCCAAAGCCTTTCATGCATCTTGAAAGGCTACTTTACATCCTCAAACGGTCGAATGTAGAGATTCGCACCGTTTGCGAATGCAAACTGGTTTCATACATGTGCCCATAGTTCTGTTGTAAAGCGCTGTACTGCCTTAGGCCAATCCTGTGCTACAAAATAAATTGTAATCACTTAATTCAGAAAAATGGTGTTGGATGAAACAAAATTGAAAACTGACTTCGGTTATAAAAGTGATGTAAAAAAAAAAACAATAAGTGCTGAACGCCCAAATAAAAGAAAAATGTCCTAGGTTTAGCCCCTAGAAAAAAGTCTTACTTGATGTACAGATTTGAAAATCAAAACTCTTAGTGATTTCTAATAGGATGATGTCAACAAGTGATCTCATTCCGAATTGTTCCACAGCTCACATGAAAAACGTAATTAGGTATAATCGCTATTAGGTAATACCATTCCATTTGTTCCTGTGGTCCTAAGGGCCCATAGGTGCAAATGGTTTTGTATTACCTAATTTGCAAATACCTAATTAGTAATCGCAAATTAGGTAATGCAAAAGCAAGGGTTCCCAGAAGCCTAAGGCCCCCTGAAGCAGCCCAAAAAAAATGTGCACATGTAAAGCAATCACATGCCCTGTGGGCATGTGTGCGCCACATGGCACTTAAAAACTGCTTTTTTGTGCATTTTTAAAAATTGCACATGGTTACCATTGACTTGGAGACGATGGTAATAGCATTTCCTAAATGCACAGTTTGCATTTAGAAAAATGCTTCGTACATGTGCTTAGAGAATCGCAAATTGCGATTTTCTATTTGTAGTCACAATTTTTAGGTAATCGCAAAAAATTGTGAATACCTAAAGTGCACTGCCAAAGCCTTTCATACATATTGAAAGGCTATTTTGCATCTGCAAAAGGCCGAATGTAGCGATTCGCACCGTTTACAAATGCAAAATGGTTTCATACATGTGCTCATAGATCTGTTGTAAGGCGCTGTACTGCCTTAGGCCAATCCCGTGCTATAAAAAAAATTGTAATTACTTAATTTAGAAAAATTGTGTTGGATGAAACAAAATTGAAAACTGACTTTCGTTATAAAAGTGTTTTAAAAAAACCCAATAAGTGCTAAACGCCCAAATAAAAGAAAAATGTCCTAGACTTAGCCCCTAGAAAAAAGTCTAACTTGATGTACAGATTTGAAAATCAAAACTCTTACTGATTTCTCATAGGATGATGTCCGCAAGTAATCTCATTCTGAATTGTTCCACAGCTCTCATGAAAAACACTATCACAACTTTCATTCTGCCTAAACTTTTCATGATGTTTGGTCTTCAAACTCCATTTGCAGAATTAAATAAAATCTACAGGAACAAATCAACAGTTTGTTTCCCTATTGTAAATGCTAAAATGATTCAATGAAAAATGTATAAAGCATGCAGAGTCAACATGAGGAGAGATGCAATTACCCCTTGAATGGATTGCGAGGAACATATTACCATAATAAAATCAAAAAGGACTCAATTGAGTGAAAAGATTTAAATAGAAAGAACACGGCATTTAAAAGTTTTGACTGTATTGCAGGTTTGTCTTTGTGTTGTTCTTTGTGAATACCAACACAATGTACAGATAGAGAGCATTCTAAATATTTTGAGCTGGTGAAACATATGCACAAATAATACAGAAGTCAAATATAAAAGATTCTGTGAGATGGGGCTTGTCATAAGAAATCCCTTATTTCAAAATGAAAAATGTATGTTTATACATATCTTCCACTGATGGTTAACTTCTCAGAACAATTTAGCAGTACCTGCCCTCTCCAAATAAATGACACATGAGGTAAATCCTGCTTGGATTCTATTTGTAGAAACTACTGAAGATGGCAGTTCTTCAGCTCCATTACCTGTGCCACCTCAGGACCTACAAACCCTTTACCTTTCTATGGATTTCTTTTTTAATTCTGATTCATTAGCTTTCCTCGCAATTCTTGTGTTTTCCCTGTCCCTGGAGCATTAATGTTTCAAAATACTTTCAGAGTGTTGTATGTTTCTTGTATGGCCCATTGTTGTTTTCCCTATATTGGCCTAATTATGCACATTGTAGGGCGCTTTTATTTTGCTCACATTACTTAATATTGCGCTTGCCTTTGTGCCACATTGTATTTTCTAATAGAACCGGCACATTTTTTAATATTTTACTCTTTTTCTGGGATATAACCTGAACAGCCTAGGCAAGGTCAAACAACATTGTACCTTGTTATTCTCTCTGGTCAGACACTAGCACCTAAACCCAATAAAGGAATGCAGCTGCTGTTTTGAATACACATATCTTATCATATAACTAAAGACAGGGGTTCTGAAAAAACACACACACAAAGAGTGAAGGTCCGGAGACAAGAGTGCTGCGTCAGCTGAGATGTAGAACATCCACCTATGAATGCTAAGGTACGGGGTCCACCACTAAACCCAGAGGTCCATAATATATAATCACTTAGCTTCAGTAGTACGAGAGGGTTTAGGCAGACCTGTCAGATAAAATGAGAGGGCCTTTTATTGTATGTGGCTTATTAACCATACTGATGACATTATTGAAATGTATCTGTTTTCTAATTGTGGCGCAATTATTGAATCTTAGAGCACGATAGTTTAAATAAACATTGTAAACTTCGTTCGTGTCTCTTTTATATCTTATGGTGGACAAGAACGAGTGAGAGTATGAAAGGGTGTGTCCTGTGACAGTGATCCATGAGAGGGTCAAGAGTGTTGTGTTCTGGGGTGCCAAATCACCTGTCTCTCTGGAAAGGATGGAATGGCAAGTGAAGCACTATAGCTAGTTGGACTCAGGCTCATAGACACTGATCTGATATGGTGACTTAGTCCCTACATACTGATGTTCTATGGTCCCAATATCAGACTACAGGAGGTAGCCCATAAACCCTATAGAGACCAGGGTAAACATTTACAACATACTACAGTGTCTCAAAGGGTATCAGTTAATAGTCAGTTTCAACAGTAGCACAATGAATTGCTGGGAGCAAAGGAAAGGACCAAGGAGACAAAACAATTCAACAAACAGTTCTTTTGTGGTCCCCTGGAAGGATCCAGGGTTGCACATTCAATGGTCTCTGGTCGAAATTCCGTGCTTGGATCTGACTCATGCAGCCCGCACGCCTGTGACTCTTGCAGCGCGGCCACCCGCCTACCACAAATTAACCAAGGCAACAGACCTCCTCTCCGTGGACCAACCCAGTGACCACCGGACTCGCTCTGAATTTCGACCAGAGACCATTGAATGTGCAACTCTGGATCCTTCCGCATCAACGGATGCGTTCTACACCGGATTTATATGGCTGCTCCACCCACCTACAATTGGGACTCCCGCCACATACCACGTGCAAGTCACTGCAACGCACTGTAATTAAATAAGAGTAACCTGGTCCTGATGATGGCCTAACCTCTTCTACAGGCCGAAATGCCGTCGACTCTTGCAGCGAAATTTCGGAGATTGTTCTTAGAGGATACCCACCATGATTCAACTTGTATATATTTACATTCATTGCTTGGGTATCCCAACTTTGTAAATTTCATCACCAATTGTCTTCTGTCGCGCCCACTATTGTCGCTGTACATACTTTCTCATGTGTCACTTGCGCCGTCACCACTTCATGAGCACTTGGGCACAGTATCCCACAGGTTACATGCAGATTAATGTAACACAGTGCTGTTCTGATACTTGTCGAAATATATGAAGATAAATATATACGACCACAAAAGAACTGTTTGTTGAATTGTTTTGTTTCCTTGGTCCTTTCCTTTGCTCCCAGCAATGAATTGTGCTACTGTTGAAACTGACTATTAACTGATACCCTTTGAGACACTGTTCTATGGTCCCAAGCATAGTTCTGTTCCTGAGCAGAATCCCTGCAGCATGGCGGCGCCAACGTTTGGTCAGGTACTTTTTTGCCAGAACCCTGAGTAGTGCTTTTGCTTGTCCACAATACCCTTGTACCTTTTACCAGCAATGTCCATGGGGGACACTTATTGTCACAGTCTATACCATCTCTCATGGCACTGCCTTAATTCCCGGTTTAAAACTGCAACTGATACCTTTGTGACACTTGAAACCGTAGCTACATGCGAGGCCCCTCAGGACAGATTATATCACTTAGATTTTCAAATTGAAGGTGACGTTAAACGCAACAATAAAGCAATATTCTGGTAAAACGTAACTTTGTCCTACGACATCCTCTTGGCGGAGGTCGAATGGCTCTCACCATTTGTGCTCACATCCCCCAAAGGAGAGAATGTGATTCTTCCTTCCTTTTCTACTGTTGCCCTGTTGAAGTCAAATAAGCCTATGCAGCTGAATGGGCACTTACATTAGCCCCGGCAATTTACCGCAATCATGTTGGCTGGGATAAGGATTCCCCTGATCATGTCATACCTATACGGTCCACTCCACAATTGCAGCCACAATATCCCATTAAATGAGACGCTAAAGCGCCCGTTAAAGAAATTCTCTCCCAATTGGAGTACCAGGGAGTAATTGAACCATGTGTATCTCAGATGAATAATCCGCTTTTTCCTGTTTTAAAACTGAATTATTCCTATCTCATTGTTTTAGACATTTAAATAGTCATAATAGCACATTTGCAGTGCAAACACGCACAGTACGGCCCTCATTAACCTGTTTTGTGCGTCGGATGGCCGGGAGCCATCTGACACCACAGTGGGAATGTGAGTCGGACGGCTCCCGGCCGTCCTGGCACCCACCCACGGAGCCTTAGGATGTGCCAGAACAAGTTAATGTAGTTACTCTTTTTTATGGAAAAATTCAAATTTATTGCTTCTTTATTAGTTTTAAGATGCTTGACTCTTTGGAAGTTTCTGAGTCATGCAAAGCAGAGGCGGATCAATTGATCCCCATGACAAAAAGAAAGAGCATTTGACAGCCAACACGTGTTTCACCCCCTCACAGTGGCCTTCTGCCATGGGGCTTCCTCAGGGCTGTACATTCATGACAAGCAAACATAATATTCCAGTATACAGTAATATAAACATATTTACAGAAAATGCAGCAGAGCATGTGTTATACATTCCACACCCGGGGTGGTGTAGTGCCATAATAGTGCAGTAGAGTCATGTAGGAAGGGAAGGTAGAAAGAGAAGAGTAAAAGTGCAGAACCATGGTCGTAGCAGAGACCGGAAGAGTAGGGTATAGCAGAGGAAAGTAAAGTGTAGGAAGAGAGTTCAAATGGGAGGAAAAAGAACACGGAAACACAGGGAAAATTGACAACCAGGAAAAAATTTGGTGATAGGGAATGGCAGTTGGAAAAGAAGAGGAAGAGAGAAAAAAAAAAGGAAAGAAGAAAAAGTGGAGGTGGAAGGTTGAAGTCAGGCGGTGGTCAGTAGGTAGAGAAAATAATGATTAATGGGGAGCAAGACCAGGGGGTGTAAACAATTAGGTAGTGACAGGAGTTGTAGAAAGATAGAGGAAAAATGGAAAAAATGAAAATAATAAATAGAGATGGCGCAAATTACATATTATATTGTGAGAAACATTACAGTCATCATATATTAATATCAGAGTAAGTCATAGGTATACATACGCGAATGTTGTGTCCAAAACATTACGTAATGTTCCATATAGGGATACAAAGAAACACATATAACAAAGCAAAAACGTTAGAACTCATTCTCGGTATGAGAGATTGTGTGCAGAAACTAAGGGACCATGCCTCTAACTTGTATAGATCAGAGATTCATTCTGCATGGTCAGGTGAACTAGGGAATCAAAAGGATTTCCGTGATGACTTCTATCTGGGTGGCCTGTACGATCATACCATTTTTATAGTGGTCAAGTCCTTTTTATCAGGTCGAGTCAGTCGTGGGGGACCTGTGTACGTGGTTGGCATGTGGGACGCTAGTCAAAAAACTAATATGGTATCCCTAATCGTGGGATAAAGTGCACTTGTGCTCTCGCGGGCCGGCCGGACCACGCTTACCGTAATAGTGCTAAAACATATTATTGAATCCTGTTCATGGTTGCGTTAGTTTCAAAACCTGTTGAGGAAGATGCAGAGAAAAGAAATGGATTTAATCGGGTAGGCGGGAGGTGGAGGCTGGTCCCTCGGGATACCGGTTCTAATTAAGAAGCAATAAATTGGAATTTTTCCATAAAAAAGAGTGACTACATAAACTTGTTGTGGCACATCCTAAAGTTCTGTACTAGTAATTGGGAAGGGGTCTCCCATTGCCAAGAACAAGTAACCTTCACCAGATATGCTCTATTAACGCAGGATTGCTAGGGATCTGGACCCATTACCCCCTTTCTCTAACCACCCACCCACGGAGGAAGCGCTGGCGCTCCCCCTGGGGGTTGCCCTTGTTGATGCCCCCACCAGGGATGGCAGCGGAAGCGCTTCTGCTGCCCCCCCTGCCCTCCCATCCACAGCATCTAATGACATCGGCACACACCACACGCTGACGTTATTAGAGGTTGCCCAACCCGCTGGAAGTCATTTGTTTCCAGTGCATCGAAGGAGAAAGGTAAGTTTGTCCTCGGGTAGGGGGGATTGTAACAAAGAGGCATCAGGGGAAAGGAAAGGTTTTCCTTGACTCCGATGTCTCTTTGGAGCATTCCTGCTACATGACCGCACATGGGGCCGCGATCTTGCAGCAGGAATGCACACTAGACACCAGGGATTTTTTCTTTGTCAATTTAAAAACTGGAGGGAAGCGGCCTCTTGGGCAAGGGTCGCTCCCCTTTAGGGGGTGAATATTTTGGCTTTTCCTGCCCCCTTGGGGGGCAGATTGACCTTATGCTTTTAGGTCCACATGCCCCCATGGGGGTCAGAAGCCACTAGACACCAGGGATGTTAGTTCGAACATTTTGTTGTTGTTGGGGTGTGGTACTTTGGGCAAAAGTCGCTTCCCTTTGAGGGGGAGGTTATTTGGGCCATTTCTACCACCCCCTTGGGGGCAGATCAGCCTTAATCTTTTAGGTCCCTCTGCTCCCAAGGGGTGCAGAAGCCACTGGACACCAGGGATTTTTTTTTGTTTGGTAATATTTTTGTTGCGGAAAGCCACCCTTTGGGCAAGGGTCGCTCCCCTCTAGGGGGTGAAAGTTTTTGCGTTTTCTGCCTCCTTGAGGGTAGATCGGCCTTATGTTTTTAGGCCCACCTGCCCCAAGGGCGGCAGCAACAAATAGATACCAGGGATGTTTGTTTCATTAAGTTGTTGTTTTTGGGGAGCAGCCCATTGGGCAAGGGTCGCTTCCCTTTTGGGAGTGAATGTTTTGGCCATATTTTTAGGTCCATCTGCCCCCAGCTTGGCTGGTGGATTGTGTGTGGACTGGCGCATTATTTGCATATGTGATTGAAATGCTTTATTTCTCCTTTTTATCCTAGTGCAAAGCTCTTGATTCCGTTGATGTGATTCCTGTTTGCAGTTTTGGAACTGGTTTATAAGCAGTTTGCGTAGTTGGAATTGTTTGGTAAGAAAAACTTTTTTGTTGAGTTTACTCCAAATGAGTATTATTGTCATGCATGAATGATTTTTCTGTAAGTGGTGTCATAATAGCAGCATATTTAGCTTATGTTTTGAGTGTGAAATTATCTTTAGATTTGCGCACGATGTATATTGTGTTGTTGTATATGCAATTTTCTTTTCTTTTTCTTTTTTAGTGGGATATTATTGGTCCTTGCTGTGTCTGTGCAGAGAAGGTGGTGGTGAGTAACCCTGGGCGTAGTTCGTGAAGTAGCACTACGCGAAGCTACGCGAAGTGCACTTCGCACTACGCGAGCTACGCGTAGCACTATGCGAACTGCGTTGTGCGCTGTTCGCGATGATTGCACAGTGCCGGATGCTTGTACGCACTGTGCAATCATTGAAAACGGCATCTTGCACAGTGCGAGCTGTCTTTTACTGCCGCTCGAGTAGATTTTTACTCGAGCGGCAGCTTTCTCATCGCGGACTGGTAGTTTCTCATCGCGAGCGGTCGCGAGCATACGCGATCACTTGCAATGAGAAACCTGACCTCCCCGGGTTGAGAATCTCGCCAGGAGGTTTATTTTCCACGCTTGCGATTGGCAACTTGATGTTGCTGATCGCGAACGAGGAAAAAGTCTCGCCGGGATGTCAGTTTGCTTGCTCGCGGTCGCCAACTTGACGTTGAGGACCGCGAGCAAGCAAAAAATGACCGCTGCACTACGCTACACTTGTTTGCACTGTGCTACGTGCAATTCGCGTAGTGCGAAGTAGCGCAAACTTCGCAAACTACGCGAGCGTAGCATAGTGCTTTGCCCAGGGTTAGTGGTGAGTCTACCTGTTTCTGGCAAGTGAGTGGTATTGTTTTGTAGTATATAGGTCTTAGTAATAAAGCCACATTTTGTTTGTTACTTATTTTACAAAGTGTTTGTTGTTGTTGACTTGTTTGTCAAGTTACCTTTATTAGTAAGGATTATGGCTAACTGCAGGATTACTGATCAGCAGGTTGTTGGTATGCTTTTTGAATGTTCGTCTGACCATGATTATCAGACTGACAGTGCATCTGAGGCAGAGGAGGAAGTATGAGATTCTGGTGGTGAATTTTCTGTCCACAAGAAATCATCTGATTATGAAGCTACTCTCAGTGCAGATGAAGCTATTCTCAGTGCGGATGAAGTGACTTACACTGATGTGTTGATGGTGCAGCAAGAGGCGTCGGGATTGCAGCCTGGGGCTGCAAGACTTCCCATTGGAAGTGCTGGACATTGGGTTGATCCAAACATGGTGCAGCTTGTGTTGCCAGCCTTTAGTGGTGATGCAGGGTGTAGAGTGAATTGTGAAAGATTTTGGAGTAAACATTTTTTTCAGTTGTTTATGGACAATGTATTTTTGGCTGAGATTGTTGAGCAGGCTAATTTGTATGGAGTACAGTATTTGAAGGACAACAGTGCCAGACTTAGGCCCTACTCTAGAGCTACCCGGTGGACTCCCACAAATCTGGATGAGATGAAGAAGTTTTTGGGTATAACTCTTTTGATGGGCTTGATAAGGAAGCCGTCCATATCTTCATATTGGTCTACCAGTCCCTTGATGGCAGCGGCCATATTTCCTGCAATTATGAGTCATGATCAGTATTTTCTTTTGCTTTGGATGCTGCATTTTGTTGATAATGCTTTACCATTGCCACAAGATCACACTGATTGTGACTGTCTTTTTAAGTTTCAGCCTTTCCTTGATCACTTTGTAGATCAATTTTCAGAGATCTATGCTCCAGGTAAGGAAGTAGCTGTTGATGAGTCTTTGGTCCTGTTCAAGGTCCTTTTGGTTTTTATGCAGTACCTTCCTAGCAAGAGAGCACATTATGGAATTAAGATGTATATGTTGTCTGAGAGTAGGGCAGGATATATCTTTAATTTCTGGGTGTACACTGGTAGGGATTCCACTATTGACCCTCCTCGTTGTCCTCCACTTTTGGAGTTAGTGAGAGTATTGTGTCAGAACTTGGTAGAGGACTTTTTAACAAAGGTCACCATTTTTACTTAGATAACTTCTACACTGGTGTGCAATTGTTTAGGAATTGTTCACAGTGGACACTGTTGCTTGTGGCACAATCCGCTCTAACCGTAAAGGTTACCCAAAAGAGCTTGTTTGCAAAAGACTTGAGAGGGGACAGTGCAGTGCCTTAGGTAGTGATGAACTGCTAGCTGTGAAATTTGTGGACAGTAGGGATGTCTACATGCTGACTACCATCCATGATGAAAGTACTTCACCTGTGACTGTTTGGGGTCAGGTAGTTGAAGTGCACAACCTGTGTGCATTTTAGACTACAATAAGCACATGGGTGGTGTAAACAGAGTAGATCAGAGGTTGGAACCTTACACTTCTGTTCGTACGGCTTACATTTGGTCTAAGAAGTTGGCCATCCATGTCTTCAACATAGCAACTTTTAATGTTTTTTTGTGTTTAAGGAATGTTCTCCAGAGTCAAGGATGACTTTTGCTCAGTTTCAGGAGTCTGTGATAGGCACCTTAGGGAAGTGTTCCTAGAGTTGGAGTGAGGGAGGATGTGGCTAGATTGAAAGATCACTGCTTTCCTGATTACATTCGTCCCATGCCCAAAAAAAACAATCCCTGTAAGAGATGTAGAGTCTGTTTGCAAAGAGGTATGCGGAAGGAGAGTAGTATGCACTGCACTGATTGTCCTTCTAATCCAGGGCTGTGTGTGCCCACATGTTTCAGATTATATCACACACAAAAGAGTGTTTGGGAGCAACTGTGAGTGTAAAAGTTAACTGCCTGGTCTTTATTGTTTTATATTTCTAATTCAGTTTCACAGTTGGCATTAGTGTAATGTATTTAGTTACAGCTGTTGTGTTTGTAGTTATAGTTTTGTATCTACCTCCAATTGGTTTGTGTTTTCTTTTTTGTTAAAAAAATGTAATCGTGGTGTGCGTGGACTGGTGTTTGGCTGGCGGTGTGCATGGACTGGCGCTTGGCTGTCAGTGTGCGTGAACTAGCACTTGGCTGGCAGTGTGCGTGGACTGGCGCTTGGCTGGTGGTGTGCATGGACTGGCACTTGGCTGGTGGTGTGCAAGGAGTGGTGCTTGGCTAGCCATGTGCGTGGACTGGCACTTGGCTGTCAGCGTGTGTGGAATAATGCTCGACTTGTGGTGTGCATGGACTGGTGCTTGGCTGGCCATGTGCGTGGTCTGGCGTTTGGCTGACGGAGTGCATGGACTGGTGCTTGGTTGGCAGTGTCCGTGGAATGGTGCTTGGCTGGTGGTGTGTGTGGTTTCAGGCTTGGCTGGCATTGTGCATGGACTGATGGTTGGCTGGCGGTGTGCATGGACTGGTGCTTGGCTGGTGGTGTGCATGGTTTAGGGCTTGCTGGTGGATTACAGGCATTGGCACTTGACTGGCGGTGTGCATGGACTGGGGCTTGGATAGCGGTGTGCATGGACTGGCGCTTGGCTGGCAGTGTGCATGGACTGGTGCTTGGCTGGTGGTGTGCATGGTTTAGGGCTTGCTGGTGGATTACAGGGATTGGCACTTGACTGGCGGTGTGCATGGACTGGGGCTTGGATAGCGGTGTGCATGGACTGGGGCTTGGCTGGTAGTGTGCATGGATTGGTGCTCAGCTGGCAGTGTGCATTGACTGATGCATGTCTGGTGGTATGCCTGGACTGGTGCTTGGCTGGTGGTGTGTGTGGCTGGCACTTGGCTGGTGGTGTGCATGGACTGCAGTTTGGCTAGCACTGTGTGAGTAGTGACTTGCTGCTGGTCATTACACACACTGCTAGCCAAATGCCACTGCACACACTACGTCAACCGCCAGCCGGTGTGATTGCTGCGTCAATCATGTGGGCATATGAAAGTGATGGGCCCTTGAATGGCGCTGTCTGTTGATGTGAATGTTGTAATGTGCTGGGCCCGCGGCTGGTAGTATGAATGGTCTTGTCTGTGTCACGTATGAAAGGTGTGTGAATGGCCTGTAAAGAGGTTGGTGCCTTGCCATGGCTTTACAGCTCACAAGGTGTGAGTCATTGGTTCAGGTGTTTAACCTTTTAATTATTAACCGTGTATTTCCTTTTTGTTAAATATCTCGTTAATAAAATTTTACGCTCTGAACCTTCACTCACCATCGTGCCGAATTCAACCAGTATGTGTGTGTACTTAAGGAATAGTTAGTTGTGAAGTAATATTTGTCTTTTCTGTCTTTCTCTACCAGGGTGTACACTGTCTCTCCATTGTCTGTTGATGTGAGTGTTGTAATGTGCTTGGCCCATGGCTGGTGGTGTGAATGTATGTGTCAAGCATGAAAGGTGTGTGAATGGCCTGTAAAGAGGTTGGTGACTTGACGTGACTTTACAGCTCACAAGCTGTGAGTCATTGGTTCAGGTTTTTAACCTTTAATTATTAACAGTGCATTTCATTTTTGTGAAAGCTCTTGTTAATAAAATATACATTTTGAACCTTTTACTCACCCTTTTACTCACCCTCGTAACGAGTATGTGTGTGCACTTGAGGAATAGATGGATGTGCAGTAATATTTGTCTTGTCTGCCTTTCTCTGCAAAGGTGTAGATTGTCTCTAGGCAAATTTTTTACCACATCTAGATATTTTTGTAAACTAAAAACCATGGGGAGTACTGGGTGGTGTGCCTCTCGTGGATCCAAGCAAGTGTTCTTACCCGCAATGCCATGCACACCTCTAAATGCGACGATAGTCACATATTTTCCTTGCATTACTGTGTCATATTCTTCTGGAATCAGAAAAACCACAATTTTCGTACCACCAAGCATTTCCCCAGGTCTACCGATAAAAATGGTACCTCACTTGCGTGGGTAGGCTAAGTAATTGCAACATGGAATGGCCCAAAATTTATTGTGGAGACATAAAAATTATCTATCACCTAACAACCTGGTTTTGCAAGGGAGTCACCTGTGTTTTTGGTCCTGGTCTCGGCGGCCATCTAGGGAAAACTACCAAGCCCAGACATTTCCATAAACTAGACACCAGGAGGAGTCCAGGGAGGTATGGCTTGCGTGGATCCCCAACGTTTTACTACCCAGAATCCCCTGCAAACCTCAAATTTTGCTGAAAACAAAATCACATTTTTCTCACATCTCTGTGGAAAGTTGTGGAATCACAGGGCTGACACAAATTTCCTATCACCAAGTGTTCCCCAGGTCTCCCGATAAAAATGGTACCTCCCTTGAGTGGGTGGGCCAACTACCCATGGCAGGGAAGGGCCCAAAACGTATTGTGGAGACATCAAAATTATCACAAAACAACCTGGTTTTGCAAGGGAGTCACCTGCGTTTTTGGTCCTGGGCTTGGCAGCCATCTAGGGAAACCTACCAAGCCCAGACATTTCTGAAAACTATATACTCAGGGAGTCCAGGGAGGTATGGCTTGCATTGATCCCTCAAAGTTTCCTACCCAGAATACCCTGCAAACCTCAAATTTAATTGAACAAATTACATTTTTCCCACATTTCTGTGTGGGAAAGTAGTAGGATCCCAAGGCTGACACAAATTTCCTACCACCAAGCATTCTCCCAGGTTTCTCAATAAAAATGGTACCTCACTTGTGTGGGTGGGCCATATACCCTTGCCAGGGAAGGGCCCAAAACTTATTGTGCAGACATCAAAATTATCTATCACAAAACAACCTGGTTTTGCAAGGAAGTCAGCTGTGTTATTGGTCCCAGGCTTGGCGGCCATCCAGGGAAACCTACCAAGCCCAGACATTTCTGAAAACTAGATACCCAGTGAAGTCCAGGGAGGTATGGCTTTCATGGGTCCCCCAACTTTTTCCAGCCCAGAATCCCCTGCAAACCTCAAATTTAGCTAAAGAAAATCACTTTTTTTCACATTTCTGTGTGGGAAAGTTGTAGGATCATCGGGCTGACACAAATGTCCTACCACGAAGCATTCTCCCCGGTCTCCCGATAATGGCACCTCACTTGTGTGAGTGGGTCAAGAACCCGCGGCAGGGAAGGGCCGAAAACTTTTTGTGGAAACATCAAAATTATCTATCACAAAAGAACATGGTTTTGCAAGGGAGTCACCTGCGTTTTTGGTCGTGGGCTTGCCGGCCATCTAGGGAAACCTACCAAGCCCAGACATTTCTGAAAACTAGATACCCGGGGGAGTCCAGGGAGGTATGGCTTGCATGGATCCTCCAACTTTTTCCTACCCAGAGTCCCTTGCAAACCTCAACTTCAGATGAAAAAAATCACATTTTCCTCACATCTCTGTGTGGGAAAGTTGTGGAATCACAGATCCTACACAAAGTTTCTACCACCAAGTGTTCCCCTAGGTCTCCCGATAACAATGGTTCCTCACTTGCGTGGGTCGACCAACTACCCGTGGCAGGGAAGGGCCCAAAATGTTTGTGGAGACATCAAAAATTATCTATCACAAAACAACCTAGTTTTGCAAGGGCGTCACCTGCGTGTCTGGTCCCATGCTTGGCTGCTGTTAGAAATGGGGGTCTCTAGTTGGCAATGGCTGGCCACTGTCCAAGTAGGGACCCTTCTTCCTAAGTCAGAGTGAGAGGGCTACCCTCTTTAATACCCCTGCTCAACCCTGTGGTAACGTAGCACGAGCAGGTAGGCTTATCTCAGAGGCAGTGTGTGAAGCATTTATGACCATACACAGTAACACAGTGAGGAACACTACAAAGGGACACCACACAAGTAGTTATAAAAAATAAGTATCTTTATATAAAGGCAGATTTATCACAAGACCAATAACTGTAAAAGCCACAATACTGTCAAAAATAGGATAGCTGTTGAAGGGCTGTCAAAGATAGTTCAAAAGGTTGCAAGAATAAGGTTCAAATTCAAGGCAGGGGTCTCTGCGCCCTTTCTCGTTCAGAGGTTGCAAAAATAAGGTTCAAATTCAAGGCAGTGGTCTCTGCGACCCTTTCTCTCATAAGACTGTCAAAAATAGGATGGTGGTTGAAGGACTGTCAAAAAATAGTTCAAAGGTTGCAAAAATAAGGTTCAAATTCAAGGCAGTGGTCTCGGCGACCCTTTCTCTCACAAAGTACCTGGGTTTAGTAGCAAAACCAACAAAATGTCGCAAAGAAGTGGTAGCGATGATTTTCCTCACGCGAGGCCGGCGATGCGTTAAAATCCTTGCCGCAAGGGAGGATGATGCGCCGATCTGCTGATGCGTGCGGAGACGATGCGACCAACTTCTGCACGCTAGGCCGCCGATGCGCTGAGACCTTGCCGCGAGGGCGAAGGCGATGCGACGATCCTGTTGCGTGTGCGGAGACGATGCGACAAACTTCTGCACGCTAGGCCGCCGATGCGATGACTTTCTTGCCGCGAGGGAGAAGTCGATGCGACGAGCCTGTTGCGTTGTGCGATCGTGTTGCGATGCGAAGAAATGGCGCTCCGCGAGGGAGCGACGAAATCCGGTGCGATGCGATGAAAATGGCGTCCGCAATGCGATGTCTTGAAGCAATGATTCTGTAGGGGTTGCGAGCGCTCGGCGACAGCCGCGCGATGATTTTTCCAGCGCGTCTCGGCTGCAGCGGCTCGCAAAGGGGCGTTAGCGATGGTTTCGTGTTGCGAGCACTCAGCGGCAGCAGCGCGATGATTTTTCCAGCGCTCTCGACTGCAGCGGCTCGCAAACGTGCGTTAGCGACGATTTCCAGCACTCTTTCCTCTGAAGCAAACTAGAGGCCCTGGAACTCACAGGAGCCTCATCAGCAGATAGCAATCCTCGCAGGGAAGAAGCAGGAGGTTGGTGGTGGAGTCTGATGTGCCTGAGACTCCAGCAGGAGGCTAGCTCTTTTCCTAGCCCTTGGGTAATTGCTGTAACAAAAATAAAAGTTCTCTCAAAAGTCCTTTTCTCTCTTCAAGGTCCAGTGGTCACTGCTGCAGGCCAGTGCAAGAAAAACACACAAGCACAAGGACAGACACTTCCTGCAGATTCCTCCAGTGGCACGGACAGAGTTTCCTCTCCAGATCCAAAAGCAATACAAAATGTAGGGGCTTGAGCACAGATATTTATACCCCAAAAGCCTTTGATCTTTGAAGCTACCAGTCCCTGAACCTAGCCAGAACCAGTTCTGCTCAGGCCTGGAGCACTTTGTTTACCAGGCTGCATCCTTCCTTTCAGAAAGAGGGGGTCTGCTAGCAGACACACAGTGGGAGGTGGAGCCAGCATTCACTTTGCCAGGCACAGCCCTATTCAGATCAAAGAGCCACCCCTCCCCACACTCTAAATGCAGATCTCTCTATTCAACCCAGGTCTGACTCAGCCTGTCCTGCCCCTCTAAAACCAGACAGCCAATACACATAACGGCAGAGCACACTGGAAGGCTTAGGCAAGAAAATACCTACTTTCTAAAAGTGGTATTTTCAAACACAGAATATAAAAATAAACTTCACTAAAAGGTGTATTTTAATATTCTGAGCTCAGGCATACTAAATTCGTTTTTCTACCATGTTCCTGGGGTCAGTTAGGACTATAGCATGTAATAGTCAAACTGCCCATTCTAGCCTATGAGGAACAGGTAGCCTTACAGTAGTGAAAAACGAAATGGTGCATAATTCACTACCAGGACATGCTACACACACCAAGGCATGTCCTACCTTACACATACAATGCACCCTACCCGAGGGGCGACTTACAGGATGCCAAGGGAAGGTTCAGGGGCTGGGAAGTGGGTGCACTTCACAGCCAAGATGGCAGTTCTGGACTGCACACAGACAATGCAGTGGCAGGTCTGAGACACACTTTAAAAGCTGCTTCTGTGGGTGGCGCAAACCAGCGCTGCATGCCCACCAGCAGCATTTGGTTTACCAGCCCTGGGCACACACAGGCCACACTACTAGGGACTAACAGGTAAACCAAATAAGCCAATAAGGGATATACCAATTCACATAGACATATTTACCAAGGGAGAGCATATGCACTTTAGCACTGAACAGCAGTGGTAAAGTGCCCAGAGTCATAAAACCAACAGAAACAGGTCAGCAAAAATACAGGAGGCAGGCAAAAAGTTTAGGGGTGACCCTGCAAAAAGGGCCATTTCCAACAGCTGCCATTTAGGGAGACCTGCCACCACAGACATTTCTGAAAACTAGACTCCCGGGAGAGTCCAGGAAGGTATGGCTTGTGTGGATCCCCCACTTTTTCCTACACAGAATCCCTGCAAACCTCAGATTTAGCTGAAAAAAATCAAATTTTCCTCACATTTCTGTTTTGGAAGGTTGTAGGATCACTGGGCTGACACAAATATCCTACCACCAATCATTTTCCCAGGTCTCCTGATAAAAATGGTACCTCACTTGTGTGGGTGGGCCAAGTACCCACGGCAGGGAAGGACCCAAAACGTATTGTGGAAACATCAAAATTATCCTCAACAAAACAACCTGGTTTTGCAAGGGAGTCACTTGCGTTTTTGGTCCCGGGCTCGGGGGCCATCTAGGGAAACCTACCAAACCCCGACATTTATGAAAAATATACACCCGGGGGAGTCCAGGGAGGTTTGGCTTGAGTGGATCCTCCAATGTTTTCCTACCCAGCCTGCTGAGCTAGGGTCTAAAATGTTTAGCTAGGTACATTGCGAAAAAAGGGTCAGTTGTCACTGGAAAAATGTGATGTGCCCATGTTGCGTTTTAGGCTGTTTCCTGTCAAGGGCACTTGGCCTACCCACACAAGTGAGGTACCATTTTTATTGTGAGATTTGGGGAAATGCTGGGTTGGGGGAAGTTTTTGTCACTCCACAAATTCAAGAACTTTCCATCGCAGAAATTTGAAGAAAATATGTTTTTTCTTTTTTACAAAGATTAAGGTTTGCAAGGGATTCTGGGTAACAGAACCTGGTGAGACCCCATCCTAGATTCCCCTGGATGTATAGTTTTCAAAAATGTATAGGTTTGCTAAGTTTCCCTAGGGGCCGGCTGACCTAGGGTCCAAAATCCACAGCGAGGCAAATTGCGAAAAATGGGAAGTTTTCACTGGAAAAATGAGATGTGCCCACGTTGCTTTTGGGCCATTTCCTGTTGCAGGCACTAGGCCTACCCACACGAGTGAGGTACCATTTTTATCAGGAGACTTGGGGGAATGCTGGGTCGGTGGAAGTTTGTGGCTTTCCATAGATTTCAGAACTTTCCATCACAGAAATGTGAGGAAAATGTGTTTTTTACAAAGTTTGAGGTTTGCAAGGGATTCTAGGTAACAGAACCTAGTGAGAGCCACACAAGGCACCCCATCCTAGATTACCCTGGTGTCTAGTTTTAAAAAATGCACAGGCTTGCTAGGTTTCCCTAGGTGCTGGCTGAGCTAGGGTCCAAATTCCACAGCTAGGCACATTGCGAAAAAAGTGTCAGTTTTCACTGGAAAAATGTGATGTGCCCACATTGCGTTTTGGGCCGTTTTCTATTGCGGGCACTAAGTCTACCCACACAATTGAGGTACCATTTTTATCCCAAGATTTGGGGAAATGCTGGGAGAGTGGAAGCTTGCGTCTCCCCACAGATTCCAGAAGTTTCCATCACAGAAATGTGAGGAAAATGTGTTTGAGGTTTGCAAGGGATTCTGAGTAACAGAACCTGGTGAGAGTCACACACATCACCCCGTCCTGGATTCCCCTGGGTGTCTTTCTAACATCCAAACACGTTGAAAAAATTGCAATCCCTGCAAGGAGTTATGAATTTTGGCAGGACTTACATACCTGACTATGCACAATGCATAAAACCACTTTATGAATTAATACGCCCTGATTTTTCCACTGCATGCTGGACTTCAGGACACACAGATATACTCAGATCTTTACAATATGACTTACTTAAAACACATCACTTGCATACATGTGTCAATACCACGGACCTGGTCATTTGTATTTCACCGGGTGCATTTGGAATTACATGCATCACCTTTAACAAAGGTGAAACAGTTCCTATAACATATAAATCACATTTATATACCGGACTGGAGATGCATTTTGGTTCAACTGAAAAAATACTGACTTGCATGCAGATGGCTATCCTTAAAGAAAGGCCACCTGCTCAAGGGAAATTCATTTTTGTTGTTACTCCTGTGCCAGCCTTAGAGGCTGTCACCAAAGCTAGCGCTCCTAATGCTAAAGCCTCTGTCCCAGATGGATACAATGGGCAACATCCTTGACAGCTGTTGATGTGGACTTTGTCTTTGACCCTTCTTTGCATATATAAGAATTTTTACAGTATGAACATGTTTACCCTTTGCTGTCTACTGTTCTGCTTCTTGATCAGTATAAATATATTATTTACACTGATGGTTGAGCTCAACCTGCTATAGGTTCTACACAACTATACTCAGCGGCATGCACCATCAGTATTGGTGTTGTGTTGGACGGAGTTGTCCAACCTCAAACAACTTGCACGCAGTCTTTAGGAGACTGCACTGCACAGTTGGCTGAACTAAAGGATTTTCTTCTTTCACTTCAATGTACGGATCCTGACTTCCCAACTCTTATTGTTTGTATTTTGTATTATTGTGTACAGTCCTTTAATGATAGTCTACATTATTGGCAACACAATGGATTCAGAGATTCAAAGCGTAGCACAATCAAGCATAAACTGCTTTGGGTTAAGGTGGCAGACTTTAAATATAGGTTGCCCCAAACTCTTGTAATACATGCACTGAGTCATCAGCATGTGGGAGCACACACTCTAGGGAATACTCTGGCTGATGTAGCAGCTAAATCTGCAGTCACAACAGCTACAATAGCAGCAGTTTCAAGCTCTAAAACTCGTATAGATAACAATATATTGGCTGCCATGAATGCACTTATAAAAGACAACCCTTTACTAAAGGGCTTTCCTTCTAATCACTCTTATCATTTAAATGACCAGAATGTTCTTTTTGTAACAATTCCCGGGGATGGGGATTGCTTGATTCCCAGCCAAGACCACAGACTTAACATGATTGCAGCAGCACATGAAGATGTTGCTTATGCACATGCTGGGGTGGTAGCCAATATTTCGATGCTACAGCAATGTTATTGGTGGCAGAGCTTATACCAGCTGGCCCAAAAATATGTCCTGTGTTGTGACATTTGCCAACAGAATAAAAGCTCCTCAGTGGCTCGTCCACTGCAAACACACCTCATATTTTCCAATAAGCCCTTTGGCTGCATCTATTTGGATCATTGTGATCCACTGATTTCGGACACTGCGTTCACATTTATTTTGGTTGTAGTTCATTCTTGCTCAAGATTCCTTTTGGTTTTGCCATAGCACTCGGCTGAAGCTCGAACTGTTATTAAAGACTTGCAAGTCTTTATCAGGACTTATGCATGCTGTGCATTCCACTCGGACCAAGGACTGGCTGTCTTGTCTTAAGCATACTGAGATTCAATGATGTCCCTGGGTGTGCAGGTGCATCATTCGTCTCTGTATAGGCCTGATGGCAATTCTGTTGTAGAAAGAATGAACTGAGACTTAAAGCAGTCCTTAACAGATAGAGTTTTAGGTACTGGACATAGTTGGTTAAACCACCTCTATGGGATTCAACAAGCTCTTACCAATCCCCCTAAAAGATCTCTCGGTGGACGGACCCCGACAAAGAACTTTTCGGCATTAATATTATGTCCCAGACCTTGGCGGTGCAGACATTGTGGCGGCTGCCACAACCTTTGACGTAGATAACCGCTGTGCTGTCTTACAGGACCTACAAACTTTCTGTGACACTCAGTCAAGCAAACACTTGCACACGTCTCTCTCTCCAACTGCAGACATAAAGCCTGAAGTTTCCAGCTGGATTCCAAAAATCTGGGAATTTGTTCAAGAAAAGGTAGTTATTAAAAAGGAGTTCGGTCCAAGGTTAAAGAACTATAATCTTGACACTGCTTCCTGGTTCTAAAGACAAACCCTTTGTCTCCATCAAACATGTCAAACTACACCATGCGGCCCATACTAAATAGTAAGCCATGGAGTGTCTGTGCTGCTCCAGGAGACATTTTGCAGCCTGTGAGCACCACTGATGCTGATACTCCCCGACTAGGTGAGGGAGAGGCTAAGTCCTCAACCGACAACACAAACAAAATGATGACAGTTTCTAATACTGCGTCTTCTACAGCTGAAGTCATTTATACTGATCCACTGTTGGTAGATCCACCTCTGGTACACTTTTTGAGTCCTGCTATTGAACCCGGGCCTCTGATTTTTCAATTAAGTACCTCCGGATATAACATGGGTCAAGATTATTTTTCTTTAGGCAGTTCTTCTGTCTTGCATCCGCCTCCAGCACGCATTTGAGTTTTTATTTCATGGCTGAAATGCACTTATCTAGTCCCATGTTGAATATGTTTTTGGATCATACTCTCCTTGGTTTTCTTGTTCATGTTTATTGGATTTATACAAAGACAAGGGAGAGAGCAATTTCAAGCACACCCTATTTCAGTCACAGCCACCCCAAAATATCGGTGTTAGTGCAAGTAAATTCAAATACCAGCTGATATAAATGGCCAATATTTAAACATTGATTTGGTACACAAAGTAATACACTGGTACTAATTGTTCCAAATATACAGAGTCCACAGAGTTCGTTTTCTTCAAAAAGTTAACCAATTTATTCATATTCTTATTTCATCCAGCACGAAAATCAGCCAACACGTGTTTCGTCTTCCCTTAGACTTTTTCAAGGCGATTGACAAGCAATAACATCGCACGTATTGCCAGGTAGGTCGCTCCCCCACCACACAGATCCGCCTGTGCTGGCCGCCCCCTGCTGCTGCTGGTAAGATCGCCCTTCCGTTTGTGGCCTCGGTGCCCGTATTGCTTGCTTGTCTCCCCTTTTCCCTTTTGTGCCCCCGCTGCCCCCATTTGAACTGTGCCCGTATTTGTGTCCGCTTTCTCTCCCCTTTTCCTTCTGTACCCCTCGCTGCCCCATTTTGAATTGTGCCCGTATTTGTGTCCGCTCTATCTCCACTTTTCCTTCTGCACCCCTCGCTGCCCCATTTTGAATTGTGCCCGTATCTGTGTCCGCTTTCTCTCCACTTTTCCTTCTGTACCCCTCGCTGCCCCATTTTGAATTGTGCCCGTATTTGTGTCCGCTTTCTCTCCCCTTTTCCTTCTGTACCCCTCGCTGCCCCATTTTGAATTGTGCCCGTATTTGTGTCCGCTTTATCTCCACTTTTCCTTCTGTACCCCTCGCTGCCCCATTTTGAATTGTGCCCGTATTTGTGTCCGCTCTCTCTCCACTTTTCCTTCTGTACCCCTCGCTGCCCCATTTTGAATTGTGCCCGTATTTGTGTCCGCTTTCTCTCCACTTTTCCTTCTGTACCCCTCGCTGCCCCATTTTGAATTGTGCCCGTATTTGTGTCCGCTCTCTCTCCACTTTTCCTTCTGTACCCCTCGCTGCCCCATTTTGAATTGTGCCCGTATTTGTGTCCGCTTTCTCTCCACTTTTCCTTCTGTACCCCTCGCTGCCCCATTTTTGAATTGTGCCTGTATTTGTGTCCGCTTTATCTCCACTTTTCCTTCTGTACCCCTCGCTGCCCCATTTTGAATTGTGCCCGCATTTGTGTCCGCTTTCTCTCCACTTTTCCTTCTGTACCCCTCGCTGCCCCATTTTGAATTGTGCCCGTATTTGTGTCCGCTTTATCTCCACTTTTCCTTCTGTACCCCTCGCTGCCCCATTTTGAATTGTGCCCGTATTTGTGTCCGCTTTCTCTCCACTTTTCCTTCTGTACCCCTCGCTGCCCCATTTTTGAATTGTGCCCGTATTTGTGTCCGCTTTATCTCCACTTTTCCTTCTGTACCCCTCGCTGCCCCATTTTGAATTGTGCCCGCATTTGTGTCCGCTTTCTCTCCACTTTTCCTTCTGTACCCCTCGCTGCCCCATTTTGAATTGTGCCCGTATTTGTGTCCGCTTTATCTCCACTTTTCCTTCTGTACCCCTCGCTGCCCTATTTTGAATTGTGCCCGCATTTGTGTCCGCTTTCTCTCCACTTTTCCTTCTGTACCCCTCGCTGCCCCATTTTGAATTGTGCCCGTATTTGTGTCCGCTCTCTCTCCACTTTTCCTTCTGTACCCTCGCTGCCCCATTTTGAATTGTGCCCGTATTTGTGTCCGCTTTCTCTCCACTTTTCCTTCTGTACCCCTCGCTGCCCCATTTTTGAATTGTGCCCGTATTTGTGTCCGCTTTATCTCCACTTTTCCTTCTGTACCCCTCGCTGCCCCATTTTGAATTGTGCCCGTATTTGTGTCCGCTCTATCTCCACTTTTCCTTCTGCACCCCTCGCTGCCCCATTTTGAATTGTGCCCGTATCTGTGTCCGCTTTCTCTCCACTTTTCCTTCTGTACCCCTCGCTGCCCCATTTTGAATTGTGCCCGTATTTGTGTCCGCTCTATCTCCACTTTTCCTTCTGCACCCCTCGCTGCCCCATTTTGAATTGTGCCCGTATCTGTGTCCGCTTTATCTCCACTTTTCCTTCTGTACCCCTCGCTGCCCCATTTTGAATTGTGCCCGTATTTGTGTCCGCTTTCTCTCCCCTTTTCCTTCTGTACCCCTCGCTGCCCCATTTTGAATTGTGCCCGTATTTGTGTCCGCTTTATCTCCACTTTTCCTTCTGTACCCCTCGCTGCCCCATTTTGAATTGTGCCCGTATTTGTGTCCGCTTTATCTCCACTTTTCCTTCTGTACCCTCGCTGCCCCATTTTGAATTGTGCCCATATTTGTGTCCGCTTTATCTCCACTTTTCCTTCTGTACCCCTCGCTGCCCCATTTTGAATTGTGCCCGTATTTGTGTCCGCTTTATCTCCACTTTTCCTTCTGTACCCCTCGCTGCCCCATTTTGAATTGTGCCCGTATTTGTGTCCGCTTTATCTCCACTTTTCCTTCTGTACCCCTCGCTGCCCCATTTTGAATTGTGCCCGTATTTGTGTCCGCTTTATCTCCACTTTTCCTTCTGTACCCCTCGCTGCCCCATTTTGAATTGTGCCCGTATTTGTGTCCGCTTTATCTCCACTTTTCCTTCTGTACCCCTCGCTGCCCCATTTTGAATTGTGCCCGTATTTGTGTCCGCTTTATCTCCACTTTTCCTTCTGTACCCTCGCTGCCTCTCGCCACTCCCGCCGCTGCGTCCCTGCGGCCCCGCCCCTGACTGCCCATTCGCTGCTCCTCCTCCCACCTCCCCATAAATGGCGACCGCTGTGCGGTCGCGCCGCTGGCGCGCCGAAGGCGCGCCTAAGGCAAGCCCGTCTGCGCCCGTCCGCGCCTGGACCGCGCCCAGCGCCAAACCCCCTGGCCCCCGCAGCAGCCAACCCACCCACCGGACTTACGACACCGCCACCCTCAACGCACTCAACACCGGCCGCATCCCCGGCTGCCACCGTGCCACCCCAGGACGCACCCACGGACCCTTCGCCTGCCAATCCTGCAAGTTCTCCTGCCTCCGGACCTGCACCACACCCGCCAAGCCGAGCACCAGCAGCAACCACCTGAAGTGCTTCCTGCTCAACACCCGCTCCGTCCACAGACACGCCGTGGAACTTTGGAACCTGCTCGACTCCACATCACCAGACGTCGCTTTCCTCACGGAAACATGGATGAACGCCTCCTCAGCGCCCGACATCGCCATCGCCATCCCGGACGGATACAAGATCACCCGAAGGGACCGCGCAAACCAGACAGGAGGAGGCATCGCCATCGTCCACAAGAACACCATCCGCATCACGACCAACTCCGACGACACCTTCACAGCCGGCGAACACCTGCACTTCCAGATACACACCGACCCCAAGACCACCCTCAGAGGCACCCTCATCTACAGACCCCCAGGACCACGCACACAATTCAGCAAAGACATCGCCGACCTCATCAGCCCGCACGCCCTCCCCTCGGCTGACTACATCCTCCTTGGGGACCTCAACTTCCACCTAGAGAACAACAACGATCGCAACACCACCACCCTGCTGGACAACCTCGCCAACCTCGGACTCAAGCAACTGGTGACCACCCCCACACACCTCGCCGGCCACACGCTTGACCCCGTCTTCTCCTCCAGCAAGGACATCTCCTTCAGCCACACCACCGGACTCCACTGGACAGACCACAGCTGCGTCCACTTCAGCTTCAGCAGGATCACCACGCACCACCACCCGCAACAGTTTCCGCGCAGAAGCTGGAACAAGATCACCACCGACCAACTCACCACATCCCTGAGCCAGAACCCTCCCGCCAGCTCAACGAACCCCAACCAAGCCGCCAGCAACCTCAGAAGATGGATCACCAACTGCGCAGACGACCTCACCCCATTGAAGACCCCCCCAGTCAGACCCGGCAACAAGAAAGCATCCTGGTTCACCGACGAACTCAAGATATCCAAGAAGAACTGCCGGGCCCTCGAGAAAGCATGGCGCAGAGACCCGACTGCAGACAACATGACCACCCTCAAGCACGCCACCCGAAAACACCACCAGCTGATCCACACCACCAAGAAAACCGCATTCAAGGAACGACTGGACAACAACGCCCACAACAGCAAGGAACTCTTCATCATCGTCAAAGAACTCTCGAACCCCAGCGCCGGAAACAACGACATCACTCCCTCGCAAGACCTCTGCAACTCGCTCGCCTCGTTCTTCCACAGCAAGATCGCAGACATACACTACAGTTTCAGCACACAGCCGACGTACCCTACGACCGTTCCAACGCCCCCACCTCCACCCTCCGAGCCTGGACCCCTATCAACACCGAAGACACTATCCGCACGATGAACTCCATCCACTCCGGATCACCAACCGACCCCTGCCCTCACCACGTCTTCAACAAGGCCGACGCCGTCATCGCACCCCACCTCCGGGACATCATCAACACCTCCTTCGTCACCGCCACCTTCCCAGAGAGCTGGAAGCACGCCGAACTCAGCGCCCTACTGAAGAAACCGTCAGCAGACCCCACCGACCTCAAAAACTACCGCCCCATCTCGCTCCTTCCTTTTCCTGCCAAAGTCATCGAGAAGACCGTCAACAGACAACTGGCCGCCTTCCTCGAGACGAATGGATCCCTCGACCACTCGCAGTCCGGCTTCCGGGCCAACCACAGCACCGAGACCGCCCTCGTCGCAGCTACCGACGACATCCGAGCCCTGCTCGACAACGGGAAACAGCGGCCCTCATCCTCCTGGACCTCTCCGCAGCGTTCGACACAGTCTGCCACCGCACCCTAGTGCAACGCCTGAACAACGGCGGAATCCAAGAGAAGGCACTGGAGTGGATCATCTCCTTCCTCGCCGGAAGAACCCAGAGAGTCCGCCTCCCCCGTTCAGTTCCGAGGCCACCGAAGTCATCTGCGGCGTACCACAAAGATCATCACTCAGCCCCACCCTCTTCAACGTCTACATGAGCCCCTCGCAGCCATCGCACGCCAACACAACCTCAACATCATCTCCTACGCCGACGACACCCAGCTGATCCTCTCCCTCACCAACGACCCCACAACCGCCAGAACCAACCTACATGAAGGGATGAAGGACGTAGCCGAGTGGATGAGGAACAGCCGCCTGAAACTGAACTCAGATAAAACGGAAGTCCTCATCCTAGGATCATCACCCTCCGCCTGGGACGACTCCTGGTGGCCCCCTGCCCTGGGCAACGCACCCAAACCAACGGACCACGCACGCAACCTGGGCTTCATCCTGGACTCCTCCCTCTCAATGACCCGACAAATCAACGCCGTCTCCTCGTCTTGCTTCAACATCCTACGCATGCTGCGCAAGATCTTCCGGTGGATCCCCACCGAAACCAGGAAGACGGTCACCCAGGCCCTCGTCACCAGCCGACTGGACTACGGCAACTCCTCTACGCCGGAACCACAGCCAAACTTCAAAAAGACTCCAACGCATCCAGAACGCCTCAGCTCGACTCATCCTGGACATCCCCCGACACAGCCACATCGCCGGACACCTGAGAGACCTGCACTGGCTCCCCGTCAGCAAGAGAATCACGTTCCGACTCCTCACCCACGCACACAAAGCTCTCCACAACCAAGGCCCCAGATACCTCAACGACCGTCTGACCTTCTACACTCCCACCCGCCAGCTACGATCGACCAACCACGCCCTCGCCGCCGTCCCCCGCATCCGAAGAGCCACAACGGGAGGAAGATCCTTCTCCTACATGGCTGCCAAGACGTGGAACTCCCTACCCATCCACCTCCGCCTTACCCAAGACCACCTCTCCGTCAGGAAGCAACTCAAGACCTGGCTGTTCGAACAGTAGCGGACCCCCCTCCCCCAAGCGCCTTGAGACCCTCCGGGTGAGTAGCGCGCTATACAAATGCTTGATTGATTGATTGATTGATTGTATTGCATGTGGAGAAGAATTGTAACGTCCCTCATGTGGATTAAATCTCCCACACCGAAGAATGGAGATGTTTAGGTAAACATACTGCACAATTTGTTTCCATCCATACCCCGTGTTTTACTGCGAGACCAACAATTAACTGTAGGGAACCCTGATAAGTATCCCTCCGCAAGTTCGTGGAGATACGTCCTCCACCCTATCTCTGATCTTGGCTACTATAGGAGTATCAATCGCCTTGAAAAAGTCTAAGGGAAGACGAAACACGTGTTGGCTGATTTTCGTGCTGGATGAAATAAGAATATGAATAAATTGGTTAACTTTTTGAAGAAAACGAACTCTGTGGACTCTGTATATTTGGAACAATTAGTACCAGTGTATTACTTTGTGTACCAAATCAATGTTTAAATATTGGCCATTTATATCAGCTGGTATTTGAATTTACTTGCACTAACACCGATATTTTGGGGTGGCTGTGACTGAAATAGGGTGTGCTTGAAATTGCTCTCTCCCTTGTCTTTGTATAATTACACAGTGTGTTACATCTGTGTTAAATGCATCTTTTGGTAGTAAGTGCAAGTGAGCCAAATTAGCACCCCATGTTAGAATACTGTTTAGAGATTCACACTGCATAAAGCTTTGGAGTTAAATTTCGACCTATACTGATTGTGCGGTATTTTCCCGAGTGTGGGAACTGCTACTACCAATATTTAAAAAGATTTTATTGGATTTATGACTGTTTTTTCCTGTTAATCAATGGCCACTACCTCCTAGAATGTTCTGCTACAGAACTGGTCAATGGGGTGGTGGCCCCCCATTCTTCTTTGCATAAATTGAAAAGAGCCTTGTCCCTCGTCAACATTTAAGCCATTCCAGTGACTGATGGAATTGTTTGGGATAAAGTTCATTTCGATATATTTGGCCCTGCGGAGATCCTGCAGATACCACATGTGTTCAAAGTTTCTATGGGTGATGTATTAGTATCTGGGTTACATTCAGATGATTGGGATGTTGAAACTGTAAATTCTATGCTTTCAGAGCTGGAATATTATACTGTTTTTGAATCGAAGGACCTATGCCTCAATTCTGCTAACTATGCTGATATGTTCTTTTATCATCATTATGGACATCATTTTCTACACAGAGCCAGTAGTCAAGTACACCTTTTAATTATACCCAATGGTAACATTGCCAAATTCACGTATTTCACAGGAAATGACACTTTAGACCCCACATCATATTATTTCAAATTAGTGCCTACCCTAACAAAAAAAGATATGCTTACACCGACCACGCTAATATATATAGCTTTGTTTGTTAACCAGTTAGCCCTTAAGGGCTATGATTACTGGAAAGACATAATTGATTTGAAATCAATTTGGGGAAAAAAAACTCGCCAGATTGTGGGAATGGAAACCTTATTTTGAGCCTGCTTAATTCCCATAAAAATGATCTTCTGAATGACAGCGTCCATTATACTACATGTCTGGGATTGGCAAAAATGAAAGAAACGAATAACCTAACAATTCCCTCCCTTGCCCGCTTTGATAATTGACAAAGTTTAACAAATTATACTGAGGAACAACACAAATAGCATGGTGCAGAATGATACATTTAATTCCACACTTTCAGGTCCTAAAGGGTGGTTATTGTGTACAGTAGACACTAATGGTTGTCATGCTTGTTTTTTCAATTCCATACCTGGGTTCAGGTCAAGCAGGCCCGATCCCCGATATTCTCAATCACAACATTCTGGTATTGTTGCTACCTATTTGGTGGGAAAATTGTGTCAACAACGGTTGGAACATTCCACACTGTCTGCAGTGAAACAACATCTTTCCCTCCTTTCCCAAGATATGGATGTGTCACATTTTCTTTTTAGTCCCAAAACTACACATACCGAAAGATTTATTTATGTTGCCTATAATGAAATTTGAAAATTGTCCAAATAGAAGCTGCCACATCTTTAAGACAAATTGACCAAGATAAGTTGAATAAAGTGCTTGCTGTTGTTGATAATAATATTAATACACTGTCTTCTGGCATTTATAATTTGAATAACATTGTGTCATCTGTTATTGATATTATGCGAAGTGATATGTCAACATTGTATCATGGGCAAAGTCAGTTTAGATCTATTATGCAGATTGACTGGACCCTTTAAAACCTTAAAAATGGGTGTGTACCATTGCGCTATTTAAATTGCAGTAATATGTTCTTGCCCTTTAATTTAACATGCAAACAACAATTGATGGCAATGAAAGATGCAACCTACACAATGCTGCATTTAGAGAAGCTAGAACAACGTCCATTCACTATAGCTGAATCACCTTTGGCTGTGTGATTAATACACAGTGTTATCTCTTTACCTATTTCGACATTTCAGTTCACAGCTTGCAGGAAACATTTTCCTGTAGGTAGATATGATCCCCTTGGAGGAAGCTTCATTCATGAATTATGGTCACTTCCTTCTCCTATCATTGTAAATGCGCCAATAAGGAAGTTTTCCTTACTGGAGAAGAATGTGACTCTTCTGTAGGACATTTACTTGTTTACAAACAAGTTAAGATCCATGGAGCTTGTAATGCTTCAGCACCAAATTTGGCCTGTTACTTGAAAGGAATACCAGTTCCCGCAATTCTCTCACTTATTTCGGTCCTTTCCAATTGGAGTTATTTAATGCTTAGCGATCAAGATTGTTGCAGAATGTAAGTTAGAGTTCCCTGCATCTTGTCAATTTCCCAGCTCGTCACTTGTTGCAACAACGTCCTGTTGCCGCCTACACATGTGATTATAGATAGCTCATTGTGGCTTTCCATTCCAACTTTGAAGGCAGATTTCAACAAGCTATACAAACTGAAAGCATTATTGTTTCAAGAGGCGGTAGCTCTCATATCTGCTCACGAAACCTTCGAATTGCAGGTGGCTAGAACCTCTAGTGCAATACAGACCACTTAGAGACGATGACAGGTTGAATTTTCCTGCCGGGGCCCACACACCTTTTTAATCCTGACCCCTGGATGTCCCATTAAAATGTATCTGTAGCATACCAGGTAGTTAGTTTTAACTTCACCCACACCTTCCTCACTTACTCCCTCCACGCCCGGCTCATCTGAAGGTTTTAGTACACCTCCCAACCACTTCCTTAAAACATCCTGGAGCTCCTCCCTCACAGTGATGGGGTTGTAGCCCGCACTACGACTAGGTTCGCAGTGCAAGGAGGTTCCCGATGACGAAGCATGCCACCTACGGGGGGTGAGGGAATTCGTCCTTTAAAAAGGGACTCCCCTGCACTCCGTTGTTGCAATTTTTACCCAGGGTGGCTTGTGTGTTGTGCCATATTGATACGAGGGGAGTCGCCCCCTGCTGGTCTCTAAATCTCCTCAGGCCTTTCTTGTGTGTATCATGTTCATGAATTGGCAGATTATGAATACATAATATCAAGATACCCAGACGTGAAGCACTTTGACATTTTTGACATTATAGATGATTTGTAAACATGCTTTGTTCCGGATGGCAAGTGAACTGCCGTTCCTGTGTTAATGTGTACAAACGCAACAAAATGCGTATTTTTTATTTTCCCCCTTTTCACTTTCTGAGTCTTTCTTTCTTTTTTAAATTACATTCATGAACTGAGTCTGAATTTTCTTAAGTGTAATGGCCATCACTGTTACGGTTATCTTGTTCAAAGCCTTTTTTAGATGTATTTTATGTTTAAAATCGTGTATTTATTGAGTTTTGATTATTATTGTTTATTTATGTGCTTTTATGGCGTTGAGCCAAAATAAAGGTCTTTGAATTGATGCGCAAACAGACGGGATGTATTTGGTCAACCATGTTAGTATTAGTGTTAAGCCTTGAACATGTTTGCTTTCTATATTTAAGTTTATCTTTCTCATGAAACACTACTTTTATCATGCTGAACTGAACGTCTTTGGAGTAACTGTGTCTTAAAGCAAACCTCAAAACTAGTAAGCACATCTGTAATGAAAATACAGGAAATGAGTGCTCTTTACACCTAGGAATATTGCAAGGGCACATGAATGGAAGTCGTGCTGAGACTTTTAAATTTCAAAATGTTGAATCCAGGTGGATTTCTAAGTCGATAGACTGAATTCAAAAAGCAAGCATTTGTGAGACTCAATTGCTCAGGAGAACTGACAAATATTGATTTTTGGGATTTGCATTGGAAACCACTTTGCTGATGATTTCATTGACAGGTTCTGTCTGCTGAGCACTTAGGTCTGGAACTTGAAGTAAGAAGAATGGCTCTATGCGTCCAACCTCCACCCTGAATAATAGATTTCTACAAACCCCCCCCCCCCCCCTTGAAGTCAGGGAAACCTTGAGCTAGTTAGCCGTTGTCAATTCATTTTACCAAATACACCTGATAACATCACATCACACAAATGTGCTTAATACACGATACTGAAAACGTTATCATTTTATGTATCCATTAATGCTATATTTCTGATTGGTTTTACACTTTTAATCTTTCACAAATTATACACACTATTAAGTTTTCATTTTTCATTCTTTATGTTTCTGTGACCATATGACCGAGATCTACAAATGGAACATGCACGTTGTAAAGTGTTAGCAAGTGAAATTATTTTAACTGCATAGAATATGGAAGCAGGTTAAGCAAACAGTGGGATGTAATTTTGGGATTGTAAACTCTAACAGCTACTACAAATGGACATCGCTTTTCTACCAGTCACCAACACGTTACTTTCTGCAGCTCTGCTCTCTATTTAAATGCATGCAGGTGTGGGACCAAACTCCCCAAAATGTAGACACTCCAAAATTAAAAACCGTGAAAAATGAAATCAACCGGTTCTCCCACAGATTGAGGGTCAAGGCATCAACTAAACCTCAAATAGCAGAGTAAAACAGTTCAAATAATAATGGGTCTCACTCAATAATTAAGTTCTAGATCAATAGAAGTTAAACGGTTTAATTACAAAATTAAAAAATAAGCAGAGTCAATATCCATGAAGGCTCTTAAATTTAAAGTTATGAAGAGTAGGCAGTCAGAAAATATTCCAAGTTCCAATTAAGCAGCAAAATCAAAAGGAAATCGGGCAGCATTCCTAGTAGCATAAGAATGTCTTCTAAAAAATTGTTGCTCAGAATATGATTTTACCTTAAAGAAATGAACAGACAAGAAGAATTTAGCAACACAGGAACAAGTTGGATTGATTAAACGCTGGGGTCGGTAGAGCCTTGACAGAATGCTGTCTACAAAGTTTTAGCTGGTTTTATACACACCATAAAATGATTTCTGCATTCTAAAAAGGCATCACAGTCGTAAATTAACAAGTTTGGGCATCTGATAAGGACACAGATGGCTCTCGACCACAGGGAGAGCTAGTGTGGGCGAGTGTGTATGTGTCCAGATGTCCGGCATGAGGAGCGCATGATCACTACCTGTGGCGTGCATGTCGTGTCCTGATTGGCTGAGTGTTTCTATCTACATGCGGTATCTAGCTGTATGGCAATTTGGGAAACGCGAGGCTCTGGTAAAATTGCCATGGACCTATCTGTGGTGCAAATATCTAACTCTGGAATCGATCAAGGTATTCCCTGGGCGTGCTTTTCTCTTTAGGCTAAGAGAGACCCCCTTGTGACCTGTTATTCGATGGACGTGCGTGCGGTTGCAAGGCCTGCCTGACCACATATCTCTGACTCAGGGTTGATGGGGAAGTCACCTTGGGTAAATCCGACAGCAATGGTGCAAGTTCACTGGAACTCCTGAAAATAATATGGCATTCAGTGGTGTCATTTTTATCAACATTCCCAATATCTGGCGCACAGTTGTCATATTGTGCACTGGTATTGTTTTTACTGATATTGACATAGTTATGCATTCCTAGATCAAAACGTACATTGACATTGCTTTTACTGGTAACAACATTGTAATTTGTAGATGGATTGTGGCATACATTGACATTGCTACTGCTGGTCTCATCGCTGTTGTACAAGCATAGATTATGACATACATTGACATTGTATTTATAAGCATTGACATTGTCATATGGGGACAGGTTATGGCATACGTTGGCATTACATTTATTGGTATTGCCGTTGTCGGGCCTGCACATATCATGGCACTCATTGACATCGTATTTACCCATTCCAACCAAATCTCTCAAAATTCTAGCTCTCCCGCAAAATCAAGGGCTTCTTATACACATTTCTTTGTATACCAAATTTTGAAAAAAAGGGCTAAATCATTGCCTTGTGAGCAAAAGTATCATTTCTATAGCAAACCTCAATACAAGAAAAATACATGCCATTACCTTAACATGCAAACACTATACCATTTCTAAAAATGTATTCAACCCCCTCTATGCTAATGTCATCCGGGGATTCTCTAACTAATGAAACATTTAAACAGTAAGACATTCAGCAAATGAATAGACTAGTGACCACAATGGTAGGCAGCAGAAAGAACATTGACATCATTGCAAGTCATATGCAACAGGGAAATGTTATTTGAAAGCAATGTAATCATAGCAATGGAAATAAACTACTATACGTCAGCTTGACTGAATTTTTGTTAAGAAGATGTGTGCAGGAGTGAGTGACAGTGATGTCAGCCATCTTGCCTAAAATGACATTTAAATTAAAATGTGGCATAACTTAATAACACACTTCTACTGATTCATGTGCAATTATATCACTTCAGCCTATATATGTATTCATGTTTAAAAGAAAATACTAATCATCATTTTTAGTGCACATAATAGAAATCCCAAAAAACAATCTCATACAGGGGAGATTAAAGGGGCTAAGGTCAAGGGAGTCCCCGAGGCTGCCCAAGAAAGTTGTTTATGAACCCCATCAAGGATAACACTTTGGTGTGCCAATCAGATGCTCTATCCTCATCTTACATAATTTTGCAATTTGCTTAACTGCAGTACAGTAAACTGATTTTTAAAAAAAGCCCAAACTAAAACCCTAATAACGTGATCTATCCTTTTATTGTGTTTTTGGTGGCATTAATGTTTATGCCTTTAATGTGCTAATAATGGATAGAAACACAGATATGCATGAATGCACAGAGACTATTTTCACTATGTCAACATGTAAGCTGCTGCATGGCACAACAAGCTTTGGAAATAAAGAAAAAGGTGACGTACATGAGAAGCACAGAAAGAGGCAGGTTGCGCAGACAGGAGGGAAAACCAGTCATGGCATGTCTGGGCATTTCATGGATTTCATTCATCATCAAATTAAAGTCAGACGTATTAGCTTTGCAGTGCTTGTTTGTTCATCTCAGCGACACACCCAAAATGCAAAGGGTATACACAGGTATGGGTCTACTACTCACTGTGGGATATGTCTCATGTTGGACCTCAATGAAGAGGCCTAAGAGGCTTAAGCCACTCTGGCCTTTATTGTCTTCCTGTTCAGAGGGACAGGACTTAGTAGCAGATTAAGGTGAACTGTTTCTCTTGCAGCACAACTGAGGCTCATTTGCATATGTTTAGTCCCTATCTGAAGTAGCACAGTGAGAAAAAAAGATGGACTGGAATGTGGCCCATGGGAATCACCAGTGGCTGAGATGACTTCATGCATTGCACTCATTTTTTTTAAATGTTGTCTTTTACAAAAGGTTACAAGTCTGGGTGCTATAGTGTTCTCTACTTTGATGGTAGTTGTTGTAGCTCTAGTCCTTGCTGGAGTGGTGTCAGAAAGTGTTTTTTTAATTTGGGAGAGGGTGACTCCAAACCAAATTAATAAACACAATCTGGTTAAGTGAAAACACAGTCCTTAGAGAATTTTTGCTTGACCCCTGGAAGCAATGGCACAGCCAGCAGGCAATCATCAGAAAAAAGAGGGTTAAGTTCAAGGAGTACAACCACATTCAAAGTGAAGAATACAGCACAAGAATACAACACAATATAATTTAGAAAAATAGAGAATGTTATAATGAGAAAAAAGACACCACCATCATTAAACTTGGTTAAGGGGAACTAAATATAAGACTTTCTAAAGTTTTAAGTTAAAAGCCGCTTAGAAACCAAAATAATTTCTTGCTGACTGCGAGAGTACGAAGGTCAGATACACCAAGCAGTTTTTCCTGGTCACAATTCTTTCCTTCTGAATTAGGGCCCAATTTAGAGATTGGCAGACATCCTAAATCAGGCACTTAATCTCTGAAATGGAAGTCACAATCCTTCAGAGGGACATGGACAAAGGCTTCGGCTGCTGATGGTCCCTCAAGGTCATATACATCATCCTCGAACTCCTGCTGAAGTCATGATTTTGATGCCAAAATCTCTGAGTGGAACAAAGCTGGATTTCATAGCTGCTTTATTCATTTAGTAAGCCACACAGAATTGCTGTTTCACACCTGTCCAAGATTTTTCCTTTAAAATTTATCACTTTTTTGGTTCTAAAAATCTTCAGCAAGGCAAAGACGGGAGCTGTAGGCAGGGAGCACACTACGAATCTGGATAACTTTAATGCGAGGCCCTGCTGGACATGTGGTCAGTGTGGTAAAAAGCTCTAAGTGGGCCGAACCTGGTTTTATTGCCTACCTGGTTTTCAGCCTTCCTCGGCAAGCATCCGCAAGTTGTCCCAGTCCTCTGGCAATGAGAAAAATGACTACATTCCATTTTTATCTCCCAGGAATGTTCTGCGGAGGTGGTGGTTTTTTAAGTTTTTCAGAGTCCCCCACTTCCTTTTAGTACACTTTCTCTTTCCTTTATTACAAAGGAGCCTCTTTCTTAGGAGGTCACAAGGCAGCCTCTCTGCAGATCCAAAACCTCTCCCATTTTTCAGTGAGTTTTCCTCCCACCAGACAGGGTCAAAGCTGGTTCCATCTCACAGTTTGACTGAAGCCAGTATATCTAGGAGGGTTGTGGTGATGAATAGCAGCAGCATTCTCTCACACCTCCAAATGAAAAGAAGATATTTCAAGGCTATCATTTGCTCTGCCAGGTGCTCCACAATACTCCCAGATGGCTGAACCCTGCTGTCTCTAATATGTAAAAGAATGAGTGCCGTGGCTCAATGTTTCTAATCTGGTTATTCGGACAGAACACATTTTTTAAATTTACGAACACCATCAGCTGAAAAGAACTGGTGTTTCTAGACCTGATCATAGTGGCAAGGGAAGGACAACACTCATGAAAAACCCACTGGGAAGAATTGCCTCTTATCATACGACAGCTTCCACCTGAGACATCTAAGGTAAAATGTACCCGTTGGGCAGTTCCTAAGGATAAGGAGGAATTGTTCTGATCTTAGCGACTTTAAGACACAAGCCAACCACTTTGCTAGAAAACTAGAGGCTAGAAAGTACCCTAACAAAATTGTGTCTCGAGCTAAGAAACGAGCACAAAACAATAACAGGGATGCCCTACTGGAACCTTCTTAACAACAAAAAAAAATACGAAGAAAGACCAATATGCATTACCACTTTCAGCATAGCGTCCAATTTAGTAACAAAAATCATTCAAAAACATTGGCGCACTAAATAGTGGGAACCTGTCAATACCACAACCCATATTCTCCCACAGTCAAGAAAAGAGCTTGAAGGATATACTAGTACATACTCACCCTCATGCGACTCAGAGAAGGGCATTGAGTCCACAGAGCACCATAATACCAACTATGGGCCACTACCCGTGTGGCACCTACAACGTCTGCCACTTGACAAGAGTGACAAAACAGTGTTTTTCAATAATGACATGACCTGGCAGCTTACAAATCTGACAAATTGCATCAGACAAAGAGTAGTGTATTTGATAACCTGCCCATGCAACCTACATTATGTAGGAATGACGACTAGAAAAATAAAAACTAGAATTTGCAAACACCACGGTAATCTCAGGAGCAGCTGCACAACCACAAGGATGTCATCTCATTATATAGAAATGAGTCACACAGCACGTGACTACCAATGGGTGATCCTAGAACATAAAAGAGACACAACAAACTCTGGAAGAAGGCTTTTTGAGAGGGAACAACATTGGCTGTTTAAACTTAAAACGCATGTCAATGGACTTAATGATAACATCCCGTGGGGCCGGTTCACTTGATAAGATATCCAGAGTACCCTATACCAGAAAAATAATATATACATCATACACACTATGACCGGTTATTACCTTTATTGTGTTTTTGACTCGAATAAATGAAGTGATAATACATTAGGAGGGGCCCCAGATCTTTAAAATCTATATAGAAAATTAAGACAATAACAATTCCACAGGCTTTGTTTTTCTGCCGAAAATACCCCAATGGAACCTGGCCATTGGTCCATGGGGGATGGACATTTTGTATTTGCTGTAACAGTCTAGTCTTTTCCTGTAATGGAAGAGAGAACGTCCCGTCAGCATGCAACTATTGGAACTTAATACCCCAGAAGAGCGCGCATCGGCAAGATGCGGTCCCCGGGACAAGCCCACAATAGGTGCATTTGGCGAGGGTTCGCCTTGATGCGGTAAGTGGCTAAGTCAGCAGCGGTTGCTCCTTGATCCTCTGATGAGGAACAAATGTTCCCCCAAGCCCTGCCCAGACCATAACGTCTGAGGCACCGGCACCATATAACAACAAAAATACAGCCAGTTTTACATTGTTATTGTCATCGTCAATCCAAACGGATCTACGAAAACGCATCAGTTTCTACAATCTAAAAAAACGATCTCTTTCTTTCCTACAGAGTGTGACAACAGGCCACCCTCTCCCCGGAGGAGCCATGATGCAATATAAAAGCATCTAATATGTATGTGGATTCTTTGTTTATGTTTGTGTGTTCCCACCAGTATGTTAAGTCTGTGTCATAGCGACAGATCCTGCATCATAGGACCAATGGTTGCGAGATTTTTCAAGTTCAATAGAACTACACTAGAAGTGCTCATCTGTGTTATGTATGAATTGCACATGTTTTTCACACAAAGGTGCTCAAATGTAGATATGAAAATAACATACAGCCGGAGGCTGATACACCTAACTCTCCATTTATATCTCCACAGAGAAGCGTTGAGGAACACCAACTAGTTGGTAAACGTATGTATGTTCACAATGTGGCAAGGCATAAGTAGTGTTTTTTCAGTGAGAAACATACAGGAGTGGTACCAAGGAACTAGTTTCCCATGGTCCTGATGAAGAGCCAATTTGGGCACGGATTGAAACATGTTGACCCATAGGCTCACAGGCACATTATAAACTTGTTTTCCTAAAAATCCCCCCGTTTGTTAACCATACCGACTAGAGGCAGGAATAAAATAGATATGCCTACTTGCCAGGTATTTTTAAACTATACAATAGCACAGTACTAGCCTCCACTCCCCCACTTATAACATCTTCTTTATGGTCATATAAAGGTCAATAAGTGCTCCCACTTAGTTTGTAGGTCACAGCACACCCCGATCCACAACGGATGATGAAGCATGCCACCAAGGGGTAACCCTGGTGGGTGAGGGTTTTACAAGAAAAACTTTGGTTTTTCCTATCTTGGAGAGTTATTGAGTGTAACACTACTGGGTTCTTGGTTTGACATAACAATATTTAGTTGAGGAGGACGAACATGGTATATCCTCTTCCTCCGCCTTTTGTTTTTGATACGTAAAGCCTCTAGTAACCTTTTCAGAGTTGATCCCCATCGGTCACCTAGCATCCTGCTGAGAGATGTGAGTGGCTCTGAGTAAAGAGAACACAGGGATTGTCTGGGAGGAGGTGTGACCTACTCCTAATAGGATGGCATGGGGAATGCACCCCCCAACTGCACAATTACACAGGAGCATCCCTTGTCAGAGACAGATATAACTCACACCTAGTCCTACCCTGCTATGGTTCAAGTAGCTAGAGTGGCACCAATCCCAGTGAAGGGAAAACCTGTGCCAGGAATGGTACTGGGGGAGTTACTGAAGAAGATACGTACAAATTTGAGGTAAGAAGTAAGCTTTATTCATGTAGAGTCCTCTACAGAGCTGCTGAAACTGCCACTTCTCAGCTCTAACATTCTAAGCTGAGCTTCGTGTCAAGATTCCAAATAGGAACATGGGGTACAACAATGGGAGGAAAGTGTAAGGGTGAACAGGCAGGATAAAGGATGCATCATTAGATAAATTACAACACCTCTCCATTTATCAGAAATACACAGATACTCCTTAAGTTCAATTACACATTCTACAGGCACAAGCTAGATAACAAAGATGTACAATCAACCCATTTTGTCATCTGAATGCCAACGTGGGGGTCGGCAATTTCTGGATCCTTTAGCTCCTTGTGTTATGGGAGGAGTTTTATGTGTATCATCAGGGATTCTCTTCCCCAGGATGAGGGCTTCTGGGTAAATGGCTGGGTTGTCCATACTCCAAGTATGACCATTCTCCAGTACCACAATATTGTGTTTGACACATTTGATTCACTCTAGTTTGGAGAATGACACAAACTTCTTACAAGTATTGTAGTGTTTTTAATTATCAGCCATTGTCCCTCCTTCTAGTCACGTTAAATTGCTCCCCATTTACTGCCATACCACGTTTTATACTCCTTTTGATGATTTCCTACTTTCCTTTTCACAGCTTCCCTATCAACCCATACAGGATTGCCACCATTAAGCCAGTTATGTGTGAGCTTAGAGCCAGGACTCCTCCCTTTAAGGGATACAAAGGGAGATATTTCTGAAACCGTGTTGGGAGAGGTGTGGTATGACCATAACATTTTTCTAACAGTCTTATTAATTTGATTGCCCACAATTTGAGCTAATTGTATGGTTTTTTTAATCATCATGTTAGCCCTTTCCACCAGACCATTTGCTTTGGGGCAATAGAGAGGAGTTCTTATGTGGTTGATAGATACATTTTTTAGAAACAGCATCATTTCATCAGATGTGAATTGATTCCCATTGTCAGTTCCTTTAGTGCTAGGGACACTCTCTTTAGAGAATGTATCAGATAAAAATTCAATTAACGTGGAAGTTTTAATGTTGTTCACAGATCTGCTTGTGTCCCAATGTGAGTGGTAATCCACCACCACAAACATGTATCTAGTAAATACATTAGACAAATTTATAGGTCCAATAATGTCCAGACCCAACTTGTCCAATTGTTTGTCTGGAACATCTACAGGAAGAAGTGGAACATTGTTGATGATTTTGTTTTAATCACTAGCACTACACACTATGCAATCTCTCACCTTTTCTTCCACCATAGAGTCCATTTCTGATCTTGCTCTTGGTCATACTTCTCCCTAAGTGAACCTCATGGGCAATTTCAATGATGCAGTTGAGAGCATTACAAGGAGGTACAATCTTATTGGACCTCATTACCATATTATCAACAATAGATAGCTCATCCACCACATTCCAGTAAGGTTGGAGGTTTTCAGACAATTCATTACACTTGTTCGCCCACCCTTTACTTCTTTAACAGCAGTGAGAATTTCATCATCCTTGTTAAATTTTTCCCATTCTTTTTGTGAATAGCAGGGATATCTATGGACAAAATAGATTCCCCTGTGGGGATCTTCCTCTCAACAGATAACCAGGACAGGCAATCAGCTGCTTGATTTCTCATTTGCAGGACATACACAATACTGATGTTGTACCCCTGTAGACCCAAAACCCATTTGGAAATACAAGGAATATTTTTTCTATGCATTTGATGGAAAACTTGGGAATGAGGGGTTTATGATCTATCCTTAGAACAAACGGTATCCCCATAAGTAACATTTAAAGTAGTTTATGGCCCAGTAATATGCCAAAGCTTCTTTTTCTATCGTTGAGTGATTGCATTCTGCCTCTCTGAGTGGTCTATAAGCAAAAGCAAGCAATAATATCACACTTATAAGTAGGCAAATGCAACTGAATAAAATACATGAAGCAAAAGACAAGCAGATAATAATTTGGACGCCACTGCAAGAAATCAGAAAGATATATACACTAAATACATCAGATGATAATAACCACTGGAGACTTGAATGTGCACACAGACACACTCACACATCACAATGCCAATACTCAAGAATAACACATCAGATGATTATAACCACTGGAGACTTAAATGTGCACACAGACACACTCACACATCACAAAGTCAATATTAAAAAATAAAACACCTCACTGGCTGCAAACACTGCATCTTAGCCCACTGCAGACTGGGGGATTCCCAGCCGGGGTTAAGAGACTCAGCAAGCCAGGTTCTGCTACACTGAATTAGATGGGTCCGCCATTCAGGTCCAAAATCCCGGTTTCCAAGTCAACAAACCCCAGTTTTATAATCTCAAAGCACTAGAAGTTTCTGAGAGGATATCCTCTGCGCCAAGGAAACTTACTGGAATTGGCCACTCTCCATGCAAGCATTCCAAAGGTAAAAGAGTTCTCATGTATCCTTCTGCGCTCCCACATGTTCCAGCCACTTATCTTAACGAAGCTTGAGAAAGTAGAAAACAATCGCCAAAAGTACAGAAAACAACCTTGAACGTGAACAGCGTAAGCAACTTGAGTAATCTGGGGGCCTGCCTGTGCACAAAGCTCAAGCTAGACAGAGTCAGAATTCAAGATGGCATGTGGGCATGTCAAAGCCAATAGTAAGAACTTCATAATTCTTCCCAATGTACAACACAATGCACATTTGTGCACCGCTGCATATAGCATCACACACTTCATCTCCCAATGTACATTATAATGCACATTTGAGCACCACTGCTTATAACACTGCACTCCGAGACCAAGAAATACATTCCACACCTCTCTCTCTCTCATGCTTTAAAATGCACATCCCACACGTTCTGTTCCTGGCAAGGCTGTTCTACTCGGTGAAAGCACTCCCCCGAAATAAATCTTCAAGGAAAAAGTGCACATGCAGGAAAAATGATGTCGTACATTCAAGAAAACACCTAAAGTCAATTAAAATAATGGTAGTCAAAGGTCATCACGTGGTCGCGATACATGGGAGTGCCTCTGGCACTACAATAACAATGGTGACTAACATTAAAAAAGGTTTCAACATATGCTTTTGCTTCTCCCAGCCAGCTCTGGCGAGAGTGGGCCGTTCTCCATCTCCACCTCCATCCTCATCTGACAGGAACTGGGCGAGGACCGGATGTGAAATCTGACCCCACCAGCACCACTGGCCGCCAAGCTTCCATTGTGAGCTATGTGAGAATGATGCAGCACTCAGATAGGCACGCCTGTCGATCGCTCAATGATGCTGCGCTCGAATAGTCATGCCTGTTAATCACTCAGTGATGTCGAGCCCTGCAACCACATGTGGATTAGCTCAATGATGCAGCACTCTGTTAGTATTGTCTGTGATCTAGTCATGCCTGTTTTGATGCCTGTATTGGGTTAGATGTGTCGCTAGGGGTGAACGCAAGAGTGCACCAGTAAACTCTGCTCTGCTAGCGGAAGGCAGAGTTTTTTTGCTGAACTATGTGCTCCGTGTAGAAACTCAGAGTTGCAAAAACTCTGCAAACTCAGTTGGCGGAACGGAGTTTGCTGCCCACCACTAGAGGTAACAGGAGGGGTTCTTGGGCCCCAAGGACCCTCAGCATCTAAAGGGACCTCATCCCCCAACCGGTAGGGTGCTAGGAGGTGTGTTTGCAGAGTGGTGGAGAAAGGGGGCAGGGCCTCCCAGAAGTTCTGAGCAATCCTGCTGTGTGGGACTTACTGGAGGTAACAAGAGGAGTTGTTGGCCCCAAGGACGCTCACCAGCTATGGGGATTTCATCCCCAGCAAGTTGTGCAACAGGAGGCCCTTTTGCAGAATGGTTGAGAAAGGTAACTGGGCCTCCGGTGACTTCCCGGTGTTTTAAAAAAAAAATGTTTTTCTATTATTTTTGTAATGGTGAGGGGGGCTGCATAACTAGTTAAGCAAAAACAGTGTCATGAAGGCAAACAATCTGGGGAAAACCTATTGACAATTCTTACTTTGTTCTGTCATGGTTTTTGCAAAATGTTATTAATGGGGAAGCTACTGGGCGGTCATAAATTGAAAAAAAATGGATAAAGGCAGAAATATTTTTTCATCTCAAAAAGCACCTATTACCACAGAAGTCACAGGCATTAAAGGGAACTACATTGTATGGGGCTGTGCTCCTTGTAAAAGGGCAACATCCCGTAACTCATGTGAAGTCAGCCAGTCTGGACTAACCCATTACCCCATGATCCCATGCTGGAGTGGGTGGAAGGAAAATGTGAACGACACAGCAATAAACTAAAGGCTGAAGTCTGACTGAAAACCCCTGTCACTAATTATGTTAAACACATGCTTTTAGTAAAATCAAAAGGACATGGAACATAGTGACCTAAATAAGCGAATCTATCTAGCATGGGCTGCCAGGATCTAGACTTTTCTTATGCTTTTTGTGTCTTTATTACAAATCGATTGAGAAGATTAAAAAGATAGATAGTTAAGCTTCAATTATTGATATATTAGTTAAATGTCTGTAAAAGGACGACATACAAGAGCACTCAAAGGAAACTAAAAAGTCATACAAGCAGGCCATATATAATAACTTGGTTTGCAAGTATAAATGAAGTCCTCATTTAAAATACATACCATCATGACATACAGGAGTGCAGTTATGAATGCTGTTAGACCTGGCACCATTAGCGTGGGTCTTCCTTTCAGTTTTTTTGCCTTTGCCTCCTGTGCTTTTTGCTGTGTGTTGGACTTCGTTTTGCTGGTCTAGATGCTTTGGGCACTTTGCCACTGCTGTTCAGTGCCAAAGTGCAAGTGCTCCCTTTGTAAAATGTTGGTATGAATTGGTGTTTCCATAATTGGTTATTTGATTTACTAGTCAGTCCCTAGTACAGTGCACTGTGCGTGCCCAGGGCCTGTAAATCAAATGCTGCTAGTGGGCTTGCAGCAGTGATTGTGCAACCCACATAAGCAGCCTGTAAATGTAACTCAGGCCTGCCATTGCAGTGCCTGTGTGCAGTCTAGTACTGCCATGTCGACTTGGCAAGTGCACCCACTTGCCAGGCCCTAACCTTCCCTTTTCTTACATGTTAGTCACCCCTAAGGTAGGCCCAAGGTACCCCTGTAGGAGGGTGCAGTGTATGTGAAAGGTAGAACATGTCCTGATGTGTGTGGCATGTCCTGATAGTGAAATATTGCCAATTTCGTTTTTCACTATTGCAAGGCTATCTGTTCCCATAGGATAGAATGGGGAGTTTGCTTATAACATCTTATAAGCATAACTACCTCTAGGAACATGATACGAAAATAAAGTTTGATATGCCTCAACTCAGAATGTTAAGATACATCTTCTAGTGAAGGTGATTGTTACATTCTGTGTTTGAAAATGCCACTTTTAGAAAGTAGGTATTTTCTTGCTTAGCCATCCAGTGTGCCTCTGCTGGGTTTGTGTATTGCATGTCTGGCTTGGGAATGACAGGGAAGGGGGAGGAGCAGGGGCTCCAGAGAGTCTGGTTGAGTCAGGCATGGGCTGAATAGACCTGGGCTGCATTTAGAGTAGGGGGAGGAGATTTCCTTTCAGCTGAAAAGGCCTGGTCTGCCTTCTACAATGCTGTATCCACCTCCTGCCAGGAAGTTGCACCAGAGAGGACAGAACTGGTTTTGACTGAGCTTCCCTGCCACAGAGAACAAAGGATTTTGGATTATAAAAAGAGGGGTCCAGACCCCAGACTTTTAGATCACTTCTGGGAATCAAGAGGAACCTTTGCCAAGGAGAAGAGCTGGAGAAACTGAGGAGGAATACTGCCCCAGTGCTGTTTGCTGTCTGGGGTGGGCCTGCAGTGGCTACTTTCTGCCAAGGAAAGGGAAAAGGACTTTGCTGTTTGCTGTGTCCCCTGCTTGAGAAATATCTCCAAGGGCTTGAAACTGAGCTTCCCTCATGTTCTGACGTCTCAGGGACACAAAGACTTCACCACCAGCTCCCCTGAACTTCCTTGCTGGGAGTTCTGACCTGCTAAGAGGTGCCTGCTGTTGTTTTGGACCTCTAGAGGCTGCTTGCCGCTGGGAGCTGGAAAAAGTAACGCAACTTCGAGAAGCGTGACGCATCCGCATCTGTTTCCGACACATCACCGAAGAAATCTTTGCAGCGCCTTCCCGCGGCTCAATACAATCGCTGCACGACGCATCGAGTACACCGATCTCCGAAGTCTGAGATCACCGCACCGATTCCGACGCAAGGCCTGCTGTGTGGCTGCAAGAATCTACGCATCATCCCGGATCTTTGCATCGCATCGAGGTACCAAGTCTGTTGCATCGTTGGAAGACGCAGTAAGAAACCGACACATCACTTCCCCATGCAGTAAGAAACCAACGCATCAACTCCTCTCTGGTAAGGAACCGATGCCTCACCTCCCCTGCGCAGCAGTAAGGAACCGTCGCATCACCTCCCCAGGGGGCAAGGAAGCGACGCATCACCTTCCCTGAGTGTAAGGAACCGACGTATCACCTTCCCTGCGACCCTTTTTGTTTGTGTGCGTGACGCATCCAAGGTACTTTGTGTGAAACGTGTTGCATCTGCAATTTTCTTTGAACTGAACTATTTCTACCATTTGAAAGTCATATTTTTATTACTGTATTGTGGATTTTTGTCGTTTTGGTCTTGTTTGGTTTAGATAAAGATTACTTATTTTTTCTAAACTGGTGTGGTGTCCATTTGTAGTGGTTTCACTGTATTACTGTATGTGTTCACAAATGCTTTACCCACTGCCTCTGAGATAAGCCTGTCTGGTCATGCCAATCTACCAAGGGGATGAGCAGGGATTATTTTAAAAGTGTATCCCCCTTACCCTGACTAGAAACAAGGGTCCCTATTTAGACGAAGGTACCTACCTCTGCCAACTAGAGACCCCCATTTCTAACATTGGTGGTCAGCGGTGAGGATCTGGACTTGCATTTGTGTCTTACATACAGTGATTGGTGTACACTACTAGTAGAGTGCAGACCATCACGCAACTACATACAATTGCTGGAACTTTTCCTTTGGAACTATTTTTTTTTTCTTGCAACTGAGAACTGCCAATCTTCATCATGACAAGGCCAGCATCACTTGCATCTGTGGATATTGAGTTTGAGGAGGATAGGGTTGAAACCTACACTGTCCTAAAATAGAAAGCCATCTGCAAAAAGTTTCAAATCTCTTTAAGAGGCCTCTCCAGGAAGGAGGAATTCCAAAAGGTGCTGAGGGCCTGGTTGGAGTCAAGTGATGCCAGCGAGCATACCGATCAGCCTATGGAGGAGGTGGAGAATTTAGAGGGACAGCAGGATGGGCTCTTGGGTCTGCCTGGGGGGAGGTTACCTTACCGGGGGCAGCAGTGTCTCTTCAAAGGGATTGTCTCCAGCAGAAGAGCTGGAGGACAGGGAGAAAACCAGGATGCATGAATTGGAGCTCACGAAGCTCAAGCTGTGGAAATAGGACAAGGAGTTGGCGTTTCAGAGGGAGAAATTAGCCCTGGAAGAGAAAAAGATGCTCTTGGAGCATGAAAGAGGTTTGAGGGAGCTGGATCTAAAGGCAAAGAGTATAGAGTCCAATCCCCATGGTGGCAGAGCACCATCAGTGCCTGGAGAAGTGAAGGTATACATCCCCAAGGAGGTCATTAAGGATTTCACAAAGCATGAGGACATTGGCCAGTGGTTCAAAGCTTATGAGGTAGCAATGAGGTCCTACAGAATCCCTGAGAGAGACTGGGAAGCGAGGTTTTAGAGCCGCTTTGTTGCTGAAGGGAGGGAAATGTTGCTAGCATTGCCCACTGAGGATCAGATGTCTTATGCCCCCATGAAGGAAGCCTTAATAGGGAGGTATGGTTTGACCCCAGAATCATACAGGCAGAAGTTGAGGGCTTGTAAGAAGCTGGAGTCAAGCACTTGGGTGGAGTATGTCTCCTCTTTTTGCAGAGCACTGGATGGATGGGTGAAGGGTAGCAAGGTAAATGATTTTCAGGGGCTCTATGATTTGGTTGCTTGGGAGCACTTGTCAGATGATTGTTTTCCAGAGCTACGCCAGCACTTGATTGACAGCAAGCTAACTGACCCCAGGAAGCTTGCTGTGGCGGCGGACTGCTGGGTCAGTACCAGGGTCCAAAAAGGTTGTGTGGGAGACTCAGCCAAAGGTGGGCAAGGTCCCCAGCAGAAGAGTGGGGGGACAAGGGTAAACAGAAGGAGTTCCAGAAAGGGCCCCAAAGTAAATCCCAAGGGAAAGGTTCCCAGCCGCCCACTGAAAAGAAGCCATGGGTCCCTACAGGTAAGCCTGGTCAGAAGGGCCCTAGGGCAGTTTATGGTTGTGGTCAGGTGGACCACTTCCAGGGGGACCCTAGGTGTCCCAAAAAGATTACCACCGCACCCACTGGTGCACCACCCCGGGAGATGGCTAGTGTAGCCTTGGGGGAGGAGACGGGTGCCCAAGAGGGGTGGGGTCCCACAGAGATGACCCAGGTCTCTTTAGGAGACAATGAGATGATCCCAAGAGCTCATATGCCTAATAACACTAAGAAATACACTCAGTGGGTGACCATCAATTTCCATAGTGTGGCGACTCTGAGAGACACTGGAGCCAGTGTGACAGCTGTCAGTTGTTGGCTAGTGTCTGAAGAGCAGGTGGTCCCCAACACATTCTATGCAGTATTTGCAGCTGACAACTCTGAGTGCCTCTGCAAAGTGTCACAGGTCCCCTTTGAGTGGGGGGAGGGTCTAAGGCACCTTGACAGTAACTGTGAAGCCAGCCATGCCTGTTGACTGTCTGCTAGGCAACGATATGGAGAGTTACCCTTGGGAGAAGGTGGCGGGGAACTCTCATTTGAAGATGTGAGGTCTGCCTGAGTGAACGTGTGTGACCACTCTGTCTATGGCAGCCCGTAAGGGCAATCAAGAGGACCTGGAGCCTGAAAGAGTAGCCCAGGTGCCTCCCAGAAAGAGGAGAGGCAGGTAGCATGGAAAACCCACCCCGAAATTCCCATGGTCCAGGAGAAGGCGAACCTTGAGGGGGATGCCCTGGAGCCTACAGGGGAACAAGTGGCTGAACTGGGGGACCTGCCTGAGCTGACCAATTGGCAGCAGGAAGGAGGCCCATCAAGGGAAGAATTATGCCAGGAGCAGCAGAAATGTCCTTCTCTTGTTGGTTTGTGACAGCAGGTGATCAGTCTGAGTCACATTGGATTTACTGGGAGAATGGTCTCCTGTATAGCAAGCCTAAGGTTGCTGAGCCTGGGTCAGCCCATGTGCTGGTGGTACCCCACCACTTCAGAGCCTTCCTATTGGGTCTGGCTCATGATGTGCTGTTGGCAGGGCATTTGGGGCAAGCAAGACCTTTGAAAGGCTTGTCACGCACTTTTACTGGCCCCAAATGCATAAGAACACTGACACTCATTGCAGGTTTTGCCAGACTTACCAGGCAAGTGGCAAGAGTGGGAGGAAGTGCAAGGCTCCTCTCCAACCTTTCCCTGTAGTCAGCACCCCCTTTGAGAGGGTAGGTATTGACATTGTGGGGCCTCTGGATCCCAAGACAGCCATGGGCAACAGGTTCATCCTGGTCTTGGTGGACCATGTCACCCGGTACCCGGAAGCCATCCCTCTCCGGACTGTGACGGCTCCCGTGGTGGGCCGTGCGTTGATGGGGATTTTCTCCTGTATGGGGTTCCCCAGAGAGGTGGTGTCCGACTGGGGTACCAACTTCATATCTAAGTATATGAAGTTCCTGTGGCAGGAGTGAGATTTTACCTACTAATTCACTACTCCTTACCACCCCCAAGGTAATGGGCTAGTTGAGAGATTCAACCGGACCCTGAAGGGCATGATTATGGGTCTTGGTGAGCCCATGAGGTGTAAGTGGGACATTCTCTTACCGTGCCATTTGTTTGCTTACAGAGAGGTCCCGCAGTAGTCCTTTGGGTTCAGCCCATTTGAGCTCATGTATGGGCACCATGTAAGAAGACCTCTAAGTCTGGTCAAAGAAGGCTGGGATAAATCTCCCAGTAAACCTCCCCAGGATGTATATAGCTACATGCTGGCCTTCAGGAACCACACTAAGCTCTTCAGGCAACTCGTTCAGGTGAATCTGGAAGCCAGCCAGGAAGAAATGAAACGGTTGTATGATCAGAATGCCACTCTGATCGAGTTTCAGCCTGGCCAGAAAGTGTGGGTCAGGCCCCAGTGGAGCCTTGTGCGCTCCAAGATAAGTGGACTGGGCCATTTGAGGTTGTGGAGCGCAAGAGTAAAGTCACCTACCTGGTGGACTTGCTGTCTCCAAGGAACCATTTGCGGGTGTTAAACTAGAAATGTTTACTTTTGCGCATTGCCCTATGTAAGTTAGCATTCACTGTGCCATTTTCTTTGCAGGCACCATTTTAGGCTGTTCGAAACCAATCTAGTTTATTTCCAGGAAATGCTCTACTATAAGTTTCGTTTTCTGCCATGTAGGCCTGTTCCCGATATGAGTACAATGTTCCTATTAGCGCATACCTTTCTCACCAGATAGACGCCCTCTTCCAAAAGTCTGGTGGCTGGCCCAAATGGAACAACCTTGGTCTCTGTAACTTTGTGCAAGATATGAGCACTGAAACCGTTTTTTCTGTATTCCACTGCTTAGCTGCACCTGCCTGGAAAATTCCACTGTGGGCGTGTTTCAGCCCGGTTACGAAATGTATATAATGTATCTCTGTGCTTGTTGCTTTCAGTCCCTCTGCAGCACTCCTAGCGACTGTACAGACTGGGCTCCGCTCTGAGTGTATCTGAATAAGCAGTTATTGGTTTGAATTCTCTACTGTCTGACCGACTCTTCATTTACTATGGAAGGCTGAGAGGTGGTCATTAGTGACCCAGGTGACCCTAATCGGGCCACTTCCTTCAGTTGGCGCCCGAACAGGGACTCCTTCGGGTGATTGATCCATCCCCTACCGCAGACTGGGGGGGAGGCCGAGGACATCGTCTGGTTGGACTGACGGCTCAGGGATCCCTGCACGCAGAGTTTCTATTGCTCGCAGCCGCTCCTTCTGTCCTGCCGGATGGTGCCTCGCCCAGTGGTCATCCCGACTGGAGTCCTAAACGGAGAAACCCTTGGATCTGACTGTTTGGTCTGAAGAGTCGGCAGTGGAGAACTGGTTCGTTCGTGTGACTGATATCAGGTGAGTTTGTTTTGTTTCTTTGTGGGTATGGTACCATTGTGGTTAGTTTGGTATGGTCTGAGGACCGTTTTTGATAAAAGTATTTGCAACTACTTTGCCAGGTATACATAACAAACTCGTTATCCTTTTAAAATGCCTAGTCTCAGTAAAATCTTGTATTCATGGTGTCGTTGTTGCTCTGCAGATGCACAATTGGAAGAAGCTCAGCCGGCGCCTCCTGAAGGCAGCCCTAATTTTGATATGTATGTGAAGCATGGTTTTGGCCCTATTATGTTTAGTACATTATGGCACAAATATACGAGGGACAATGCCGAGTTGCAGTGGCCGCTGACGGGCACTTTTGATTAACAAAAAATTGTTTTTTTACAGGAGCAATTATTTAAGAAACAAAGTAGACAGTCCATGTTTGACTCCCTCAGAACTAGGCAGAAGGAGGCTAGACAGAGATGGTTAAAGATGGAAAGAGATGCACGGAAGGGGAAAATGCAAATGCAAAAAGCTGTGGCATATGATAGAGAAAAACAAGAGTCTGGAATAGAATGTGAAGATAGTAGATTTCGATTGCATATTGATAAGTCTTATTTGGTTAAAGAGGAAGATGATACTTTTGTAGAGGAGTTGTTAGATACTCGACCTCTGCCTCCTTACGCCCGGCAGAAGATATATCCCGTTATTCCCTTGCAGTCCGTTTCATCTGCTCCGGCTGTTCCTATATCTACAGTTGTTGTTTCGACGGCTTTGGCTACGGCAATTCCTGCTCCTACTTTGTCCTCGCCATCTTTGACCATTGTGACTCCTAGAACATCTGCTGTTTTAACTCCTGTATCTTCTGTTCTTTCTCCTCCGGTGCAAGCGCCAGCAACGATGGTACGTGTCACTTCCGCTGTTTCTCCTTCCATGGTTTTTCATCCTCCGATACCTTTGAATGTTGAGACGCCAGTACGTGGGTTTGAGGATAAAGATTGGACAAAATTCAGGGAGCGAATAGGCCCGTTAGTGCGATCTGGGGTATGGGATAAAGAGAAACAAGTAATAGATGACCAGGCTGAGCGGTGGGCTCATAATGCGATTTATAGTGTGGAGGATGTTTGGGAAGTTATGCAAGATTGTGATCCCTTTATAAAGCAACATACCCTTAAGCATATGTCTGCTACATTGATTAGTCTTTGGCAAAAACACATTAAGACAGAAGTGCCTCAAATTTTATTTGATATCAGAGATCACGTATATGTTACTGACTTGGAGCCGGGCCAGGTATTTGGGAATGTTACAACTCTGGTTGCCTACAGGGGTAGACTACATGAGGAGATCCCCACTCAAATAACTCAGTTTCCAATGCGGGAGGTCCATCCAATATATCACCCAGAAATACCTGAGTTGACTGATCAGCACGGTGGGGTCCCTAGACAGGCCATGACTGCTCGTTTCCAGGAGCAATGGGTCTATACTCCGTGGAAAAGGAGTGAGGTTGTAGCCCTTAAGGCTCATTTGCCTGACCCTAGGAAAAATCCTACAGCTTATTTAAAAGAATTGACAGAGGCTGCCTCTTCTACTGTAATGACTCTTGCTGACATTGAAATGTTTTTTGGTCTCCTAGTTCCGGTTGATGTTTGGAGACAAGTACATACTCAAGACCATGTCGCGGAGCTTGGTGGTACGTGGGACGTGATTAAAGGATGGGATCAGGAAAGGAAGTCAGGTGATAAACCCCGAGCCGAGATACTTGCTTTGCCAGGTCGTATTATTACATATATGCATTCTCTTATTCCACCTAAGATGGTAAGCAGGGACAAATTGATGGCTTGTCGACAGAAGAAGGATGAAAGTGTGTCTGACTTCTTTACCCGGTTTGAAGATACGTTTTTGGATTATAGTGTGCATGATATGTCTATTGAGGGAGGAGTTCGATTATTCATTGACAGGTTTGTTTCTAATCATCTTCCTGAAATTTCGACTCGTTTACAGGCTTCTGAGAGTACTTGGTCCACCTCTTCCCCTTCCGTTATTTTGAACATGGCTCAGTATTACGAACATCAAGAGCAGGAGGAAAAAGATAGGACTGATAAGAAACACAAGGATTTAAAAACGAAGGTGTTGTTGCAACAAGCGTTTAGGGGAAATGGTAGGGGACGCGTTGGTCCTTCCAGACAGCTTCCACGTACCAGCAGGCAGCCTTCGACGACACCTTTAGGGCCAAATCAGTGTGCGCATTGTAAGGAGGAAGGTCATTGGGGTAGCCAGTGCCCTGTGCTTTTACAGAAAGTTGCAGCTCCTAGAGGGCGAGGTTCTGGTGGGAGAGGTAGGAGGACTGAGAGAACTCAGAATGCTACAGTTTCACAGGGTCGCTCTGATAATAATTACTTTGATGACCCTCGTGATGGCCAGTATTATCATGATGATTACGATATGGATGAGGTAACAGGTATGCCTTATAGCTAGGACAGCCAGGGACAGGGTGAGGGAGCAGTTCCGATACCTGTAGATCAGCGTGGTCCTTATGTCACAGCGGATTTGCAAGGCTTGACTAAGGAATTTTTGGTGGACACAGGTGCGACAAAGAGTTCTGTTTCTCAACATATGGTCCCTGGGGCAGCCCTGTCGGGCCACAATAATGTTTCGGTAGGTTTTTCAGGTGTACCAGTTGTAAGCCCCATTTCACGTCCCCTTGCATTGACTGTTGGTCCTTTTACTGTGGAGTCTCCGTTTTTGTTGACATCCAACTGTGGTGAGAATTTGATGGGTTTGGATTTGCTGAAGAAGTTGCTTGCTACTATTTATTGCTCTCCTGCTGGTGTATTTATTACTATGGGTCTGGATGTGAGTACTAAACAGTGTTTGTCTCAGGATGCACCCCTACCCAGCTGAATTTGCTGATGTCCCACCCACTCTATGGGCTACAGGTGACATGGATGTAGGGCTGTTGCATATACCACCAGTTTCTATCCAAGTTAAAGAGAATGCTGTATTGCCTCGCATTCCTCAGTATAAGATACCGCAGGCGGGAGAATGGGCTCGTCTTCAAATTATTCAGCATTTGATACAGAAGGGAGTGATTGAGGAAACATCAGCCAACGTTTGTAACAGCCCTATTCTTCCAATTCTTAAAAGGGCACCCTCAGGCTCCTCTGAGGACACTGATAATGTTTATCGTTTTGTGATTGATCTGCGCAAGGTTAATAAAATAGTGGTTCCACAGTTCCCTATGGTTCCGGATATTACTAAGCTTTTGACAATGATTCCTTCTACCGCTAAATTCTTCTCTGTTATTGATTTGAAAAATGCTTTCTTTAGTATTCCTATCCATCCAGACAGTAGATATTTGTTTGGGTTTACACTGGCTGGTAGGAGTTTTAGATTCTGTCGTGCTCCTCAGGGCTATACTGAGAGTCCTAGTATTTATAGTCAAGCATTAAAGGGTCAATTGGATACACTGTGACTTCCTTCAGGTAATGTATTAGTGCAGTATGTTGATGACCTCCTTATTGCTTCTGATACAGAACAGGGTTGCAAAGATAGCACAGTGAAATTGTTACTGCATTTGGCTCACCATGGACATAAAGTTTCCCTTTCCAAATTTCAATATTGCCGACAGGAGGTCACCTATTTAGGTCACCTACTTTCGAAGGGGGGTAGGAGGCTGACCCCTGAGTACATCAGCACCATTGTTAAGATGCCCATTCCACAAACTCAAAAAGATGTGCGCGCTTTTATAGGTATCACTTCCTATTGCCGTCAATGGATACCTAATTATTCCCTGCTAATTAAACCTTTGCTTGCATTAACAACGAAAGAAGTGCATGAGCCTTTGCCTTGGACGCCCGAATGTCAGCAGTCTTTTGAGCAATTGAAAACTGCACTTTGTTCGGCTCAAGTGCTTGGCACACCTAACTATGGCAGACCGTTTGTGCTCTATGTCCACGAGATGGCTGGTTGCGTGCTTTCTGTCCTAACACAAAAGTTTGGGGATAAGCAGCAGCCGTGTGCTTATTTCTCGGCTGCGCTTGATCCCGTTGCAAGGGCCCTCCCGAGTTGTCTGAGCGCGGTCGCGGCAGTGGCCACTTCAATCAGACAATCGGCTGGACTTGTGCTTGATACTGACCTCACAGTTATGGTACCCCATGCTGTGGATACACTTTTGAATAAGACAAAGACACCGCACCTCACCAGTGCACGTCTTACTGGCTATGAATTGACCCTCTTTGCTAAGCATATTACAATTAAAAGATGTGCTACTCTGAATCCAGCCACGTTACTACCCCGCCCTTCTGAGAACGATGCAGTCGAGAAACATGATTGTATCTACTGTACGGAAGAAGAGATGAAGGGACGGGTAGACCTGACTAATGTTCCCTTATCTGACCCCCACGGAGAACTATATGTCGATGGCTCTTGTTTTAAGTTACCAGATGGCACCACGACAGCAGCTTATGCTGTCACTACTTTGTGCACGGTGGTAGAGACATCGCGGGTCCCCTATCAGTCGGCTCAAGCTGCTGAGCTTGCTGCTCTAATTCGAGCTTGCAAATTGAGCGAGGGACTGGTTGTCAATATCTAGACTGACAGCCAGTATGCCTTCGGGGTCGCGCATAATTTTGGGCGACTCTGGGCGGAGAGAGGGTTCCCCATGGTACCCTCATGGCACCAAGACTCAGCATGGGCAACTCATATTGAGGCTTTTGTCTGCCTTAACGCTCCCCAAGAAATTGGCTATAATTGAATGTAGTGCTCACAGGAAGGTTACTGATGACGTGGGTAGAGGAAATGCATTTGCAGATCAGACAGCTAAGGAAATGGCCCAAACAAAGATGAAACATATGTTTGTAGCAGGTCCAGCTAGGTGGGTCCCTGAAGTTGTCATGTTTGAGAATACTCTTGAAAGTGTAAAGGAAATAAAAAGTGAAGCCACAATGGAAGAATTGGCGAAATGGCAGGAGAGTACAGCACAGTTGAATGAGGAAGGATGTTGGATCGATAAATCAGGGAAACAGAGATGGATGTTGCCAGATGCATATGTTCTTCCTGTGGTTACTATGGCACATGGTCCAGCTCATATTAGTGCCAAGGGCATTTGTAAGCTGTTAGCCCCTGTATGGCAGAATGACAATATATCTAAGACAGCTGCACATTTAGTGAAATATTGCATGGTTTTCAAGATGCATAATCCAGGGAAGGGTACCCCAACACCACCTGGTAATTTTGCACCACCCACTTATCCTTTTGAAGGCCTTCAAATGGACTATATTGAATTAGAGAGTTGCAATAATCTTAAGTATGTTTTGATGGTTGTATGGGCATTCAGTAAATGGGTTGTGGCTTACCCCACTAAAGATAATACAGCCATTACAGCCGCAAAGGTACTCCTGAAGGTGTTCTTTCCTAATTTTGGCTTGCCCCTAGTTATCTGGAGTGACAACGGAAGGCATTTTAATGCGAAAGTGATTCAATTGATTTGTGACGGTCTCCATGTAAAGCAGAAATTCCATGCTGCCAATCATCCACAGTCAGCGGGTCTGGTTGAGAAGTACAATGGTACTCTCAAACTGAAATTGGCAAAAATACAGGAGACGACAGGGTTAAAGTGGCCGGATGCTTTACCAATAGCTCTTTTGTCAACAAGAACGACAGCACATTCTAGGACAGGATCTCCTTACGAGGTCATGTTTGGGTGCCCAGCAAATGTCTGGGGTATCCCGCTTCCTCGTAGGTTTTCTGATATTGAGTACACTGTACTGCTCGATTACCTTGGCCAGTTAACAGAAAGTTTACGTTCTATTCACCAACAGGTGTGAGAGTCCTTACCTTCCACGCAAGAGGGACCTGGCCACGATATCCAGCCTGGCAACTTCATTTTGTTGCGCAACTTCCAGAGGAAGAAACGTTTGGAGCCGCGCTGGAAGGGTCCTGAGCAGGTTCTATTGGTGACGCAAACTGCTGTGAAGGTTTCTGGTTATAAGAACTGGGTCCACGCAACCTCGGAGGGTTCCCTTGCCTCTACCCTATGACCAGTGGGTCAAAGACGGAATTGGGAACACAGAGTGTGAACAGGTGCCCCGGTTTGTCCCTTTCAGCGATGCCCAGCTAACGTGGCTGCAGACGGATAAAGAGAATGAGGATTTGTTGAACAAGGCTGTACCTCCAGAAATACGAGCTATCCAGGAGCCTTTGTTCACTGATCACACTGTGCCTGGGCTACCAGGTACAATTTGCGCCCTTGGCTGAGGGAAGCTGTGTCTAAGGAGAAAAGAGATTGGGGATGGACTGCGTAAGACAGGTTGTACTGAATTAGAGTGCCAACCGAATTAGTTGAGATTAGTGAAGGATTTCTGCTTACTTTATTCTAGTTGTCTGAACATTAGGGTATTCCATCTTGATCGACGCAAGATACAAGCTTAGGACCGAGCAAGCTCCACCGCCGGTGCTCAAGAGCGCCAACATATTGATGGACAATAGGAGCCTGTACCAGTGAGGCACTCACGGACACTGGGAACTTGTATATTTTCCTCACATTTTGATCTCCTTCTTATAATCCGTTATGCATCCCTTTGGTAGGCAGGCTGCTGAGGAAGAACAGCCAGTGATTCTTGTTGCTCAGCATAATGTGGTATGGACACGCAAACTGAAAGTAATATGTGTTGCTCTTGTGGTTTTGATGCTAATAATATTATGTGGGGTGTCATGGGTTTTGGAAAATGATCAGGTTGTACCTTTACGTAAAAAGAGTAGGGTTATTCCTCCGACAAGAAAGAAAAGGACAGCCCCGAGTAATATATTTTTAGATACACACAAGAGATTTTTTGGAGAAGGTACAGCTTGCTACCCCACTGAATCTGTCACTAGTTTATGGACTTCATATCCATTGTCACTCGTAAATTATACATATACTCGTCCACCGCAATTTACAGAAGTGAAGGGAGATTTTGATTTTTGGCTATCCAGGACCTTGTTTATATTATAGAAAACCACTGGGATTGGGTTATCCAGGTTGTGATAATAATACATATTGCGACAATTTTTATATGGAAGAACAGAATGTCACATTGGTGGGCTGGCATTACAAAGAATTGATAGTCACCCGGAAGGCTGGTTATTATCCTGTTTGTTGCCCTATTGTAAATATCACGGACACCTCTTTGTATATTAATTGCTCTGGAATAGTGTTGTATAAAAATACAATCCCTTTACTGAATGATAAAGATCTGAGCACTTTCATAATGAACACTAGATATGCTGCAGTAGATTATGAAGGACCAATTTATGCACACCCAGGGTTTTACTTTTTGTCTAATGGTACATATTCCAATGTCCATAATGGTACAGACGATGTGGCCCTCGGGATGGTGTTGCCCTTAGGTGTGCCTTGTAAGTATGCTAAGCCTAATGTCCGCTGGGTTAAAAGGATGTTAACAAAAGAATTCTGTGTGGGAGTAACCGATATAGAGGTCAATAATTATAGTAAAGGGATCACTTTTGGATACATCCTGTCTTCTATTTTCACTTTGGGTGGTACTTCAATGGCCAGGGGTGAAAAAGCTAGAGAATATTTTGGGAGCAAGTTGCAAATTTTATCTAATACTACCGTAGCAGCTTTACGCGACATCACCACTCAGCTGGAAAATATGCAAATATATTCAGAGCAGACTAGATACGCAGTTGATTTTAGCTTAGCTAAGAGTGGTGGTGTATGCGTGGTAGTGGGAGACCAGATCAAAAATATTGTAAAGAATATTACCAAGCACATTCTAGACATCCTCGAGAATGTCAAGGGAATGGAAAGTCGAAATTGGAGTTGGTCTCTTTTGGTGCTGGGGCTGGATTCTTGAAAAGGTGATTTACCTGATTGTGATATTGGTGTTTTGCTGCGCTCTTCTTCAGTGTCTCCCCTTTTGTTGCTCCTATTGCACCACTGTTCTCACCCCTAAACGGAAAATATCGATACATGATACCAATGCTGCAATTATGGTATAGAAAGAAATAGAGGACCTCATGAATATAGATGAGGGTATTTTCGAGATTTCTTCCCTCCTTACAGTCTCCTTTCCTGATGCTGAAAAAATGGATTGTTCATAAGGATTTATTGTCCTGAATTTGTATTACTGCTTATGGTATCTTGTTTTTCCTTGTTGTTGTTAGAAAATGTTTTAGCTCATGCTAAAAGGAGTGTCTATTAAACTAGAAATGTTAACATTTGCGCATTGCCCTATCTAAGGGGCTCATTACGATGCCGGACGGAAGGCCATCCGTGCTGGTGGCGGAAAACCGTCAAGTCGTCCGCACCAGGTGCGGTCATTGCGACCAACAAATCACAATGGACCCACAGAGGCTTTTTTCCCATCCTCCGCAGCCTGTAAGGCTCCGCACGTTTTTTGCGTACGCAAGGGTGGCGGACGGAGCCAACAGGGCAGGCCCGGCGTGTGGAAACACGTTCCGTCCACCAAGCAAATCACGATGTTGCAGACAGCCCTTCCCACTGCCGCGTAAAAACCACCACGTTGAGGATGGCGGAAATAAAACAGCGGAGAGGAAGAGCCGATACTGTATCCATCTAAACCCCTGGACCCGCCAAGGATCCTTCGCTACAGGCCTTCCCGCTGCACTACCTGCTGCACCTCCGGCACACAAGACGCCGCCGCGCTCCACAGCAGAGGTATGTACCACACATCTCCACACATGCAACCCCTGAACAACTACAACTCCCAGCAAGCGTGGCGGCACCACGACAAATGTGGCAACCTGCCAAATGCAAAGTACGAGGCCCACCCAATCCTCACGAGTGACCCTCGGTGCCCCTGAAGGCAATTGGGGCCAATGACGAGCCCCGCAGTTGCAGAGCGCGCACACCGCAACATCGAAACATGTACGCCGAAGGCACCCATTGGCTGATGGCCCATCCGCATTGTGTGTGCCACACCGTGGTGACCCGGAAGCTGAGACTGCAACCCTGCAACATTCAAGTGGGGCTATGCGTGTCATCGCTGCGGATGCCAGCTACTGCGTATGCGAACACATACCGCATTTGCATTGGCGCCCTGACTATTACATCACACATCACAACTCATTTGCCTAAATTGACTGTGCACCCCATTGGCAATGTTGTGGGGCACGAGGCCCCCATGCATATTGAGTAACCACACAGACTCCGCACATGAATAGGAGAACTGGCCCAGGGCACATGCGTCCTGAGCTGTTTGTTGGCAGGGTCACAGGTCCATTGACGCTTGTGCTGGGTGGCTGTGGGGTGGGGGTAAGTCAGCCCTCTGGGAGTGGCTGGCACATCAGAACAACTAGAACAGCGACCAACTGGTCACCACACTGTGAAGGGCAGAGAGAGTGTGATCCGTGAGCCAAGTCTGCACACACATGGAATGTCCAAGGAAAGGAGAGTGAAATTACATACATAGCCATGCCCATTGGCCAGCATGGACTCAAATGAGGGAAGGAGTCTAAAAGGACAAAGGTCTCCCACACAGTACCAATGTTGTGTAAGGAAACATCCAAACTGTGAACCACGCCTGAACATCCCTTGACATCGGACTGGCGTCTCTTGGCCAGGGGTCGAATTGTGAAGGGTCAGTGGCGTAGGCAGACAATCAGAGTCGTCCATTGTCTACTAATCAGACATACGTGTAATCCCTAGTACACCCAACACACCTACTGGTGTGGCGTGCAGTGTGCCTAGCTGCCATTGCCTGTATACGTTCACACACACGTCATAGGAGTGCACATGTGGAACAAACAAACATAGCTCTGACTGACATCATCGGCCATTGTCAGCCATGTGGGCATGGATACACAATCCATGTGCAATTGTGCCTCATTCAGGTTAACATTGCAATGTCTGTGACGCAAATCCCACACACACTCACGCAGGACTGACCCCATAATGTCCACATGTGTCTGTCCACCGTGCCGTACATCCATGTCGCGTTGTCCAGATGACACTCACAGCCCTCATACTGCAGTGTTGTTGTGAATAGGGGGACTAAAGTTTGCGGCCGCCCAGTGACAGCAGCTACATGCAACTCAGCACTGATACTGGCAAACACAAGTGCTGTGCCATCTAACCACACAGCAGCTCATTCTTGATGTAGCAGTGTACTATATGCCATACACATCGACTTCATTGAATGTTGTAGTGTCAGTATGGCGAGTGAGCGAAGAAAAACAATGTCTGAATGCAGGTCACATGTGCATTTCACGTGACCATGAGTCCTCCCTATGTTGTGGTTGTGTAGGTCTCTGGATAAGCTGTTCACCACATCTCATCTATAACTCAGCTCATGCTCGTGTACCCTGACATACGTAGGAGGAGACCACACATCCTTTGACCTGGCCCCGACCTGGCGACGATGGAGGACACCGAAATCATCCGGAAATACTGTTTGGATCGCCGCACACTACTGAACCTATGTGCCCAGTCGGACCCCATGGGAAGCCCAAAAGATTACATCCGGCTGCATTGCCTGCTACAGTGAAGGTTATGGATGCACTGCATTTCTCCGCTACTGGGTCTTACCAATACACTGCGGCCAGCGCCGGTGGGATGTCACAAACGAAGATCAGCATGGTGGTGCGTGACGTCCTGTCAGCATTGATGCCTTACAAGGCCAGACATGTCCACTTCACGAGGAGGGATGAATCGGTAGATGTGAAGGGGGAGTTCCATGACCTGGGAGCACGCCCGGTCCTGGCGGGTGGGCCAGGCCCACCCAAACATGATCAGTGGCCCTGGCAGTGGCGGCACGAAGGCCAGGAGTAAATGGCCACATTCAGGTGAAACGTTCCTCCAAACGTTGATTATCTCCCTGTTCTGGGAGTTGCGGATGTGGGCCTGAGCCCTCTCCCACAGGCACCCCCAATCACACAACTCCATTCAGAAAGGTGGGCTGTGTCCCCGCCTACTCGTGCAGCTGAAATATGGGCATGGCGAAGGGGACAAATCCTCTCTTCTGCACCGGGTAACCTTAACCGAAGTGCTGTGTGGATATCTCCTTTTCAATTCCACAGGGAGAAGAAAAGTTTTTTTCTCCGAATTCACCTTACCTGACCACTGTAGCTGATCATCAGATCGAGCAGTGAGTAGGAACCGAGCAGGTGAGAGAATGTCTGGCTATTTGTTCTTCACAAAATTATCTGTAAAGGCCCAGCAAGACACATACGTCCTGTATACTTCATTTACACATTTTGTAGCTCAATCAAGGCTCTGCCACGGATGTAAGCCAACGATACGAATGTCCAGATAACTGGTGAATTATGATCCTGCCAATCCTTTGTCTGTTGGTAGTTTTGAAATGCTGATAAACTGCATTTGATGTGTATAGCTCAGTGGGTTACTGCCTTTGTCACAGAGATATTTGTGTAACTTGCAGTTCCGAAGTTACAATCCTTTCATAGGACAGGGCCCTAGGAACTGTCATCAAAGAGCTGCATGAGAACCTGAATTAATAGCCCAGAACCTAGCTTCATTTCTGGGTTGTAACATAGTCATAACTTCCCCAGTCTTTCATCATTCGAATGTTGCAATAAAGGGTTTGTTCGGGCAGATATACACCTTCATCTGCAAAGCCAACCCCTAACCACTGGGGTGTGCATTAAATCCTGAGTTAGTGCTTCTCCAGACCAAACGCCCTTAAAAATCCTACCCACCAGTATGGATGACATGTGATTCCTACACCTTGTAATCCTCATTGTCCTTCGTGACATTCCCTGTAGACGGATACACTTACATACTTGCATGATTGATTGTCTCTGTACAATGTGTGCGTGATGTAAAGTACTGTTACACCCTACACTGATGTCAGTAGCGCCATACAACAAATGAAATGCACATGAGAGAGTGACTATGGAGAGATGAGGGGCGCTGGACGAGGGAATCCGAGGAGGAGGGCATGAGTGAGAGCCTGAGAAGTGTCACTTGCCTGATACTCCCACCTCAGGAAACCTCCTCCTCCCATCAGGAGGACCTTTTATGGAAAAAACACACTTTTTGAGAGTGATAACATCTAGAAAGAGAATTTGGAAGGAAAGAATGTGTTTCACTGGCCCTTGTAAAACTGAGGAGAGATAAAGGAGGACCCTGAAGCAGGCCTGGCGAGATATAAGTGACAATTCGGGCCCGCAGTGGCCCACCCGAATGCCTCGTTGGCCAACCCAAATCAAAATTCTGGGAGCCAGGCCTGCCTGGGAGGCATCCCAAATGTTGATGGGAGCCATTGATGGTACCCACATTGGCCTCGTTCCACCACAGGCAAGAACTGCCACTCCATCAACGTGCAAGTGGTATGACAGGTGGAGCAGATCATCTCACACGTGTGTGCAAAGTATCCGGGGTCGGCACATGACTGCTGCATCTGGCGGACCAGCAACACCCCTCCCTGCTCACAACCCACACATGCCCAGTGACGATGACAGTGGTGAGGAAGAAGGCCTTGACCAGCGTCAACAGCTCATCGTCAAATACTTCCGTTGAGTGTGAGTTAACAATGAGCGAATATGACTGTGTCTGTGTGCCTTGCTGTTGTCTCACAGACTTTGAGAATTGTTGCTGAGATTTTGTACACAAATTGGACTATGCGCAGGATTTGAGAACTTGGACATGCAGGGACTGACCACCCCGAAGCACCCCTACGCACAGGACACCATTGCCATACTGCCTCAATAGCTCTCCTACTCACTCAGAGGTATTCAAGCGCCTGTACACAAGTAGATAAGTTGAAGACAGGAAACGGTTACAAATGTGAAGATTTTACTACAGTGTCAAAGCATGCAACAGACGTGCCACAACAGGTTGAGAATGCATGAGTACCTAACCAGTAACCACAGTGACATATACATTTGACATGAAGCAAGATGTTGCATCAATAATCCCTCTGGACGTAGACCCACGAGCATATCCCCCCACCGCTTGCAGGAAGGAGTTGTATGGGATGTCCCTGGTCTATGGGCTTTGTCAGCAGACCTCATTACTCAGCCTATATATGGTGAAATTCACATCACATTTGCTGTGTCGCTCTCATCACTGGATGGATCCCTCTCCAAGTGTGGGGCATCTAGCCCGCCCTCCCATGACATCTAGAAGGCACCTGTGTTCTCTAGCAGCTGTGAGACTTTGTTGATTCGGGGTGCTAGGGCCAGACCAGAACAGAATGACAAGGGACAATGTACTCCGACCGCAGACAGAATGTTCAGACAGTACTCCCGGACCGCGCAGAGAACAAGCTCTGCGGACACTTCTCATGTGACAGACAGATACTAAGGTACTTGCAGGTCACAAGTCCTATAAAAAAGAAGTGGGGGAATGACCATGTAATACAAAATGCAAATGACCTCACAGCGTCACGATGTAGCGCCATGAAGGAACTAAAATAGTGCGACTGGAATTATTTGTGCAAATACTGGGACGGACTAACCCATCTGACAGTCTCACAGTGTCTGCATTGATATACAGGGACAGAACAAAGGCAAAAGCATGCCTCTCTTAGGTACCTGTGAAGGGATAACAAGCTGTGTGCCTATGTTTCTCTCTGTGGCATCTACATTCAAATGTAAGGTTGAAGGCGGCCCCCAGTCAGCATATAGAAACAAAAGGAGGCCGGATGGCCCCCTAACTTTGGCCCAGCTGGAGGTTCAACAATGCTCCCTCGCTGCCTGCACATTGCTGCTGGGAATGGAAGGCAGTCAACGTGCAGGTGCTGCTGAACGTGTCCCGGTGTCTGGAAAGTACACAGGGACAAGTTCAGCATATTTCTGTGGGGAACAACTTCTTGGCGTGAAAAGAGGGGGGGATGCCGTGTACCTGCGTGTACCCCCGACTCGAGCCCTGGGTACTTGCAAAACAACTACGCCATGTAATATTTGTGCGCTACAGCTGCATAATGGAAGCCGGGCTCATGCAATACGACAATGTCCACGACGGTCAGATGACAGCCTCCACTTGCTCCGGTCTGTGGTAACAAGCTAAATAGACCGCAGAGCACAGCACGGTCCAAGCCAATGCAGACAGGGCCAAAGTCAGAGAGCTGGTTGCCAATTCTTGTCAGGAGGCGTGAAGAAAGGGAAACGATGATTGCATTAGTCACCAACAGTTCCTGTTGCTGTGAAGTAGTTACGAGTCCAAGATTGCACAGGCAGCTTCGAAGGCAATCAGTTCCTAGAGACGATCCAGTTCATCTTCAGCGAAGAGGACCGCCATTGAATCCAGCAGTATGAAGGAACACATGTGCTCCTCGCACCACAAGGTTGAAAGCTGCATCCCATCGCAACCTGGGAGAGGTTCGATGTAGGCATGGCACAGGAGCCATTGCGCACACGCACAGGCGCAGCTGTCAGCCTGTCTGACACATTGTAAGGCATCCCATAAACGTGTCTCACCGAAGCAGTCTTGCACGTGGACCAACAAAGGAGTCACCCACAGCTCATGATCCAGGTCAGCAAGGGATGTGTTTGAAAGGCAGACATCCATGGCCCACTGAAACAGACAACTTCTGCAGGAAAAGACGAGTTGCACGCAGGTGAAGTAGGCATGAAGGAACATTAGCCTATAACTGATGCCCAGCACAGCCAGTGCTGGACTGTTCCCATGAGGCACAGGGTCAGACTGATTTGCATATGGCCATGTCTGAACTGGGGTGGTGGAGTGAGCTAAAGAATGATAATGGATTAAACCCAGATCAGTTGACTGGGGGTGAGTGTTTGATTAGCTCAAGCGCTCCGTCCATCATCCCCTTTGGTATCGCTTTGCTCGCCCTAAGTTGGCAGGGTATCCCCAGACGTGGGTCCCTTGCTCACTTTGCCACTGGATTCAAGCTAGCCTGGCTGATGACGGCTGAATAGCCAGAAACCGGTCCCAGGATGCTTGTTTCCGGTCCAGGGAAGACATGGCTTGGCAGTTCGGGCTGGACTGTTCCCATGAGGCACAGGGTCAGACTGATTTGCATATGGCCATGTCTGAACTGGGGTGGTGGAGTGAGCTAAAGAATGATAATGGATTAAACCCATATCAGTTGACTGGGGGTGAGTGTTTGATTAGCTCAAGCGCTCCGTCCATCATCCCCTTTGGTATCGCTTGTTCGCCCTAAGTTGGCAGGGTATGCCCAGACGTGGGTCCCTTGCTCCCTTTGCCACTGGATTCAAGCTAGCCTGGCTGATGATGGCTGAATAGCCAGAAACCGGTCCCAGGATGCTTGTTTCCGGTCCAGGGAAGACATGGCTTGGCAGTTCGGGCTGGACTGTTCCCATGAGGCACAGGGTCAGACTGATTTGCATATGGCCATGTCTGAACTGGGGTGGTGGAGTGAGCTAAAGAATGATGATGGATTAAACCCAGATCAGTTGACTGGGGGTGAGTGTTTGATTAGCTCAAGCGCTCCGTCCATCATCCCCTTTGGTATCGCTCAGCACAGCCAGTGGGACACATCCAAAGAGGAGCTGCATGCGGTCACGGTACAGTTGCAGAAGCCCGGGCTCGGCCTGGCCCACTGGACGGTCAGACATGGCGTGAGAGCAATCTCAGACCCAGCGCTCAGCTGTACAGCCAAAGTAATGGTCAGGAAGTGCGAGATGCAGTGTGCAAATTGGTGGTACTTCCGGAAAAGCATGGAAGGGAGGGACAAGGCCAGAGCCCACAAGTCTGATAAAAAGTGTGCAACGGCCTTCAGTATCAGACGCTAACAATACTCTGTGTGTCAGTTCACCGCGAAAATAGTGGGCGAGCCGTGTTCAGCACTGGCTGAATCGAACGGGACAGACGAGACACCTGGTATCCTAAGGTCTTTGGGTTGGTGTGGGAGCAACAAGTTGTCCAATCAGAGGCCCATTGTGCCTGCACACTCATTGAAGTATGCTTTCGCTGTGGGAATGTGAGGCCACGATTGACTATCCACAATCACTTATGGGGGAGTTATCAGAACATTGGCACAGGGAGGAGAAGTTGTGCAACTGTTACCATATGCGTAATGCCTGACCTGTACACGCAGGAGGGGCCATGTAGCTCCTCATCACCTGAACGGACCAGGGACTCTGCATCCGAGGCTTCACCTTCCGGGCGGGGGGCTGGCCGGGCTCGTCCATGGCACGCTCGCCTTCTGTTGCTATCGAGTCACCTTTTGGAGTTAGGTCACTTTTGTCAGCATGTTCCGCACATAGCACAACTTCGCTGTTCATGTTTGCCACATTTGAATTGAGGTGACGTGACTTTTGCCTTGGCTTTACTAGGCATTTCTGTCAGAATGTCATCAGTCGCACATCGTGTTGGTGTGCAGACAGGGCTTTCAGGGGGCCGGTTCTCACCGGTGCTGTGCACCGTCCCTTTTTCTGAGTGGGCCTCGGTACGGGTTTCTTTTGTGCTCTGTTTTGTACCCTGCCACAGGCGGTCCCTTCGTCCTGCTGGGATGCATAGCCAGCAGGCACATCGATGTGTGCATGGTCACACTCCTCACTTCTCACTGGTGGAGTAGTTACGGCATGACGTCATGCCAGATGAGCGTTGTGGGGGAGTGCAGTCCTTTGTGGATCCATTTTGTGTCGGGAAATCACTCCTTTGGAGACTCATGAGCAGCAACATCCTTGTGGGGGTCATTTGGTTCCATGTTGTTTGTGAGGGGTGACAGAGAGCCATGTGGGAGTTGTGGTGTTGCAGTCAGGGCTCGACATCCCCCTCCCCAGTGAGATGGCTAGCTACATGTTGGTGGGCACAGTCGACGGCGTTAGCTGCCACATGGCTGTGGGGTGGGGAGGGTGAGCCATGCTGTTCGAGAGGAAGGCCAGGGTGCATGAGCTGCCACCTACCTGTGAGGTTGTGCTGATTAAGGAGATGCTGTCCTTGTGATCCATTCGTATTGTAAGCGTGCATTCCACATGAGTTTGATGTGGGCAGGCGATTGCGGCTCACTTGTTGTGCACAACGGTGTATTGTAGTGTGATGTGATCATTTTGTTGGTACTTGCCAGCCTCCAGTCCCCCCAATTCCTGTAAGACTCTCTGGATGCATTATGGCAGGCACCTTCTCCTCCCATTCGGTGAAGGTTGGTGGTGGAATGGGAGGGACGCCACCAGTACTATGCGTCTCCACTTTGTTCCTCTGGGCCGGATGCTAGTCCCGGCCCTTGGGATCGCACCACCGCTTCCTGATATCACGCTCAGGGGGATATTCTCAAGAACGCGTGTTAACTAACGCCAAAATCACTTAACGCAACTTCTCACATTGCAGTCCATCGTGGGAAAATAACACTGTGTTAACGCAGCATTCACAACCCGGCGGCACCTTGCGATAGCCTCACGATAACGCGACAAATGCCAGCGTAAAAGTCAACGCGACGCCAAAAAAATGCGAGACCCCAACGCCAAAAAAGTTGTGATGACCCCAATGGTGATAAAAAATCAGCGAAAACCAGCAACAGGCCTGCTAGTCCCACGCGCCATGCGTGAGAATGCACTATAAAAGCAGTGAAGAAAAAAGGACAAATAAATGCAACTGCGTAGCACCATGGACGCACCCGGACCCAGTGCAGAGGACAACGCGAACCCCACAAGCCCCACCGACGACCAGCCAGGAACCCCGGGGCCGGAGAAGAGCAAAGAGAAGAGGAAGAGGAAGACGGGGTTCAGTCCGCAGGAAAACCGGATCATCGTCACGGAGGTGACCGAACACTACCAACAACTGTACGTCACCTCCACTGTGTCATCAGCAACACAAACGGAAATATGGCAGTCCATCGTGAACAAAGTGAATGCAGTCGGAGTGTCGAGGAGGTCAATGGAGGAGGTCAAGAGGCGCTGGCATGACGTCAAAAGCCAAACCAAGCAGAAACTTGCTGCCAACCTGAAGGCAGCAATGGCCACTGGAGGTGGGAGTCCTGCGCCACAGGAGGAGCTGGATGAGCTGGAGGAAATGGTGGCCACAGTCATCAGTGCGGAGACGGTGCAAGGTGTTGGGGGTCCGGACACTGCCCGAAATGACCTGACCCAACAACAACAGGGTGAATAACCACCAGGGACTGGGGGGACGGAGGGAGACGGGCACAATGGCACACATGCACAATCAAGAATAGCACACAGCACACCCACAATGACTGTGGAACCTGTCCCTGATGGCCTTGGCACACTGCAGCACACACAGAAACACCAAGTAGGCCCCCGTCCACCATGTGCACAAATGGCCCCCCCCTCACCAATCCCACAACCTACCCATGCACATGTGCTGAACCCAGCAAAGCAGCGGCTCTGTGAGCCACACTGACAATGCAAGTGACACTGCATGACCACTAGCATGGCTGCAGTCAAAATACATGACATGGTGCATGGCACAACACTGAGGTGGCCCAGTGTGGATAACATTCCCAAAGGAGCAGGTCACACTCTGACACATACACGTACATATACAACCCCTGACGTCAACAACACATCTGCAGACAAACAATGCACAAGAGTCCATAATCCGTACAGGAGCACAAATGACCCAAGTCGCCAATATCTCAGCACCGTAAAAGCACACAAGTCAAAGGCACACCGCCTCAAAGGGATAAGGGGCCGCTAAATCAGAGCTGCAGGGGCGACTCTCCCACAATGCAGCACACACACATAGCAATCACAGCACATCAACATTGACCACAATGTGGTAGAAAGTGCCACATGTACACCACAGAACAGAGGACACAACTGGTGCCGCACATGCGTAGAAAATGGCCAATCACATCAGGCATAGCAGGAAACTGTCAGATGATACAACCTCACATCCGACATGTAGATGGAATGTCCACTGTCCCCCATCAAATACCCAGCTCCTCCAAAACAGTCACAATGTACATTGTCATGCAGTCAGTATGTAAACATGTACAATGCGTGCACATACATGGAACACACTGTTAACCTGCATCTCCCCTTCACATTGTAGAGGGACAATCAACACCTCCTGCAGAGCAGACCAGACATCTCTTCAGTGATGAGGAGGAGGAACCCCTGGCCATCTGCTCTGACACCCTCCGACGGCTCGTGGACAGCCTCCCCACCCCACCTCCAGGAGCAGGGCAGGCCAGCTGCATCGAGGTGATACCACCCCCTGCACAGCCCACACAGCATGAAAAACCCACCACCACAGCTGGCTCCCAGCACCTCACCGAAGAACACATGGCATTCCCACGCCGTGTGCCAGACTGCCAGAGGGGGCTGGCTGAACAGGTGCAGGTGGGTTCTGACCTCATGGCAGCCAAACTAGATACCATACGTGGGTGTCTCAGTCCCATCAGGGACCACTTACAGTCCCTAACGGACACCCACAGTCCGCTCCATGCCCTACAACAATCCTTGGCTGACCTCGCTGGATCCATTACTCGGATACAAGAACTGTCTAGGCAGAGAGGCTCCAGCGACGACAGCACAGATTTGGCACAGATGCGGAGGACAATGGAGAACATGGAGCGGATGCAGGCAGGAAGGATGGCTGCCACGGCTGAACACCAGCGAGATGTAGCTGGGATCTACCATGCCCTGCAGATCCTCATCTTGCCATTGCTGCCACAGAGCCTGTCCCAGATGACTGCTGCAGGAACTTTGACACACACATCTCCACCCCCTGATGTGTCAGTGGCACACAGTGATGCAGCCATACCACCTCTGCCCCCTGATGAGTCAGTGGCACACAGGGATGCAGCCATACCACCTCTGCACCCTGATGAGTCCGTGGCACACAGTGATGCAGCCATAACACCACCACACACACCTGGCACACCTGACACAGAAGACATATCAGAGGACGAAGATGTGGACGGTAATGACTCTGTGTCAAAAAGGAGGTTGTAGCATTCATCCCCCGCCATATGGCCTGTGTCTGCTTGGTACAGCCCTCTGCATCATGCCCTGGTACTACACCTTCCACTCTCACCCGAAACACTCTGCGACATCCACCGGAACCCCGACATGGAATGCCATATCTGCTCTGGTTACCAATGACACAGCAAACAGGCTGCGGACTCAACTTTTCCTCTACCGATAAACTTGTCATCCCCTGAAGGACTCTGTTTGGCCCTCCACTGGGCAACCATGTAATGTGGGGTGTGCATGGCCATGTACTGCTCCAGCTCCGACACTCCACAGGATGTGAATAAAACATTCCTAATCACACAGATGTGTCATGTATATGTCCAATCAAGTATGAAAGTATGGATGACTGTAGGGACATTGACAAAAACAACAATTGATGGACAGAATGCAGAACAATGTCATACATTCTCCCCAGTACAGTGATCTGGGCCTAAATCCATCGTTTTTTTGCTCACCATGCCATTCCAGTTTGAACGCAGCCATATGCAAATCAGTCTTGACCCTGCGCCCAATGGGAACAGTCCAGCCCGAACTGCCAGGCCAGGTCCTCCCTGGACTGGAAACAAGCATCCTAGGACCGGTTTCGGGCTTTCAGCCCTCATCAGCCAGGATAGCTTGACTCCAGTGGCATGGCATGGAGAGCATGGGACCCACGTCTGGGCATACCAGTCCCACTCGGGGTGACAAATGCAAAAACAACAATTGATGGACAGAATGCAAAACAATGTCATACATTCACCCCTGTACAGAGATCTGGGCCTAAATCCATCGTTTTTTTGCTCACCATGCCATTCCAGTTTGAACCCAGCCATATGCAAATCAGTCTTGACCCTGCGCCCAATGGGAACAGTCCAGCCCGAACTGCCAGGCCAGGTCCTCCCTGGACTGGAAACAAGCATCCTAGGACCGGTTTCGGGCTTTCAGCCCTCATCAGCCAGGATAGCTTGATTCCAGTGGCATGGAGAGCACGGGACCTACGTCTGGGCATACCCGTCCCACTCGGGGTGACAAATGCAAAAGCAACAATTGATGGACAGAATGCAGAACAATGTCATACATTCACCCCAGTACAGAGATCTGGGCCTAAATCCATCGTTTTTTTGCTCACCATGCCATTCCAGTTTGAACCCAGCCATATGCAAATCAGTCTTGACCCTGCGCCCAATGGGAACAGTCCAGCCCGAACTGCAAGGCCAGGTCCTCCCTGGACTGGAATCAAGCATCCTAGGACCGGTTTCGGGCTTTCAGCACTCATCAGCCAGGATAGCTTGACTCCAGTGGCATGGAGAGCACGGGACCCACGTCTGGGCATACCCGTCCCACTCGGGGTGACAAATGCAAAAACAATAATTGATGGACAGAATGCAGAACAATGTCATACATTCACCCCAGTACAGAGATCTGGGCCTAAATCCATCGTTTTTTTGCTCACCATGCCATTCCAGTTTGAACCCAGACATTGATTGCACAAAAAGGTACACCCTGGGAAATGACATCAATGCGCATGTTTGACCGTGACACACATGGCCAATTACATGACTGTGGAGGTGTGAACTAGCTGTGGCCTCATTGATCATGAACAACAATCTCACAACCCCCCAACGTAGCCCCACATCCATGTATCAAATAGGGCTGGGTGTAAATATGTCACAGTCGGTAGGAGGCCTAAAGTAGTGTCCCACATCACATGTGACAACAGAACATCTCTTTGAATACCTACACACACTCAACTGTGTGGACACAGCCTGGTTTGATGGAACACATTGGTTCACATGGCAAGAAGTTGGACACCATACTCACATTGCTGAAGACACGTAAGCGCACAGGTCGACCAGCAACTCTCCCAAACGCAATGTCTGGCACACAGAGGTGGAGCTGGCAGTAGGGACTCACCCCTAAGTGAAATCCGTCAGTCAGTCCCTCCCTGTGTACGTACAATGCTCATTGGGGCACACGATTTGGCATGCAAATCAACACTCATCACAGTTGAACACTAGTGAAGCTGCGTAGACTTTATTAGCATGTGCGTGTCAGTACGGGCAAGACAAGGGCCACAACATGCAGATCAATGCATCATACACTAACAGGCAGCCAAGGAACATGTAGAGGTGCAAGACATGGGGAGGCACAAATGAACACCAACCATGACGGATGCCGACGGTCTCAGCCCACCTTGCCTTGCTGGACGAGTCATGTGGTGTTTGGCGAATGCACATTGCACCGTGTTAGGGGACACCACTCACAGCCCATGGGATCTGCATAGTCCTGTACCACCGGACAGCGCTGACTGCCTGCTCTGCTGACAGTGAGCAGGTGAAGGAGTCCAACAAGGTCACATGTAGTACTACACTGCCATGTGTGTACTCTCCCTCCAGCGGTGTGTCAGGTTGAGGAACGTTGCCAGGCGCCGCTGTCCACTCACCTTGAACAGGTGTGTGTCAACCCGCAGTCCTGCACGCACATGCATTCTGAGTCCAGGCGAATGCAGACATGTCCACTGTCATGGTGGGATATGTGTCCATTTCCCCAAGATGCAAAAGGGTGTTGGGACCTTTGCCATGGGTTACAATCTTTTGTGGCTGCAGGAACGTAGTTACTCGTCCATGAAAGCGAGCGCAGCTTCATGGGCAATCAGTTCCAAGAATACGTCGTTGTCGACTTCAATGAACACGGGGATGAGCCAATCCATTAGCTGGTCCGGACAGATGTGCTCCGTCCACGCCGTTTCACCAATCCGCAACACAGCCCAATAGGGGAGCGCTTCGATGTGGTCACTGCACACGAGGAATTGTGCGATCTCACATGCCCAACTTCCAGCACATACGCCCAATTCCAAGGCATCCCATGAACGGGTGTCACGGTTACACTCCTGGTCGTGTAACCGTGGGCGCACACACATGTCATAACCCAGTTCAGCTACCGTTGTGTTGGATAGGCAGACATCCATGGGCCACTCGAATATGCATGATCGGCAGTGGAACCAGGGCTGGACGCAGGTGACGTACGCAAGACGGAAGCTCAGACGGTAACTGATGCGCAACACTGCCAGTGGCAGTGCCCCCAACAAATGCAGCATTCGGTCACGGTACAGTTCCACGTGACAGGGGTTGTGCATGTGCCCGGCATGTTCTGACATTGCGATGTTCGCACTCGTAGAACTGGAACTCTTCTGACCTGCAGCTGTTATGTGGATGATATGACACGGAGCAATGAGTCGTATGAGTGTGCAAAGTTTGTACGTATGGGTTGTCCTGTATGTAAGTTTCAAGGCCGTTCCATGCAGGAGTACCTCGGGCAAGGACTTCTGTGTGTGGGGTGTGGATACATTGATCTTTCATTGGCGCCGTGTGTAGTGTGGGAGTCGTCTTCGTCTGCCATGGTATCTCTCTTAGGGGGTGCCTGCTGCATGCGTTTCCAAGGTCGGGGTGCAGATGTCCTTCCGCCTTCTGTATTGAGACAAGGGGGCTTTCATCCCTAATGTTAGTCAGACTACTGCTTGTATCCTGGGTATGTGATGTGGCTATCACGCTGCAATTGGGGCTAGGCCTTGGGCTTATGGCGCACCAAAAGAGATGAACACACACACCAGTTGCCATGTATGAGCCAAGACCCCGAGCGGCCTTGCGCTACTTGTACAGTCCCTTCGTGCGCGGACGCCCTCCGGCTGCATGCAACATTGCAACACTGTCGATTGCGGGCCGTGTGGCGCAGACACTGCAACAGAGACACATGCATCAGTTGGTTTCCTGTGCAGCCCAGATATGAACCACGCCCAGAGGCCAGGGATAATTGTTCACACCCCTACGCTGGCCTGGCGTACGCTGACCCAGCCCACTCGGCGTACGTATAAAGGGGGGACGACAACGCTACGTGTCCCAGTTCTTCCCCACTGCCTGAGGTGACATGGCTGCGTCCGCCTGGCCTACGACGAGGCTCAATCATATAGGGTACATGACTTGCTTTGCACGGAGTTGGTGGCACCGGTTGCACTGCGGCCGGCACGGGCCTACCGCCATGGGACGGTGACTTACAGTGCACTGAGGTAGGGGCACCTAAAGTGCGGAGCGGGTGTGCAGCCTGCGATGATGACGTGTGCACTGATATGGTCTCTGCCATTGCTATATCAAGACCCAGAGTCAAGTGTGCGCCTGGTGGCCAGCAATGTAGGCCTGAGCCAGCGAGCAGCGAGGGCCTACCTCCACGTGGCGTTGCCTCGCGTTTCAGAGAGTTAGTGGCACCTAGAGAGCTGAGCGGGTGTGCAGCCTGCGATGATGACGTGTGCACTGATATGATCTCTGCCATTGCAAAATCAAGACCCAGAGTCAAGTGTGCGCCTGGTGGACCACGCTGCGGGGATGCGTGATGTGGAGGCTGCCAAGGTCGCGGGGCCCGGGCTCAGAGCTTGCACCGGGACGTGGTGTGCCCCCTTGGTGACACGGCGGTGGCGGAAGGTGAGCAGTGAGGCCTGAGTGCGCAGGGGCGGGCAAACACTGCTGGGCGGCGGGAGGGGCTGGGGTGCAGCGGCCTGGGTGCGTAGGGGCGGCCATGCGATGTTGCCGTGTGCAATGCTATGTAGTCTGCCATCATTAGCTGTGGACTCTGTTTCAGATGAGGGGCCTGGTGGCCTGCAGTGTGGAACGGGCACGTGGTTGGAGACACACCGGTGGCAGCAGGTGAGCAGTGAGGCCTTGGTGCGCAGGGGCGGGCAAACACCGCTGGGCGGTGGGAGGGGCTGGGGTGCAGCGGCCTGGGTGTGCAGGGGCGGCCATGCGATGTTGCCGTGTGCAATGCTATGTACTCTGCCATCATTAGCTGTGGACTCTGTTTCAGATGAGGGACCTGGTGGCCTGCAGTGTGGAACCGGCACGTGGTTGGAGACACACCGGTGGCAGCAGGTGAGCAGTGAGGCCCGGGTGCGCAGGTGCGGGCAAACACCGCTGGGCGGCGGGAGGGGCTGGGGTGCAGCAGCCTGGGTGCGCAGGGGCGGCCATGCAATGTTGCCGTGTGCAATGCTATGTACTCTGCCATCATTAGCTGTGGAGACTCTGTTTCAGATGAGGGACCTGGTGGCCTGCAGTGTGGAACCGGCACATGGTTTGAGACACACCGGTGGCAGCAGGTGAGCAGTGAGGCCTGGGCGCGCAGTGTCGGCACAGTCTCTCTCTCCCGCTCTTTCGCTATCTTTCTCTCTCTTTCTCTCTCTCTCTCTCTCTCTCTCTCCCTCTCTTTCTCTATCTTTCTTTCTCTCTCTCTCTCTCTCTCTTTCTTTCACTGTCTCTCCCTCTCCCTCTCTTCCTTTCACTGTCTCTCTCTCTTCCTCTGTTACTCTCTCTCTCCTCCCTCTCTTCCTTTCGCTGTCTCTCTCTCTCTTCCTCTGTCTCTCTCTCTCTCTCTCCTTCTCCCTCTCTCCCCCCTTTCTCTCTCTTTCTCTTTCTCTCTCTCTCCTCTCTCTTCTCTCTCTCTCTCTCTCCCTTTCTTTCTCTCTCTCTCTCTCTCTCTCTCTCTGTCCTTTGTTGTGCGCATGACACACCTTCTTATCTTCAATTTTGTCTTGCAGGCTGTGACTTACGGTTTGTCCGTAGAAGACCCGCCATGACTCTTCCAATTATTGATGTTGATTGGAAATTTAATAAATTGATTATTTTTGGAATCCTGCGATGTATGTATGTTTTTCCTTTTTCGAACCACACATGGATGTTGGTTGGTATAGTTGTGTTCATGTATTTGTGAGATAGATGTGAGATATCTTTGTCTGGGGGTCACGACGGGTCCTGGGGGGGTGGCGGGCCTGGGGGGGTGGCGGTGGGTGTTGTGGCCCTCTTGGTGCTCCGAGCTGCATGATCAGTAGTTCCATGGCATCTGTTGTTCTTTGGGTGTGGCTGTGGGCTGGGCTCCCTTTCGTGGTGCAGGTTGTCATCCGACTTAACACCAGGTAGGAGCAGGTGTTGAATCCCTGCTGCTAAAGCGCCTTATCGCATGTTTTGTGGTCTTATCGCCGATCTGGCTGGTCGTTGTGAATGTTGTGAAGTGGTGTTTCCGCTGGTTTTTGCACAGGAACGCCTACTCTGCATCTCATTAGCGTTAGTTGCCGGTGTCATCCGTGGCGATGTTTTTTGCGGCTGCTATCGCAGGAATACTGGTGATATCGGCTGTTAGCGCCAGCTTGTGAATGGTGCGATGGATTTATCGCCACTTTGGCTGCGATAAAGTGCTGCTAACTCGGCGATAAGTTATTGAGAATATGCCCCACATTGCGAAGGGTGGTCCCTACGGCTTTGACTTGGCTGTGGATCCTTGCCCAAATCTGATTCTTGCGCACAAGTGGGGTGTGTTGGAGCAGGTTCCCAGACAAATGTGGTTCTGCCCTGATTGTCTCATCTGGCATCACTTTCAAGTGTGGGTCGGTAATGTTAGGCATGATCTTGGGGGGCATGGTGCACATGGATGAGGGGTGCAGGGTGCATGGTATTGGTGGAGATATGTGTAGTGTGTGAGGTGTGTGGGTGTGAATGGTGTTGTTTGGAGATGGGTAGGTGTGATGTTGTGCAGTGTGAGTCAATGGTGTCCTATCTCTCTGTCTCGGCTTCTGGTGTGCAAGGGCTGCTGGCCCAGGTAGGGGTTGGTTTCCATCTGTGGTATGTGGGTGTGTCCACATGGGTGATGGGCTCCAGATGTCTCTTCCATGCTCCGCATGGCCTGTGCCTACCAGGAGCGGGTTGGGGTGTGGCATTGTGGCGTGTGTGTTGTGCATGAGGGCGGCAGGGAGTACAGGCACACTTTGGCGTTATTGTGGGGTTGGTTCCGCCCGCCATTTATTTTGCCTGTGTGCGTGCGAGGCGGTCGGATGGCAGTGCTCGGTCCGCCAGCTCTGCGTTCGGATCGTAATTGGCTGTGCGGTCATGCCACGGCAGGAGCGGTCTGTTCGAGCCGTTGTACAGCTTTCCCCGTCCGCCGTGGTCGGATTTGCTGCTTTTCCGACCGTGGTGGACGGTGTTTTGTGACATCCGTCCGCCGCGGTCTGATTTTGCGTACGTTGCATCGTAATTTGACCGGCTGAACTGCCGCGGGCCATGTGTGGGGATTTTTTGCATCACCATGGATGTCGGAGGGCTTTTCCGTCCGGCATTGTAATGGGCCCCTAAGTTAGCATTCGCTGCGCCATTTTCTTTGCAGGCGCCTTTTTAGGCTGTTCGAAACCGATCTAGTTTATTTCCAAGAAATGCTCTACTATAAGTTTCAGTTTCTGCCACATAGGCCTGTTCCTGTAATGAGTACAATGTTCCTATTAACTCATACCTTTCTCACTAGATAGAGGCCCTCTTCCACTTGTCAGGTGTCGGGCCCGAATGGAACAACCTTGGACTCTGTAACTTTGTGTAAGATATGAGCACTGAAACCGTTTTTTCTGTATTCCACTGCTTAGCTGCACCTGCCTGGAAAATTCCACTGTGGGCGTGTTTCAGCCCGGTTATGAAATGTACATAATGTATCTCTGTGCTTGATGCTTTCAGTCCCTCTGCAGAACACCTAGCGACTGGGCAGACTGGGCTCCGCTCTGGCTGTATCTGAATAAACAGTTATTGGTTTGTATTCTCTACTGTCTGACCGACTCTTCATTTAGTATGGAAGGCTGAGAGGTGGTCATTAGTGACCCAGGTGACCCTAATCGGGCCACTTCCTTAGCGGGTCCTGCATGTGAACCGCCTTAAGCCCCACTTGGAGAGGTCCGAAGTGGGCATGCTCCTAGCAACAGATGCTGGAATGGAGGAGGAGACTGAGCCTCTTCCTGACCTCCTGTCTCTTAAGGAACATGATGGGTCAGTGGGTGGTGTAACACTCTCCCCCCGCCCTGAGTCCTGATCAGCAGAGTAACTGCCACCAACTGTTGGGACAGTTAGCTGCTCTGTTCTCCCTGACCCTGGTGTCACTCAGAGGTGTGTCCATGATGTTGACACTGGGGACAGTCCTCCTGTTAAGCACAAAATTTACAGAGCGACTGACAGGGTCAAGGCTTGCATCAAGGAGGAGGTCTCCAAGATGTTAGTGCTAGGGGTGATTGAGCCCTCAAACAGTCCTTGGGCCAGCCCAGTGGTCTTGGTGCCAAAGGCTGCCGCACCCGGTGCCATGCCAGAACTCCGGGTCTGTGTGGACTACCGAGGGCTCAATTCAGTCACCAGGACTGATGCACACCCCATCCCCAGAGCTGATGAGCTCATAGATCAGTTGTGAGCTGCCCAGTACTTCAGTACGCTTGACTTAACGTCTGGGTACTGGCAGATTGCCTTAACTGATGGGGCAAAGGAGAGGTCAGCATTTTCAACGCCAGAGGGACACTGTCAATTCTGGGTTATGCCCTTTGGGTTGAAGAATGCCCCTGCCACCTTTCAGAGGTTGGTCAACCAGGTGTTGGCTGGTTTGGAGGATTTCAATGCCGCCTACCTAGATGACATTGCAGTGCTCAGTGCCACTTGGGAGGAACATCTGCACTACCTCTGGGATGTGTTGAAGGCTCTGCAGAGGGCAGCCCTCACGATCAAGGCGAGCAAGTGCCAGATCAGGCAGGGTTCAGTGGTGTACTTGGGACACCAGGTAGGGAGTGGCCAGGTGGCCCCCTACAGCCCAAGAATGATACCATTCTGGATTGGGAACCCCCCAAGTCCCAGATAGAGGTGAGATCCTTCTTAGGACTCGCCGGGTATTACAGGAGATTTGTCAAGGGGCATGGCACCATTGTTGCCCCCTTGACAGAGCTGACTTCCTGGAAGCAGCCCAGGAAGGTGAACTGGACTGACACCTGCCAAAAAGCCTTTGATGCCCTGAAATCTGCCAAGTGCAAGGCGCCCGTGCTCAAGCACCCAATGTCTCACAGGAATTCGTGGTGCAGACAGATGCTTCAGAGCATGGTGTGGGAGCGGTGCTCTCACAGCTAAATGAGGAGGGCCTAGACTAACCTGTAGCCTTCATTAGTAGGAGGTTACTTCCACAGGAACAGAGTTGGAGTGCAATTGAGTGGGAGGCTTTTGCTGTGGTCTGGGAGCTCTGTAGAAGCTGAGGCCCTACTTGTTTGTTTGGGACTCACTTCTGAGTTCAGACCGACCACAGGCCCCTCGGATGGTTGATGCAGATGAGGGGTGAGAATCCAAATTGTTGAGGTGGTCCATTTCCCTACATGGGATGGACTTCATGGTGGAACACCACCCTGGTACAGAACACGCCAATGCTGCTGCCCTGTCCAGATTTTTCCATCTTAGTGAAGAGAACTCCCAAGAGGGTGGGTATTTCTCCCCACCTTTCAGCTGGAGGGTACACGTGTTAGACCTGGTACCACTGACGTGGGTCTCCCCTGCATTTTTTGCCTTTGCCTCCAGTGTTTTTGCTGTGTGTTGGACTTCGTTTTGCCAGTCTAGATGCTTTGGGCACTTTGCCACTGCTGTTCAGTGCCAAAGTGCAAGTGCTCCCTTTGTAAATTGTTGATATGGATTGGTGTTTTCATAATTGGCTATTTGATTTACTTGTCAGTCCTTAGTACAGTGAACTGTGCGTGCCCAGGGCCTGTAAATCAAATGCTGCTAGTGGGCTTGCAGCAGTGATTGTGCCACCCATATAAGTAGCCTGTAAATGTAACTCAGGCCTGCCATTGCAGTGCCTGTGTACTGTCTAGTACTGCCATGTCGACTTGGCAAGTGCATCCGCATGCCAGGCCCTAACCTTCCCTTTTCTTACATGTTAGTTACCCCTAAGGTAGACCCAAGGTACCCCTGTGGGCAGGGTGCAGTGTATGTGAAAGGTAGGACATGCCCTGATGTGTGTGGCATGTCCTGATAGTGAAATATTGCCAATTTCGTTTTTCACTATTGCAAGGCTATCTGTTCCCATAGGATGGAATGGGGAGTTTGCTTATAACATCTTATAAGCATAATTACCTCTTGGAAGAAGATAGGAAAATAAAGTTTGATATGCTTGAACTCAGAATGTTAAAATACATCTTCTAGTGAAGGTGATTGTTACATTCTGTGTTTGAAAATACCACTTATAGAAAGTAGGTATTTTCTTGCTTAGCCATTCAGTGTGCCTTGGCTAGGTTTGTGTATTGCATGTCTGGCTTGGGAATGACAGGGGCTGGGGAGGAGCAGTGGCTCTAGAGAGTCTGGATGAGTCAGGGCTGGGCTGAATAGACCTGGGCTGCATTTAGAGTATTCTGTATTCAGTATAATAATATGAGTAATTCAATGAAATTCAATGAATGAATAATTTATTGTATGATTACTTAAAATCATTACAATATAAGATTAAAAACATATGTCGTAATTTAAAACGTGGTCAGACTTTAAAATCATAGCAGCAAGAGGGTGTGTAGCTGTACTGTTGACATATAAAAATAAAATATCACCAGAGTTCATTCTTTGAGTCCCTGGGGAAAGTAATCTTTGCTGAGTAGACTTTTGTTATGGAGGAGCATATCTAACTGTTAATCGTTCTCTCTGTGTGGCATTTTTTCTTTTAGAAGTGAGCGTGCTTGGTAGATGAATTTACCGAAGTTGGCCATGTTCTTCACCATGTCCAAGGTGCAAAGCTGACAGATGGCATCTTTTGCAGCATGTGTGCCCAGGGAAAGAAGTATGGGCCTGAGGTAGATTCGGCAGGCTTGCCGTAGAGCCGGGCACCATAGGAGTATATGTGCCAGAGACTCCCTTCTATAGTTGCATAGTCGGCATGCAGTATTATCTGTAAGTGCTTTCCAGGTTGGATATAATTCTTTTATGGGAAGCGGGTATAATCTTGTAGCTAAAATCTCATATAATGCCTGTCTCCCCACTGCCTGCGTGAGATGATGCTTGGTTGTTTGTAGAATTTGTGGGAGGCACAGAGTTTCATGAAAGTCCCTGGCAGCAAGTGCTTCTATGTCCAGTTTGTGGGAGCAAAGACGCAGCTGCTTTTTTATAGTTAATTTGATGGCGGCATAGTCTACTATACTCCGCTCCCAGTTCTCAGCGGCCAGCTGCAGTTGCTCCTTTGATGCTGCAAGTTTGACGAACCAAGGACTGTTTGGTTTTGAAAAAATGGTTTTTATGACAGCCTTCATAAAGTTAGCTGTGGCCATGGTTGCCAAGTGATGATATTTTGCTAAGCTAGCCAGTTCTTCTAATTTTTGTTGGGTAAGGTCAAACTCGAGACTGATCAAGGTGTTTCTTGTGGATGCGGGCAGGCGATATATTTTCTTGTACGCTGCGCATTGAATTTTCTCCAGATCTTCTACACGCATTCCAGGAAATGCCTTTTGCACATACTTAAGTGATCGTAGCAGTTCGGCCCGCATTACCCTTCAGATCGCCATAGTTTTTGGGCTTTCTAGCGTGGCATGCAGCTTACAGAGGGAGTGCGTGACCATCTTTCCTTTCAGCCATAGTTTGTGTAAATGGGTCGAAGGGCGGCCAGTTTCGCTTAGCCAGGCGCCTAGGTAGTTGTAGCTTTGCACGCAGTCCAGGGTCAGAGTGCCCAAGCGCCACTAGATGAGCTTTTTCTTTGGATATCTACCAAATATCACGGTTTTGGATTTACTCGTGTTTTTGGGTGTTGTATTCAGCTAGGGCTGTAAGGGCTTTTTGGAGGCCTGTTCTTGTATGGTCCAAAAGGACTAGGTCTTCGGCATACTGCATTAGATGGATTTTTTTGTCCCCGATTTTTGGGGTGACGAGGGAGGCCCCCTGTAGTGCCGGGCCCAGGTCGGCGGTATACAGGTTGAATAGTATCGGTGTCAGGACACAGCCCTGCTGTGGCGATTTTTTTTGTAGCTGACTCAGTGGAGAGTTTTATCCTTACCTAGGTTCTTGAGTACAAAAATGTGATAGCATGCAGTAGACCTGGGCCGATGTTCCAGCTTGCCAATTTACTCCAAAGGATGTTTCTATCAATACCATCAAAAGCTGCTGAGTAATCTATGACGCATGAGAATACTGGGGGAGAGCGGCGAGTGGCTGCTTGTTGGGATAGGTATGACAGGACTGTGATGTTGTCAACAGTGGAGACCCCTGGTCTGAAACCGGTCTGATAAAATGGCAGTACGCCTTCTGAGTCCACCCAGTTTGCTATTTCCTGCAGAATGGTGCTTGCGTAGGCCTTCCCCTCGATATCCAACAAAGCGATCATCCGATAGTTCCTGGGGGTCAGTGTTTGCTCCTTTTTTGAAAATAGGTTGCAGCAATGTGCCCCTCCAAGAGTCTGGGACCTCTTCTGAGAACCTGCATTCTGGGTACAGCATAGCAAGATTTGAAGACCAAAAGTTGATGCCCTCCCTAAAAAGGGAGCCGGGCAGTCCATTGGGGCCTGGTGCCCCATTTTCCAGATCTTTATTAGAGCAATGCAGACAGCTCTCACGCTTGGGGTTGTGAGTTCAGCAGAATGCCTGGGGCAATCAATCCTGGCGATTTCTGGATCCCTCTGTGTGTAGTGACATGTGTGAGTTTCTGTTCACTAGTGTATACAGACTTCACGTGTGCTTCCCAGGTCCCTGTGGTTATCGGTTTCCCTCTATTAGAGGATCCGTGGATTATATTGTTTAAATATCCCCAGAATTGTTGGGCCTTATTCGGTGCGAGCAGGCCGTAAAGTGGTATCCATTTCCCCTCAGTGGCTTCCCGTTTTAGTTTCCAGACAAGATGCCTGTGTGCCTTTGTTGCTAGTTGCAGCTTCTTCTTAAAGCTTCGGTGCCTTTTTTATTGTATGTTCTTTTGATTCTTTTTAATTGCTGCGCACTTTGTTTGATCTGTAGAGCTGAGCCTTGAATGTGAGCTCCGTGCTAGTTTTGGTGTAAGGAAAACTTTCATGAAGCAGAGTAGTTAGTTCTGGAGCAAGATATTCCCATTCCCCTATGATGTCCGGAATAGTAGACCTAGTAGGCCCAGCTGATCCATGAGGATTTCCATGAGTCAAATTTGTGACTAGTGATGTTCACCCATTTGATTCTCCTAATGAGTCTGTGCTGTTCCTCACCATTTGAGTGCCCGAGTTGGCTAAGAGTATATTGTTTGTCCGCTGAGGTCTTTAAACTCAGTACAAGGGCTGCATGATCACTTTCGCTCCGAGGGAGCATTTCGTAGCTTAACATAAGCTTCCCTAATCAATGGCTCAGTAGGATGTAGTCAATGGTTGTCTGGCTGTTATAAGTTAGTGGATGGACTATACCCGGCATGAGATGTGTAGATAGGAAGTTCGCTGATTCAAGTTTATGCATCTGTAGGAAGAAGTTAAATCTCCCGGTGCTTATATTGCTGTCGGCATTCCTTCCCCCAAGGTGGTGCATGTTAAGGTCCCCGAGGATAATAATTTCCGTGGATGCATGTTGTGTTATCAGATTTTCAATTTGCTTGATCAGCCCGAGGAACTTCTTGGTGGCTCCTTGACTGTGGGGGTTATAATATACATTGATCAATAAGATAGGTAGTGGTCCTTCAGCACACTTCAGTCCTTTCAGGATGCCAGCTAAAACCATGTCGGAGGTGTTTTTCATTTCCATGAAGCTCAGGTTCAAGGAATGCTTTATGTATGATGCAATGCCCCCAAAAGGTCTTCCCAATAGACTGGTTTTGGTTGCAGGTTTGTAGAATACTGCATAGCCTGTGAGGGGATTGGATGCGGTTGCCCAAGTCTCTTGCACACAAATGAGGTCTGCCCCTTCAAGGAGCTTGATCGCCGTCGGGCTTTGTAGGGTCTTGTGCATCCCTGCAACGTTGCAAGTAAGAATGTTTAATGTTTGAGTGCTTACCGCAGTACTCTTGTGACTGAGGAAGTCCAAGCTGGGGTCGAGGCCGTATCTTGTCGGCCATGTTGGAGACCACCCATCCCCAGTATGCTGAATCTGGAGAGGATGGTGGGCGAGTGAGTGGGCTGTCCACGTTGGTCGCAGTGACAGACCTTCCGCCATGCTAGCCATCCACCCTACACTTGTTGTTCATATTTGCATTTCCCAAGGAAGTAGCTCCTCTGCTGGTCCCTTTCAAGACAGACATTGTGGCGATGTTGTTAGGCGGTGCGTGTCAACAATCTGAATGTCGATCCCCCATTCTGCAAACTGATGTTTTTCATTAAATTAAGCACGCTTGCTGTTAAACTTGTATCGCACCAAGTTATGATGGTTTGTTTCTTCCTCTGCAGCGTTTTCATGGTTACAAATTGTACCCTGGCAATGTCCCTGGAGGTAATATGAGACAGCACGTGGATGTGGTGTAAGAGTTTAAGGATATTTGTTCTATTGAGAACATCCATGTTGCTTTTGAAGAATACAATGGAGTCATGCTGGTTTTGGGCAAATGCCCATCCCCTGGAGCAGGGTTATTTGGCATGAGGCTGCTGTCCATATAAGGGCGCCTTTGCGAGGCTGAGATTGATGGGTCTTGAGTTTGTAAGCTACATGGATCTTGTTGGTATCCTGAAGTGCTCGAGTCTACCCCTTGTGCTAAGCTTAGGGGTACCTTATCCCTAGGGGCTGTGTCAGACCAGATGGGCTGTTCTGTTGGACTTGTTCTGTTGTTAAGACATAATTGATTGAGTGTTTCTACCCCCAGGATTTTGTGTGATGTTGTTTGAAGACTTATATGAGTGCCTGATCCTTGGGGGGTCTGAGGGGCAGCCAGTTGCTGTCCCTCTAGGTTCTGAATTAGAGTGGCCATGCCTAAGTTGCTGACCAGCTGACTCTGTTGGTGTTCGTTCACGTTTTTGCCCCATAGAGCGGGATTTTGGATATTGACTGTCTGTGGCTTTATGGTCCAAGACTGAAGTGATTTTTCCCCTTGCTGGGTGGTCATTTTCTGTGCATGGCCGGCTCCCATGGTGGCCTGCGCATATGACTGCCCCGAGGGGTTTTTATTTATCATTTCTTGTCCCAGTTCTGATTCTGAGGCGGCCGGCGTATGTGCATTTTTGAGAAAAATGGGGAAGAGTGGAGGGCTATTTCTGACATCAATGTTCTGCTTTGGTGGCTCTTTTCTTCCTGCTGTGTTGCTTGTTTTGTGCCAAGAAGTTGTCGTTAGTTGTTGCTTTAAATGATTTTGTTCCTTTTTGAGGCGTTTCTTCTCTCTATATGTCATGGACAGTGATTTGTGAGATGCCCCCTGCATGGCAGAAGCCCCTAGATTATGAGATATTGAGGCCGCTATTTTGTTACTGTTCCCTTACAGTGATTCTGAGAGAGATTGCCGGGTTGCGTTGATTGTCACCTGCTGTTGCAGTTGGCTAGGATCGGAGGCCAGTTCTCTATTTACATCTATAAGCTCATTTATTTTTCCCCCCAAGGTCTGAGAGGATGAACAGGTTTTGATTTTGAATTTTAGCTCCTCCACCAACAAGTTGAGCACTCTAGGGAGAGATGCAAGTTTGTCCACTATCTCAGGGCATCGGCATTCAGATGAAGGCATCAGACTGCTACTGGCTGCTGCGATGGTGTCAACTTTCTTGGGCATGTCAGCCATTGTGAGGGCCATTAATTGTATGGTTTCCATCTGTAGTTCCAATTTCTCTGATTGCCATGTTAGAGCATTTATGGCTGCTGACAGAGAGGTTTTGATTGTTTTTAACAAATTGTCTTGGGCACATGAAAGCTCGAATGGTAGTAGCGAAGGTGATCTATGCAGAGAGTAACATGCTTCTGACTCTGAGAGAGAGTCTAAGATGATGCATGAACCCTCATTTCACATGTGAGAAGTTTGCTCTTGGTGAGGCTCTCCCTGTGTGCGTGTAATGTAGGGGGTCAATTTTGAACTGTCGAACGGACTGATGGTGCCCTCCAAACCTTCCAAGGCCGTGGCCGTGGCCGTTTGAGTGCTTCCTTGCTGCATTCTGTTCTCTGTATTGGTGAACTCTGATGCCGTGTTTTGGTGCTCTCCCAAGTTGTAAGTTGAGTGAGGCCATTTCTTTTCCCGGGGGGCTGGCATCCCTGGGGTGGCTTAGCGCAGTATTTGTAGCTTTTGTATGGGAGATTTCTGTTCCCGTTAATGCAGATGCGGGCCCTGACCGCGTATTGCTATCTATGCTGTCTGTGCTCGTCGTGGGTGTGCCTTGCATTTTTTCGGGTGAGAAGGCGTCAATGGTACTGTCTTTTAGGCATGCAGCATCCTTGCTGATGGAACCTGGGATGCGCTCTGTAGAGATCGAGTCCCGTTGGCAGTGCCCAGCTGTGCAAATCATATATCTTTGAGTTCGTGGGCTGGGTTGTTGTTCCCCCAAATGCGTCTGCGTGTGCTGGCGGGCTCTCAGAGGTGGATTTGGATCTCTGCTTTGGCCTGGCCACTAGCAAGCATGTACTTTTCTTTACCATTTCTACTGCTGGTGTCCTTGTACCGATCTTGAAACGTGAAGGGCCCGAGTGCTGATCTGCCAGGTCCCAAGGTGGAGGTTTGGAGTTTGGGTGAGACTCAGGTGGGATCTGCACCAAAGACTGGTTTTACACCTAGTTGTCTTATGCGTTGTATAGAGACAGAATATCGAGTTGGAAATGTCGACTTGCACTAATATCGAGTTTGAAATATCGAGACACAGAAATATCGACAGCAAGAATATCGTGGTCAAGAATATCGAGTTTAAGGTAAGAAATATCGTTTTCAAAAATATCGAAGTCATTAGTATCGTTTGCAAAAATATAGTTGTTAAAAATATCGTTTTTTTAGCTAGAGTTATGTATTTTTGTATGTATTTTAAATGTATGTGCTCTATTTTTTTGTATAAGTATTGCTTTTGTTTTTTAATATATGTGTTAAATTTTTAGCAGTTATTAATTTTATTTTAATTAAATTTTGCGTTTTAGTTCCGTAGTGGGTTGTGGGTTTATAGGGGAATAATGGTGGGAAGTAATTTAATTATAATAAATTAAACATTAATTTTTATTTATTAATATGTATTTAATTTAGATTTTATAGTGTTAATTGTGGGAATTATTTTATTATTAATTATTTTTAATTGGTTGTTTATTATTAATTAATTAATAATTGGCTGTTAATTTTTATTAATTAATTAATTGGTAAATATGTTAATTGTGTCATTTTTTAGGAGCAGGTTGTGGGTTTATGGGGGAATAGGGTGGAAAGTAATTTAATTATAATTAAATTATTATTTATTATTTATTAATATTTATTCATTTAATATTTTATACTGTTAATTGTGGGAATTAATTTATTATTAATTATTTTTAATTGGTTGTTAATTATTATTAATTAATTGGTAATGATGTTAATTGTGTCATTTTTTTAGGAGCGGGTTGTGGGTTGATAGGGGAGTTGGGTGGGAAGTAATTAAATTTTAAGACATTTATTCATATTTTTTATATAATATTTATTTAATTTTATTTTATAGTGTTAACTGTGGGAATTATTTATTAATCAATTTATAATGTTCTTGTTAATTGTTATTAATTAACTAATTAAGTGTTAATTAATTATGTTAATTGTGTCATGTTTTTAGAAATGGGTAGTGGGGTTTTATAGGGGAATATGGTGGGAGGTAATTTATTTTGAATTAATTAATTATTTGTTAATTAATGGTAATAAATTAATTAAAATTTAAATATGGCAATTGTGTAATTATTTTGATGTGTGAGTTGTGGGGTTTATAGTGGTAAATGGTTGGAAGTAAAACAATTGTAATTAATTAATGATTTGTGGTTAATTGATATTATTTTATTAATGTAAAATTAGTTATGGAAATTGTGTAATTATTTTTAGGTATTTGTTGTGGTGTTTATTGGGGTAGAGGGTGGAAAGTAATTTAGTTTAAATTAAATAATCAATACTTCATTTATTAGTTGATAAATATTTTCGTTAATTGTTTTTATTTATTTTGTTTGTGTATTTTGGTTCTATAGGGGTAACGTTTGGTTAGTACATTAAATTTTATCTGTTTTAATGTTTTTTTAATTAATAATATTTGTTTAATTGATAATTAATTATGTTAATTATGGAGGTACACTTTTTTTAAATTTAGATGTTTGTTGTAAATTGTGTGGTGTTATAGGGTAGGAAAAAAAAAATTACATTTATGTAATAATTCATGTTTTTGATTATAAATAATTCCTATTACAAAATTTTTATTTGTTTGTAAATTATTTTTGAATTTTCAAAAATTAATCTTTGTATGTAATTTTTAGATTTTTTTAACATTATATGTTTCTATGTTTTGTAATTTTTTAATATTTTTATATATGTTTTGTTTTTTTGTTTTTATCATTTTTTGTATTGTAGTTGATATTTTGTTTGTTTTTAAATTTGAATTTTCTTCAGTGGGAATAGTACTTTTTACCCCTCCGCTATCCAACACTTTCCCTACTGCTGCATTCGCAGGAGTGAGAATAGTAATTTATACCCCTCCGCTATCCAACACTTTCCCTACTGTTGCACTCCCTGGAGTGGGAATAGTAATTTTTTCCCCGCCCCTATCCAACACTTTCCCTACTGTTGCACTTGCTGGAGCGGGAATAGTAATTTGTTTCCATCCGCTATCCAACACTTTCCCTACTGTTGCACTTGCTGGAGTGGGAATGGTAATTTTATCCCCTCCGCTATCCAACCCTTTCCCTACTGTTGCACTCGCTGGAGTGGGAATAGTAATTTTTTTACCTCCGCTATCCAACACTTTCCCTACTGTTGCACTTGCTGGAGTGGGAAAGTAATTGTATCCCCTCCGCTATCCAACACTTTCCCTACTGTTTCCCTCGCTGGAGTGGGAATAGTAAATGATTCCCCTCTGCTATCCAACACTTTCCCTACTATTGCATTCACTGGAGTGGGAATAGTAATTTATACCCCTCCACTATCCAACTCTTTCCCTACTGTTGCACTCACTGGAGTGGGAATAGTAATTGTTTCCCCTCTGCTATCCAACACTTTCCCTACTGTTGCACTTGCTGGAGTGGGAATAGTAATTTTATCCCCTCCGCTATCCAACACTTTTCCTATTGTTGCACTAGCTGGAGTGGGAATAGTAAGTTTTACTCCTCCGCTATCCAACATATTCCCTACTGTTGCACTAGTTGGAGTGGGAATAGTAATTTTTACCCCTCCGCTATCCAACACTTTCTCTACTGTTGCTCTCGCAGGAGTGGGAATAGTAATTTTTTCCCCTCCGCTATCCAACACTTTCCCTAGTGTTGCACTCGCTGGAGTGGGATTAGTAATTTTATCCCCTACGCTATCCAACACTTTCCCTACTGTTGCACTCGTTGGAGTGGGAATAGTAATTTTTACCCCTCCGCTATCCAACACTTTCCCTACTGTTGCACTCGCTGGAGTGGGAGTAGTAATTTTTTCCCCTCCGCTATCCAACACTTTCCCTACTGTTGCACTCGTTTGAGTGGGAATAGTAAATTATTCCACTCTGCTATCCAACACTTTCTCTACTATTACATTCACTGGAGTGGGAATAGTAAATTTTAACCCTTCGCTATCCAACACTTTCCCTACTGTTGCACTCGCTGGAGTTGGAATAGTAAATTTTAATCCTTCGCTATCCAACACTTTCCCTACTGTTGCATTTCCTGGAGTGGGAATAGTATTTTTTACCTATCCGCTATCCAACACTTTCCCTACTGTTGCATTCACTGGAGTGGGAATAGTAATTTTTACCTATCCGCTAACCAACACTTTCCCTATTGTTGCATTTCCTGGAGTGGGAATAGTATTTTTTACCTATCCGCTATCCAACACTTTCCCTACTGTTGCATTCACTGGAGTGGGAATAGTAATTTTTACCCCTCCGCTCTCCAACACTTTCTCTACTGTTGCACTCAATGTAGTGCAAAATATAGGTTTAAAAAATATTAAATATTTTTATATTTTAATTTAGAATACATATTTTTTTATCAATTTTTATGTTACAGGTGTATGTATATATATATTTATTTATAATTTTTAATATATTTATAACATTTTAAAATTAATTAAAATTATCATTTATTAATTGTTTTTAAGTAAATATATATATATTACATTTTATCTATGTATGCTTCATTTTTTTTTAAATTAAATGTATTACTTATAATTGTTAAAATGTACAAATAAATCTAAATAATTTTTGTTAAATTTATTGTTTAATTTATTTTACAATATTTTTTATACATATAAAAACGATATTTTGTACATTGATATTTTTCAACAATATTTTTTTCGATATTTTTGTACTTACCATTATAGAGATAGGAGGTCGATATTTTTGACAATGATATTTATGTCCCGATATTTGTGTAAGTCGATATTGTGGTGGTCGATATTCTGTCAGTGATCCCTTATGCGTCTCACCGGGTTTGGCCTCCTGCTATACCACACCCGATTACCCTCAGAATTTCTCCCTGGAGACGGGGGCACAAATTGCCACTGTATGGAAAAGTGGGACAGTGGGAAGGGGGGTGGGTGAGGGTGGCCATCACAGGGGAGTTACTGGTTTTGCAGTGGTTATGAACAGTAATGGGCAGTGACCTGGCTGCCCTGCCGAATGCCTTGCGGTGAGCTGTGGGCACTTACGGGCTAGCTATGCTGCTGTGGCGTAATTGAGCCTACCTGGTGCTTTAGCCGGTACTTTGCCTTGAAAGTTACTGTGCAGCTTTCAGAGGCTCTGGCGGATTTGCTGCTTGGACATCAGCTGCTGAAGGAACGGCTGGTAGAAATGACCTGAGCCATCTGGGTAGGTGGGTAATCCTTGAATCCTTAAATCCTTGAATTCCTTTAGGGCCCTTAATGTCTCTTAAATCCGGTGTGGTCCGTAAATATGCCTGCTCCTCCTATCCGGCCCTGCTCGGTTTCTCTCTCCTCTACTTCTCCCCTCCACCTCCACCTCAGCCCCCCCCCCATTGAGCTCTCTGGGTATTTCTGGGGGGTCAGGAGTCAGCAAGATATGTGCCAGATATGTAGGGCGGCGTCCCGGGGGTTCTTTGAGGCTCCGGCTGGGCCTCGGGACCAATAAGAGCAAAACCATGGAGCGAGAGGGTGAGGCAGCAAACTGAGTGCAGCCGCCCAACCCACAGGCTGCACCGGCTTAATGCTGGCTGCCTCCACGATTTATCGGGTGGAGCCGCAGGTTCTAGCCTTTGGTGCCACCACTGTCCTCTTGCTGCAGCTGCTGCAGGAAAGATATCACCCGATACTTCGCTGGGAGCGGAGAATGTCACCGGTGTGAATTGCGGGCTCCGGCACAGGCACCAGCGGCGGGAGGTTCTTCCGCATTCACCCGCAGCTCCTGCCATGAGCATGAATGCTGTTCCTGTGCTGCTCCTCCTGTGTGCTACTCCTCCTCGCCTGCTCTCGCACCACATGTTCAAAAGTGACAAAGCCCCATTTATAGTAGGGGGAGGAGATTTCCTTTCACCTGAATGGGCCTGGTCTGCCTTCCACAATGCTGTCTCCATCTCCTGCCAAGAAGCTGCACCAGAGAGGACAGTACTGGTTTTGGCTGGGTAAAGAGCTTCTCTGCAACAGAGAACAAAGGATTTTGGATTATAAAAAGAGGGGTCCAGACCCCAGACTTTTAGATCACTTCTGGGAATCAAGAGGAACTTTGCCAAGGAGAAGAGCAGGAGAAACTGAGGAGGAATACTGCCCGTGTGCTGTTTGCTGTCTAAGGTTGGCCTGCAGTGGCTAATTTCTGCCAAGGAAAGGGAAAAGGACTTGAAACTGAGCTTGCCTCTTGCTCTGAAGTCTCAGAGACACAAAGACTTCACCACCAGCTCCCCTGAACTTCCTTGCTGGGAGTTCCAACCTCCTCAGAGGTGCCTGCTGTTGTTTTGGACATCTGGAGGCTGTTTGCCGCTGGGAGCTGGAAAAAGTAATGCAACTTCGAGAAGCATGACACATCCGGGCCAATTTCCGACACATCGCAGAAGAAATCGACGCAGCACCTCCCCGAGGATCGAGAAATTGCTGCACGCCGCATCGAGTGCACCGATCTTTGAAGTCCAAGATCACTGCACCGATTCCGACGCAAGGCCTGATGTGCGGCTGCAAGAACCCACGCATCGTCCCAGATCATCGCATCGCATCGAGGCGCCAAGTCTGTTGCATCCTTGGAGGACGCAGTAAGAAGCCGATGCATAACCTCCCCACGCAGTAAGAAACTGACACATCACATTCCCTGCGACCCTTTTCGTTTGTGTGTGTGAGGCATCCAAGGTACTTTCTGTGAAAAGTGTTGCATCTGCAATTTGCTTTGAACTGAACTATTTCTACCATTTGAAAGTCTTATTTTTATTACTGTATTGTGTATTTTTATTCGTTTTGGTCTTGTTTGGTTTAGATAAGGATTACTTATTTTTCTAAACTGGTGTGGTGTCCAATTGTAGTGTTTTCACTGTATTACTGTATGTGTTCACAAATGCTTTATACACTGCCTCTGAGATGAGCCTGTTTGCTCGTACCAAGCTACCAAGGGGGTGAGCAGGGGTTATTTTAGAAATGTATCCACTTACCCTGACTAGAAGCAAGGGTCCATATTTGAACAAAGGTGCCTACCTCTGCCAACTAGAGACCCCAATTTCTAACAAATGCAATTCATTGAGTGCACACCAAAAAGAGGATAACTTTATAAAGAACAGTTTAAAAAGGACTCAATCTGGTATGCTGCGAAATAGCAGCAGTCAATAAACTAAAGGCTTCTTTAAAAAGAAATGACAACAGTGTTAGGAGATAACAGGAACTGATAAAGCAGGAATGTTCCCTGTGCTCACATCAAGAGCTGTTAGAAAGCGCCCTGCTGTTTAATCAGGATTCAAACACAAAGATGGCACTGAAGAAGTATTCAGTAAAAAACAAAACTACAGGCACTAAAGAGTACTACCTTATGTGCAGATGTGCTCCTTCTTAAAGAGCAAAATGTAGTCACTCAAAGCGTAGTTAGCCAGTGACTTAAGTAGGCTGACCCATAACCTCATGCTGTGTGCTCTAGTGGGCGTGAGCAAATGTGAGTGACACAACAACAGAGTAATGAATGAAGAGCGATGGCTGTATGCTCCTTTGAGTAAGCATATTATATATAAAGGGGCATATTAACAATATTTCACACAACACAGGGTGGCAAGCAAAGTTGCTGCACTGTGTTGCGTGAAACAGAGTCAGCAAAGATGTGACATATGTAATAGGACATGGTGCACTTCTGCTCCCTCCTAGAGCTGGCGCTCAGATTGCTGCCTAGCGCCAGGCATCCTTGCGACATGCTGCATGGGGTGACTGTGTTAAATGCAGGATTGTTTTTGAGCAGGAAGGGATAACTTCTTACACAAAAACAATGCTTAGAGGCAGTCTCCTCTTTCTACATGTGCTGCAGAATGCAGTACACTTGGACTGAGAAAATAGCAAATAGAAATAAAGATATTAGTCCTCGTTCTGCCTCTCTGTGGTAGTCACACCATTTAGGCGTGATAGCCAGGTTGAGATTGTGTTAGATTCCAAGGGCAGATGCATCGGTACACCCATGCTCCACCCATGGAATGCCTACCACAATGAAATGTAATTTATTTATTTATTTGAAGAGTTTTATATAGCGCTGGCTAGACCCGGAGTTATCAGAGCGCTTTACAAGAGGATCGTTGCGTTACAAGTTACATCAGTTACAAGAGCATAGTAAGGTATAGTAAACAAAAACAATGTTGCGAGAATTCATAGGAGGGAGGGGGGAAGGAGCCATAGCAGCGAGACGAGGAAGAACTGTGTCCAATGTCCGGCTGGGTAGGTGACGGTCAAGGGGGAAACCAGGGCCAATCTCCTCTATAGCTGTCTAGCAGCTCCACCGGGCATCAGCCATGTTGCTCAGGTGTCAGCATTCAGGAAAAACAGTTTTGAATAGTTAGATAGGCTACAGTTGCATAGTCGAGTAGCGGAAGAACATGTCCCCACTAGAGGAAAGAGGTAAAAGAAGGGGGGGATGGGGAGTATAAAACAAATCAGAGAAGGAGCTGGGGGCTGCCATTTAGGCTGCCGAGGAAACGAAGGCAGAGGCTGCCGCCATTTTAAGGTCAGGCACGTCATGTCCAGGCCTCTGTAGATCCCTGTGTAGGCGTTGAAGCGGTAGTTGGTCTCGGCCATGATGAAGCCCTGCTCGTGGGAGGCAGCAGACAGCTCGGACCCCCTGGACGCCCTTTAGATGCCGAGACATTTGAGGTAAAAGAGGCGGGACTTCCTCTTTCTCTGGAAGACGAGGCCAAATTATCATTATAGTCCCTACAGCACCAGTTGGTACGCACAGCTACTAATCCATGGTACCACCTCTCCCCAGTCAGTGATGTTGCCCACCTGCGACTCCGCAAGTGCCGATATCTGCCTCTTAAGATCATTGGCGAACAGCTGCCCGGCTTCAGCGCTTCACCGCGTCTCCCTCAGCACCCCACCGGCAATCTCCACAGTTCAGGAAACCTCCAGATCCAGTGTACCCCACTCAGCAGGGGTATGCGCCTGCCCAATTGTTCTCACCTTGTCTGTCACCTCTGGTGAATCCGTGAGGCACGAGCGAGGGAGAAGGCCACCAACGCCCAGAATAACACCAAAGTCAGCCAAAGCCCGCACCACACCGGAAGCCCTCTCAACCAGTCAGATGGCTGCACACAATTTGAGCTGCAGCGCTCTTCGGTTCACGGCTTGAGTGAGTATTGTGTCAGAGCAGGCAACACACCCTCAGCGGGCCCCTCCGGCTCCTGGATCAGAATCCGCGGTCCGCACACTAACAGTTACCACGTCTGGAGCCTCTGATGCCACGAGCGGTCAACAGGGTCACAGGCGCAGCACACAGCTCCAGCAGCTTTCACAGTGCCATATTTCTCTCGCACTTACAGCAGCTACATCACACACAGTCTAAAAGCTGCAGCGGTCACCTTCTCTGTCAGCCGGACTTCGCTTGCTCGTCGCGGTCGCCATCTTGCGCACCTCCCCGTGCGATCGATTGCCCCGGCTCTCTAACAGCCGCTGTGGAGATAGGGGAATTGCTTCCTTTGTTGCCGTATACAATGCAGTCTCCAAGGGTCAATGCTGTTATTGGAATCCCGTTGGATAAACGGCCGCGGCGCCATATTGTCCCCGCTGCAGTCCAGGCGGCAGATATTTCGGCGAAGCTCGATCGGAGGACGCAATCAGAGGAAAGCAAAATAGGTCTCCAGGTGAGCCACCTACTTTCCGGTTGCGGAATCTTGGTTAAGGGTGGGAAAACAATGCGGTGGAACACCGTAAAGGAGGCTGGAGAGAGGAATCGCAACGGAGCATCAGCTCCGCGCGGCCATGATGGGAGCTGGCTCCTCCCTCGGATGTTACATTTCTTTACATAGTCACACAAGGTGGTCCAACTCTGACTCTGTTAATATCATTTAGGGACTTGCATTGCATCAGTAACATAGGGGGTCATTATGATGGCGGGCGGACAATATCCGCCCGCCACCATAACGGTAAACGGGACCGTCCGCAAGAGGTGCGGCAGTCCCTCTGTACCTATTAGGATGCGACCGACACCATGGCGGTCGCATCCTGTATATTCAACATTGTGGTGGGCGGTGCTGTATTCAGCAACCGCCACAATGTTGAAAGGGCATGTTGTGCATTTGCATGCACAACGTGACAGGCACCGTGCGGTGACTGCCACCTTGTGCATGCAAATGTAAGTGCAGCCACCCACCCCCCCAACCACCTGGGGGCCCGCAACGGGCCCCAAAGGCATTCTCCGCATGCCTTTCCATGGCGGAGTCTCCGCCATGGAAAGGCATGAGACCTCCATCATCATAATATGGATGGCGGTGCCTGCAAGGCACCACCACCATATTGCAGGCCTTTTCCGCCCAGTAGGCAATCTGGCGGATTGCCTACCGGCGGAAAACTGGCGGACGGTCTTTCCGTCCGCCTGGGTCCCCACCGCCATCGTAATATGGCGGGGGGGAAATGTTAGGCGGGCGGACATAAATGGCGGGCGGATCGCCACCGCCATACGGGCGGTGGCGATCCGCCCACCATCATAATGACCCCCATAGTTCCTAATAATTCTGGCCATAGTTTTCGTGTAATCAAAAGGTCTTGGGCAACACCAGACCTAAAAAATGTTTCTGTTTCAATTGCTATGCACAAGAATGTGGAAGGAAGGAATGACCTGCATTGCCTATTCTGATTGGGAATATATCTCTGCCTTGGCTATTTTGTTCATCCTTCAGTCATGTAATTGAATGTGGTCATGTTGTGATGGTTACCCATTGCATCAGCAACTGTTATATTACTTTATCTGAGGATGTTTATGCTTGTAGAGGATTGGAAGTTTGAGGTCTTAGTGTGGCATGTGAGACTTACACACAGTAGGGCATGAGCTTTCATTGGCATGTTCACTGACCACTACATCAACCACCAGCTCATTGACACCATGCCGTCAGGCTTCAAGCCCAACCACAGAACAGAAACAGCACTCATCCCCACCACAGATGACATCTGCATGAACCTGGACAGAGGAAACATGGCAGCCCTCATCCTTTTGGACCTCTCTGCACCTTTTGGCATGGTCTCGCTTCCCATCCCCATCAGGTGTCTGCAAGAGATTGGCCTCCACTTTACTCCTCAGAAGACTGCAAACTCATAGGCAGAGTGCCTCATGGTTCATCGCTCAGCCCAACCCACTTTAATGCATACAACATCCCTCTGGTTCTCCTATGCTGACGACAAGCAACTCATACTCTCCCTCTCCCACAAGATCCTAAACACAAGAAACAGGTTTGGCACATGTTTGACCAAAGTTGATGACTGGATGAAACCCAACTATCTCAAGCTCAACAGGGGCAAGAGAGAAGTAATGATCTTCTGCTAAAACACCTCTCCATGGGACTCCAACTTGTGGCTGGCTGAACTGGGACCCACACCCAGAACCCACACTAGGAATCTGGGAATCAACATTGCCAGCAAACTGAAGATAAGCACACAATACAACACTGTCACTGCATCCTGCTTCCAAACTCTGAAGATGCTGAGGAATATCTTCAAATGGCTCTCAAGCAACACCCAAAAAATGTTCACCCATGCCCTAGTTATTAGCAAGTTGAACTACGTAAACACACTCTATGCTGGGGACACCAAGCAACTCACAATAGACTGCACACCGTCCAAGACTCAGCTGCCAGACTCATACTCATTTTTGGTCGAGCTAGACAGTGCAGCTGTCTCTTAGAGACCTGCTGTAATCAGTATGTGTGCATCAAGTCCATCCCCTTTTTAGGTCGAGTCTAGCGTTGCAGCGCATGCGCTTCTCGCTTTGCGAGGCATGCAGTATTCAGTATAGCGTGGAAGCTTCGTGGAAGCTCCGCCCACTCTCCGCCCATCTTTTTCATTGGCTTAGGTCCTAAATGCTGCCTTCCGATTGGTTTTAGGCTTGTTAATCCCTCCTCCTGACGGTCATGTTGTCATTTGTATCCTTCCATGGCTACTGGCCCCTTTACTTCAAACACTATTTTCTTCTCGTGCCCCCCCCCCCTGCAGTCCATGAAATTGTGAGAGAGGTTACGTCTTGCAAAAATATATTTGTTCCTGGGAAAGGGGCATGTGTGGACTAGTGCACCGTGCAGTGTGAGGTGATTTGAATATATCCGTAGGAGGTGCATTCCTCGGTGGTGGTTCTTGTTGCCATTCACGACTGCGCGAGGTCACAGTCCAATACGACATTTCTCTTTGGAGGTGGGCTCGTGTTGTCGCCGTATACAAAATATTTTTTTGTGGGGAGTGGTATGTGCGCGCGCGAGTGTGTACGCAGTTCGCCTGGATGCGTCTACTTTTGGGGTTGTGAACGTTGTTGTAGTGTATGTGTTTATCATGCATGCTTTTTGGCCTTCTGCACCGCACCCTGTTGACCACTTATTGAGACCCATCTTCCTGATTTGTTTATTTATATTTCCATACGTACGTTAAAACCGTTCACGCGCCTTGGCCACAAATGTGCCAATTTAGAAGGCTGTTCTCACAGCGCGTTATAAGATTAACCTAACTCACGCCGGTGTATTTCGTGCCGGCAGTCTGAGGCACATTCCCACTGGCGGGCATTACCTATCAAGGCGGATAGCGCCTTGTTAACACAGTGGACCAGCCTGAAGCAACCTGATAGGATCTGTTAGACGCTATACGATCCCTTAATATAGAAGTACACCATGGATGCACATTCCTGCGCCTCAGGGTGAGCTAGTTTATTTAAAGAAATAGTATATTTTTGACTTCCCATATGTTCCCCCCATTGGTGCTTATGGGGTGCTGATAAGGTCGATCGAGCCTTATTGCCAGCTTTGTTTATTATTATGTACAACCTAAAGCTTCTCAGACCATGCTTTCGCGTGTAGCAATCGGATTGGAAACCACGTGGTGAAAATTCATTATTTGCGAATCAGCTCGAAAATCGTGTGCTCTCTGCCTAGGCGTGTTTTTTCTGTTCTCCAAGGCAGTCTCCTGTCAGGAGGAGGCGACGGCTTCCCTTGCTGTGTCTCGTTCATTGCAGGTGAATCCAGTCGCGGCTCCTGGAGGGAGTGCTGTGGGGCGGCGGGGCAAGGGAGGGGCATGGTGGGGGGTAGTAAACTCCGGCATACGGCCGAACGGAGGTAAGTACATAAATAAATAAATAAAACAAATTACATTGCGCTCGCTGCAACGCCAAATGGCGATGCAGCGCGCGCAATGTAATTCGTTTAATTTATTTATTTATGTACTTACCTCCGTTCGGCTGTATTCCGGAGTTCAGCATTTCGCCATCCAAGGGGTGTTCTTGTCTGCTATGCTACTACGAAACTGTCCTATCTCCGCAGAGGTAAAACCGAAAATGTGTGTTCCCATGTCCTTTTCCATTTTTCGATACCGCGAGGCCTAGTATTCTAGGACAACCTCCCGCCTTACCAGAACAGACAAAGAGCCAGTTTTAAGGTTTCTGGTGCTGTTGAGTGTGAAGGACATCTTTTCTTTTATATTTCTTCTCCTTCCGAGTCGCTTTCATCAGGGCCGTTTTCACTCCAATACCTCCAGAGCGCGCATATTTTCTTTGTCATCAGCCCTTTCATACAACTCTTGTCATTTCTGTATCAGACAGGTAAATGTAGGCATCTTTGTGCCCACCTGCTTTACTGATCGGTTGCGGGGGTAATTTCCCTGCCTGCTTTTGTGCCCACTAACAAAGGAAACTGGAGAAAGCTTGAAGCAGTCTAAGATACGTTTATTCCAACTAATGAATGTTTAAGTCGTTGGTTTTGTGGTTATGCCCCTTTTCAGCTATTAGTCATTTATAAGTCAGGAAATACATTTTTTAATCCTTTGAAGTCAGTCATGCTAACGTCGGTCACAGTGCACAGAAATGTTTCGTCAAGCCTCTCACGTTGCAGTGTGTCACTCTGCCTTGCACCCACAAAGAAAGAAATCGAACCCAACCTGTGACCCCCCACCGCTCTCCCAGCCCCAAATGTATGAGTCAGTGCAGGAAATGAATTAGTTTTAAATGCATATGCTGCTACGTCTAGATACACAGTACTTTTGTGTTAAGTGAATTGGGTTGATGGATAAATGAAAGCCTGCAATCTTTAGGTTTGTCATTCGTGGTGCTGTTTTCAGATTATTATTTTTTTTCATTTAAATGCCTTTCACTTCCTTTGCCGCTCACTTAGGGGCATATTAGCAAGGGCAGTATCGCCACTTTAGCGGCACTTTTTGCCGCCAAAGCGGCGATATTTTTATCGCCCTATCAGCAAGCTGTCGCTAACAGGCGTTAGCGACAGCTTTCTGGCGATAGCAGCCGGTTTTCCTATCGCCTTGCATGCCAGCGATAATTATCGCTAATGACATGCAAGGTAGGCGTTCCCAACTAAAAGCGACTGAAAACAGTCGCTAACACAGCTTCCCCTATTAGCAAAGCACGCGAGCGATAAATAAACTCGCGCTAAGCGCGATTATCGCTAGAATTTAACACCTGCTAAAAAACATGACTTACCTGTTTGTTCAATGGGAGGTGGATTGTCAGGCTAAGTCCCCCATGGCGTTAATGCGTGAATATCGCTGGATTTCCAGCGATATTCACGCATTTGCCGCGCATCGCTGGATATTTTATCGCATTGGAGATAAACGTTGCTAATAACGTGTTATCTCCGCGATAAAATCCAGCGATACGCGGCGATAAAAAAAAACGCGCTAAGCGCGGTTTGCGATAATTATCGCAAGTTGTTGCTAATACCCCCCTTGTTTCCATTGAAAACGTGCCTTCTGTAAATGAAATTACCGTTGTTTCTCATCATTTTTTGTCTGTAACCGTTTGTTATCAGAACTGACACGTGAAACAGGTGAACAAATACAGTTTTTTTAAAAATTGGAAATAAAATATATGCATTCTTTGGGCTGGGTAATGTGTTTTTTTTTTAAGTCCTACGGTTCTAATACTTTGCAGCGTTTGTTTTTTAAACGGTCATCAATACAGCACGATTACTAAAGTAAAAAGGTCTAGAAAGTTTGAATGTTTAATTTTCGTTGGTTTGAATATTGAGTGTTAGGGCTCTTGAAAGGTGCGACATGAATGTATATTTAGCCTATACACACTTGATATGTTGAGAGTTGAAATAGCTGCTGGTCTGCAGAATGGCCAGTGGGCATGGGTTAGTGGCACAATAGTTTCTGGTCCTGGGTACCCTTGAACAAGAAAGATGACTATACGCGATAAACCACCCTCCACCCGCCCAGCTCACCTCTCCATTAAAAGGAAGGAGAGGGTGACACGTGAGGAAGGTTGTATATTCTATCAGTTACATCAGTTGTTTTTTGTAACTGAAGCAGTTAAGTTGATAAATTAAACCTTTAAAGCGACATCGAAAGTTATTTGTCACTAAACCAACAATTCGTTGTTTAACTAATCACTGGCTCAAAATGTAGTTTGACAGATTTTGTTTCAAGAGTGGATAGAATTTTCTTGTCACATTTTTGTAGGTGAGAACTGCTTGTCTATTTTCAGGTCTCTTACCTCTGGTGATGTTTTGTCGAGGTGTAATTTTTGTTGTTGTTGATAGAAACCTACAGTTGTATTAATATCATTCAACTTAAGAGAGGAAGATATGCTGTATGGCTGATTTAAAACCTTTTTAGAATATTCGATCAAATTGATTTAGATAAGTATAACCTTTTGTTTTCAGCTGTTAAGTTACTTGTAAACCAGGCTGAGCTTGTTTTAAAGCAGATTTTGTGCGGTCAAGTGTTAAATATATATCTGGAGAGCTGTGAGAAATATGGATTAAAAATATTAAAGATGCGTGACATTATGAAATTTCTATTTTCTAAGGGGGATATTCTCAAGAACGTGTGATAACTATCGCAAAATTAGCTTAACGCAACTTTGCACATCGCAGTCCATCGCGGGAAAATAACACCGTGTTAACGTTGTATTCTCAACCCGGCGGCACCATGCGATAGTCTCACGATAACGCGCCAAATGACCGCGTTAAAATTAACGCAACGCCGAAAAAATGCAAAACACGAACGCGAAAAAAGTTGCGATGCCCCAAATCGCGATACAAAAATCAGCGATAACCAGCGACAGGCCTGCAATTCCCACGCGACATGCGGGAAAATGCACTATAAAAGCACAGCAAAACACAAACAAAATAATTCAAACTGCGTAGCACCATGGATGCACCCGGACCGAGTGCAGAGGACAACGCGAACCCCACAAGCCCCACAGACGACCAGCAAGGAACCCCGGGGTCGGGGAAGGGCAAGGAGAAGAGGAAGACGGGGTTCAGTCCGCAGGAAAACCGGATCATCGTCACGGAGGTGATAGAACACTACCAACAACTGTTCGTCACCTCCACTGTGTCATTGGCAGCACAAACAGAAATATGGCAGTCGATCGTGAGTAACGTGAATGCAGTCGGAGTGTTGATGAGGTCAATGGAGGAGGTCAAGAGGCGCTGGCATGATGTGAATAGCCAAACCAAGCAGAAACTCGCTGCCAACCGGAAGGCAGCAACGACGACTGGAGGTGGGAGTCCTGCGCCACAGGAGGAGCTGGATGAGCTGGAGGAAATGGTGGCCACAGTCATCAGTATGGAGACGATGCAAGGAGTTGGGGGTCCGGACACAGCTCAATATGACCTGACCCAACAGCAACAGGGAGAGTAACGACCAGGGGCTGGGGGGACGGGGGGAGATGGGCACAATGGCACACATGCACAATTATGTGTAGCACACTGCACACCCACAATGGCTGTGGAACATGTCCCTGATACCCTTGGCACACTGCAGCACACATAGAAACACCAAGTAGGCCCCCATCCACTATGTGCACAAAGGGGCCCCCCTCCCTATCACCAATCTCCCAACCTACCCATGCACATGTGCTGAATCCAGCAAAGCAGCGGCTCTGTGAGCCACACTGACAATGCAAGTGACACTGCATGACCAATAGCATGGCTGCAGTCAAAATACATGACATGGTGCACGACACGACACTGAGGTGGCCCAGTGTGGATCACATCCTCAAAGGAGCAGGTCACACTCTGACACATTCACGTGCACATACAACCGCTGACGTCAACAACACATCTGCAGACAAACAATGCACAAGAGTACAAAAACCGTCTAAGAGCACAAATGAACCAAGTCGCCAACATCTCAGCACCTTAAAAGCACACAAGTCAAAGGCACACCGCCTCAAAGGGATAAGGGGCCGCTAAATCAGGAAGCTGCAGGGGCGACTCTCCCACAATGCAGCACACACACATAGCAATCACAGCACATCAACATTGGCGACAATGTGGTACAAAAGTGTAACACTTCCACTACAGAACAGAGGACACAACTGGTGCCGCTTGTGCGTAGAAACTGGCCAATCACATCTGGCATAGCAGGAAACTGTCAGATGATAATGTACGAGTACAACCTCACATCCGTCATGTAGTCAAATAGTCCACTGTCTCCCATCAAATAGCCAGCTCATCCAAAACAGTCACAATGTACATTGTCATGCAGTCTGTATGTAAACATGTACAATGCATCAACATACATGGAACACACTGTTAACCTGCATCTCCCCTTTACATTGCAGAGGGACATTCAACACCTCCTGCAGAGCAGACCAGACATCTCTTCAGAGATAATGAGGAGGACCCCCTGGCCATCTGCTTCCTCTTCCGATTAAATTGTCATTCCCCAAAGGACTCTGGTTGGACCTCCACTGGGCAACCATGTAATGTGGGGTTTGCATGGCCATGTACTGCTCCAGCTCCGACACTCCACAGAATGTGAATAAAACATTCCAAATCACACAGATGTGTCATGTCTATGTTCAATCAAGTATAAAAGTATGGATGAATGTGGGGACATTGATTGCACAAAAAGGTACTGTAGGAGAGTAGGATCTGCTTCACATGGGTACCCCCACTTTTTGCTGATGCTTCACTGTTTTTCGACCTTAGTCTGGCTGGGGCCCTGCTAATCAGAACCCCAGCCTAGCTGCTTCCTCTCTAAAATGGTTTCCATGTGCCTTAGACACATCACTGATTGGAATCTGGAGTGCCCTTATAAGTCCCTAGTATATGGTATACTATGTACCAAGGGCATAGGCACCTCAGAGGCCTACCAGGGGCTGCAGCATGTATTATGCCACCCCTGGAACGCCATCCAAACTGACACCACCGGTCTGCTACTGCAGCCTGGGTAAGGTGGTGCATGCACCTCCTTACTGTGATATAGGTTACCTATATCACTAAATACATACACACATATAAACCTATAAGTCACTCCTATGGCAGGCCTTATCAATCCTGAAGGCAGAGTGCGTGGTTCCTATGTGAGAGGGTGCCCCTGCATGAGCAGGGCCCCTCTGCAGCGTTCGGAGACCCTTCTCTGATGCTGTTTGTAGTGCAGCCTGACCATATACTCTTAAGCGCATTATAACCTCGCGTTAAATGCTAACTTTGGAATGGCTGCACCTAAACATGTCGTGTTTGGTGTCAAACTTCTTGGAATACTACCCCCCGCCAATTCTGGTGGCGGGGGTAGCATTCCACCCTTCTAGAGGGAGAGACATGTTAACCCTGGCCTGGCCGGTAACTTCTTTCTAAAGCCCTGGCATCACAAAATGGATGCTGCTGCCACAGACACGAGTCTGGCCTCCTGCTGCTGGACGAAACTCCGGCAGGGGAGGCCTGGACAATAGGTTTCCTGTCCCAGGGAGGTGTGACCACCTCCCCAGACAGGATAATGTGTATTGGGGCTGGGCGGGAGCACTTTTGGGTGCTTTGAAGTCCTGCACTGGGGGCACACTTGGTGTCCTCAGTGCATACTCCAGTTCAAATCGGATCTGGGGCTTGCAGCCCCTGCTTTGGTGCGAACTGGACAAAGGGAAAGGGTGTAGCCACCCCTCTGCCCTGACCCACCCATAGGTGGGGCCACAGAGTAGTCCAACCCCTAAACTTGGTATAAGTATAGGAACCCAGTCCTTAGGACTTTAGATTATCCCTGGACGAAACTCTGAAACAGAATCCTGGACCTTCGACACTCTACTCAAGACTAGAGGACAGAAGAATCTCCCTTGGGGTCAAGGAGTGACTCCCTGCTTGGCAGGCACCAAAGAAGCAATTGTCCGGTCTGCATCGCCTAAGCTCCCGTCGGACGCCGAAGTCTTTGCATCACCAGAGGTAGATTTCCAGATTTTCCCGAGGCTGCCCTGAGTCCCCAGCAAAGCTGAGGCCCATAGCTGTCGTGGGTAACGTGGAACCGTGACCCCTGGACACCGCACGCATTTGCTAGTGCATCCTCTTCTGGGTCTCCCACGAAGTCGTGCTTTGGGCTCCGAGTAAACCTAGCCTCCAGCACCAACTGCACCGAAGATCACTGGCCTCCACTCCACGAATGTCCTGTGAGCCAGCTCCATGTGCGACATCTCTGAGGCTCCTTCGCGGTCGCTAGCCCGTTGGCTAGTAGCCCTTCACGAAGGCCAATCCTTTTCTTCTTGGGCACCCTGGTTGCTCCAGGATTGCCCTCACTTACCCTTGCTGGGTGAGTTCCTCAGACCTTGCTGGTCTGCATCATTGTCATTCTTTACTTTCATTGAGACTTGCCGTTGCCAAGGCTTGTTGGGTCCAATCTGGTCGCCGATGCCTCAGCACTCGACAGACATCGTGTACCAGCCCGAATCCTGCTCCTGGTCACCGACAACGCCTCCTGGACCTCGTGGCTGAAGAGTCAAGACGACCATCAACCTACCTGAAGCACTCGACATCGTTGGGCATCCGCTCATCGCCTTCCTGGTCACTGGCTAGTGACCCAGACTCTGTCCCCTCTGCTTTCAGGTTCTTCAGATCTCCGATCCACTCTTGGATCCACCCGGACACTTTCCACTTGGTCGCCAGCAGCACTTTGCAGCAGATCGCCATTCAAATCGACGACGAAACCCGACCCCGAAAGGCACCTATGCACCCGGCTTCCCTGGGTGAGGTAACACGAGTACTCCGGTGCTCCCGTGGGTAGAGACTCTCAGAACGACCTAGTTCTCAAAGGGTTTGCTCCAAGTCCTCCTTTAAGTGTCCCTTTTCTTTAATTTCCTGATCGCGACTTTCTCCATAGAAGTTAACGGCGTATCGGGTTGTGTATTTACACTGCACGCGTCCCCGTGGGTCCCCTGTGTCACTACCTTGGGTGGTTCCTTGTGGTCCAAGCACTTCTAGAGGCTCTAGGCCTAGTGTCTAGTTCAGTCGTGGTTCTTATACCACTTTATTGGTATATGGTTTGGTACGCCCCTAGGGCCCAAACGTGTATTTGTGCTATTACTGTGTTTAAATAACTTGTAACTTGTGTACTTCGAACTCTAGCCTCATAAAGAGACTAGAGGGTGTGTTTAGCAATAAATACATATATTTTGAATTTATACCTGGTGTGGTGCTCTTTCATTTGGTCACTCAAGAGATTATAGACTGGTAAAACAAGCTGCTTTACATTCCTTCAAGACTTAGCCTGAAGGCTGCTCTCCATAGCTACCACTAGGATCGCTTTCAATAAGGTTGTCTTTAACCTATCTCCAATAAGGGGTTGTTTGGACTGGTGCAAGGTGCCCACTATAATTAGTGGACAGCATATGCCAGGCCAACTTCTCACAGGTACACCCTGGGAATGACATCAATGCGCATGTTTGACCCTGACCCACATGGCCAATTAGATGACTGTGAAGGTGTGAACTAGCTGTGGCCTCTGACCCTGTTCCAGGCAGGTCGCTCTCCACGCCGCCCAGCACCACCAGACTGCGCCCATGTCCCTCTGCCCACTGCTGCTGCTGCCACCGTGACTTCGAGGCCCCTGCCTCGCCTGGGTAATTCCTGCACTTCGTTTTTTCGCTCCACTGTTCCTCTTTTTGTGATTTGTGCCCCAGACCTATTGCTGTTATTGTTTGTTCTGTGCCCCCTTTTTGCCTTCTGTGCCCCAGACCTATTGCTGTTAATGTTTGCTTCTGTGCCCCCTTTTGCCTTCTGTGCCCGTTTTTCCCGCTGCTGCATCCCCTGTGGCCCCGCCCCCCGCTTGCCTATTCGTCCCCTCCCGCCTCCCAGCTGCTCCTCCCTCACACCTCCCCTTCTTATGGCGGCCGCTGCGCGGTGAAGAGAGCGACCTCTGACCCTGTTCCAGGCAGGTCGCTCTCCACGCCGCACAGCACCACCAGACTGCGCCCGTGTCCCTCTGCCCACTGCTGCTGCTGCCACCGTGAGTTCAAGTCCCCTGCCTCGCCTGGGTAATTCCTGCACTTCGTTTTTTTGCTCCACTGTTCCTCTTTTTGTGATTTGTGCCCCAGACCTATTGCTGTTATTGTTTGTTCTGTGCCCCCTTTTTGCCTTCTGTGCCCCAGACCTATTGCTGTTATTGTTTGCTTCTGTGCCCCCCTTTGCCTTCTGTGCCCGTTTATCCCGCCGCTGCATCCCCTGCGGCCCCGCCCCCCCGCTCGCCTATTCGTCCCCTCCCGCCTCCCAGCTGCTCCTCCCCCCCACCTCCCCTTCTTATGGCGGCCGCTGTGCGGCCGCGCCGCTGGCGCGCCTAAGGCAAGCCCGTCTGCGCCCGTCCGTGCCTGGACCGCGCCCAGCGCCAGGACCCCTGGCCCCCACGACAGCCACGACCGCCGCCGCTATGACGCCTGCACCCTCCTCGCACTCAACCCTGGACGACCACACACCTGCTTCCTAGCCGCCCCGAAGCGCACCCATGGACCCTTCACATGCCGGAACTGCAGCTTCACCAGCCTCCGAGCCGCCAACCCTCCCGCCAAGAAAGAACTCAACCACCTCAGATGCATCCTTCTGAACACCCGCTCCGCACGCAAGCATGCCTCCGAACTCTGGGACCTGCTCGACTCGTCCTTCCCGGATGTCGCCTTCCTGACCGAAACCTGGATGAACGCCTCCTCGGCCCCGGACATCGCCATAGCCATCCCGGATGGCTACAAGATCACCCGCAGGGAGCGCACCAACGGAGTTGGAGGTGGAATTGCCATTGTCTACAAGAACACCATCAAGGTCTCGGCCAGCACCGACGATACCCTCAGCACCGCCGAACACCTGCACTTCCAGATCCACACGGACCCCAACACCACCCTCAGAAGAACTCTCATCTACAGACCCCCCGGACCACGGCCCCAGTTCAGCGACTCCAACGCCGACTTCGTCAGCACACACGCCCTGGCCTCCACAGACTACATCCTCCTCAGAGACCTGAACTTCCACCTCGAGAACAACAACGACACCAACTCCACCACCCTGATCGACAACCTCACCAACCTCGGACTCAGACAGCTCGTCACAACGCCCAGCCACTCCGCTGGTCACACGCTCGACCCCATCTTCTCCGCAAGCTCGCATGTCACCTTCAGCCACACCACCGAACTCCACTGGACTGACCATCGCTGCATCCACTTTACCTTCCGGAAACCCACCACGCACCACCGCACTCAACCGACCCCCCGCCGCAGCTGGAGCAAAGTCACCGAAGACCAGCTAAACACCACCCTCGCCCGAAGCCCACCCCCCAACTCCACGACACCGACACCGCAGCCCGCAACCTCAGGCGATGGATCGACGACTGCGCCAACACCCTCGCCCCGTTCAAGAAACCCTCCAACAGGCACACTGACAAGAAAGCCAGCTGGTTCACCGCGGACCTCCAGGCCTCCAAGCAAACCTGCCGGAAACTTGAGAAGAAATGGCACCGCGAACAGACACTGGACAGCCTCAGCGCACAAGAACGCCATCCGCAGCCACCACCACCTCATCAGGTCCGCCAAGAGGGCCTCCTTCAAAGACCGCCTCGACAGCAACGCACACAACAGCAAAGAGCTCTTCAACATCGTGAAGGAACTCTCCAACCCCAGCTCCAGCACCAACGACATCCTGCCATCGCAAGACCTGTGCGACTCCCTCGCCACCTTCTTCCACCATAAGATCGCAGACATCCACGACAGCTTCAACAACCAGACCGCCCCGGCAGCCACCGACGCCTCAGACCACACACCCACCCTCCACCTCGACCAACTGCTCGCCTGGACCAACGTGAACGATGACGACACCATCAAAACCATGAACACCATCCACTCCGGCTCTCCGTCAGACCCATGCCCGCACCACATCTTCAACAAAGCCAGCGCCTCCATCGCACCCCATCTCCGCAAAGTCATTAACATCTCCTTCGAGACCGCGACCTTCCCAGAGAGTTGGAAGCATGCCGAGGTCAACGCCTTACTGAAGAAACCCAAGGCGGACCCGACAGACCTCAAGAATTTCCGGCTTATCTCCCTTCTCCCATTCCCGGCGAAGGTCATCGAGAAGATCGCCAACGGACAACTTACCCACTACCTCGAGGAGCACAACATCCTGGACCCGTCCCAGTCCGGGTTCCGAAGCGGCCACAGTACCAAAACCGCCCTCATCGCCGCCACCGACGACATCAGGATCCTGCTTGGACAACGGTGAAACTGCGGCCCTCATCCTCCTGGACCTCTCAGCCGGCTTCGACACTGTCTGCCACCGCACCCTACGCACACGCCTCCACGACGCAGGGATCCGAGACAAGGCTCTGGAATGGACCACCTCCTTCCTCTCCGGGCAGAACCCAGCGCGTCCGCCTCCCCTTTCCAGTCCGAAGCCTCCAAGATCATCTGCGGCGTGCCCCAAGGCTCATCCCTCAGCCCGACTCTGTTCAACATCTACATGGCGCCGCTCGCCCACGTCGCCCGACTGCACAACCTCAACATCATCTCCTACGCTGACGACACCCAGCTGATCCTCTCCCTCACCAAGGACCCCCTCACTGCCAAATCCAACCTCCACGAAGGAATGAAGGCCGTCGCCGAATGGATGAAGACCAGCCGACTGAAGCTGAACTCAGACAAGACGGAGGTACTCATCCTCGGCTCCAACCCCTCAGCCTGGGACGACTCCTGGTGGCCGACCGCACTAGGAGCCGCCCCGACACCCACCGACCACGCATGCAACCTGGGGTTCATCCTCGACTCAACACTCTCCATGACCAAGCAAGTCAGCGCCGTCTCCTCCTCCTGCTTCAACACCCTCCGCATGCTCCGCAAGATCTTCAGATGGATCCCCACCGAAACAAGAAGAACAGTCACCCAAGCCCTCGTCAGCAGCAGGCTGGTCTACAGAAACGCCCTATACGCCGGAGCTCCGGCCAAACTCCTGAAACGACTGCAGCGCATACAGAACGCCTCTGCACGCCTGATCCTCAACGCACCTCGCCACAGCCACATCACTCCCCACCTAAGGGATCTTCACTGGCTCCCCGTCGACAAGAGGATCACCTTCAAGCTCCTCACAAAGCACTCAACAACACCGGACCGGCCTACCTCAACAGGCGACTCACCCTCTACACCCCGAACCGCCAGCTCCGCTCAGCCGACCTTGCCCTCACCGCCGTCCCACGCATCAGAAGAACAACCACCGGCGGCAGATCCTTCTCCCACCTCACCGCCAAGACTTGGAACCCCCTCCCCCTGCTCCTACGTCAGACCCAGGACCTGCTAACCTTCAGGAGGCTACTCAAGACCTGGCTGTTCGAGCAGTAGCAGCACCCCCTCCTCCCCCCCCAGCACCTTGAGACCCTCACGGGTGAGTAGCACGCTTTACAAATGTCTTGATTGATTGATTGCTCATGAACAACAATCTCGCAACCCCCCAACGTAGCCCCACATCCATGTATTAAGTGGGGCTGTGTGTAAAAATGTCTAATTCGGTAGCAGGCCTAAAGTAGTGTCCCCCATCACATGTGACAACAGGACATCTCTTTGCATACCTACTCATACTCAACTGTGTGGACACAGCCTGTTTTGATGGATCACATTGATCCACATGGCAAGAAGTTAGTTGGACACCATACTCACATTGCTGAAGACACGTAAGAGCACAGGTCTACCAGCAACTATCCCAACCACAATGTCTGGCTCACAGAGGTGGAGCTGGCAATAGGGACTCACCCCTAAGTGAAATGAGTCAGTCAGTCCCTCCCTGTGTACGGACAATGCTCATTGAGGCACACGATTTGTCATTCTATCTAATCATCACTCATCACAGTTGGACACTAGTGAAGTGGTGTAGACTTCATTAGCATGTGCGTGTCAGTACGGGCAAGACAAGGGACACAACATGCAGACCAATGCTTCAGACACTAACAGGCAGCATGGGAACATGTAGAGGTGCAAGAAATGGGGAGGCAAAAATGAACACCAATCATTACGGATGGCAACGGTCTAAGCCCACCTTGCCTTGCTGGACGAGTCATGTGATGTTTGGCGTATGCTCATTGCCCCGTGTCAGGGGACACAACTCACAGCCCATGGGATATGCATAGTGCTGTACCACCCGACTGCGCAGACTGTCTGCTCTGCTGACAGTGAGCAGGTGAAAGGGTCCAACAAGGTCACATGTAGTACTACATTGCCATGTGTGTACTCTCTCCCTCCAGCAGTATGTCAGATTTAGGAACCTTGCCAAGCGACGCTGTGCAGCTCCGCCCATGGGACTACCTCACCTTGCACAGGTGTGTGTCAACATGCGTAGGTGCACGCACATGCATTCTGAGTCCAGGCAAATGCAGCCATGTCCACTGTTGTGGTGGGATATGTGACCATTTCTCCAGGATGCAACAAGGTGTTGGGACCTGTGCTCTGGGTTACAAGCAGTTGTGTATGTAGGAACGTAGTTACTCGTCCATGAGTCAGCGAGCGCAGCTTTCCTGGCCAATCAGTTCCAAGAGTACGTCATTGTCGGCTTCTAACGAGCACGAGGGCGAGCCAATCCATCAACTGGTCCGGGCAGATGTGCTCCGTCCACGCCGTTTCACCAATCCGCAACACAGCCCAATAGGGGAGCGCTTCGATGTGGTCACTGCACACGAGGACTTGTGCAATCTCCCATGCCCAACTGCCAGCACATACGCCAAATATCAAGGCATCCCATGAACGGGTATCACAGTTACACTCCTGGTCATGGGCCAACAGGGGGCGCACACACAAGTAATAATGTAGTTCAGCTACCGTTTTGTTGGATAGGCAGACATCCATGGGCCACTCGAATATGCATGATCGACAGTGGAACCAGGGCTGGACGCAGGTGACGTACGCAAGATGGAAGCTCAGACGGTAACTGATGCGCAACACTGCCAATGGCAGTGCCCCAACAAATGCAGCATATGTGCACGGTACAGTTCCACGTGACAGGGTTGTGCATGTGCCCGGGATGTTCTGCCATTGCGTTGGTGGCTCTCGTAGAACCGGCACTCTTCTGACCTGCGGCAGTTATGTGGATGATATGCCACAGCTCGGAGCAATGAGTCGTATGTGTGTGCAATGTTTGGACGTATGGGTTGTTGTGTACGTAAGTGTCGAGGGCATTCCATGCAAGAGTACCTAGAGCAAGGACTTCTGTGTGTGGGGTGTGGATACGTTGGTCTTTCATTAGCACTGTGCGTAGTGTGGGAGTCGTCATCATCTGCTATGGTATCTCTCTCAGGGGGTGCACTGCCGCATGCAAGACCAAGGTCGGAGGTGCAGAAGTCCTTCCGCCTTATGTATTGAGACAAAGGAGCTTTCATCCCTAATGTTAGTCTGACTACTGCTTGCATTCTGGAAATGTGATGTGGCTTTCGTGCTGCATTTGGGGCTAGGCCTCAGGCTTATGGTGCACCAATACGCGATACACACACAACAGTTGGCATGTATGTGCCAAGAGCCTTCCTTTCACTGTCTCTCTCTCCCTCTCTTTCTCTCTCTTTCTCTCTTTCTCTCTCTTTCTCTCTCTCCCTCTCTTTCACTCTCTCTCTCCCTTTCTTTCTCTCTCTCTTTCTCTCTCTGTCCTTTGATGAGCGCATGACACACCTTCTTATCTTGAATTTTGTCTTGCAGGATGTGATTTACAGATTGTCCAGGGAAGACCCGCCATGACTCTTCCAAATAGTTGTTTTGAGTTAAATTTGAATGAAATGATTTGTTTGGAAATTCAGAGATGAATGAATGATTCTCCTTTTTCGGACCACACATGAATGTTACTTGTTGTAATTGTGCGACATCCGGCGAATTGTTTTGTTCATGATTTCGTAAAGTTGGTGTAAAATATCTTTGTCCGGGGGGGGTGCCCAGGGTAGGGCCCCGGGAGGGGGTGCCTCGGGGGGGGGTGGCGGTGGGTGTTGTGGCCCTCTTGGGTGTCCGGCTACATGATCAGTGGCTCCATGGCATCTGTTGTTCTTCTGGTGTGGCTGTGGGCTGGGCTCCCATTTCTGGTGCAGGTTATCGTCCGACATAATAGCAGGAAGGAGCAGGTGTTAATTCTCTGCTGCTAACGCACCTTATCGCATGTTTTGTGATCTTATCGCCGATCTGGCTGGTCGTTGTGAATGTTGCGAAGTGGTGTTGTCGCGGGTTTTTACACGGAAACTCCTACTCTGCATCTCCTTAGCATTAGTTGCCGGTGTCATCCATGGTGATGTTTTTTGCGGCTGCTATCGCAGGAAAACTGGCGATATCGGCTGTTAGCACCAGCTTGTGAATAGGGCGATAAATCTATCGCCACTTTGGCTGCGATAAAGTGCCGCTAACTCGGCGATAAGTCCACAAGAATATCCCCCTAAGTGTTTTTTCCCTTTTCGTTCACTTCACTGCACTTACATTTTTTTGTCCCTGGTGAACATTAGGGATTTTTACACTTGTCTAGTCAACATAAGGTATTTCCTTCTTCACAAACTATTTTGCTTTTAAGTATTTAACTTTACCTGGTTTAATGACATTATTTTTACTTAATGTTCCATTTCTTCATTTAGTGTGTTAGGGTTTCTTGAATTTGTCAGTGCGAGTTCAGTGACTTTTGTGCATGTTCAGATTCTTTGGGTTGAATTTATTTAAATGGTTTAGTGAGCACCCTCTAATGCAAACAATACGTAGTGGGCCACAGTGTACATCCACCGACTATAGTGAAAACACATCTTGATAATAGAAATTATAGTGATGCTTAGAAGCAGCTTTCTAGTTGAAATGTTGCAAATATCAGTGGAACATTTCACAAGGTAACTGAGGGTCTAGCTGATCAAATACAAATACCCTGCTGTTTTTTCCCCCTCGAAAGTGTTCCTAATTGCTGAATGGATGCAGTTTGTTTTACAAACTGAAATTCTTTAGTCTGCAGTATGTGTGGTCTTAAAGTATTTGGTAGAGCAAAGTATGAGGTCTTTGTGCCATAGGTACAAATTCCAATTTATGTTCCTGCAGCTAGTGATGAAATATCTGGCACAATTATTTTGTAAATCTTTTGAAATGCTTGAGGTGCATGTTAGCAATGCATAGTTGATCTACAGTTGCTGCCATGAGTACGAAATATAGCATCTTATTATATAAACTAGTCTTAAGTTTTTCTCCTTTTTAGGTCGAGCATTCGAGACCTCTTGTATATATCTTTAGTATATAATTATATGTGTATGTACTTTGTGGGCTCTGGAGATAAGCCCTAGGACTTGTCTGCTTCCGCTTAGGGACTTTTTTTTCTGTTCAACTGCCTCTATTTAACTGTCTTGATAGAAAACGACCAGCAGAGGTTAGTAAAATACCAGAATTGCTTTCTGCTGAGGGACTTTCTTTTTTTATTTTCTGGCAACTGCCTCTATTTAACTTTCTTGATGAAAACGACCAGCAGAGGTCAGTAAAATACCAGAATCACTTTAGCATTCTCTAGATTCCGAGTCCATAGAAATTGTCTTCCATGAGCACCCGTGGACAATAAGATGTTTTCAAATCTTGTATTTTCAGTGATATGACCACCGAAGGCCCTGATTTTATATTAAAAGCAGAGCTTTGGACTATACCATTTCCCGCTGAAAGGCAATATTTCTCTCCATGTGTTCCCATACCTGGCGTGTCACGCAATTTGTTGCTTACTTTCCCTCCATGTTAAAGAACAGTAGATGTTTCAGCACCCAGGCTTATGTGCTGCATAGCTAAATACATATAAGGTCCCAAAGGCGAGACCGATTGCATTGCAAATGCTTGTTTGCTATTGCTTTTCATTTGTCTATGTCAGTGTCCTTCAAAAATCCCTGCTTGCTAGTGGTCAGTCCTGCCTCTTTGTCCCTCCTTTCTCTTTTCTGTTCCTCCCACAGAGCAAGGACTTAGCACTGTCTCATTCTTTATCTGTTCTCTGGGGGACTATTCTTTCCTTGGTTTCCTGCTCTGCTACTGTTTGCCTGTGTTTAGCTTCAGAGCCCTAGCTGCTTACATTTAAATATAGCATTCTTCCTCCCACCTCCTCTTAATGCCACAGTTTTGTTACTGCTGCCTTTTGTTACTGCTGCCTCCTTCACCATGGCTCTGTTATACCTGCTGTTCAGCCTGTGTGGAATGTTGGTGAGAGAGTGCATGATAGAATGTTGGGTGTGTGACAGAGAGTCAGTTGGAGTAGGGCTGAGCAGCAGGAGGCTGCTCCTGGTGGGGTTCTCCTCTACATGTCTTCTATACTTAAATAAATACTTGGAATGACTACCATACAACATGGAACGGACCTCCTTTCATTTACCACAGGCTCCCACTCAGTTGTTTGTTTTCATAATTGTGGCCATACTTTACCAGCCCTGCACTGGTTTCGTTTTCATTCATGTGTATTTTCTCTGCTCTCCCTCCCTCTTCCCCTCCCAATCAGTCAGCAGGCTCAGCTGGGCATGTGGAGAGAGAGAGGGAGGACTGTGCGTGATAGATTTACAATGCCCTACGCCTTGTACGCTGAAGGAGCTGGAGGCAGGGAACTGGGCCTGTGACCCTGCCTTGCCCACTGCTGTAATTAAATCTAATCCATCATCTGTCCTGAGCAGAATGCTTCGTTTCCACCCTCTCACACATGCCCCTGGGTGACCTCTCTGTGATTGCTTGTTTATATTGACAAGTGTCCGGCAGCCTCCCAAACATAAAGCTTTACAAAGGAGAGCGTGGTTTGAAGAAGGTGTGTGGGGGGAGGGGGGGTCATCATACTTTTGTGAAGATTTCGGCTATAAATGCAATCGATACCCTGTTGGGCCCTCTTCCGTTCCCATGGATAAGATGTGCGTCTGGAACTGATCCACCTTTCTTATCTCTGCCTCTCCCTTTCGATAGCTGGAGCGCGTGACGTCATCGCCTTGGATAAGGCTTCCGGGTTCAGGCGCCCCTTCCCTCCTTCATGTGAGCTGGGAGGAGAGGAAACCCAGGCCCCCATACAAACATGCAGTGTGGGGGAGGGGCGAGGGGGCAGATGGCTAGCCCTGTTTATTTTCAGAGGCCGACCCCTGTCTCCACCTTTCATCATATACGGAGTTTTGAAATCTCTGAAGCTAAAAAGGACCTTCGCGTCTGCCAAGCCTGTGGCCTTATTTTGTTTAATTAAAGTGAGGTCTGGATGGGTGAAATTTCTCATAAGAATGTTTAATTTCGGTATAATTACAATATCTTATTTCGGTGAAGTTTTTTCCCTTTGCTGCTCTTTATAACTTTGAGACTCGAGGTGGAAAGATACATGTCTGTGATTTCTGTGCATCTTTGAGAGATGTCTGTCTAGTAAAGAAATGTAATATGTTGAAGTATTGGACAGAGAGGAGGCTTCACCTGTGTCAAAACCTGAAGCGTAAATGGAACACACGTGTGGTGGGAAGGGCTATGACTAAATTTTGTAAACAGACTCAATACTCAGCAGAGTCACTCCTATGCTGCCGGGCAAACACACTGCATGGAAATGTACACTTCCACCAGGAATCTTTTGCAAAGGTGATTTTCACTTGGCAACTTCAAGCAATTGAAAGTTTCCCAGATTTTTCAACCACTAATTTTTAAACCCTTGGGCAACTTTAATGAGTTGGAAGGACTTTAGGAAGTTTAGAAAAATGCACACATTAAGCAGAAGTCAACTTCAGAAATGTGGCAAAATGGTACTTATAATAGTTTACATAGTGCTTACTGATCAAGCCTTGGAGCTTCGTGGCACTGACAATGCATTTGATGCACTGCTAACAGTATTATTTTTCAGAGTCAAAGGCCTACTTGCCCCACAAAAATTCCGAATTTGTTACTTGTAATTAACACACACATCTCTACAGCAAGTACAATAAAACCCACTGAGCTGTCTTATGATTCTGAATGCTGTTTTTTTAAAGAAATTGCTGAACAATACAATTACTAACCTTGTCAAAATAAATCGGTTTCAAAGGCTGCACCATATATCACCTTAAAGGGTAAATTTGAAAGTAGATACAGTCCCCAGTCCTTGTATACACAAATGCATCGGTAAATATAGTGAGCATGGTTAAATAAACATTTCCACGGCGTTTATAGATGCTTTTAAATATGAAATAAACAGTTTGCCTGTCCCCTGGGGTACGAACATGAGGTTATAAGGACACTACTGGTTTTATCATTAAGGGGCAGGAATAACCCTGGTCAGCAGGTCTGTTTTTTAACCCATGGAATAGCTCAGCGAGTCAACATGCCTCAAAGAGAAATCTGTGTACAACCTGAAGGTTTCAGGTTAAAAGCCACTACATATGTCACTGGTGCAATGCAGTTGCTATAGAGATCTGTGCAGTACTTAGCATGCAGGTCACAGGTTTAAAATAATTGTAACATTGCTGAGAGGGTCAATGCACTTGCTGCAGCAATCTGCATGTATCCCGAAGGACGAAAGTAAAATCTGCCACATTCATTGCTCAGTGGTGCAACGCTCTCGCTGCTGAAATTCTTTTGTACCCTGAAAGCCAAAGGTTTGATTCCACGTAACACTACTCAGGTACAATACACTTTTTTTTGTTTTATATAGCGCGTACTCGACCCGAAGGTATCAGAGCGGTTTACATGAGCACCTGTTGCGTTACAGAGGGACACATTCATTTTGTTAGGCACGGGGAGATTAAATGATTTACCAAGAATCACAGTGATCATCTTGCTCAGGTTCACACAGCGGGTCTGTGGCAGAGCCGCAACAGTGGCTCAGTTGTTTTGTCCCCATGTTCTCTCCGTTGCACCGCTTTGGTCTCCTCAAGGAGTTTATGTTAACGCAGGTTTGTTTTCCATTCGACGTGACTGTTCCCAGGGCGGTCCTGTTTATTTTAAGGGGACTGTGGGGCATATTCTCAAGCAGTTATCGCCGCGTTAGCGGCACTTTTCTGCCGCTAATGCGGCAATATTCTTATCGCCCTATTCTCAAGATGTCGCTAACAGCCGTTAGCGACAGCTTTCAGGCGATAGCGGCCGCTATTAACATCGCCAACGATGTTAGCGACAACTAATGCTAATCATATGCAGTGTAGGCATTCCTGTGCTAAAACCACGCTAACCCCACTTTGCGATATTCTCAACGATTGCCCGGACCGGCGATGCGATTAAAAAACACACGCTAAGGCCCGTTAGCTGCTGGAACTTAAGACCAGAAAAAATCTGTTCTTAAAAATGGGGATAACACTTGTGGCCACATCACAGCAGGTTCTGGTGCTGGACAGCGCTGCACGTAACGTTGCAGCGCTGCCCAGCGACAAAACTACAGTGCAGGAATGCATTCCTGGGCCCCAGTCATGAAAAGTGTTGCTGCGCTGCGACAAGACAGCGTTGCAACACTTCTCACTACGCCCTCCTTGTGACAGCATGGATGCGCTGTTTTCACTAGACAGCGCTCCATCATGCAAGTAATGACATACGTCAGGAATCCTGACGTATCTGTCTGGCTAAAGTCACGCATTGCTGCAGTCGTGTCACAACAATGACGCAACTCCATCAATGCATGGGGCCAGCCTATCCCTGTGGCACTGCGTCACCCTCACGCCTGCCATCAGGCAGGCGGAATGTACTGAAGCAGTGCCGTTCTAGAGGGTTGCCCGAATGTGTGTGCTGTTGGAGATCCATCGGTGGTGGTTGCGCGCTGCGGTGTCATCGTCTGGAAGCATTGGCGGAGTGTTGGTGTGGAGGGAGTTGACGAGACGTCCTTCAGCGGCCTTGATCCAGCTGCAAGGGGGTGCGATGATGGCAGTGGTGTCGGGTGGGCAAGGTGAAGACGTGACGTGACGAATGATGGTCGGTCCAGGAGAGTCCGGTGTCGTGGCTGCAGTAGAAGTTCCCGCTGGCGGAGGTGACGTGCTCGACCGTGTGTCCTGCTATGTGGCTTGTTGCGGTGACTTGCTGCTTGCGTCTGATGTAGGGGACCTTCCCCAGGAGTGGTTGGTGTCCTGGTCACTGGGGTAGTCCAGGTGGAACTTGAGTTCACTGAGTAGGATGTTGTCGGTGGATGGGAGACCCAGGGGTGCAATGAGGCATACAATGGTATTGGAGAATGGGGGGCCATGGCCCGTGGGGCCTGCACATGAAGATGCCGCAGAGGATTTTCTTGGGCTTGTTCCAGATCTGGGAATTGAGGTGGTCCATGGTCACCCTTGCCTCATTAGAGTGCATGGTCAGTCGGAGTGTGCTTCTGTAGGTGATGGCAATGCCTCCTCCTTGACGGTCGGGGTGCTCCTTGTGGGTGATATTGCAGCCGTCAGTGATGGCGATAGCGATGTCTGGTCCGGAGCAGAGGTTGGTCCTGGCAGGCGAGGTGGCGTCCAGGGTTGATGGCGAGGAGGGTGCTGGCGCCGAGTGTCCAAGAGGAATGCCCCTTGGTGCTGAGCGCGGTCCAGGGGCAGACGGACACAAATGGAGTAGCCTATGGGTTGCCTTTGGCACAGGAGACTACCATAACAAAGCAGGCAGTACATCATGAACAACGCAACTCCCACAAAGCAGGTGCATTTACATCGCATTTGATGACAACGCATTGAGAGGCAAGTAATGGGGTAATTTTAAGTTTACGGGTGGGTATGGGTTTCGGATCTAATATATGAAAATTGGGGTGTGTTGTGGGGTAAAATATTAAAATTGGGGTGTGTTGTGGGGTAAAATTTGAAAATTGGGGTGTGTTGTGGGGTAACATATGAAAATTGGGGTGTGTTGTGGGGTAAAATATGAAAATTGGGGTGTGCATTTGGCTTAAAATCTGATTTTTGGGTGTGTTTTGGGTGCTCAAAAAGGAATTCCAGGGTTCACCTTTGGGTTTGGGGTGCAAAGGTTAGTTTTTGGGTTGCACTCACTGAAGTGTGAATAATGATCTTCATGTCTCCGCTATGCAACACCTACTCTACTGTTGCAATGTGCCTAGTATCAGTATGCATTGGAATGGAATGCGATGTTATGGCATGCGTCGCAACTACGTATGTGCCTTTGGCACACGAGTGGTACGCCCACTGTGCATGGGTGCACAGCGTCCCCCATTGAGAAGTGCTGGGGGGGGCTGGACAGCTGTGAGGTGGTAAACGCCGGTAAGAACACTGGATGGGGCGTGGACGCAGGGATGTGTATGTGAGCGGGAGTGGTAACAATTCAAATGAGGGAAGTCTTACCTCGAAGCCGGGTCCCGTGTCTTTGTAGCTCCTGCTCTCCTGCGTCTGCTTCCAGGAAAAGGAAGTAGGCAGCCAGGCCCCCTCCCCTGAGTCAATCCCAACGCTGCGATGCGGCGGTGGGAATGGTAAATGGCAACGGGACAAGTCATGCAGCCCGGGGCCGGAGGGGTGGGCATGTTCTCCATGCAGGCTGTAATGCAGCCTGCATTGCCGGGCTAGGGTCGTGCGCATGACTGCTTTGGGCGGCCTGAGTGGGTGAAGCAAACAGTCATTGCACACTTGAGTGGGCATGCCAATCCGCCCATGCCCTGCGCGGTGTTTGGAGCAGTCCTACCCACCCTCCCACCCCCTGACGATACATAGCATGATTACATCAGTTAGTTATCCCTTTTTTTTCACTTTTGAATATTTTTTTTTTGGCTTCTCTGAGCCCGTGCTTCCTGCTTCCCCCCACTGCTGCCCCTTTGGCCCCGCACCCCTGTCCTCATCCGTTCCCACCTCCCAGATGAGCGTCCCTCCCCCACTTAATGGCGGCCGCTGCGCGGTTGCACAGTGAACGTGTGCGGCTGGCGCCCCAAAGGCGCGCCTAAGGCAAGGCCGTCTGTGTCCATCCGTGACCCGACTGCGACCAGCGCCAGGAACCCTGGATCTCGAGCCACCTACTGCTACAGCACAGCCACCCTCCACGCACTCAACCCCGGAAAAATCAGAAACTGCCAACAGGCCTCGCCAAACACGACCCACGGCCAGTTCTCCTGCCTCCACTGCCGCCAGACCTTAACCACCACACCGGACTCCAAACCAGCCGACGCCCTAAGATGCATCCTCCTCAACGTGCACTCCGTGCACAAACACGGCCTGGAAACTTGAACCTACTTGACTCTCTCTCGCCTGACATAGCCTTCTTCACGGAGACCTGGACCTACGCCTCCTCCGCCCCCGGATGGATACAAGATCCAGATGAAGGACCGCCCCAACCACCCGGGAGTGGGCCTCAACATCGCCCACAAGAGCACCCTCCGCCTCACCACCTCCTGCGAAAAATTCCCCTCCACCGAACACCTGCACTTCCAGTTCCAGACCATCCACAACTCCACACTCCGAGGAACCCTCGTCTACAGACCCCCCAGCCCCCGGACACACCAGCCAGCCCACCATCTCCACCTGGACGCCGGTCACAGCTGAAGACACCGCCTCGACCATGAAAGGCATCCACTCGGGGGCCACCACTGACCCCTGCCCTCCTCACATCTACCACAGAGCCACGGCCGCCATCGCACCCGAACTACAACGCACCATCAACACCACCTTCAAAACAGGCACCTACCCAGACAACTGGAAGCGCACAGAAGTCAGGCACATGCTCAAAAAGCCCACAGCTGACCCCACCAACCTCAAGAACTACCGGCCCATCTTGCTCCTCCCCTTCGCAGCCAACGTTGCAGAGTAAACAGTCAACAGGGAACTGACACGATTCATTGAAGACAACGAAATCCTCGACCCGTCCCAATCCGGATTCCGAAGCAACCACAGCACCGAGACCGCCCTACTTGCCGGCACAGTGGACATCCGCACCCTCCTGGAACAAGGCCACTCCGCATGCCTCATCCTACTCGACCTTTCAGCGGCCATCGACACAGTCTCCCACGGCACACTAGTCGCCAGACTACACGACGCCGGTATACAAGGAACAGGCCTAGACTTGTTCCGATCATTCCTCACCGGAAGAAGCCGAAAGATCAGACTGCCACCCTTCCTCTCCTATCCCACGTGAAACACCTGTGGAGTCCCACAGGAGTCATCTCTGAGCCCGACCCTCTTCAACATCTACATGGCCCTCCTCGCCGCCATCGTCCGACAACACGGCCTCAACATCATATCCTACGCTGATGACACCCAACTCATCCTCTCACTCACCAAAGACCCCACCACATCCAGACTCAACTTCCAGAAATGAATGCAAGACGTCGCAGTCTGGATGACCAACAGCTGCCTGAAGCTCAACGCCGAGAAGACAGAAGTCCTCGTCCTTGGAACCACCCCTTCAGCATGGGACAACACTAACCCTGGGCGTAGTTCGCGTAGTAGCGCTACGCGAGCTACGCGTAGCTACGCGAACTGTGCAGTGCACTGTGCAAAATGCTGTTCGCACTGATTGCACAGTGCCGGATGCTTGTCCGCACTGTGCAATGAGTGCAAACCGCCTCTTGCACAGTGCAAGCGGTCGTTTTCTGCCGCTCGAGTAGATTTCTACTCGAGCGGCAGCTTTCTCAACGCGGACTGGTAGTTTCTCATCGCGAGCGGTCGCGAGCATACGCGACCACTCGCAATGAGAAACCTGACCTCCCCCGTTGAGAATCTCGCCGGGAGGTTTATTTTCCACGCTCGCGATCGGCAACTTGATGTTGCTGATCGCGAACGAGGAAAAAGTCTCGCCAGGATGTCATTTTGCTTGCTCGCGGTCACCAACTTGGCGTTGAGGACCGCGGCAAGCTGCGCCATGACCGCTTATGCTACGCTACGCGTGTTTGCACTGTGCTACGTTCAATTCGCGTAGTGCGAAGTAGCGCAAACTTCGCAAACTACGTGAGCGTAGCGTAGTACTTCGCCTGGTGGCCAACCGCCCTCGGAAGCCCACCTACCCCTCGGACCACGCCATACACCTCTGCATCATACTCGACTCATCCCTCACCATGAACCGACAGGTCTAGGCCGTCACCTCCAGCTGCTTCAACACCCTCCGCATCCTCCGCAAGTCCTTCTAATGGATCCCCCCGGAGTCAAGGGAGACAGTTACCCATACACTCATCACCAGCAGACTGGACTATGGAAACACACTCTACGCCGGCATTTACAAGTCCATACTCCGCACACTCCAGACATTACAGTACACCACCGCCAGACTCATCCTCGGCATCCCCCGGCACAAACACATCAGCCAACACCTACGAAGACTCCACTGGCTCCCCGTGGAGACAAGAGTCACCTTCAAAATCCTCACTCACGCCTACAAATGCCTACACATCAACGGCCCCAAATGCCTCAACGACAGTATCAACTTCCACGTACCCAAAAGATACCTCTGATCTTCCAACCTCGCACTGGCCAAAACCCCGCGCATCCACAGAGCCAGAGCAGGCAGAAGATCCTTTTCCCACATTGCAGCCAAGACCTGGAACGAGCTACCGGCTGACATCAGACGCACCCCCTCCCTGTACACCTTCAGGAAGACCCTCAAGACCTGGCTCCTCGGCTAACAGATCTGCGGACACCCCCCCCCTCAGCGCCTTGAGACCCTCATGGGTGAGTAGCGCGCTTACAATTTCCCTGATTGATTGATTGATTGAGTCATCATCATGTGATGATTGTTCCTCTTCTGCACTGCTTGAGGCAGTGGGGCAACACTCTTCCGCCATAGCGGTGGAGCCGCCACTGGGGGTGCGTCATCTACGTGTGATAGTCCTGAGTGACTCGCCCCCCGGCCCTCCTGCGCTATGCGTCCCACCTTCTCCTTACCTGGACATTGACAGTGTGGCGCAATCCACTGCACTCTTTCCAAATCTGTGACTCAGCCAGCAGGAGCCTCAGCCAGGTGTCATTTCACTAGGCTGGGTACAGCAGTCGCTGCCTAGTCCGCTGGTGGACCTCCCGATGCAGTTGATGCAGCAGAGCCCCCTTAGGCGTGAAGTTGCAGCGCTCATGCCACACAAGTTCGACATAGCACAGGGGCCTCACCCTCCACAGCGTACGGCCAGGCCAAGATCATCCGGACTGTGATGCAGAGGCGCTGCACAGCGTTGGTAATCCCCGCCGTGCACCGCGGTGTAGTGGTGGATCAAAGTATGCGATGCAGACCTCCCTACGTTGGTGCGCAGGAGCGCCTCTACCATTCACAGCTCCAAGGGGCTCATGGCGGTCTTCTCACACAGGTCAGCAACGTGTCTCCATACGACCTGCCAGACTTCACCACCAGGTACGGGCAATCGCCCCCCATCAATGTCTACCGCCACAGCTCAGCTACTCCACAGCTCCTGTGCATCACACTCCAGGCTCCAGACGCAGGTCCAGCGAGGCATCCAGGCTCCAGACGCAGGTCCAGCGAGGCATCCAGGCTCCAGACGCTGGTCCAGCTAGGCATCCAGGCTCAAGACGCAGGTCCAGCTAGGCATCCAGGCTCCAGACGCAGGTCCAGCGAGGCATCCAGGCTCAAGACGCAGGTCCAGAGAGGCATCCAGGCTCCAGACGCAGGTCCAGCGAGGCATCCAGGCTCCAGACGCAGGTCCAGCAAGGCATCCAGGCTCCAGACGCAGGTCCAGCGAGGCATCCAGGCTCAAAACGCAGGTTCAGCGAGGCATCCAGGGTCTCATCCTGGTCATCCTGGTTGTTGGCTGGCTTGCAGGGATTGTTGATGTGTGCTGCACTTGGCCCTGGCTGCTCCATTCTGCATGTTGTTGTTTTTAATGCCTATTTCCTATTAGGGGGTCACTGATGGGCTATTTATTGCATTAGAGGTAAGAAAGCTCACGTTGGGCTGACTAACGTGAGTTTTTTTATCGCTAATGGGCCTATCGCTGGTTTTCGCACGCTAAGGCTGGTTTCCCTATCGCCATCGCGCTAATGTTAGCGGCAGTTTTCACCGCCGTTCCCTGGAAATATCGCCATGTAGCGACGGCTTGGTAATAAGCTGTTAACATGGCGATAATGTTCAGGGTTGGCGGCGATGAAAATACTGCCGCTAACTGGCCTTAGTGATAACTATCACCAGGGCTTGAGAATATGCCCCTGTGTTTGTTTCCACTGGGTAGCTCCCTTTTCAGATCCCCGCGTCGTGTGCCAGCAGCATCTGATTGCAGACAAATGTACGATGTCCAAAAAACGCTTTACATGGGGAAATTCAGAAAGAAAATACGTCGTGCCAGCAAAGAGTGTTTGCGCTGTGAGGTTATCAAGGTGCCCAGCGTGAAACTCCAGATGAACAGTGCGCGCTAAACAGGAAAACAACAAGGCAAACTTTATTTTAAAAATCGGCCACAGATGGCATTTAAGGAAGAAGCCGAAAAGGGCAAGTTTACTCAAATATCTAATGGCGCTGAGCAAGACCAGTGAGACCCTGTCGCTTTCTAAGCATTTATCTATTCATCCATCTTTTCACTCTTCCATCTAGTCATACTTTTTCCCCTCCGTCCTTTCACGCATCCATCCATCCACCATCCATCCACCATTCATTCCTGATCTGTCTTCCCACGATTTCGAATCCGGAAGCGCAAACCCGACCCTTCGTCCTACTGAGGTCCGTATATTGGGTACGAGTAACATCTTATTTACAAGCACTATATTAAAACAAATTATTGTCTTCAAACGGTGGAGTAGCGATTGCATTTTGAATGTCTCAGCCCTTCTAGTCCATCTGGTCTGTTATTTCTTTAATTTGGCAGTACAGGAATTTCTAAGCAGAGGTGGTGTACTTTTAATAGTGCAATACTGATAGCTGTTTGAAGTCTCAGCAAAGATGCTCATATTTGAATAGGCGTAGAATGTTTATTCCTTGTACACTTCAGCACCTGTTGATGGGTTATGGTACTGTGTTCACATGAGAGCTGACTGCAAGCTTCTCTCATGACAGATCAGTTGCAGCTCAGGTAGCAGCTGTGCAAGCTTCTCTGACATACACACAGCAGGTACAGTAAATGGAGTAGCATGCTTCGTTGCGACACAATGGGCTCAGGCAGCGTTCGAATAACTGCAAATCCAAGACTAAACATCTGGGTATAGCCAAAGCTTAGCTGTAAACAGTATTCCTGTCTCATATTTGCATGTAAACCGAGTAGACACCTTAATAAAGATTAAAAAATTTTAAAAAACAGCATCAGTTAGTGGTTCTGTTTAGTTTCTGGCTAATCCTGGGACAGCTAATTTACTATTATAATGCTGGACTTAAAATATTTCAGGAAAATAGTCCTAAAGGCAAATCTTCTGGCTAACTCCAATCCTATGATATTTGGGGGAAAGTTAAATCTTCACATAATTGTTTTGTAATTCAGTGTTCAAATGTTACGATATTCAAGAAAAAAAAAACATTAAAAAATAGACAAAGATTTACATCTCTGCCTAACCGTAATTTTACAGTTTGCAATTTACGAATATTCCCAGACGTTTGCGTGGAAATCTATACCAGAATTCAAGCATACTTCTGGGAGAGGCCTCAAGGTCAAAAGTATACAGGAGAGAGGTTTGAAGGGATAGGGAATACAATCCATTGAAAGTGACTCTGTTAAATGATAAAGAGAGACATTTGAAATCTTTAAGAGTGACACTGTTCTCCAAGGTGTGAGACTCATACTCAATGAGTGACACTGTACTCCATGTGGTGTTCTGCACACCAAATGATAGATGTGCATCAACGTGAAAAACTCGCACGCAGTGAGGCCAAGTTGTGAGACTCACACAGCGAGTGATACCGTGTCCCAAGATTTGTAACACCCAGTGACAAAGGAAAAGTACCAACAGGTGACACTTGTACCCAAAGTGAGGGAGTCCGCACTAAGTTATTGGACTCACACCCCAAAAGGCACAAAGATGGCATCTTTTGGGGGTATTTGGACACAGAAACCATCAGCCTTCCAGCCTGGCTAACAGCCCTGTGGGATTTCCAATAATTTCCTTGTACACACATATATAATTTGCCCGCCCCATCTTCCAATAGATGGTTGGACTCACAGCAGTGCTGGCTTGGTAGACTCTCTGGCAGTATAACACATTTTTAGGTCGAGCCTGGGCAGCGCATACGCTGCTCTGCGAGGCATGCTGTATTGAGGTAGGGACTTGAAGCTCCGCCCACTGTCTGCCCATATTTTTCATTGGCTTGTGTCACTGCCCACTGTGGACTGTGGCTGTTCATTGGTCAAAAGGCTTAGTAGTCCCTCCTTAGTACCACCTTGTCTCATTTTGTAACCTCCCATGCGAGACCTATTGCATTGCAAATGCTTGTTAGATCTGTCAGCATTAGGGTAGTTTCCCCACAAACATTTTTCCTTTGCCCTCAACAATTTGCTGACATTCTTTTTTGTTGGCTTTACGACTCTGTGCACATTACTACTTCTAACCAGTGCTAAATTGTTTGTCCTTTCTCCCTTTAAAATGATAAAAGTGGCTTACACTTGATTGTTATATTTAATTTACTTATAAGACCCTTATAGAGTAGTATACCATATAAGCAGGACCTATAAATTAAATGCTACTAGTGGGCCTGCAGCACTTATTGCTCCACCCAGTTAAGTAGAACCTTAAAACATGTCCCAGGCATGCCATTCCAGCCTGAATGCAGTTAAACTGCCAAAATGACTTGATCCTTGCCAAACCTTTAACTCCCCTTTTTATTGCATATAAGCCACCCCTAAGGTAGGCCCTGGGTAGCCCATAGGGCGGGGTGCATTGCAAGTAAAAGGCTGGACATGTACTTTTAAGTTTTACATGTCCTGGCAGTGAAAAACGTCTAAACTTGTTTTTCATTACTGTGAGGCCTACCTATCCCATAGGATAACATTGGGTTGCCTTACTACATTTAATAAGTGTTAACTTTTTATTGGGGGCAGGTAAATATATTTAATGTTTGGTGTCTGAGAAACTGTAATTAAAGATACTCTTTAATGGTAAAATCGGATTTAAAGTTACAATTTTTAAAATGCCACTTGACTCGCAACTCGGCAAGTATGGACGCCATGGCTTGATACTTTGATCTCAACAAGACAAAAACAACAAGGAACACAGTTTCTAAATAAGAAGACGTGCGAGTCCAGTGATTGGGAGTTCCCTCAAAATTGGTGTCATTGGTGGCAGTCTCCATTTGTCTATAAACGGTTGATGTTGAAAGAAATCACATTTGAGTGTCATTTAAGGACGGAGCTCTCTAAATGTTCTTTGTCCTGAGGAGAACCCTTCAAGAAACGCATTGGGGTTCGAAACGCGTCAACAGTTTTTTCTTTGGCCAAATAAGTGTTCAAGATGATGCGTTACCACTTTGGCTCACAACCAAGTATTTTCTTGTAAAAGGATTAGAGTGAGCTCAGTAGGGTCACTATTTGGCCGCTATCTCTAAGAAGATTTAAAAACCTTATCTAGCAAGATATTAGTCAGGGGTATTAGGATATCACTGAGGTTGAAAACTGTACAGAACCTGAGCTATAACTGTTTTGTATGTCATTTTTGGTCCTAGTCTTGCTTATGTATTTTGTAATGTGATTTGGAGGTTATTCATTTTTTGTGATTTCAGTGCATGTTTAAATATTTCAAAAGCTTTCTATGTATCAAAACAAACATTTCTAAGTACCTGTATTCAAACAAAACAAAAAATTAAAATTAAGAAATTAAATAACAATTTATTTTGTGATCATAGCAATTGGTTTGTGTGATCTCTGAAAGAAGGTATTAGTGAATGGTGATCAGTATTGGCATTTCTTGTGGTGTGTATTAGTATATGGCCCGGCCTTACTGATTTAGGGCCAAACCCTTTTGTGCTTAGCATTTTAGAAAGTTGGCATTTTCCTGCCCTAACCACCTGGTACCTGGCGCCAGCAGCCTGTTCATGATTCACATAACTGGGTGTAGTTGGCAGTTGGACTTTGTTTATTCCTTCCAGACAGCCACATAATAGAGGGTGCAAAGTTATGATCCTTGGGCCCGCATGTTGGAAAGGAGAACGACACAGACACTACTCAAATGGTTGGTTACTGGCCCAGTGCACATGTGCCTGGACCATTTTATTGGCAGGGTCGCCTGACTGGTGACACCTGTGATGAATGGGTGTGGTGTGATATTTCATATAGGTACCCCGATATAGGTCTAGGTAACATCATAACCCTTCACCTACATTCTCTCCTATATTACATACATAACGGATTTGACGGACTGAACTTTTACCCAGTTACAATACTACACACAAGTATGTAGAGTTTTTCCCTGGACACTGGCCTCATAAATTATGCATGAGGATTCTTAGTTTCTTGGAATCACAGCAGGACCATCATCTCCTGCATAATAACTGTGTATAAAGTTAATTCCCGACGTCATCCTAAGTCCGACACTGGCACAGCAAGGTAGAACCCCCTCGGGATACCTTAAGGTATATAAACACCACATCTTGCTGAGATAGGGGAAGGAGACCACGACTTCCATGCCGACACACTGACGCAAGACGCTGAGGTTCCTGCATGCAGATACTCCAGCTCGCAGTGGTTTGACATCCCTTGCGGGATGTTCAGCTCGAGACCAGAACGGGGTCCCACAGTCTCACATCAGGTAATGGGGTTGGCTTTATCCTAGAGGGATTCTTGGCTTTACACCTACTCACATGCTAGGTACACTTAGGTACATCTAGTTAGGGTGCATCGTAGGAGTACGCATTTTTATTGCCATGTATTTTATATACTCGCCTATATTTATGATTTTAGCAAAGTGGTAGAAACCTACATCTGTTTACTTTCTTAGTGCTGCTACTCATTTATATATGCTACTGTCTACTGGTGATTTCAGTACACTTATTTTACGCTAGAATAACGACTGTTCAATAAATACTTATTGAAAAAGTCCCAACTGTTTATTCTGTGTATCTCTCTGAGAACAAATGAGCACGAGTGACTGAGCGAAAAGTAAGTCACTGTTTCCACGGTCCTGAGGGATCAGGGTTGTCATGTTCGATAGTTGCCAAGAACTATTCTCTTCTTGGTAAGAGGAGGTTATAGTGGCATTGTGAGCTAGCTGGTACACAGGCCTACATACCAGGTGGGGGTGTCTGGAATCAGTCTGGACACCAGTCCCGCAGTGTATGTTGTCTAAACGCGCAGATACTATATAGGTCTTATAGGAACTACACGACATGGCGCCGCCAACGTTGGTATTGGCACTTATTTAACAGTCAAATCTGAGTAGTTCAGTTGTGCTATTCTCAGAGACCCCTGCTCACATTTCCCCAGCGACGTCTGGAGTGGGAGGGAACAAATCCGCCACAGCTGAGTAGGAAAATTCCTATGTATTAGCTGTTGGTTTAATCAAGCTTGAAGGATACAGTGTTCCTAATTGTGCATAACACCATATCTCAGTTCCCTTGAAATGCTCTCTTTTCTAAAAAATAATGACCGAACAAGGAGACGTAGATGTAGGGAATGCACTAAGCTTCACAGCCGAAGAAGACGATGCAGATGCAATATACATTGCAGATAATGTTAGAAATGCCGTCACCCTAAAACTACTAGTATTTGGTGTTACAATTAGGGGTGGGCAAGTGACTTTCGTGATTGAGGCGTATGAATCAAGTAGAACAGAGGTATTCTAATCATGGATTAAATTCCCGCAGGCAAATGCACAAACGAAAACATTTCACTACTATGTAATACCAAATGAGTATAGTCCATATGAGGACATTGAAATTCCACTCACTTACGAAGAACACCTTTACTGGTTTAAAGGCGCCCTCCCCCATACAAGAAATAGAGTAAGACTCGGTCCGCTCGGAAAAGATGGAGCAACATGGCCAGTTTTAGCGGCATACACTCCACATCCTGAATTTGACACAATGCCAGGAGGAGACTTACTTGTACAGCATAAAGAATTAACAAGACTTTACAGAAATATGACACAGTTTGTGTTGAGAACAATCACACTTCAGCCCGCAACGGCTACACAACCAGGACCAGTCCAAGCTCCTACAACAAAAATTACACCACAGACACTGCACGCAGTAATGGGTAAAATGCCCACAAAACGTGAACAAATGCCCTTCTGGATAGCACAAAAAATAACACAACTGGAGGCAGTGTTTCCACTCACTGGTCCTAAGGAAAACCATAGAATACTTACTATTTGCTTGCCAATGGGGATAGCTCGCTCAATAGAGGATTGTGTCTCTTGGGGCACAGTCTTCGCTGCAATATATACCAGGACTCATGGTATCCCTTCTTTAGCGGTAATACCAGATGTATTAAGACAAATACAGAACGAGTATGGAGCAGAGCCTGCTCTAAACTTGGGGATGAAGATGTTAAATAACTTTGCCCAGGTATCTGCAATAATATTGGAGAATATTAAAGGAGAAGCAGCTTCAGTGGCAATATGCCAACGCCTGAGAGAGTACACTCCATTACAACAGGAGACAGAACTACCTAAAATAATTGAAACTGCTTATGCAGAGTTAGGTAGAGACAGTCTGGGAGCTAGACCTGTAAAACCCCAACTAATGGGGGGTTCAGATAAAGAACAGGCAAAGCAAACAGCAGTTTCTTCAAAGAAGAAATTGGAAAATAATAAACAACAAAAGAACAGATCGCACTCCAGGGGAAGGTCTCCTCAGCAGGAGCCCCCAGAAAGGAGATATAATCTTAGGAATAGAGATAACATTAAAAAACCTGACAGGTATCAGGGTACTGATACTCGTTCCTCTCGTTCCTTTCAGTGTCCATCAAAAAACTTTGAGAGGGAAGGACGGTCAGAACAAAGTCAAGAAGAGCGTACAAAGCCCAGAGATAAGCAACACACTTCAGACTACGCTTCAAAGAAAGAAGAGAAACCTAAAGCAAAACCTCAATTTAAAAAGAAGAAGGTAGCAGGTCTCAAAGTTAGACATGCCCAGAATTCTGAAGGCTCAGCTACTGAACGGGGAATGGGCTCTGACGATGCTAGACAGCGCGGCAGAGGTAACAATAGTTCGCTGGAACCTGATGGAATTTCTGGTGACAGCGGAGTTGAGTGAGTTTATCACAGTGGAAACACCTGATACTAGGATGAGAGTCCAACACAAGTTACATGCAATTACACTCCAAATGGAGGGGGACAAGCCGAGACACGTTAAGGGTCTCTTTTGGGAGAACCTGACTTCGGGCTATGACATCCTATTAGCGGAAAAAGATTGGCCACCTTCTATTGTTATGGAATGCCCAAAGGGGGAAACTGTAATTTTTCCAGCTTTCTCCGACCTAGTCCCCGCACACCTAAGACACACATATGCATGGGAGTGGGCGGTAGCCCTTGCTCCAGCATTCTACCGCAACCACATAGGGTGGGATGAAGCGTCACCCCACCACGTAATAGGGTGGGATGAAGCGTGACCCCACCACGTAATTCCAATAAAAACAAACCCAAATCCACAAAGACAGTATCCCATAAAACAGGAAGCTAAAAAACAGGTCAGGGAGATCTTAGATCAACTTGAATACCAAGGTGTAATTGAACCATGCACCTCATCAATGAATTATCCTTTGTTTCCTGTAATGAAACCCGACAATTCATATTGTCTAGTTTTAGGCTATAGACACCTGAACTCATGTACAAAGACATTTGCGGTTCAGAATGCACACAGTGCTGCATAAATAAATAACATTGTGCGGAAAAAATACAAAACAACATTAGATATCTCAAATGGATTTTTCTGCCAAAACATACCGCCTGAAAGCAGATATTTGACAGCATTCTCAGCGCTAGGGTCCCAACGTCAATTTTGTTGACTCCCCCAAGGGTATAAGAATAGCCCGCGGTTATTCTCAAGGAGGGTAACAGAGTTACTACAGAATTTGGATGAAGAAGCATTATCCTATGTAGATGATATTTATCTGATGGATGATGACTTAGGGGAACACTTGACCAGGGTTGTGAGAAGTTGGCCTGGCATATGCTGTCCACTAATTATAGTGGGCACCTTGCACCAGTCCAAACAACCCCTTATTGGAGATAGGTTAAAGACAACCTTATTGAAAGCTATCCTAGTGGTAGCTATGGAGAGCAGCCTTCAGGCTAAGTCTTGAAGGAATGTAAAGCAGCTTGTTTTACCAGTCTATAATCTCTTGAGTGATCAAATGAAAGAGCACCACACCAGGTATATATTCAAAATATATGTATTTATTACTAAACACACCCCTCTAGTCTCTTTATGAGGCTAGAGTTCGAAGTACATAAGCTATAAGTTATTTAAACACAGTAATAGCACAAATACACGTTTGGGCCCTGGGGGCGTACCAAACCATATACCAATAAAGTGGTATAAGAACCACGACTGAGCTAGACACTAGGCCTAGAGCCTCTAGAAGCGCTTGGACCACAAGGAACCACCCAAGGTAGTGACACAGGGGACCCACGGGGGATGCGTGCAGTGTAATTACACAGCCGCGAATCGCCGTTAACTTCTATGGAGAAAGTCGCGGTTTGGAAATTAAAGAAAGGGACACTTAAAGAAGGACTTGGAGCAAACCCTTTGAGAACTAGGTCGTTCTAGAGCCTCTACCCACGGGAGCACCGGAGTACTCTTGTTACCTCACCCAGGGAAGCCGGGTGCATAGGTGCCTTTCGGGGTCGGGTTTCATCGTCGATTTGAATGGCAATCTGCGGCAAAGTGCTGCTGGCGACCAAGTGGAAAGTGTCCGGGGGATCCAAAGGTGGATCGGAGATCTGAAGAACCTGAAAGCAGAGGGGACAGAGTCTGGGTCACTAGCCAGTGACCAGGAAGGCGATGAGCAGATGCCCACCGATGTTGAGTGCTTCAGGTAGGTTGATGGTCGTCTTGACTCTTCAGCCACGAGGTCCAGGAGGCGTTGTCGGCAACCAGGAGCAGGATTCGGGCTGGTACATGATGTTTGTCGAGTGTTGAGGTATCGGCGACCGGATTGGATCCAACAAGCCTTGGCAACGGCAAGTCTCGATGAAGTTGAAGATTGACGATGATGCAGACCATCAAGGTCTGAGGAACTCACCCAGCAAGGGTAAGTGAGGGCAAGCCTTGAGCAACCAGGGAGCCCAAGAAGAAAAGTTGGCTTTCGTGAAGGGCTACTAGCCAACAGGCTAGCGACCGTGAAGGAGCCTCGAGACGGTGCACGTGGAGCTGGCTCACAGGACACTCGTGGAGTGAAGGCCAGTGATCTTCAGTGCAGTTGGTGCTGGAGGCTAGGGCTACTGGAAGCCCAAAGCACGACTTCGTGGGAGACCCAGAAGAGGATGCACTTGCAAATGCGTGCAGTGTCCAGGGGTCACGGTTCCACGTTACCCACGACAGCTATGGGCCTCAGCTTTGCTGGGGACTCAGGGCAGCCTCGGGGAAGTCTGGACATCCACATCTGGTGATGCAAAGAGTTCGGCGTCCGACGGGAGCTTAGGCGATGCAGACCGGACAATTGCTTCTTTGGTGCCTGCCAAGCAGGGGAGTCACTCCTTGACCCCAAGGGAGATTCTTCTGTCCTCTAATCTTGTAGTAGAGCGTCGAAGGTCCAGGATTCTGTGTCAGAGTTTCGTCCAGGGATAATCTAAAGTCCTAAGGACTGGGTTCCTATACTTATACTAAGTTTAGGGGTTGGACTTACTCTGTGGCCCCACCTATGGGTGGGTCAGGGCAGAGGGTGGCTACACCCCTTTCCCTTTGTCCAGTTCGTGCCAAAGCAGGGCTGCAAGCCCCTGATCCGGTTTGAACTGGGGTATGCACTAGGGACACCAAGTGTGCCCCCAGTGCAGGACTTCAAAGCACCCGAGAGTGCTCCCGCCCAGCCCCAATACACACTATCCTGTCTGGGGAGGTGGTCACACCTCCCTGGGACAGAAACCTATTGTCCAGGCCTCCCCTGCCGGAGTTTCGGTCAGCAGCAGGAGGCCAGACTTGTGTCTGTGGCAGCAGCATCCATTTTGTGATGCCAGGGCTCTAGAAAGAAGTTACCGGCCAAGCCAGGGTTAACATGTCTCGCCCTCTAGAAGGGTGGAATGCTACCCCCGCCACCAGAATTGGCGGGGGGTAGTATTCCAAGATGTTTGACACCAAACACGACATGTTTCGGTGCAGCCATTCCAAAGTTAGCATTTAACGCGAGGTTATAATGCGCTTAAGAGTAAATGGTCAGGCTGCACTACAAACAGCATCAGAGAAGGGTCTCCGAATGCTGCAGAGGGGCCCTGCTCATGCAGGGGCACCCTCTCACATAGGAACCACGCACTCTGCCTTCAGGATTGATAAGGCCTGCCATAGGAGTGACTTATAGGTTTATATGTGTGTATGTATATAGTGATATAGGTAACCTATATCACAGTAAGAGTGCATGCACCACCTTACCCAGGCTGCAGTAGCAGACCTGTGGTGTCAGTTTGGATGGCCTTCCAGGGGTGGCACAATACATGCTGCAGCCCCTGGTAGGCCTCTGAGGTACCTATGCCCTGGGTACATAGTATACCATATACTAGGGACTTATAAGGGCACTCCAGATTCAATCAGAGATGTGCCTAAGGCACATGGAAACCATTTTACAGAGAAAGCAGATAGACTGGGGCCCTGAATAGCAGGATCCCAGTCCAACTAAGTCATAAACCAGCAAAACACCAGAAAAAAAGTGGGGGCAACCATATAGTCAGATTCCACCTTCCTACAAGGGTGAGCACCATAATTTTGGGTTTCGCCTCGGAGGGTTACAAATGTAATTTAAAAAAATAAAAATAGCCCACCTCAATTTCCTATTTTTGGGATATGAGCTTTCTAGTGAAGGCAAAAGCCTGGCAGCCCACTTTTTAGAAAAGTGCGCACTGCTACAACCTCCAAAATCATTAAAAAACTTACAGTCCATACTGGGATTTTTGAATTTTGTCAGAACATACATTTTGGATTACGCAGAGAGAGTAAAACCTTTCTACGACCTAATAAGACCTGACTTTTCAGTTAGACAATGGACACAGGAACACACGAATATCCTTTGTTCCCTACGAGCTGATATGATATCATCAAAACACTTACAGACACGCGTAAACGTACGCAACCTGGTGATCTGCGTAGTCGCAGGTCAATCTGGGTACACTTACTTAACCTTTAATGAAGGTGAAACAGTACCAATTGCATATAAATCGCATTTGTACACCAACGCTGAAATGCGTTTTGCTCCTACAGAAAAAATTCTGACAGCAGTACAGACTGCTGTAGTTAGAGAAAGAGCACTAGCTCAAGGGAAACGAATAATTGTTGTGACCCCGGTACCGGCCTTAGAGGCTGCCACAAAGGCAAGCGTCCCAAATGCAAAAGCGTTACATCCAAGATGGATACAATGGGCTAATTCTCTCACTGCAACAGATGTCGAATACAGATATGACCCTAGTTTAAAAACACAAGCATTCCTGAAATATGAACAAGAATATCCTCTACCTAATGAAATAATGCCTCTAGATTGGTATGAATACATTATTTATACTGACAGATCTGCTCAACCGGCCATAGGGAGTAAGCAACAATACAGTGCAGCATGCGCTATTGTAAAAGGTAGGATGCAGGACGGCAAGTTCCGTCCAAGCTGTACAAAAACACAGTCTCTAGGAGACTGCACGGCTCAGTTGGTAGAATTAAAAGCACTACTACTGGCACTGATAAATACAGTTCCCGAATTCCCCACACTAATAGTGTGTGACTCCTTTTACTGTGTCCAGTCGTACAACGAATATCTACATTATTGGGAACAGAATGGTTACAGAGATGCAAAAGGTGGCACAATTAAACATAGGAAACTATGGGAACAGGTAGCAGAGTTGAAGAACGAACTACCAAGGGCTCACGTGATACACACACTGAGTCATCAACGTGATGGCGTTCACGTTGAAGGGAATTCATTGGCTGATGAAGCCGTGAAGGGGGCACTACGCACTGCGTCCGTAGCTGCAATCACCCGTTCAAAAACGAGGGTAGACGGTAGCACACTGGTAGCTGATATTGCTTCACGCAACAACAGTGAAGCACTACCTAAGGGTTTTCCACTCAAGAACTCCTACAAGTTAGATGCAAACAACGTTCCATTTGCTCAGATTCCTGGAGTGGGGATAGAGTAATACCAAACATGGATCGCAGGTTAGGTTTAATCTTGGCTGCACACAAGGGTCTGGGTTCTGCCCACGCCGGAGATACGGCGACAGTGCCTTTACTGAAACAACGCTATTGGTGGCCAGGGTTAACAAAGCACACCAAAGACTTCGTCTTAAAGTGCGATATCTGTCAACAGATAAAAGGGTCCACCGAAGCTCGCCCAGCGCAGACACCATTGTTAATATCAGACAGACCGCTCGCATGCATTTACCTGGACCACTGCGGCCCCTTACAATGTGACGGGGCTTACAAGTATATCATGGTTGCAGTGGATTCCTGTTCAAGATTCTTATGGGTATGGCCTCAGCGCTCGGCTGACGCCCGAACTGTTATAAAAGATTTGCGAGTCTTTATAGGGACATACGCAGTTGGCACATTACATTCTGACCGTGGCCCCGTGTTCAGCTCTAGGGCTTACAAGGAAGCCATGGGAGGTTTTGGTGTAGCATTGCGGTACTCCTCTACGTACCATCCCGAGGGAAATTTAGTTGTGGAGAGGAAAAACCGGGACTTAAAGCAATCTTTAACCGCTAGGGTATTAGGCTCGGGTGGTAGTTGGGTCAATCACCTATTTGGGGTCCAGCGGGCCCTTAATAACCAGCCAAGAAGCTCTCTGGGAGGTGCAACTCCTTACGAGGTCCTGTTTGGGATAAGAATGTGGTACCTGATCTCGATTGTGAAGGCACAGTGGCGGATGATAAACCGTTTGACATCAATAAACGTTCGGCTTTTTTACAGGATCTGAATGAATCCAGAGCTTCCTTAAGTAACACCGAGACAAAGAAAAACGCCATTGGGGAAGCCAAATAAGCCACGGCAAGACCTGCCTGGATCCCTAAAGTTGGGGATCTGGTCAGAGAAAAGATTGTGGACAAAAAAGAATTTGGGCCATCGTATCAAAAGCCTGTGCCTGTCCTGGCCGTTGAAGGATCAAGAACTGCACTTCTACCGCCTCTTGCCGGAAAAGAAAAGAGATTCGTCTCAATCGATCTGATCAACCACACTATGTGGCAGATACTAAATAGTAGGCCTCGTGGGCTCCTGAGTAGCTGACGTCCTTCTCTTGCTACAATACAGGAAGTTCAAACAGAAAGACTCAGAACATTTGTAGAGCCACCTTTACAAAGCAACGGAATCAATAACAATGCAATGGAACTAGTTCCCCTTGACACGAACTCTCAAAATCAAAATGAAAGACAAATTTCAATTCAACCTATTAAGGATATCTACGTCAATATGCCTCTTCAAGAGCAATCTACAATTTCAACAAAACCTGCTGAACTACCTAAGATAGATAGGACTGCATCTGGCTATTTCATCGACTTCGATACCTTCTCATTGGATCCAAGTGAACCTGAAATTACGCCAGCCCAAATTTCTCGCAAACAACGGATAAAAGACTTTTTTAACATCCTTAGAAAAACTTATTTAGTATCACCTTGGCTAGTACTTTGGATGATCACTGGTATCTTATTTTTTCTTTTCTGGTTAGGATTAGTCATAACTTTCCACTTGCTCATCAATGAAACTTATCTTCAACAGAGCTCTGCAACTTAAATAGTAAACTTAATTTTAAAACCTCATGTTTCATCTCATCGTGAACAGAGAGACTTTCCTTCGTGAACATTTCAGCAGTTCCTATACCGGATGGTATAGTGTGGGACAAAGTAAATTTTGATATATTTGTACCGACCGAGCTTTTAAAAATTCCACATTTGTTTAACATTTTATTGAACGATATCATCACCTCCAGTACATTTTCTGATGATTGGGATTTTGAAACTGTTAATAACTTATTGTCTGATTTAGAACAAACTGCTACATTTTCTAGCAATTAAATGTTAGAGGATAGATCAGATTTTGACAAAATGTATTGTTACCAACATTATGGTCATCATTTCTTGCATAAATCTAGCAAACCAAGAAATGTTTTCACATACCGCCAGTGGGAACATTGCCCTACACCACCGAAAGGTAGTTCAAAAACATTGGCACAGAAATTCTCATATTCTTCAGGTTTTAACACTTCTGATCCAACCTCGTACTACTATAAGGTTGCACCAATATCTGCACAGAAAAATATGTTAACAAACACCAAACAGATTTACTCTGCTTCCTTTATCACCCAGCTGTTTGAACGGGGTTTTGACTTATGGTTGGACACTGTAGACTTGAAATCAATCTGGGGTACTAGGGACTGGCAAGTCCAGGGGACAGAAGCACTGTTTAGAACATGCCTCATTCCACAGCAGATGATCTTCCTGAATGACACTGTGCAACAGACTTCCTGTCTTGGAATAGCCAAGAATAAGGACTTGAACACTCCTCAAATTCCGACACCTTTAAATACCGAGGGGAATTTTACATCAGAAAAAGGGGCTAAGTTGGATAACATACTGCAATACAATAGATCAGACCCCAATTGGAAGGGATGGTTGGTTTGGCCTACTGACACAAACAGATGTCAGGAAAGATTCAGGGGTACCACCGAAGGGTTTAGTATCCATAGACCAGACCCACGTTATGTGCAACGAGAACATCCGGGGGTAGTGACATCACACAGTGTTGGGAAGTTGTGCCTTGATTGGCTAAAGACCTCAACACTATCACAGGTGAAGCAACACTTGTCCTTACTCTCAGAGGATGTGGACCTACAGGATTTTTTATTAGGTCCCAGGAAACCACGTCAGAAGCGCTTTTTGTATGCTGTCTATAACGAACTCTGGAAAATCTCTCAACAAGAAGCTGCAGAGAGATTAAGAGAAATAGATAGAGTTAACCTAGAAAAGGCGTTAGCCGTAGTTGACAATGGTATGACTACATTAACATCCAGGATATATTCACTGGGCAACATTGTATCTTCTGCTATCGATGTAATAGAACAGGATTTGTCCATATTGCAACACGGACAGTCGCAGTTACGTTCTATTATTCTGTTAAGCTGGAGGCTGCAGTCATTGCGCGCCGGTTATGTGCCTTGGCGTTTTATCAACTTCATGTCATTATTTTCTGCATACAATCTAACAGAAAAACAGATGAAAACGGCACAGAGAGGAGAAAAATATACAATGCTGCGTATTGAGAAACTGGATAGGTTACCCTTTATGGTAGCAGAGTCACCGTCCAGAGAATGGTTAGTCCACGGCCATATAACATAACCGGTCGCAACATTCCTAGAACAACAACAGGCAGGCAGATATGAAAAGATGGGTAAGGAATTCATCAGGGAATCCTGGGATTTACCATACAGATTTCGATGCAGGAGTGGGGATCTGGAAGTGTTTCTAAGCGGAACTAACTGTGAGAACACTTTATGTGGATCTCTCATATGTCAGGATATTATGCTACACAGAGCTTGTAATGGGTCTGTGGCGAACTTGTCCTGTCACTTGAGGGGTACCCCGGCAGCTGTGATTAATTCGGTATTCAGGCTTCTCTCGAATGGGAGTTACTTGATGCTGAATGATCAAGGTTGTTGTGGGATGCTTCCGGGCACCGCATATCTAGTCACACTGAGCTCCTGGGTTACTTGCTGCATGCAAGTATTGTTTCTACCAACACATACAGTCAGGGAGGCGCCGTTATGGCCTTCGCTAAATGTTTCCTTTATACGGTTTGATACTCTGAGCAGAATGAAAGCCATGCTTTTACAACGAACCGTGCCCTTAACCTCCGCCCGGGAGACTTTTGATCTCCAGATCGCAAGGTCTTCGGCTGAGATACAGGCAATTATACATACTACCTGCCCTTTCCATTTCACAGAAATGGTAAGTCGTATCTTTAACATGTCCGATACGACAGGTATTGTACACCTATTTAAGACCATAGGTTCCGGACTGTTAAGCACCTTTCAGATGGTCCTCGGAGTTATACCAAACTTTATACACTCCGTCTTTGGAAGCATTTTCGGAGGGCTTCTGCTGATCCTGTTTCTAATAGCAGGAATCCTGATTGTTACCTTTCTGCTGCGCAATGGACGTCCCAGCCACCAAAGAAGAAGCAACAGCTCTCCTGGAGCGTAAATACCGTGATCGCATGGTACAACATCTGGGCACACCTCGCCTACGGGAACTGAGCGCCTCTTGGTTCCTGCCATTTAGACCACTCTGGTTGGACTGTGTCCTACCTGTTCTCCGATGCCTGTTCTGCGGAGAAGAATGCATGTTGGACCTCTGTCTAACACTTCCATCTGCTGCGCCACCGGACGTTGATGCTTTACTGGACCCGATAACGGCCCATGTTCTGCAGTGTCCTCAGCACATTCCCATGTTATTGGCAGCATTCTTAGAGCCACCACAGGACATTTCTGCTCCTGTTGGTATGGACACCGGCTCCTCCAACACTCAGGCCTTGGATGTGGCACAGACTGCCCCGGCACCTGCTGCAGGCAGTGCGGAAGATCATCTGTGCTCATTTGACATTCTTTGTGAGGTGTTACAGGGATCGTCAGCTGCGTATGCAGACAGCAGCAATGTTGCGTCTACCAGCAAGGGCACATAAACATTTGGCATGTCGCACGCTGGGAAGATTTGGCTTTTTAATTTTTTCGAAATTATAAACTGAACTCTTTTGACCTGCATGGCTTTCAAATGCTTGTAGTTGTTCGGACTATATAAACGGACACTTTTAGAGCCACTACTTGAATGGTTTTTGTAGAACACTTTTTAGAGGGTTTTTTAAGGCTTTTTAACTTCTCTTAACAATGTTTTTATAAATTGTTGCGTACAAACCTCTAGACGCCTTGGTAATACACGAATTTAGTAATGTCGTCCATTCGGATGAGGAGTGGGTGTTACATTTCACATAGGTACCCCGATATAGGTCTAGGTAACATCATAACCCTTCACCTACATTCTCTCCTATACTACATACATAACGGATTTGAAGGACCGACCTTTTACCCAGTTACAATACTACACACTAGTACTAGGGTTTTTCCCTGGACACTGGCCTCATAAATTATGCTTGAGGATTCTTAGTTTTTTGGAATCACAGCAGGACCATCATCTCCTGCATAATAACTGTGTATAAAGTTAATTCCCGACGTCATCCTAAGTCCGACACTGGCACAGCAAGGTAGAACCCCCTCGGGATACCTTAAGGTATATAAACACCACATCTTGCTGAGATAGGGGAAGGAGACCACGACTTCCATGCCGACACACTGACGCAAGACGCTGAGGTTCCTGCATGCAGATACTCCAGCTCGCAGTGGTTTGACATCCCTTGCGGGATGTTCAGCTCGAGACCAGAACGGGGTCCCACAGTCTCACATCAGGTAATGGGGTTGGCTTTATCCTAGAGGGATTCTTGGCTTTACACCTACTCACATGCTAGGTACACTTAGGTACATCTAGTTAGGGTGCATCGTAGGAGTACGCATTTTTATTGCCATGTATTTTATATGCTCGCCTATATTTATGATTTTAGCAAAGTGGTAGAAACCTACATCTGTTTACTTTCTTAGTGCTGCTACTCATTTATATATGCTACTGTCTACTGGTGATTTCAGTACACTTATTTTACGCTAGAATAACGACTGTTCAATAAATACTTATTGAAAACGTCCCAACCGTTTATTCTGTGTATCTCTCTGAGAACAAGTGAGCATGAAAGACTGAGGGAAAAGTAAGTCACTGTTTCCACGGTCCTGAGGGATCAGGGTTGTCATGTTCGATAGTTGCCAAGAACTATTCTCTCCTTGGTAAGAGGAGGTTATAGTGGCATTGCGAGCTAGCTGGTACACAGGCCAACATACCCTGTGGGGGTGTCTGGAATCAGTCTGCAAACCAGTCCCGCAGTGTATGTTGTCTAAACACACAGATCCTTTATAGGTCTTATAGGAACTACACAACAGTGGGGTGCGTGTTAAGGAAGGCTCCTGAGAGGGACTGCATCATTGTGTCTAGCAGGACGCTACATTCCTCCCAGATTCCAAACGAAAGGACAACAAGTCCAACCTGTGGAACCCAAACAAAAATGAGCTGGATTCCATTTAGTCCATCAGTCTCTAGAGTCAATCAGCAGAACAGTCTCTAGAGTCAATCAGCAGAACAGCAGTTGACACTAGAACGGATGATTCTGGCTGCAAGATCTTTGCTTGCCTTCATATTTCAACCTGTGTGAAACAGGATATGAATGCTAGTTCAAAGAAGTGCAAAACCTTCCATCACCATACTAGGTAGACTAATATCCATATTCTGGAGTTGGACCACTCTGTTGATGCTCAGGATGATTGGTGATTGATGTCAGCAATTCAAAACAGGGTGTGTCAGGAGCATTGTCGGAGTGCATTGAAAAGCGTCTGTCATGAAGCATACTTTGGTGATGTTGCTTGGCCCGCTGAAGAAATTCTTTTTGTGCTTCAACCTGTTGGAGTTTCCTCTTCAAGGCCTTGCTACCTCTTAGATTTCATCTGTGGGGCATTGTCAAGTCCACCTCTTGTGCTTGTTTAGGCCTCTTGGATGGCTTGCCACAGGACTGCTTGTGGTCTGCGCTGAGGTTGCATCTGTGCAGTGTCTGGGCTAATGCAACACCTTTGAGGAGCCACTACCTAGTTGCTCTTGCAACTGCAGAGGTAGATAGGTCATGGTCAAGCTGCGCTCCTGCCACCGGGACTAGAATGCAAGCGGGGTGAGCAGGTAGTCGCTGATTGACTGGTTCTTCAAATGCTCATTGGTGCTTCTTGCCTGTAGGTACACAGATGGTTTTGGACTCCACTTTGGTTGTTTGATGCTCCATGAGTGGTTCTGATGATGCGCTAGGCACGGACTGGCCTGATGGTATTACCACTCATTTTGTGAACCTGTGTGATAGGTTGCGACAACTTGCCTTGAAAACCGCAGGCATTCTTTCTTGGGTCGGAGTGATGGTGGACAGATCCTTACATTCTTTCAACGCGGAGGCCTCGCATCCTTTGGACTGGATGCTCTGGGTTACTGAGCCGTCAGTGACTGTGTCTGGATGGTTGCACTGTGAAGCGTGAGGTAGAGACTCCTTGCAGCTTACCCTTGGTCCTCTGCTGTTCTGTCGCTTGTCATCCTTATTTCACCTCAAAAATGTTCTTGTGTGTGGATAGCTGTGCTCAGTCAATAGCCCCAGTCTTCTTGAGCCTCCTTCTGGGCTTGGTTGGTTGTCAGGTTTCCGGGTGTGAACTGGTTGGTCATGCTTCCACTTTCTTCTCTTCTTTATCTTTGGTACTTCCACATGCACCTTCTTTCCAATCATGCTGTTGAGACTTTTTGTTGCTCGAGTCTCTTTTTCTTCTGTTTGCAGCAGCATGCACCTTCTGTAGGTCCGGCCAATAGTACTTCTTAGTGGCCAACGGTCTCAGTAGTTCAGCCTTGGTTGGTGGGCTCCAGCTTGGTGATGGTCAGGGCATTTGCTGATTCAATTCTCCTTGTCTATTCTAGGGCTGTGTGGCGTCTGGCCACATGTCGCGTGTTCCCTCTTCTGAGATTTTGTTTGCAGCTTTCACTCCATGGGTATATATGTGTGGCTCGTTCTATGCCTCAAAGGGTCTTCCTGCTGACTGACCTTCTTCTTCTTTGTGTCAGTGTGACGTCATACTTTGTGTCACCATTCCCTCCTCAGGGACCATCTTGGGGTTCCTACTCCATGGTTTTAGCTCAATTGGCACCTCCCTCTATGGGCAGTAGGGACCTGTGTTCCTTGTACCACTTTCTGGTCCAGCCTTGCTTTCCTTGAACCTTCTCCTACCTGGGGTTGAGTCCATCTGGCTGGCTTGGACAACCAGTGTGGCGCATGTGGGGTTCTCAGTCTCTTTAGTGTTTGGCACTTGGTGGGTTGCACCTCGTGATCTGGGTTCCTTCCTGGGATGCTTCCACTTCTCTGTCACGCAGATGATGAGTCAAAGTGGTTTCCTCTCTTTTGCTGCTTGGATTCTCTTCTCCATTTTCCTTTTAGGACCTTGTCATCCCCTGCTGTGCCTCACCTTTCAGTATATTTATTTCTGTTCTGAAGCTCCTGGTAGACAGCGTTTTATTCAGCAAGCGTGTTACAATGGGGACCTTTACGATGTGTCTTTACATCATCGCTGTATGGATGATACCATGTGTTTTCATCCTAACAGGGGACCTGCAGAGCATGGAGGAGATCCAGTTCATTGAGGGAATCCATCAATTCAGTCAAAAAAACTCAACCTGCTATGAACCTGCTTGTTTATTTCAACTCTCTGCTCAGTGGTAGTGTTCACAGAGTATCAGGGCTGCAAATCCCCTTCTACCTTTTCTGTCTCCAGGGTCAAAATTACTATGTGTTACTTCTTAGGTGTGCTAGGCTTATGAGCAGGGCCTCTCTTGGTCAGTCTCAAGCACTACACCACAAAGACCCTCTCCCTTTTCTGTAGGAAAAGTGCCTACAAATACAGCCAATATGCTTATGCATCGTGGGCTACATAACGACTCCGACCAGATATATGCTGTCTCAACTCTGCCTGTGGGATGGTTAGGCGGACACCAGGAGGTGCATGATTCTCGTCAGCTCACTTGGCCTGGCTTCTCTCTGTAGAGGTCTGCAAGCAACCATTTGCTGCTCTTCTTTTTGTGCTGTTTTTTGGAACACAGCAGTGTAAACAGTGTCCTCTAGTGGGCAGCTGCTGTAGTCGGGGTGACATGTTCCCGGGATCGTTCTTTCATGTGTGGTGGGCAAATCTGGGCTGCCAGTCTCTCTTTCACAGGAGCACGGTGGGCTCCGGCAGTATCTGGTAGGTGTGCCTGGAGTGTCTAGGAGGTGTGGTGGGCATACTCTTCACCAGCTATGTCTCTCTGTGGGCTGGCATCAGCCTAATGCTATGTGTCCTGTGGGCGCATTGTTGTGGCCCTACACTTTCTACCTGTGAGAACACAGACCTGAGCAGTTCTGCCAGTTCTTGCTCTCGCTGGACTGGACTCACATGTGGTGTGGTGGCACTCTTCTCCCGTTTTTTATCTCTCCTGCTGCTTTCAGGTTACTGTGGGAGTTAGTCTGCTTTTCTCCCAGCAATGTCAGCAGGCAGCCACCAGAAGGCTCCTTGCACCCATGCCAGGCTTGCTACTTAAACCCCGATGACCAGTAGGAGGCAGGAGCCCCTTTCGATGATTTTTCAGGCCTGTTCATGGGTAAAGGGTTTAACATTCAGCTCTGTCTCCCTCCTGCCTCACTTTGCACCAATACTTAATCTTACCAGACAGGGCCAAAACGCTGCATGGCTGGTTTCTTTGTGTGGCTGAGGCAGCACCCACAAAGCTGTCTGGCACAGCTCTGATAAATGCAGAGTCACCTCACCAGCACCCAGGCAGTGCAGTCTAACTTGTGGCACCTCACAGGTTCACGCCAATCTGCCAGGATCCTACAGCACCTTCTTCACACTCAGGGAAGCAGTGCTTCAGGCCAGAGCATTAGCACCACCATCTCCTCCTATCGGGCCAGAATGATGACCCTCACCCATAGCAAATTGAGATGAGAAGGTTCCCGGATGGGATGCTGTGGCAAGTAGGGTCCATCCCGCCTCGCCACCAAATGTAAAATTGTGGGCCTTAGGCACATCTTCGCTTGCAACTGAATAGCCTATGCTCTGCCTTCATACAAAGTACTTGTCACCCCTGAATTGTTCATGCAGTCAGCTTGGAGCCAGGGCAGGTGAGTCAGGAAACTTCAAACACTTCAGAATGCGGTCTCTAGAAACTTCTGCTTCAAAGGAGGCACCAGGTTTAAAAATAGGACCCTCAGACCCACAATTCTGTCCACTTTCTGGACCTGCGGAAGGACTCTAAGTGGACTGTCTGCTGCTGTGGCCTGCTGTGTTCTCCACAAGACTGCTTTGCTGCACCTGAAAAGACTGACTTGCTGACTTGCCCCTGCCTTGAACCCACAGAGGCCTGCCCTGCTGCTTGAGCCCTGTTTTATTACTTGAATGCACAACTACCAGAGTGATTCCAAGAGCTAGGTAGCTGGCCTCCTGATCAGAGCCTCAGGGACAGAAAACACTCCAACCATCTTGAACCCCCACCTGAATCCAGCCTGAGTGAGCCCTAACCCCCCAACTGGTGCCCCTCTTGTCCTAGACACTTGGTGGTGTTAAAAGTGCCCAGATAGATACATTCAAAAACGTGGGACTTGGACCAATTTGGTCTAAAGTCTGTTCTGAGAGCCAAGAGAAGACCGGTACCAACCTGCTTGTCTATTCACACAAAGTTCATCGCTGGTTGGCTTAACTTCATGGTAGCTCCCGCCACGTTCTTCTCCGCAGCAGCAAATCTGGTTCAGCTGTCCTTCGCCAGAAAGGTATCCATCCTCATGGAACTCACATCAGCTACAGCCTTCATCCTCGTCCTGCTGAAGAGTTTTGACTTCCGAAAAAGAGACAAAGTCTGAACATAGAAATTTCATTGCAGCTTCATCCAGCTGCTTCCCGATGACAACGCTCTGTCCTGGGACATGGTCTGCAACCTTGCCCCACTGAACTTAACCTTCTCAGATCATTTTCTTCAACCTTTCTTCGAAATTCGAAGGTAAGAGCCAACCAGGCCCAATCCACTCTTTGTATCCAACCCACGCTCCATAAGGGGCGGCCATATTTTTTTTACTTTGACCCACTTTCACGTGACTAGATGTCTGTGGTTGGGGCTTTGATATTTTACGTGATAGTTTTTACCTTAAACTTTTAAAAAAATCATTACTCTGGTTCTACTGACTGGATGTTTATCATTTTGGTGTCAAATTATTAAAGTTTAGTCTATTCTCTAAATTGGTGTGGTATTTTTGTTGTGTTGTATTTTCACTTTATTACTATTAGTGTGCTGCATAAATACTTTACACATTCCCTCTAATTTAAGACACTGCTTTTGCGCCATCTTTCAAGAGCGTTAAGCACAGATTATTTAGTGACTTTTGTTGTTCATCCTGGCAGAGATTGTGACTGTTGCTTGAACATGGGTCACCTCCCATAAACCTTAGCGAGCTCCACTGCTTGTCGATTCACAAATGTGCTCATTTCAAACTCTACACAAATACATTCAATAAAACTACACTATGTAGGCCCCACCTACCTGAACAGTTGCATCTCCTTCCACCAACTACCCAGACACCGCTACTCCGCAGAACTCCTACTGCAACACATCCTATGCACACCCAGAACCAAATTAGAAAGACATTCGTTTACATTGCTCCTAAAGCATTGAACAACATCCCACTGCAAATCAGAGCCTCCTCATCCTCTCATTGAATTCCACAAGAAGCTGAAGATCAAGTTTTTCACTTAACTAACCTACCCTAGGCAGGGCTAGAAACACACACCTGCTAAGCGCCAGCATACCCTCACAGTACATTTTACAAACACACATAACATAAAAGGTCATCCTTTGATGCAAGCGTGTTACTCTCTGTTTGAGCAAGCAAATTGCTCTCTTGATGGTGCATCATTTGTAGATATTTCACTTTGTCTTTTGGTGGTGTAGATTCAATAGAACATCATCAACCATTTCGCCCAACCCTGCACGATTACTTCACCGATCCCCTCATTGTGCATGACCCACACGACTCTTGTCCCTGGTAACTTATTGACTGCAAACTCTCATCTCAATGATCTATTTTCCCATCTTTGTTTAATATTCAGGGTCACTGACGCCGATGTCCTTGTTAAATCGAAAAATGTTCAATAAAAACTAAAACATCATCAACCATGACTTTCGAGAATATCCACCACCCTATCTATATAAGAAGTACATGGTGGTGCGTGTGTGTCACCTTTGAAAATGATGGACAGAGGTTGGGTGGGCCCAGACCCCCCAATTGTTTATACTTTCATGTGTGTTAAAGCACATGTGCAAACTGTTGACTGAGCTCTAAATATTAGCAGAATGCCAGGAATATAGACCGTGCTGTAGGTAGGCCAGAGATGGAACTGCCAGGCTGCCCGGAGGTGTGTACATGTTAATTTATACATTATAGTAGTTTTTTTTCATATGACTGGCGCATGGGATCCTAATGATGCTGTCTCTGGGAGCGTACTGCATGATAATATCTGTTCGGGATAGCATATTCCCTTTCCATATTGTGAAATACATTATTGGCAGCTGTTTCCATCGCAGGCTTTTTGAAGCAGACACTGCCTTCTCGTACAAGCCGGGGAAACCTTCTCGCGCGATCAGGCCTCCGCGTGCCATTTCCCCCGGCCTGCAGAGCACTAAAAGGCTGTTCTATATTAATGAGATGGCTGCCAGCAGCTTGGAGGATCAAGATGTTTGTCTGTATGTAAACTGTTGCTTAACTGCTATTGAGCTGATGGCACACAGCACACATCTGCGCTTCCCAGGACCAGAATATGCTACAGATGTGACTATATTCCGGGTTTCACTGCAATTTGAAAACATGTTCTCAGTTATTGATCATCTTGAGCTGACAAGACATTTCGGTGAAGTGGTTAAGTCCCTATTCCTTGTTTTTATACAGTCCAGGAGCAATACATTTTAGATCATACTATGTAAAAAATATCTCCGCTCGTCTTCTCGCGAGGAGGGATATCCCATGAGTTACAAAACCAGACACTCAAACCTATGAAGACATTTCACAGAGAAGGGGGTCAAACAGAAGACGCTTATTTTTGCTTTAACACTGAAGCCATATGAAACTCGGGTGCGTACCAAACCTGTTAAGTAGACACTTCGGGGCAGATTTACAAGCCCCTTGCGCCACTTTTGCGCCGCCGTTGCGTCACTTTTGTGACGCAGCGGCGACGTAAACCATGCGCCACGTTGCGCATTATTTACAACGTGACGCATCTAGGGAGATGCGTCACGTTGTAAAGCCCTGCGCCACATGAAACCTGCGTCAGGTTTCATGTGGGCGTTCCTCCGCAGGGGTGGGCGTTCCGTCGAAGGAATGCCTCGTAAAAGTGACGCAGTGAAATCTACAAGATTTCACTGAGTCACTTTTCCGACGCCGCTGCGACGAATCCTTACGCCTGCTTCAAGCAGGCGTAAGGAGTGGCGCACCACGTTAGGTATGGGCGGCCCACGAGCATTGCTGGAGTTGCGTCGCGCTTGCGACACGACTCCAGCAATGCGCCGCCCTTGCGCCACAGGATGCGACACGCATCGGCCTTTCCTTGCGCCACGGTGCGCCGCATTGTAAATGCGGCGCTTCCGTTGTGGCGCAAGGAGAGAATTGCGTGTCGCAACTATTCTGGCGCATCCCTGCTGATTTGCAGGGATGCGCCAGAAGTTGTAAATCTGCCCCTTCGTTTATGAAAAGTTTTGACAATAGCCTCTAGTTTTCTAAAACAGTCATGTAGGAGTTCTGTATGCAACATGTCAAAAGAATGACATTTATTAACGTAAAGCTTTTCAGAACACAACTCACTATGCTCACTGCAAAAAAAAAGAAATCAGAAACTACACTATTGTATTTGATAAACTCTAACGAGTGGTATTGGAATCATTGCAACTGGTATTGGGTATTGAGAACAAATAAGCTGCTCCATGGACGTCAACAAGCCACTCCCATTTTGTGTTCATAGGGTTTCTATGATTCAGTGCAATTTGATTAATCGGAGGACTGCTCATTTCCTGATCTGTTTAATCATACATGTAAAACATGTGACCCTACTCACTAAAGCATTTTTGAGCATGAAAAGTAGTACTTAAGCGCACTAGTTTACCTATTTGCAAATGCGAGTCACTAACTTCAAGCTATGTCTGGAATTCGTCGCCATGTGTGTGGTCCCACCGGGCTGTGAAACTATCTACAACATCTACCTTTCACAAGAAACAACTTTCAGAAGAAGGCACGCCAAAAACTAAAAATATTTTCACTATGATAGTCAATATCTTTGCTACCTTGCTCTTTATTTTGAGGAATGTAAGAAGATGGTTCTGTCCCCTCTAGCACCGCGTAGGCCCCCTCATCCCGGGGTTATTCTACTATCATTTCATTCAAAGTAAAATTAAACACTGGTGTACTCCTTGTTTTAAGGCGATATTTATTGGTTATCCAGCATCTTCATCTTTAAATTTCTCCAAATAACATTTCTTCAAGACTACTATGTATCCCATTTACATTGACAGTAATAGTACAGCACTTACTTGTCATTTTTACAATTTATCAAAAAAAAGAACACACAAAAAAAATAAACTTACAATCCCGTTATCCTAATGGTCTTTTCCCAAATGCCCCTGCTACTGCTCATTTTACTGTGATACCGTTTTGAATCACCACCCCCTCCCTCCGCAACCCACCCCTCTGAAGAGGTGAACCGCCACACTAACCACCTCTCCCCCCCCCACTTGTGTTAGGGGTGCCATGGACCTGCACCCTGGGTGACCAACCTCCCCCCGGCAATAGTGGACTTAGATAAACCTAGATACAGTGGAAAAAAACATTATTAAGTCCATTCTTTCACTTTGAGACTGAGATCTCCTTGAGAAGACCCTGAGCGTCCTCTAAATTGGAAAACATGTGGAATTTCCCCCTGACAAGAACACGCAGCTTGGATTGTTGGGCTATGGACGCCTGCGCGCCTTGAGCCTTAAAAAGAAAAAGCAGTTTGACAAACTCTTTGCGCCTACGGGCCGCCGCTGCTGACATATCAGAGAAAATTCTGCAGTTGGAAGTTTCGTTGACCGGAAATTGCCTTTGTTGTATTGCCTTAACCAGGATCTTCTCCTTTATACGATAGTCTGCTTAGTTTACTAGAAATCAAAGTATGGAGCATTAATTAGGTGGCTAGTTTCCTTCTCGCTCCAGGTATTATTCCTCCAGGAAACCCATTTAAAAACTAACTCTCCCAGGTTATTTCTGCCTAGATTTTTTTCTCATGCCGTTTTTGCTTCAGCTGGATTGGCCAAAAGAGGAGTAGCCATTTATTTCTGTCGAAGTCTTCCATGGGAATTTGGCCAAATCCGGAGAGATCCCTTGGGAAGATGGATTTGGATTGAGGCCAAAGTGAACGGGATGATAATAAATTTTGTAAATTATTATGGCCCGACAGTAGATGATACCATAGCCCTACTCAAGATTAGTGAGCTACTTAGGGGGGCACCGGGAAAGATAATCCTGGGTGGGGATTTTAACTTTATTCAAGACCTAAAAAAAGATACTTCTAATAAAAGCAAAAAGACTTGAAACCCCAAACTAAGAAAGTTTTGGAGGCCCTAAGGCAGGAACATCTTCTGTTAGACCCTTGGTGTCATTCCAATCCAACTGATTATAAGGGGGCACGAGGATTCGTTCCAGGTGGCAGATGGATCATGTCCTCTTGCAGGACCTTCAGTGGGTAGCCGAAACTAAAGAGTGGATATTAGAATTTTTCATGATAAACGAAAATACGGCAGAAATCTTTTCAGTTTGGGGCGGGATTAAGGCAGCCCTACGAGGGCAGATGATTGCGTTTTCAGCCGCCCAGTCAAGAAAAAGGCGCGATAAGATTAATAAACTCCAGCAGGCGGTAGACAATGCAACGAGTTTGAGAAATACCCAGTCGACGGGGGATGCCAGGACTCAGCTTGAAAGGGCGAAGCTGGCACTGAAAGAGTTTTTTTAATTGAAGAAATAGCCAGCTCTAGAACATATCAACAACGAGTGTATGAGGAGAGTCAAACGGTGGGAAAAATGCTTGCTGGGGCAACAAAAACCAAACAGGAGGCAGCCTTGATTTCTGAAATTATTGATCTAAAGACCCAAGATATTATAATGGATAAAGACGGTATAGCCCAAGTCTTTTTGGAACATTATTCACAGTTATACGCTACAAGATATGAGGTAGGATCGGTTCAAATTCACAAATACTTTGAGGAAGTAAATCTCCCTATTCTGCCCGGGCCGTTAGCGGAACAACTTGAGCGCGATATATCGGAAACAGAAATCTTAAATGTGGTGAAATCAATTGCAGGGGCAAAAGCCTGTGGAGCCGATGGGCTCCCAATTGAATTGTATAAAACGTTTTCTAAGGAACTGATTCCCTTTTTGGTGAAATTATTTAACACCATCAGACTGGGAGGTTGTATTCCCCCTAGTTTTAAGGAGTCTATTATCGTTAGTTTTGTCAAAAAGGGGAAAAACCATAAGGATGTTAATTCTTATAGGACGATCAGTCTCCTCAATGCTGATTTTAAAATCTTAATGAAAGTCTGGGCTCAACGTTTTACCCCTATTGCCCAGGCACTAATCCATCCCGATCAGTCCGGGTTTGTGGCAGGGAGGTCAATGTCCTCCAATACTGGGTTTTTAATTTAGGCCCTTTATTATTCCACGAACAACAAAATACCAACGCTTGTGACAATGGTCGATGCCGAAAATGCGTTCGACCTAGTAAACTGAGATGCACTTTTTTTTGGGATTGCAAAGATTTGGTATTCCTGTTCAAATAATAAATATGTTGAGAAACCTCTATCAAGGTGCCCAAGCCCGGGTGGTAGTAAATGCCAATACAATAGGGGTAGTAAACATAAATCGGGGAACCAGACAAGGCTGCCCGATGTCCCCCATTTTGTTCACCTTTTTTATCGAGCCTTTGGCTATTAGAATTCGTGGAAACCCTGAAATTAAACCTCCAATAGAAGGGATGGTGAAATTAAAACTATTCGCAGATGATATAATTTTATATCTGTGCCCTGACAAACAGAATTTGGATCAGGCTCTAGAAGAATTCAGTCAATGTGAATTAATAGGGGGATATAAAATAAATCAAAATAAAACCGAGATCTTAACATTAAATGTTGATTGTAATTTTTTACTCCCTAATCTAAAATCCCAAGCCTTGAAGGCAGAACCAATTAGATATTTGGGTATTTATGTTTCCAATCAATTTGAACAATTATTTAGTTTGAATTATTTAGCGATGCGAAATAAAATTAAAATTTTGCTCGATAAGTGGACTCTCTTACCGTTAACTCTGATTGGTCGTGTAGCACTCATAAAAATGTCTATTCTTCCCTTATTGATCTTCCTCTTTATAAATGTACCTCTGAAGATCAATTCTCACTATTTTAAAGAGATGGAATCAATGTTTAGGGATTTTGTTTGGAATAGGAAAGCTTCCAGGGTTAAGCTGCCCATATTACAGTTGGGAACCAATCAGGGGGGTTTAGCGCTACCAAATATTCGTACCTTCTATGAGAAACTGATCCTGGATCTTACAGCACGTTTATTGGAACCAAATGGTTTGTTAGATATGTTTTTTTTTGATAGAATGATCCAGGAGTCTGGCTCGCAAGTCCCTATATTTTTAAAAACATCCAAACTACCAAAAAAGACCCGATATAAGACGGTCCGAGATTTCTCCGATAGACTACTGTCCTTTTTTAAACAAGCTGGGTCTTCAAGATTCAATTATTTGAAGTTAGAGGAGTGTAAAATCTTTGGTCTTCAAATCCACTCTAGCAGGCTCAAAAGATGCAAGGACTGTGGTCTTCCTAATTTCTAAGAAAGTAATCTCATGGCAAGAAGTCTTGGATAGATATGGTAACCTATACAAGCCTGGGTTTTTGGAGTATCTCCAGATCGTAAACTTTATAAATAAATACAATTTATTGTCGTGCGGGATGCTATCAGAACAGGTAAATGCTTTGTACAAAGCAAAATTAAAGGGGGTTGGAAATTGGTATGCTCTCCTGAGAAAGTGCGATGAGTCCCCCCAGGTTGAAGAAGTTCTGGTAAAGATAACCCGGGAAACCAATTGTTCTTTCTCTGGTCAGGAGTGGCAGGTTATAGCCCAGCTAGGAAGTAAGGCCCTTAGAGCAGCTAATTTCAAAAGGATGGCCTTTTTGTCCCTGTGGTTGGCCTATTATACCCCGAAAACTCTTAACAAACGTTTTTCGGGAGTGGAAAATAAATGTTTTAGATGCCAGGCTTTAGGCGGGGGAGATTGGCTCCACATATTTTTCACGTGCCCAAAACTCGAAGTGTTTTGGCGTAAGATCTTCTCGTCATTAAGCCAGGCAATTAATAAGAAGCTTGATCCCGAGGCAGAGGTAGCTCTTTTTGGCATTTCTAAAAAAACGTCTGATTTGACCAAAGCCGAAGAGACTTACACGGCGATTTGTTCCTTAGTTGCTCGTTCCCTAATCCTCCAAAATTGGAGGTCCGAAGATGTACCATCTTACTCCAAATGGTTCAATAAAATGCAAAGGACTAGGAGGTTTGAAGAGGATTATGCCAAGAGGGTCGGGGCAACGAAAAAGTTTACAACTGTTTGAAAGTTTTATGATAATTGGAAATCGACAATTGACATTTAGCACTTTAGCACGTTGCACTTTGTTTTTGTGTATTTAAGGGAAGGCACAATTGCACTTTAATGTCGCAGGGGTTTTTTGTACAGATATAATGTTTATTCTACTAATAAATACTACTTATATAGGGACGTATATGTAAACAACGCCAATAAGGTCTGTTATTAGTCAATCCTGCAATATTTTAGTATTTAGCACCGTTAGCACTTTAGAAATCATGGTAGTAGGAACATGTTTTTTTTTTTTTCTCTCCATGGTTCAGCCAGACGTCTGTTGTCTTTCTTAAAAATACTTGGTGATCAAGTGTGGTTATTTAATCCATGTTGGTTCCTATTGACAAATGAACAAGAATAGGTTTTAATGTAAAATGTTGGTTTTTTATTCCCGATCATTGATTATTTTACAATGTATGTACTGCCTGTATGCGCTGCTCAATAAAACATTTAATAAAAAAAAAAAGAATACTATGTATCAACCAAGGTAGTTAATTACACTCCTCCATCCCGATGCATTTCGGGCAGGAGCCCTTCTTCAGAGGATGTCAGTTCTAAGAAAATGCATACAAATAAAACCATGAGAAAACCATCCTATCAGTAATTAACCGTCAACCAACACCCCCGGGTGCAGTGACTACTCAGTGAATGGACCATGATGTCACGCAATTAATTGAAACTCAATGTTTCTAAAGGCCCTGTGCGCCTAAAAAGTGCCAAAAATAACTTGCAGTAAGCCAAATATCATGTGTTCATGCCATAAATAAAATAACTGTTCAAATCAACTGAGGATCGCGACAATGTGAACTATGGTGAGCCATTTTGATCGAGTATCAGTATCATGCATAATATAGTATACATGCCAATTTGTGCCGGTACAGAGATCACAAAGTGAACTCCTACATGTATATGACGATAATAATCATGCAAAGTTTGCATCTACATGAACAACTAGTTCTCGTGCTTTTAAACCTTCACCACGTTGCTCATGCCCCTCCGTTCACTCCACCTTATTTAACCGCTGCTAAATCCATTCCCGAATGTTACCCATCTGTGCAGATAGCCCCGCGTTCATTTCCTCCTGTTTCCACACTTACTCGTATGTTCCAAACGTAAGTGCGCTCCCGAGTGGCCGGCAGTGCAGTTTCAAGAGGGTGTACCACGTGTGTGCTAATAACGTCCTAACGAGCGATGTAGGACTACTCCGCTGTGAGCGGCGGCCATGTTATTTCAAAGTCTAAACGTACATTGCGTACATCTTGAAGGAGGTTATAATGCGGTATTACAGTAAACATACCCAATCCTCAGCGTAAATATACATGTTATACTCGTTCTACCAAACATCAAGTCAATAAATGTTCAATAAGATGAACTTTGCCTAAGCTCAAGTTGAACGATAATACCAATACAGATATTATGAGCACCATATGGAAGAGAACATGTAGTGCATTCAAAGAACAATATAGGCATGTAATGAATATGCAGTCAGTTCTGTTACATTCAGGCACACACCTAGTACTGTGCATGTCATGCTTTTACATGTGTTATCACAATAATAACAGTGTGACTGTAAATAAAGAAATAAATCAAAAATGAATACCTAATATTACAAGTCCATAATCATTGACTGCAGTGATGCATCCTAACCACTATAAGTAGCACAAAAACTCCATCCTGTCATTAAGACCATTAGGTTTCAAAGCATCCAGACGCCTGATCCAGAAGTTTTCTCTTTGCAACAGGCTTTTGTTATTGTTTTTGCCTTCCTTTTTTTCAATGATTTCCAGGATCAGGAATTTCAATTGGCAGACATTATGACCGTTTTCCAAGAAATGGCTGGCTACTACAGACTTAACATTTCTAGAACACATACTGCTTTTATGCTCATTCAATCTGATTTTGATCTTTCTTTCGGTTTTACCCACATATATTAACCCGCATGGGCATTTGAGCATGTATATGACATTTTTCGTGTCACAGTTCATAGAAACTCTGAGATCAATTTTGGTTCCTTTCATAGGGTGCAAAATCCATGTCCCCTTGATAATATTATTGCAGTTGCTACAATTATGACAAGGAATTGTCCCTTTATAGGTGACCTTTTTGATGTGACTGTTAGTTTATGTAAGCATTTCTTTAATGTTTTTTCCTCTTTGATAGGCAACAATTGGGGTCTCCGCAAAGATGCCTCTGAAATCAGGTTCTGTGGCAAGTATAGACCAATGTTGTAAAATCGACTTCTTATATTGACAACTCATCGTTGAGTATTTTGAAATCACAACCATTCTTTTGTTTTGTTTGTCCTTTTGAGTATTCATGAGTAGTTCCTGTCTAGGTTTACTAGTACAACGTACCCTGGCTTGGTCCAATACTTTTCTGGGGTGTCCTCTGTCAGCGAATCTTTTAAGCATCTTTTCTATTTGATCTTTCGATGTATCAGGATTGGATACTATCATTTTACTCTTAGAAGTTGTAAATATGGTAAATGATTTTTTAATGATTTCTGGTGGAAACTGTTGTAATGCAACATGTTATTTCTGTCTGTTGTTTTTCTGAAAATATTGGTTTCCAATTTGTTGGATGACCTTGAAACCTGAACATCCAGGAATGTGATGTTGTTATCGCCGATATCCTATGTAAAATTGATCCTTTCATTAACTTGGTTCAATTCTGTTAGTGCTCCAGTTAGATCTTCTCTGGACCCTCTCCATAATGTGAAGATGTTGTCAATATACCTATACTATACACCGTTAATCGACTTGACTTTAGGGTGGGTGAGGGCCAGGAGGCTTTCCCCCCCAAAAAGGTCCCCTCGCAATATGTGGAAGGGGGCCAGGAACCCATCCCTGGTCTCTGTGATAAAGAAAGATGAGGGGGCACCGTCATGCTCCCCGCTGCCACGGTAACAAGGGGGCCCAGGACCTCATCCCTGGGCCCCAAAGAAGACATGGTGAGAGAGCGCTGTTGCGCTCCCCTGCAGTTGCAATGAGGGGCCTAGGATCTGATCTTTGGGCCCCAGTGGCCACAAAGAGGAGGGGGAGTGCTACCACACTCCCCCTGCATGGCCTGTCTTCACCACTCCGTGCACCCATGTCTGGAAGGAGTGGGAAGGTCAGGCAGCCAGTTTGTGTCTGCCCGAAGAAGCCGGCAGACCAGAATAATGCTGCCAGCTCCTGAGGCAGCACAAGAGAGTGCTACCTGCTCCGGGAGCTGGTGAGGACAGCCAGGGGTGGCCACCCAGCGCTGTCCTTCAACAAGGAAAAGTGGCTCATGGGGTGCCCCGGGTGGGACCGGGCACCCTAGCAAAAAGAAATGCGGCACCAGGCCGCTTCGAAAACAAAAAAATGAAAAATTAAGGAGGAAACTGACGTAGCTCTACCCGATACAGCAGGAGAGCTGCAGTTCAAATATTCACGGTGAAAGTGTGAAGAGTGCCCCATAATGTCCTGTAGTGCCTGGCTGCAATTCTGTAGGAAAAACACTAATTTTGCAGCTTGTGGTGGCCTCCGAATGATGGGGTCTCAACCAAAATGATGCATAAGTATGTGGGGAGCTGTAGGAGCATCGGAGCCTCCCCCAAAGGGATTACCAAGGTCCCCACCTTAAATTAGGTGGGACACTGAAACCATAACCTCCCCAGAATTTTCTTTTATTTTCAAGCACTCCCCAGGCTGGAGATTTTGCTCTTCAGCTTGGAGTGCTGCGCTCTCTAGGGGCAAAGACTAAAATATACAAAGACAACCATAGCAGTAATATGCAATGAGTGATCACAACCTCTTCATACAATGGTAGGGGCTGGGAAATGGTTTGATTTGGGTTGTCGAAGACGTTTCGACCCAACTGTCAATATCGGGTCTCTTCAGGACCTAGAATGAGAAGCACTGTCAGAGTGTGCAGTGTTCACCTTAAGGAAGTGAAATTAGATATGAGGGTACTCACAAAGACCACAAGCGGAGACAGATAGGAAGCGGTTCTCCTGCATCGCCTTTGTGTGTAAACTGTAAAGCTGAATCAGGCATCTTTTAAACAGGATATTCATGAGTAATTGTTTACTCTCCTGAATTGGATAAGTACCCTCAGAAACGGATTGTCGTTCGCCCACACTTTGGATAAGGCAAATATACAAGCAAGCCTCTTAGACTGTCAATACTCCTCCCTCTACCAGAGAGCCAGTGGAGACACTGTTGGCATATCACAGGCATGTTAATCATGATTCTATGGACTGATACTGAGAGGTATCACCAGTTTATCACTTTGCTGCAGCCATTTTTGAAAAGACACTTGGAGGAGACAGAGTACATGCTGTCGCCCACTTCCTTCATGTATTAGACACTGTCAGCTGCACCCACAAAACCTTCATGCAACTCACCACAGTAAACACAATCTTTGCAACAGACACCACTGGCACTCTACTCATCACTTTGTAAACAGTCTTCTATGCAAGGGGCTACTTTACTGATATGTCTGCTGACTTTCCTGGATGCATCACAGCAACAAACATTTCCGACAGTCTGCTTTTGCATATCATTTGTTGCTGGGAATTTCTGTGAGATGTGGTTACTACGTAGGTTTTCCTAACTCACACTGGGATGCTTTGCTGAGTGCTGGACTACACAACTGCATCGTCTCATTTTCACTGTTACATTAAACCTTAGCTCGGGGAGTTCCACCTTACTTTCTGGAGTCAGAGGGGATAGGTTGGGGGTCCAGATGCCAATGTCTTAGTTTACTAAGTATTGCAAGGGCACTCATGTTGTACTGCCTCCCATACTTTTTATTGGTTATTAAATCAACTCAATGATTTGCACTGCTTTGCACATTAAAATGCTTCTGCATCTCATTTATAAATAACACACCAAAAACTCATAGTGGCAGTGGAAGACATGTGCTAAATCAGTACCATTTTGGAATATTTTCTCAACGTCATGCTGAATTGAAGACCAATGTAAGATATATTGAAGTTTATTCACTTGGCTGATGACTAAAATATTTTTTATGATTGGATTGAAAGACGTGAATTTTAGTTCTACCTTAGGTATAGGGACAAGGTGGTAGTGAGTAGAGGTGGTAGTTGAGGTGATAATAGTGGTCTGAAGTTAAATGTGACCATGGAATCCCAGTTATGTTGGCTGAAGGAGAGGGCAAGATGGTGTCATAGGAAAGAAGATAGGAGAATCAGTGCTCCTGTGTTTTGTAACTGTAGGAAGTATATCATTTCTGTTTTGGCCATGTTTAAAATAAAGCAGGATAATCCCACCCTAAAAGTGAAAACTAGTGACCTGCTGGAGGGTTGTTTTTCAGCCTGTACTGTTTTTTCAACCGAGGGCAATCCATATAATGAGAAAATACATCTACAAGTCCCAGCCTGCTCACTGCTTTGGCTGCGGGACCACTTCTGTCTGGTAGTCATGGCGGACTGTGGCTCAGGGAAAGCTGTTCACCCATTAATATATGGCAATGCTTTAATTGATAGAATGATTTTGGATCATTTAAGAGGTGGGAGTTGGTTGAAGGGCTGTTGAAAGAAGCAAACACAAGGAGATGATGGACAGAGTGCTGAAACTTTTCAAACACTCACCCCCAGTCACAGATCTGGGTTGAATCCATCATCGTTCTTTAGCTCACTTTGCCACCCCAGTTCAGACACAGCTATATGCAAATCAGTCTTGACCCTGTGCCTCATGGGAACAGTCCAGCCTGAACTGCCAAGCCATGTCTTCCCTGGACTGGACACAAGCATCCTGGGACCGGTTTCGGGGTAACACCCCTCATCAGCCAGGCTAGCTTGATTCCAGTGGCAAAGTGAGCAACGGACCCACGTCTGGGCATACCCTGCCAACTTAGGGCGAACAAAGCAAACACAAGGAGATGATGGACAGAGTGCTGAAACTTTTCAAACACTCCCCCCCAGTCACAGATCTGGGTTGAATCCATCATCGTTCTTTAGCTCACTTTGCCACCCCAGTTCAGACACAGATATATGCAAATCAGTCTTGACCCTGTGCCCCATAGGAACAGTCCAGCCCGAACTGCCAAGCCATATCTTCCCTGGACCGGACACAAGCATCCTGGGACCGGTTTCAGGGTAACACCCCTCATCAGCCAGGCTAGCTTGAATCCTGTGTTGATCACATGACTGAAAAAAGGGCCTTCTTACGTTCACTCCTCTGTTGCTTCTGGGTCGATACCCAGGATGCCCATAACCAGTAACTTTCTATGTGGGTGCTCCTTTGTGGCTCCTGTGTGTACACCATTGAGCATGTACTCTAGATACCTCAAACTAATGCTTTCCTCTAGGATGCTCATCATGCTCCTCTGTAACCCATACCCTCCCATCCTCTCAAGTAACAGAAATCTATAATGCACTTGGCAAGGGAAACTGAGGGATGCTGTCTTACCATCTCCTCAGAAGAAGAAGACAAAGAAAAGGCAGATTAATTTCACTTAAATTCAGTGTGCAATGGATATCTCATTCAGAGGTCAGAACAGAATTCTAGATGGTGAATGGAGGATGGCTTTGGTTTTCCTGATACAGTGTGGGCCTTAGCTCTGCATTTGCAACTAGGCAATAACATAAGTCAGGAGTACCATAGCATTTAAACATATGCAGCACCTGCATAACTTGCAGGTAGATCAACATGAACTTAGTGCAGACATTCCCAAATTCCAGTAAATGTAGAGACAGTACATTAATATGACAACAGACCGTAACATATTGTAGTGTGAGTCGTTCAACTGTCATACGTGCGTGTGGCAATCCCTGTCAGGGGTCTAAGAATGGAAGGGGAGGTAAGTGTATACTACGATATGTCGCCCAGCAGGTCCATATTTTTCTATGCTTCTGAGGGCAGCCACGGGCCCGAAACACTGTGATCTCTGCCCCCATACAGCTGTCCATTTCCTTCCTCCATTTACCTATTGTCGGAGGAGACGTCCCCTTCCACAGCTGGGCAATATCACGTTTAGCAATAGAAAGGGCCAAGAATAATAGGTGCTGTTTATACCTATTTCCGCCTATCCCCTCAGTGCTATGAAGGAGGAAAAGTTTCGGGTCAAGCAGGAGATCCCATGATAGTATTTTACCCAGACAAGACGAGACCTTTCGCCAAAATGGCTGCAGTGCCGTGCAGCTCAAACTGTATGTAGGAATGTCCCGTCTTCCCTCTCACACCGTAGGCATATAGGGGATTGGATAACTCCCATCTTCCAGAGTCTTAATCGTGTGTAATACACGCTGTGTATATACTTAAATTGTATGAGGCGGTAGCCTGAGGATACCGCCGCACCCCGAGGGCTGACTATGGCTTCTGCCCAATCATCGTCTGTTAGATCTGGGATATCATCCTGCCATGCGCTCCTAGTCTTATGAAGTGTTGTTAGAGCGTGCGTTGTCAATGTTTGATAAATCTGTCGGATTTTATGTGGCCAGCATAAACGAGAGAAAATTCACTCGGCAACAGGTAGCACAGCATAAATACACTTCTCACATAATCAAAAATAATCCAAGCAAACGAAATATACAATTGTTGTTTGTGACACTTTGTATTGTGAACCTTTGTACATTAATAGCCTGCTCACAATATGCACAAATTAATTGTGTACAACTTCATGAATGTTTTACAAAACAATTTGTATTGGGAACAAAACTTTATCCAAAGTGGCAGCTTCAATATCCGTATCATCAATTGCCCAATGCATTTCGGGATTTGAACAATCCCTTCCTCAGGGGCCTCTGTGAAAATTAACATAAAGTATTATAAGCTTCAAAATTATGTACAAGGATTAAATGCACAGGGATGGCTATCCCATCTCCTCAAGTATAACCATTTATGGCAAAGAATGAACCAAACCCTGTGATATAACTTCATGCCATGTTACACCTTGCTGTACTGTCAGTGCTTTTAGTGTTGAACAAGACACTAAGGGGCCGATTCCGATTCGGGCCGGAAAACGTACCGACCGACTCGGCACGGGAATATAGTCCAACCGACACGTACCGGCGCCGTCCGACCCGGGTAGTACGATGAAATGCATGTGAATCACGACCGACTCGTACGGAACTCAAGCCGAACGACTGACCTGGACGGAAACAAGCTATCCGGCCGGGAAACCACGCGAATAGAACCGACCGACACGCACCAGGAATGAACCCGAACGAAACGTACCCGCGAACTCCGACCCGCGCAGTACGATGCAATGGGTGCAAAATCAGACCGATTCGCACGGAGCCCAAGCCGTACGACTGACACGCATACAAAAGCCAGCCGAACAAACACAATACTCCGCGACCGACGCGTACGCCGCATATGAAACCTAGCTGAAACACAGCGGGAACGACTCGGAGAGGCGCGCACGAGACAACTGCAACGTCCTACTCGGTCAGAAGAACGTCTCCTACATGCACAATAATTACAAATGAAAAAATACAAAAAAAGAGGGCCAAACAAGCAATGACAAAGCCAATAAATACAGGGGGGAAAAAAATGGAACAAGGACACACCCCCAACTCCACCTACATAAAGGCCACAAATCCCTACCATGATCCTTTGCAAATTCCACTGACCTGCCAGCACAGAACACCATCAGACAGCAAACACAGACACACACACAGCTCATCCAACACAAAAGCCACACACCATTAGCACCTCAACAAATAGCACCCTCACACACACCCAGCAAAACCTACACTCACACACCCTCACTTACACACACACACACATCAATCACCACCACCACCCATCACCATGCCCCCAAAGAAGAATCCAAAGTTCCTAGATAGTGAATTGGAAGTCATGGTAGACGAGATCCTGAGGGTAGAGCCACAGTTGTTTGGCACATTGGTCCAACAGACCCCCATGGCGCAGAAAACCAAGATGTGGGCGAGGATCGTCGACAGGGTCAATGCACAATCACCATGTTTGCGCACAAAGGAAGACATCCAGAACAGGTGGTATGATGTGCGCAGGAGGGTCAGGGACCTACTGAAGAAGGATTACATCCTGAGCCAGCACACCGGCAGTGGCCCTCCTGCCAAACCACTATACCTCAGGCCCTGGGAGGAGAAGGTGCGGGCCATCCTACCACCAGTGAGCGTATATGGACTAAATAACATCCCAGAGCCTGGTGAGTACACAATATTGTGTGACAATACACACACATCACTGTCAAGGGGATAGTCAAACCATGCACCCCTAGCAAATCCACAGCAACCAAAAGATAATCATCCCAAGATGTGTATGTTAGACTGATAAACACAATACATGCCATGTCATAGTGATATGTAACTGTGTCATGACATGTACAAACCCAACAACAAATAGAGCTAGGCAGTGGCACAAATCTAACCAACAAACACTGTCAGATATTTTGCCACCACTAGAACACCACCTCACAGGGAAGCTCACTGAAAGGAAGGAATCCTGTGTATGCTGGTGAAGTCAGTGTAGCCAAGAGCATGATGGGAGTCGTAGTAACAGATAATGGGCAGCCTCACCTTTGGCCCATCAACACCACTCTGAACCATGCTCACAACACAGGGAGTGGAAAAGGACTGACAAGATGGCTGACACTGGGTACTGCTGTGGGGAGCACAAGGCCCTGCTGGGAACTGTGCACCAACAAACAACAGGACCACACTTTCAGCCATCTTGCCATTGCTGTCACACTTACACACAGTGAAGTCCACTCAAAAGGAAGGAAGTATGGGCATGCTGGGAAGGGGGTGTAGGCAATAGCATGATGGGAGTTGTAGTCACAGATATTGCTCACCCTCACAATTGGCCCATCAACACCACTCTGAACCATGCTCACATCACAGGGAGTGGATAAGGACTGACAAGATGGCTGACACTGGGTACTGCTGTGGGGAGCACAATGCCCTGCTGGGAACTGTGCAACAACAAACAGCAGAACACCACTGCCTGACATCCTGAAAGCCAACTTGCACTCCCTGCAATGCAAGCACGTTGCATGGTGGGATATCTGGCTGGGTGGGAAGGAGGACTGACAGCACTGACCATAGTCACAAGCAGCTCTCCTCACACCCCCTCAACACAAACTCCACATAACCCACCTGGGAGAATGCAATGCCTCACACTCCAAATGAAGATCCCACAAAGAACCACCACCCTGGGTAATGCTGTGTGAAGCACAGGGACACTCTTGGGACTTGTAGCCAAAAAAACGCCAGGACAACACTGTCAGCCATCCTGTCAGCACAGGCACACTACCCCACAGGGAAGCAGAGTCAAAAGGAAGGAAGTATGGGCATGCTGGGAAGGGGGGGTATAGGCAATAGCATGATGGGAGTTGTAGTCACAGATATTGCTCACCCTCACAATTGGCCCATCAACACCACTCTGAACCCTGCTCACATCGCAGGGAGTGGAAAACGACTGACAAGATGGCTGACACTGGGTACTGCTGTGGGGAGCACAAGGCCCTGCTGGGAACTGTGCAACAACGAACAGCAGGACACCACTGAATGACATCCTGAGAGTCAACCTGAACCCACTGCAAGGGTGGCATGCTTCATGGTGGGATAACTGGGATAGGTGGAGAAGGATGGCCGGATGTCCACCAAATACAACCAATGCTGGCCATGCACACACCTCAACATTCACATTGAAATGCCCCAGGTATGCAGGACAATGTGCTACACCAATATCAACCTCTTACTGTGACAACTTAGGACAATGCAATGTACAGGCTCGCATCCAGAGGTACAGTCACAACTGTCAGGTGTGTGAACCATTGATGCCTGTAGAAACATAACATACAATGTGTGTCTCTTCCAAATACAGGTGATGATGGGGACACAGCAGCAGGCGAGGAGGAGTCCCTGTCCCAGGCTCCGGGGGACACTGAGCTCACTGGTGTGGAACAGCCTCTGCCCTCCTCGGATGGCGAAGACCTACCTGGCCCCTCCGGTGTGAGTCATCATGCAGCACCAGCAGGACCAACATATGCACCCCCTGCACCCACCCCTCCAACAACTGCCAACACACAGACCACCCCCGCCGACACGGACAGACCAAGGACCACCGATGACAACAGCACAGGGCCCCAGCCCACCGTGGAGCAACGGACAACAACACCACTAACAACCCCCAAGGGGGCCTCGGGACACCTGTGTGTGCCACCGCAGGTCCTGCACGTGTTGCCAGGGGTGGTGGGAGGGGCGGTAGACATAGGTCGCTGTTTGCAGAGGGGTCTGGACTGCATGATGACCCACAACTGGCACGCATTGCTGATGTGTACCAGAATAGCACCGGAGAGGTCAGACAGGTAGTGGGGATCCTCAAGGACATACAACAGCATCAGGCTGCCCATCATGCCCGCTTGGACTCCCACATGTCCCGTGTGGAGACACACATGTCTCGCAGGGAGTCCAAGTGGGACACATTGCAAGAACTCACAGCGGTGCATAGGGACATATTGACATGCCTCCGCCAGATTAGCACCAACATGGCCACACCTCCCTGTGTGCCCACAACATCTGGTGCTGCAACAACTGACACTGCCACAGGGAGGGAGGAGGACTCTGGCGGAGACTCCCCTGCACCGCAGCAGCCTGCATGTGAGGGTGCTCCCCCCAAAGAAGAGGGGTCGTCCGAGGAAGGAAAACTGAGAGGTTGATGGCCACGTACATCCCCCAGGAAGCCAACACCTGTTCCGGAATTTCTCCTTTGTGTGCAAACTGTTCACCCTGTCGAATGCAACATAACTCTCCCACATGACATGGGGAGTTCAAGTTGGACTAATGTATCATATGACTGTGGACTTCACTCAGGACATTTATGCTACCAAGACTTGCAACTCATCTGGGAACTTTAGATCACAATCCCAATGTACAGCACCCACCATCCTGTGCACTATACACACACACACTTTTGAAAATAAAATCACTAGTACACCATACTTGCCTCTGTTGTTATTCCAATGTGGATACTGTTATGGGGATGATGATCTGCTAAATTACACTGTGTATGCTAACTGCTACAGCAAGTACAACACCGTCATGTGAGTCATGGTGACGTGACACATATGAGGGAGACACACCACTAGGGCTACACAACACAGAGACACCAGGGCCATCGGACTCATCGCCTACAGTGATGTTGCCAGGAAATACTGTGGAATGCACAGACACCACACCTATTCAGAGTCTGTGTCAACTAGCCCACAGGTGCAGTTAGCAAATGTCAGTCAGATGTGTGACCACAAACAACGCACATCCCAAAGTGAAGCACAGATTTATTACACATTTGCAACATGTTGTTTCCACTACAAATGCAAGGTATTCCCACGTGGCAGTGGCCACACAGTCAACAAGTGCAGAAGATATGAAGTCCAGGGGTGTGTGGCACATCACCTGTAGGGAAACGACTGCTGCCACCCTGAAAGCTGAATCATGGTGTCGGGGGATCCAAGTTGACCAAAGTACTCAGTAAGCACCCTGTGAAGGACAGACATGACACACAGTTAAACCCACTGAAGAACAGGACAGAACTGCAATACTCATGCCCAATACATGTCACAAGACAACTACACAAAACCAAGTTAGCATGTCAACACTGTTGGGGAGTACAGACTACCTGCAAGGACACATTGCTGCACGCATCCAGTCAAGTAGCACATGGCCACACTCAAACAGCACCAGAGCACCTCCCACACATATCATGCAAACTCACATCATTCACATTACATCTCCCTGGATACTCATATTCAGCTGAAGAAGTTGGTGATGAGCTGTGTGCGGACATCACCATCATCATCATCATCATCACTGGCATCGTGGTCCAGGCCAGGATCCTCCACAGGTGGCAGACGTTGGTCATCGTCATCCAGGATGAGAGGCAACTCCTTCCGCACTGCCAGGTTGTGTAGCATGCAGCAGACGATGACAATCTTGCACACCTTTGCTGGGGCATATGGGAGGGCCCCTCCTGTCTTGTCCAGGCAGCGGAAGCAGCTCTTCAGGAGACCAAATGTCCGCTCGATCACTCTCCTGGTCCGACCATGTGCCTCATTGTAGCGCATCTGGGCTGGTGTCACAGGGTTCCTGAGGGGTGTCAGCAACCAAAGCATGTTGGGGTATCCGGAGTCACCTACGGACAGACAATTGCACATTAGCGGAGTTGGAAAAGTGGGCGGAATACAACAGAGCAGAACACACACAATGGTACAAAGTCAGTACACACCGACAAGCCAGGCACGCTGGTTCTGCATCTGTGCCATCATCCTCGGGATGCGACTACTCCTCATCACGTAGGCATTGTGTGCTGAACCAGGGAAACGGGCACACACATGTGTGATGCTCATATCTGCAAGACATACCACCAGAGCATTGATCGAATGGTAATGTTTCCGGTTCCGGTATGCCTGCTCATGTGCCTGTGGTGGTACCAAAGCCACATGTGTCCCATCAATGGAGCCAATGATATGTGGCATCCTCCCCAGGGCATAGAAGTCACTCTTGACATCAGTGAGTTGTTGACGTGTAGGGAAATAGATGTACTGGTTCAGGCATCTCAACATTGCCTCCAAAACATCACGTAGCACACGGCTGAACATAGTCTGTGACATCCCACCGGCAGTCGCCACAGTGTGTTGAAAGGTACCGGTGGCAAAGAAGTGTAGGGCTGCCATCACCTTCACCTTGGGGGTCAGCGCTGTAGGGTATGGCCGGCCAGGTTGCAAATGTGGTGCCAAGCGCACTGCCAAATCCTCAATCAGCTGCCTGGTGAAGCGGTACCGTCGGATGCTGTCACGTTCCACCATCGTTGCCAGGTCAGGGAATGGTCTATGGACAGCTGGAGCCCTGCAGTGCATAGGTTGAAGAAAGAAAGATTGTCAGTCACCCCACATATGTGCCATTCACCATACTCAATTTCACATGATACATCATTACGAGACACAAGTACTTGATGTGTGTGCCGTTCTGTTCGGACATAACTGGCACCTACATGGCCATCATCTAACTTCTCAGTACAACATGTGTGGACAACAGGTTCCAGGTTGTGCTATGGGAAACCATTAGGCTGTGTCACAGTACCCATTTACTGCTGTCACGTTCCACACACACACCACAGTGACATGTCTGGACAGATGAGCCACAGGCATCACAGCTCATTGACAGGTAGATTCCCAGTGACCCTGTCTTGCCACATGGACACTGGCATGACATGGCGTATCATGTACACGTCAGAAAATGAAACATGACTCCCACAGGTAGTGGCCCCTGTCGCCTCCTCAGGACAGACATGGACACCAGTGACGCACAACATCAAAGTCCATGCACAAACAACGTTGATGTGGAGACTGTCTCCCATCGTGCACATGGAATCAGAGACATCGGAAACACAACATGCACACAGACTGTGGAGGGCCATCACTATTGTGGCAATGGGTCACCCTGTTACGTACATGCCTTCCCCCATGGGACCCTGGGGGTATGTGACATGTCATACACATACACAACCTGGAAATGTGACCATGCCACATGCTCCGAAATGAACTGTTGCACATCACAGTGGTCATGTGCACAACACACAAAGGACCCTGTCCCCATGAACACATGCACAGCCTGGGTGTGGCTGCCCACAAGTGCCACCACAGAAACCACATGTTTACCCCCATACACAGAAAAGGTAATGCAGCCTTACATGCCTTAGGAAACAGTGTGGACTGGGTGTGGTGTTGTAGGTGTGCCCCTGAGTCTCTGGCAGGTATATGTGGCTGGCATACGTTCACCAGTGACAAGCATGGTGACATATGCGAGTGATCTGTACAGGGACGCGTTGTACAGCAATGGACCGACCGGTGTGCCCGGCCGGCCCATTGCATCTGTTGTGGGTGGGTACGCGTTGTACAGCAATGGACCGATCGGTGTTCCCGGCCGGCCCATTGCATCTGTTGTGGGCGGGTATGTGTTGTACAGCAATGGACCGATCGGTGTGCCCTGCCGGCCCATTGCATCTGTTGGGAGCGGGTACGCGTTGTACAGCAATGGACCGATCGGTGTGCCCGGCCGGCCCATTGCATCTGTTGTGAGCGGGTACGCGTTGTACAGCAATGGACCGATCGGTGTGCCCGGCTGGCCCATTGCATCTGTTGTGAGCGGGTACGCATTGTACAGCAATGGACCGATCGGTGTGCCCGGCCGGCCCATTGCATCTGTTGTGGGCGGGTACGCGTTGTACAGCAATGGACCGATCGGTGTGCCCGGCCGGCTCATTGCATCTGTTGTGGGCGGGTACGCGTTGTACAGCAATGGACCGATCGGTGTGCCCGGCCGGCCCATTGCATCTGTTGGGAGCGGGTACGCGTTGTATCCCGACAATCGCGTTGTACAGCAATGGACCGAACGGTGTGCCCGGCCGGCCCATTGCATCTGTTGGGAGCGGGTACGTGTTGTACAGCAATGGACCGATCGGTGTGCCCGGCCGGCCCATTGCATCTGTTGGGAGCGGGTACGCGTTGTATCCCGACATACGCGTTGTACAGCAATGGACCGAATGGTGTGCACGCATTGGCTGGGGCCTGGCATGGCAACGGACGCGTTTTCGACAATTCAACGAGTCTGATGCAGTGAATTCAGTTGGCCAGCCACAACAATGTTGCAAAATCATGGGTGTCATGAAGTTGAAGTTTTGAAGGATGCTGTGGGCGTGTATTAGTGCTGCTATTCCATGGATTGGTCAGATTCAGAAGATGCAAACGACTTGGACCTATCACTTTGGACACATGGGACAGTATCTGCCTCTGCAGCACACATATAATGCTGGCTGTTCCCCTGAGAGCTCATTTGCCTACACTACATGCTCCTGGGCGACATCTGCCACCAACACTGCTGCTGTCTCTGCATCCTCTGGCTACTGCAATGGCACGTACTGTGGAGAGAGCCCCAGCCTTCAGCCTTGAGGAGAACCAGGCCCTGCTGGACAGCCTCCTTCCACAGTACAGCAAGCTGTATGTGAAACCAGGGGAGCAGGTGAGTGTGCTGTCCACTGCCTTACTAATTTTGCATGTTGTCTGACTAGCAGGACTTACAGTGTGCACACCACTGGCTAGCATGCTCACTGAGTAGTTCTCACCCCCCAAAGTGTGTAGTTACATGCACTGAACAGGTACAGTGCAGTAACAGTGCATTCCAACAAGGTTTACTTCCCATGCAATGATACCATGTAGTAACTGCTGGCAAACTGTTCATAGCCATCGCTGCACTGCCTGTGTACATCATATGCCCCAGTGATTGAGACATGTATATCCAACTGTGTGATGCACGTATATGTTGCATGTGTAGTAATGGCATTTTCACTTTGTCATCCTCACAGGTTGATGCCCACCAGAAGCAGGAAATCTGGCTGACCATCGCCCGGGCAGTAAGATCCGTGGGGGACTACAAGCGCCGGATCCGCAACTGCCAGAAGAGGTGGCAGGACCTTCGAGGCTGGACCCGGAGGATCGCAAGGGTCCAGCTGAAGCTGTCGCCTCCTCGCAGGAGGGGCGGACACCGGACCCTGACCCCCCACATGCTCAGGATTCTGGCGGTGGTCTTCCCTGACCTGGATGGGCAGCTGAAGGCCAGACAGCAGCAAGGAGGGGTGAGTCCATGACTGCACTGTGCACTTTGTCTGACATGCTATGTGCCCTCCTCTGGCCTGGTTAAACTTCCACAGTACATCAGTCTTGTGGTCCAGGACCCATGTCCCTCAATTGTGACATGCCCACTCCTCATCTGATACGCATATGTGTGGCCCTTACAGTCAGGAAATTGTGTCACTTGGGGACTGTGTCATTGCATTTTGCTTTGCTCAAGGTGGGGGACAGCATTTGTTCCCGTGACTATGTTGTGGGATTCATGGGTGGGTCAATTGCTTACACAATGCCCAAGTTTTGACATGTAATCTGGGTGTAACTTTGATATGTGGTCCACTTTCTGATCTGATTCACCACATGTCCCTGGGGTATTTGGCACACCCCCATGCTGTGGGTGGGAAGAATGTTTGGGCCTCAGGAGTATGTATATCAAGTGTGTCACACATGCTTAGACACCTGCCTACTGTCCAGGACTCATCCCTCTTACAGGTGGAGCTGGACAGTCATGCCTACTCCAGGGCATACAATACAATCTGTACTCCCACTCCCGTGTATCATCTGACATGTTGTGATCAGTGACATGTTCCCTCAGGTGTCTGCCTCTGTGTCATTGTGCTGTGGCTTCGTTGTCAGGACTACTGGGATGTTTATCGGTTAGGGCTCAGCATGCCATCTGAGATGTGACCATGAGAGACGATACTTCTGTGACTTATAGGTGTTTGATCACTTGACTGTGCACACAGGTGTATGCGACTGTGACTTTCAGGCAGCTGTTATTCATTCACAGCACACTGTGAGGTGCTCAGGTTCTGAGAGTGGTGTTTCATGTCCCCCATATGTCCAATTGGCATGACGTGGACAAATACTAGTTCAGATGATGTGGTGTGTGGGGGATGGACATGTGCACTTGTCAGTTACATAACTTGCATTCCCCATGTCCTAGGATTGTGACACAGTGCAGACTGTTGTTGGCTGGCTGCCATGGCCATGTGAATGGAGACAGTGATGTATGACTTTGCACGCATGCCTGTGTCATGGCATTAAACTTCCTAAGAGTGATCCTGCAGGGGAGTGACATGTGCAACATGCACCCCATTATGGCATGGACTATCCGGACATGGGTGCATCATGGTGTCTGGTGCTGGTATGCATCACATGCATTTCTATTTAGACTCTGGCCATCCCTTTCTCCGGACACCTGCACTGACTCAGTGGCAAGAGATGTGATGTGTGCATGTTCACATACTTCACCGTGTTCCCTGCAATATCCAACAACTGTGTAGGTGGTGCATGTGTCCACACTGGGGTCTTACCATCAGACAGGCATCAGACAGATGGGTGCAAGGGCAAGAGGGGTGTGAGTCCCATGGTTGACCATCAGACTGACAATTGGCTTCTCCGAATCTGTGTGAGGAGTTTTGGCAATGTTCAACTAAGGATGCCAGGGCTGGCTCTGTAAGTGCTGTACTTACTGTGGTGTGTGCGGTCAGTGCAGGTGACTGATGTTTGTCTGTTTCCCTAATTGTTTGCAGATACATCCACGGCCACAGGAGGGGACAGCTCCACGGACCAGGAGGAGCTGCGGAGCCAGACTGGGTCAGCATCCGACGAGTGGTCGGAGGGACCCAGTGGCACGGAGGGCGAGGGGAGCCACACCGAGGAGTCCTCAGCACCATCCACCTCAGCTGAGGACCACAGCAGCTCGGAGGATGACTCCCTTGTGGAGGTGGGTGTCAGCAGCCACCACACCCCAGCTAGTCTGTCTGGCCCCGCCACCACCACCAGCAGCACCACCCTCCCATTGGCTCCAATTCCAGAGGTCCGTGGAGGCTCCCGTGTTCAGGAGCGTGTCTCCTTCGTGCCAGGCACCGCACCCCCTGCCCCTGTGTCCCCTGCTGCCCTGAGTGAGGAGTCTGTGTACCTACTTCGGCAGCTCAATGTAGGGCAGACAGCAATGCTGAGTGTCCTCCATGCACACACCACTCTGTTGACACAGCTGGTGTCGTTCATGGAGGGCATCTCGATGGGTATGTCTGCCCTACAGAGGAGCAATAAGTCCATGGACTCCTCCCTGACGGCAGCAGTGTCCCTCCTCCAACAGTCCCTCCCCCTCCTACCTCTGCCCCATCCACACTTCCTGGCACCCTACCTGTCCAAAGCACATGCACACCTGCACAATCACCCAAACACACAGACACGAGCAGCACAGACACACCCAAAAGAAAGGCAAGACGTGCACACAAGCATCCTCAGGGGACAGATACCACACACACAGGGGATGGGGAACAGACACACACACAGGCATCCACAGTCACTCTGCAGTCCTCCAAATCCTCTCCCTCCAAGACCCTTCCCTTGCCTCACCTGCAACCCCACCTATACAGCAGCTCTTCCTCTGTGACCTCGGCCTCTTCCCCTCCGATCCTGCAGAACCGGCATACCGGGGGAAGAGGAAGTCCACCCACACAGAGGGGAGTGCCCCTCGCCCCCGGACACCCTCCCCCAGGCGCAGGCAGACTGAGGACCCCATTCGGAAGTCCCCCCGGACCAGGAAGGGCACGACCCCACCACCACCACCACGCAGCTCCACCACCCAGTCTCTCTCCTCCATCCCCCAGGCCACCACTCCACAGGTTCCACCGTCACACCCTGCCCCAGGTTCCCCCACACACTGATACTGCATCCCCAAACTGCTTAGGCCCTCCCCCCCTGCCACTTGCTCTTCCACCCCCAACCCAGATGCTCTGCCTGTTTGTGCCACTGGTGTGGAGACCGGGTCCCCCCCTCTGTCCTGCCCACCTCATCTGCCCCCCCTTCCACTCCCTTGGAGGCATGCACTGCAGTGGAGTCCACAACCACCCCGTCTGACTCGGGCACTGCAGTGGGGACCCAGTCCACTCCATCAGACCAGCCCACTGCAGTGGTTGCAGCACCAACACTATCTGACTTGTGCCCTACAGTGGTGCCGGCGACCCCTGAGTCAGACACCTCCACTGCAGTTGCCGGTGACACTCCTGCACCCACCACCCCTTCACTGCCTCACTCTGGCATCCCCTGATCCTGTCCCTGCGGTGCCTGGCCTGCCCCTCCAAGGGGGATGTCCCCTGTCCGTACCAGTGCAGGCAAGCAATGGGTGACAAGTTGTCACATATCACCCTGTTGGGACTGTGTATTTGGACTGGCCATTGGCCTTAGTTTAATTTGGACTTCTGATTTTTGATTGACATTTGCTGAATAAAGCCTCTTTTTGTTTACTTGTGGTTTTTCTTTTGATGTACATGATGTAGATGAGTATCATCATGCATTTGCAGTTGTAATAGTGTTCAGATCAGGAAAATGAAGTGTTGCTGTGATGGACTCCATGTGGTCCATGGGATATGTGTCCTGTTGTAGTCTGGATCTATAGCATCCTCTGCTGCAGTCTGAGGGTGTGATGTTCAGCATATGACACAGGGATGTACGTTTTGGATTTGTAAATTAACATCTTTGTCTTACAGTGATGCACATCTGGTGGGCTTACCACTGTTCAATGTTTCTATTTCCCTGACTGTGTGCCCATCTCCACTGGACATGCAGTTTAGCACACCAATGTTGAAGGACTCATCAGTATATACAGTGCACCTTGCTTGACACGTGTTTTGGGTGTATGCAGATGACTGACGTGACACTCCCGTCCCCAGGCTGATGTGAGCAGAACCTTCAGTGTGTTGTAGTTGTTGACTCACTGACCGAGTGTTCTGCTGACATGTTTGAGTCGTGCACAGACAAGGTTTGGCACAGCGGACCTTCCACAGGAGTGGAGTGCCCTCATGGCAGTGTGTAATCCAGTGACATTGCCTGGGCCCGTGTTGTGTGTTGTGTAAGCATGTCTGTGCGTGTTCCCTTCCCTTTTCCTACACAGCCTGTGTCCCTACGGATGTTCCTGTTTCTGATGCTTGCTGAGTTGTTCTGTGTTCATCCAGCATCTTGGACCTGGTTTCTCCGGGATGTGGGTGCATGGCAAACTAATGTTCATCAGGTTGTCATCCCAGGTTGTCTTTGTTGTCAGGGCTGGGGATGTGGGCAAACGCAGATGGGACACATTCAGGATTCCCCTTGGCACTTGTTGGTTACACAAGTCATGTAATTTACAGTTTGTGGTAGCTTTCAGTGATTGTGACACGTTGTGTGTGTGACTGCTGCCACTCCTCAGGGTCAGAGCTGCAATGTTGAAGTTGTGTACGTGTGTTCTTTGTGTGTCACCTTGGCTTCTTCATTGGTGTGTGACTATGGCCGGGATCCCATTGATTGTGGTGGATTTCACGTCATGCCCATGTACCGCGTAGTGTGCAGTGTGTCAGACATTCACGAGTCTTGTTGACTGGCCATGTGTGATGGGTTTCTGCACCTTAGTTCCCACCACCACCCCTGGGATTGTCATGGGTGCATGTGCAATGTCACCAGTCCATGTGAGCTTCACTGCTGCACATTGGTGGAGATCAAGGTGTGTGGTGTTGAGTGTGTGCAAATGTGAGTTGTTGCACATCTAGACCCCTACCTCCATATTGGCCTTGGCTGGCAGGCTGTGCTGATTGATTTGTGCTTGTGTAGGTGTGATGGTAGTTTGTTGCTCAGGACACATAGCTGTGGTTCACAGTGTGAATGACATCTACCTTTGTCATCACAGTGGGATTATCATGCAGGCTAGTGTCACCACAATGTGGGGTCCCTGGGGGTAGTGCTGTGGTGAGTCTGTCTCTTGCTGTGTTAGTTGCTGTTCCTACAGCTTGTGTGACATGTGTAATTTGGGCTCCCTCTCATCTAACAATGCCTGTTTGACCACATAGGGGAATCCGATCCATGAGTTACTTTTGTATGGCACTGTATACACATCTGTGTAATTGGAATTCAGGCCTCCTCATGTGTTGTGTGGTTGCCTGGGGACACTGGCACACACCCCCATCACCTGTTGTGTTTGATATGCAGTGTGAGGCTGCCTGTTTGTGTTTGTGCATTTGCACCACTGCATTGGCATATCTTGAGTGTTCCATTGGCTGTATGGTGTTTGGTGGCTTTCCCCTGCTGTCCCTGGGACTCCTAGGTCATCAGTCAGCACAATAATCATGGTTTGTATGTCCCATTGCTGCCATGGTATGGTATTTGTTCACCTGACATCTACAGTCTCCACAGGATATCTACATTTGTGGGTCCATTGGTGCAGATATGTGGGTCTGCATTATGATGGTCACTTCTGTCATTGTGCTATTTGTGAATGTTGACAATGTGAGCCCCCATGGGTGATGTTTGTATGCACATGTCCAAAACGATGTTTTATTGCCACTGCACTGTTTGCCTCACCCAATCTATGTTGCTATGGGACACAAGCACTACTATGCCACTGATGTGTTTGTTGTTGTGTGACCAGGGTGGACCCCACACTTACCTTTTGGTCACTGTGGTGATGGGGCTTTGGGCCCCATTGCCACACTGTTCAACATGTGCATCAGCTATGGACCCCACACTTACCTTTTGGTCACTGTGGTGATGGGGCTTTGGGCCCCATTGCCACACTGTTCAAAATGTGCATCAGCTATGGACCCCACACTTACCTTTTGGTCACTGTGGTGATGGGGCTTTGGGCCCCATTGCCACACTGTTCAAAATGTGCATCAGCTATGGACCCCACACTCACCTTTTGGTCACTGTGGTGATGGGGCTTTAGGCCCCATTGCCACACTGTTCAACATGTGCATCAGCTATGGACCCCACACTCACCTTTTGGTCACTGTGGTGATGGGGCTTTGGGCCCCATTGCCACACTGTTCAAAATGTGCATCATCTATGGACCCCACACTCACCTTTTGGTCACTGTGGTGATGGGGCTTTGGGCCCCATTGCCACACTGTTCAACATGTGCATCAGCTATGGACCCCACACTTACCTTTTGGTCACTGTGGTGATGGGGCTTTAGGCCCCATTGCCACAGTGTTCAAAATGTGCATCAGCTATGGACCCCACACTTACCTTTTGGTCACTGTGGTGATGGGGTGTTCGACCCCATTGCCACAGTGTTCAAAATGTGCATCAGCTATGGACCCCACACTTACCTTTTGGTCGCTGTGGTGATGGGGTGTTCGACCCCATTGCCACAGTGGCCATGGTCGGCTTGCATTGTGGAGGCCACACACATTTATGTGTGACACATGTGCTAGGGGGTCACATTGTATGTTCAATGTCATGTTCAGTGTTGTAGGCATTTGACACAGACTACACACACCTGTCATGGTGTTGGGGGGGATGTAATTTTCAGACATTCCTTATGTGGGAGTATGCTGGTTGTGTTATGCATTACCCGTCCTATGAGTAGGGGTGGAGGTAGTGGTAGGCATCCATCCCCTATGAGTGGGGATGGTAGTAGTGACAAGCATCCAGGCCCCCATGAGTAGGGGTGGTGGTAGTGGTAGGCATCCATCCCCCTAAGGGTGGGGATGGTAGTAGTGACAGGCATCCAAGCCCCCATGAGTAGGGGTGGGGTAGTGGTAGGCATCCATCCCCCTAAGGGTGGGGATGGTAGTAGTGACAGGCATCCAGGCCCCCATGAGTAGGGGTGGTGGTAGTGGTAGGCATCCAGGCCCCCCTGAGTAGGGGTGGTGGTAGTGGTAGGCATCCATCCCCCTAAGGGTGGGGATGGTAGTAGTGACAGGCATCCAGGCCCCCATGAGTAGGGGTGGTGGTAGTGGCAGGCATCCAGCCCCCCCTGAGTAGGGGTGGTTGTCGTGGTAGGCATCCATCCCCCTAAGGGTGGGGATGGTAGTAGTGACAGGCATCCAGGCCCCCATGAGTAGGGGAGGTGGTAGTGGTAGGCATCCAGGCCCCCCTGAGTAGGGGTGGTGGTAGTGGTAGGCATCCATCCCCATAAGGGTGGGGATGGTAGTAGTGACAGGCATCCAGGCCCCCATGAGTAGGGGTGGTGGTAGTGGCAGGCATCCAGCCCCCCCTGAGTAGGTGTGGTGGTAGTGGTAGGCATCCATCCCCCTAAGGGTGGGGATGGTAGTAGTGACAGTCATCCAGGCCCCCATGAGTAGGGGTGGTGGTAGTGGCAGGCATCCAGCCCCCCCTGAGTAGGGGTGGTGGTAGTGGCAGGCATCCAGCCCCCCCTGAGTAGGGGTGGTGGTAGTGGCAGGCATCCAGCCCCCCATGAGTAGGGGTGGTGGTAGTGGCAGGCATCCAGCCCCCCCTGAGTAGGGGTGGTGGTAGTGGCAGGCATCCAGCCCCCCTGAGTAGGGGTGGTGGTAGTGGCAGGCATCCAGCCCCCATGAGTAGGGGTGGTGGTAGTGGTAGGCATCCAGCCCCCCCTGAGTAGGGGTGGTGGTAGTGGCAGGCATCCAGCCCCCCATGAGTAGGGGTGGTGGTAGTGGTAGGCATCCAGGCCCCCCTGAGTAGGGGTGGTGGTAGTGGCAGGCATCCAGCCCCCCCTGAGTAGGGGTGGTGGTAGGGTGGTGTTAGTGGTAGGCATCCATCCCCCTATGGGTGTGTATGGTATTGGTGATGGCCATCCCACCCCTATGGTTCTGCTGTTGCTAGTGTACGTCATTTGTGCATCCCTATGTGTGTGTGACATATTTCGGGTACGTGTCGTTTGTTTGTGTTGTTGGTGTTTGACTTACCGTCTGCGCCGTACGCGTCCGTGCCGGTCCCGGTAATAGATGTAGAGTATAGGTAGGACCTGCGCAATGGGATTCATGCTTGGGTCGTCTCGTTCGTGTTTCTCGAGTCTTCGACTCGTACTCGTAGCAGGCTTGTTCGTCTCGTAGCCGTGGATCGTCTTGTGGCGCGAAACGGATCTTATGTACGGCTCTCCCGGATGCTCAAACGTCCCGGACGTAGCGACGGGTTCGGCGCGTACGGAGTGCGCATCATACTCGTCTGGCCAGAAGGTGCTGTGTATTTGCTTCCGTACGACTCGATTCGGCGTTTACGGATCCGGCTCGGGCGGGGAGCTGGATTGGGTAAGTACGGCTCGCTCAGAATCTGGGTTGTTATGCGCATCGTACTTGTTCGTTCGGACGAGTGTTCGAATCGGTCGGAAAAACACGCACTCGGCTGGTTTTTTTCCCGGACGAATACTGTTAGGTGCGCTTCCGGCTGAGATCGGAATCGACCCCTGAGTAGAAAAGCCCACCGGTGAAACAGAACGTCTAAAAGAAAAAACGAAAAGGAAGCCAAAAAGTGTGCCCTCATGCAAAAAAGCTCTCACTGTGCTCTTGAACACCCGGATGTAAATGCTATTAAATGGCCATGAGACAATGACTGAATGTGTTGACATACAATGTCCTCTCACTGTGTTAAAATTGACTTCAAACTTGCCACTGTGCAACACGACCATCCCACAGTGCAACTAGACATATGTCGCAAACTTACTGAATGTTACCGCGATGGGCGTAGGCAGTCCCTCAAAAGGATGGAATTCAGGCAAAGTCTCTAGAGCTAGAAACAAGGGGCTCAACGCATGGCGTAATTGAAGATATTTGTAGAATTGTGTCTTGTGTAGCTGAAATTCTTCTTGTAGCCTTTGAAAGGATTTTAAAGTGGTACCCTGCATCACGTCCCCCAGGGTGGAGATACCCACCAAGTCCCACTTACGGAACCCTATCAGGTCCATCACCGGGCGTAAGTATGTACCATGCCACAAAGGGGTCGCCTGAGTCAGGCGGCCATGCGACCCCATCTGCCCCACCGTGTATCGCCAGAGCCGGATCACCGTTCTACTTGCAGGAGGTAAGCTGTCTAGGCTCCTTGAGCTACACAGGAGCTGAAGAAGGGGGACCCCCTCCATTGCCGCATGTTCAAGCGCAAATGCCGGATTGGCTGGGGAATTATACCACCAATCGTTTATTATAAGCAAGTGGGAGGCCGCATAGTAGTCGTAAACGTCCGCTGCTGCAATACCCCCACAGTATGTGGATTGTGTGCATGTGTATAACGCCACGCGAATCGCCCCTCCATTCCATAGGAACTTATTATGTATAGCATAAATTTGCGCAAACCAGGATTGTGGTATGTTGTAGTGGAAATTTTGTAATCTATAAAGAATTCTAGGTAGGGAAACCATTTTAAAGATCGCAGAGCGCCCATATAGTGAGAGTGGAAGGGAGGACCATATTGTTGTTTCGTTGCCCAGACTCGTAATTAGAGGGTTGATATTATGCGTCCATGAGATCTTTGGGCAGGGCAACGTATAAATGCCCAAGTATTTGAAGCCCCTGAGTAATTTCCTTTTAATCCAAGTTCTTATCTGAGGACCTGAGCCTATCACTAGGCAGAACGTGGCCCCACCACTTCTTCATTGATTTCCCATCACATAAACTCAAGCAAATTAGAAATTGTCAATGCCCTAAATAGAGAAGGTAGAGTAAGGACTGGGGCAGGGAGAACTGGATGCTGGGATGAAGATTACGTAACATAGACGTTACCACCACATCTCTCTTTATCACCCCGTTCCTCAACTGATGAAGATGTACGAAGCTGAAATCGAAGATTTTGATATAGAACAGATCAGGTTGCTTCTGATACAATACATATCTTCACATTGCAATCAGGACAGCATCCCCAAAATGGGGCTTTGTGGAGTCAACCAACTATATAGTGTCCTGAACGTGTGAGGGGACAAACACATCACTGTGTTACAAACCTCACAAATTGACACATGCTTGCAAATTAAAGCTTTAGATCGCCATGCCTCTAGCTGAATATCCCGGATGGGGCTCTAAATGCAAAATAGCCAGCATGATCTAGTTGCAATTGAATTTCTATTGTCTTAGGGGCTTCAACCAATTTGGGCAGATGCTATGTTGCGAAGGGAATATCCCTTGCAGGACGAATGTGCATGTACCCCTGTTTTAAGTGATGGCTGCTTATGAAACCGGTATCCTGATTTTTACTTTGGTCATGGTGTCAATCTCATCTAGCATGAATGCAGAGGCCTACGTCTGTACTTGACCATGCCAGGTGCAAGACTTTTCTTGACACATAAAGGGGCACATCAAGCCTGCTTCATATTAGGCAGTGGACTGCTGTCCTTGCCCTGGGAATGTTTTGTAAGGACGTGGTGGAAGCCTACCATGTTTTGTGAATTTGTCGTGTGACCAGTCCCTTTTATGTGTTTCATTGAGAACTCAATCTATAGATCCCTCTCATTTAAAGTTCTGCTGTTATGCGATACACAAACCCTTGCCCTGACATTCCAAATGAATATTGAACATGTGTGTATGTGCTGGACATATATAGCACATGTAGAATCCTGTATGCAATTCAGGGTAATTTTGCTGTAATTTTGTGTAATTAGACTACAGTAAATTATGACAATTAACACACATCTTTACCTACAAGCATACCTTCCTATTGAAGGAAGGAGTGTGTCTGACCCTGCAGGAGAAAAGTCTATCCAGGAGGAGAAGTCCAGCATGTTCCTGTCTTACAGAATAGCCAGAGAGAGCAAGTGACTACCAGGGAGCAAATCCTCGAGTGGAAGAGCCCCACCTGTGTCTCTAATTTGTTTTCATTGTGAGTCTGACCTACACCTTGTTGATGATTTTGACTTTGGCAAACGGAGGGTACTCCTTCAGAATGGTGGAGGATATAGACCTCGCCATCCTGAGGAGCTTCCACCTGCCAACTCAAGAGTTGTCCACCAACCCTGCAAAATACTTTCAACATTGTTAGGAACCGTTGTCATTGTGGTTCCTGTCAATGTTGTAAAAGTTTGACAGACAGCTCCATCCACAGGATGGCTGCCTGTAAAACCTTTGCAACATTATTCATTTTTTTAAAACAAACTCCAAAAGTAGAAGTTTGTTTATTTAAAAATGAAACTCTAGTGACCCCCATACCCTGGGAGCATTCTCTGGTTTTTAACTGGCTGTGATGGACAACAAAAAATAGTCATCTGATTGCCCACTCTAGATTGGGTTGGTGGGTAGATGGTTAACTTTAGACGGCCCATACTCCATCAGGCTATGGTAGAATTATGTTTGTGATGAAATCCAAGTAGGCTGTGTCATTGACATACGTAAGGTCCATCCAACTCTAAATCCGGCAGGCGGACCGTGTGTTTGCTGGGGAGGGTAGGGGTGTTGCAATAGGGTACCCTCTCTGCCAAACTCTAAATCAGCTCGTAAGCCTTCTACTCGAAAGAAACATAAAGCAAGATAGGAAGCCCACAGCAGCTAGAAGTCTGGTGCTGCCACTTCTGACTTGAGAGCCAATGTGCTCCAGCAATGCTGAGGTATGCACCCGGATCAGCCCAAAAACTTCAACTGTCGAGAGTAAGTCATTGTTATGGAGACCATCCACAGCGAGGCCACTATTGCGGTCCCAGAAGCTCCAAACCTAGTACTAGAGGAGCAGGACCACTGCACACATCTGTTCCACACCATCCAAGACTCTATGTTCCAAAAGCAAGTAACCACATGGCATAAAAACTGAGTGTGAATGAGTGACTGAGAAGCAGTGACTGAGAATTTTGTTGCATAAGCTTAGACTTTCTCCATATTGGAAAGTGAACTGAACTATTGCTCTCATGGTGTCATTAATTGACTGCACCTGAGCCTAGCCAGCACTGTGTTACCAATTATATTCCAGGTATCCCAGGCATTGGGGACCTAAACTAGTGTGAGTAGTGTCTGAAAGGCATAGCGCATAGAATCATGAATAGTATGTTAACCCTGTATTTCCTCACCCTAATTGAGCTGTATGGTATTATGTAACACTGTGACAATTAAGTACTTTCTTTTAATCAAAAGACTAGCACTTGACTCGACGATATGTATTGGTAGGTGACTTATTAGTGAGAGCAGGTAGGTACCTACACTTAGGAATACACCACTATCAAACACCTGTGAAGGGTGAGCTAACGCCGCGTGGTGAAAGCTACCTCATATTTTTGTATTGGGCTGCAATTTGATATTTCTCATGTTTTAAACTTGTTTTTTTAACGGAGCTTTGTTCGCTTTTAACTTCTTTTTAATGGTGCTCTATTTACATTACTCACTTGCTCTGACTTGTTCCTGGTCGCTGTCCCCGTTCCGTCACGGCTTGTTAGTGCCGGTTGAACGGAGGGACGCGACTCCTCCCCCTCACTCTGTCACTTCCTGCCGGCTCAATTGGGTATATTATGCAGACGGGGACTCGGCCGCGCAGCGAAGGGTGAGCTAACGCCGCGTGGTGAAAGCTACCTCATATTTTTGTATTGGGCTGCAATTTGATATTTCTCATGTTTTAAACTTGTTTTTTTAACGGAGCTTTGTTCGCTTTTAACTTCTTTTTAATGGTGCTCTATTTACATTACTCACTTGCTCTGACTTGTTCCTGGTCGCTGTCCCCGTTCCGTCACGGCTTGTTAGTGCCGGTTGAACGGAGGGACGCGACTCCTCCCCCTCACTCTGTCACTTCCTGCCGGCTCAATTGGGTATATTATGCAGATGGGGACTCGGCCGCGCAGCGGGCGCGCCACCGGCACGCCAAAGGCAAGCCCGTCTGTGCCTGTCCGGGGCCGTCCGGGGCCGTCCGGGGCCAGGGGCCAGTCCCTATGCCCGTTTTGTAAACTACCCGGCAATGGAATTAAAAGAGCTGCAGGGGCATTATGAAATCACGGATAGGACCCGTCTTAGCCTGATTGAGTCGGGCATTTTTAAGCCGAGACTTATATTTACTGAAATTGAGTCCTTCCCAGCTCCTCCTACTCCCACGATACCACCTATCCCTGAAATTTTCCAGTGCGAGGAAGTTAATGGTCTCTCAGTTTATTACCTGAACACTCGGTCCATGGTGAAACATCGACTCGAAATTTTTCAACTTCTACAGGCGGAAAGACCTGACTTACTCCTCCTCACAGAAACTAACCCTGGGCAAAGCACTACGCTACGCTCGCGTAGTTTGCGAAGTTTGTGCTACTTCGCACAACGCGAATTGCACGTAGCACAGTGCAAACACGCGTAGCGTAGCGTAGCGTAGTGCAGCGGTCATTTTTTGCTTGCTCGCGGTCCTCAACGTCAAGTTGGCGACCGCGAGCAAGCAAAATGACTATCCCGGCGAGACTTTTTCCTCGTTCGCGATCAGCAACATCAAGTTGCCGATCGCGAGCGTGGAAAATAAACCTCCCGGCCGAGATTCTCAACGCGGGGAGGTCAGGTTTCTCATTGCGAGTGGTCGCGTATGCTCGCGACCGCTCGCGATGAGAACTACCAGTCCGCGTTGAGAAGCTGCCGCTCGGTAAAAATCTACTCGAGCGGCAGTAAAGGACAGCTTCGCACTGTGCAAGATGCCGTTGTCAATGATTGCACAGTGCGGACAAGCATCCGGCACTGTGCAATCATTGCGAACAGTGCACTACGCAGTTCGCGTAGTGCTACGCGTAGCTCGCGTAGTGCGAACTGCACTTTGCGTAGCTTCGCGTAGCGCTACTTCGCGAACTACGCCCAGGCTTAACAGAAACATGGCTCACTGAAGATTCTGCCCCTGATATCTTAGCGGCAGTACCAGACAATTACTACATCTTGCAAACTAACCGGCCCTCAGGGAAAGTGGGAGGGGGAGTTGCCGCAATTATCAATAAGGACTACCAGTTCAAGCCATTAGGGGTTACTGGCCTTCCCTCTGTTGATGGTTTAGTCTTCAGACTTGAATCCCCCCAATTGTCCCTCACCTGTGTCCTCTTGTACAGACCTCCATATCATATGCCCACTTTTTCACAGTCATTGGGTGAAATGATCTCTCATCTAGCTATCGATCATGCCAGACTTCTTATTATTGGTGACTTTAACTATTGGCCCAATGACGAACAGGAGAGCACCAGTTCAATTGAACTGGCAGATCTCCTTTCTGGAATGAACTGTATTCAACATGTGCGTGAAGCTACTCACATAAAAGGACACACGCTGGACCAAGTCTGGGCAGCTAACCTGAAGATTTCGACCCCTCAGGTCTCCCCTTGTACTTGGTCGGATCATCACTCTATTGCATTCACCATTTTCGAGGTTTGTCCCACTAAAGCCCAACTACCTAAGAACAAGTTGTCTAGAAGCTGGAGAAGTGCTAACATTGATCACCTTTGCTCACTTCTAACCACTTCAGCCCCGCCTCTGCTGGAGCCGTTTCAAACTCAGGCAGAGAGCATCAAAACTTGGCTCGAATCTGCCTGTGACTGTGTTGCTCCTATGAAAACCATTAAAACTGTGAGATCTCATGATGCGCAGCGATGGTTCTCTGATGACCTCAAAACTAAGAAGCTGGCGTTGCGTCAAGCTGAACGCAGGTGGAGACACCAGTATTGTGAAGAAGGAAAGATAATATACTCTACTTTACTGAAAGAATACAAGAAGTCTATTACTCAAACTAAGGCGGACTACTTTTCTAATAGGATTCTTAACTCAGCAAATAAATCTAAAGAAATCTTTTCTATAGTAAATGAGCTGTCTACATTAGATAGAGTCACGCCTAAATCAGCCCCTTCACAGTCCTTGTGTGATTCCCTTAACCTATTTTTTATGGAGAAAATTATGGCAATCAAGGCCAGTATCCCTACTCCCACTCCTCCTATAGTTGCTTCCGATACCTACAAGTGCCCATTTCAACTGGCTCAGATTCCCCTCATCTCCCATGAGATCTTCCTGGGTCTACTAAAAAAGGTCGAATCAGGCTCCCCGACTGATTGTTGCCCCCTCATGTTTTTCAGGAAATCTTCGCCAGATGTCCAGACCCTCCACTTTTGCTTCTCAATAACTCACTCAAGTTTGGCATAGTCCCCAACCTCTATAAAAGCACGGAAATTATCCCCATTCTAAAGAAACCGGGTGCGGACCCTTCCATTCTTAGCAACTACCGCCCCATCTCGCTGCTACCCTACCTTGGAAAGGTCTTAGAAGCTCATGTGTCAAACCAATTTAGTCTCTTTGTTGAACAGTCTCATGTTCTGGACCCTCACCAGGCTGGGTTCTGACCCGCCCATTCTACCGAGTCAGTCATTCTGACAGTCCTAGACGAACTCAGAGGGGGGGCAGATAGAGGCCTCACCCAGGCCTTGGTAATCCTGGACCTGTCTGCAGCATTTGACACGGTCGACCATAACATTCTGATCGATAGTGTCAACAAGGCCGGGATCCAGGGCCTAGCTCTGAAGTGGCTCTCTTCCTTCCTCAGAGACCGGTTCCAAGCGGTGCGTCTTGGCAATTTTTCCTCTACCAAGATAGAACTGACTTGTGGGGTTCCCCAGGGCTCCTCTCTTTCCCCGCTCCTTTTTAACTTGTACCTACTTCCTTTAATCTCTTCCTTGCGAGAAAGGAAAGTGGGAACATATAATTATGCGGATGACCTTCAATTGGTCTTTGACATCAATCTTTCATCATCCTCTGTGTCTCACTTTCAAGACACGATGATTTTTATAAGTGAATGGATGAATAACAACCAATTGAAGCTTAATCCCGACAAAACTGAGCTCATCCTTACCGGAGGGTCTGCCAACCCATGGAAATCTAACTTTTGGCCGTCTACCCTTGGTAGTCCCCCTCTACCGGCCAGCTCAGTCAAAAGTCTGGGTATAGTGATAAGCAACGATCTAACCATGAAAGCTCAGATCGGCGCCGTCGTCTCCGCTGGTTTCTTCCAACTACGGAGAATAAAGAAGATCAGCAAATTCTTGTCCAGGGAAGCCTTGATTTTAGTTGTTCTGGCATTGGTCATCTCCCGCCTGGACTATGCCAATTCACTTTATGTCGGTATCCCGGCTTACCAATTAAGACGCCTTCAGCTGGTCCAGAATCAAGCCGCCAGACTGATTTTTTCGCAACCTAAATGGCATCATGTCAAGCCACTGATGAAAAGCCTTCATTGGCTTCCAGTGGCCAAGCGCAGTGCATTCAAGCTAGGATGTACTATTTTTAAAGCTCTTCATAGCAACAGCCCAGACTTCATCGCTTCTAAGATTCTTCGCTATGTCCCCTCTCGCAATCTGCGTTCCTCCCATCAGAATCTATTGGTTACTCCTATTTTTAAATGCAAGAAACATGGAGGGTCCAGATTTATGGTCTTAGCCCCTCTGTTCTGGAACTCGCTCCCTATGGAGATGAGGTCCTTAACCTCTCTCACCTTATTCAGAAAACAGCTGAAGACCTGGTTGTTCGCACAGGCGTATGGAACCTAAGCCATCTATTCCTGATGCCACCTTTTCACTCTCCCAGCGCCAAGAAACCTTTTGGTGAACGTGCGCTTGATAAATGCTTTTAACATAACATAACATAACATAACATAAAGTCCAGTCAAGTCTTCATAAATGAATCCTTGCTCAACCATTCGTAGCTTGGCTCACAGGTAGTCAGGCTTAACTTAGGGGACAGGAATGTAAAGCATTTAAAACACCAATAACAGTAAATAAGTAAGACACAACACACAATAACAATCCAATACCAGTTTATATAAATAGGAAATATTTGTATGATTAAAATGAGACCAAAACAACAAACATCCAATGTAGGGAACTGGAGATATAAATATTTGAAGATGAAATGTAAAAATGTGCTTTCTTGTCTCTAAAAGTCAAAAGCACCAACTTGGGACATCTCGTAACGCTTGACAGGGAGAAAGTCAAAATTTCAGCCTGACCGCGATGGAGCACGGAAAGGATACGATGAGCGGTTAAGGGACAGGTTTGAGACTTCTCCCATTACTAAAATACCAGGGATCATATTTTCCGCCCTCAAATATAATTAGGTATTGATATAGTTTATAGCACTTGTAAATTAGTCAAAAATCACACTGTGATGACATCAGTTGGACCAGAATCCCTCTCCCCTCATTCCCCTACGAGTCAACATGCTCACGACTCTCTTAGAGCAACCAGGTCTGAGGCACATAACCCATTGGGACATACCCGCACCCCTTCTACTTCCTCGACCTCCACGCTTATTATGGTGGACACGCATACTGTGCCCACGTCTCTCCAGTGTCACTCCAGTGTCACGTCCTTACCCTGTTCATCCTAACCAGGACAGCAACGTGAATCACAGGACCCTTGCACCTTTGCTTAACCAGGCGCTCATCTTCCCACCTAATGATTCACCTCACATTCCCACATCACCCACACAGCTTTCTATCCACTCCTCCCCTAGCCCACCCCCCCAGCATAGCTCCCTTCCCTAAGTATCAGAATTCCGACCTCACCAGCTCAAGGCAGATGTTCTAAGCCTCTTACGCCTCACCGCTGAGCTATCTGATTAGAAATCTAGTGGACCCCGAAGTCTGGGTACCTCAACTACACACTTGCCTCTGATCCTTGCCCCAGGCCCTTTGCGCATCTCCCACCCACTGTGACCCCCTCACTAGTGGCCCTTACACAGCACAGATGGGAAACCTCTCCCCTCCCGAATGACCCCTCTAGGCCTTACAGAGTCAAAGACCCACTTCAAGATAAGGATATCATCTCCCTTCTTCTCTCTTACGGTACATCTTATGCTGTTAACACAGAGACTCTCTCTTATGACCCATCTCATACTGCTAACACATCGAATCTCTGCCTAATTGAAGTAATCCATTCTGACCCATTTACAGAATCTTCGGTTAACGTAAGATCGTTAAATAAGAACAACCTTACTCTTGTCCCCACTACTACTCCTCACCCAGCCGATCCCAAATCACAGCTCAAACGCATGCTTCTCAACTGCAGATCTGCAGTACGATCTGCTGCTGACATCGCTGCCCTCATCCTGGCTCATGATCCAGACATTCTAGTGTTGACTGAAACCTGGCCCAACAACTCCTCCGCACCCATTATTGACATACTAGTGCCCCCTAACTTTGACATATGAACTGGTAAATGTGCCTACAAGGGATTTTTTTATATATTAATTTAAATAATTTTTGCTTTTTACCTAACGCAAGTTTTAATATTTTACTTGCAGATTGATTTCTTTATATATAGTTCAAACTATTCATGCACAAATAACTCACATACAATTTTGGTTTTCTAATGAAAATATGAAAACATCAGATTATATCAGAAAATATCAAATAACACGTACAAACGCGGTTCCAAATGTGATCCATCACAAGAAATTTCAGATTGGGATTCGCTCTTTCGCATAGAATATCTGCTGATCTATTAGACTCTGGGACGCTACAGTGACATTAATTTACACACTGACTTTTAAGGGTCAACCATTTTAAACTCGCATAGTCCTGAAGATGGTTTTACCGACGACAGCTTAAAAGACCGAAACGTGAACAATTGCACTTTTTTTCAGTACAGTGTTACCATAGGCTATATTTATCTGTATTAACCAGCTGATTTGCCTTATTCTAATTTGAAAAAAGTGTACACAATTGTTACTGTGAAGTTAAAAAAAAAAAAATCTTTATTTTTTCACATCTTCCTGTTTCTTTGTATGTTTAATGATCTAGTACCCTTTACCATCATTTTTTCTGATACAATTCATATTTTAATATACACCCGTGTTATTTGATATTTTCTGATATAATCTGATGTTTTCATATTTTCATTAGAAAACCAAAATTGTATGTGAGTTATTTGTGCATGAATAGTTTGAACTATATATAAAGAAATCAATCTGCAAGTAAAATATTAAAACTTACGTTAAGTAAAAAGCAAAAATTATTTAAATTATATATATCAAAAAAATCCCTTGTAGGCACATTTACCAGTTCATATTACATTGCCCTAGCCGTCAAGGGTTGATTGGGCTCCCCATTGCACTTAATACTCCCTAACTTTGACAGCATCAGGCTAGACAGATCCGGTGGACAAGGGGGAGGCATCGCTTGTATACATCATAAAAATCTATCAGTTAGACAACTGCATACTGATCCCAGGCCGTCATGCGAATTCCTGTGCTTTGAAGTATTGTGCAACAACAGGCAAGCCTATAAATTCCACATGCTCTACCACCCTTCACAAGACAATCTCCCCTTTCCTAGAGCAAGTCATGGAAATCATCTCATCGAACGTGGTCCACCATGGCACCCAGATCTACCTAGGAGACTTTAACCTCCATTGGAATGATAAGAATGACTCGTCAGTCAACAGCCTCAAATCTATCCCATCAGACCTCAACATCACTCAAATATGCAATAGCCCTACCCACATCAAGGGAGCAACCTTAGATCTGGTCATTGGTAAGATAGACTCTATCCAACTTGAAGCTATCACCCCATGTGAGTGGACAGACCACTACTGCATCTCCTTTCTCATCACAGAATCGATGATACTTAATAAATCTCAGCTAAAGAAACCTATACACTGGCAAAGAAGTCTTAGAAACATTTACTTATATGATCTGATTTCACGCATTGATAACAGCCTGCCCCAAGCCATGGATATGTCTGATGTCGGAGAACTTACAGATCATTACAATAGCTCCATGGCTAACATCTTAGACTCAATGGCACACCTACAGCTAAAAAGAATGCCTTCCAAAATCTCCAAACCCTGGTATAATGGTTGCTGAAATACTGAAAGAAGAAATCATACTGGCATTACATTTGTGAAGATCCTCTCCCTCCAATGACCACCTTACTCAGCTGAGATCACTGAGAAATCAATACAACAAAAGCATCAGATGCTCTAAAGTCAGTTATTTCAGAATAAAACTGGAGCAAGCAAAGAACCGGCCAAAGAAATAGTTTGTACTCATCAAGCTTCAATCTAACAGCCAACCCAATCCTCAACCAATGGATCGCTGTGCGCAGCCAAATTGTGAGGAATTTGCCGCCTTCTTCCAGGAAAAGACAACAAATATTGAACTGGAACTAAGTGTAGCTTTGGAGAACCTTCCTGTCCCCTATCCTACCTCTGGATTGGTGATGCAACCCACTATTCGGGTGCTTCCCCCCAAAAACAATGCTGCTTGGAGCATTTTCCAAACCTTGGATGAAAGCACCATTCGCAAAACTCTGGCCTCTCTGAAACCATCCAACCATTTCAGCGATCCCTTGCCATCGAATCTCTTCAAGGAAAGCAGATCGTCCTTACTCCCTCTTTCGATGAGGATAATTAACACCTCTCTGCTTTAAGGTACGATTCCAGATTGCCTTAAATTGGGGCAGGTCACCCCCCATCCTTAAAAAACCGACACAGACCACAATAACCCTCACAATCTTTGCCCAATTTCCAACATTCCTACTCTGGCTAAGCTCTTAGAGAAACTTATACACCCAGCTATTTAGCCACATTGAACAATTCTGCTTTCTGGACCAATTCCAGCCAAGGGCATAGCACGGAATCTGCTCTTACTCACATTATTGACAATGCTCTATGAATGCTTTTGATAAGGTCAAAGGCGAGACCCTTATTGAGCTACTGGGGCACAGGATGGGGCTATCAGGGACTGTGCTAAATTGGTTCTCCTCATTCCTTCACAACAGAACACAAAGACTTAAGGTGAATCAGGCTCTGTCAAAACCCTCTCTGCTCATGCTGGGGGTCCCACAGGGGTCCACGCTCTCACCCACCCTCTTCAACTTGTTCACTGAGCCTCTAACAGAAATCCTGACATTGTCCAACATCCATTACCGCATGTATGCTGATTACACCCAATTGTACTTGAAAGTCTCCTCCCTGGAGGACATAAGGTCCCTCAACTCAACTCTTCAGGAAACACAAAGCTGGTTGACTCTCAATCACTTGAAACTAAACACCCTCAAAACAGAATTTCTCCTTATCGCCCCAGCCAATCACTCCCTAGACATTGAAGAATGGATGCATCAGCTCACAGCTCTCGACTGCACTCCAAACATTATTGATTCCGCGATGTCTCTGGGAATAATGCGAGACAAACATCTGAGCACGCAAAAGCACATTAGTGCTCTCACCAAAGGTGTAAACCTCCAACTAAGAGTCTTGAGGAAAATATAACTGTTCCTGCCCCATAACTACTTCAAAAATGCAGTGCAAGCCCTAGTGATTTCTAAACTGGATTATGGTAGTGCTACCCTCTGCGGCCTTCCTAGAGCGAAGACGGCGCCACTTAGGGCCTCTCTCAACTCCGCTGCAAGGATCATTACAGGCTCCAAACACTATCATCACTCTTGAGTTGAAATCTCTTAAATGGCTCCCATATGAAGCAAGGATTCATCTGAAAATTGCATGCATTACGCATAAAGCTTTACACTTCAACACCCCAATTTATCTTGTGCAAAAACTTAAGCTTTCTGGGGGCTCTTGTTCCACTAGAGGCTCAAGCACCTTACTGCCCAAGCCACCGACATTCCACAAAAAGAAAAATTACAATCGAGCATTCTCGGGTATTGCACCAAGAATTTGGAACACCTTGCCACCTGAAATAAGACTTAATAATTCTACGGCTTCCTTTCAAAAAGGAAGTCAAAGAGTTACTGATGAAGACATTTTTGGGCTAGTTCCCAATCACCTTAAGATGCATTTGCTTTCCTTTGTTCCCTATAGTTCTGTTATCTTTATCATGATCTGTTAACATTTGTTTCTTGATCTGGTTGTGTTATGATTACCACAGGGTGTACCCGCTGAACTGCCAATATGTAAAGTGCTCTGTTACCCATATGTGGTCTTGTTCGCGCTATATAAAACTCTTTAGATAAAGTAAAATAAAATAAACAAGTGCTAAGTGGCATTATGGGAGATACTGATACAACATATTTTTAGTGACATGAATTTTGAGATACGAAAGAAATCAATATGGACAACCCATTAGCAGTACGAACGATAAAGCGGTGCATTTAAGATGGTGGCCGTTCTGGGATGACATAGGAATACATCGCACCAGACGCATAGTCCAGTGACAATATTTACTACCTAAAGCAGGTCATAGGTGACCCTTCCACAGCTAGACATTCGTGGTGCGAATCGTAGACGCGACGGTGTGAAGCGTACTCGCTGACACATGACCGAACTTGATATCAGGCAAGCCCATTACCGTGGGTTAAATAAGGTTAAAATTACTGTTTTCTAAATTTAGAGTTAGAAAAAACACACTCCCTCTTTTCTTTTTTCTTTTAAACTTGCTACATCAATTGTCAGAAAAGTCTGTGAATAGTTTCACGAAGATAACTCAATCTTACACCAGACACAAACAGACTTTCGTCACAAGCATAGTACAGTGACCGCCCTTCTCGCAGTAGTGGAAGAGGCAAAAAAGAGATTGGATCAGGGGGCAACAGTGGCTATTGTGCTCTTGGAACTTAGCGCAGCATTTGATACTGTTGACCACTGCATACTTTTAAATAGAGTGAGTCGGGCTGGCATCACAGGGAAAGCCTTGGAGTGGGCGGGTTTTGTTTTTCGAACATCTTGCCGGTGGCTTGTGGAGTCCCACAGGGGTCCTTACTTAGCCCCACGCTGTTCAATATATACCTTCAGCCTTTGGCAGATATTGTAGCCACCTTTGAAATCTCTATAGTCTTGTATGCAGATGACACCCAGCTGGTGTTTTTTCTTGCCCCAGACTCTGCTACTTTAATGTCTAATCTTGTACCCTGTCTGGAGCAGGTAGCCAGCTGGATGAATAAGTCATGTGTGAAACTCAATGGATCAAAAACAGAATTAATGATCCTTGGGAATCAGTCAAACATCCAACAGGGTCTGTGCTGGCCTATTGGCCTTGGTCCCCCACCCACCCTTAAATCTGTCATAAAAAGCTTAGGGATGTGGCTTGAAGATACTTTGACCATGGAAGCCCAGGCCACAAAAACGGCGGCTATCTGTTTTGGAATGGTAAGACTGCTATCAAGATCCTACCCTTGCTCCCACAGACTTCAAGACAAGTGGTGATTCAAGCCTTGGTACTGTCTCATTTTAACTATGGTAACTCCTTATACTTGGACCCCAAAAGTAGTTATCCGGAAATTACAGGTGGTGCAGAATGCAGCTGCACGCACAATGCTTGGAGTCCCTAGATCATAGTCAGCTAATCAGGTCCTGAGGGATCTTCATTGGTGTCCCATTGCCCAAAGAGTGGAATTTATATCACTGTGCATTGCGCACCGGGCTTTGCAGGGCCATGGTCCACCTATCCTTCAACAACTGATCATTCCCTACACTCTAAATAGACTACTTCAGTCTGTGAATTTACATCTGGCATCTGTCTCAACTATCAAAAAAATGAGAGGAGGTGGTCGCTCCTTCAGCTTTAATGTAGCAAAGCTTTGGAACACTTTACCACCATCTATTTGTATGATAGAATATGAGCTATGCTTTTGGAAAGCAATCAAATCCTGTCTCCATTAATAGCTTAATCCTTGAGGGACTCAGTCCACCTGGTTGGGATGCTGCCTCATACTCAGTAGTAGGATGCCTTTGGGTCGCCATGAGCTCTAAAACTGATGTAAATAGAAATAGAAATAGAAAATAGTAAAATACCAGAAAGGAGAAGACAGATACTTATAACAAAACTTGGATAGCGATGCCATGATTGGCACGCTCAAGAATTTGGAAGACTATGCATAGAATGATCTAGGATTAAGGATTGCAAGACCATACAACCCTGGTGAGAATTGATGTAGTTATAGTGGATCACCTGGTACATGGTGTTCTGCCCAATCAACGTTCAATACAATACTGTTGTTTCGCACAGATACGCCACATAAATATTGTCCAGGAGGGAATTAAAATGGGTATTAAGGTAGGAGGAACAACATAATAGTGATTTGGTTTGCTTGCCATTTTGGCTCAATAGAGATACTAAATGACACACACATATATATATATACATATATATATATATATATATATATATTATCTACTGGCGGTCGCCAGTAGATAGTTATAGTTAGGACCTATTTTCCATAGGAAATCCGCGACATTCTATTTGAAATAACTCTCTTGCCGGTTGACGTATCTTCGCGAAATTTTCAAACTTTGTGGGGCGCTCCGGTCCGCTCCTACCCTGAAAGTCTCGGGGTGATTCGTTAAGCGGTGGCCGAGAAAAAAGGGGGGTCCCAAAACGCGTTTTCCCCATTCATTTTTCCATAGGAAACTTTAGACATGCTACAGCCCGAACTGCTGAACGGAATTACACCAAATTTGGCAAAGAGGTAGTTCTTGGTTCAGAAAGAACCCTTTTTGTTAAATGGTGTAAATCCGTTCAGTAGTTGCTGAGAAAATCAAAAGTAAAAGTACATATATATCTATGGGCACGGATGATCTGCGCACCCTGAGTGCACCCTGCGCGCACCGTCCCGATCACGAGCTGCATGCTAATTGGCTGTCAGCTGGCTGTCAACATTCTGATTCAGGAAATGTTGGCAGCCATTTTGTCCCTCGGTAGAACCGAGGGACAGAAACAAGTGCGCAAAGCGCACAAAGGGGGCAGGGTAGAAACACCCTAACACCCTAGGCCTGCTCAGGGGGTCCCACAAGGACCCCCTGGGCAAAAAAAAGCATTTTTTTTTTTTAAATCGGCAGGATGCGCTCAGGGTGCGCGGATCCTGCAAAAAAAAAAAAAAAATCGAAGCGCTTCGATGTAAATTTGCCCCTGGGTGGGCCAAGTCCCGGGGGCATGCTGGGGGGTTTATTTTATGTATGGGGGCCTCTAAGGGCCCCCAAGCCCAGGGACCACCACCCCCGGGGCTTTATCATAAATGGTGCGGGAGGGCTCTGAGCCCTCCCGCAGCCCCGAGGACCGCCACCTCCCGGGGCTTTTTTTTTTTTTTTAAACCTGTGTGGGGGGCTCCAGCCCCCACACGCCCGGGACCACCACCTCCCGGGGCACTAAGAAAATTGAAAATGGGGGTCCGTTTTGGATCCCAAGCCCCGAGGACCACCACCTCCCGGGGCTTTCAAAATGTAGGGAGGGGGGCCGCGCGGCCCCCTCCTGGAGCCCTTGATGGCCCTGGGGACCGCCACCCCCAGGGCCGGCTCCTGCAGTGTCCCAGGGTGCCTACCCCCGGGACACTGCTGTTTGCTATGACAGGAGGGAGCCTCGCGGCTCCCGTCCTGTCATAGCAAACTAGTTTGCATTTTGAAAGAGAGGCAGGAAACCTGCTCTCTCTTTCAAAATGCAAACCAATTGCTTTCCACACGGGGAGCAGCATGTTAGCTGCTCCCCATGTGGAAAAGGCAATGCCGGCTCCCGTAGGACACGGGGAGCCGGCGGGACTGTGGGGGGTTTGGGGACCCCCCCCACAGTCCCCAACCAGAGGCCAGGCCCCAGGGGGATGGGGTCCCCGGGGCCATAAGTGGCCCGGCAGGGGGGCTACACAGCCCCCCTCCCCAAATAAAAATAAAATAAATAAATAAATAAATAAGGGCAAGGCCGGCCCCGGGGGATGGGGTCCCCGGGGCCTTAAATGGCCTGAGGAGGGGGCCACGCAGCCCCCTCCATATTTGTTATTTAAAAAGAGGGCATGCCCCGGGGATGGGGTCCCTGGGGCCAATAGAGGCCCAGGGAAGGGGGCCACGCGGCCCCCTTCCCATTTTAAAAATAAATAAATAAAATAAAACAAAAAAAATGCTCAGGCCCCGGGGATGGGGTCCCCGGGGCCAAAAGTGGCCGAGGAAGGGGGCCATGCAGCCCCCTCCCATAAAAAAAAAACGGCATCGTGCCGGAGGCCCCGCCCCTCCCTGCAGTACTCTGCAAACGCGCCCCCTGGCGTGTTTTAAGAAGGGAAGTAATTCCACCTTGAATACTGGGGGTCCCTGGGGGCCAACTAGCCCACCAGGAACCTCCAGTATGCGCCAGGGGCTGCCTTGCAGAGAGGTGTACAGAGGCCACGCCCCTTTTACGCCTCTCTGCAACGCAGCTCTGTGGCGCTTAATGGAGGTAGCTGGTGGGCTAGTTGCACCCCAGGGACCCTCAGGATTCAAGGGGAGTTAATCCCCCGACTTAAAACGCGCCACGGGCGCGTTTGCACAGTGGTGAAGGGAGGCGGCGCCTGAGGTGACATGTGTGCAAACAGGCCCGTGGCGCGTTTTAAGATGGGGAATTAAATCCCCTTCAATCCTGAGGGTCCCTGGGGGCCAACTAGCCCAACAGGTACATCCAGAAAGCGCCACAGAGCTGCGTTGCAGAGAGGTGTAAAAAGGGTGTGGCCTCTCTACACGTCTCTGCAACGCAGCCCCCTGGCGCATACTGGAGGTTCCTGGTGGGCTAGTTGGCCCCTAGGGACCCTCATGATTCAAGGGGACTTAATCCCACAACTTAAAACGCGCCACGGGCGCGTTTGCACAGATGTCACCTCAGGCCCCGCCCCTCCCTTCACCACTGTGCAAATATTCCTCTAAAATCTGCCGAACTACGAATTCTGATTTACTCACCTGTTATCAGGAGAGACCTCAGTGCTGCATCTTTCAGCCCAGTACTAATCCTGAAAAGTAATTTTAACCGTACTTACCAGTAACTTGAATTTCCTTCCATAGGATATCATTGCCTGCTTTTTGCTGAAAAAGTTTCTAAGTGTTGATTTTTGAAACATACAAATATTCCTCTAAAATCAGCCGAAATACGAATTCCGATTTACTCACCTGTTATCAGGAGAGACCTCAGTGCTGTATCTTTCAGCCCAGTACTGGTCCTGAAAAGTAATTTTAACCGTACTTACCAGTAACTTGAATTTCCTTCCATAGGCTAACATTGACTTGTTTCACTTGGAAATTCTTCTAAGTGTTGATTTTTGAAACATACAAATATTCCTCTAAAATCAGCCGAAATACGAATTCCGATTTACTCACCTGTTATCAGGAGAGACCTCAGTGCTGTATCTTTCAGCCCAGTACTGGTCCTGAAAAGTAATTTTAACCGTACTTACCAGTAACTTGAATTTCCTTCCATAGGCTAACATTGACTGGTTTCACTTGGAAATTCTTCTAAGTGTGGAGTTTTGGAACTTTATAATATTCCTCTAAAATCAGCCGAACTACGAATTCCGATTTACTCACCTGTTATCAGGAGAGAACCCAGTGCTGCATCTTTTAGCCCAGCACTGACCCTGAAAAGTAATTTTAACCGTACTTACCAGTAACTTGTATTTCCTTCCATAGGAATCCATTGTCTGGTTTTCAGCAGAAAAGTTTCAAAGTGTCGATTTTCACAAACTACAAATATTCCTTAAAAATCGCCTGTATGACTTAAACGCATTCTTTCAACTGTTTACAGGAGATGCACCAGTGCTGGATCCAGGATCCACCACTGAGTGAGAAAAAGTCACGATAACACTACTTACCTGCTAAGTGAATTTCCTCCCATAGGATAACATTGGTGATTCTATGTGAAAACGTTTCTAAGTGTCAACTTTTAAAATACAATAATATTCCTTAAAAATCACTACTGTAACCAAAACGCTTTTACTCAACTGTTTACAGGAGATGTCCCAGGACTGAATCTAGGATCCAGTCCTGTGGTTAAAAAAGTAATCCATAAAGTAACTAATTGCATTTAACTAGAAATTCACATTGAGCTCAATGTTGCATTGTGTTTGAAATTGTGTTGCCCATTGCAACAACTGTAACTACTGTACTTAAAAGTCTATTGCCTATTTGCAAAGTATTTAAAGTAAATTAATTCATTCTGAGAAACTATATTTTGTAATGTAATGTATAATGTAATTACAATGTAATTTAAAAATAAAATATCTAAAAATAAATAGTTTAAAAAAATGTAGTAAATCAGTATGAAAAAAATAAAAATAAAAATTAATATATTTAAAAATTGGCATTTACAAAACCTTTGTTATTCACTGAAAAAAACCATAGGTTTCAGACATGTTATAGTTAGGAATTAGCATTTAAAAAACCTTTGAAATTCACTGAAAAAACCATAGGTTTCAGACATGTTATAGTTAGAAATTAGCATTTAAAAACCTTTGAAATTCACTGAAAAAACCATAGGTTTCAGGCACGTTATAGTTAGAAATTAGCATTTAAAAAACCTTACAAATTCACTGAAAAAACCATAGGTTTTAGGGACAGTTATAGTTACTTGGACATTGCACTCGTACAAAACCCGTGAAATTCCCCGTTATAGTTAGTTCAGCTAACTATAACTCGCGCCCCGCAATGCACTGCTGATGACGTCACATATTACATCACTCATGACATGGTCAGTGACATCACTGATGACATCACTGATGACATTTCAAATGACATCACTGATGACATCATCCATGTGATAATTTCATGCATCTTCTCACACCCTAATATAACTTTTGATACACCCACTCTAAATTACAGACTGCCATTCTCAAAACCATAGACACTCCAATACCAATAACTACATACCAACTCACTGATTCTTAGGTCTACACACACATCCACTCACTCACCCGTACAGTCACTCATACTTACAGTCACTCAGTACAGGACTATCATATGCACTCATACACCTATATAAACACTGACACACCGCCACTCATCCATAGAGGTACTCACACACCTAGTCAGTCATGCAAAAAATTAATCACACACCCATTTACTCACCTATAGAGTTATACACACACCAGCTCAATAACTCATACAAATACTAGCACATTCATACGCTCTTATACAATAACTGATACAAGCACACACGCATCCATACAGCCACTCTCACAATCACACACTCTCACGTATAGCCTTTTAAATACTCTAACACACATATATACTTCCTTTTACATATGTAGTTACTCGCACATGTACCAATGAGATATACATTCACTCACTAACACACCCATACACACACTCACCCACCCAAGCAGTCCATCACAGACGCACTCTTCAAATCATGCACCCAGTGAATCACCCACTCACACATCTATGTACAGAGTCGCACACACCCCACCCACACAAACACTCAGGCACCCATACAGATACTCAGACAACCAATCAATAACTCATATAGACACTCATGTAGCTATTCACAAACCCATGCAGCCACTTACACAGCAACAGACAGACGGATACAGACATTCACCCAGTTTAGTCACTAACCCATGCATTCAGTAAGATACGTTTAATCACTCACTTATACAGTTAGTCACGCACCTATTAAATCATCCATTCAGACACTTATACACCCACTCACTCTTCAATACGCCTTTCCCTATATATATTAAACATATTTAAACTTTACAGAAACACACAGTCACTGGATGATGTCATCAGTGATGTCATCAGTGATGTCATTTGAGATGTCATCAGTGATGTCATCAGTTATGTCACTGACCATGTCATGAGTGATGTAATATGTGACGTCATCAGCAGTGCATTGCGGGGCGCGAGTTATAGTTAGCTGAACTAACTATAACGGGGATATTTCACGGGTTTTGTACGAGTGCAATGTCCAAGTAACTATAACTGTCCCTAAAACCTATGGTTTTTCAGTGAATATATATATATATATATATATATATATATTTCTACACAACTCCTATTGCAAAGAGCAAGCATGAGCACTCCAGGCAAGTCAAATAATGTTATTTATTTTCACAGTGCGATGCCCGTCCTGGCGCGTTTTGGCTGGTCCCAGCCTTTCTCAAAGTCACATTCTCTTTAGATTCGTTCACATTTAAAGGCACAGTGCATCATAGACATGGAAAAAATGGCATTCGTTGTTTAACATGCCCTAATCATTCTGCATACTGTCTTTTAAACTGGCTAAGTACATATCCATTTCAGAATCATTTTATATTTTTATATTTATACTCTTTTTTAAAACATTTTGTAGGAATTACTTTTATATAAAAAACAAGCCGACTTAACATTTTCATTCATCCTATATTCCATGCTTGGACTTAGGGAACCTTTTGGAAGCAAACTCTTGGGCCAGTGCCCTGACCAAATGACAATTTCACGTGTTATAGAGGGAATCATGCCAATGATTTATATGAAATAGTGATGGCCAGCCCAGAGCATATTGATCATAATAAATACACTAGACACATCATACATTATAAAACCTATAAATGAGAGGATTTAAATAAATAGATAGATAGATAAATAGCCAATATGATATATCCAATAAATCAATTATCATAAAATATGCAATTATATAAATCATATATAAGTATATTCTTATCATAAACACTATTTAAAGAAATATATATAAATTCAATCCTTCTCTATAAGTATAATAAATAGCTTCAAATATACAAAACATATATAGTGCATAAAGTGTCCAAGTGCAAAACTTCACTGATCTAAAGTGCTCTGATGCGGGAATAGATTCTTATCTTCTTGCACAGCTCTTCATCATAAAAATCTGCTAAGAACCGTCCATTTCTAAAGAGGAGACATTATAATACAAAACAGGGGGAGCAGGGAGGCTAATGATAAACCATCAGCCCAAACTCCTCATCCCTGTTCAACCCATTTGGAAATTTTGAATTCAAATCCAGGATATATCTAGATTCCAAGCGTCTCAAATTAATAGTTCTATTGCCTCCTCTTATATCCGGGGAATTCTATCCACAGCATAGAACATCAGCAATCCAGGATCACTTTCATGCTTGTCATAAAAGTGTTTTGCTACAGAATATGTGAAATCCTCATTTCTGATCGCTCACAGGTGTTCCAACATACATATTTTTGAGAGGGAAGATAGTACTCCCCACATACATCAGGGGACAGGGGCAACTGAGTACATAAATGCAATAATCAGAGTTACAATTAAAAAAACCTTTATCTTTTTCGTATGTCCATCACTGGATTGAAATGTGAGGACATTTTTCACCATTCTGCAGGCTTTATAGTGATTACACTTGAAAAACCCTTTACTAGTGGATAGCCAAGTTTCTGGTTTACGGCTTCCATTGAAATAGCTATGCGTCAGATTATCCCCCAGTGTCCTCCCTTTTCTGTAGGTCATAGGAGGTGCCATGGGTAAATCTTTGCCAATTACATTATCGCTCTTGACTACCTGCCAGTGTCTTTTCAAGATCTGATGTACTTTGGGTGACTTTTGATTGAAACAGGTGATAAATCTAGCCGACGTCCCTTCCCTTTGAGCTTCGACCAACGTCTTCGGACAGTATCCCCGTTTACTAAACCTCTCATTTATCTTTCGTATTGGCCCTTGGAATTCCTGTTCCTGGCTACAAATTCTTTTAAGCCTCAATGTTTCCCCATAGGGGATGCTCTCTTTCAAGTTGGTCGGATGTTGACTTTTAAAATGTAGGGTACTGTTTCCAGCTGTTTTCTTGCGTTATACTGTGGTGTTAATTTTGCCTTCTTTTACTTGTAGCGGAATATCCAGAAAGGATATCTCGCTAACGCTCATATTTGCTGTAAAATGCAGATTGTAGGGGTTCTGATTGAGGATTCTGACATATTCCTGGGGGTCTTGGGAGAGTGCCGGGGCTGTAGGTGCCTCCTGCTGGGTGTTTTGGGTGGTGGGTGGGGTCTCATCGATGTGGCTGGGCTGCCCTGATCCTGGAGGTGAGTGGCGGATGTGGTCAATGATGTCTTGGATGGTTTGGGTGTCGATGCTGGTGTTGTCCTCCTCGTCATCAGTGAAGAGTGGCTGGGACTGCTCTGCAGGAGGTGTTGATGATGCCCCTGTGATGTGAAGGGGAGATGGTGTATTACAATGTGTCCACATGTATGTAGCCGCATGGTACAGGTTGACATTCAGACAGCATGGCATTGTACATTGTGACAGTCTGTGGGTCTGAGAGAGGACCCAGGGTCATTGTGGGTGTGCACTGTGCCCTGCTTGCTTGTAAATGTGTGCCTTTGTGGCCATCTCCACCCATCCCCCCAGTACCTGGTGGTCACTCACCCTGTTGCGGTTGTGTTGTGTCCTGTCGAGCAGTGTCTGGTCCCCCGACTCCAGCCACAGTCTCCACACTGATGACTGTCGACACCAGCTCCTCCATGTCATCCAGCTCCAGCTGTGGCGCTGGGCCCCCACCTCCGGTCTGCGTTGCTGCCTTCTGGTTGGCGGTGAGTTTCTCCTTGGTCTTCCGCTTGATGTCATTCCATCGCCTCTTGACCTCGTCCATTGTCCACTTGTGCTCTCCGACGGCATTCACCTTGTCGACGATGTCCCGCCATATTCCAGTTTTAGTGCCCAATGACACGTTGGAGGTGACGAAGAGTTGTTGATGGTGTTCCATCACCTCCGTGACTATGATCCTGTTCGCCTGCGGACTGAACTTGGTCTTCCTCGTCTTCTTGTCCGTGCCCTTCCCTGTGCCCGAGGTCCCAGGCTGGTCATCCGGGGTGCTTGTGGGGTTGCGCTCGTCCTCTGCGCCTGCTCCGGCTGCCTCCATGGTGCTTGGGTGTTGGTCAGTTTGTGTGTGGGTGTTTTTTCTACTTTTATGGTGATTTTTGACGCCTGCCAGGTGTGTGTTGCAGGCCTGGCGCTGCTTGTCGCTGATTTCCTCATCGCGCTTTGGCCCATCGCATGTTTTTTGGTGTTGTGGTTTGTGTTTTTATCTCCATCGTGGTGGATGTATCGCGGACATTGTCTGTGGTTTCGGCAGACTATCGCTTGCTACCGCCTTGTTGTGAATTCCACATTGACACGGGGTTATTTTCCCGCGATAGGCTGCGATATTGAAAGTTGCATTACGCTACTCCTGCGGAAGTTATCGCACGTTCTTGTGAATATACCCCTGGGTCAAGAGCAGCGGACAGTGGGGGTAGGGGTTATTGAAGGGAATCATGGGGCCAGCAAAAGTGAGGCCACTGGGTTCATTTTCACACAGGCCACCATCAGCCAAGTCTTGGGATCCCTCACTCAGTCTCAAGACATGATGGGCCAGGTCTTTACAGAGCTCCAGAAGATGAAGCAGTTACAGAGGGAGCACAGCATTCAGATGGAAAATCTAAACTCATATTTAGGCTCCCTGACTGGGGTGCTGCGTGATTATTTTACCCATATGTGCAGAGCTTTTCCAGCAACATTTTCCCCTTTCTGTGATCCAACAGCATCTGGGCCTGCTACATCTGTATGAGCTACAGAAAGGGAGGCCCTGCCACAAGAGGAAACACCTGCACCCACCTCAGTCCCTGCAACTGTGGATCTGCAGGTCCCCCTCAGGAGCGGGTTTTCATCTGGACCACCAGGAGACGATAGCAAGACCTCCACCAGCAAGAGACGTTTAACCTAATTTCCTCCAGTGTGTGACTACCAATCACTCTCTGGACTATTTTCTGGACACATTTACCTTTTTGATGCCAATTGTATTTTGTACATTGGATTTAAAACAATTTTTCAATAATAGTTTCATTCATCATGATTGATTTTTTTAAATGTTTTTGTTTGTATTTTGTTTTCATCCTGTTTTACTATATTTGTTTTTGTTAAATAAAATTAAAAAAAAGAAATTAAAAGACCGGTGTTATATTTCTGTTCTCAATTTGTTCACTTTTTTTGTTCAATTATACATTACAAATAGTTAAAATTTAAAAGATTGTTTATTCATAAATAAATTTAATGTAGGTAATGTTTTTACATTTTAAAAAATGACAAAAAGAACAACAAAAAAACAAATCAAAAACTAGTATTTGAGTAAATTGGAATAAAGAACAGTTTTTCATATTTTCCTAATACATTAGAACCCATGCATAATCCAAAAGCTTCATGCTAAATTTTCATTGACAGTCCAAGACATTGCCACCATGGAAGAACAGGATATAATAAAAAAAATCTGATTAAATAAGCAAACTCTTATTGATTTATGTCATCAGCTAGAGCCAGATCGTCTGCCTCACAATAGGAAACACACACAAATAACACAAATAGTATAAATAATGGCAATGCTCCCCTTTGTGGCCACAGGATCACTCCAATACACTGTTGCGGGTGGAATGTCACAACCAACTTGAAGTAGTGTGCTACAAGAAGTTCTTTTCTTTCTTCAAGGATAAGGCACATCAACAGCTTCATACAGTTAACACCAAACAGGGATTTTGTCTATGTGAAGAGTTATTTGTATGCTGTGGGTGGCCTAACACATGTGGTGCAGCAACTGATGGCACATATGATCTCATAACTTGAGGCTGGCGTCTTCTCACTCTCCCTTGGTTCACAATCTGCATGTAAAGTTAAACAATTGTCAGACATTTTTTAAAACATATTTTAAAAATAAAACACACATTTCATTTAGTTTAAAAAAAATATTAACATCATTTTACGCATAATTTTTTAAATTAAAATAAAAAAATGTACATGTCTATTTAAAAAAAAAGAAATGTATAAATAATACATTTTAAATTCCGTCAATGGAAGTGTAAAAAAAACAGTGCAACTAATACATTTAACCACAGTAATGTACTTCATAATACTTTTTTGGCAAAACAAATAAATAACATTAACATTTTGTATATGTAAACAAACTAGCCACCATTTTAAGTGATCATTTTGCAATCTAAAATGTCAGATGCCTGTCCTCGCTGTCAGGACATTTGAAATTAGACGGAAGTCAGTGGAAATTGACGGGTTAGTGGGGTGTGAAACTCCACACAGACACAGCCATATGATGTTGTATGTGAAAATAATGTAAGAAAGCTAATGGATGTTTCCATTGTTGGTCTCCCAAGTGATGTAGATGTACACATCATTTCCGAAAAAGTTCACTTGCCTCCTAACAGTGCCACCAAGTACACCTCCTCAACTGTTGCTACTGTTACCTACCTGTGTGAGCCTGTTGAAGTAGAAAGGGCCTTAAACTTCTCACCAGAGGAGCTGGAGATGCTAACTACTGAGATCCTGTCCCTGTACAGCAAGCTGCATGGCGTAACACAGGAACAGGTACATGTTTTTAATGAAAATGAAATCATAACTTAGGGCCCAATTACAACATTGGCAGTGCTGTGCCAGCTCTCCACTGGCACAGCACCGCCAAAGCCGCAGAAGGACCGACCGTCTGATTACAAGTTCAACTCATGCAGACGGACAGTCCTTTTGCCTTTCCCCCAGCGGTGCCCTGAAAAAGGGCACTGCACTGCAATGGGAATGTCAAAAATGTTCTAGCACAGCATGAACTGTGGATCTGGGGGTGCATGCAGACAGGGGGGGCACATGTTGTGCCCCCCTGCATGCATACCCATGGCAGGGTACATGGGAGCCCTGTAGGGCCCCTTTTGTTCCCCCACCACCAGCCTTTTAGTGGTGGGCTCACTGCCATGAAAAAGCTGGCAGTGGAGAAACTCATAATATTCTCAGCAGGACTGCGCCAGTCCAGCTCAGCATATTGCATTTCTCCTCCACTGTGCACGGCCCAGGGATAGTGGTTGCCTGGCACAGCCGTCGGTCCACCACTGGGAAGACTCAGAAAGTCGTAATCCAGGCCACAGTGAGTCTGGCGATCCATGGACCGCCAGACTCATATTCAGGCCCTAATATATTTTTTTTCTTGAGCACAGGCCACAATGTCCCTTTTAGCACCTGAGTGAAGTGTAGTGTCTGAAGTTAGGTTTCTGTATGTTTTATTTACGCAGAAATATTATGGTGTGTATTTGTGAACAGATTTAAATTCTACAGCACCATGGCATTAGTATGAGTTGTGTGTTTGGTGCCCTTCTTTTCATTTTGGTGTGTATTTCTTTAAATATAAATAAATATATATGCACAGTTTACATTTGAAACTTACAAAATGAACATTATGGTAGTATACAAAGAGCAAAAACAATTGTATAATGTAAAATCGCACATATATTAATTCATACTTACCCAAAAAAAAGATGTATTTCAATTTTACATTTTACAACAAATAACTCAGCCTAGATGATGTCACTAGACTGGATTTGTGACATTAGAACATAACAAGGGATGAGATTAGTCGACAGGTTACTGCAAACTTTATTTATTTTTTATCGAAAAAGATTTAAAAAATAAGTAAAAGCTATGCTGTTCAAATATTTCATAAAGCTTATCATAGATTTCTCTAACTTGTGTTACATCACAAAAATGGAAACAAAAAGTCCCCAAATTTTTTTTTTTTTCCTTTTTTTTATCCTTACAGGTCAACTCCCATCAGAAGCAGGACATCTGGAATGCTATTGCCAAGAAGGTGCAGACCCTAGCTGTGTATACAAGCTACGCAGCATCCACTGCAGGAAGAGATGGGAGGACCTATGACACTGTATCAGACAGTCAGCAGAAGTCCAGATCAGCCAGTCCTCTCAACAATCAAAGCATGTGCGCCGCACCATGACTCCCTAATTCCCTGCATACTTGTTGTGGCCTATCCCCAGCTTGATGGGCAGTTGAAAGCCAGACAGCGGCATGAAGGGGGTAAGGTTCTCTTGTGTTTTTCATTTTACATAACTTTTGTTTGTTACAGCAAAACATTTTGGCATCAACATAGAGGTTCGTACATGACCAATGCACAAGAAGAGTTCTTGAAGGTGTAAGTTTTGCACAAGGTGTATCATGATATGTTCTTTGAATGAAATTCTCTAAAAATGATACCAATATATCACTGCCAAAGGACTGTCTTGGACAGACATATTCCTGTTTAAAATTATTTACACATGATTTTGTTCACATTTATGAGGGACAGTTGTACCAAACAGGCCATAACTTTTATTTGTGTCAGGTGTGATAGTCCGTCATAATTTGCAAGGACGTTAAGTTCCCCTATTACAAGTGAAATAGCATAAAAAGCACTAATGATTCAGTGGATGTTCCAAACTTCAGATTTGTCAGGTAGTATTATCGACAAATCATATTTAACATGTGAGCCAAAATGACAGAAAACATAAGATTTAATGGGTAAAATTCATTTTAAATTATGTCGGATGGAAGTTCTGTCACTAATATGTTGGAGTATCCCGTCTGCAAAACTCAGGTACAAATATGCATGAAATATTGTGTTTTAACATTTGAGGGCTAATTACGATGTCGGTTGAATAGCAACCGACAGCCTGTTGGTTGCGATCCAATCGACATCTGCTGCCGCAGTCTGATCACCACATTATGATGTGCGGTGGTCGGAGGCAGCTGAGGAGGGACCGACTGACAATCCTGATGGGCTCAAGAAGCCCGTCTAACCTTCGGTTGGAATGTAATTCCATACAATGAGGATGGCGCCTGCTCAAGCACTGCCGTAGGGATTATGATGTCCCTTTCTGACAGCCTTTCAATGAAAGTCTGACCACCATTGAAAGGCTGTCGGAAATGGACTTTGGTGGCCCCTAGCAGGGCCCCTGTCCCTCTGGAGCCTCTGCTATGAGGCCTAAGGGGCACCTGTGGTGCCCCACAAACATCTATGCACCTTGTGCCTGGCACCATGTGGTGTCTCATTGAAAATCACTGGGTGAGCCGCACCCAGTGTCCCCACGTTGCACTCCTGAGGGTTGGGAGACAAATTTAGCCAGAATTGTTTTCGTGGTTTAGGAATTTATTTGTTAAAAAAAAAAAATTCTGGCTAAATTTGTTTGAACTTTATAACAAGGGTCTCCCAACCCTCAGGAGTGCAACGTGGGACTACTGGGTGCGGCTCACCAGTGCTTTCAATGAGTATATAGTCTTACGCCCCTAGGTCAGAGGCGTTACCCACCTGCACCAAAGTTGATCAACTTGAGAAAGAACGTTCTCGTTTTTTGAAATTAGTGTGCCTCACCATTCCCAAATCTTTTTAATTACCATGTGGTGTCTGGCACAAGGTGCATGGATGTTTGCTTACATGCCCTTTATCATTGCGGCTTGTGCGGTGCCGCTATAATAAAGGGAATGTTTCCGACCGCTGTGCTGGTGGTCACATCCTAATGCAGCAGATGGGACCTCCGACTTCTTGTCAGACGGTCCTATTATGTAACGATGTTGGTCGAAGGGCATTGTAATTAAGGCATTACTGTAATGTTTTACCAATTTTTTAATAAAATGAGAAACAATAACTATTTGAATATTTTTCACAATGGCAAATAATTACACTATTTATCAAGCTATTTTATATCACCATTTCTATTGTTTATATCTATACTAAAGTGGACTCGAAATTTATCTAGCCCTATGTATTTCCTTATGCTGTTGAAGTGCTTTGAAACTAAAAATATATATTTTTGGGCCGATTTCTTCAACAGCATAAGTAAATACATAGGGGGTAATACATTCACAAGCAACCTAAGTACTAAATCAAAACAATTTAATTTTCAAAATGTTCAAAATACTTAAGAGGAGTCAAGTCAGTTTTACCATTATGACATAGCCCAAAAAAAGCAAGCAGGCTTTTAGGTTATACAAATATTGGTACAGCATTACAGTAAATATGATTACACATTGACTCATATTTTTATTTTATAAAATGTAATTTAAATTCAGCTTTGTTTGCCTTGTACACACAATGTACAAAGGGATGCTTGTTTTTTAATAAACGTTTTGTTACATAAGTTCACTAGTGAAAACGACAAATCAGAACCATTCAGAAGTGTAAAACAGTTCCTGGCGAGATTTGTTAATGTTTTCTGAACACGTTCAAAATACCTTAGGAGAAGATGCTCCCTACATGTAGGAGATGAAGACCTAACTAAATCAAAGTTGGTTTGAAGCAGATAAAATGTAGAATTTTTAACATGTTTTGACTAAGAACGTCATAATCAGTTATATTTACACAGATACAATGAAACTATTGTACATGTCTTTACAGCATCTTCAGGAGCAGGCAAAGAAGAAATTAGCCAAGAAGGTGAGGAAGCAGCTGACCACTGTGTTTTGGGTGGTGAGACATCTGACACTGATGGACACAGTGGCATGGGGGGTGAGGGGACTGGGACGGAGGCCACAACATCTTCATTGTCATCAGAGGCCTCCACAACTGATCATTCCCTATTGGTGGTGGACCCTACTAGGACTCTTGCAAACTCCTCCTCGTCAACCACCCCGAGACACATCTGCAACCTCCCTCTTGCTGTCTCTCCCAGTTGGCCAAATCCCAACCTCTAAAAAGGCTGTGGTCTCGTTTGCCACAGACACCTCACCCTCTGCCCCGTCACCCCAGCTGTGCTGAGTGAGGAGGCTATAGATCTATTATGTAGCATCTCTGTAGGCCAGACTGCGATAGTGAAAGACATCCAGGGGCTATCCTGCCAAATGCAACAAACGGTTTGCATTTTTGGATGCCATTTACAGTTCAATGTCTGGCACAAACAGATTGCTTGCAAAAATAGCAGCCTACTCACTCACACCAGCCTCCCAACCAGCCCAACATTCTGCCTCAACTCAGATCTCTTCCTCAACCAAATTCCAAACTTGCACCCCAATCCAAAGCACACTCACTTCTTTGCAGGTACTCACTCCAACAGACACAAGCAGCACAATCACACATAAACACAAACACACAAGCAAACACACACAAACAACATACACACACTATTGACACTATACCCACATGCATCACAGGCACAACAATCACAAACAGAACAACCAGTACTACCACCACCACACTCACAAACACCACAACCACCATCACACCCACAACCACCACCACACCCACAAGCACCACAACCAACACCACACCCATAAGCATCACAACCACACCAACCACCACAACAACTCACTCATCAAAACCAACTCACTCACATAAAAGCACACCTACACACAAAATAACACCAACCAAAAGCAAACGCACACACTCAACAGAATATCAGACACAACCAAGAAACACACATCGAAACATACATAACATACACCAGACCCACATGCAACTGCCAGACATACAGACATGAGCACATCACAACTCAATCCTCTACCACCCCTCCTGCCAATAGTCTTCCTTCCAAATTAACCTCTTACCTGTCCCAAACCACAACCAAACTTAAACCCACCGCTCCCAAGAAACATTTTTGAGGTGCCTGCTCGATTCCCAATAGATGCCCCTTCCTGAGTAGGTTACCCTTTGGACAATGTTTAGTAGGCAAGTTGTGGACAGCAAAACCACAAAGTTTTGTCCTATGACCCAAGTATTCTGTTTTGTTTTTTATTTACGATTAGTTAAAGAGAGAATTATCTAATTTAAGAATAAAAAAAAATATTTTGACAAACTTTGTCCAAATATTATTTTTCAGTTACAATTCATTGATTATTAAAAATGTTTATGATGCAAATGTGAAATGCATATTATTTCTTACATTTATAACAGAACATGCATGCAATATAGAAAATTACATATCTGTACAATCCAAACATTAGAATAAACAGGAAATTTAATGGACATTGACATTTTGGTGCTAGCATTCATCATCCTAATGGGCACTTACGCCATGGATTATTAAAAATCTTCATGATGCAAATGTGAAATACATTTTGGGGCACATGCATCAAGCTTTTTACCGGTCGCAAACGGCCCATTTGCGACCAGTGAAAAGCCATTTCTGATGCATCAAATCTAAATGCATTTGCAAAATAGGTAATCGCAATTTTTGCAATTACCTATTTTGCGAATGTATTTAGGGAATCGCAATTTGTGATTCCCTTAATGCAATGCATGAAGCATTTTGCATTAAGGATTCACAAATTACAATCAACTTCAAGTTGATGGTAATTTGCAAATCCTTAAAAAGTGCACAAAATTGCATTTTTCTAAGTGCCATGTGGCGCATGTGTGTGCGCCACATGTGCACACTTACCTTTTTTGGGGGTGCTTCAGGGGGGCCTTAGGCCCCCTAGCACACTTACACTTGCATTCGCAATTTGCGATTACCTATTTGGTAATCTCAAATTGCGAATGCTTTCCCATTCATTCCTACGGGCCTCATTCATTTCTATGGGCCTATAGGCCCATAGGAATGAATGGGAATGCATTCCCTAATAGCGAATCGCAATTTGCTATTCGCTATTAGGGAATGTGTAGAGAATCGCTATTTATTTTGCGATTCCTACATGCATAAGGAATTGTGACTCCTAAATAGCGATTCCTTAAAAATCGCTATTAAGGAATGGCAATTCCTTATCTTGCAGCATGTGCCCCATTGTTACTTACATTCATAACAGAAAATACATGCAATCCAGAAAATGACAAATTTTGGTGCTAGCATTCATCATGATAATAGACACTCACACCAAGGAAAAAATTATATTCTTATTTTTAAGTGTTAATACATGTGCGTTTATTTTAACTTGATATTTGTGAAAATAATGCATGACACCTTTGAAATAAAAACAAATGACATTTAATAAAATACAGGAAATGCGCTAGACAAGGGGAAATGTTTCATTAACCAATGTAAAAATTATATTATTTTGGAACTAACATTGATTTTACACTTATTTTTAAAAAAGCATTTGACATTGTCTAGTGCATTACTGAATCAGATTAAATTATATATATTACAAAGATGTGCAATGCATATGTTTATAATTTGATAGTTTGCTCAAAGAATTAAACACAACTGTATAAACATTATGACTTTTGCTTATTGTCAGATTTTGGGCACGTAATTATTCTCATGATGGCAGCTTGCACAAACTTTGAACAAAATAATCAAAAGAGAAAACATGTTTGTTTCTTTAAATTTCTTAAACAACAACATTACACACATATGCATTACACATTAGAACAATAATGCTTGTAAGGGAAATTTAAAAATGTACAAGTCCAGAGCTAATGTAAAGAGACAATTAAAAAGGAAACAAGTAAAAAAGAAGCTTACCTTCTATTCCGGCAACAACGGGGCTGATTTGTATCGTGGTCATGTAGCAGCAGCAAAGAAATGACCCTAAGAGGCCAAATGTATATCCTGATGCTGGTCCCTTACTTGCTATACCACAAGATTTGAGTTAAACATTCCTAAGGTGGCGTAACAAGGTGAAAACCAATATTGGTTGAGTGTTTTCCCATCTCGAGGTAGCCTCACCTGATAGTTTGGGATGGACTGTTCCCTTGAGGAGCAGGCTCAGTACTGACTTGCATTAGGCAGCTTCTGTATGGAGTTGCTCAGTGAGTGAAAAATGGTTGGTTGAACTCACAGTGCATTCCACTAAAGTAGCCTTTTAAAACATGTCTCAGGCCACTGCAGTCCATAGTGCAGTTTTAAACTGCCATTTCGACCTGGCATAATAAGCCTTTTGCTAGTCTTATACCTTCCTTTAATTTTAATACATATTTTTCATCCCTAAAGTAGGCCCGAAATGTTCACAGGGCAGGGTTCATTGTATTTAGAAAGTAGGACATGCTTAAGTTTTACATGTCCTGGAAGAGATAAACACCTAAAGTCATATTTCAATGTTGTAAGGCCTATCTCTTCCATTGACTAAAACTGAGCTACCTTGTTACATTTAATACGATATACCTTTGGATGGGGAGCAGATAGAAGTATACTGTTTGTACTCAAATGAATTGTAAGTTAAAATCCTCTTAACCCCTTCGACGCTGCGCAAATTCTCCCGCTGTGCGGGAGAATTTATGAGTGGGCGTGTTTTGGACGGCCCCCGGCCGTCCTCCGCACATGCCCACCGTGACGTCGGCCGGCCGGGGCCGTCCTGAGCACCGAAGAGGTTAAATGGTAAAGTTGGATTTTAAGTCACAAATCTGAAATGTCCACTTTTACAAAGTTGCCATTTACTTATCCTAAACAGTTGTGCCTTCTGCCACTGTCCTAGGTCACATGACTGTTAATAGCTCTGCGGTTAGTCTTTGTATATTGCTTCCAGACGGTAACACAAAGAGAGATTAGGTGTGGACAAGGTGGTCGTCCTGACAGGATGACTGGGAGTAGCTGTACGTACCCAGCCCCACTTACATTTCAAAAGGCTTCACCTTCTGCACACACAAAGGAATCAGATACCAGGTCTGCCCTGTCTTTTGTCACCCCAGAGTTCTTGGAATCTTGCCAGGGGAAGAGAAGAACTCTTCAGAACTATGTGTGGGGGTAGGAGACAGAGTGCCCCCACACTAAAAAGATGGCACCATGTATACCTTTTGGGCTTCCAGAGCCACTCTTCAGGACACTTCTGGACATGTGGACATTACAAAAGAAGGATTGCCCTGCTCCAAGAGGACTGCCCGTTGCTTGAGGGCTGCCTTGCTGTCTGAGAAGGGAGACTAGACCTGCTTATCTTCATCCTAGGCTAACCTGAGTGACTCCAAGGGTCAGTTGTCTGGCCTCCTGTTTGAGCTATAGGGACATAAAAAGCTCCAGAGATCTCCCTGCAGCTGCCCAACTGACCTATTGCAACTGGACATACCTGGACCTGCAACTGTGCCGACCTGAACTCTGCTGACTTTGGTTGGAGTGAGGTCCTGATCCCCAAGAGATGCCCCCACTGGTCCTGGACCCTTGGTTGACATGAGCTACTCCCAAGAGGAAAAGGTGAAATCCTGAATTTTGGGTTCTTCAATGACAGCCTGCGGTGACCGCCAACGCAAAGCTCCAGCGGAGACCATCCACAATACCCATGACCGTCCACAATTCCCATGTGGCTCTTTGCACTACAGCGATGGTAGCCTGTGATGCCCAGCCTTCTTTTCGTGCTACAGTAACGACTGTCAGCCGCACTCTTCCTGGTTTTTGCAGCCTCCTCCACCACAAACGGAACTCTTTGCGCAGGACTCAGAAAGTAACTCTTCAGCTGGACTAACTTGGTCTCTGTAATCGACCCATGCTTCAACGAGGTTGGCCTAAACTTCTGGCTTTTCTTGGTCTAGCACAACCAGATGACCACAAGTGGCACTTTGAACTTTTAGGCGTTATTTTCAGAAAAACATTAACATTTAATATTTCCAGTTTTACTAATTGGATTTTTGTTATTCTGGTATAATTGTATTTATTAAAAGTTACTCTATGTTTCTAAATTGAGTTGGGGTTTTTCTTGTTTTCACTTTATTACTATTTGTGTGCGCATAAATACTTTACACATTACCTCTAAGTTAAGCCTGACTGTTTTGTGCCAAGCTACCAGAGTTTTAAGCACAGGTTAATTTTAGTGATGTTTTTGTTGTTCACCCTGACAAGGATGGTGGTAGTTGCTTGAATAGGGCTTTAACCCCTCTCAACCAATAACCCAATTTCTTACACATCAGTTCTTCTGACTGTGAGCTAGCAAACTTCTTGATCAGAAAGGGAAGGCTGAGCATGAAAAATTTCCATTCATACTCCATATGGAATGAAAAACAAAATTGTCTCTTGCCTCACTTTATGTTCAAAACTGCTATTTCAAACTCTCATGGCAAGGTAAAATAAAGGTTGGACCTGTTTCTCTATTATCATAAATAAGGCATACCACAGTCATCACCAGCCTCAATCACCTTCCATAGATTTGTTTACCTTGCAACACTAGCAAATGTTTTAGAGCTCAAGGAAATATGTACATTTTAATTAAGCTTCGGTACAGTTTGATGCTACGGTTGTGGTTCCCACAGTGGCTGGAAGGTTCTGTTTTATAGCTCAGATTCTCCTGAGGAAGCTGGGAATGCTTTTTTTTTCTTGTATGGCTTCATTAACTTTGAATGTGTATCTTACAGAATTATGCATAGTAGAAGCCTATTGTTTTCTGGCCTGCATACATTGAGTTGTTGGCAACAGGTGTACCTCAAATCCAAGATTCTCTCTGAAATAGCCCCACTCAAGTTCAATATGTTTGCGACATGCAGATCTTTAAGACAACTCTCCAATCTCCTCCACCCTCAATTACCCCTATCTCTCTTCCTCGTCACAGTCACAGTCCTTGTTGATGTGATGGATGCAACACCGAAAGAGGAAAACTCCAGTTTATAATGAGGTGAATGCTTGTCCCACCCAACCTTGGTGGGTACCATGAAATGTGAAAGGGGACAGCAATTCCAGCATGTTCCTCTTTTTTCCTTTCTCTGAATGAGACCGGTTTCTCTAATTTAGGTCTCTGCTGGGCTTTGATTTCCTCCCCTGACACCATGAGGCCGATTGGAATTCATGATACACTGTATTCATGGATTCACATATGCTCTACTTGACAAATGTACGCCATTTTATCAATTTTTTAATAAAGTGTTGCTTATCTGCATTGTGTTCATAAAGGGGATGTTATAAGGATGACATGCTAAGGGTTCATGTCTCACGCCTTGGTGCCTCAAGCTCAAAGCAACAGCATTCCAAGACACAGTGCATACCATCTGTTATTCTTTCAGTTGCACCCATGCCACTTATGGGAATGGTATTGTCAGCCTAAGTTGTAATCCAGGCCACCGTGAGTCTGGCGATCCATGGACCGCCAGACTCATACTCAGGCCCTAATATATTTTTTTTCTTGAGCCCAGGCCACAATGTCCCTTTTAGCACCTGAGTGAAGTGTAGTGTCTGAAGTTAAGTTTCTGTATGTTTTATTTACGCAGAAATATTATGGTGTGTATTTGTGAACAGATTTAAATTCTACAGCACCATGGCATTAGTATGAGTTGTGTGTTTGGTGCCCTTCTTTTCATTTTGGTGTGTATTTCTTTATATATAAATAAATATATATGCACAGTTTACATTTGAAACTTACAAAATTAACATTATGGTAGTTTACAAAGAGCAAAAACAATTGTATAATGTAAAATCGCACATATATTAATTCATACTTACCCAAAAAAAAGATGTATTTCAATTTTACATTTTACAACAAATAACTCAGCCTAGATGATGTCACTAGACTGGATTTGTGACATCAGAACATAACAAGGGATGAGATTACTCAACAGGTTATTACAAACTTTATTTATTTTTTATCGAAAAAGATTAAAAAAATAAGTAAAAGCTATGCTGTTCAAATATTTCATAAAGCTTATCATAGATTTCTCTAACTTGTGTTACATCACAAAAATGGAAACAAAAAGTCCCCCCAAATTTTTTTTTTCCTTTTTTTCATCTTTACAGGTCAACTCGCATCAGAAGCAGGACATCTGGAATGCTATTGCCAAAAAGGTGCAGACGCTAGCTGTGTATACAAGCTACGCAGCATCCACTGCAGGAAGAGATGGGAGGACCTATGACACTGTATCAGAAAGTCAGCAGAAGTCCAGATCAGCCAGTCCTCTCAACAATCAAAGCATGTGCGCCGCACCATGACTCCCTAATTCCCTGCATACTTGTTGTGGCCTATCCCCAGCTTGATGGGCAGTTGAAAGCCAGACAGCGGCATGAAGGGGGTAAGGTTCTCTTGTGTTTTTCATTTTACATAACTTTTGTTTGTTACAGCAAAACATTTTGGCATCAACATAGAGGTTCGCACATGACCAATGCACAAGAAGAGTTCTTGAAGGTGTAAGTTTTGCACAAGGTGTATCATGATATGTTCTTTGAATGAAATTGTTTAAAAATGATACCAATATATTTTAGATCACTGCCAAAGGACTGTCTTGGACAGACATATTCCTGTTTAAAATTATTTACACATGATTTTGTTCACATTTATGAGGGACAGTTGTACCAAACAGGCCATAACTTTTATTTGTGTCAGGTGTGATAGTCCGTCATAATTTGCAAGGACGTTAAGTTCCCCCTATTACAAGTGAAATAGCATAAAAAGCACTAATGATTCAGTGGATGTTCCAAACTTCAGATTTGTCAGGTAGTATTATCGACAAATCATATTTAACATGTGGGCCAAAATGACAGAAAACATAAGATTTAATGGGTAAAATTCATTTTAAATTATGTCGGATGGAAGTTCTGTCACTAATATGTTTGAGTATCCCGTCTGCAAAACTCAGGTACAAATATGCATGAAATATTGTGTTTTAACATTTGAGGGCTAATTACGATGTTGGTTGGATAGCAACTGACAGCTTGTTGGTTGCGATCCAATCGACATCTGCTGCCGCAGTCTGATCACCACATTATGATGTGCGGTGGTCGGAGGCAGCTGAGGAGGGACCGACTGACGATCCTGATAGGCTCAAGAAGCCCGTCTAACCTTCGGTTGGAATGTAATTCCATACAATGAGGATGGTGCCTGCTCAAGCACTGCCGTAGGGATTATGATGTCCCTTTCTGACAGCCTTTCAATGACAGTCTGACCACCATTGAAAGGCTGTCGGAAATGGACTTTGGTGGCCCCTAGCAGGGCCCCTGTCCCTCTGGAGCCTCTACTATGAGGCCTAGGGGGCACCTGTGGTGCCCCCCAAACATCTATGCACCTTGTGCCGGGCACCATGTGGTGTCTCATTGAAAAGCACTGGGTGAGCTGCACCCAGTGTCCCCACGTTGCACTCCTGAGGGTTGGGAGACAAATTTAGCCAGAATTGTTTTCGTGGTTTAGGAATTTATTTGTTAAAAAAAAAAAATTCTGGCTAAATTTGTTTGAACTTTATAACAAGGGTCTCCCAACCCTCAGGAGTGCAACGTGGGGACACTGGGTGCGGCTCACCGAGTGCTTTTCAATGAGTATATAGTCTTACGCCCCTAGGTCAGAGGGCGTTACCCACCTGCACCAAAGTTTATCAACTTGAGAAAGAACGTTCTCGTTTTTTGAAATTAGTGTGCCTCACCATTCCCAAATCTTTTTAATTACCATGTGGTGTCTGGCACAAGGTGCATGGATGTTTGCTTACATGCCCTTTATCATTGCGGCTTGTGCGGTGCCGCTATAATAAAGGGCATGTTTCCGACCGCTGTGCTGGTGGTCACATCCTAATGCAGCAGATGGGACCTCCGACTTCTTGTCAGACGGTCCTATTATGTAACGATGTTGGTCGAAGGGCATAAGTAAATACATAGGGGGTGATACATTCACAAGCAACCTAAGTACTAAATCAAAACAATTTAATTTTCAAAATGTTCAAAATACTTAAGCGGAGTCAAGTCAGTTTTACCATTGTGACATAGCCCAAAAAAAGCAAGCAGGCTTTTAGGTTATACAAATATTTGTACAGCATTACAGTAAATATGATTACACATTGACTCCTATTTTTATTTTATAAAATGTAATTTAAATTCAGCTTTGTTTGCCTTGTACACACAATGTACAAAGGGATGCTTGTTTTTTAATAAACGTTTTGTTACATAAGTTCACTAGTGAAAACGACAAATCAGAACCATTCAGAAGTGTAAAACAGTTCCTGGCGAGATTTGTTAATGTTTTTTGAACACGTTCAAAATACCTTAGGAGAAGATGCTCCCTACATGTAGGAGATGAAGACCTAACTAAATCAAAGTTGGTTTGAAGCAGATGAAATGTAAAATTTTTAACATGTTTTGACTAAGAACTTCATAATCAGTTATATTTACACAGATACAATGAAACTATTGTACATGTCTTTACAGCAACTTCAGGAGTAGGCAAAGAAGAAATTAGCCAAGAAGGTGAGGAAGCAGCTGACCACTGTGTTTTGGGTGGTGAGACATCTGACACTGATGGACACAGTGGCATGGGGGGTGAGGGGACTGGGACGGAGGCCACAACATCTTCATTGTCATCAGAGGCCTCCACAAGTGATCAGTCCCTATTGGTGGTGGACCCTACTAGGACTCTTACAAACTCCTCCTCGTCAACCACCCAGAGACACATCTGCAACCTCCCTCTTGCTGTCTCTCCCAGTTGGCCAAATCCCAACCTCTAAAAAGGCTGTGGTCTCCTTTGCCACAGACACCTCACCCTCTGCCCCGTCACCCCAGCTGTGCTGAGTGAGGAGGCTATAGATCTGTTATGCAGCATCTCTGTAGGCCAGACTGCGATAGTGAAAGACATCCAGGGGCTATCCTGCCAAATGCAACAAACGGTTTGCATTTTTGGATGCCATTTACAGTTCAATGTCTGGCACAAAGAGATTGCTTGCAAAAATAGCAGCCTACTCACTCACACCAGCCTCCCAACCAGCCCAACATTCTGCCTCAACTCAGATCTCTTCCTCAACCAAATTCCAAACTTGCACCCCAATCCAAAGCACACTCATTTCTTTGCAGGTACTCACTCCAACAGACACAAGCAGCACAATCACACATAAACACAAACACACAGGCAAACACACACACAAACAACATACACACACTATTGACACTATACCCACATGCATCACAGGCACAACAATCACAAAAAGCACAACCAGTACTATCACCACCACACTCACAAACACCACAACCACCATCACACCCACAACCACCACCACACCCACAAGCACCACAACCAACACCACACCCATAAGCATCACAACCACACCAACCACCACAACAACTCACTCATCAAAACCATCTCACTCACATAAAAGCACACCTACACACAAAATAACACCAACCAAAAGCAAACGCACACACTCAACAGAATATCAGACACAGCCAAGAAACACACATTGAAACATACATAACATACACCAGACCCACATGCAACTGCCAGACATACAGACATGAGCACATCACAACTCAATCCTCTACCACCCCTCCTGCCAATAGTCTTCCTTCCAAATTAACCTCTTACCTGTCCCAAACCACAACCAAACTTAAACCCACCGCTCCTAAGAAACATTTTTGAGGTGCCTGCTCGATTCCCAATAGATGCCCCTTCCTGAGTAGGTTACCCTTTGGACAATGTTTAGTAGGCAAGTTGTGGACAGCAAAACCACAAAGTTTTGTCCTATGACCCAAGTATTCTGTTTTGTTTTTTATTTACGATTAGTTAAAGAGAGAATTATCTCATTTAAGAATAAAAAAAAATATTTTGACAAACTTTGTCCAAATATTATTTTTCAGTTACAATTCATTGATTATTAAAAATGTTTATGATGCAAATGTGAAATGCATATTATTTCTTACATTTATAACAGAACATGCATGCAATATAGAAAATTACATATTTGTACAATGCAAACATTAGAATAAACAGGAAATTTAATGGACATTGACATTTTGGTGCTAGCATTCATCAGCCTAATGGGCACTTACGCCATGGATTATTAAAAATCTTCATGATGCAAATGTGAAATACATTTTGGGGCACATGCATCAAGCTTTTTACCGGTCGCAAACGGCCCATTTGCGACCGGTGAAAAGCCATTTCTGATGCATCAAATCTAAATGCATTTGCAAAATAGGTAATCGCAAATTTTGCAATTACCTATTTTGCGAATGTATTTAGGGAATCGCAATTTGCGATTCCCTTAATGCAATGCATGAAGCATTTTGCATTAAGGATTCACAAATTACAATCAACTTCAAGTTGATGGTAATTTGCAAATCCTTAAAAAATGCACAAAATTGCATTTTTCTAAGTGCCATTTGGCGCATGTGTGTGCGCCACATGTGCACACTTACCTTTTTTGGGGGTGCTTCAGGGGGCCTTAGGCCCCCTAGCACACTTGCACTTGCATTCGGAATTTGCGATTACCTATTTGGTAATCTCAAATTGCGAATGCTTTCCCATTCATTCCTATGGGCCTCATTAATTTCTATGGGCCTATAGGCCCATAGGAATGAATGGGAATGCATTCCCTAATAGCGAATCGCAATTTGCAATTCGCTATTAGGGAATGTGTAGGAATCGCTATTTATTTTGCGATTCCTACATGCATAAGGAATTGCGACTCCTAAATAGCGATTCCTTAAAAATCGCTATTAAGGAATCACAGGGGCACATGCATCAAGGTAGGCTTTTGCGATTCCTTAATTGCGATTATTAAGGAATCGCAATTAAGGAATCGCAAAAGCCTATGCATGTAGGAATCGCTATAAAAATAGCGATTCCTAAACATTCCTTAATTGCGACTCGCTAATTGCGAGTCGCAATTAAGGAATACCTCCCCATTAATTCCTATGGGCCTAGAGGCCCATAGGAATGAATGGGAAGACATTCTCAATTAGCGATTCGCAATTAGAGAATCGCAAATTGAGAATGCAATTTCAAGGGTGCCAGGGTGTCAAAATGACACCCTGTTGCACCCTGAAATTGTGATGTGCACCCATGTTGCGCACACACATGCCCCAAGGGCATGTGTGTGTGTAACCTAAAACTTAAAAAATGCATTTTAGAGCATTTTTCGAAGGTTTTGCAAATTACAGACAAGTTTGATTTGTCTGTAATTTGCGGTCCCAAATAAGCGAAATCGCTATTTGAAAGTGCTTCTAGCATTGCATTTAAGGAATCGCAAATTGCGATTCCTTAAATCTGTCACTAATTTAGGAATTCGCAATTAATTGCGAATTCTTAAATTGCGCATAGGAAACTACTTTCATGCATCTCCAAAGGCCAATTTGCGATCGCAGAACGGCCGATTTTTGCGATTCGCACCGTTTGCGATCGCAAAAACCTTTGATGCATGTGCCCCACAATTCCTTAACTTGCAGCATGTGCCCCATTGTTACTTACATTCATAACAGAAAATACATGCAATCCAGAAAATGACAAATTTTGGTGCTAGCATTCATCATGATAATAGACACTCACACCAAGGAAAAAATTATATTCTTATTTTTAAGTGTTAATACATGTGTGTTTATTTTAACTTGATATTTGTGAAAATAATGCATGACACCTTTGAAATAAAAACAAATGACATTTAATAAAATACAGGAAATGCGCTAGACAAGGGGAAATGTTTCATTAACCAATGTAAAAATGATATTATTTTGGAACTAACATTGATTTTACACTTCTTTTAAAAAAAGCATTTTACATTGTCTCGTGCATTACTGAATCAGATTAAATTATATATATTACAAAGATGTGCAATGCATATGTTTATAATTTGATAGTTTGCTCAAAGAATTAAACACAACTGTATAAACATTATGACTTTTGCTTATTGTCAGATTTTGTGCACGTAATTTTTCTCATGATGGCAGCTTGCACAAACTTTGAACAAAATAATCAAAAGAGAAAACATGTTTGTTTCTTTAAATTTCTTAAACAACAACATTACACACATATGCATTACACATTAGAACAATAATGCTTGTAAGGGAAATTTAAAAATGTACAAGTCCAGAGCTAATGTAAAGAGACAATTCAAAAGGAAACAAGTAAAAAAGAAGCTTACCTTCTATTCCGGCAACAACGGGGCTGATTTGCATCGTGGTCATGTAGCAGCAGCAAAGAAATGACCCTAAGAGGCCAAATGTATATCCTGATGCTGGTCCCTTACTTGCTATACCACAAGATTTGAGTTAAACCTTCCTAAGGTGGCGTAACAAGGTGAAAAACGATATTGGTTGAGTGTTTTCCCATCTCGAGGTAGCCTCACCTGATAGTTTGGGATGGACTGTTCCCTTGAGGAGCAGGCTCAGTACTGACTTGCATTAGGCAGCTTCTGTATGGAGTTGCTCAGTGAGTGAAAAATGGTTGGTTGAACTCACAGTGCATTCCACTAAAGTAGCCTTTTAAAACATGTCTCAGGCCACTGCAGTCCATAGTGCAGTTTTAAACTGCCATTTCGACCTGGCATAATAAGCCTTTTGCTAGTCTTATACCTTCCTTTAATTTTAATACATATTTTTCATCCCTAAAGTAGGCCCGAAATGTTCACAGGGCAGGGTTCATTGTATTTAGAAAGTAGGACATGCTTAAGTTTTACATGTCCTGGAAGAGATAAACACCTAAAGTCATATTTCAATGTTGTAAGGCCTATCTCTTCCATTGACTAAAACTGAGCTACCTTGTTACATTTAATAAGATATACCGTTGGATGGGGAGCAGATAGAAGTATACTGTTTGTACTCAAATGAATTGTAAGTTAAAATCCTCTTAACCCCTTCGACGCTGCGCGAATTCTCCCGCTGTGCGGGAGAATTTATGAGTGGGCGTGTTTCGGACGGCCCCCGGCCGTCCTCCGCACACGCCCACCGTGACGTCGGACGGCCGGGGCCATCCTGAGCACCGAAGAGGTTAAATGGTAAAGTTGGATTTTAAGTCACAAATCTGAAAGGTCCACTTTTACAAAGTTGCCATTTACTTGTCCTAAACAGTTGTGCCTTCTGCCACTGTCCTAGGTCACATGACTGTGAATAGCTCTGCTGTTAGTCTTTGTATATTGCTTCCAGACGGTAACACAAAGAGAGATTAGGTGTGGACAAGGTGGTCATCCTGACAGGATGACTGGGAGTAGCTGTACGTACCCAGCCCCACTTACATTTCAAAAGGCTTCACCTTCTGCACACACAAAGGAATCAGATACCAGGTCTGCCCTGTCTTTTGTCACCCCAGAGTTCTTGGAATCTTGCCAGGGGAAGAGAAGAACTCTTCAGAACTATGTGTGGGGGTAGGAGACAGCGTGCCCCCACACTAAAAAGATGGCACCATGTATACCTTTTGGGCTTCCAGAGCCACTCTTCAGGACACTTCTGGACATGTGGACAATACAAAAGAAGGATTGCCCTGCTCCAAGAGGACTGCCCGTTGCTTGAGGGCTGCCTTGCTGTCTGAGAAGGGAGACTAGACCTGCTTATCTTCATCCTAGGCTAACCTGAGTGACTCCAAGGGTCAGTTGTCTGGCCTCCTGTTTGAGCTATAGGGACATAAAAAGCTCCAGAGATCTTCCTGCAGCTGCCCAACGGACCTATTGCAACTGGACATACCTGGACCTGCAACTGTGCCTACCTGAACTCTGCTGACTTTGGTTGGAGTGAGGTCCTGATCCCCAAGAGATGCCCCCACTGGTCCTGGACCCTTGGTTGACATGAGCTACTCCCAAGAGGAAAAGGTGAAATCCTGAATTTTGGGTTCTTCAATGACAGCCTACGGTGACCGCCAACGCAAAGCTCCAGCGGAGACCATCCACAATACCCATGACCGTCCACAATTCCCATGTGGCTCTTTGCACTACAGCGATGGTAGCCTGTGATGCCCATCCTACTTTTCGTGCTACAGTAACGACTGTCAGCCGCACTCTTCCTGATTTTTGCAGCCTCCTCCACCACAAACGGAACTCTTTGCGCAGGACTCAGAAGGTAACTCTTCAGCTGGACTAACTTGGTTTCTGTAACCGACCCATGCTTCAACGAGATTGGCCTGAACTTCTGGCTTTTCTTGGTCTAGCACAACCAGATGACCACAAGTGGCACTTTGAACTTTTAGGCGTTATTTTCAGAAAAACATTAACATTTAATATTTCCAGTGTTACTAATTGGATTTTTGTTATTCTGGTATAATTGTATTTATTAAAAGTTACTCTATGTTTCTAAATTGAGTTGGGGTTTTTCTTGTTTTCACTTTATTACTAATTGTGTGCGCATAAATACTTTACACATTACCTCTAAGTTAAGCCTGACTGTTTTGTGCCAAGCTACCAGAGTTTTAAGCACAGGTTAATTTTAGTGATGTTTTTGTTGTTCACCCTGACAAGGATGGTGGTAGTTGCTTGAATAGGGCTTTAACCCCTCTCCACCAATAACCCAATTTCTTACACATCAGTTCTTCTGACTGTGAGCTAGCAAACTTCTTGATCAGAAAGGAAAGGCTGAGCATGACAAATTTCCATTCATACTCCATATGGAATGAAAAACAAAATTGTCTCTTGCCTCACTTTATGTTCAAAACTGCTATTTCAAACTCCCATGGCAAGGTAAAATAAAAGTTGGACCTGTTTCTCTATTATCATAAATAAGGCATACCACAGTCATCACCAGCCTCAATCACCTTCCATAGATTTGTTTACCTTGCAACACTAGCAAATGTTGTAGAGCTCAAGGAAATATGTATATTTTAATTAAGCTTCGGTACAGTTTGATGCTACGGTTGTGGTTCCCACAGTGGCTGGAAGGTTCTGTTTTATAGCTCAGATTCTCCTGAGGAAGCTGGGAATGCTTTTTTTTTCTTGTATGGCTTCATTAACTTTGGATGTGTATCTTACAGAATTATGCATAGTAGGAGCCTATTGTTTTCTGGCCTGCATACATTGAGCTGTTGGCAACAGGTGTACCTCAGATCCAAGATTATCTCTGAAATAGCCCCACTCAAGTTCAATATGTTTGCGACATGCAGATCTTTAAGACAACTCTCCAATCTCCTCCACCCTCAATTACCCCTATCTCTCTTCCTCGTCACAGTCACAGTCCTTGTTGATGTGATGGATGCAACACCGAAAGAGGAAAACTCCAGTTTATAATGAGGTGAATGCTCGTCCCACCCAACCTTGGTGGGTACCATAAAATGTGAAAGGGGACAGCAATTTCAGCATGTTCCTCTTTTTTCCTTTCTCTGAATGAGACCGGTTTCTCTAATTTAGGTCTCTGCTGGGCTTTGATTTCCACCCCTGACACCATGCGGCCGATTGGAATTCATGATACACTGTATTCATGGATTCACATATGCTCTACTTGACAAATGTACGCCATTTTATCAATTTTTTAATAAAGTGTTGCCTATCTGCATTGTGTTCATAAAGGGGATGTTATAAGGATGACATGCTAAGGGTTCATGTCTCACGCCTTGGTGCCTCAAGCTCAAAGCAGCAGCATTCCAAGACACAGTGCATACTATCTGTTATTCTTTCAGTTGCACCCATGCCACTTATGGGAATGGTATTGTCAGCCTGACAACACACTTGTTATTCATTTAGCAGAAGTGTATCTTCATTTCTCAACATTCCACCTGCTTCACTGCTCCTATTATGCCTCTCATTACACATTTGTCAGAATCGGGCGGGGCATTTATCAGACAATGCATTTACCATTACCTCCAGGGTGAGGCATTTTCCACGTTTGGAAAATATCTCCTTTTCCGAATTGTCAACAGGAAACAGTTTCTAAAACACTGAATTCTGCATGTTTTGCCTTTTTCTGGGCCTTTTCCCAGAAAATGTTATCAGGCTTAGCCCGCGGCAATTTTATTAGTAGAAAACTGTGATGGTCTTATATGTATCACACAACTCATGATTCCGATCCCTGTGTAAACACACCTTTGAGATAGGAATTTAACTCTGAACTCATAATATCGGATCATGAACCTGAGTAAAGGTGTTATTTATCGCACCTGACAAAGAATAATAACATGGGGTTTATAATTTATCAAGTGCGATAAATAACACCTATCACAAGTTTTTGGTTTTGGGGAATAACATGCGGATGTTGCTGCTTACCTCATCAAAATCTGCTTTGTGTGGTAACTACAGTACACTTTTCCCCTGTCAAGTTCCAGCAGGTTTGACTGGCCAATATTTAACAAAGGGTGAGCTATTTAGCGCGCCTGCTAATTACCAGCTGAGGTAAATGCCACCCAACACAGAATCACAAACCCTGTGCAAACAAACAGGAGTTTACAATGGGGTTGGAATATTCCAACCAACTTGTAATCAGGTGCCATTGAGACTCGGCGGAAGTTGTGGCAAAGCCATGCTGAGAGGATTCTGACAGACTCTCATTTCCAGTTAAGTCTTGCTTATGCTCTTAGGCAATCGCGCTGCACTGCTTTGACAACAAGATAAAAGAGACCTCATGCATGCTCAAAACTAGATGCCAACGTAATTCATCTGAGCACTGAACAAACGAATGTGAGGAACAGCTGAATTATTGTAGATAAATAATGAGTTTGTTAGATCGCATAACATAGGGCTGGAGGAGTTCTTCGAAATAAGAATGAAAATGTGATTCTCTTTTTGTCATGTTTGTGGGGATGATTATAAATCCCCAACGTGAAGACAGCAATAATTAAAGTGAAGGCAGCGTTTCATCAGCAATGTGCTTGAATTGCCAAGATGCAACAGCATGTTTTCTTTTTGTATAAAAAGAAGCAGAGACATATTTTGATGAAGGAAAGTTGAATACATTAGTGACTACAGTGAAAAGTAACAAACATATTAAAATTGATTATCTAGCCAGAGTAGAAACAAGAGACAAATGTTGGCAGTTCAACTAAGATAATATCATATAAAGAGTGAATTTTTGTATATTTATTTTGGTTTTCTGAAACAAGGAAACCAGTAAAACAAAAAATGTTGCCCAAATAATTTAATTGTGTGCTTACATTTCCAGTCTTTAAATCTTTAAGGTTGTTTGAGTAGTGAAAACATGAACTAGACAAAAATGGAATGAAATAGTGCTCCAACTTTACACACTATGAAATACAGGTGTATGTAAAACACACCCGTTGGCAAGCACCTTCAAGGCGGTGGTAAAAAAGCACGAGATGGACATGAATCCAAGAAAAATTATGCGGCTCTTGCATTCCCATATAAGTGGAAATATTGCATTCACTTAGTCAGTCATACATCTTTATTCAGTTCAAAGGAACCATAAAAGTAAACAAGATTAATATTAAGAAACAGAAGAAAATACAGGACACAGTGCAAAAGCATAAAATAAAATTGGATACTTTTTACAGCATTTCATTACAATAAGATACCATATGATTAAGACAAACCTGAGAAAACTAAAACTGCTAAATAGTCCATGAAAGGTCAAATAGAGGGTCCACCAAGTTAATCAGGATGTCAGTCTGGCAGAGAGTCAGACCAATTATCAGTCGGTTTTACTTGGAGCTGCATAAAACTATAATGGTGAAAAACCTACCACTTGAGCAGAACGTATTATAATAAGCTACACACATAAAACCCATAAAAGGGAATCAATTATAAAAGATACATATTAAAGTTAAAAATAAAGTTAAAAATGCTGCAATTATGTTGAGCCTATTCTATTTCTGAGAATTTCTGATTTTCAAAGCCCCACAGATAAAACTAGTTATAGCAAAACAAATGTTTTGATTCTAGTGGTAAAAGACAAGATAGGCTGGCATTATAACTTCTAACCCCAATAGACAGCAGAATGGGCCGTAAAAAGGACCTTCTGGATTGGGACTAAAACCTACAAAAAAAAACATAAAATGGACAAGAGATTGTTTTGTGATGCCATCAACGGGACAAAGGGGTAAACTGTGAAACCATGAATCCTGTTGTAGGTGAGCTACCAAAAAGTGGACCAAGCCTACTCTAAAATGTTCTATATTAGTGACCCAAAAGAGATTGCGTTCAACCCCCGCCTCTTGTTTGAAACCTAAATAGTGCAAAATTGAGACTGAAAAATATTGGTTGCAAAATCTCACCTGGGTTTTTTGTTGGTATAAAGCTGTTTTCATCTCATCTTTTGCAATTACAGTTAGTTCAGTTGGGGAAAAACAGAAATGTGGAAGTTCTAGTTCCAAAAATGATTTTCTTACATAAGACAACCAGGGGATGGCTTTAACTTGTTATAATTTATGCAGTCCATCAAAATCTCTTTGGTGAAGGAACAAAACGGGGCGGTCCACACCAGGAGCAAAGGGGCAGCTAAGATTGCATATTCAAGAAAAGAAAGGCCAGAATCCAAATGTGTGATTAACCCGGCAGTGCTCCGAGGGGTAGCTAACAGCCTACAAAGAAACTTATTCTCAATTCATTTTAAAGGACCTGGAAAAGAGTAACCCCAAACTCCTGCCCCTTAAGTTCCCGGAGGGATAAACTTCGGCTTGTACAAAGCAATCAACTCCTGGATTGGTTTATGGCCACATTTCTTTGAGAAACGGATTAGGCCCTCTATTGCCCCCTCCATCTTACCTACTCTCACCGTCAGGAGTTTTTCCCATTTTAAGTTCGAGGAGAACAAGATACAAAGATAATTTAAATTTCGCAATCTAATGATGGGAATCCCAGCAACAGTATGTAAACAAGAAGGTGGCTTTTTGGGCCTGCAAATCATGGTGTAAGATTTGGCATGGTTGATTTTCAGGTTTAAATGCCTCATAAACTCATAAAAAGTATCCAATAAAACCTGAAGCCTATTTGCTGTATGAGCTAAGATGACCGTGTCGTCTGCATAAAGTAGCACCAGGACGACGCGTTCCTCGACCCATGGGAGATCTTTGTCTCTGGAAATCAGTGTTCTCTCTAGGGTGTTTATGTAAAAAAGAAAAGAAAAGGTGCCAAGATACAGCCCTGTCTAATGCCGTTATTAGAGAAGAAGAAAGGGGTACAATCACTGTTGGCGTCAAAATGGACATGTGTCTTTGTTCCCACTTGTAATCTACCCAAAAGGTCAATTAGTGCTGGGAGTTCTCTGGATTTCCCTATCATTATCCAGAGCTTCTCCCTGTCAAACAGGTCATAAGCGCTGGAACAGTCCATAAAAGCCATGTGATTATCGTCCCCATGATTTTAGCCGAGGAGTTCTGAAGGGAGATAGGCCTATACCAGATGGGTGAATATCTGTTGTCTTTTTTTTAAATTGCACCTATAGTAGATTCCTTCCAGGAGGACAGGATCTGGCCCAGTATTACACAGCAAAGGATATTTGTTAAAAGAGGCAACAAGAATGCAGGGTTTTGTTTAAAAACCAAACACGAGGAGATAATGGACGGAGCGCTGAAACTTTTCAGACACTCAACCCCAGTCACAGATCTGGGTTGAATCCATCATTGTTCTTTAGCTCACTTCGCCACCCTAGATCAGAGACAGAGATATGCAAATCAGTCTTGACCCTGTGCTTCATGGGAACTGTACAGCACGAACTGCCAAGCCATGTCTTCCCTGGACCGGAAACAAGCATCCTGGGACCCGTTTTGGGCTAACAGCCCTCATCAGCCAGGCTAGCTTGAATCCAGTGGCAAAGTCAGCAAAGGACCCACGTCTGGGCATACCCTGCCAACTTAGGGCGAACAAAGCAAACACAAGGAGATGATGGACGGAGAACTGAAACCTTTCAGACACTCACCCCCACTTACAGATCTGGGTTGAATCCATCATCTATCTTTAGCTCACTTCGCCACCCCAGTTCAGACACAGCTATATGCAAATCAGTCTTGACCCTGTGCCTCATGGGAACAGTCCAGCCCGAACTGCCAAGCCATGTCTTCCCTGGACCGGAAACAAGCATCCTGGGACCGTTTTCGGGCTAACAGCCCTCATCAGCCTGGCTAACTTGAATCCAGTGGCAAAGTAAGCAAGGGACCCACGTCTGGGCATACCCTGCCAACTTAGGGCGAACAAAGCAAACACAAGGAGATGATGGATGGAGCACTGAAACTTTTCAGTCACTCACCCCCAGTCACAGATCTAGGTTGAATCGATCATCGTTCTTTAGCTCACTTCGCCACCCCAGTTCAGACACAGCTATATGCAAATCAGTCTTGACCCTGTGCCTCATGGGAACAGTCTAGCCTGAACTGCCAAGCCATGTCTTCCCTGGACCGGAAACAAGCATCCTGGGACCGTTTCGGGCTAACAGCCCTCATCAGCCCGGCTAACTTGAATCCAGTGGCAAAGTAAGCAAGGGACCCACGTCTGGGCATACCCTGCCAACTTAGGGCGAACAAAGCAAACACAAGGAGATGATGGATGGAGCACTGAAACTTTTCAGACACTCACCCCCAGTCACAGATCTAGGTTGAATCCATCATTGTTCTTTAGCTCACTTTGCCACCCCAGTTCAGACACAGCTATATGCAAATCAGTCTTGACCCTGTGCCTCATGGGAACAGTCCAGCCCGAACTGCCAAGCCATGTCTTCCCTGGACTGGAAACAAGCATCCTGGTACCGGTTTCGGGCTAACAGCCCTCATCAGCCAGGCTAGCTTGAATCCAGTGGCAAAGTGAGCAAGGGACCCACGTCTGGGCATACCCTGCCTACTTAGGGCGAACAAAGCAAACACAAGGAGATGATGGACGGAGCGCTGAAACTTTACAGACACTCACCCCCAGTCACAGATCTGGGTTGAATCGATCATCGTTCTTTAGCTCACTTCGCCACTCCAGTTCAGACACAGCTATATGCAAATCAGTTTTGACCCTGTGCCTCATGGGAACAGTCCAGCCCGAACTGCCGAGCCATGTCTTCCCTGGACTGGAAACAAGCATCCTGGGACCAGTTTCGGGCTAACAGCCCTCATCAGCCAGGATAGCTTTAATCCAGTGGCAAAGTGAGCAAGGGACCCACGTATGGGCATACCCTGCCAACTTAGGGCAAACAAAGCAAACACAAGGAGATGATGGACGGAGCACTGAAACTTTTCAGACACTAACCTCCAGTCACAGATCTGGGTTGAATCCATCATCGTTCTTTAGCTCACTTCGCCACACCAGTTTAGACTCAGCTATATGCAAATCAGTTTTGACCCAGTGCCTCATGGGAACAGTCCAGCCTGAACTGCCAAGCCATGTCTTCCCTGGACTGGAAACAAGCATCCTGGGACCAGTTTCGGGCTAACAGCCCTCATCAGCCAGGCTAGCTTGAATCCAGTGGCAAAGTGAGCAAGGGACCCACGTCTGGGCATACCCTGCCAACTTAGGGTGAACAAAGCAACACAAGGAGATGATGGACGGAGCGCTGAAACTTTTCAGACACTCACCTCCAGTCACAGATCTGGGTTGAATCCATCATCGTTCTTTAGCTCACTTCGCCACCCCAGATCTGTGGGGTCAAGACTGATTTGCATATAGCTGTGTCTGAACTGGGGTGGCGAAGTGAGCTAAAGAACGATAATGGATTCAACCCAGATCTGTGACAGGGGGTGAGTGTCTGGAAAGTTTCAGCGCTCCGTCCATCATCTGCTTGTTTAAAAACAACAATGGGTACCCCGTCTGGTCATTGAGTTTTACTTGAGGAGGACTTGGAAATGGCTAACGTTGTATTGTATTGTAATTACATTTATATAGAAATTACTACACCTGATGAGGCATTGAAGTGATTTTTCGGCGAGTAGCACGCTACTCAGGAACCCATAAAGGATTAGTGTTGGACTAGTATAGTGAAATATGAAAGTAATTTGAGTGGTGAATACTTTGAATAGGTTAGCCAGTTATTGGGATTCAGAAGGATAGCGGATGGATAGAAGAGGGAAAAAAAATTGCATTTATATAGTGCTTGTTACCCCTGGTGGGGTGTTGAAGCGCTTTTTTGGCGAGTAGCGCGCTATTCCGGAATCCATAAAGGATTAGAGGTGAATTAGTGTAGTGAAATATGAAAGTAATTTGAGTGGTGAATATTAGTCAGTTATTTGGATTGAGAAGGATATCGGAGGGATAGAAGAGGAAGAAAGGTTTGCATTTATATAGTGCTTGCTACCCCTGATAGGGTGTTTTAGCGCTTTTTGGTGAGTAGCACGCTACTCCGGAACCTATAAAGGATTAGTGTTGAATTAGTATAGTGAAATATGAAAGTAATTTGAGTGGTGGATATTAGTTAGTTATTTGTATTTGAGAAGGATAGTGGAGGGACAGAAGAGGGGAAAAAGGTTTGCATTTATATAGTGCTTGCTACTCCTGGTGGGGTTTTGAAGCATTTTGTTTGGCAAGTAGCATGCTACTCCGGAACCCATAAAGGATTAGTGGTGAATTAGTATAGTGAAATATGAAAGTAATTTGTGTGGTGGATATGTTAGTCAGTTATTTGGATTGAGAAGGGTAGCGGAGGGATAGAAGAGGGAAAAGGTTTGCATTTATATAGCGCTTGCTACCCCTGATGAGGTGTTGAAGCGCTTTTTTAGCAAGTAGAACGCTACTCTGAAACCTATAAAGGATTAGTATAGTGAAATATGAGTGGACATGTTAGTCTGTTCTTTGGATTGAAAAGGATAGTGGAGGGATAGAAGAGGGAAGGATTTTTTTGGGGGAGATCATAGCAGTAGGAGGAGGCTTGCGATAAGTAAAAGGGATGTGGAGGGGAAGAGCCAGAGGGAAGGGTTTAGAAAGGCTTGTTTGGGGGAGATCGGTATAGTAAAAAGAGGCATTAGATGATGCAAGGAGGGGTAGAGTAGGGAAGAGTCTAGAAAGGGTTATTTTGGGGATCAAAGTAGTGGTAAGGGGTTTGGGATGAATGAGAGAGTAGAGGTAGAGGATATATTGATAGAGGTATAGGGTGAGAAATAGGGAGTGCATTCGAAAGAGTAGCAGAAAGAGGTTTGAGATGAGTCAGAGAGTTGAGGTAGAAGATATATTGAGAGAGGTATAGGGTGAGAAATTGGGTAGTGCATTGGAAATGCTGAATTAGAAGAAAAGTAATAAATATATAGATCCATAAGTACATGGAAAGTATATAGATGCATAAAGGAAGTAAGTATATGTAGAGTAAAGATATTGATCGAGGTAAAGGGTGAGAAATAGGGTAGTGCATTTGAAAGAGTAGTAGAAAGAGGTCAGAGAGTTGAGGTAGAGGGTATATTGAGAGAGGTATAGGGTGAGAAATAGGGAAGTGCATTGGATATGCTGAATTGGCAGAAAAGTAATACATATATAGATCCAAGTACATGAAAGTTATATAGATGCATAAAGGTAGTAAGTATATGTAGATTAATGATGCAAAAAATAAATTCCGGCTTTCAAGTGTTGTTGTACTTAAACGTTTATTTTATTAATTTGTTTTAAAACATAATTATTTTACACGTTTACACAAAGCAATACACATATATAGGTGCCAATCTATAGTACAAATAAATGATTATATACATAGGGATATGCTTTATATTTTTGTTTGCATATGGTGCTTATGTGGGGAAGAGCCAATTCTTGAGTAGTTTTCTGAAGATAAGTTGGTTGTCCGCGGATCTTATGTTGGGGGGTAAAGAGTTCCATAGTTTGGCTGCTTGAACAGAGAAGGATGTGCCACCCATAATCAACAGTAATGTCATTGCTCAATGCAAGGACTTTGTCAGTAGAAGGGCGAACCGTTTGTCTATCTTGGGTTTAACTAGAATTACCAAAGATTTCTGAGAAGTGATGTAACCAATAGGCAGCTGGAATATGACATTCAGCATTCGATCACAGGAGAGTTATTGTCACTGAAATAAGATCTATTAACAACTTCCCAAAAAGCCTTGGAATTGCAGAATGTGGTTGTCCTAAGAAGATCGTCCCAGGCCTGGTCCCTCACTTCCTGTTTCCTAACAGCAACTATTGTTTTATATGCATTCCTGAGGGATTTAATTCTAGAAGCATTTCATAAGGATTCCTTAAGTGCCTCCTTGAGTGATTTTAGGGTTGCTGTACACTTAGGGGAAAGCCATTTAAAAGGACAACAATCTTTGGGTTTGGTCTGAATTAAAAATTGATTTGCGGCTTGTTTGCAAATAATCTCGAAACTCTGGGCTACCTCAACTGGGTTAGCATCCTCTACCAAGCAAACCATAATATATTGGTGACTCTGAGAAATAAGATTGTTCCAAAATTTCTTCTGGTCAATTTTGGCCCATTTTGGATGGATATTCTTATTTACTGAAAAGTTTATTTCAGTGGGGCAATTTGACCCCAATTGTTTAAAGGTTGGACCTGATAGTACTAAAAGAAAGGGAGTGTGATCAGGACTTTGTGTAAGAGTCTAGGACATATGGGACTAAGTGTGGGGAAAGGAACATAAAATTAATTATAGTATCTATTCACTCATTTTTTTATTATGTTGTACTTGAAATTTCTGTGCAGATCATGATGAAGGCAAAATGCCTGGGTATTTCTTCAACTGGTAAGAAATGGGAACAAAGCAGGACTTAAGAAGGCAATGTATGGGCTACTTTCCAGTAATCAAAATTACTCCCATTCATACTTCCTCATCCCAGTACTTACATAATTCCCTCCATCTTTGTTGGTCTTTCATCTGTCAGAAGGGCTTGTTTAAGAATTAGAAACAGTGTAGAGGGGAAATTATGATTATGTGAAAAGGGTTGTATTGCCTGGGGATTTCATGGATATAAAAAGAAGCTTTGGAAGGGATTGCCTGTGTAAATAGGGTGATCCTTTACTCAATTCAATTCATAATCTTTATTCGGATAGGCAGTATATCCATAAAAGTACAACCATAAAAAAACTGTTAAAATTATCAGACACAATTTCACATCTTAGAATATGATAAATAAAATACATTATTTACAACATAACCAATCACAGTTTAAGAATTCAAGGGTCTGACATGGACTGACGTGCCCGGATCGCCGCTCTCAAAAAAGTACTTAGGCGGAATACAAGCTCCTCATCGATCATACCAAGCATGCTTGTATAAGCCAGATCCAGGCTAACAGGTTTCCTTTTTTAAAATAGGGATAGAGTGTCCCCTTGCTATATTTCATATAATATTTGCAAAAGAATAAAAAGTGCAGGGTTGTCTGTCCGCTAATTCCGTCACATGGGCAGGGTACCAAATCGATTTTGGGATGATAACCAAGGGGAAAACATAATACAAACTTGAGTGTCCCTGCTCTGAGACGGAATAACAGACTTCTTTCCCAGTGACTCATAGGTAAGGTGAGGTAGTTTGGTAGGGGATAACAATATTGGACTAGTGACATATAACTAGAGACAAGGGTTTTCTGTGATTCCTGAGCTATGCGCTCGGTACTGTAAAATAGGTAAAGTGCATTCTTAAGATCTATTTTCCGTAGTGTTTCAGCTTTACAAGGGTTTCTAAAAATACAACCCTGATTAATACTGCATAAGCTCTGATAAACTCCGGATAGCCAGGGGATATCCATCCCTTTCTCACACTTCAAACAGTCCATGATAATATCTCTAGTCAGAATAGCTTCCTCATTCTTCCAGACAGACAGCCAAAAGAGAGCCGGGCGAGCACGTATAAAATCAGTGACATAGTTTAAATTTAATTCTTTATGGCAAACATAATGAGATGTCGAGATTGGGGCGCCCAACAGTTTCCTGCAGAATCTGTTTTCTTCCCGCTGAATGCAGGAACTGTTTGTGGTGCCCCAAATCTCCGCTCCATAAGTAGCTACTGGGACGCATTGCAATTTAAAAAATTTTAAGATAGCTAAAATAACGCCAGTGTTCTTGGGACGGGGAAAGCTAAAAATGGAATTGATGGTCTTTGAGAACTTGCTCCTGGACTGAGAAAGATGCTCAGTCCAGGAGCCGTTCGCAGCAAAGACCACACCAAGGTAGGGGAATTTACCAGTGCATATTAATTTTTGGCTGCCAACGGAGATAGAGGTAAGGGAGCGTTTTTGTGGGCCACAAGACATTAAAAATGATTTTTTAAAATTAGCTCTTAAATCCAGACTGTCCATATGTTTAACAAACGACTGTACTAAAATGCGCAATGAGTTTGGGGTGCGACCTATAAGCACCGCATCGTCAGCATAAAGTAACACCGGCAAAGGTTTGCCGTTAATCATAGGCACATCTTTGGTTGCACCTATCAATGATTTGTTCAGGCCGTTAATATAAATAATAAAAAGAAGGGGGCCAGAACACATCCCTGCCTGACCCCCTTCCTACCTTGATAGGCCCTGAGACCTCACCACCTCTACCAATTCTCACTTGTGCCTGAAGGTCCTTATGAAGATAAGCCAGGAAATGAACCAGGGGAGCGTCTAAACCATGGCCCAACAGGATAGCCCACAGCTTTGACCTGTTGACAAAATCAAAAGCTGAGGACAAATCCATGAAGGCCAGGTAGACAGGAGTTTTACGAGCAATGGTATATTTCCCAATCACAAGGCTGAGGTTCAGACATTGCTCGATGGTACCAACCTTCCTACGAAAGCCTAACTGGCAGCGCTCTAAAATACCATATTCCTCTGACCATTCCAGGATCTTGTTATATAGGACTCTGCCCAGTATTTTAACAGTGTTATCAATCAACGATATTGGTCTGTAATTAATGGGCTGTGACCTATCCCCCTTTTTAAATATTGGAACTATAATACTTTTTGCCCAAGTATCAGGGAGCGGGCCCAACATACAATGATTAAAAACATTCAGGAGAAGGGAGCCCAGAAGTCCGGGATCCATTTGATAATATCAATCGGTAACCCATCCGGGCCAGGGGCTTTATTCCCGATAGACTGATGGATAGCCTCTTCTATTTCAGGGAGTGTGATTTGAAGAGTGTTAGGGAGACTATACTCCAGCTGTTCAATCTCTCCCTGCGGGGTGGCATAAATATTTGAAAAATGATTTTCCCAGGACTGGCTCGAGATTGTGCAGCTAATTGGTGTTAATAGCTGTCCCATGGATCTAAGATCCCTTACAGCAGTCCAAAATAAATTACCCCTTTTTTCCGTAGCAGCCTGCGATAGGGCTTCCCAACGATCCCTTATGAGTGCCTCTTTCCGGTTAGTAATAGCTAGTTTATACATCTGTCTAGCCTGTATTACATCATGGGAACACCTGGGGTCAGCTGACAAAGCCATACGCAGGTTCCTGTTGGCAGCAGAGCATGCAGAATCAAACCATCTAGGGCCCGATTTCTTCAAGGAAACGGGCTTTAACAGGAGAGTTTTAACTGCCTGACAGAGTTTAGAAAAACCACCAACTACCTCCTGATGGGGAGCTTCAGATGACAAGCAGGAGGTGATATTGAGTAAGTTGTCCTTCACAAGTAATTTAAACAGATCCCCATTATCAATACCCCTCCATGACAGTGTTAGGTTGTCGGTAGATGGAGTTAAATCTTTAGCCCCGCATTCAATTGGGAACATGTGTCGGGGTGCCAATCTGAAAGCGGTTCTAATGGGGTTGTGATCCCCCTGAATAGTGGCAACAACCTCTGCAGTAATTAAATAATCCTTCAGTAGAGGAGAGATGAAAACAAAGTCTATTACGGACGAATGTCCCCTGCCTCTGAAGGTCGGGTGATGGTTATTGGTGGCATGAGATGTACCCAACTGCTCCATGACATTAACTAAATTGAGCGAGCTCAATAGAGCTGTCAGTTCCGCTCCCCTGCGAAAAGAAGGGCCCGTAGTGTGTGGTTCCGTGACACAATGCCTGTCATAAAATTTTGCATTAAAATCCCCAGCCAGAATGATCCCAATAGTATTCCAACCGGATGCCTGGTAATCTAGATTGGAAATAAAATCAAAAAGCTCAATAAAACTCTTGTTGGGGACTGATGCAAAATCATTATTATAAAAGTTAACCAAATAAAGAGAGACTCTTCTCTTAAAAAGTATTACTTGGAAGTTAGGGCTGTTTGTTGGAAGTATCTTATAGCTACCACCAGTCGCTACATTAAGACCAATAAGAAGGCCCCCAGATGGTCGACCTTTATTGTGGCTGGATGCCGGGACACAAGTGCAATGAAACCCTTCAATGTGTGAATCGTGTGTGGCCCAGGTCTCTTGGAACATGACAATATCTTGGTCTTTGACCAGGCGCAACCAATCCTGGTCGTCGAGCTTAGAGTGCAGTCCTGCTACATTCCAGCTGAGGATGTTCAAATCAGCTCCATTAATAATACTAGTGGGCGGACTTTCGCCGTTATCAGTAATGGTTATAACTGTACTGGCAAGGGGCTGTTCCAGAAGGGACTGCTGGGAAAGCTGAGCGTCCCTGGTTGATAATTGTCAGTCCTGTGTATCTAGGTTAGATAACGAGTTAAACCTATTTGTTATCAGAGGCAAAACAGGGAGTCCCTTTGAGGATTGTTGAGTGGCTTGTAAAAATAACTCAGGGGAGTGCACTAATATGGGTGTTTTGAGTGGTTGGTTGTTCAAAAATATTCAGTAGATGGCGAACAAGCTTAGGTCTGCGAAAATTAAGAACAATGCAGTCGCCATCTATATTTTTGAGAGAATGGCCAACCCACCCGACTCTTCTAGCCATGATGATATCATTCATTTTGGATGGATGGAACCCCTTATGCTTACAAAGCCAATCTACGGCCTTATTACGCAGGTCTACCCAGGATTCCCGTTGCTCCCCAGATAAGTAGGGAACCCCAGCCAGGACTAACACATATGGGCATGAGGCTGGGGGTAAGTCGAGTACATCGGGATTGGATCTCAGGGAGCCATTACTGGGAACATTAGGGGTATCCCTAGCTACTCTTACATCACATGCAAGTATGCTCGGGCGTTGAACTATGGGGCAGCTGCTTCCTGGTACAAAGTTCAGATTATCTATGTGTCTTTGTGAGGTAGCCCCTCTGTCCCCTTGCTTACTATGTGTTTTTATCTGGTGAGTTGTGTTTACATGACTACAGTTAAGATGCGGAGTAACAACAATGGGACCTTTTGGGTAGCAAGACCAGGATGCAACTCTACCCCAGGTGTGTTACTCATTTGACTGATTAAAGAGGGCAGTAAATTACCAACATCATTATTGGGTACTACATTACAGGTCATAGTCCTGTCGGCCACATTAATCAGTACAGATTTTAAACATTCGAACTCCACCTTCATTAAATTAAAGGTCTTATCAAGTGCAATCTTAATGTCAACCAGATTGGTGTCAATATGCCTGGTAACAGAAGGAGAAACGGCAATGCCTCCCTCAGCGCCTATATTGGCAACTAGGTTAATGTCATTACCGGCAGAATCGAAAACAAAGTCAGTCTGTGTCCCCACTGAGGCTGTGCAGACAACTCCCGGGTTATTGGCACTGTCATGATCGGTTTTAGAGTTTTTGGGCTTAGCCTTTGATTTGGGCAACCCATCACTCCCGGTATTCCTCTTGCGTTTAGATGGCAGTGTTTTCAGTTTAGCGGGCTTGTGGGAGTATGCCCCTCGTGCTCTGGTATTAATACCTGATGCGACCTGACTCACGACTCCCGGGCACGGCGTTAAAGATGATGTATCTGGTAAAACAGGTGATGCGGCGCAAATTTCTAAAGACGGTAACTTACAAGGAGATGCGCATAGTGTCTTCACAGCCTTTGGTCCACCCTTTGACAAACTAGAAAACAAAGTAGCAGGGTCCATGGACAATCGGCGCTCCGTAATTTCAATTTCATGGGACAGAAGAGACTCTGCCCTCACAATGAAGGCATCCAAAGTCCCGACTACCCCTTTCCGGTTAGACATTTCTGGGGGTCAGTTCGTTCCACCTGTGTTACGGCTCAATAACGCACAATCTAGCATGTGGGGCAATGAAATTCACTTTACCTTCAGTCGTGCCGTAAGAAACCCTGGGTAAAAAGCAAGGGGTGGCCCAGTCCAGTCTCAGCCGGGCTCGGACGGGTACAGACGGGCCCGCCCTTGGCCCGGGCTTCGCCCGCGCGCGTCCCGCGCTGCGTGTGGCCTGTCGAGCCTGTATCGCGCCTCCGGGCGCGGAAAGCAGCGTCACGGCTGGCGCCGCCGCTTGGGCTCCTGGGGGTTGAAGTGCCCTCCGGTGGCCGTTCCCCTCACGGCAACGGGCGAGGAAGAAAGCTGCTGTTCGCCGTTCCCCTCACGGCAGGTACAAAGAAGAAAATGCTTCCCACGCTGCAAAAGGCCTGTCGAGCCTTATCGCGCCTCCGGGCGCGGAAAGCAGCGTCACGGCTGGCGCCGCCGCTTGGGCTCCTGGGGGTTGAAGTGCCCTCCGGTGGCCGTTCCCCTCACGGCAACGGGCGAGGAAGAAAGCTGCTGTTCGCCGTTCCCCTCACGGCAGGTACAAAGAAGAAAATGCTTCCCCCTCCTTTACTCAATTAGTGATTGCTAAGACGAGGAAGGAAGCATCGGAGTAAGGAAGATGATTAAGAAATCCAAACACTAGAGTCTATTTACATGCAGTTTAAACAAGGAAGTCCAGTTTGGGTAGCCGGTCAGGCTTCAACAGGATGAAACATAAATTAGGAAGGGCTGAAAAGACTAGTTTGCATTTTCTTCTAATCTCAATCAAATTGGAGGTTGATGAGGAGTTAACCTTTGGGAAACTGTTCAGAGGTCAAGCAGGCAAAGTGAGTGAATGAACTACCAGCCCCCCTACAATTTTGGTGAATGGACATATATGATTATAAACTCTTTATCCATCTGTGAGAGAAGTGTTTTTCTAAGGAAAGTTTTAGTTCAAGCATGCAGTCAAAGCAGCAGCCTTAAGTTGTTAGGTCTCATCTTCTACCTGAGATGCAGCACTGCTATTGCAGTGTTGGCCTTGTTATTATAATTGTTCAACATAATAAGTACTACTACCCTTCACACTGGACCAATATCACAAATCTCATCAGGCACTCCTTGTGGGGAAATATATTTATGCATTCATGAAGAGAATACACTGAGTCGTCCTTATAGACCAGAAGGTTAGGTCCCCAGTGGTGATTGATGTTTTACTTCACTATTTAAATGTGAAATGTTAAATGGTACAGTTTTTAAATGGTTCGCATTTTTAGTATCAAGTTATATGAACTGGTTAGATATTATTCTTTTAAGTGAAAACAAGGGTCTCTTCTATATGTAAACTTTATTAAATTGTATAAATGCACGTTGCACTTTTATGGTCTGAAGACCAAAATAAAGTTTATTGAACTGAACTGAACTATAATTGTTCAACATGATAAGTAGTTTACTCCAGGCCATTTAACTGTCTCTTATCGGTGTAGTTCTTTATATTACTTACATTATTAAGTATGTTCATATGTACAATCATTATGTTCTGTGAGAAGCTAAGTGTTTCAATATTTGCCATCACTTATACATGCTCTGTTCAAAATGGCCACTAATCAGGCACATAGTTTTCTCTCTGTGCATATCAGTGATACATCACAATTTTAAAAGTTTAGGAGTTCGAGGGGCATGGCTTATGTGCCGAGAGTGATGGCGGCGGGCTGACGGTGCTCCGCACCACATCGGAGGCCTTCTCTATGGGCTCTCCTTCTAATTTGCATTCCCGTCGCTCACAAGTGAGGAAATGTTGCGGGCACCAGCGGGCACCATTTTGACTTGAATAAGACTTCCTGCATTGTCTCTGCTGGCATGTCCTTTGATGTTTCTCATGCCCGCGTCTTTTCCTCACAGATTCCTTGGTCATTTTATCAGCTCCAGGACTGTTTTCCTCATGGAGAATTTCAGTTATTACAGCTACTCCAGGTACTGTCTTTGAGCACATGCTCAAATTCACCACTACATTGTTGAAATCCCTATGCCCATTAATATTCATTTTGAATAATGTTTTTTGCAGCTTTTTGAAGGGCCTGCTCTCTAACTGCTTTGCCATCTCTACACTATTATCTCTCTACTGTGGCATTCTATAATTTTCATGCAAGTATAAATTTATGGGAAAAACGTGTAAACTTAAGTTGAAATATAATGTTTCATCCATTCTCATGGCTGCCCATTCCTCTTCAGAAGCCATGCCTTAAACCATTCACAAATTAAATTTGATATTGCAGCCTCAACCAGCAGGCTCATCAAAGAGACATAAGCATGACCCTCCATTACCAGAAAAGAGAACTTTGCCTATATCCATTGAGATTTTGCTTGAAGAAGTTTGCTCTTTGAGTTCATTTGTAGAGGAAACTAATGCTAGAATTCAAGCCTTGGATACAAAGTGGTCTGCTATGGACTCTCATCTTAAGCAGGCTGAACAACGCATCAGTGATCTTCACAATGAATCCTCAAAAATTCCTTCTATATAAAAACAAATTCACGCTCTTCAAAAATATGCTGGAGATTTGGAAAATTGAAATCGCCATAACAACCTTCGCATTTACGGTCTCCAGAAAGAGGTTGAAGGCAGAGATCCTGTTTCTTTCTTTACTAACTTCTTACCACAACTTTTGGATATACCCAAATATATGACCCTCAATATTCAAAGGGCCCATAGCCTGGGAAGTAGGTCTTCTATGCCTACCTCTTCAACTAAACCCAGAGGCACCATTATCCTATTCCTGGAGTACACCAATCTTCTCAAAGTTCTACAAGCTGCCAAATCCAAAAGACAATTACTCTACTCTGGTTCCAAGCTTTTTTTCATGCAAGATGTTGCTAAACCAACAGCAGATAGACATAAGGACTTTCTGTCTATTTGTCCAGCATTCCGTTCCATGGGGACACACTTTGGCCTCCTTGTACTTTTAAAGTCACTATTGATGATCCTTCAGACCTGAGGAAATTCCTGAGAGCAAACTCTACAACTTTCCATGGATGGTGCTGGTTCTTCTACTTGAATTGTTGTATTTTTTTTGCATTTGCCTTGCTTCCTCCCTTTCTCTAACCAAGGTTCTCCTTTTTTCTTATTTCATGAATGTTTTCTCTCTTCTTGCCCTATGACATCATCCCTTTACTGATGTTCTTGGCCTTGTGTGTGGCTTGATGCCCATACCCTGTCACCCTCGTGATGTGCTGTACCCACCCCTACTCTTAAGTGTTAATACCCACACGTACAGCTTTCATGCACCACATATGTGGCTTGTATTGTATTTTGTTTCTATTTCCATTTCTGCTTTTTTTTGGTGTACTTTTTGACTATCATTCCCAGTTAACATAATTATTGTTGGTCAGTCTATTATCATCTGTTGTATAACTGTTCACATTTAGAGTTGTAACTTGAAATCTTAGAGGCTTAAATCATCCTATTAAGAGATAAAACATTATTTCACGTGTAGCTAAATATAACCCGGATTTAGCACTTTTCCAAGAGACTCCATCTCACAGATTCAGAGGCACAAATGTTGAAGATATCTTGTGATGGTAAAGTCCTTGTTTCTCCCACACAGAACAAGAAAAATGGTGTTGTTATTCTTTGTAATAAGCATCTTGATGTTACTATTCTCTCACAGGAAATAGACTTGTGTGGTAGATGGATTGCTGTTAAACTATCTATCAACAAAATACCTATTACGTTTTTAAATGTTTATGCGCCAACCCAAAATTACTTTTTTGTTCTGGCCTGATTTAGAGAAAACATGTATTTAATTTACCGATGATTATTTTCTTTCAGGTGGAGATTGCAATCCAGTGTGTGATCCTTTACATGATAGACAATCCACTGATAAATTGACTCCACATAAGATGCACACACAGTTTGTTCCTTTTTATCTCACAGAGCTTTAGTATATATGCAAAGATGAGCCCACCCATCAGCTAGAGATTACTCATTTTTCTCCCTTGCAGATAACTCCCTCACCAGGCTTGACCACATATTTGTAAGTACATCTTTGACTCATAACCATATTAAAGCGGAAATTGAACCCATCCTACTCTCAGACCATGCACCAGTTATAGCTGATTTTGACTTATTTGCCGCACGAACACCCCCCACTCGATGAAAGTTTAACAATTCATTACTGTCGGACACACAATTTACTTTCTCATTTATATCCTTTACTAACAAGTTTTTTTATCCAGACATCAAAAATCCCCCTCTACACCCACAACTCCTATGGAATTTCTTCAAAGCTAAAGCAAGGGGCTTCATCATTGCTTATGTTGCACAGAAAAAGACAATTTTCCTTACCCAACATATCACTTTGTTAGCTGATATTAAGAAACTGGAACATAAGTACTACTCTTCACATTCTAAAGATGTTCTCCAAGATTTTATTGCCACCAAGATACATTTTAATAAAATCTTCTCTGAAAGTGTCTCTAATTATTTATTAGAAGCAGCTCCAGCTATTGTGGAGGCTGTAATAAAATGAGAAGACTTCTACCTAACTATCTCAAGGTGAAAAAAGATCATCAAAAAATTGATTCTGTACAAACTTCTAAAGGTATATCACTCTTTCAAGATTCATATATCCTTGAGGAATGTGTAAAGTTCTTTAAAACACTTTATAACCCTGAATTTATCCCAAATGAACCAGATATTCCTTCTTTCCATCAAATTCCAAACACTCTAATCCTAATCTGGATTTCTCTGGTGCAGGTCGAGATATTTCTCTTTCAGAAATCAGTACAGCTTTATCTTCACATAAAAAGGTAAAACAGACAGCTTTTCTGTTGAGTTTTACTCATATTCTTTCTGAATTTTACCACCTAAATTACTAAACCTATTTTCAGCTCTCTCTGACCCTCATTCTACCAAAGGTACTTTCTTAGACGCAATATTTTGTCTTATAAACATGATACAGATGCCTCCTTATATAAAAACTATAGACCGATCTCCTTGGTTAATGTTGATTATAAATATTCCCTATACTCCTTGTTCTACATATCAAATCTTTCTAACCTAAATTATTTGGACCAGAACAAGTAGGCTTCATGAAAGGTCTCATGGGCTCATGTCTAAAGCAAAGCAACAAAATTAGATTATCCTCTCACAGACATTAATATTGATGCAGAAAAGGCTTTCGATAGTATACTGGCCCCTTATGTTTAAAGCCTTACAGTGGCATTGTTTTAGTCATCATACCATTTCTCTAATCTCTATTGTTTATGAGTCCTCTATGGCTTTGGTACCGGTCAATAGAAAATCTTCAAAAAAACTTTTCTGTTCATAGGGGAATGAGGCAAGGTTGCCCCTTATCTCCATTGCTTTTCATTCTTGCTCTCATCCCCTTTCTTACTAAAATTACGTTAAATACATTAATCTCTGGTTTTCATTATGACACCCACAATTTAAAACTGTGGCTTATGACGATTATATTCTTCTTTGTATTTTTGATCCTGAAATATCACTACCAGGCCTTTCTCAAGATATTCTCACTGTCTCTCAGGTTTCTGGTTATAAAATAAATTTTGATAAGACTGAAATCCTTCCTTTGAACAAATTCTGTCTAAGCACTCCTTCTCCTCCTCTGGTTTCTTTTCAACTCCAAGTGAAATCAAGAATCTAGGAATATGGGGCATATTAGCAAGAGCCACGTTAAAATTATCGCCGTTTTAGCGGCAGGAAACTGCCGCTAAAACGGCGATAATAGACTTGCTAATATGCGTTATAGAATTCAATAGAAGCCCAGGTTAGATGTGCAGGACATCTAACCTGGGCTTCTGTTGAGATTCCATAACGCATATTAGCAAGCCCATTATCACCGTTTTAGCGGCAGTTTCCTGCCGCTAAAGCGGCGATACTTTAACGTGGGTCTTGCTAATATGCCCCATGGTTCTTTCTTCTATTGCCTCCTCTGTCTAACTAAGTCTTACAGATCTTCTCCTTCATATTGAAACCTTACTCTCATCTTGGTCATTTCTTTTCTTTCTTGGTGGGGCTCATTGGATACAATTAAGAAGATGACTTTCCCCGTAATTCTTTATAGTTTATCTATGATTTCTGTTCGAATACCCCAGTTCTATTTTAAGAAAATTGACTCTCTGTTATTTACATTTTTATGGAGCAATAAGAAATCCTTCATTTCCCCTATGCCATTTGAAACACTCCAAAAATCAAGAGGGTGTAAACTTTTCTAGCTTTGAATACTATCATAAGGCTTTTGATCTTCGACAAGCTGCCTTTTGGCTATTAAAGTCACATCCTCTTTCTTCACCTCATTGGTTAACATTAAAGAAATCTCTTATCTCTCCTTTCTCTTTCCAAAAATTCCTTTCTCATTCTTCTACTCCTGCGTTTCTCTCTGCCTTCATTTTTAAACATACCTCCCATTTGTTGCCTTCTTATCCTTCTACACATATAATTACCTGCAATAGCTTTCTTCATAAATCCATATGGTATAATAGACAACAGGATGTGGGAGCACACCGCTGACCTCTCAGGCAAGGTTCGCCCCTGGCATTCTGGTAAATGCAGTTTCTTGTAGCTCGCTCCGATATTCGAGTGTTTCGCCAAGGTTGGCGCAGATAGTGCTGATCTCTAGACACGTGTTTCTGGTTTATTAACCGTCATCAGTAGAGAATACAGTCTTGTATTTTGGGGTTTGCTGAGTAGGCTGCCAAACATTATATCAGGTCCAGTACCTCTCACTGGCGCGCAGGTGCTTCATCCACGAGCTCGTCAGCTCAATGACTCACGGGAGTACTTTAAATAGACAACAGGATGTGGGAGCACACCGCTGACCTCTCAGGCAAGGTTCGCCCCTGGCATTCTGGTAAATGCAGTTTCTTGTAGCTCGCTCCGATATTCGAGTGTTTCGCCAAGGTTGGCTCAGATAGTGCTGATCTCTAGACACGTGTTTCTGGTTTATTAACCGTCATCAGTAGAGAATACAGTCTTGTATTTTGGGGTTTGCTGAGTAGGCTGCCAAACATTATATCAGGTCCAGTACCTCTCACTGGCGCACAGGTGCTTCATCCACGAGCTCGTCAGCTCAATGACTCACGGGAGTACTTTAAATAGACAACAGGATGTGGGAGCACACCGCTGACCTCTCAGGCAAGGTTCGCCCCTGGCATTCTGGTAAATGCAGTTTCTTGTAGCTCGCTCCGATATTCGCGTGTTTCGCCAAGGTTGGCGCAGATAGTGCTGATCTCTAGACACGTGTTTCTGGTTTATTAACCGTCATCAGTAGAGAATACAGTCTTGTATTTTGGGTTTTGCTGAGTAGGCTGCCAAACATTATATCAGGTCCAGTACCTCTCACTGGCGCGCAGGTGCTTCATCCACGAGCTCGTCAGCTCAATGACTCACGGGAGTACTTTAAATAGACAACAGGATGTGGGAGCACACCGCTGACCTCTCAGGCAAGGTTCGCCCCTGGCATTCTGGTAAATGCAGTTTCTTGTAGCTCGCTCCGATATTTTCGAGTGTTTCGCCAAGGTTGGCGCAGATAGTGCTGATCTCTAGACACGTGTTTCTGGTTTATTAACCGTCATCAGTAGAGAATACAGTCTTGTATTTTGGGGTTTGCTGAGTAGGCTGCCAAACATTATATCAGGTCCAGTACCTCTCACTGGCGCGCAGGTGCTTCATCCACGAGCTCGTCAGCTCAATGACTCACGGGAGTACTTTAAATAGACAACAGGATGTGGGAGCACACCGCTGACCTCTCAGGCAAGGTTCGCCCCTGGCATTCTGGTAAATGCAGTTTCTTGTAGCTCGCTCCGATATTTTCGAGTGTTTCGCCAAGGTTGGCGCAGATAGTGCTGATCTCTAGACACGTGTTTCTGGTTTATTAACCGTCATCAGTAGAGAATACAGTCTTGTATTTTGGGGTTTGCTGAGTAGGCTGCCAAACATTATATCAGGTCCGGTACCTCTCACTGGCGCGCAGGTGCTTCATCCACGAGCTCGTCAGCTCAATCGACTCACGGGAGTACTTTAAATAGACAACAGGATGTGGGAGCACACCGCTGACCTCTCAGGCAAGGTTCGCCCCTGGCATTCTGGTAAATGCAGTTTCTTGTAGCTCGCTCCGATATTTCGAGTGTTTCGCCAAGGTTGGCGCAGATAGTGCTGATCTCTAGACACGTGTTTCTGGTTTATTAACCGTCATCAGTAGAGAATACAGTCTTGTATTTTGGGGTTTGCTGAGTAGGCTGCCAAACATTATATCAGGTCCAGTACCTCTCACTGGCGCGCAGGTGCTTCATCCACGAGCTCGTCAGCTCAATGACTCACGGGAGTACTTTAAATAGACAACAGGATGTGGGAGCACACCGCTGACCTCTCAGGCAAGGTTCGCCCCTGGCATTCTGGTAAATGCAGTTTCTTGTAGCTCGCTCCGATATTTTCGAGTGTTTCGCCAAGGTTGGCGCAGATAGTGCTGATCTCTAGACACGTGTTTCTGGTTTATTAACCGTCATCAGTAGAGAATACAGTCTTGTATTTTGGGGTTTGCTGAGTAGGCTGCCAAACATTATATCAGGTCCGGTACCTCTCACTGGCGCGCAGGTGCTTCATCCACGAGCTCGTCAGCTCAATGACTCACGGGAGTACTTTAAATAGACAACAGGATGTGGGAGCACACCGCTGACCTCTCAGGCAAGGTTCGCCCCTGGCATTCTGGTAAATGCAGTTTCTTGTAGCTCGCTCCGATATTTTCGAGTGTTTCGCCAAGGTTGGCGCAGATAGTGCTGATCTCTAGACACGTGTTTCTGGTTTATTAACCGTCATCAGTAGAGAATACAGTCTTGTATTTTGGGGTTTGCTGAGTAGGCTGCCAAACATTATATCAGGTCCGGTACCTCTCACTGGCGCGCAGGTGCTTCATCCACGAGCTCGTCAGCTCAATGACTCACGGGAGTACTTTAAATAGACAACAGGATGTGGGAGCACACCGCTGACCTCTCAGGCAAGGTTCGCCCCTGGCATTCTGGTAAATGCAGTTTCTTGTAGCTCGCTCCGATATTTTCGAGTGTTTCGCCAAGGTTGGCGCAGATAGTGCTGATCTCTAGACACGTGTTTCTGGTTTATTAACCGTCATCAGTAGAGAATACAGTCTTGTATTTTGGGGTTTGCTGAGTAGGCTGCCAAACATTATATCAGGTCCGGTACCTCTCACTGGCGCGCAGGTGCTTCATCCACGAGCTCGTCAGCTCAATGACTCACGGGAGTACTTTAAATAGACAACAGGATGTGGGAGCACACCGCTGACCTCTCAGGCAAGGTTCGCCCCTGGCATTCTGGTAAATGCAGTTTCTTGTAGCTCGCTCCGATATTTTCGAGTGTTTCGCCAAGGTTGGCGCAGATAGTGCTGATCTCTAGACACGTGTTTCTGGTTTATTAACCGTCATCAGTAGAGAATACAGTCTTGTATTTTGGGGTTTGCTGAGTAGGCTGCCAAACATTATATCAGGTCCGGTACCTCTCACTGGCGCGCAGGTGCTTCATCCACGAGCTCGTCAGCTCAATGACTCACGGGAGTACTTTAAATAGACAACAGGATGTGGGAGCACACCGCTGACCTCTCAGGCAAGGTTCGCCCCTGGCATTCTGGTAAATGCAGTTTCTTGTAGCTCGCTCCGATATTTTCGAGTGTTTCGCCAAGGTTGGCGCAGATAGTGCTGATCTCTAGACACGTGTTTCTGGTTTATTAACCGTCATCAGTAGAGAATACAGTCTTGTATTTTGGGGTTTGCTGAGTAGGCTGCCAAACATTATATCAGGTCCAGTACCTCTCACTGGCGCGCAGGTGCTTCATCCACGAGCTCGTCAGCTCAATGACTCACGGGAGTACTTTAAATAGACAACAGGATGTGGGAGCACACCGCTGACCTCTCAGGCAAGGTTCGCCCCTGGCATTCTGGTAAATGCAGTTTCTTGTAGCTCGCTCCGATATTTTCGAGTGTTTCGCCAAGGTTGGCGCAGATAGTGCTGATCTCTAGACACGTGTTTCTGGTTTATTAACCGTCATCAGTAGAGAATACAGTCTTGTATTTTGGGGTTTGCTGAGTAGGCTGCCAAACATTATATCAGGTCCAGTACCTCTCACTGGCGCGCAGGTGCTTCATCCACGAGCTCGTCAGCTCAATGACTCACGGGAGTACTTTAAATAGACAACAGGATGTGGGAGCACACCGCTGACCTCTCAGGCAAGGTTCGCCCCTGGCATTCTGGTAAATGCAGTTTCTTGTAGCTCGCTCCGATATTTTCGAGTGTTTCGCCAAGGTTGGCGCAGATAGTGCTGATCTCTAGACACGTGTTTCTGGTTTATTAACCGTCATCAGTAGAGAATACAGTCTTGTATTTTGGGGTTTGCTGAGTAGGCTGCCAAACATTATATCAGGTCCGGTACCTCTCACTGGCGCGCAGGTGCTTCATCCACGAGCTCGTCAGCTCAATGACTCACGGGAGTACTTTAAATAGACAACAGGATGTGGGAGCACACCGCTGACCTCTCAGGCAAGGTTCGCCCCTGGCATTCTGGTAAATGCAGTTTCTTGTAGCTCGCTCCGATATTTTCGAGTGTTTCGCCAAGGTTGGCGCAGATAGTGCTGATCTCTAGACACGTGTTTCTGGTTTATTAACCGTCATCAGTAGAGAATACAGTCTTGTATTTTGGGGTTTGCTGAGTAGGCTGCCAAACATTATATCAGGTCCGGTACCTCTCACTGGCGCGCAGGTGCTTCATCCACGAGCTCGTCAGCTCAATGACTCACGGGAGTACTTTAAATAGACAACAGGATGTGGGAGCACACCGCTGACCTCTCAGGCAAGGTTCGCCCCTGGCATTCTGGTAAATGCAGTTTCTTGTAGCTCGCTCCGATATTTTCGAGTGTTTCGCCAAGGTTGGCGCAGATAGTGCTGATCTCTAGACACGTGTTTCTGGTTTATTAACCGTCATCAGTAGAGAATACAGTCTTGTATTTTGGGGTTTGCTGAGTAGGCTGCCAAACATTATATCAGGTCCGGTACCTCTCACTGGCGCGCAGGTGCTTCATCCACGAGCTCGTCAGCTCAATGACTCACGGGAGTACTTTAAATAGACAACAGGATGTGGGAGCACACCGCTGACCTCTCAGGCAAGGTTCGCCCCTGGCATTCTGGTAAATGCAGTTTCTTGTAGCTCGCTCCGATATTTTCGAGTGTTTCGCCAAGGTTGGCGCAGATAGTGCTGATCTCTAGACACGTGTTTCTGGTTTATTAACCGTCATCAGTAGAGAATACAGTCTTGTATTTTGGGGTTTGCTGAGTAGGCTGCCAAACATTATATCAGGTCCAGTACCTCTCACTGGCGCGCAGGTGCTTCATCCACGAGCTCGTCAGCTCAATGACTCACGGGAGTACTTTAAATAGACAACAGGATGTGGGAGCACACCGCTGACCTCTCAGGCAAGGTTCGCCCCTGGCATTCTGGTAAATGCAGTTTCTTGTAGCTCGCTCCGATATTTTCGAGTGTTTCGCCAAGGTTGGCGCAGATAGTGCTGATCTCTAGACACGTGTTTCTGGTTTATTAACCGTCATCAGTAGAGAATACAGTCTTGTATTTTGGGGTTTGCTGAGTAGGCTGCCAAACATTATATCAGGTCCGGTACCTCTCACTGGCGCGCAGGTGCTTCATCCACGAGCTCGTCAGCTCAATGACTCACGGGAGTACTTTAAATAGACAACAGGATGTGGGAGCACACCGCTGACCTCTCAGGCAAGGTTCGCCCCTGGCATTCTGGTAAATGCAGTTTCTTGTAGCTCGCTCCGATATTTTCGAGTGTTTCGCCAAGGTTGGCGCAGATAGTGCTGATCTCTAGACACGTGTTTCTGGTTTATTAACCGTCATCAGTAGAGAATACAGTCTTGTATTTTGGGGTTTGCTGAGTAGGCTGCCAAACATTATATCAGGTCCGGTACCTCTCACTGGCGCGCAGGTGCTTCATCCACGAGCTCGTCAGCTCAATGACTCACGGGAGTACTTTAAATAGACAACAGGATGTGGGAGCACACCGCTGACCTCTCAGGCAAGGTTCGCCCCTGGCATTCTGGTAAATGCAGTTTCTTGTAGCTCGCTCCGATATTTTCGAGTGTTTCGCCAAGGTTGGCGCAGATAGTGCTGATCTCTAGACACGTGTTTCTGGTTTATTAACCGTCATCAGTAGAGAATACAGTCTTGTATTTTGGGGTTTGCTGAGTAGGCTGCCAAACATTATATCAGGTCCGGTACCTCTCACTGGCGCGCAGGTGCTTCATCCACGAGCTCGTCAGCTCAATGACTCACGGGAGTACTTTAAATAGACAACAGGATGTGGGAGCACACCGCTGACCTCTCAGGCAAGGTTCGCCCCTGGCATTCTGGTAAATGCAGTTTCTTGTAGCTCGCTCCGATATTTTCGAGTGTTTCGCCAAGGTTGGCGCAGATAGTGCTGATCTCTAGACACGTGTTTCTGGTTTATTAACCGTCATCAGTAGAGAATACAGTCTTGTATTTTGGGGTTTGCTGAGTAGGCTGCCAAACATTATATCAGGTCCGGTACCTCTCACTGGCGCGCAGGTGCTTCATCCACGAGCTCGTCAGCTCAATGACTCACGGGAGTACTTTAAATAGACAACAGGATGTGGGAGCACACCGCTGACCTCTCAGGCAAGGTTCGCCCCTGGCATTCTGGTAAATGCAGTTTCTTGTAGCTCGCTCCGATATTTTCGAGTGTTTCGCCAAGGTTGGCGCAGATAGTGCTGATCTCTAGACACGTGTTTCTGGTTTATTAACCGTCATCAGTAGAGAATACAGTCTTGTATTTTGGGGTTTGCTGAGTAGGCTGCCAAACATTATATCAGGTCCAGTACCTCTCACTGGCGCGCAGGTGCTTCATCCACGAGCTCGTCAGCTCAATGACTCACGGGAGTACTTTAAATAGACAACAGGATGTGGGAGCACACCGCTGACCTCTCAGGCAAGGTTCGCCCCTGGCATTCTGGTAAATGCAGTTTCTTGTAGCTCGCTCCGATATTTTCGAGTGTTTCGCCAAGGTTGGCGCAGATAGTGCTGATCTCTAGACACGTGTTTCTGGTTTATTAACCGTCATCAGTAGAGAATACAGTCTTGTATTTTGGGGTTTGCTGAGTAGGCTGCCAAACATTATATCAGGTCCAGTACCTCTCACTGGCGCGCAGGTGCTTCATCCACGAGCTCGTCAGCTCAATGACTCACGGGAGTACTTTAAATAGACAACAGGATGTGGGAGCACACCGCTGACCTCTCAGGCAAGGTTCGCCCCTGGCATTCTGGTAAATGCAGTTTCTTGTAGCTCGCTCCGATATTTTCGAGTGTTTCGCCAAGGTTGGCGCAGATAGTGCTGATCTCTAGACACGTGTTTCTGGTTTATTAACCGTCATCAGTAGAGAATACAGTCTTGTATTTTGGGGTTTGCTGAGTAGGCTGCCAAACATTATATCAGGTCCGGTACCTCTCACTGGCGCGCAGGTGCTTCATCCACGAGCTCGTCAGCTCAATGACTCACGGGAGTACTTTAAATAGACAACAGGATGTGGGAGCACACCGCTGACCTCTCAGGCAAGGTTCGCCCCTGGCATTCTGGTAAATGCAGTTTCTTGTAGCTCGCTCCGATATTTTCGAGTGTTTCGCCAAGGTTGGCGCAGATAGTGCTGATCTCTAGACACGTGTTTCTGGTTTATTAACCGTCATCAGTAGAGAATACAGTCTTGTATTTTGGGGTTTGCTGAGTAGGCTGCCAAACATTATATCAGGTCCGGTACCTCTCACTGGCGCGCAGGTGCTTCATCCACGAGCTCGTCAGCTCAATGACTCACGGGAGTACTTTAAATAGACAACAGGATGTGGGAGCACACCGCTGACCTCTCAGGCAAGGTTCGCCCCTGGCATTCTGGTAAATGCAGTTTCTTGTAGCTCGCTCCGATATTTTCGAGTGTTTCGCCAAGGTTGGCGCAGATAGTGCTGATCTCTAGACACGTGTTTCTGGTTTATTAACCGTCATCAGTAGAGAATACAGTCTTGTATTTTGGGGTTTGCTGAGTAGGCTGCCAAACATTATATCAGGTCCGGTACCTCTCACTGGCGCGCAGGTGCTTCATCCACGAGCTCGTCAGCTCAATGACTCACGGGAGTACTTTAAATAGACAACAGGATGTGGGAGCACACCGCTGACCTCTCAGGCAAGGTTCGCCCCTGGCATTCTGGTAAATGCAGTTTCTTGTAGCTCGCTCCGATATTTTCGAGTGTTTCGCCAAGGTTGGCGCAGATAGTGCTGATCTCTAGACACGTGTTTCTGGTTTATTAACCGTCATCAGTAGAGAATACAGTCTTGTATTTTGGGGTTTGCTGAGTAGGCTGCCAAACATTATATCAGGTCCGGTACCTCTCACTGGCGCGCAGGTGCTTCATCCACGAGCTCGTCAGCTCAATGACTCACGGGAGTACTTTAAATAGACAACAGGATGTGGGAGCACACCGCTGACCTCTCAGGCAAGGTTCGCCCCTGGCATTCTGGTAAATGCAGTTTCTTGTAGCTCGCTCCGATATTTTCGAGTGTTTCGCCAAGGTTGGCGCAGATAGTGCTGATCTCTAGACACGTGTTTCTGGTTTATTAACCGTCATCAGTAGAGAATACAGTCTTGTATTTTGGGGTTTGCTGAGTAGGCTGCCAAACATTATATCAGGTCCGGTACCTCTCACTGGCGCGCAGGTGCTTCATCCACGAGCTCGTCAGCTCAATGACTCACGGGAGTACTTTAAATAGACAACAGGATGTGGGAGCACACCGCTGACCTCTCAGGCAAGGTTCGCCCCTGGCATTCTGGTAAATGCAGTTTCTTGTAGCTCGCTCCGATATTTTCGAGTGTTTCGCCAAGGTTGGCGCAGATAGTGCTGATCTCTAGACACGTGTTTCTGGTTTATTAACCGTCATCAGTAGAGAATACAGTCTTGTATTTTGGGGTTTGCTGAGTAGGCTGCCAAACATTATATCAGGTCCGGTACCTCTCACTGGCGCGCAGGTGCTTCATCCACGAGCTCGTCAGCTCAATGACTCACGGGAGTACTTTAAATAGACAACAGGATGTGGGAGCACACCGCTGACCTCTCAGGCAAGGTTCGCCCCTGGCATTCTGGTAAATGCAGTTTCTTGTAGCTCGCTCCGATATTTTCGAGTGTTTCGCCAAGGTTGGCGCAGATAGTGCTGATCTCTAGACACGTGTTTCTGGTTTATTAACCGTCATCAGTAGAGAATACAGTCTTGTATTTTGGGGTTTGCTGAGTAGGCTGCCAAACATTATATCAGGTCCAGTACCTCTCACTGGCGCGCAGGTGCTTCATCCACGAGCTCGTCAGCTCAATGACTCACGGGAGTACTTTAAATAGACAACAGGATGTGGGAGCACACCGCTGACCTCTCAGGCAAGGTTCGCCCCTGGCATTCTGGTAAATGCAGTTTCTTGTAGCTCGCTCCGATATTTTCGAGTGTTTCGCCAAGGTTGGCGCAGATAGTGCTGATCTCTAGACACGTGTTTCTGGTTTATTAACCGTCATCAGTAGAGAATACAGTCTTGTATTTTGGGGTTTGCTGAGTAGGCTGCCAAACATTATATCAGGTCCGGTACCTCTCACTGGCGCGCAGGTGCTTCATCCACGAGCTCGTCAGCTCAATGACTCACGGGAGTACTTTAAATAGACAACAGGATGTGGGAGCACACCGCTGACCTCTCAGGCAAGGTTCGCCCCTGGCATTCTGGTAAATGCAGTTTCTTGTAGCTCGCTCCGATATTTTCGAGTGTTTCGCCAAGGTTGGCGCAGATAGTGCTGATCTCTAGACACGTGTTTCTGGTTTATTAACCGTCATCAGTAGAGAATACAGTCTTGTATTTTGGGGTTTGCTGAGTAGGCTGCCAAACATTATATCAGGTCCGGTACCTCTCACTGGCGCGCAGGTGCTTCATCCACGAGCTCGTCAGCTCAATGACTCACGGGAGTACTTTAAATAGACAACAGGATGTGGGAGCACACCGCTGACCTCTCAGGCAAGGTTCGCCCCTGGCATTCTGGTAAATGCAGTTTCTTGTAGCTCGCTCCGATATTTTCGAGTGTTTCGCCAAGGTTGGCGCAGATAGTGCTGATCTCTAGACACGTGTTTCTGGTTTATTAACCGTCATCAGTAGAGAATACAGTCTTGTATTTTGGGGTTTGCTGAGTAGGCTGCCAAACATTATATCAGGTCCGGTACCTCTCACTGGCGCGCAGGTGCTTCATCCACGAGCTCGTCAGCTCAATGACTCACGGGAGTACTTTAAATAGACAACAGGATGTGGGAGCACACCGCTGACCTCTCAGGCAAGGTTCGCCCCTGGCATTCTGGTAAATGCAGTTTCTTGTAGCTCGCTCCGATATTTTCGAGTGTTTCGCCAAGGTTGGCGCAGATAGTGCTGATCTCTAGACACGTGTTTCTGGTTTATTAACCGTCATCAGTAGAGAATACAGTCTTGTATTTTGGGGTTTGCTGAGTAGGCTGCCAAACATTATATCAGGTCCAGTACCTCTCACTGGCGCGCAGGTGCTTCATCCACGAGCTCGTCAGCTCAATGACTCACGGGAGTACTTTAAATAGACAACAGGATGTGGGAGCACACCGCTGACCTCTCAGGCAAGGTTCGCCCCTGGCATTCTGGTAAATGCAGTTTCTTGTAGCTCGCTCCGATATTTTCGAGTGTTTCGCCAAGGTTGGCGCAGATAGTGCTGATCTCTAGACACGTGTTTCTGGTTTATTAACCGTCATCAGTAGAGAATACAGTCTTGTATTTTGGGGTTTGCTGAGTAGGCTGCCAAACATTATATCAGGTCCAGTACCTCTCACTGGCGCGCAGGTGCTTCATCCACGAGCTCGTCAGCTCAATGACTCACGGGAGTACTTTAAATAGACAACAGGATGTGGGAGCACACCGCTGACCTCTCAGGCAAGGTTCGCCCCTGGCATTCTGGTAAATGCAGTTTCTTGTAGCTCGCTCCGATATTTTCGAGTGTTTCGCCAAGGTTGGCGCAGATAGTGCTGATCTCTAGACACGTGTTTCTGGTTTATTAACCGTCATCAGTAGAGAATACAGTCTTGTATTTTGGGGTTTGCTGAGTAGGCTGCCAAACATTATATCAGGTCCGGTACCTCTCACTGGCGCGCAGGTGCTTCATCCACGAGCTCGTCAGCTCAATGACTCACGGGAGTACTTTAAATAGACAACAGGATGTGGGAGCACACCGCTGACCTCTCAGGCAAGGTTCGCCCCTGGCATTCTGGTAAATGCAGTTTCTTGTAGCTCGCTCCGATATTTTCGAGTGTTTCGCCAAGGTTGGCGCAGATAGTGCTGATCTCTAGACACGTGTTTCTGGTTTATTAACCGTCATCAGTAGAGAATACAGTCTTGTATTTTGGGGTTTGCTGAGTAGGCTGCCAAACATTATATCAGGTCCGGTACCTCTCACTGGCGCGCAGGTGCTTCATCCACGAGCTCGTCAGCTCAATGACTCACGGGAGTACTTTAAATAGACAACAGGATGTGGGAGCACACCGCTGACCTCTCAGGCAAGGTTCGCCCCTGGCATTCTGGTAAATGCAGTTTCTTGTAGCTCGCTCCGATATTTTCGAGTGTTTCGCCAAGGTTGGCGCAGATAGTGCTGATCTCTAGACACGTGTTTCTGGTTTATTAACCGTCATCAGTAGAGAATACAGTCTTGTATTTTGGGGTTTGCTGAGTAGGCTGCCAAACATTATATCAGGTCCGGTACCTCTCACTGGCGCGCAGGTGCTTCATCCACGAGCTCGTCAGCTCAATGACTCACGGGAGTACTTTAAATAGACAACAGGATGTGGGAGCACACCGCTGACCTCTCAGGCAAGGTTCGCCCCTGGCATTCTGGTAAATGCAGTTTCTTGTAGCTCGCTCCGATATTTTCGAGTGTTTCGCCAAGGTTGGCGCAGATAGTGCTGATCTCTAGACACGTGTTTCTGGTTTATTAACCGTCATCAGTAGAGAATACAGTCTTGTATTTTGGGGTTTGCTGAGTAGGCTGCCAAACATTATATCAGGTCCGGTACCTCTCACTGGCGCGCAGGTGCTTCATCCACGAGCTCGTCAGCTCAATGACTCACGGGAGTACTTTAAATAGACAACAGGATGTGGGAGCACACCGCTGACCTCTCAGGCAAGGTTCGCCCCTGGCATTCTGGTAAATGCAGTTTCTTGTAGCTCGCTCCGATATTTTCGAGTGTTTCGCCAAGGTTGGCGCAGATAGTGCTGATCTCTAGACACGTGTTTCTGGTTTATTAACCGTCATCAGTAGAGAATACAGTCTTGTATTTTGGGGTTTGCTGAGTAGGCTGCCAAACATTATATCAGGTCCGGTACCTCTCACTGGCGCGCAGGTGCTTCATCCACGAGCTCGTCAGCTCAATGACTCACGGGAGTACTTTAAATAGACAACAGGATGTGGGAGCACACCGCTGACCTCTCAGGCAAGGTTCGCCCCTGGCATTCTGGTAAATGCAGTTTCTTGTAGCTCGCTCCGATATTTTCGAGTGTTTCGCCAAGGTTGGCGCAGATAGTGCTGATCTCTAGACACGTGTTTCTGGTTTATTAACCGTCATCAGTAGAGAATACAGTCTTGTATTTTGGGGTTTGCTGAGTAGGCTGCCAAACATTATATCAGGTCCGGTACCTCTCACTGGCGCGCAGGTGCTTCATCCACGAGCTCGTCAGCTCAATGACTCACGGGAGTACTTTAAATAGACAACAGGATGTGGGAGCACACCGCTGACCTCTCAGGCAAGGTTCGCCCCTGGCATTCTGGTAAATGCAGTTTCTTGTAGCTCGCTCCGATATTTTCGAGTGTTTCGCCAAGGTTGGCGCAGATAGTGCTGATCTCTAGACACGTGTTTCTGGTTTATTAACCGTCATCAGTAGAGAATACAGTCTTGTATTTTGGGGTTTGCTGAGTAGGCTGCCAAACATTATATCAGGTCCGGTACCTCTCACTGGCGCGCAGGTGCTTCATCCACGAGCTCGTCAGCTCAATGACTCACGGGAGTACTTTAAATAGACAACAGGATGTGGGAGCACACCGCTGACCTCTCAGGCAAGGTTCGCCCCTGGCATTCTGGTAAATGCAGTTTCTTGTAGCTCGCTCCGATATTTTCGAGTGTTTCGCCAAGGTTGGCGCAGATAGTGCTGATCTCTAGACACGTGTTTCTGGTTTATTAACCGTCATCAGTAGAGAATACAGTCTTGTATTTTGGGGTTTGCTGAGTAGGCTGCCAAACATTATATCAGGTCCGGTACCTCTCACTGGCGCGCAGGTGCTTCATCCACGAGCTCGTCAGCTCAATGACTCACGGGAGTACTTTAAATAGACAACAGGATGTGGGAGCACACCGCTGACCTCTCAGGCAAGGTTCGCCCCTGGCATTCTGGTAAATGCAGTTTCTTGTAGCTCGCTCCGATATTTTCGAGTGTTTCGCCAAGGTTGGCGCAGATAGTGCTGATCTCTAGACACGTGTTTCTGGTTTATTAACCGTCATCAGTAGAGAATACAGTCTTGTATTTTGGGGTTTGCTGAGTAGGCTGCCAAACATTATATCAGGTCCGGTACCTCTCACTGGCGCGCAGGTGCTTCATCCACGAGCTCGTCAGCTCAATGACTCACGGGAGTACTTTAAATAGACAACAGGATGTGGGAGCACACCGCTGACCTCTCAGGCAAGGTTCGCCCCTGGCATTCTGGTAAATGCAGTTTCTTGTAGCTCGCTCCGATATTTTCGAGTGTTTCGCCAAGGTTGGCGCAGATAGTGCTGATCTCTAGACACGTGTTTCTGGTTTATTAACCGTCATCAGTAGAGAATACAGTCTTGTATTTTGGGGTTTGCTGAGTAGGCTGCCAAACATTATATCAGGTCCGGTACCTCTCACTGGCGCGCAGGTGCTTCATCCACGAGCTCGTCAGCTCAATGACTCACGGGAGTACTTTAAATAGACAACAGGATGTGGGAGCACACCGCTGACCTCTCAGGCAAGGTTCGCCCCTGGCATTCTGGTAAATGCAGTTTCTTGTAGCTCGCTCCGATATTTTCGAGTGTTTCGCCAAGGTTGGCGCAGATAGTGCTGATCTCTAGACACGTGTTTCTGGTTTATTAACCGTCATCAGTAGAGAATACAGTCTTGTATTTTGGGGTTTGCTGAGTAGGCTGCCAAACATTATATCAGGTCCGGTACCTCTCACTGGCGCGCAGGTGCTTCATCCACGAGCTCGTCAGCTCAATGACTCACGGGAGTACTTTAAATAGACAACAGGATGTGGGAGCACACCGCTGACCTCTCAGGCAAGGTTCGCCCCTGGCATTCTGGTAAATGCAGTTTCTTGTAGCTCGCTCCGATATTTTCGAGTGTTTCGCCAAGGTTGGCGCAGATAGTGCTGATCTCTAGACACGTGTTTCTGGTTTATTAACCGTCATCAGTAGAGAATACAGTCTTGTATTTTGGGGTTTGCTGAGTAGGCTGCCAAACATTATATCAGGTCCGGTACCTCTCACTGGCGCGCAGGTGCTTCATCCACGAGCTCGTCAGCTCAATGACTCACGGGAGTACTTTAAATAGACAACAGGATGTGGGAGCACACCGCTGACCTCTCAGGCAAGGTTCGCCCCTGGCATTCTGGTAAATGCAGTTTCTTGTAGCTCGCTCCGATATTTTCGAGTGTTTCGCCAAGGTTGGCGCAGATAGTGCTGATCTCTAGACACGTGTTTCTGGTTTATTAACCGTCATCAGTAGAGAATACAGTCTTGTATTTTGGGGTTTGCTGAGTAGGCTGCCAAACATTATATCAGGTCCGGTACCTCTCACTGGCGCGCAGGTGCTTCATCCACGAGCTCGTCAGCTCAATGACTCACGGGAGTACTTTAAATAGACAACAGGATGTGGGAGCACACCGCTGACCTCTCAGGCAAGGTTCGCCCCTGGCATTCTGGTAAATGCAGTTTCTTGTAGCTCGCTCCGATATTTTCGAGTGTTTCGCCAAGGTTGGCGCAGATAGTGCTGATCTCTAGACACGTGTTTCTGGTTTATTAACCGTCATCAGTAGAGAATACAGTCTTGTATTTTGGGGTTTGCTGAGTAGGCTGCCAAACATTATATCAGGTCCGGTACCTCTCACTGGCGCGCAGGTGCTTCATCCACGAGCTCGTCAGCTCAATGACTCACGGGAGTACTTTAAATAGACAACAGGATGTGGGAGCACACCGCTGACCTCTCAGGCAAGGTTCGCCCCTGGCATTCTGGTAAATGCAGTTTCTTGTAGCTCGCTCCGATATTTTCGAGTGTTTCGCCAAGGTTGGCGCAGATAGTGCTGATCTCTAGACACGTGTTTCTGGTTTATTAACCGTCATCAGTAGAGAATACAGTCTTGTATTTTGGGGTTTGCTGAGTAGGCTGCCAAACATTATATCAGGTCCGGTACCTCTCACTGGCGCGCAGGTGCTTCATCCACGAGCTCGTCAGCTCAATGACTCACGGGAGTACTTTAAATAGACAACAGGATGTGGGAGCACACCGCTGACCTCTCAGGCAAGGTTCGCCCCTGGCATTCTGGTAAATGCAGTTTCTTGTAGCTCGCTCCGATATTTTCGAGTGTTTCGCCAAGGTTGGCGCAGATAGTGCTGATCTCTAGACACGTGTTTCTGGTTTATTAACCGTCATCAGTAGAGAATACAGTCTTGTATTTTGGGGTTTGCTGAGTAGGCTGCCAAACATTATATCAGGTCCGGTACCTCTCACTGGCGCGCAGGTGCTTCATCCACGAGCTCGTCAGCTCAATGACTCACGGGAGTACTTTAAATAGACAACAGGATGTGGGAGCACACCGCTGACCTCTCAGGCAAGGTTCGCCCCTGGCATTCTGGTAAATGCAGTTTCTTGTAGCTCGCTCCGATATTTTCGAGTGTTTCGCCAAGGTTGGCGCAGATAGTGCTGATCTCTAGACACGTGTTTCTGGTTTATTAACCGTCATCAGTAGAGAATACAGTCTTGTATTTTGGGGTTTGCTGAGTAGGCTGCCAAACATTATATCAGGTCCGGTACCTCTCACTGGCGCGCAGGTGCTTCATCCACGAGCTCGTCAGCTCAATGACTCACGGGAGTACTTTAAATAGACAACAGGATGTGGGAGCACACCGCTGACCTCTCAGGCAAGGTTCGCCCCTGGCATTCTGGTAAATGCAGTTTCTTGTAGCTCGCTCCGATATTTTCGAGTGTTTCGCCAAGGTTGGCGCAGATAGTGCTGATCTCTAGACACGTGTTTCTGGTTTATTAACCGTCATCAGTAGAGAATACAGTCTTGTATTTTGGGGTTTGCTGAGTAGGCTGCCAAACATTATATCAGGTCCGGTACCTCTCACTGGCGCGCAGGTGCTTCATCCACGAGCTCGTCAGCTCAATGACTCACGGGAGTACTTTAAATAGACAACAGGATGTGGGAGCACACCGCTGACCTCTCAGGCAAGGTTCGCCCCTGGCATTCTGGTAAATGCAGTTTCTTGTAGCTCGCTCCGATATTTTCGAGTGTTTCGCCAAGGTTGGCGCAGATAGTGCTGATCTCTAGACACGTGTTTCTGGTTTATTAACCGTCATCAGTAGAGAATACAGTCTTGTATTTTGGGGTTTGCTGAGTAGGCTGCCAAACATTATATCAGGTCCGGTACCTCTCACTGGCGCGCAGGTGCTTCATCCACGAGCTCGTCAGCTCAATGACTCACGGGAGTACTTTAAATAGACAACAGGATGTGGGAGCACACCGCTGACCTCTCAGGCAAGGTTCGCCCCTGGCATTCTGGTAAATGCAGTTTCTTGTAGCTCGCTCCGATATTTTCGAGTGTTTCGCCAAGGTTGGCGCAGATAGTGCTGATCTCTAGACACGTGTTTCTGGTTTATTAACCGTCATCAGTAGAGAATACAGTCTTGTATTTTGGGGTTTGCTGAGTAGGCTGCCAAACATTATATCAGGTCCGGTACCTCTCACTGGCGCGCAGGTGCTTCATCCACGAGCTCGTCAGCTCAATGACTCACGGGAGTACTTTAAATAGACAACAGGATGTGGGAGCACACCGCTGACCTCTCAGGCAAGGTTCGCCCCTGGCATTCTGGTAAATGCAGTTTCTTGTAGCTCGCTCCGATATTTTCGAGTGTTTCGCCAAGGTTGGCGCAGATAGTGCTGATCTCTAGACACGTGTTTCTGGTTTATTAACCGTCATCAGTAGAGAATACAGTCTTGTATTTTGGGGTTTGCTGAGTAGGCTGCCAAACATTATATCAGGTCCGGTACCTCTCACTGGCGCGCAGGTGCTTCATCCACGAGCTCGTCAGCTCAATGACTCACGGGAGTACTTTAAATAGACAACAGGATGTGGGAGCACACCGCTGACCTCTCAGGCAAGGTTCGCCCCTGGCATTCTGGTAAATGCAGTTTCTTGTAGCTCGCTCCGATATTTTCGAGTGTTTCGCCAAGGTTGGCGCAGATAGTGCTGATCTCTAGACACGTGTTTCTGGTTTATTAACCGTCATCAGTAGAGAATACAGTCTTGTATTTTGGGGTTTGCTGAGTAGGCTGCCAAACATTATATCAGGTCCGGTACCTCTCACTGGCGCGCAGGTGCTTCATCCACGAGCTCGTCAGCTCAATGACTCACGGGAGTACTTTAAATAGACAACAGGATGTGGGAGCACACCGCTGACCTCTCAGGCAAGGTTCGCCCCTGGCATTCTGGTAAATGCAGTTTCTTGTAGCTCGCTCCGATATTTTCGAGTGTTTCGCCAAGGTTGGCGCAGATAGTGCTGATCTCTAGACACGTGTTTCTGGTTTATTAACCGTCATCAGTAGAGAATACAGTCTTGTATTTTGGGGTTTGCTGAGTAGGCTGCCAAACATTATATCAGGTCCGGTACCTCTCACTGGCGCGCAGGTGCTTCATCCACGAGCTCGTCAGCTCAATGACTCACGGGAGTACTTTAAATAGACAACAGGATGTGGGAGCACACCGCTGACCTCTCAGGCAAGGTTCGCCCCTGGCATTCTGGTAAATGCAGTTTCTTGTAGCTCGCTCCGATATTTTCGAGTGTTTCGCCAAGGTTGGCGCAGATAGTGCTGATCTCTAGACACGTGTTTCTGGTTTATTAACCGTCATCAGTAGAGAATACAGTCTTGTATTTTGGGGTTTGCTGAGTAGGCTGCCAAACATTATATCAGGTCCGGTACCTCTCACTGGCGCGCAGGTGCTTCATCCACGAGCTCGTCAGCTCAATGACTCACGGGAGTACTTTAAATAGACAACAGGATGTGGGAGCACACCGCTGACCTCTCAGGCAAGGTTCGCCCCTGGCATTCTGGTAAATGCAGTTTCTTGTAGCTCGCTCCGATATTTTCGAGTGTTTCGCCAAGGTTGGCGCAGATAGTGCTGATCTCTAGACACGTGTTTCTGGTTTATTAACCGTCATCAGTAGAGAATACAGTCTTGTATTTTGGGGTTTGCTGAGTAGGCTGCCAAACATTATATCAGGTCCGGTACCTCTCACTGGCGCGCAGGTGCTTCATCCACGAGCTCGTCAGCTCAATGACTCACGGGAGTACTTTAAATAGACAACAGGATGTGGGAGCACACCGCTGACCTCTCAGGCAAGGTTCGCCCCTGGCATTCTGGTAAATGCAGTTTCTTGTAGCTCGCTCCGATATTTTCGAGTGTTTCGCCAAGGTTGGCGCAGATAGTGCTGATCTCTAGACACGTGTTTCTGGTTTATTAACCGTCATCAGTAGAGAATACAGTCTTGTATTTTGGGGTTTGCTGAGTAGGCTGCCAAACATTATATCAGGTCCGGTACCTCTCACTGGCGCGCAGGTGCTTCATCCACGAGCTCGTCAGCTCAATGACTCACGGGAGTACTTTAAATAGACAACAGGATGTGGGAGCACACCGCTGACCTCTCAGGCAAGGTTCGCCCCTGGCATTCTGGTAAATGCAGTTTCTTGTAGCTCGCTCCGATATTTTCGAGTGTTTCGCCAAGGTTGGCGCAGATAGTGCTGATCTCTAGACACGTGTTTCTGGTTTATTAACCGTCATCAGTAGAGAATACAGTCTTGTATTTTGGGGTTTGCTGAGTAGGCTGCCAAACATTATATCAGGTCCGGTACCTCTCACTGGCGCGCAGGTGCTTCATCCACGAGCTCGTCAGCTCAATGACTCACGGGAGTACTTTAAATAGACAACAGGATGTGGGAGCACACCGCTGACCTCTCAGGCAAGGTTCGCCCCTGGCATTCTGGTAAATGCAGTTTCTTGTAGCTCGCTCCGATATTTTCGAGTGTTTCGCCAAGGTTGGCGCAGATAGTGCTGATCTCTAGACACGTGTTTCTGGTTTATTAACCGTCATCAGTAGAGAATACAGTCTTGTATTTTGGGGTTTGCTGAGTAGGCTGCCAAACATTATATCAGGTCCGGTACCTCTCACTGGCGCGCAGGTGCTTCATCCACGAGCTCGTCAGCTCAATGACTCACGGGAGTACTTTAAATAGACAACAGGATGTGGGAGCACACCGCTGACCTCTCAGGCAAGGTTCGCCCCTGGCATTCTGGTAAATGCAGTTTCTTGTAGCTCGCTCCGATATTTTCGAGTGTTTCGCCAAGGTTGGCGCAGATAGTGCTGATCTCTAGACACGTGTTTCTGGTTTATTAACCGTCATCAGTAGAGAATACAGTCTTGTATTTTGGGGTTTGCTGAGTAGGCTGCCAAACATTATATCAGGTCCGGTACCTCTCACTGGCGCGCAGGTGCTTCATCCACGAGCTCGTCAGCTCAATGACTCACGGGAGTACTTTAAATAGACAACAGGATGTGGGAGCACACCGCTGACCTCTCAGGCAAGGTTCGCCCCTGGCATTCTGGTAAATGCAGTTTCTTGTAGCTCGCTCCGATATTTTCGAGTGTTTCGCCAAGGTTGGCGCAGATAGTGCTGATCTCTAGACACGTGTTTCTGGTTTATTAACCGTCATCAGTAGAGAATACAGTCTTGTATTTTGGGGTTTGCTGAGTAGGCTGCCAAACATTATATCAGGTCCGGTACCTCTCACTGGCGCGCAGGTGCTTCATCCACGAGCTCGTCAGCTCAATGACTCACGGGAGTACTTTAAATAGACAACAGGATGTGGGAGCACACCGCTGACCTCTCAGGCAAGGTTCGCCCCTGGCATTCTGGTAAATGCAGTTTCTTGTAGCTCGCTCCGATATTTTCGAGTGTTTCGCCAAGGTTGGCGCAGATAGTGCTGATCTCTAGACACGTGTTTCTGGTTTATTAACCGTCATCAGTAGAGAATACAGTCTTGTATTTTGGGGTTTGCTGAGTAGGCTGCCAAACATTATATCAGGTCCGGTACCTCTCACTGGCGCGCAGGTGCTTCATCCACGAGCTCGTCAGCTCAATGACTCACGGGAGTACTTTAAATAGACAACAGGATGTGGGAGCACACCGCTGACCTCTCAGGCAAGGTTCGCCCCTGGCATTCTGGTAAATGCAGTTTCTTGTAGCTCGCTCCGATATTTTCGAGTGTTTCGCCAAGGTTGGCGCAGATAGTGCTGATCTCTAGACACGTGTTTCTGGTTTATTAACCGTCATCAGTAGAGAATACAGTCTTGTATTTTGGGGTTTGCTGAGTAGGCTGCCAAACATTATATCAGGTCCGGTACCTCTCACTGGCGCGCAGGTGCTTCATCCACGAGCTCGTCAGCTCAATGACTCACGGGAGTACTTTAAATAGACAACAGGATGTGGGAGCACACCGCTGACCTCTCAGGCAAGGTTCGCCCCTGGCATTCTGGTAAATGCAGTTTCTTGTAGCTCGCTCCGATATTTTCGAGTGTTTCGCCAAGGTTGGCGCAGATAGTGCTGATCTCTAGACACGTGTTTCTGGTTTATTAACCGTCATCAGTAGAGAATACAGTCTTGTATTTTGGGGTTTGCTGAGTAGGCTGCCAAACATTATATCAGGTCCGGTACCTCTCACTGGCGCGCAGGTGCTTCATCCACGAGCTCGTCAGCTCAATGACTCACGGGAGTACTTTAAATAGACAACAGGATGTGGGAGCACACCGCTGACCTCTCAGGCAAGGTTCGCCCCTGGCATTCTGGTAAATGCAGTTTCTTGTAGCTCGCTCCGATATTTTCGAGTGTTTCGCCAAGGTTGGCGCAGATAGTGCTGATCTCTAGACACGTGTTTCTGGTTTATTAACCGTCATCAGTAGAGAATACAGTCTTGTATTTTGGGGTTTGCTGAGTAGGCTGCCAAACATTATATCAGGTCCGGTACCTCTCACTGGCGCGCAGGTGCTTCATCCACGAGCTCGTCAGCTCAATGACTCACGGGAGTACTTTAAATAGACAACAGGATGTGGGAGCACACCGCTGACCTCTCAGGCAAGGTTCGCCCCTGGCATTCTGGTAAATGCAGTTTCTTGTAGCTCGCTCCGATATTTTCGAGTGTTTCGCCAAGGTTGGCGCAGATAGTGCTGATCTCTAGACACGTGTTTCTGGTTTATTAACCGTCATCAGTAGAGAATACAGTCTTGTATTTTGGGGTTTGCTGAGTAGGCTGCCAAACATTATATCAGGTCCAGTACCTCTCACTGGCGCGCAGGTGCTTCATCCACGAGCTCGTCAGCTCAATGACTCACGGGAGTACTTTAAATAGACAACAGGATGTGGGAGCACACCGCTGACCTCTCAGGCAAGGTTCGCCCCTGGCATTCTGGTAAATGCAGTTTCTTGTAGCTCGCTCCGATATTTTCGAGTGTTTCGCCAAGGTTGGCGCAGATAGTGCTGATCTCTAGACACGTGTTTCTGGTTTATTAACCGTCATCAGTAGAGAATACAGTCTTGTATTTTGGGGTTTGCTGAGTAGGCTGCCAAACATTATATCAGGTCCAGTACCTCTCACTGGCGCGCAGGTGCTTCATCCACGAGCTCGTCAGCTCAATGACTCACGGGAGTACTTTAAATAGACAACAGGATGTGGGAGCACACCGCTGACCTCTCAGGCAAGGTTCGCCCCTGGCATTCTGGTAAATGCAGTTTCTTGTAGCTCGCTCCGATATTTTCGAGTGTTTCGCCAAGGTTGGCGCAGATAGTGCTGATCTCTAGACACGTGTTTCTGGTTTATTAACCGTCATCAGTAGAGAATACAGTCTTGTATTTTGGGGTTTGCTGAGTAGGCTGCCAAACATTATATCAGGTCCAGTACCTCTCACTGGCGCGCAGGTGCTTCATCCACGAGCTCGTCAGCTCAATGACTCACGGGAGTACTTTAAATAGACAACAGGATGTGGGAGCACACCGCTGACCTCTCAGGCAAGGTTCGCCCCTGGCATTCTGGTAAATGCAGTTTCTTGTAGCTCGCTCCGATATTTTCGAGTGTTTCGCCAAGGTTGGCGCAGATAGTGCTGATCTCTAGACACGTGTTTCTGGTTTATTAACCGTCATCAGTAGAGAATACAGTCTTGTATTTTGGGGTTTGCTGAGTAGGCTGCCAAACATTATATCAGGTCCAGTACCTCTCACTGGCGCGCAGGTGCTTCATCCACGAGCTCGTCAGCTCAATGACTCACGGGAGTACTTTAAATAGACAACAGGATGTGGGAGCACACCGCTGACCTCTCAGGCAAGGTTCGCCCCTGGCATTCTGGTAAATGCAGTTTCTTGTAGCTCGCTCCGATATTTTCGAGTGTTTCGCCAAGGTTGGCGCAGATAGTGCTGATCTCTAGACACGTGTTTCTGGTTTATTAACCGTCATCAGTAGAGAATACAGTCTTGTATTTTGGGGTTTGCTGAGTAGGCTGCCAAACATTATATCAGGTCCAGTACCTCTCACTGGCGCGCAGGTGCTTCATCCACGAGCTCGTCAGCTCAATGACTCACGGGAGTACTTTAAATAGACAACAGGATGTGGGAGCACACCGCTGACCTCTCAGGCAAGGTTCGCCCCTGGCATTCTGGTAAATGCAGTTTCTTGTAGCTCGCTCCGATATTTTCGAGTGTTTCGCCAAGGTTGGCGCAGATAGTGCTGATCTCTAGACACGTGTTTCTGGTTTATTAACCGTCATCAGTAGAGAATACAGTCTTGTATTTTGGGGTTTGCTGAGTAGGCTGCCAAACATTATATCAGGTCCAGTACCTCTCACTGGCGCGCAGGTGCTTCATCCACGAGCTCGTCAGCTCAATGACTCACGGGAGTACTTTAAATAGACAACAGGATGTGGGAGCACACCGCTGACCTCTCAGGCAAGGTTCGCCCCTGGCATTCTGGTAAATGCAGTTTCTTGTAGCTCGCTCCGATATTTTCGAGTGTTTCGCCAAGGTTGGCGCAGATAGTGCTGATCTCTAGACACGTGTTTCTGGTTTATTAACCGTCATCAGTAGAGAATACAGTCTTGTATTTTGGGATTTGCTGAGTAGGCTGCCAAACATTATATCAGGTCCAGTACCTCTCACTGGCGCGCAGGTGCTTCATCCACGAGCTCGTCAGCTCAATGACTCACGGGAGTACTTTAAATAGACAACAGGATGTGGGAGCACACCGCTGACCTCTCAGGCAAGGTTCGCTCCTGGCATTCTGGTAAATGCAGTTTCTTGTAGCTCGCTCCGATATTTTCGAGTGTTTCGCCAAGGTTGGCGCAGATAGTGCTGATCTCTAGACACGTGTTTCTGGTTTATTAACCGTCATCAGTAGAGAATACAGTCTTGTATTTTGGGGTTTGCTGAGTAGGCTGCCAAACATTATATCAGGTCCAGTACCTCTCACTGGCGCGCAGGTGCTTCATCCACGAGCTCGTCAGCTCAATGACTCACGGGAGTACTTTAAATAGACAACAGGATGTGGGAGCACACCGCTGACCTCTCAGGCAAGGTTCGCCCCTGGCATTCTGGTAAATGCAGTTTCTTGTAGCTCGCTCCGATATTTTCGAGTGTTTCGCCAAGGTTGGCGCAGATAGTGCTGATCTCTAGACACGTGTTTCTGGTTTATTAACCGTCATCAGTAGAGAATACAGTCTTGTATTTTGGGGTTTGCTGAGTAGGCTGCCAAACATTATATCAGGTCCAGTACCTCTCACTGGCGCGCAGGTGCTTCATCCACGAGCTCGTCAGCTCAATGACTCACGGGAGTACTTTAAATAGACAACAGGATGTGGGAGCACACCGCTGACCTCTCAGGCAAGGTTCGCCCCTGGCATTCTGGTAAATGCAGTTTCTTGTAGCTCGCTCCGATATTTTCGAGTGTTTCGCCAAGGTTGGCGCAGATAGTGCTGATCTCTAGACACGTGTTTCTGGTTTATTAACCGTCATCAGTAGAGAATACAGTCTTGTATTTTGGGGTTTGCTGAGTAGGCTGCCAAACATTATATCAGGTCCGGTACCTCTCACTGGCGCGCAGGTGCTTCATCCACGAGCTCGTCAGCTCAATGACTCATGGGAGTACTTTAAATAGACAACAGGATGTGGGAGCACACCGCTGACCTCTCAGGCAAGGTTCACCCCTGGCATTCTGGTAAATGCAGTTTCTTGTAGCTCGCTCCGATATTTTCGAGTGTTTCGCCAAGGTTGGCGCAGATAGTGCTGATCTCTAGACACGTGTTTCTGGTTTATTAACCGTCATCAGTAGAGAATACAGTCTTGTATTTTGGGGTTTGCTGAGTAGGCTGCCAAACATTATATCAGGTCCAGTACCTCTCACTGGCGCGCAGGTGCTTCATCCACGAGCTCGTCAGCTCAATGACTCACGGGAGTACTTTAAATAGACAACAGGATGTGGGAGCACACCGCTGATCTCTCAGGCAAGGTTCGCCCCTGGCATTCTGGTAAATGCAGTTTCTTGTAGCTCGCTCCGATATTTTCGAGTTTTTCGCCAAGGTTGGCGCAGATAGTGCTGATCTCTAGACACGTGTTTCTGGTTTATTAACCGTCATCAGTAGAGAATACAGTCTTGTATTTTGGGGTTTGCTGAGTAGGCTGCCAAACATTATATCAGGTCCAGTACCTCTCACTGGCGCGCAGGTGCTTCATCCACGAGCTCGTCAGCTCAATGACTCACGGGAGTACTTTAAATAGACAACAGGATGTGGGAGCACACCGCTGACCTCTCAGGCAAGGTTCGCCCCTGGCATTCTGGTAAATGCAGTTTCTTGTAGCTTGCTCCGATATTTTCGAGTGTTTTACCAAGGTTGGCGCAGATAGTGCTGATCTCTAGACACGTGTTTCTGGTTTATTAACCGTCATCAGTAGAGAATACAGTCTTGTATTTTGGGGTTTGCTGAGTAGGCTGCCAAACATGATATCAGGTCCAGTACCTCTCACTGGCGCGCAGGTGCTTCATCCACGAGCTCGTCAGCTCAATGACTCACGGGAGTACTTTAAATAGACAACAGGATGTGGGAGCACACCGCTGACCTCTCAGGCAAGGTTCGCCCCTGGCATTCTGGTAAATGCAGTTTCTTGTAGCTCGCTCCGATATTTTCGAGTGTTTCCCTAAGGTTGGCGCAGATAGTGCTGATCTCTAGACACGTGTTTCTGGTTTATTAACCGTCATCAGTAGAGAATACAGTCTTGTATTTTGGGGTTTGCTGAGTAGGCTGCCAAACATTATATCAGGTCCAGTACCTCTCACTGGCGCGCAGGTGCTTCATCCACGAGCTCGTCAGCTCAATGACTCACGGGAGTACTTTAAATAGACAACAGGATGTGGGAGCACACCGCTGACCTCTCAGGCAGGGTTCGCCCCTGGCATTCTGGTAAATGCAGTTTCTTGTAGCTCGCTCCGATATTTTCGAGTGTTTCGCCAAGGTTGGCGCAGATAGTGCTGATCTCTAGACACGTGTTTCTGGTTTATTAACCGTCATCAGTAGAGAATACAGTCTTGTATTTTGGGGTTTACTGAGTAGGCTGCCAAACATTATATCAGGTCCAGTACCTCTCACTGGCGCGCAGGTGCTTCATCCACGAGCTCGTCAGCTCAATGACTCACGGGAGTACTTTAAATAGACAACAGGATGTGGGAGCACACCGCTGACCTCTCAGGCAAGGTTCGCTCCTGGCATTCTGGTAAATGCAGTTTCTTGTAGCTAGCTCCGATATTCGAGTGTTTCGCCAAGGTTGGCGCAGATAGTGCTGATCTCTAGACACGTGTTTCTGGTTTATTAACCGTCATCAGTAGAGAATACAGTCTTGTATTTTGGGGTTTGCTGAGTAGGCTGCCAAACATTATTTCAGGTCCAGTACCTCTCACTGGCGCGCAGGTGCTTCATCCACGAGCTCGTCAGCTCAATGACTCACGGGAGTACTTTAAATAGACAACAGGATGTGGGAGCACACCGCTGACCTCTCAGGCAAGGTTCGCCCCTGGCATTCTGGTAAATGCAGTTTCTTGTAGCTCGCTCCGATATTTTCGAGTGTTTCGCCAAGGTTGGCGCAGATAGTGCTGATCTCTAGACACGTGTTTCTGGTTTATTAACCGTCATCAGTAGAGAATACAGTTTTGTATTTTGGGGTTTGCTGAGTAGGCTGCCAAACATTATATCAGGTCCAGTACCTCTCACTGGCGCGCAGGTGCTTCATCCACGAGCTCGTCAGCTCAATGACTCACGGGAGTACTTTAAATAGACAACAGGATGTGGGAGCACACCGCTGACCTCTCAGGCAAGGTTCGCCCCTGGCATTCTGGTAAATGCAGTTTCTTGTAGCTCGCTCCGATATTTCGAGTGTTTCGGCAAGGTTGGCGCAGATAGTGCTGATCTCTAGACACGTGTTTCTGGTTTATTAACGGTCATCAGTAGAGAATACAGTCTTGTATTTTGGGGTTTGCTGAGTAGGCTGCCAAACATTATATCAGGTCCAGTACCTCTCACTGGCGCGCAGGTGCTTCATCCACGAGCTCGTCAGCTCAATGACTCACGGGAGTACTTTAAATAGACAACAGGATGTGGGAGCACACCGCTGACCTCTCAGGCAAGGTTCGCCCCTGGCATTCTGGTAAATGCAGTTTCTTGTAGCTCGCTCCGATATTTTCGAGTGTTTCGCCAAGGTTGGCGCAGATAGTGCTGATCTCTAGACACGTGTTTCTGGTTTATTAACCGTCATCAGTAGAGAATACAGTCTTGTATCTTGGGGTTTGCTGAGTAGGCTGCCAAACATTATATCAGGTCCAGTACCTCTCACTGGCGCGCAGGTGCTTCATCCACGAGCTCGTCAGCTCAATGACTCACGGGAGTACTTTAAATAGACAACAGGATGTGGGAGCACACCGCTGACCTCTCAGGCAAGGTTCGCCCCTGGCATTCTGGTAAATGCAGTTTCTTGTAGCTCGCTCCGATATTTTCGAGTGTTTCGCCAAGGTTGGCGCAGATAGTGCTGATCTCTAGACACGTGTTTCTGGTTTATTAACCGTCATCAGTAGAGAATACAGTCTTGTATTTTGGGGTTTGCTGAGTAGGCTGCCAAACATTATATCAGGTCCAGTACCTCTCACTGGCGCGCAGGTGCTTCATCCACGAGCTCGTCAGCTCAATGACTCACGGGAGTACTTTAAATAGACAACAGGATGTGGGAGCACACCGCTGACCTCTCAGGCAAGGTTCGCCCCTGGCATTCTGGTAAATGCAGTTTCTTGTAGCTCGCTCCGATATTTCGAGTGTTTCGCCAAGGTTGGCGCAGATAGTGCTGATCTCTAGACACGTGTTTCTGGTTTATTAACCGTCATCAGTAGAGAATACAGTCTTGTATTTTGGGGTTTGCTGAGTAGGCTGCCAAACATTATATCAGGTCCAGTATCTCTCACTGGCGCGCAGGTGCTTCATCCACGAGCTCGTCAGCTCAATGACTCACGGGAGTACTTTAAATAGACAACAGGATGTGGGAGCACACCGCTGACCTCTCAGGCAAGGTTCGCCAATGGCATTCTGGTAAATGCAGTTTCTTGTAGCTCGCTCCGATATTTTCGAGTGTTTCGCCAAGGTTGGCGCAGATAGTGCTGATCTCTAGACACGTGTTTCTGGTTTATTAACCATCATCAGTAGAGAATACAGTCTTGTATTTTGGGGTTTGCTGAGTAGGCTGCCAAACATTATATCAGGTCCAGTACCTCTCACTGGCGCGCAGGTGCTTCATCCACGAGCTCGTCAGCTCAATGACTCACGGGAGTACTTTAAATAGACAACAGGATGTGGGAGCACACCGCTGACCTCTCAGGCAAGGTTCGCCCCTGGCATTCTGGTAAATGCAGTTTCTTGTAGCTCGCTCCGATATTTTCGAGTGTTTCGCCAAGGTTGGCGCAGATAGTTCTGATCTCTAGACACGTGTTTCTGGTTTATTAACCGTCATCAGTAGAGAATACAGTCTTGTATTTTGGGGTTTGCTGAGTAGGCTGCCAAACATTATATCAGGTCCAGTACCTCTCACTGGCGCGCAGGTGCTTCATCCACGAGCTCGTCAGCTCAATGACTCACGGGAGTACTTTAAATAGACAACAGGATGTGGGAGCACACCGCTGACCTCTCAGGCAAGGTTCGCTCCTGGCATTCTGGTAAATGCAGTTTCTTGTAGCTCGCTCCGATATTTTCGAGTGTTTCGCCAAGGTTGGCGCAGATAGTGCTGATCTCTAGACACGTGTTTCTGGTTTATTAACCGTCATCAGTAGAGAATACAGTCTTGTATTTTGGGATTGCTGAGTAGGCTGCCAAACATTATATCAGGTCCAGTACCTCTCACTGGCGCGCAGGTGCTTCATCCACGAGCTCGTCAGCTCAATGACTCATGGGAGTACTTTAAATAGACAACAGGATGTGGGAGCACACCGCTGACCTCTCAGGCAAGGTTCACCCCTGGCATTCTGGTAAATGCAGTTTCTTGTAGCTCGCTCCGATATTCGAGTGTTTCGCCAAGGTTGGCGCAGATAGTGCTGATCTCTAGACACGTGTTTCTGGTTTATTAACCGTCATCAGTAGAGAATACAGTCTTGTATTTTGGGATTTGCTGAGTAGGCTGCCAAACATTATATCAGGTCCAGTACCTCTCACTGGCGCGCAGGTGCTTCATCCACGAGCTCGTCAGCTCAATGACTCACGGGAGTACTTTAAATAGACAACAGGATGTGGGAGCACACCGCTGACCTCTCAGGCAAGGTTCGCCCCTGGCATTCTGGTAAATGCAGTTTCTTGTAGCTCGCTCCGATATTCGAGTGTTTCGCCAAGGTTGGCGCAGATAGTGCTGATCTCTAGACACGTGTTTCTGGTTTATTAACCGTCATCAGTAGAGAATACAGTCTTGTATTTTGGGATTGCTGAGTAGGCTGCCAAACATTATATCAGGTCCAGTACCTCTCACTGGCGCGCAGGTGCTTCATCCACGAGCTCGTCAGCTCAATGACTCACGGGAGTACTTTAAATAGACAACAGGATGTGGGAGCACACCGCTGACCTCTCAGGCAAGGTTCGCCCCTGGCATTCTGGTAAATGCAGTTTCTTGTAGCTCGCTCCGATATTCGAGTGTTTCGCCAAGGTTGGCGCAGATAGTGCTGATCTCTAGACACGTGTTTCTGGTTTATTAACCGTCATCAGTAGAGAATACAGTCTTGTATTTTGGGGTTTGCTGAGTAGGCTGCCAAACATTATATCAGGTCCAGTACCTCTCACTGGCGCGCAGGTGCTTCATCCACGAGCTCGTCAGCTCAATGACTCACGGGAGTACTTTAAATAGACAACAGGATGTGGGAGCACACCGCTGACCTCTCAGGCAAGGTTCGCCCCTGGCATTCTGGTAAATGCAGTTTCTTGTAGCTCGCTCCGATATTCGAGTGTTTCGCCAAGGTTGGCGCAGATAGTGCTGATCTCTAGACACGTGTTTCTGGTTTATTAACCGTCATCAGTAGAGAATACAGTCTTGTATTTTGGGGTTTGCTGAGTAGGCTGCCAAACATTATATCAGGTCCAGTACCTCTCACTGGCGCGCAGGTGCTTCATCCACGAGCTCGTCAGCTCAATGACTCACGGGAGTACTTTAAATAGACAACAGGATGTGGGAGCACACCGCTGACCTCTCAGGCAAGGTTCGCCCCTGGCATTCTGGTAAATGCAGTTTCTTGTAGCTCGCTCCGATATTCGAGTGTTTCGCCAAGGTTGGCGCAGATAGTGCTGATCTCTAGACACGTGTTTCTGGTTTATTAACCGTCATCAGTAGAGAATACAGTTTTGTATTTTGGGGTTTGCTGAGTAGGCTGCCAAACATTATATCAGGTCCAGTACCTCTCACTGGCGCGCAGGTGCTTCATCCACGAGCTCGTCAGCTCAATGACTCACGGGAGTACTTTAAATAGACAACAGGATGTGGGAGCACACCGCTGACCTCTCAGGCAAGGTTCGCCCCTGGCATTCTGGTAAATGCAGTTTCTTGTAGCTCGCTCCGATATTCGAGTGTTTCGGCAAGGTTGGCGCAGATAGTGCTGATCTCTAGACACGTGTTTCTGGTTTATTAACCGTCATCAGTAGAGAATACAGTCTTGTATTTTGGGGTTTGCTGAGTAGGCTGCCAAACATTATATCAGGTCCAGTACCTCTCACTGGCGCGCAGGTGCTTCATCCACGAGCTCGTCAGCTCAATGACTCACGGGAGTACTTTAAATAGACAACAGGATGTGGGAGCACACCGCTGACCTCTCAGGCAAGGTTCGCCCCTGGCATTCTGGTAAATGCAGTTTCTTGTAGCTCGCTCCGATATTCGAGTGTTTCGCCAAGGTTGGCGCAGATAGTGCTGATCTCTAGACACGTGTTTCTGGTTTATTAACCGTCATCAGTAGAGAATACAGTCTTGTATTTTGGGGTTTGCTGAGTAGGCTGCCAAACATTATATCAGGTCCAGTACCTCTCACTGGCGCGCAGGTGCTTCATCCACGAGCTCGTCAGCTCAATGACTCACGGGAGTACTTTAAATAGACAACAGGATGTGGGAGCACACCGCTGACCTCTCAGGCAAGGTTCGCCCCTGGCATTCTGGTAAATGCAGTTTCTTGTAGCTCGCTCCGATATTTCGAGTGTTTCGCCAAGGTTGGCGCAGATAGTGCTGATCTCTAGACACGTGTTTCTGGTTTATTAACCGTCATCAGTAGAGAATACAGTCTTGTATTTTGGGGTTTGCTGAGTAGGCTGCCAAACATTATATCAGGTCCAGTACCTCTCACTGGCGCGCAGGTGCTTCATCCACGAGCTCGTCAGCTCAATGACTCACGGGAGTACTTTAAATAGACAACAGGATGTGGGAGCACACCGCTGACCTCTCAGGCAAGGTTCGCCCCTGGCATTCTGGTAAATGCAGTTTCTTGTAGCTCGCTCCGATATTCGAGTGTTTCGCCAAGGTTGGCGCAGATAGTGCTGATCTCTAGACACGTGTTTCTGGTTTATTAACCGTCATCAGTAGAGAATACAGTCTTGTATTTTGGGGTTTGCTGAGTAGGCTGCCAAACATTATATCAGGTCCAGTACCTCTCACTGGCGCGCAGGTGCTTCATCCACGAGCTCGTCAGCTCAATGACTCACGGGAGTACTTTAAATAGACAACAGGATGTGGGAGCACACCGCTGACCTCTCAGGCAAGGTTCGCCCCTGGCATTCTGGTAAATGCAGTTTCTTGTAGCTCGCTCCGATATTCGAGTGTTTCGCCAAGGTTGGCGCAGATAGTGCTGATCTCTAGACACGTGTTTCTGGTTTATTAACCGTCATCAGTAGAGAATACAGTCTTGTATCTTGGGGTTTGCTGAGTAGGCTGCCAAACATTATATCAGGTCCAGTACCTCTCACTGGCGCGCAGGTGCTTCATCCACGAGCTCGTCAGCTCAATGACTCACGGGAGTACTTTAAATAGACAACAGGATGTGGGAGCACACCGCTGACCTCTCAGGCAAGGTTCGCCCCTGGCATTCTGGTAAATGCAGTTTCTTGTAGCTCGCTCCGATATTCGAGTGTTTCGCCAAGGTTGGCGCAGATAGTGCTGATCTCTAGACACGTGTTTCTGGTTTATTAACCGTCATCAGTAGAGAATACAGTCTTGTATTTTGGGGTTTGCTGAGTAGGCTGCCAAACATTATATCAGGTCCAGTACCTCTCACTGGCGCGCAGGTGCTTCATCCACGAGCTCGTCAGCTCAATGACTCACGGGAGTACTTTAAATAGACAACAGGATGTGGGAGCACACCGCTGACCTCTCAGGCAAGGTTCGCCCCTGGCATTCTGGTAAATGCAGTTTCTTGTAGCTCGCTCCGATATTCGAGTGTTTCGCCAAGGTTGGCGCAGATAGTGCTGATCTCTAGACACGTGTTTCTGGTTTATTAACCGTCATCAGTAGAGAATACAGTCTTGTATTTTGGGGTTTGCTGAGTAGGCTGCCAAACATTATATCAGGTCCAGTATCTCTCACTGGCGCGCAGGTGCTTCATCCACGAGCTCGTCAGCTCAATGACTCACGGGAGTACTTTAAATAGACAACAGGATGTGGGAGCACACCGCTGACCTCTCAGGCAAGGTTCGCCAATGGCATTCTGGTCAATGCAGTTTCTTGTAGCTCGCTCCGATATTCGAGTGTTTCGCCAAGGTTGGCGCAGATAGTGCTGATCTCTAGACACGTGTTTCTGGTTTATTAACCATCATCAGTAGAGAATACAGTCTTGTATTTTGGGGTTTGCTGAGTAGGCTGCCAAACATTATATCAGGTCCAGTACCTCTCACTGGCGCGCAGGTGCTTCATCCACGAGCTCGTCAGCTCAATGACTCACGGGAGTACTTTAAATAGACAACAGGATGTGGGAGCACACCGCTGACCTCTCAGGCAAGGTTCGCCCCTGGCATTCTGGTAAATGCAGTTTCTTGTAGCTCGCTCCGATATTCGAGTGTTTCGCCAAGGTTGGCGCAGATAGTTCTGATCTCTAGACACGTGTTTCTGGTTTATTAACCGTCATCAGTAGAGAATACAGTCTTGTATTTTGGGGTTTGCTGAGTAGGCTGCCAAACATTATATCAGGTCCAGTACCTCTCACTGGTGCGCAGGTGCTTCATCCACGAGCTCGTCAGCTCAATGACTCACGGGAGTACTTTAAATAGACAACAGGATGTGGGAGCACACCGCTGACCTCTCAGGCAAGGTTCGCTCCTGGCATTCTGGTAAATGCAGTTTCTTGTAGCTCGCTCCGATATTCGAGTGTTTCGCCAAGGTTGGCGCAGATAGTGCTGATCTCTAGACACGTGTTTCTGGTTTATTAACCGTCATCAGTAGAGAATACAGTCTTGTATTTTGGGGTTTGCTGAGTAGGCTGCCAAACATTATATCAGGTCCAGTACCTCTCACTGGCGCGCAGGTGCTTCATCCACGAGCTCGTCAGCTCAATGACTCACGGGAGTACTTTAAATAGACAACAGGATGTGGGAGCACACCGCTGACCTCTCAGGCAAGGTTCGCCCCTGGCATTCTGGTAAATGCAGTTTCTTGTAGCTCGCTCCGATATTCGAGTGTTTCGCCAAGGTTGGCGCAGATAGTGCTGATCTCTAGACACGTGTTTCTGGTTTATTAACCGTCATCAGTAGAGAATACAGTCTTGTATTTTGGGGTTTGCTGAGTAGGCTGCCAAACATTATATCAGGTCCAGTACCTCTCACTGGCGCGCAGGTGCTTCATCCACGAGCTCGTCAGCTCAATGACTCACGGGAGTACTTTAAATAGACAACAGGATGTGGGAGCACACCGCTGACCTCTCAGGCAAGGTTCGCCCCTGGCATTCTGGTAAATGCAGTTTCTTGTAGCTCGCTCCGATATTCGAGTGTTTCGCCAAGGTTGGCGCAGATAGTGCTGATCTCTAGACACGTGTTTCTGGTTTATTAACCGTCATCAGTAGAGAATACAGTCTTGTATTTTGGGGTTTGCTGAGTAGGCTGCCAAACATTATATCAGGTCCAGTACCTCTCACTGGCGCGCAGGTGCTTCATCCACGAGCTCGTCAGCTCAATGACTCACGGGAGTACTTTAAATAGACAACAGGATGTGGGAGCACACCGCTGACCTCTCAGGCAAGGTTCGCCCCTGGCATTCTGGTAAATGCAGTTTCTTGTAGCTCGCTCCGATATTCGAGTGTTTCGCTAAGGTTGGCGCAGATAGTGCTGATCTCTAGACACGTGTTTCTGGTTTATTAACCGTCATCAGTAGAGAATACAGTCTTGTATTTTGGGGTTTGCTGAGTAGGCTGCCAAACATTATATCAGGTCCAGTACCTCTCACTGGCGCGCAGGTGCTTCATCCACGAGCTCGTCAGCTCAATGACTCACGGGAGTACTTTAAATAGACAACAGGATGTGGGAGCACACCGCTGACCTCTCAGGCAAGGTTCGCCCCTGGCATTCTGGTAAATGCAGTTTCTTGTAGCTCGCTCCGATATTCGAGTGTTTCGCCAAGGTTGGCGCCGATAGTGCTGATCTCTAGACACGTGTTTCTGGTTTATTAACCGTCATCAGTAGAGAATACAGTCTTGTATTTTGGGGTTTGCTGAGTAGGCTGCCAAACATTATATCAGGTCCAGTACCTCTCACTGGCGCGCAGGTGCTTCATCCACGAGCTCGTCAGCTCAATGACTCACAGGAGTACTTTAAATAGACAACAGGATGTGGGAGCACACCGCTGACCTCTCAGGCAAAGTTCGCCCCTGGCATTCTGGTAAATGCAGTTTCTTGTAGCTCGCTCCGATATTCGAGTGTTTTGCCAAGGTTGACGCAGATAGTGCTGATCTCTAGACACGTGTTTCTGGTTTATTAACCGTCATCAGTAGAGAATACAGTCTTGTATTTTGGGGTTTGCTGAGTAGGCTGCCAAACATTATATCAGGTCCAGTACCTCTCACTGGCGCGCAGGTGCTTCATCCACGAGCTCGTCAGCTCAATGACTCACGGGAGTACTTTAAATAGACAACAGGATGTGGGAGCACACCGCTGACCTCTCAGGCAAGTTTCGCCCCTGGCATTCTGGTAAATGCAGTTTCTTGTAGCTCGCTCCGATATTCGAGTGTTTCGCCAAGGTTGGCGCAGATAGTGCTGATCTCTAGACACGTGTTTCTGGTTTATTAACCGTCATCAGTAGAGAATACAGTCTTGTATTTTGGGGTTTGCTGAGTAGGCTGCCAAACATTATATCAGGTCCAGTACCTCCCACTGGCGCGCAGGTGCTTCATCCACGAGCTCGTCAGCTCAATGACTCACGGGAGTACTTTAAATAGACAACAGGATGTGGGAGCACACCGCTGACCTCTCAGGCAAGGTTCGCCCCTGGCATTCTGGTAAATGCAGTTTCTTGTAGCTCGCTCCGATATTCGAGTGTTTCGCCAAGGTTGGCGCAGATATTAAATTTTGTAACCAACCTATCTTTTGGAAGGCGTAGAGGAATAAGGGCATTATTTGGGTTAGAGCCTATTTTCTGTTTATAACCCAATCACCTTTCCTCAATTCCAACAAAAGTTCCAATGTCATTTCTCCTTCCATCTCAAATTCTCCCTCCTCATCAACATTGTATTAGATATTTTTATTACTTTACCTGATGGTGCTTCTAACACCCTGACAGCTTCTCCACTACCTCATATTTGATTCACATTACCAAAATTATCGCTCATTCATAAATCACTAATGAATACGCCTTCTTCTCATCCCAAAACTTGTATTGAACTTTTATGATAGGCTGACTTAGGTTGCTCATGGCCTTTATGGCTTAAACTTCATAAAACATCCAGAAGCACAACTCTTACTCAAATGCTATATTTCATATACGGTAGACTCTATTTTGCCTCACACTCTATCTTCCCCTTCTCCCTTAATTCAAATGCCCCATGTTGGTCATGTTCCAGCCTACATTGTGATCTCAAACACATGGTGTTCTTATGCCCTGCCATAATTTGATTTTGGCATGATATCTGGAGACAAATTAATCGTATATTTCACTCCACACTTACATTTAATATTCTCTCAATTTTTATGGGATCTTTTGAAAATCGATGTCATCTGTCCCATCATGAAAAAAAAGACTAGGGGGCATATTAGCAAGACTGGCGATAAAATTATCGCCGTTTTAGCGGCAGGAAACTGCCGCTAAAACGGCGATAATTAGCTTGCTAATAAGCGTTATAGAATTCAATAGAAGCCCAGGTTAGATGTCCTGCACATCTAACCTGGGCTTCTATTGGAATTCTATAACGCTTATTAGTAAGCCCATTATCGCCGTTTTAGCGGCAGTTTCCTGCCGCTAAAACGGCGATAATTTTATCGCCAGTCTGGCTAATATGCCCCTTGATCTTTTACTAGCCATTGCTTACCAACAAATTATTGCCAACTGGAAAAATACAGCAAACATTTTGCATTAAGACATGGGGAGAGGATGTGGCCTAACGGCTTGAGCGGTCGACCTCGAAGCTGGGGAACCTGTTTAGAATCTCGGCTGGGACGCTCAATATCCTGTGGTTCTGGGCAAATCACTTAATCTCCCCCTGCCTAACAAAATGAATATGTTCATGTGTAACACAACTGGTGCTCCTGTGAAGTGCTCTGAAACCTTCAGGTCGAGTTTTAGCTATATAAAACTCCCCCTCAAAAAAGCATGCTGGTATGAAGTTTGTTTTCATCATTGACTGAACTGAGCATATATAATTTCGTCACTTGGTATTCATAATGGAGAAAATAACTGGCAATCTCGCAAATCATTTAAATTCAGTTTGTTACCTGTCTCACATTGATTCAGTTTCAGATCCCCCAACTTTTAAACTTCCTTGAATTCTTAACTCTTCACTTCTGTCCAAGGATTCACTGTTATATATTGTTCCTTTCCGTCACTGTAACATTGACTGACCAAATACACATCAATTTCTATAACTCATTCATGATCATTCCTCCCTTAAAAATGGAAAATGTGCAAAAATAGCTTATTCTTTATTTTCGGTTTTTTAATGTTTTTGCTCCAACTTTTTTATTAATAATACAGTTGTTTACCTTTTGCATTTATAGATTTATTGGTCACAGCGATTTATATATTTGCTTCTGATTATAATTGTTTATACTATGTATTATTATGTCTACTTTTTTCTCAATAAAGCTTTTGAAACAAAAAAACTTTAAGAGGCACTTGATACCAGATAATCCTCTACGCTCATTCCGCAGCCTCATCATTCATCCTCACCCTCCCGCGCACCTTCTCTTTTCACCCCCTGCTAATGCACCAGTCTGAGCATTTATGGTGTGTTGAATTGAATTCTTTGCAGCACCGCCCCAAGAAAATAGCAAGTCGTCCCTTTATTTCCACTACAAGAATTGGATGCACAAATAGGGTTTAGCTCTACTTTTCCCACATCTTCAGAGGTTGTGAACTTGGCTTGTGCAGCTTTCACCTGAGACTGAACCTACCATAGCATATTCTCTCTCGCAGAGCTCTGCTTCCGACCAGGCAAGGCTTTCCTCTGAATATTTTACCACAAGCTCTTCCCATATTCTGTAAATGAACTTTTCACTGATGCTTTTGCGTTCTCCTCCACTGTCAGTTCTTCAACATTCTGATTTTGGCAGTTTGGATTGTTGATATGCTCGGCCACAGCCGCAGACTATGTTACCCCCTCCCTTGACCTACAATTTCCCATCTATTGGTAGCTATAGGAAGGGCAAGATGAAAATGATCATGGTATTGCAGACCATTATATACAGGCATGATCGGAACTTGGATAATGCGCCTATTTGGAATTTAGAGTATAGTTCATTGAAATATTATGAGTGTGATGTTATCACTGCTTAGACATAGGCGGCGGTGGCTTGAAGCATGTTAAAGTGAAGGAATGCATAATTGGCGACTGCATTTACTTGCAGTACAGGGTGAATAGAACTCTTTTGAACTGAACATATTGCCTCCTTTTCTTCTGACATTTGATATAGTACAGACCCATTCATCAAAAAATTCAAAGGAGAGTAGAATTGTGAGCAGCAGATGCCTACACTGGTGGTTCAGTATAAAATGAATGACAGTTTGGCTTTTTGAGGGTGGTTATTCATTCAGGTTGTGGATACAGTTAGAGCAAGTTGTCGCATCATCAGTTCAGTCAAGCATTACTTAGTGATTGAATATGTGAAGCATGGACGTCATTTAGGGATCATCAGGGGTCACATATGTTCAGCGGCGGCCGCCATAAACAAAGGGTGGTGGGGCGGGTGGGGTCACGTGGGAGAGGTCGCGCGGGGTGGGGGGGAGGTGTTAAACTAGAAATATATTATTTTAATAAATTTAAAAAAACGTAGATTTGCCGTCGACCGCCTCTCCTCTTCCTGCCTGCTGGTCCCAACAGCCTCTGGGACAGACTCCCTGTCCAATCCTAGCGCTGCAGAGCAGAGTCTGAGCAGTCAGGAAAGACGCCCTGCTCAGACCAGGGAGTCTGTGGGGTTTCTCCAGCCCAGCTGCTCAATGCAACTTGGCTGCAGAAAGCCTAAATGAGCATGTGTGCTTTGGTCGGCCTGAGACGGCCGCCAAAACACTCATGAGCACTTAGCGAGTGGAATGCACATAGCACTCCTCCCCCCATCCCATGCCTAGGCCCCACCCCTCCCAACACCGCTGGCTAAGAGCCGACAAAATGCAAAATAGAACGATGCAAGAACATTGTTTTATCTTACATTTGCTGGCTCTGAGCCAGGCTGTGGGGCGACGCTCCTCCACCATTGGGGAGGAGCTTCTACTGCATCTCTGACCCCTGGCTTGCCCCTTGAGGCCCCTGGCACTGTCTTTACGACCACTGTCAGCAGATGTGGCAAAATCAGTGCCAGGACGCAGGGGCAGTACAGTTGGGGTTAAATTCTACATGTTTTCTGACATTTATTTAATTACACTGATGGTGAATAATATTATATTATTCACCATAAGTGTAAAAAAATATAGAGTACAATTAGCTGGAATTTGACCTTGCCTGTCAGCTGAGGTAGTAAAAACTTATTTTAAATGTATTTTGTGTGTCTGCTTCCTGGTGAGAGTGTGTTTATGTGAGGTAGAGTGTGTGTATGTGTGAATGTGTGTGTATGTGTGTGTAAGCATGTGACTGTGAGTGAAAGTGAAGGGTAAAGGGTGTTTGATGTCACTTCCGCTACTCCTGCCACTTTGGTGAATTGATGTCCATGCTGTGAAGAGGCTTGTAAAACCAGCCCATGTGCTTGGCCTTAATCCACAGCACCCAGTAGCTCTTCCATAATAGTTAATAGACGGAGTTCTGTCAAGATTGTTCAGAAGAATTTCTGGAGTTCCTCAGCAGGTTTCCAGCGGGAGTTAAAATTGTTAGGTTACCACTATTTTTCCTCCTTCTGAAATACATTGTAATATCAGATGGATTTATATTTTGGCAATGTTGCACATCATAGCTTTTGGGGTCTTAGCCCATAGATAGTCAGATATTTATAAATATGAAATATGGAGCGATAGAATGCTAACACACAAATGGGTGATATTTACATACATCTGATGGAATGAACGATTTTTACTGCCTAGCAGTATCTATGTGTTTGGGGAATCCTGGGAAAGGGGCTTAATAAGGTTGCAACCCAGAGGATGCGGGCACAGACAGCATTTTACTCTGAGTCATAGTCAGTAGTGTAGGTGTTGCTGCTTTTGCAAGGGCTGAAATTAGGTAGTCAGTTTTGTAGCAGAAAAGAATATTAGATCAATGTATGTTTCACTAAATAAATGACTAGAAGGTGCACTGATGTTGTGTCTGATGGTTTTCTCCAGGTCTTGAAATATTCTTTGGAGGAGTCCCCTGCATCCTCAATGGGATTCTCAAACTTGCTATTCTTGGCTCAGGTGATGGGTAATTTGTGGCAGTGAAATGGTGTGCTGTACTCTGAGCAATCCGTTGATCAAAGTAATGTGTTTTACTGTACCCTGAGTGCTTTACCCTTGGATTTCAACAGCCAGAAAGCTTTGCTGTACCTTATATGTTACTTGATGTTGAATGTTTTGGCTTTCGGTCAGATCCAGACAGGGTCTACAAACACTGGTTAAAAAAACCGCATCGGGAGAACTCATACTAAGATTCCTGTCCTCAGGTTTCTTGCGCACATTACAAAAATCGACCAACAATTGATTTTTTTTGCATTCTCAAGAGAAAAGCAACTATAAACATCACACTCAAAAGATTATAAAAATGTTGCAATTTACTTACATGATATACACTCAAGCAGAAAATACTACATTAATTATAGATATTCCTAGTGCAAAAAAGATACAAAGTGACATGCTATCCAAAGCAAGGACCTGAGTAGAAAGGCCAATGATAATTCCGCCACTGTCATCAAGAGTGCTGTGGGGTGAACCCCTTAGGAAGTTATAAACAGTCACGTGAATTCATAGAAAAAACAGTTCCATATAAACCTTATTCTGAGAAACCATTTCACCTAAAGTCTTTCATCGAAATTCTCAAGCTGAATGTCGGATTCTATTTGGGTAAATCCAATTCACGAAATATAATTTTTTTTAAATTGTCTTTTACATATCATTTAGCTTGTAAATTCGTTTTATCTTGAAAACTAGCTTCTTTGCTTGGTGTTTCTACAATGTTTGAATAAATCCTTTTTCCTTTCACCTTTCTGCAATTCCACATCTTATATCTGTTTGACATTTAATGTTTTTTTTTTATTGCAGTACTGACGGATTACCCCCTGACCACCCTCTTTGCTCTTTCCATGTATTTTTCCCTCCTCCATTTCTTTTCCCCTACACATTCTTCTTTTTTCGCCTTCCTCCTCTTTAACCATTTTAAAAATGTGTTTATTCCCACTGCCCTTGCTTATTTTTCTATTTTTTGTGGAGGCACCACCCTTAACCTCCTTAATTGCTTTAGCCGTTTCTCTACCCTGTCTTTAGTGCGTCTCCTTACATCATTTTTTTCATACCAATATTAAAACTAACTTCACTAACCACGTTCTCAATAGGACACTATTTTCTGACTTCAAAAACAATTATTTTTAATGTTTTCTTTGTAAATTAAATTCGATGGTTTAGGCATATTTCCTCAGATACATTCAATAAAATGAAGGCATACCATTGAATTCTGGCAGCCTTCCTCTGGCCAGGAAGGGATTCTCAAATACATGTTTGGAAAAGTCACTTTGGCCTCTCTGGCCGTGCATTTAGAATTCAGGCATCCAAATAGGATTATCTTTTTTAAGAAGAATGAATTACCCATTTGGAAACCATATTTCATCAATCTGAGTATAACAAAAGTAGTAATGGGAAAACTACAACACCCGTTGTTTTACATAAACATTTTTAAGATAGTCAAGAACATTCCCTTCATGAAAAGAAAGTTCATATGTAAGAAATGGACATCTTTTGAGTGATGTTCCCAGGGTTTTGGCCTATCTAATTTGTTGGCTTTAGGACTCTATTCACTTTATCCCTGCTAACCAATGGTAAAATGCCTGTGCTCCCCGTGTACACATGATTGAGCTGGCTTATTCATAATTTGCACAGTCAACTAGCCCATAGGTCCCTAGTATATGGTGTAGAATGTGCAGCCAGGGCCTGAAATTTAAATGACACTTGTGGACTGCAGCACCTATTGTGCCATCCAAACATGGCAAACATGACTTCAGGTAGCCTTACTATTGCAGGTTAGAACCTTAAAACCTATGATGCAACCTGTCAGTGTAGGGAAAGGCACAGTGGAACAGACACTGAATTTGTATCTGTTGATCTCCAAGTGCACTAGGGCAAGAGAGGGGGCAGTCCATTTGGCCCATGGGGGTCGATCCACCTCTGCTTCCCTTCTTAGTTTTTATCCGTTAAGAAATCTACCTCCGTAAGATATGGGTCAAAAGGGGAGTTGAAGAGAGGGGTGCATCAGGGATGCATCCTGACACCATTCCTCTTTACTTTGTATATCAGTGGTTTGGATTTGGCCCTGCTGGATTGGGGGGGCTGACAAACCAACTGTGGGCAGGCATCGTCTGTCTGCTCTTTTATATGCAGACAACACCGCCCTTATGGCCCATACAGCCAATGGCTTACAGTGTTTATTAGATCTGTACATGGATGGCCTTGATCTCACGACCAACTATGCCAAGTGGTGGTGGTGGGCCATAGGAACACTAGAACCAAACAATTTTAAGTGAAGGGTTGATACTTTTTGATTCCCAAACTTTCCTGGCAACCCCTTCTAAAAAGAAAAATTCTTCCAGATTCAGAGCAGTGGTCAGTGGGGTTAGTCTCTTGGATAAATGCTTTGGCCACACTAAAGTGGAGTCTCTGATTAAAGCATTTAGGGCCAAGTGTGTGCCGTTGGCATGTTATGGTTGCAGAATTTGGGGGCCATGTTCCTGCATCCAAGCTGCAGGTAGTAGAAAAATTCATTTTTGAGAAGCTTGCTCAAAGTACCAACTAGAACTGCTTCTGAGATTCTGCATGAGGAAGTGGGCATGGGGTACATCTCAGATTTGATTACATGTCGTCCTTTGCTACTCTGGCTGTCTATTTGGCTCAAGGAGGACCTATCTTTGAATAGGATCAGCTGTGGTCCATGATGGGTCAGCTAGGTGTAGAACCTGCATTAGTTCACTTTTTGCGTGATTTGCACAAAGATCTTTCGACATCTGTTAGATATGGTCCAATTGGGGAATGCACATCGCACTGTAAATTAAAGCATGGCATTCACCAGGGTTGCGTACTAGCCCCCTTTTTATTTTATTTTTTATGTCAATCAACTGGAATCATTTTTGACGGAATTCCCCCCTGGATGACCCAAGAGTTGAAGGTTGACCAATCCCCGCTCTGCTTTATGCAGATAATACTGTTTCAATTGAACAGACCGCCTGGGGGTTACATAGACTTTTAGACCTTTTTATTTATTTTATGAATAGCCTTAACTGGTCCACCAATTTCTCCAAATCACATGTGATGAAGTTCAGCCCACCTAAGACTGAAACCATGAAATTTGTAATAGAGGGTCACCACATTAGCCAGGTTGATAAGTTTCTTTATTTGAGTGTTCAATTGGATTCTTGCTTTAACTGGCATTCATTGATAAATTATAATGTAATGGCTTTCAATAGGGCTATGTATAGCATAGGAGGCTTCTTGGTTAGGGCGCACCCACATAAAGACAGTCTTGGATATTTTTAAGGGAAAATGCTTCCCGATAGTCAGCTATGGTTGTGGTATTTGGGCTATGGGCCTGTCACCCCAATTCAAATAGCTGAAAATAAATTCCTCAGAGGGCTCTTAAGGGTTCCACAAAGTACATCTTCTGAGGTTGTTCATGAAGAGTTGGGCATGGGTCATGTTAGAGATTATATTCATCTTTGCCCTCTGTTGCTCTGACTCTCAGTTTGGACAAAGGGCAAGTTAGGACTTAACAGACTGATCGTGCAAGATTGCATGAATCTGGACAACTCATTACAAATTTTGCTCCAATATGAAACCTTTAGGGAGGCCTGAGCTTTATACGATCGAAGTTGTATTGTTAAAACTGACCACGCATGGGTTAAACAAGTGTTTAGAGGTAAGATGGTTGCAGAACGAGAGGCAATAGCATTGAACAAGCATACAGTAATTGCCATGTGATACTGGTGAAAACTGTGAGTGGCTTGGAGCCTTATCTTATTTTGGACCTGTCCAGCTACCATTGAAAATTGTTGGTTCTTTTTAGGCTTAATTTATTTTCACAGCTTTTACCATCTATCATGGTTGTTATAAGGATTCCATGTTGTCCATGTGTGAATGCCACAATGTCTCTATTATTGATACTTTGCATATAGTTATGATTTGCCTGAGATATAACAATTTGCACTATAAATTCATAAGTCCACTTTTGATGGCCATGAATTTTAATCAAGTGAGACCAGCTTTATAGTTTTTAACTAACCCTAGAGAATGTTATTTTTTATCTAGTTTTCTCTCCTGTGTTTTAAAGCAAGTTAAAATGTAATTTGAGTTGATGTTGTCATGTATGTAATGTATCACATTGTGTTTGACTTTTATGACTTTATCAAATAAAGTATATATTGATTGATTGATTGATTGAATAGGATCATTATACAAGACTGCTTGGCCATGGATGGCAGGTTGAGCATCCCTTGGTTTGCCTATGTTTGGCGGATCTTTAAGTCATTGGGTCGCCCTGAGTTGTTTACGCACACAGGAGATATAGTTAGGAGGGACATACCATGACTTAAACAGGCTTTTCATGACATGGCTGCTGCAGACCAAGAGTCTAGGGCCCTCTTAAAGCATTCTGTTCATCATTTTGTAATCATAAAATCAATTCCTGGACGGGAACCATATCTGACTTTGGAGATGTCTAACTTTTATTGCAGATTATTAACCTCTGCCAAAGGATCTTGCTGTAAAATTTCAGAACTCCCGGCCTGTATTTGTGATGATATCTCCATTCCTGACACATTTCATATCGTTATGGTTTATCCAATTCATTTTAGGCATTGATTTATTCGCCCATTCCATCTACCTGTGAACTTTACACAAGTAGGGCCTGTCTTTCTTTTCCTGCAGTTGTTAAATTTCCCCATTGTTTGTTTTTATTTGACTAGTTTTTTATCTGGGGTCATTCAGGGGTAATGATTATCCTTGTGATCCTGATATCTTATGTTGAGTATAATTAGTCTGTTATTTATTCTTATGCGGATTTCTAATGTTTTTAATAATGTAGTTTGTGGTTTTTAGATGGTCTTGAAGTATTTGAATTGTTGTATTTTGCTGATAGGCGTTTTTATTATCTGTTATATGTTATGCTTTTATTATTTTCCTGAAAAATTCAGTAAAGCTAATCATTAATTCATTCAGCCTGTCAAATGAACACTTTTTGACAGGAGAAAACCTTGTTTTTGCATATTAATAAGTCATCCCTACTTAGACCTTGCGGCCAACAAGGCAGGGTGTGTGGCATTTAAAAGTTGGACTTGTGGAAATGTAAAGTTAACATCCTTACAGTGAGTAGAATCCAAAGCAATTTTTACTGTTGGAAGGCTCCAGCTGGCCCACAGAAAACAGTGGGACACAGGATTAAATATTAATTCTGTTATCTCTGCACTGGGGGTTAAGCTAGCTAGAAATATGAATATACCATTCTTTTTCATATTTATTAGAAACCCAGCCTAATGGTGAAGTTGGATCTTTTAATAAATATTAAGGAAAGGTAACTTTTCTATGACTGAAATTCCTTGAGGCTAATATGCATTAGCTCGTCAGAAGTAGCCCAGTGGGTATTTGACCATAATGAAGTGTGAAAACTGCTTCCAGAGAAGTGACAATGGCTTGGGTGTATGAAAGAGACTTCTCTTCCCCTGGCTGGGAGTCCCTATGGGGTGTGCCCAGGAACTGAATTTACTTCAAATGTGCCTCCGCTGTCACAGTCAAATGTTAGGTGGCACCTAGACAGGTCTCAGCTTTTGTCCTTCCAGTCAGGTTTTCACCAAACCCATTGGGGGGAAAGTTGCCCCAGAACTGGCTTAAAGTAATCACAGAGGAGGGGACTGCTCATTACCCTGGCCACACCTCTGGGTTGGCATACAGGCTATGAAGCGAAGAGTTTCCCCATCTTAGATTTGAGGGGGGGAGGGTCACTGTCGCATTGTTCTTTTCAGAAGAGCAAACAGGTGCTGCTGCAAAAGTGGATAGGGTAACCCCTGAGAATATTTACCCCATTGGTTTGTGAGGAACCAGGAGCAACACCAACCACTAGATAAGGCCCAGTATAAATGTGGCACCCAAAGGCACCCTCTTCAGAAGACTTTCTTGGCCAGTGGAAGAAGTAGAGGACTGAACCTGCTGTGTGTGACCTGAGAGACGTCCTGAAGGACGTCTCTCAGGTCATGTTTCTGCTTAGTTGGCCGCCCATGCGGCAACAGTGCACTAAAAAAGCTGCAAGAGGCCTTTTTCCTGAAGTTCCCAGCTGACCATTATCAACTGGATCTTACCTGGACACTGCTGGGGGTCTCTGCTTGGGTGAGTCTTGATATCCTAATGCTGTTCCACAGGTTTGGTACCTTTGGCTGAGTCTAACTGGACTTCTCATACCACCCCTGAAAACTTAAGACTTGGAAAATATATGATATACAAAAACCTCCCAGCAAATCTGACCAAGGAGTGACCTTATTGGTCTAAGAAACCTGGTCTCTCTAGATTAGAGCTTCTCCTCAGCTGCAAATAAATTCAATGATCCCTCAGCATGAAGGTATGTGGCCTAGTGGCATTCAAAGTCAGATACAGCTGCAGTCTTGCCCCGCTGAAAGATTCCAAGCTCCTAAGAAGAGACTAAGTTCAAATGTAAAAATCTTGACCAGGCAAAGGCATTAAAAGTATCCAAAAAGTGAGTGGACTTCCACAGGCACAACATTTGAATCACTCCCACCCAGAGCTGTTCCTTCAAAAACTAACAGCATTAACAGTGCTTCATCCAACACCTATCCAACTTTGTAAAGTCTGTTACCTTGCCCAACTGGAGGATTTAGACATGGCATTCAAAGTCAGGTACAGCTGTGGTCTAACCCCGCTGAAACATTCTGAACTTCAAAGAAGAAGTCCAAAGGTAAAAAATCTTAACCACGTAAAGGCACCACAAATATCTGAACAGTGAGAGGACTTCCCCAGGCACAAAATTTGAATCTCTCCTACTATGAGCTTTTCCTTCCAAAACCATCTGTATCTGTGATGCCTCATCTAATGCCTATCCAACTCCATGAAGACTTCCCCAAATCCAGCCTGTTACCTTGCCCCACTAAAGGCTTAAGAGGTTCGGAAAAAAGACTAAGTCACAAGGTAAAACCTTCAACCGGGCCATACGTAGTTGGTGTAATTAACCCGAGGTCCATCGCAAACAGCCTTAAAAAATGCTGCTTAGTTCTTGATCTACCACAGCCATTGGCTACCATTGACGCATTGTGCTTTTTGGCCATATTTGTTTTTCAAAATTTTAAAAAATCCTATCTCTTTTCCCCTTATTGGATTTTTGCACTTTTGGTGTTACAGAGACATGCACATTTCTCAGTGACCTAGATACACAGTTGGTTCTGTGCGTGCCACAGTATTAGAGACAATGGCATTTGCAAATATTTCGCAAGATTTAGCTGTGACTTCATAACCCTAATAAAACTCATGCTGCCAGATTGGTGATAGGGCAAAGTTGCATTGTGAATTCGGCTACAAAATTCACTTTTTCCAACCTTTACTTACACACTCATTATAAAGAAAGGGTTTGCAAATTGTTTTGCTGTTTTTTTTTTGCTCTGGTGAAGGTTCTTGTATTCCCCAGGTTTGTTTCTAAATTGCTTCCTGTCATATTCCTCTGTGTTTCTGTGAATCGTCCTGCTGCCTAACTTTGTGTGCATGTGCATGCGTATGTAGATACATATGTATGTATGTATGCATGTACGTATGCATAGTTAAATCTATCTATGTAGCTGTACTAATGAAGTGCAAATTTAGCATGGTGCAACAGATTGAAGTACAGGGTGAAGGAGGATGAGTTACTGTGCTCAAGTGAGTGGGTAAGGTAGTCTTGCAGTGTTGTGATGTAGTGCTCTTGGAAGAGGTGAATCTTCAGTAAATTCCTGAATCAGCGGAGGACTGGGCAGTTGTGATGTTGATGGGGGTGTTGTTTCTGTCCTTGGCAGCATTCTTGCAGAAGGCTTCTCTTCTGGATTTTCTTTTTTTTTTTTTACTTCCATTCTTCATTTCTAGTATGCCAGTGTCCTGGCTCAGTGTGAGGCACAGTCCACCAGAGGTTCTCAACCCTTTAGGTATGTGTGACAGTTTTTATCACCATGTAATTGTTGTGAGATGATACAAGTGTGGGGAATGATCCAGTGAAGTCCCATCATGGTTTCAGTCAAAGGGTTAGATATCTTTCAAGTGAAAACATTTGCAATTAGGGAGGATGTGTAGCAGGGCTTTGCTGTTTCTTTGTCAAAGGTAGTGGAAAATTATGTTGGTGTTGGATGTAAATGGGGGCATGGCCAAGATGGCACCGAGCATGGTCACTTTGTTGTGAAGCTCCGCTCCAGTCTAGGCCCATCTACACTCAAGTCAAGTCAAGTTAGAATAAGCTTTAGTCGATTTTTGTGTTAAAATCATAAAAGCATACAAAACGAGATACAATGTTGTTAACAAATTAAAATCAGACATACATAAATGAGTGGAAAAGTAAAAACCAGTGAAGATGACATTGTGGTCAACTAGTGCAAATAGTGCAATGCATATAAGTTCATCTTGAAAAAGCAGGATCATTTTGAGTAAACAGAGACTTCCTAAGACAAATCAATACCCATAAAATAACTTGACATGGTATAACAAATAATCAATGTGGATAAAGTTTGCAGAAACAAATAAGCCGGGTGACATTTTGCATATTTTAGCTCTCTCAAGATAAGTAATATTAAACTCTTCCTCAAATCCTTGTAAAATTTACAAAAAAAGACAATATGCAAAGTAATCTTGTTTGAAGTGTTAGCACAAGGACCTTCAATTAAAGTTTTAGACCAGTCATTTACACTTGGAAAGCCTTCCAAATGATGGAATATATCCAATCTGAACCAAGTTAAAACAAACCTGTGACGGGCATTATGCACAAGTTTTAGACATGGTTGCATATCGAAAGTGACTAACATCATTTGATTTTTAACCACAATGGGTTTAACAAGTTCAGAAGTCAATCTAAGATCCTCAAGCAATGATAGACAAGCCTTTTTAATTCCTTTCTACTGATACACTCTAATCAGTCTGGGAGGTCAAAATATTCAAGCTGCTCCAAATCCAAACAAAGTTTTTTTTAATATAATTCAGCCATGGAATTTGAATGCTAGGAAGCTATCTTTTATGAAAGCTACTACAGCACTGTAACATGGTACCCAGGCTGTTAATATATAGAGTAAACATGAAGGGAACGAGGACACAACGCTGTCTATCTTCCCTCTCTATATTAAATTAACAGGTACATTCTCCTTAAGGTCATACCATATCCTGGCCCCACTCCCCGAGTACAACTCCCTTAGGAACTGAATTTTAGGTGGGCCCACGCCAAGCTCAGTCATAAAAGTGTAGCTAACTGTATGTTATCAACTAGGCATGATTTATCCAACTTTACTTGTTTCATCATGCGGCTAAGATTTAAATTAACACTCTATGGATAGTGAGATTGTATATGTGGTAAAATTGGATAACAATGAGGAAGATCTATGGGATGAAATTATGTAATCAATAACAATGTTATCACCTCTTGCATTAAAAGTACACTTAAACGGAACTGAAGGATCACACAATTCTTTACAAAAGGCAAAATCATATTCAAACAACAATCTGTTTAGTTTGTCGCTGTAACCATTATGAATAAAATGTGATTGATCACAATCGTGGATGTCCATAAAACCACAGACCTTTTTTGAGGCAATGAGCACAGTAAATATTGCATCACCACTCCAAAGTATAGTAGCTTCCCTTTTGATGTTGCTACAGATAGACTCAAGGTCTCAATCAAGCTGCCCAAGAACAATCAATAAATCGCTAAGCAGCGCATTATTGTAGAAGTTAACCGACACAAACTTAGGAAAAGATAAAGTTTCAATGACAATGATTTGAAAACATAAGTTGGCCTACCATAGAGTTATTGAAAAATGACAAATAGTTAGAAATATATATGCATAGACGACTCTTAGCTGTGCCAGTTTTAAAAGGCAGGTCTGAGACATGAAATGTTTGGTAACCATTAATATGGACAGACTCAACAGACCAAGTCTCCTGGAGACATAAAATCTGAAAGTTAGATACAAATTCCAGCCATTATTAGGTGTTAGCCTTTGCTCATAAACCTGCCACATTCCATAACAGAGTTCTATAAATCATTTGTTGTTTGACTCCCACAAGACATAAATCAGAGATGGGGGTATTAGCCAAATAATTTGAAGATGGAGGAGGAGAAGGGTTAACGAGTGGGCGTCCTAGAAACTCTAACAGTAGCCAATGGTTGGTAAAATTAGCCAAGTGTTAGAACTGATATTTGGTTTGGGAACACTGGTTGGGAGCTAGTTCTACGCAAAATTGTGTCCACTAAACTTGGTGATTTAAAAGAGAGGACAACACAATCACCAGGTAGCATTTTAGTACCACTCCCAGCCCATTTTACCCTTCTGGACATTTTGAAGTTATCAAAGAGGGCCCCCAATAGTCCTGTTTATTGCTCAACCAATAGAAGTACTTGTTTCTTAAGAATACCCAAGATCCTACTCTAGATAGAATGGGTACATTTGCCAAGAATATGATGTCGCTTTGGGGGTAGGTCTAGAAAATCAAATCTCCTCCCCTCATTTCTTTGACTAACTCTCTGTAAGGTGGTATGTTGTAATAAAATGATGATGGACTTTTGTGGTGATTTGTGGGCATAATATTAGCCCCACAAACAGGAATCTGCCATTCATGGACTAAACTGGGAATAGAAATCTGTGGTGGAGTTTGATTCCCCATAACATGAGGAAGGGCAATAGGAAGAAATTTAGGAGGAACCACACTATTAATGGGTAGATGGGAGGTGGTGGCAAGGGTTGTTTTAGCCTTCACTAGATCTAGACAATTAGTAGTGAGGCTATCAATGTGTGTCAATCTAGAAAAGGTGAGTCTAACGTAGACTTCACTAAGGTTTCCAGTGATTGGACTGTGGTAAGCAATGATTTGAAATCTTTCAGATGTACCCTAGGGGTTGTGGTTTTTGTCTTAGTATTTGTTGGCTTAAAAGAGGCCTTAATCTTAGTCACAGGCCTTATCAAAGAGTCACTATCGAATAATTTAGGCTGGGCCCCAGGTGTCTTCATACATTTCTGAAAAACTCTGCTCTGCTTCTCGTGCTCACCAATGTTTTGTTGGCGAGCGCAAGCAAGGAAAATCCAATGCTAGACCACCTCCTAGTGAGATTTCTCAATATGGGTGGTTGCGGATGGTCGCGACCGCTTGCGTTGAGAAACCTTCCATTCGCGTTGAGGAATCTGCTGCTTGAGTAGAACATCTACTCAAGCGGCAGAAAGAATCGGCTCCCTCTTGCGCTGGGCATGGTGCCATTCGCACTGATTTTTCAGCACAGCACAAAGAACAGGCGCTAAAAATTTGCGCAAACTGTGTGACCTAATGCACTCCGGTGCTTGCAGAACTCCGCATGGTGAGGCAGAGTTTTTGGGTCACTTCATACGCCGAACTCCGCTCAGGCCTAGTTGAGATACAGGGTCCAATGGGGAAGCCAAGATACTACAAGCTGTAATATCTTGGACACAACCATTAGCCACCTTATCTGCAACAGTTACCTGGTAGATTTGTCAGATTCAATATCTTGTGGCTGGTCCTGGGTTAAAATATCCACCATCCCCTGTTTACATGTGGTTAGTCTCTTCTCAACGTTTGTTATTTCCTTATTGATTGCTCCCATTGTCCCAGTTAGATAGTTCATTAGTGAGGTACACTGCTTTCCAGGAGACTTTGATTTAGTCAAGCAAAAAGGATGTTTTCTTTTCTTCATACTATTGTTAAGTGTAAGTAAAAAGCAAAAAACAAAAGAAGCAGTCAACAGAATGGGCCCAGACCAGCCTCCTCAGGGCTCACCCATGACCCCTGCTGCAATGTAACTGCAGTGTAACCAATGTGATTTATAGCGCCAACAGATGCAGAAGCAGTTGTGCGCGATAGGAGAGTCCTCCTTGGTCCCACAGCAGTGTCCAGAGATTGGTAGTCCCTCCTTTTTGCAATGCAGCAAGAAAATATGTCAAAATGCCGTATTACTTAACTCCTCCCTTGGTCCCTGATGGTCCCTGTCTCGGTATAACCAATGCGATTTATAGTGTCAACAGATGAAGAAAAAGGTGCGGGCAATAACAGGGTCTTCCTCTGCCCTGCTGCGGTGTCCTGGAATTGGTAGTCCCTCCTCGTTGCAATGCGGCAAGAAAATACATCAAAATGCTGTATTACTTACCTCCTCCCCTGGTCTCTGACGTCGGTGGCTGCCACCACCCACAGGCACGGGCAAAAAGAGTACTTGAAAGGGGCTCCCAAGCACTGTCCCCCAGCATACTCAAAATACTCAAGGTGAAACACGCTTCAGATTTTTTCCCCTGGATTTTTATTGATTATTTCCTTCTTTGGTTTCCCTTTTTCCTCTTTTTAAGGGGAGCCTTAATGATCCTTGAAGAGCAATTGTACCACCCTCCTTGCCGAGTACAACCCGAGTCCACGAAAACAACCTGTTGCACTGCCGCACGGCTGGAACTCACCTGACTCCCCAAGTGCATTTGGCACAGTGATGGAGGTAGTAATAGGAGCGGGCAATCGGTGGTGCAGGGATCAAGAAAACCAGCTCACCACAATGGTGATAAAGGCAGTAGGGAAAAATCAGAAAGGCAGCTGCTTTACCCTGACCTCTGGCACTCTTCCCTGGTTCTTCCATGGCTTCCAGTTCAGCTCCCTTTCAGCATGCGTGATTCGGTAATCGACTGTCCATCTGGTCTGGCCTGTAGGTGGGCACGAGTGTGGCAGGGGAAAAGAAATGGTAGTGGAAAGACTTAGTCTACAAGCAATCCTGTCCCAGACTTCATCTATACCCATTCTGCCTTGTGGAGACCTACTGATGCCCCAAATTGTAGAAGAAACCTCCCCCCAGGCAATAGCTGCGGCCAGAGGGGGACAGCTTTGATAGGCAGAGACGGCCCGCATCATACCACCAAGGGCCCTCGCTTGTGCAGCAGGGGGGACCTGCCAGCCCATCTCCCAGGCCTGGGGACACATGTGGGTGCCAGCCATGCCAAAAAAGATGCCCCCTCCTTGTGAGATTAAGGGGGATTCGAGAGATGACTTGCAGCTCACCGGTCAACACTTGTGCTGAAAAAGGTGAGCCGGGGTGGCCCTGACTGCAATGCAGAGTGGACACCGGGTGGTTGAAGAAGGAGGGGGTGGCCTCCACACAGTGGGAGGCCCGGCAAATGAGACTGCATCCCGGATGACGGGGCTCTGGAAAGCCGGCCTGTGCACCTCCCCAGCCCAAGGACCCTGGTGGGTGCCAACCCAGCCAGAAGCATTGTGATCCCCCCAAGGGGCACAGGGGGTGAAAGAAGCATACTCGAGCCTTGCTGACCACTCCAGGTGACATATCAAGGTCCTTCATGGACATTTCTTGCTCCCCTCACCCATTCTTCCAAGTCTGATATGCCACAACTCAGTGAGTGGCTATCGACGGGAGATGGTCCAAGCAGAGACTCCAAAACCTCTACCCCTTAATCCATCCAAACCATGTTGGCACCGATCCGGCAGCTGGAAAACACCATGGAGAACCACATGGGGATGTTTGGCAAGGTGCTACAATCAATACACAACTCTCAGATTGTGATGGTGGCTCAGTTAGGAGCAATATAGATGGAGACTGGTTTGCTGCGGGTGGACCACGCCAAACTAATGGACAGAGTAGATGAGGTGGAATTCTCTCTGACCACAATGCGACCCTCCATGGAGTCCATGCAAGACCAACTGAAAACGCTACAAACAGAAGTAGGGGAACTGAAGGTGTGGGAGGAAGCTGCAGAGGAGTGTTCCAGGGGCAACAATATACACTTCTTGGGAGGAGTGACTGACATCCACAGTCCTGGTTACCCATGTCCCAAACTTTTTCTCCATTGAACGGACACATAGGATCCCGGGACAGCCCCACCATACACAGTGATAGCATGCCTGTTAAATTACAGAGACAGGGACCTCTTGCTACAGATGTTCCGAACAAAGGGCCCCTGGAACTACAAAGGAAATCCAATAACAGCCTATCCAGACTACATGGCGGAAGTACAAAAACTGTGTCATACTATCTGGGCTGTGAAGGCGCAGCTCCGCACATGGGATTGTCTTACACATTGCTCTTCCCAGCGAGACTGTGAGTGACAGAAGCAGATGAGACTCACTTTTTTTCCTCGCCATGGGAGGCCTGGACATGGTTGCGCTCCAATGGAGCGTATTGCCTGCCTGGAACCAGGAGGGATGACCTGCTAGGCTGGAACAGGGGAAAGCCCTATCACTGCAGGCCCAGACATGCCCGACCATAGAACAGGCAGCTAACGAATGAGCATCGCTAGTGGCGGAGGTCTCCCTGCATGATGTGAACAGGTCCCAGTTCCTAGCCGCAGACAGGGATCTGGAATCGTGGCTGGTGGCTCTTGACACAGAGGTCTCAGAAGAACAAATCACAAGCACACCAGAGAGGTCATCTCAAAGGGAGATGCTGAAACAGTGAGGATGGTAAGGTGATGAGTGATGAAGATTGATACCACTTGAACTTGATATGGAGGGATGAGGTCTAGTGGGCCCCAATTGTTCTGAAGAGTGAAAGGGATACCTCACTGAAACACAGACTCCGAATTTGGGCACCTCAAGGCAAAGTTTCATACTTTGGATTCACAGGTATCTTTCTTGGCCAGCTTTCCTATTTACTTCTGCGAGGACATTGCTAGCACTGGGTCAAGATTTAGCTGCTTGACACTGTGAACTTGGTTTTATGGTATGATGCATGCTACCGTTTAAGCAAAGGGTGTGGGAGTTATAGTTCTGCTGCTGTTACAGGTTTGTTTCCCTACGAGGTGGTGTGTCAGTGGGGGAGAAGGGAATTGGAGGAAGGGATCCGAGGGACAGACATGGATACACGCCCCCTGAGACCCGCCGGAGATACAATGGCTACAACCCATGATACACTACCCTGGAACATCAGGGGAATGGCGACACCTGTGAGGCGATATTGGGTGTATGCATACATTAGATGTATGCACATACATATTGCATGCATCCAAGAAACGTATCTCACGCACGTGGAACTGAAAGCTGTGTCCGTAAAATGGAGTGGTCTTGTGTTTGGGACTGGGTACTTGGCATACGCAAAAGAGGTCCTCATCTGATTAGCCCCGGGGGTACCCTTTGTACAAAATAAAGTGTTAATAGACTAGGAAGGCAGCTATGTACTACTAGTGGACATGCTGGATGGCTGTCCCCTGTAGATGGTATCCCTTTATGCCCCACTCTGTTAATATTGAAAAAGTAAATACCAATGCTAATAATAACACATTCATATATAAGAATGAAATTGCATCTCTATTATCGAATTCACTCATCATGAACTCTCCGTCAACCCGATTCAGAAATATGTAGTCAAACAAGCTCTGAGACCTACGCCTGAGTTTAGGCCAGGTGGGGTGGCAAGTAGCCGAAAGCCAAACGTACGAACAGGAAACTCAGGTGAATCCTATAGATAGGCAGAGCAACACCACAATGGTCCAGGGAGATTGCCCCCAATAAAGCACACATGGATGGAGGGGTGCACACATTCTCAAAAACACCATAAAGTCAGATGCCAAATGAAGTTAGAAACACATAGCCAATCAGGACAGAGCACATACAGTGCATGCAGTGATCATGTGCCCCTCATGCCGGACATCTTGACATGTTACACACTGGCCCTCAATGTGTCCACAATAGGTCGAAGCCCTCCTGCATTTGTTATCAGGGGCCTTATTTTTAACTTCAAAGACAAGGCCCGCATTCTTTACAAAAAAAGGATCGACGGAAACACTTTATGATACACAAATAAATATATAAAACCTTGCTCAGATTGATTGTACTTTGAGACAGTCCTCAGATCTGCTTCTGCAACTGCACCTCCGGCCTAAGTGTTTAATTAAACCAAATGTTCCTGTTTTGCCAAACGCATTTTTTCTTTTGTTTTTTTAAGGTAAATTCATATTCAAGCAACAACTCTCCAGGGGAAATTTCTCAGATCCCTGTTCCTGGACATGCTCAGGGACCCTCAAGATCCAGGGTCATCAACTATGTAACAGCCGAACCACAAAAATATTTGAGCGAAGGATTTAACATCTATCTGAAAGAGAAGTTCTTAAAATACAGGTTGGGCATAATGCAGATCTTGCTACACCTACCACCATGGAAGAGGAAACCTGGAGTCAATAGCTGTCGATTATGTACTCTTGGAACAGAAGAACTTGTGCATATAATTTTCAACTGCAAAAGAATAGCAAAAGAACAATGCCTACACTTGCGCCCTCTTTTTACCCTACATGGGATTTGATCCTGCAGACAGGCAGTGTTGACGTGTTTCAAATCTGCCACCGTACAATTGGCTTTTCAATTCACAAAATTTCTCAATATCGCAGAGAAGAGACGGCAGCAAGAAGCACCCTAACTCTCCACATCGCATAACTCCCACAAGCATTACACTACAAACTAAAATAAAGGACGGAATAGCAAACAATAAGCAAAACAGGGAGGACATCAACTGTAAGTCCACCACGGGGCAATTACAGTCTCACGAGACTTACAAGCCTACTCTGCATAGCAGCATCTCGCACAAGACCTCACTCAAACGTAAATCGACGCAATATTCCCCTCCAGCCAAAATAACATCAGTGCAGGAAGGCCAAAAGGAGCACAGAGTGGCCATCCTTATTGATCTTAATTTGAAGATTTACAACACAGACACAATTGACCAAATAGGTCCTTTTAACTATGTTTTTAATTTTGCTTTATTTAAATGGTCAACTTTACCAAGCATTGTGTTATGTACATGCAACAGTTTTAATTAATCATGTATAATAAATTACCTTACCTTACCTCAGGATCCAGGAATCTAGGGAGGAGATTCCAACTGTATACACTACATGGACGTAGATCACTCAGTACCCCCCTGCCTGGGACACAGGGACTTCTCGCAACAAGATACTTTAGACAGTAGAAGGAGATAGTATAGCTACATGACGTAGTATGCCCCAGGTCACCAGATACACACCTCACTGGACTATATCTTTGGAACCACCCAGTTCTGGCCCATGGTGCTCAAGTCGGATTACTTTGGTCGAACCATTTCGGATCACAGCCCCCTCCGAGTCACATTCAGAATGGGAAAAGTGTGCACTCCAATACGGACATGGAGACTGCACTCTGAGGTTCTCCTTGACACGGTCTTCAAAGACATAGCTCCACTAATTTGAGGAGAACAAGAGATCAATGGGGACATGGGGACTGAATGCGATGTGATGAAAGTGATTGTGTGAGATCACTAATTCAAGACCACCTGGGGGGGTGGGCTTCCCTACTTTGCAGTTTGTCAGAATTGGAGACACAAATTAGGGTGGCTGAGAAGCACGCAGTAACGGTGGTCGAAGCTCGGGTAAGACTGACAGCACTATGCGCTCGACATAGAGAAGAATCACAACAAATTAGTAACATTAACTATAGGGCGCACCTAGCCTGACAACACGTGGATGGCGACAAACCGGGCTGAACTCTGGCATGGTTCCTGAGGATGGCCATCCCCAGAATGCTCATAGGGGCAACTCAAGATGCAGCCCGTAACAAGGTGAACACATAAACCAACATAAATATGGTCTTCCTAGAACACTATGAGACTTTCTACTCCCCACCCCGGAACCTCCCCATATGGTATACGATATGTGCGGTCTGCTGCCCTCCCCCACCTCACACCTCTACAATTTAGAGAAACTGGAGCATCCCCTCCAAATAGAAGAAGTGAGAACTGTGATTTGCAGATGGGTCGTAATAAAGTCCCTGGCACCAACGGGTTTTTCGTTGAATTTTACACCATGCACAGTGCAACCCTTGGTCTCAAACTGCTTGAGGTATATGCAGAGGCACACCGTCAAAAGACACTACCTGCCTCCCTTCGTGAATCCCACATTGTTGTGCTGCCTATACCTGGCAAAGACCCACTGGAGGTTAGCTGCTATTGCCAATTGTCAATGCTTAACATTGACTATGAAATCTTAAGCCAGGTGCTTGCAAATAAATTGCTCCCATTGCTACGGATGATGGTGCACCCCAACCAATATGGATTAATTTCACATAGGGCCTCCTTCTTCAACACCCAAAGGCTATGTCACACCATGGGAGCACTCCAGAAAGCCCCTGACCTCCTAGTGGCAGTGTCACTTGATATCAAGAAGGCCTTCAATACTCTGGAATGTTCCTACCTTCTGCTAGAAGACCTAGAGGTCCTTGGAATGGAGCTAGAGTTCCTTGGATGCATTAGATTACTCTATGCAGCCCCACGGGCCAGAGTGAAGGCAGGACAACAGGTGTCATAGCAGTTCGAGATCGGGAGGGGCACCTAGCAGGAATTCTCCCTCTCACCTATAGTATTTGCCCTGGCTATGGAACCCCTCTCTGGTCTACTGAGGCCCAAGGGGCACACTGGGGTCCAGCAGTGAGGACCAACTGGCACATTGTCTCCTTATATGGCGACGATGATTTAAATACAGGATCATAGGAGGGTGCTACCGGCATTATACAAACTACTGGAGCTTTTTGCAGAAATGACTGGCCTTAAGATTAATTAGGGTAAGTCCTGTCTGATCCCCTTATGCAGTGTACAGCAGGAGGAGATGGCAGAGGTAGAGCTACTACCCTGGTGCTTTGATTCCTTCTGCTATGTCGCGATCCATGTGTACCATACTGATAGGAACCTACTAGATTGGTACTATGGCAGAGCCCTGATGGCGATACATCACCTGAGTTTGCTGGACGAGGCATCCATAGCCAAAATGCCGGTCTTACCGCCTACTACCATCCTACCTACATTTCTTCATGGCTTTCCCGGTAATACCCACACAATCCTTCTTCATGGAATTGAGGGGAGTAGTATCTGACCTCGTGGTTGGAAAAGCGTGTCTATGGCCACGCTATAACGACTGCTTTTGGAGGGAGATTTGGAGGTGCCGGACCTAGAGCTGTACTTCACTGCAGCACAGCTACATTGGCCCATAAGGTGGCTGACCGGAGAAACACTGATGGAAAGCAGAGCGACTAGAAACTAGCATGAGTCACAAATTTCTGCTGGAACAGACGCATCCAGTCCAGGCAGAGCCAGATGCCATACATGCCGAAGTTGCTTCCGTGGAGCATACAAGGGGTGAGAGTATGGCTGGATGCACATGACCCTGTGACCCGGTGAGACGCTGGGATGACACAGGTAGGCAACCTCTGTACGGATGGCACCTTAAATCATTCCAAGTACTACAAACTGCATATGACCTGTGATAAGGCCTCTTTTTGGTGCACACTGTGCTTGTGCTATAGGTGTGTAATACTTGGGAGTAGGCCAAGAGGAGCCGTAGCTGCACCATGGAGTACAGTGTGCCCTGACTCATGGGCTGAAAAGGATGGTGGTCAAGATGCTGTACACTGCCCTACAGGCCTCAGACAGGAGTCAAACCCTGTGCAGTAAGCCCAAGTGGAATGCATGCCTGGTTGTGGCCCTGACGGACAAGCAATGGGGGATGGTCCTCGAGCATGTCAAGCGGGTCTCACGTAATGCCCGTAATTTTCACAGTTTAATTATCTACATCAATCGTACCTTAGGACACACCAACTCAATAAGATTTTCCCTTGAGTAACCCATATGTGCCCTCACTGCAGACGCAACATTCCTGCACATGGTATGGGACTTCTCTGTTCTGGCACAGATGTGGACACAAGTGTTGGAAAATATCTCTAAGGTGACAGATGTGCAATTGTCCCCAGAACCTCTGTTGTGCTTGCTGGGGATCACAAAATGGATGAAGCTCACTAAACATTATCTGAAACTGGTAGACCCAGCTGTGATCCTCTTTAAACAACAGATAGCAATGTCGTGGAAGGCAGTGCAGCCTCCATCTGAGAAATGCTGACTCTGGGTGCTACATAAGTGGTCAGTTGCAGAAACAGACGCCATGGCCTGCGCTACAAGATGAGGAGAAGGAGCTGAAGCTGCCATGCTCTGGGACACATATGTGCTAAAATAGTCTGGCAAACAAGGTGACCCAGTGGAACACCGACCACTATTAGAGACTAAGGGGGGCACCCCTGGCAATGACCACACCCAGCTGGTGGGCCCTTTGTGGCTGCCACATTCCCCATATCTAGTAGCCCCCCTGTCTGACACCCACCACATGCTTCCCTCTCCTGTCCCACCTCTACACGGACAAGACCCCCACTACTTGATGATCTTTGCAGACAGACTCGCCTTACATACTGATGCCACCCCTAAAAAAGGAACCAGTTCTCTGTTGCTTTTGTTACATGTTTTACTGTTATTATTGCAGTGATGTGCTTTTGCTGATACACAAGCAAAATGTGTTGACAGCGTAAGACTAAGCCACCACATCACTAAACCGCAGACCCTATAACACCTCCAGCCACACAGATACATTGAATTGTATGTTCATTATTGGATTACAACTTGATGTAAGAAACTCAGTGCTGTTACTTATTTGTATACATTTGTGGATCATTTATTGTGATATATAAAATACTAATAAAGACATAAAAAAAATAATGTTGGGTGTACATTGCTTTTTAGGTCTAGCTTGATAGCGGAGCTGTCACAAGACATTATGTGATTAACCTAAAAAAAGGGCATTAAGAAGCACTCCCAGGAAAGGGGCTTTGGCTCCGCCCATATTTTGGTAGCTTGGAGTACATGCTTTGATGGGGTAGAATTATGTGCTTCCACAAAAAAGGGCTTGCCCTCCACGCAGGCACTTTATCCAGCTGCCTGAGATTGCAGCAGTATGTCTGAGCTTGAACTTTCAGGGACACACATGATATTTTAATACTATTAAAACATATTAGATAATTAGATAAGTTACACTCTGGCAGCAGCACAGATGGGAAAAGGGCAGTCATTACCTTTAGATTTCATAGTGCAGTTTTGTGTTAGAGATCCCAGGGCTGCACTAATCTATATGGATGTTTAAGTCTACATTGACAGTACAACTGTCGCCTAACCTTATGTGTTCAACAAAAAGGACCTTTCACAGTTCTACTGAAATAGAGGCTTTGGCTCCACCCACATGTTGGTTCCCCTGAGTACAGAATTTGAGCACTAAAAAGACTGCTTGTACTGCACTTTTTGGCTTATGACAAAGATTATATCAGATATAGCTGGACAGATATAGCTATGGTGGCAATCCAAAGATCATGGCTACAAGCCTGATTTGGTAATTACGAAATGTTATGATATAGGCACTAGCCCTGACGTATTTGTTGTGAAAATAATATGTTAACATCAAAAGGCAATTAAGTGTGGATTGTTATTACTCCGTATTAAAGCCGATAGGTCGGTATTTTGTTACATGGAATCTCACGGACTACCGCTGTAGGCAATGGTTTTGGTGTTGGTCAGCCAGTGTGACAAACCTTGGATGCAGAAGGTTTGCTCTGTCAAAAGTTTTGTTAGTTTTTCTTAGAACAGATTGTATCTTGCTTATTTATTTTGAATGTCTATAATTTTGAAAGAGTCGTTGATTTGTGGAAAAACGTGTGCTTTAAACTGGGTGCCTGAGTTGGTTATGGTGACAGGTTATTATAAGGCTGAAAAACAGAGCACTGGAAACGTTATATCCTTTGTCATAGGTCTTGTCTATATATTATTAAATATTATAACAAAAGCAGTTGGTTTAGCTGAATAATTGTGAACAGCATATGTTAAAGCACATGAGCTTTTAACCGTTATCGTATTGTGTTACAGGCTTTGGGCTTTATTTTGTTACATGTAATCCTGTTGATTTCTGTACTAGGCAAGGATTTGGCATTATCCACCCACTCTGACAAACCTTGGAGGTTTTCACAATGATGATTTTTGTTAGGTCCTGTTGACAGGGGTTGTATATTGTTTTATACAAGCTGTATTTTACAGATTTGTATTTTTATAACTGTATACATTATGTTTGCCAGGTTATGTGCAGCTGGATAGGCCGGTGTTGTGTAAACTGTAAAGCTAATGTTAAAGGGTAATAGCTTCCTTTGTTCATTGGGAAAAGTCAGGCAAGATTTCATGGTTATGATCAGTTTAATATGAATCACTATGACAAAGCCAGTTGGGCTGATCTACTTATTGTGAAAAGCATGCAGCTTTTAAGGATGGATTGTTATTGTGCTATGCTAAAGACTGTCAGCAGAGATGATGGTACCAGGAATTTCACAGATTAACATAGTAGGCAAGTGCTTTGGTGTTGGGGATCCAACTGAACAAACTATGGTGATAGAAGATGTGCACTACAATCGTTGTTAGGCCGTTTTAGACGGTATTGTATTTTGCTTTGCTAACTGTAATTCTGTGTACATTTGTTCATTTTATGACTGTATGATGGATGGTTACCTTGTGAAAAGCTTACACTCAGTACAATGGACTTCAGTTGGTTATGTGACAAGCCAATGATAAAGGCAAGAGGCATAATTGGTTCACTGGGAAAGGTTGTGTCAGATTCCTTAGCTGCGATCTGTTTATAATAAAAGGTTATTACAAAGCAAATAGACCTTATTTACTTATTGTGAAAAGCACGGGTTGAAGACCATCGGCTTTTAAGGGTGTATTGTTATTACACTATGCTAAAGACTGTAGGCAGGTATTTTGTTATGTGAATTTTCACAGATTACTGCAGTAGACATTAGTTTAGGTGTTGGTGACCGACCTGAATAACCCATGGGAATAGATAATTTGCAATATGGTAATCATTATTCGGCTTTATTAGTATGGTTGAATTTATATTGCTTTGACAACTGCATTTTGAACATATTTATAATTTTATTACAGTATACACAATAGTTTCCTGGTGGGAAGGCTTATGAATCAATACAGTAGGTCTGAGTTGGTTATGGGAGTAAACTAATGATAAGGGTTATAGGCCTTATTGTTTATAGTGAAAAGATACAATGAAGGCGGCAGGCTTGACATACTGAAAAGCATATGTTAAAGTCACTAAGAATTTAAGGATAGGTTGTTATTTCTATGTATTAAAGCCTACAGATAAGTATTTTATTAGATGAAATGTCACACATTATCTTTGTTTTATTTTGTTTTGAATGTTTTTGGTGTTGGTTACTGCCTCTGGATAACACTAGAGGGAGAATATTTGCACTGTAATATTTCTTGTTAAAATCTCTTTTTAGCTGTCTGCCAGGGTCTTGTAATAAAAAGCATTAAATAATACATACATCCATATACATAAAATATATCCATATAGATACACAGAGGGCCTTTGGGTCAGCTTTGTTCAGCAATTAAGCGGTCTGAGTATCATTTACACTCTACTTCGATCCATGACAGTGAACTGCATGGGGTACTGGTTCACTACACATCAGTCTTTGATTCTCTTGCCCTGTAATTGACAGAATTTTCTGATCAAATGTGTACAACCACCTGAAAGTAATTCAGTGTTAGGGATGTTCTGACACTGTCCTTTTTATTTCTCCTTTCATCTCTTTGCTTTTTCTCTTTTTATTTTAGTTGTTTTTTGAGAGGATACTATGGCTCTCCAGGCAGTTCTAATAGGTCTCTTGCTTGCCGCTCACTTAACCTGCGGTGTGCCACATCCCATGTAGTCCCATGTAGTTCTCTAAACCATGAGACCATTATGGAAAACTGTTGTCCATAGTGTATCATTGTTTTACCATTCCTAGTTGGCCAGCACATTGGTTCTAAATGTGGTGGCCATGCTTGAACTTTAAAACAATAATAGATTATTCACAATACCTTTGCAAGACCACACCAGCTGCTGTGTTTAGTTTCATTATTGTAAGGATATGCCAATCATTCGTAGACAGCAGATTCTTTTTTCTACTGAAATTATTTTAGTTTGCCTTGCAACTGTTGTGCGTGTGAGTCCTTTATAACGGTTGTGTCAATGGCATGGGATTTATGGCAAGTATCTTGTAATACTCTATATTCCTCGGTGCGTGCTGCAAATTTAAGGAGGAACCACCTTTTCTGTCTTCACAGAGTTTATTGGACTCCGCTTAGACTATCCAAGTTGGGGAAAGGCCCCACGCCGAGATGTCAAAAATGTGTCAAGGAAAAGGGGGACGACATTCACATGTTCTTGGAGTGTCCCGAGGTTCAAGGGTTCTGGTTAGACGTGAGTAATTCTATGTCTGTAATACTCAGAGAGACGCTCCGGGTAAGCAAAACTCTTGTCTTTTTTGGGGTCCCGGAATATTATGAAACTTTGCCAATCAACACTAGAAAGCTGATTTTTTACCTGATATTGCTTGCCCGCAGAGAGATATGCAAGAATTGGATAAAACCTACTCCCCCTACTAAAACAGACTGGATGATCTCCGTAAAATACACCATCCAGTTAGAGAGGGTGTCAGAAAGTAAAAGGAATGAGTTCTGGCTTCCTTATGAAAATTGGGTGAATTCCTCTGCCCGTATACGGTCCAATGATTAGCTATTTATGGTTGGAGAAGTCGAAGCAGGGTGTAAAGTGATACATCCTTGGCTCTAAACAAAGATCTCTGGCCGGTGCTATGTCAAGGGAGATCCGGGAGCACTGTTCCTAATTCTTTTGTTTTCTATCCAAGGCGAATGAGGAATTAAAAAAAAAGAATGAGTGAGTCAGTGGATGGATGAAAGAATGCATAGTTCAAAAATGATTGACAAAGTGCATGTATAATGACTTATTGGGTGCCTAAATCCACCATCAATGGCACAGAATGAACCTTCATGCGACAGCCAGACCTATTGGCATTTACCAATACTTGATTGTTTTGCCACTGAGAGGTTGATGTGTGATTGGGCAATTGTTGACGAGTCCATCAGGCAGAGTCCAGAGTTTGTTTCTTCAGGAAGTGGATGATTTAAATGATATGATCTTGAGGACATATGGTAATGTGTCTTGCAAGAGGGTGGCATTGATTTTGGTGAGCTCTGAAAGTGAGAAAGGGTGAAACAATGACCATTGGGGAATACTTCCTTGAACGATATCGAGTGAGGTCGTTGTAGGCTTGGCACTGTCAAGGTGTGCGTTTTGTTTTCTTCATGTGTTAATTAATGCCATTACAATCATTCAATAATTCGCTCTATTTCATGACTACCAGGAACTTTTCGCATCTAAGCATGTGGAAAATAAATAATAATATCGATGGCACTGTGTACTATTATTATAAAGTGTTATTGATGTATCATAATGTAACGAATAATCATTCCTGCAAAATTAAGCAACATGGGCACTGTTTCACTATTAAAAAACAAGAGTAACAGACATTAAGATAATAAAATAGCACTGCCTTGTGAATAATGTAAAAAGAATAGTAATTGATCGTAGGCATCATTGCAAATCACTAGATATGCACTGCTGCGTAAAAGGTTTACTATAACCAAAAAGTGACTGATTACATTATCATCCCACACAATTCATAGCAAACCTAGGGGCAGATTTACAAGCCCCTTGCGCCACTTTTGCGCCGCCGTTGCGTCACTTTTGTGACGCAGCGGCGACGTAAACCATGCGCCACGTTGCGCATTATTTACAACGTGACGCATCTAGGGAGATGCGTCACGTTGTAAGCTCTGCGCCACATGAAACCTGCGTCAGGTTTCATGTGGGCGTTCCTCCGCAGGGTGGGCGTTCCGTCGAAGGAATGCCTCGTAAAAGTGACGCAGTGAAATCTACAAGATTTCACTGAGTCACTTTTCCGACGCCGCTGCGACGAATCCTTACGCCTGCTTCAAGCAGGCGTAAGGAGTGGCGCACCACGTTAGGTATGGGCGGCCCACGAGCATTGCTGGAGTTGCGTCGCGCTTGCGACACGACTCCAGCAATGCGCCGCCCTTGCGCCACAGGATGCGACACGCATCGGCCTTTCCTTGCGCCACGGTGCGCCGCATTGTAAATGCGGCGCTTCCGTGGTGGCGCAAGGAGAGAATTGCGTGTCGCAACTATTCTGGCGCATCCCTGCTGATTTGCAGGGATGCGCCAGAAGTTGTAAATCTGCCCCCTAGTGTTTAATATAGATAGAAAAAGCAGTGGCCTTAAATGTATTTCTGTAAGAAGGTGCGTCTCATTAAACGGTTAAGATCAGAGAGGAAACATTCCCAACTCAGAATAAGGGTTTAATAACATGCACCATAAACATGAGGCGCGAGAAAAAAGGGAGTTGAGAAGACAGATGGAGTCGTTAATAAATGGTGATGCTCACAGAACTAATTTTGATGAATAAAATAACGTCTTTAATGAGTCTTTACAGAGTTAGCAGCCTGTTTTAGTCGTGAGTAATGAAAACAAATATAGACTGAACATGAGAAACAAAATTTGGCATCATTAAAAAAGTCAATCAATCCAGCAAAACAAAAACTTGAAGTGCACGTTGTTAAGGAAACCTTTTCAGCATTAGCATGCTTGTCAAAGAGCAAGGCAGCATGAGCGTCTGTGTGATGTGTTGTGTACATTAGTCACAGGCACCGACACGTGCAAATAGCAGCCTGAAACGTTTGAGACATTATTTATGATTAGCATATAAGTGCCGACTGTATGGCCCCAAATAGTTCTATGTCCAAACTGAGGTAATTTACAACAAGTTACGGCAAATGATGGGAGTTCTTTAGTTAAGTGTGCCTAACAATGTACATATAAACCCAACATTCCTCCTTCTTGACTTGTAGGAATGTCCTCATTAAAGCAAATGTGGAGCATTCAGTTCACTCGGACTAAAGAGGAAGTCATGCAGTGAAGTTACATTTCTATTTTTCATACATGACTAAAAAAAGATGCAATGTAGATGGCTTCATCATAGTGTTTTACCCAGGTGAGATTTTCCTGTTAAGTTAAAAGTTGCAGCATGACCATTGACTCAGTGTAATTGACCTTATGCTAACCAGCTCAGCTACAGTTTCTGGACATACCCAACTGAAGATCTTCGACGTCCAGAAACTTTTCCACGACCAAAGTTGAACACTTTCAGTGGTTCCCATAATGAAGTAATAACCAGCTCCGGTCACATGTGGGTTGACCACGAAAGCTGACTCCCATTCCACAGCAAGGAAAAAACATTGACATTTTTTAAACTTTTTTTTTTTGTGCAACTTCTGCAGGATAATATTGAACACTCCTTTATTTGACGTCTTGCATGTAAACTTTGTTTGCCTTATGAATTTTATATCTCCTTATCATGTTTTCTTGATTTCTATTATATTTTCTTAATTTAATGTGTTATAGCTATATTTTAACTTCTTTGTTTCTTGAGTTCATTGTGGTTTGACTACTTTTTACACATGCACTACATTTATTTTCTCTGAGAAAGTCTTTGCATTTTATGCAAAGTTACCAAGTATTCTCTCATAGAGTACAAAATGTGACAACCTTATGTTATGCATACATATGCAAAAATGTGGAACAGAGCTTTGACCTTGATTTCTCAAGAAATTACTCTGCTGGAGTGGGGAAGAACCTGGGGTTAGTATACTAAGAGCTTTTGCAGTTGCAAACTCTTTAAATTGCTAAAATTCAGGGTATGTAACCACAAAAACCCTTGCACACGTGTACTAAACCCATTTTACTATTCAGAAAAGTGTTCCCGAATTGCAAAATGGGTTTGGAAATGGTTACTGATTCGATATTTGGAAGGAGCTTGTTTTGGGTGCCCCAGCCAAGTAACAAATCATTACTTTATGTACTTTTTTATAATTTGGTTTGCAGCCAGAATTCTAGTTGGAAACTATAGCTAATTTATCAGCTCTCAAGCTGTAAAGGTAATTGAACCTCAAAAGTGAAAGGTCCCCTATGGAATCCCTTCCTGCTTGAGAATTGGGGTGGCTACTTCAAAATAAGTAGACAGAGGCTTACTGCCAGCTCTCACTGAAGTTTTTCAAAACTGGAAACAATTTTTTGAAAAGCAGTCCCAAATCCTTTAGGGAAAATGGGACTGCATTAACTAAAATTATCAGTTTTAAAATACAAAGCCAGACATTGTTACCTGCTGCCCCTGCTGGTCACCATCCCTTTCTTTCCAGTCCATTGGAGAGAATTGCAATTTGTGACCTGCTTAATGAATATTCATTAGCCACGCCCTTCTGCAAATTCCTCTGAATCGTTAATTTACAAACTGACCTAATAGTACATAGGTTGGTTCGCAAAATAAATTAGAGGTTGAAAAAGGATGATAGGCACATGGCAAACACTTCCTGCAACTGCACTTTTAGTACATATCCTGTAGTCTTTAACTCATTAAGATGATCACAGAATAGCAATGTAGAGATTAGCGGACATTAGCAACAATAGCTGCGGGTCCCCTGTTTAGTAAGAGTCTGTGTGAATTAGCAGGCCACTTAAATTGAATATCTGATCAGAAAGAAATAGCCAGGTTGTAAGAGTTAAGAGAAATAGCAATGGAGAAAAGGGACGATATGGCCTTGTACTACAAAATATGTAAAACTTTGAGGAAATAGTACTATTAGCTTCTATTTCTGAATAGAGATGAAGTAATAGAGATGAGTTTGACTCAACTTATCACAGACACTGTTTTAAAAAGATATATCTATGATATATGAACAAAATAAATGTTTTAATCTATTCCAAAGAAGCTGCGGCCTGCATTGAGTTTAGAAAAAGTGGGAATAGTAAATGATGTAAAAGGTGTGTGTGTGTCTGACAATAAACTACTCATTAGAATTTGTAATGGTCATCCGCATCCAGCAGTAGCAATGCTAATAGCTACACTTCCCTAACCCCAATTGCAACCACTCACAGGATGTTTGATGGTCAGTACCAGATCTGGTGGAACTGAAATTGACAAAAGAAAGAAAAAGAGATTCACACTTCCTGTTCTTTTTAGTGGGGTCAACCTGCACTGCAGAGGCATTGATATCTACTAGGCCTCAACAAAATTTAAATTACGGTGCCATAATTTGCATTAATTGTGGTATTTCATGTTACGCTTCTTCTTGGCACATTTAAACCACCTAAGTGTGGGATCAACGTGAACAACCAGAACACATCAAAAATAGATACAAAGCCACATTTTTCTGTTAAAATATAGCACAGAAATTACAGATTTACATTTTGCCCAATGTCACGTAATTTTCCCTGCATTTCACATATCAACATGAAAGTAAATTACACAAATTTGTCACACTCTTAACATCTTCAACAAGAAAAACCTCTTTTATTATTTTAGCAATTATGTTTCTACTATGACAAACTATATGCCTGGTGACAGTAACTGTATAATCCACACTCTATGGAACCTAAACTGTAAAACATGTTTTTAGTGATTTGTGAACCAAGTTTGAGTTCTGAATGATTCTCAATATACATAATTGATCTGATGTAGCATAATAAATGCACAATGATGTTTTCCTTTTACTTCTAACAATATTCATTCGTTTCTCACTGCTGCCAATACTTTAATACCATAATCTATTCAAGTAATATAAACACAATGTTCAAAATCGTTTAAAATCAGTGGATGGATTGTGCAAATCAAAGTCAAAATTTCCAGAATACTTTTCTGAATCCAACAAGACCCTGATAATGTCCAATGACATTGATGAGTTTCAACCGCTTGGTGACAAGGTTCTAGTTGCAGAAGGTAAATATCACAACTGCCTACCATAAAACGCTCTGAAATGAGAGAACGTCTACTCTATGGATCTAAGATGGATGTCAGCATTGCAAGTCTTGTGAGTCCTGTGGCTTTCTGGGACATGTAGATTGTCTAGACTCCACTTGCATGTTTCCTGTAGAGCCAGCATTGCTGTCATTCATGTTCAAACAAAGAGGTGCCCACACGTTGAAAGTTCAGCTGATCTTCTATGCAGTAGAAAAATCAAGCACCTCTGAAGTTTGAAGGAATGCATCTCCTTGTCCGCCCAGGATCATAGTATATCAGAGAGAGGTGGGGCGCAGCTGCCAGAGCGACTGACTCCGCAGTGCTGGTATCACGTTTCCATCGCCAGTGGCAGCTCAGCTCAGCATCATGTGACTCTGGGCAATAGATCACTTAATCTCCCTGACGGGCCCCAGCACCTTGAAACCTTAAGGGGTGATATGTAGGTGCTTTACAAGTAAGGATTATTATTATAGTATAGTATGGAAATTGTAAACTGAAACATGCACCCACAGGTCTCTTGATGCTAAAAGAATAAAATAAGGAGTGAGAAAGAAGTCCTAGAGGTCAGAAAAATATTAAAGGGGGAAATAAGAAATTTGAGATGGTTTCTTGACAGTGAATATATAGTGATGTTTTCACTTCAGAAGGTAAGTCATTCCAGAGATGCACGGCCATAGTGTGGAAGTCTTTACTCCAAAAAGACGTTTTGTTGAATCATGGCTGAACTAATAGGGTTATAAAAGTGGAACAGAGGGTGTGCACAGGAACATAGCTGATGATCTTTGAGTTCAAAAATTGAGGGGCAAATCCTTGCAAAAATGTATGGATTATGCATAGGGAGTTAAACTGTATTTTCTTGTATCTTGGCAACTAGTCCAGGTTGTCTAGGATTGGCTTAACGTTTGCAAAAAAGGGGGCAAAGTCCACAAGTCTTGCTGCTTGAATTTTCGACTGTTTGAAGTCACTCTACTTGAAATTTAGCTAAGTAATGCCCTCACCTGTTCCCAACCACAAAGACGACACTGGAGATGCTGGACCTTCTATCCCTCTCAGGAAAACACAAGATCCAGGGATGAGACTCCTAAATCACGCACGGTCATGAGGAGGAAGAGGGTAAGGCAAAAATAAGAAAAGCGAGACTGGCAGTATTGGATCTTCTATGCAGCAATGCACTCTGCATAATAGGATGTTGCTTCTGAGATCTTATGTGTTTGTGAATGAAGGGATGTATGGTTTTGCAAAGATGCAATACACTGGAAACAAGAAAAGGCAATTAACATCAGTATAATAGCAGGCCTTCTTATACATTGTCATTGTATTAACTTTAGTAAAATTCACTTAGATGTTTCATCTACAATACAACATTGAAGAAGGATACCCAGGATCACAGATAGGACTCTCTGAGACCCTCGTGGATGAACTCAAAATACTGATTTGAGCCTTTGTCACTCTCTGGATAAAAGTCAGAGCATGGGTTGGAGTAACTGGCATGCCCAAGGTTACACTCAAAACATGGGTTTGACTTTCTTGCACTCCCAAGGTTACACTTAAAACATGGATTGGAGTTTCTGGCACTCCCAAGATTACACTCGAAACATGGGTTGGAGTTTCTGGCACTCCCAAGGTATACTAGGAACACAGGTTGGAGTTTGACACTCCCAAGGTATACTAAGAATACAGGAAAAGAGGCAGAGTACCCTATCTGCCAATCTGAAGCTCCCCAGACCTCATTTATAGATGGGTGAAGCTTCAGTATTTTTATGGAGGAGACTACTTCATCTGCGCCGTCAACATATACCTCTGAGGGCCCGACAGAGTAAGGGCCATGGAAGGTTTTGCCATCTGTACGCCCATCCTATATAGAGTGACTGACCAAATGGGAAGTTTACCCTGCCTCTTGCTGCCAGGTAAAACCTAGCAGTAAGGGGCAGTGAAAACTGTAAAGGGCAGAGAAAACTCCAAGGTCAATGGCGTCATTGTTTTTTTTATTATTTTCAAAAACAAAATCCCACTTTGGGATTTTGATTTTGAAAATAGAAAAAACACTATAAAAGTTTGCTGACCCTGTCCATCATGTTCCTGCCAAGACAAGAGATCTCTGCTGAGCATATATTTGTTAATTTTTACTTTTAAGTTTTTGTTAATATTTTTAATGCAATGATTGTTAAAAATTATTTAATTGCTTTTTTATATTTATTACAGAATATGCATATGTTTATAGTTTGTATATATACATATATTACATATTTGATGTTTATTACCAATTATAAGCAGTTATTTTTAATTATATTATTATTTTGTATGTTAATATTTTAAATAAGTTAATGATGATATTTTGATATACTTACTTTTGGTAGTTTGCTTACACAGTACGACAACTCAATATTTTTGTAGGCAATATTTTTTTACATGATATTCTGGTGTTACACTATTGTTGTACTCAATATTCTGTCATAGAAAACTAGGATTAGGGACTCGATGAATGTGAGGAGATACCCTTATTTTGTTCCAGTAGAACCACTTCCTTCTGTTCTGTTACATCACCTACAATTTGGGCTACTATCCCTATAATGATCCATGATGTCGACCTCTGTACTAGCCACTTCTTGACTAGCAGCATCACTTGCCACCACAAAACTGTGTTATTTGACACATAATTGCTTGCAGATGTTATCCCATGATGCCTCATTGCGCTTTCCTTGAATGATGTAGCAACTTCCGCTATCACCTGATTTCATGTGCAATGATAATTATCATAACTTTGCTGGAGGCATTAATTTTAGTAAATATCACCTTCCTCTAAAACTGACTCTTATGGATACAATTGGTTGCAGTTTAGTCTTGTAAAGCTAGTGCTACTGGTACTGATGTATGTGCATCTGTGTGTGCTGGATTTTGCAACAAGTTGCATTTGTATAGGCTCTGATGCTTCCCCACCAAAGTACAGTATGTTTTGGACCTCTCATGAATGTTAGAGGTTGTTGTTGCCTGATTCAATGTGCATGAGCCTGCAATGTTTCTACCACGTCCCTGTAACTTTTCTTTTATGCATGTTTTCCTTCAGCTCTACAATGCATGAGTGCAGCTGGAGTCACTGTCACACTTGGACTACAGTATGTTTTCTTTTATGGATGGTGGTATGAGGGTGCTCTATGACATTTTTTCACCTGGTTGCTGATGTGTGTTTTAGTGCCTCAACCTGGTAGGTCTTCACTTTGGAAGGTAGAGCTGTTGAAAGGCAGTTTCTTTCTGAACTGCATGATGTATTATATTATGTTGAATGGAGCTTGAAGGTTATAGTAGTGAAACATTAAGCAGTACGATTGGAGGGTGTAAATGGTGCCGAGATTTGTATCAAATTTTGTAACACACGTTGTGGAAGAAAACCAAAGCAGGATCCACCCTCCAAAGCTCTATTTGACTGTATTGGGTTTTATGGATTGTCTGTTAACATACTATTGCGTTGATTGTCTTGCCCATGGCATTTGTAGATGTTGCGATTCAGGTGAAAAGTTGCTGCTGTTGACAAGGATGATTCTAACAGGCCCTGAAGCGATATAATGGATGTGAGGTATATAACATTTTTTTGTTTTTTTGAGTAATTTTCGCAAGGGTTAGTGACATATTGCTCTGACTTTTCTTTATTGTTTGTAAATTACACTGTGTTAATTCTTCCCTACCAGAACAAGCTACCTTCGTCTGAATCTGCCATCTGTGAATGCCTTATTTTGCATCTTGTTTTGCATGTGTCCTTCTGTGCCTTTCGTAACATGGTCGTTGCCCTGGTGGTCCACTCACAAGCGGAATTGTTTTGTGTGAACCTATTTGTACGATTTTTTTGGTGATTGTTAATTTAATTTTCTCTAATGTGACGTGTATGATATAACACTCAGGGGCATATTCACAAGGAGCTATCGCCGAATTAACGGCACTTTATCGCAGCCAAAGTCGTGATAAATCTACCCCCCATCCACAAGCCCCTGTTAACAGCCCACAGCACCAGTTTACCCGCGATAGCAGCCGCAAAAATCATCGCCACAGAGGACCCTCGCAAATATTGCTAATGAGATGCAGAGTAGGCGTTCCCGTGAACAAAGCCGAGACAACAGCACACCGCAACATTCACAATGACCAGCCACATCCGCGATAAATACACAAAACAGGCGATAAGGCGCGTTAGCACCAGGAAATCTACACCAGCTCTGACCTGGTGTAAACTCGGACGGCAGCCAGCATCACAAAAGGGAGCACAGCCCAGGGTCACATCCGAAGGGCAACAGATGCCATGGAGCCACCCATCATGCGGCCCGGACACCCAAGAGGGCCACAACACTCACCGCCACCTCCCCCAGGACCCCATCGCACACCCGGAACACCCCCCCCCCGGACCAACACAGACGCAGCGCAGACAAAGACAGCGGAACCCCAGGAAACGTACCAGCCGCACAGACCCAACACCTGACAATGTCACCTTCCACTACAGGCTGAAAGGGACAACCAACCTACGCATTCTGACCATCATCGCCTAACAGGCCTATGGCAACAACACAGTGGACAACCAACATCCCACCCCACACAAAGCTGATGGCGTGGCTGCACCTGTTGGCCCCTGGGACCCCCCATCCAACACCCGCCAGAGTCGGAGGGGTCTCACAGCTAGCCACATGCAAGTCCTCCACTTCTGTCCTGGACATCACCATCACCCTGGTACCCCAGTCCCCATATGTACAACACAAGGCGCAGGATCCGCTGGAGACCAAGCAAGGACCATACTCCATAGCAGGATGCACGCATGTGTTGGGGGCAACACACAGCACACATGTACTACCTGTGCCCCCTGGTGACACAGCACACAATCACCGCAACAGGAAGCACACGTCTCACACCAATGTGCAGGCAACAACAGAACACCCTGGAACACCCAACAATGTCGCCTCCAAATACACAGCCAGTGTGCATGATACCTTCATCCTCCAACAGTCCATCATCAACCAGCGTACCCAGGATGGCAACAAGGGAAATGTACAGCCCCTTGGCAATATACAAATGAACATCCCACACACCTCAACACCACAACAATGCAACTCACCACTCTGGCAATGCACACGTCACAAAATCACATACAACAGGCACAACAATATGCCCACCCACCAGACATGACAGAACAACTTACAATGTCCACATGGGCAAGCCCTGAACATGAGCCAGCAACGGCATGGCACCTCAGCCACACAATAGCCGAATGTGGGGAGAGGTGGCAACCAGGCATGTGTGAAGGATGCAGAAGAACCATGATTGGGAAAGTACACAATGCCAACAGTGCCGGAGATGTGCTGGACACCTCGCAGTATGCAGAACACACCCATATCCATGGCGACATACACTGCTTGCGTATGGAGTGTAGTGGACAGTGGACGCCACCATGTCACCACAGCAAGTGGGGGACATCGCGGAAATGTTGCCTGTTACGCCCCCCCCCTATGCGTCAGTGGAGTGGGACGGCCCGGCGTATGCCACGCCAGCGTAGGGGTGTGAATAAAAAGCACGTAGGCCTAGGAGTGGTCCCCTTACGGAAAGACCAACGTCTCTGCCAGGGCGGCGCCTCCCAGCCCGCCACGAGGCTGACGCCGTCCTCGTGAGCCGAGTTGCCTGCGATGCAGTGCGCCTGCCGGTCCCCGGTACGCTGGACCACGAACACGTCAGGCCCGCCACTGCGCAGCCAGGCCACACTGATCACCTTCCGACACCGGCGTGTGTCAAGGAGGGCCCACCACGTGCCGGCGCAAGCTCCAAGCCCGAGTCCTGCGAACTTGGCAGTCAGCTCAGACCACCAGGCCTCCACGACACAGGCCCGCTTTATTCCCTATTCATTGACGTACTCCACTGCCTCCCCCAGACTACTCTTCGGACCAGTAGGTCCCACATGTGGAACTGTGTCTTGAGTCATGAATGGCAGTGACCCCATATCCCGGCCAGCGGCCACAGCACCAGACCCCCCCAGTTCAGTGAGGCATAGTTCCATATGGGCATCTTGCGACACGTGGTGCCACTAACCCTGTTCAACGCCATCCTGCTACAGGTGGTGCCACTAACCCTGTTCAACGCCAGCCTGCTACACGTGGTGCCACTAACCCTGTTCAACGCCAGCCTGCTACACGTGGTGCCACTAACCCTGTTCAATGCCAGCCTGCTACACGTGGTGCCACTGAACCTGAACTACGCAGGCCGGTGGGGCCATCCAACCTATGCCGGCGACACAAGGTGAATGGGCCGTGCTGACCGCTGCCTCAGGCCTACACCACGGTCAGGTAGGTCACACATTTGGAACTGAGTCTTGATTACACCATGGCAGTGAACATTATTTAAGGCAGAGAACTATTCACCATACACCCTTTGATGTGGTGGCAACACGTCTGTGCATGGCATCACAACCACACGTGTCTGTGGGCCTACGCGGACCACTGCCCTCAGCCTACGCTGCGCTCGAGTGGGATCACAGAATTGGAACTGAACATCGGTAATTCAAAAGGCTGAATACATGTCTTCGCAAGCACGGAGGGGTGTAAGAGGATGATGCATTGCAGGCCGGAGGGAACAGGATCATCGTCATGGAGGTGATTGAACACCACCGACAACTGCCACTGTGTCACTATCTCTGTGCCCCGCGAGCCAACGACAGGTGGCTGTGGGCCCATGCTGACTGCTGCCTCCGGCCTACACTGCGGTCCAGTAGGTCACAGAGACTTGATTTGGCAATGCTGGAGTTCACATCTGTGTACCGGCATCATCGCAGACTGCATCCCCTCTGAGCACCTGTGCCACTAAGTGTGTTCCCCGACATTCATGGACACTCACTGGTCATACATTGGTGGCGTTTGTGTCAATGGAATAGGGGCTAGTTTTCATCCTCATGTAGCTGATCCCGAATTGTTGGTGACAACGAGGGTTGCGCTTTGCACTCCTCAATTTGCTGCTTCCGGATAACATCAGACCTTCCGCATCATGCCCTGGAGGACACCTTCCACTGTCCCCCGCAACACTCCGCAACATACACCTTGGCCATTGATGGGGACCCGCTCAGGTCGCATGGCCCATCTGACTGCACCCCAAGTCACCGTCCCGTGGCTGGGTGCCTGTGCCGGCCACAGTGCATCCGGGGCCACTAACTCTGTGCTGGTCACGCCTGGGACCCCTTCTTCTGAGACATTGAATGGCCTCTGTAGCGATGGTCTTGGGGTCATCAACGCCATGTGTCTGTGGCCCTGCGCTGTCCGCCTCCTCCGGCCCCAACTGCAGGCCACAAGGGCCCACACATTGCATCGAGTCTTGACCGGCCCGGACGTCGCATCACCGCAGGAGGCACACGCCACCACGGCAAGGACCACCTCCAACCGCCATCTGCCAGAGTCGAAAGGGTGGTCCTGACAGACCTACGAAGTTGCCCAGACCTGTCATGGATGCCATCATTGGCCTGCTGCCCTGCTCAGCACTCCAGGTGCCAGTGACTCAGTGCACCACAAGCCATTGTCCCTTACTGATTGAGTTTTGTGCTGTTGTGAGGTTGCACAGCAATGTCACCTCAGGCAGTGTGGGAGACCTGGGACGTTGATGAGGAAGTTGATGCAGGTGTACCACACCCCACTGCATCTGCATCAGGACTAACCCGAAGGGACACAATCCTAGCAATTCCTCCACATGAGCGCGCTCTTCTCTGGTGCCCCTACCTCAGTGCACTGCAACTCACGGAAAGTCCAGACTGAATATTGGGTAACCTCTGTCCTTACTCAGGATCCCTCCATGTTGCTCTGCAATTGACTCTGTTATGCTGGTGTTTTCTGTTTCCATTGCACTGGTGTCCACTGTTCAGGTTGTTGCCAGCACCAAGCACTCCGTGTGGGCTGGCTTATACTCACCCCACACACATCCAGCACAGGCGTCACTGTACATGTGGCCCTGCCAATAAAAGGGCCGGGCGCACATGCCCGTAGCCAGTTCAACATGATATGTGCATGTGTCTCTGTGGAGGTGTGGGTCTCCTTTGTGGGGTGTAGGTGGTCCCTGAAGGGTATTGGACACCCACGTATGTGTTCTACTTCGCATTCCATGGGTTAGGCAACACACTCACCTGTTGGGCCACCTCCTTTTGGCGTTCGGCCACCTGGCATTGGGGTGCCATGTGTGGGTGGGTGAGGTGTTGTGAGGCAGCCGTGATTGCGGGTGCTTCATGCTGTGTGGTCTGTTGGAGAGTCTGGGTTCTCCTCTGAGTAGCTTGTCTGCCCTGGTCCTGGTGGTGGGTTGTGTGGGATGTCCATGGGCTGTTGTAGGGCATCGGGGGTGTGGTGTTCGTCTCGGGCATCACTGATGGGTTGTCTGTTCAGACCTGCTGGAGGTGTTGTTTGCCCCTCAGCATTGTGAAGGGGAGGTGCATGTTGGCATTGTGTTGGTGCCTTGTTCTTGTCGACATGCAGACTGTGTGACAATGTACATTGTGACTGTTTGGGCGGTGGTGGCTATTTGAGTTGGGGCAGTGTACATTTGGCCTACATGGCTGATGTGGGGTTGTAGGGGTAGATGTGCATCTCACAGTTCCCTGCTCTGTCCAATGTGCTTGTTCTGTTTCTGCGCCTGGGTGGACCCAGTTGTGTCCCCTGTTCTGCAGTGTGGGTGTTGCACTTTGTGCCACATTGTCATGGTATGTGCTGTGATTGCTATGTGTGTGTGCTGCAGTGTGCTACGGGGATGGGGGACATGTCCCTGGGTACTTGTGGATGTGCAGTGTGCTACGCCTCATTGTGCATGTATGGCATTGTGCCCATCACCCCCGTCCCCCCAGTCCCTGTTGGATCCTCACCCTGTTGTTGTTGTGTCAGGTCCTGTCAAGCTGTGTCCGTACTCCCTACTCCTTGCACCCTCTCCACACTGATGACTGTGGCCTGGGTTTCCTGCTCCTCCTGTGTCGCTGGACTGCCACCTCCTGTCACCGTTGCTGCCTTCCTGTTGGCAGCAGGTTTGTGCCTGGTTTAGGTTGTCACGTCCTGGCGGAGCCTCTTGGCCTCCTGGATTGGCCTCCTGGGCTCTGCGACTGCATTCCAGGCAGTCTGCTTGTGGGTCATTTGCTGGTAGTGTTCTGTTGCCTCCGTGGCCTTGGTCTTGTTTTCCTGCGGTCTGCACCCCGTCTTCCTCTCCATTTTCTCCTTGGCCTTCCCCGACCCACTTGTTCCTTGCTGGTGGTCTGTGGGGGTTGTGGGGTTCGCGTTGCCCTCTGCGCTTGGTCAGGATGCATGGATATTGCTACGTGCTTTGGCTTGTTTCTGGTGTGTTGTGCCTGTGGTTTTTATGGTGCAATTGCCCGCCAGACGCGTGGGAGTTGCAGGCCTGAGGCTGCTTTTCGCAGCTTTTTGTACAGCGATTGGCCTCATCGCATGATTTCTCGCATTCGCGTTTCGCATTTTTTGGGCGTGGTGTTGATTTACACGCTGGAATTTAAGCGTTATCTGGTGACTATCGCATGCTACCTCCTTGTTGTGAATCCCACGTTGACACGGGGTTAGTTTCCCGTGATAGGCTGCGTTATTGAAAGTTGCGTTACGCTACTCTTGCGGTAGTTATCACACGTTCTTGTGAATATACCCCTCAGTGGCTGAACTGTTCAGTTGCAGTGATTAGCATGTTCGTAGTCTCTTACTTCATGGCACCAGAGTATATTGGCAATTTCTGTCCGAGTACAACTTGTGAGTGTGTGAAGCACTATGAAATGATCATTTTCAGTGCTCTCTGCTATTGTCTGATGGGTGCCCAGGTGGACTGTGTTTTCTTCTAGGTAGATCGATTGTTGCTGTCCATTTGAGATCGTGTCCAAGTCTCAATATTTTTTTAATGTGTGAAACACAATATTGTTTTGGACTATGTTAATCGGTATGGGGATATTTTATTCAACGATAGTACATGAAACAATAGTAGTTGAAACACTTGTAAAAAAAATAATTTCCTAAAGAGAGGAAACAAGAACAAGTTGAAGGTACAATATTGGTTATTTATTTGTAAGTTCGATCTGAGGGTCATGGTATGGCCGGTTCAAAAGTAGCTTTGCCTTTTGAGGACAATCTAATGTTATGTATACATTCTTGGCTACATAAGGTAATATTACACAAGCTGTATCATCACCAAACCCAGACAGTGCATGCAAAGTTCAGGCCTATCTGCACAAACATGATCAACCCCAAACACCAGTTAAAATATCTGCCTGAAAGTACACATGAGTCACACACAGATAACAGAAGAACAAGAGAAAGTCTTCTGGGAATGTTGAGGGCAAGCAAGGATGTACGTGACTTGCAGCAAGTTACAATTTTTGACAGCTAATAAGAAGGAGGCCTCTATACAAAATGGATTCCAGTATGTGTATATTCCAATATATGTATTTGCAGGTGCAGTACTCTTTCTCAACCCCTCCTTTTGAATTAATGTTCAAGCATTTGTTCAGTTTCATTCTAATTCTATCTTCATCACATTTTGTACTTGCTTCCCTTTTTCTTGTTGTTGTTTTCAGTCCTCATATAACATCAATAGGGGTATATAGACTTGGTTAGGCAGATCAAACAGGCAGTTCCAAGGACTTCTTTTCTTAAAATAGGGAGCATCCATATTGCACTCTAAACCAGCCCCACAGCCATGTTGCTAAAACTTTCAGAATGAGTTTCTCACTCCTGAGAATTAGCTATTGATATGTTAATCATAGGACCGATTTCTCATTTAACACTTATTATTCTTCCCAATTCTCCCACATCTCCCAAAACTTGGCTTTTTTCTCTAGAGAACTCTTACGATCTAAAGAGTTTATTCTCTGAATTGATGAAACCCACACCAATTTAGTTGGAGAAGTAGGCAGTACCCATTTTATACAAATCTCCCTCCTTGCCAGCAACATTAACATAAACAATAAAGATTTTGTTTCTTGGATAATTTAATCCTGCCCTCTTCTACTCCAAATATTACCATCGATAGGCTTACCTCAATGTCCTGATTTATAATCTCTTTAACCATCTTACCCACTTCCAGCCAGAAGGACTCTATTAGAGGGCACCGCCAAAACATGTGGACATCATCAGCCCTTTCCTCAACACACTTAGGACATTTCTTCGGCTCTTGTCTCCCCAGCTTAGACAGCTTCTTTGGTGTTCAGAACGCCCTGTGCACTGTGAAGAGATGATTTATCTTGAGGGGTGCAGACTTTACAGTAGACCAAAATGTAGTAATCGATACTTGCCATAAGGTTTCCAACTTCGCACTAGGTAGGTCCCTCTTCCAGATCTCTCCCAGCATGGAGTAGGGTTCTTCTCCGGCCTCGGTTAATACCCAATACCATTTTGAAACCTCCTTCTTCTGAAGGGATCTTAGCTGGTACTCCCTTTCAAAGTCCTTACTACTTTCTCCTGTTTTCTTCAAAGCATTTGCCCAGCTCAAGAGCTGGTAGTATTTAAACTTGACAAGGCATCCGTCTGTTGCTCTTTCTAATGTTTCCCAAGCGACTAATCTGTTATCTTGCAGCACTTGACCCCATTTGTTTATCCCCATTAGCCCTAATGGAGCTGCCAATTTGTCTCCAACCTGTGCATTTAAGGGGAATTCTGGTATGACAGGGTTTGCTAGAATTTGTTTGTTTCTCAGGGCGTATCTTTTCACCTGTCTCTTTGAGAGCCCCTCCAGCCCCTCCAGCCTTACCTCAGTATTAATTTGTATTCCTGAACTGTCCACCTTCTTTCCTGGTACTGAGGGACTGCTGAAAACTCCTGCTGGTCTCCTCCCGCTTTTTTTTTGTCGGTGTCATAAATGTGGTCTCATCTCTTTGTATAGAAAACTGACGCCTCAGCCGTTCTTCCTCCCTGATATTTCCCTATTTGTATCCCGTCTGTATTGCGCTGACAGGGATTCCTCAGTAGCAGATTCTGCCTGAGGCTCGCTGATCCCAGGAGAGCCCTACGGCAGGCTCCACCCACACTCGTACACCACTCTGGGGGGAAGTGCCTGCGGCTGTCCCGGCTGATTCCTGTCGTGGTGTCCTCTACGACCGCATATACACCGTGCAGGAGGCCAAAGAGAAGTCCTCCAATCCCTCCCCTCTCTTCGACACACTCAGCGCTGAGAGGATCCCTGTAATGCACCGCACACCGCCGAATGCAACTCTGAGCTTTCTGGAAGGTGAGAGAGCTCTTCAAATTCCATGGTACGGTCTGGGAGTGGTTGAAGTTTTGCAGGGAGGATCTCCCTCCCCGAGAGCAATGTGGCCAGAAGCATAGGTGGGGATTCTGCACCAAAAGTGACTCCCAGTGTCAGCATGAAACTGCTTCAACTCGAGGCCCGGCCTCGATGGGCGAGAACAGGATCACTGTGGGAGATGACAGATCATTGCAGCTGGCTCCCGCCACAGGGCCTGGGTCCCTTGAATTACCGCTAACGGATGTGGCACTAGATCCAGAAAGGATAGTCTGCACACCCGTTTTAATTATGATCCACTGTTTTTTTGAAGAATACTCTTAGGCAGGGTTTTGCGTGCAGACGCGATCGTGCTATGCCCTCACAGCACTTATCTTCGATACTTTCCAACCAAGTGGAGCGTATTTCGCGTTCCACATTCACGTTGCACAGCAAAATAAGAATTCTTGCGAACTCGAGTTCATTCGATATTTCATTTTAATCAAAAGTTTATCCATGATATAATCCATAAGTTAATCACATTTTTTCTTTCAGATTCAAGACTTTGTAAGTCCCATTAGTTTCAAATGCTGAGGAAACGCCTATCCGGGCCTTTTCAAAAGCACGTGGGAGTACGCAGCCCCAGGCAGCCAGATTTCATGATTACCCAATGCATTTCGAGCTAAAAGTCGCCCTTCTTCAGGGGTAGCTGCAATATTAAAACAAACATCGATATCACAAATTTTTAAACAACTATCTTTGAACATGCTTGTGATCTTAACGCTTAAGGCAAACCAACTTAAATTTGTAATGCTACCATTCCTTTACATCCTTCCATGCAAAGTTATATCCCCTTAATCAAATACTGAAAATAAAAAAATAGAAAATTAGAAAACAACGACTTCACCCATTCTGGGCTCCCCCACATTTCTAAACATTGTTTACAATTAACATACTTGTTACTCGTAAAAGTGAAACTCGAGTTCACAAGAATTCTTATTTTGCTGTGCGACGTGAATGTGGAACGCGAAATACGCTCCACTTGGTTGGAAAGTGACTAGATCCAGAAAGACCATCGCAGATACTGGGTCCAACAGTGGACATTGTCCCTGAGATCTTAATAGACGAGGCTCCTGACCTAGAAGAAGTCTGAATCAAGTGCCGGTTTGAACTGTTGATGTCCGGACTCTATATCCCCCACATGAATGTGATAAGAACTGGGCCTGAGTGTGATTAGGGTGTCCTATGAGCGATGCTGGTATGAGAGTAAAGGTTTGGATGGTATCCTGAGCAGCTTAGGTGTGAGGGGGGTTGAGTAACAGGAGGGGACCACACCTTGAGCCCAGAGTTTGATGCAGAACTATTCTATTGGCTGATAGTTGTTGAAGAAGAAAAGGCTGGGTTATGGCTGAACAGGCTGTTGGGGAAGCATGTTGTGTTAGTTAACAGTCCCTGTTGGACTCTTGGGGCAGCTGTGTACGACCTGGCACTAGCATGGAGTGGGCAATCTAGACTGTGATGCTGTGCTTGTATTGTCCGTGGGTGGGGCGCGGGAAATACTTGTTCACTGGTTTGTTGATGATTGTAAGCATTATGGGTGTGCAGCGATCGGAGGGGATGGGCGGTGGTTTGGGGTCCACAAGCAGGATGATTGTTGGGTTGCAATCTTATGACACAGGGGGTTAGGTTCCTTAGGTGGAATGTTAGGGGTCTGGGCACTTGCTCCAAACGACATAGGATCCTCTCCTTCTTGAAAAGGCACAATATCACGTTTGCCTGCTTGCAGGAAACCCACCCAGATGACTCAGGAGCAGCGAGCGTGGCAAAAACGTGGCGGGGTCAGGTATTTCATTCCTCCTATTCTACCTATGCTAGGGGCACCTTGGTTTCGGTGGCGCCGGATACCCCGTTCACCCTTCAGTACATGGAGGCAGATGTAGGGGGTGGCTTTGTGCTCCTGGGCAGACAGCTAGACGGCCCTGACATAGCTATACTGAATACATATGCCCCCAACATGGACGAGCCTGCTTTCTACCAGGCGATGCAGGACTTAATAACTGTAGAGCTTGACGTACCATTGATATGGCTGGGGGATGTTAATTGTGTTCTTGACCCTACATTGGACAGGCATCCCCCCAAAACTGGAACAAAGCCACGTATGATGAACAACTGCAGGCAGTGATGAGTGAAATAGGCCTACAGGACATTTGGAGAGCATGATACCAAGCCCAGAGGCTTTTCACCTGTTTTTCCCCCATACAAAACACACACAGTAGGCTTGACAGTGTATTTGTGTCGAAGACGCCTGCATTTTCTGAGGCTGAGGTAATGCACCTGGCCCACATCCTATCAGACCATGCACCGGTGTCCCAGATGGTGGAGGATGCCCCCCGACATACTAGAGGACCAGGAGGGAAGGGCGACTCTCTCTCAGGTGCTCTCGGACTATATGACCCTTAACTGGAATGGGACAAAGAGTCGATCCACTGAGTGGGAAGCAATGAAAGCAGTGATGCGGGGAGTGTGTATGGGGTTCACGTGTGGAGTCCGATGCCATTTGCGGAGGGAGTCGAGGGATAAGGAAGATACACTGGCTGAGACCCAGACCGATGACCAGGTACACCCTACTGACTATGCCCCTGAGCGCATATTGCGTGAACAGATCAGCGACATTTGGGACAGGCTGGACAAATACACGATTACTCAATACCGCCAGTGGCTTCATGCGGAAGGCGACAAGTCCGGATGCCTGCTGGCCTGGATTTTGCGCAGGGAGCGGGCCCCCTCGTTGCTGACCTGCTTGCGTAATCCCGCGGGAGACTAAGTATATTCTAGAGAAGGCATACTGGAAGTGTTCCAGCAGGACTTGCTGACCTGCTTGCGTAATCCCGCAGGAGACTAAGTATATTCTAGAGAAGGCATACTGGAAGTGTTCCAGCAGCACTTGCGGGAGGTGTATGCTGTGGACCCATTAGTTCAGGCTGACCGTTTTGTCCCATTCCTGGGGGGTTTGCACCTGGCATGCCTCCCACTGGCAGCCAAGAAGGAGCTGGAGGCACGACTTATGGCTGATGAGTTTCTTGAGGCACTTCAGGAGTTGCCTAGGGCCAAGGCGCCCAGGGGGGGATGGGTTCCAGACTGAATACTATCATGCTTACTCGGAACAGTTGGTAGAACCGTTAACTACAATTATACAATGAGGTGTTGGAGCGGGGAACCCTGCCTCCTTCTCTGCGGGAAGGGGAAGAGGATATTCTAATGCTCTCAAAACAGGGGCAAGACGATTGTGACCAGATGGCATACCACCCACTCACCATGATTAATTCTGATGTTAAAATATTATGTAAGGTGCCTGGCCCCCCACATGTCACATCTCATACATGAGGATCAGTGTGGGTTTATCCCTGGCCATCATACAGGCGTGAATATCCAACATTTATCTCATGTCATGCATGAGGTACAGGTTAGGGATGAGGAACTGGTGCTGGTGTTCATCGACCTCGAGAAGGCATTTGACACTGTAGATTGGGAGGTGCTTAGGGCCAGGGGCTTTGGCCCGCACTTCTGCCGGTGGGTTCAAATTCTTTATACAGAGCCATGTGTGCGGGTCTGAGTGGGGAAGAGCAGTCAGAGAAATGGACGTTAGAGAGTAAAACGCGGCAGGGCTGCCCATTGTCTTCTTCATAATTTGCCCTGGCCATTGAACCTATGGCGGGGTGCGCCCGACGTGACCTCGGGCAGTGAGGGATCCTCATCTGGGAAAGCTCTCATCTAATATCGTTGTATGCTGATGACGCTTTGTTCTATAACGCATCCCCCCAAACGGCAGTACCTAATTTATTACAGCTGCTGGATGAGTTTGCCAACTACTCCAGCCTACGTCTGATAGGCGCAAGTCCTTACTTTTCCTGTTGGCTGGTATGGCGTTGCTGCTACTGGAGGGCCTCCTGAGGCTGGGGCTGTGTTGGGAAACTTGACAATTCTGATATCTAGGCATACAAGTTGCTCTCGCGGAGTCGCGGCTGCTACAGCTGAACATGACCCAGATGGTCGACTCCTTGAGGTGGCCGGTGTCATTCTGGAACACCTTACCACTATCGCTGATGGGAAGAGTAGTGGTGGCCAGGGTGGTTGCTCTCCCACATTACTTGTTTGTGCTTCAAAACTCTCTGTGTAGCATCCCCATGAGGGTGTTCAGACAGCTGAGCTCAATATTGGTGGCCCTCTACTGGGTGGGTCATCGCAGCAGGGTGGCCATGCAGGTCTTAACGAGGAGTTAGGAAGATGGGGTCCTAGAAGCCCCCAGATTGGATTTGTATTACTATATGGCGCACCTGCAACACACGGCTTGGTGGCTTGATGAGGGAGACAACTGGGAAAAGTGCTTGATTAGATGCCGAGCCCAGTCCGATAGGCATCTGTCCGCCCTGATGGAGGGTGCGGTGCCCTGGGCGACCTGCCATACATGGTCAGGCAGACCGCGACTGTGTGGCAAGCATTTGTAGAACACGTTCTCAGGCATGTGCTGTTCCACTGGGAGCTAAATGTATGGTTACTGGACTGGTACAAAAACTGATGGGGGGCATGTCATTTCAAACCTGGAGGGAGGTAGGCTGTCAGGTGCTGGCGGACATGTACCCGAATGAGACCTTAATCTCTTATGAACAGGCGTGTGAGGAGTTTGGATTGGGTCAGGGCCAATACCTTCAGCACTTTGTCCTCATGAATCTAGCTAGGGAGACATGGCATATGTTCCCTGATGCCCCACAGATGACTCAAACACTGGACATTATACTCACATGTGGGAGCGGGCGCCGAATGATCTTTTTGTTGTACAGGACTGAGGCGGTGGCCACCCCTGGGCATGGGCCACTTGGGATGCAGACTTGTTGGCTCCCATGGGTGACAGGGCATGGAAAGCCACATGTGCCCTGACTCATACAGTATCCTTTAATACACATTTCAAATTAATACACTTTAATTACCTGCACCGCGTGTATATGACCCTTGCGAGACTGTGCCGCATTGACCCGGACAGAAATGATGCTTGCTCTAGATGTGCAGCAGAGGGGGTGGACTTTCTGCACTTAGCCTGGTGGTGCTCTGAGGTGCACCGATTCTGGACGCTAGTGGAGGAGCGGGTGAGGGGAGGAACGGCATTCGGATTGAGGCCAACTCATTGCACAGCCTACTGGGGCAGGTCCCTAGGCCCAAAAAATGCAAGATGGCTTAGAAATTGCTGCAAATACTTCGGGTTCGAGCGAGACGTAGGATCACAATAGTGTGGATTAGGTAGATGCTCCCCTTTTATGGCTGATTGGTTGAGAGATGTGAAAGAATGGTCGATTGCTAAGGAAGTACACATGAAGGCTAGTAGAAGGGACAAGAAGCTGAATGAGGATCTCATGATATGGAGAGAGCTCTGTAGGGACCTCCTAACAACCGAGGGGGCCTAGAGTGAACAAATTGACTCAGAGGCAAACAGTAGTGGAACAGAGTGAGATGTGTTGTGCAACCCTTGAGGAGATTGCTCTAGCTCTGAATTGTAATTGACCTCCCTGTTGTCTTTTCCTCTACTGTGTAAACTGCTCTTGGACTCACACTGTACGCTCGCTGGTAAATGTGCACCCACTGTGTTGTTATTGTAAAATGAAAAATAAAGGTAATAAAAATATTAGTGAGTGGGTATTTTATTCAACAATAAAAGTTTAAACACATTGGGGCGGATTACGATGCTGCCCGCATCGTAATCGGCCCCTTGGTTTACTTTCCGACTGCCGCATTACAATGCTGGTGGTTGGAAAGTAAACTGGCCGGTCATTCCGGCTGGCTTCCGATGGGCTCAAGGAGCCCATCGGCCAGTCGGAACCGGCTCGTAATCCCAAAGGGCGGTCCTTTCTGTCCTTAGGATTACGATGCATGGTTTCTGGCAGGGCCCCTTGTGTGTGCGGCCTCCCTTGGGGGCCTAGGGTGCACCTATGGTGCCGCCCTGTTGATCCCTGCACCCCGTGGCAGGCACCATGGGGGCCTGCCACGGAGTGCAGGGATTAACAGCACCTCCCATTTCCCTATGGGAGCATGCATTATGGCTGGTTTACATCCTTAATGCATGCTTCCATAGGAAAATGTAGGAATGAGACCGAACAGTGTTCGGTCGCATCCTGATTAAGCCGTCCGGACCGCCGACTTGAGGTCCGAGATGGTGCATCCTAATTAGGCCCATAGTGTATAAGAATAACTTCATAAAGAAAAGAAATGTGCATGAGTTCAAGGCACAATTGTGCATATTTATTTGTAAACTTGAGCTGAGAGTCACAAACGACCCATTCCCTAGTAACTGTGCCTTTCATAGACAGTCTCATGTTATTTCTACATTCTTGATTACATAAGTTAATTTTACACAAGCTGACTCTTACAAAAAATATTTGATGCTACTGCAGGCGCTAATTGATATGAAGGCCCTTCTGACACAATCGATGTGCCATAGATTAATGATTTAGAAAATGTTATCCTTTATCATTGGTTTTATATGTATATGCACTTTTTTTTGTGCAGTGGAATGATCATATTTGCATAGCACTATTGCCATTCGTATGACCTCGCAGTGATAGAGAACCAGAAAATGGGAATTAGGTTATGAGGGAGGGGAGACAAGAGTAATATGATGCCTGAAATTAAAAGAAGTAACATCCTGGAAAAAGCAAACAAAAGCAAACACTCATAGGGACTACAGGATGAAGTAGCGCATAGCAGTTAAAGTACGGCGCTTGAGCCAGGCTGCCATTTTGCAGGAAAAACAACTGTCTTTAAATGACTAGATGAAAATCCATTTATTAATTCCATCTAGAGTACTTGCCTGCACCACTGGGACCTCCGACCCATCTCCAGCTGCTAGCACCAGCTCCTACAGCACTCGCACAATTATGGGAGGCATGCAAGCTGCACAGAAGAGCAACCTAGCCTGCGGGCATATTACTTGCAGCCAATTGGGGGAGTCTGCTTTTTAAAGCACACCCATCGTGCTTTCCCGTCTGACTAATATTAAAAAAGCTAAGATGTAGAACTGCTGGACTATTTACAATTGGTCTTGCATTTGTGAAAGTTTGAGCTCTTAGGGGCCGATTACGAGTTTGACTGTGTGGCGGCGGGAGCGCCTTCCCATCACACTGCCAAACCAGCGTGAGAACGGCCCGCAAAATAATGACTTTTTTTTGTCATTAGCGGGTGATTCCTTTGGCGTTAAAATAGGCACCGCAATGGGAATGTCAAAGGAAGTTCCAGCACGGCATGGACTCGAAAGTCCATGCCGTGCTGGAACTTCTGTGCATGCACACAGAGGTGTGCATCCACAAGGCCCCCTTTCTTTCATCTCTCCCACTGTTTTCATGGAGGAAAGACCTCCATGAAATCAGTGGTGGAGATGAAAGTCGTAATGTGCGTGGTGGGACTGCAGCGGTCCCACCAAGCATATAGATGCTTCTTGAGCACTGTGCGGTCCCACGCCAGCATGACCACTAGGGTCGTAATGTGGTGGTCCCAAAACCACCACCACAGCGCCACCACGAGTCTGGTGGTCCTAGGTCCGCCAGACTCATAATTAGGCGCTAAGTGTTTAAAATTATATTTTTTTAAACTTTTGTGTTTCTATTTGCAGTGGAGTGATTATATGTAACGTGCCGAACCACTGCAGCACTAGTGGTCTCAAACCGTGCAGTTCATACCCAAATAAGATGATGACAAGAGCACTGTGGCTGCAGGGTAACAAACAGAGCTGCTGACATTGGCCTGGGGAACCGGGTTCTAGTCTTGGCTTATAATAAATATAACACGATGTTAACAAAAGAAAACAAGTGGGAAGTGCACCATGTCCTGTGATGCAACAGCGTGTGTGCCAATAAAGGAGGGGGAAGTGCATGAGCAGACGCCCTCGAAAGCATCTGATCAGTCTGGGTTGGGGGAAGTGCGTAGCTGTGCCTGGAACGCCAGCTATGAGGAAAAAGTGATTAACAAAAGAGTGCTTTGAAACTGTAAATAAAAAGTACAGAGTACTGTTACATGTAAAAGGGGGTGTCCTCATGGGAGGTAACAACAGAAGAGAGGGTGGCACTCAGCAGGAAGAAGAGGGACTACCAACAAAATAAACCAATAAAATAAAAATAAAAAATGTCTGTGTGGCACATGGGTGGAACTTATTCACCAAATGCTAAATAAGCATGCCTCGAAGAGACACCGCAAGCGCTGCCTAGGTGAGACCTAAAAAGGGGGATCCAGGACAGCAAAGTCCAACAGGGATCAAAGGGTCCTTAAATGACCTGAGTGGACATATACAAAACCATGAATGACTAATGAAAGAATAGGAAGCTGTGCTCGATTTGAAAAATGAAATAGTACACAATCCGAGTTGAACCCTAGCCTACTCAATCATATGTGGTGACAAGGAGATTCAATCAAGCATGCCTCAGACAAAGCATATAGGGACAATGTATGCCCAAAAACAAGCCTCAATTAGGGGTATGTGCTTGCTACAGGCACTGTATGTGAAATGGCATGCATGCTTGTTCACACCGATGTTTACTTAAACCACATCCAACAATCCAAAAAGACAAAAGACAAAAAGAATCAAGCAAACCTAGGGACATCCCATCACATGGGTGAAATGATTATTAATGGAAGTCACACAGGAGGTCTCACCAAGCTCTCTACAGAAAAAGCAAAAAAGAGCAATGAAAAAAGGGGTTGACTGTTCTAATAAATGGGTGAATGTTTGACATTGTTCAGCATTCCAATCATCAAGTGTTAGTTTTGCATTTTTCATCCTAAGTGGGATGGGTATGCCCAGAAGTGGGTCCCGTGATCACCATACCACTGGAGTCAACCTATCCTGGCATTTCAGGCTGGACTGTTCCCATGGGGAGCAGGTTCAAGACTGATTTGCATATGGCTGGCTCCAAACTGGAATGGCATGGTGAGCAAAAACACTATGGATTCAGGCCCAGATCTCTGTAATGGGGGTGAATGTTTGACATTGTGAAGCATTCCATCCATCAATTGTTCTTTTTGCATTTGTCACCCTGGAATGGGTAAGCTGAGACATGGGTCCAGTGCTCTCCATGCCACTGGAGTCAATCTATCCTGGCTGATGAGGGGTGATACCCGAAACCGCTCCTAGAATGCTTGTTTCCAAGCCGGGGAGGAACTGGCCTGGCAGTTTGGGCTGGACTTTTCCCATGGGGAGCAAGGTCAAGACTGATTTGCATATGGCTGGGTCCAAACTGGAATGGCGTGGCGAGCAAAAAATGATGGATTCAGGCCCAGATCTCTGTATTGGGGGTGAATGTTTGACATTTTTCAGCATTTCATTCATCAGTTGTTCTTTTTGCACTTTTAGAAAGTTTGCATTTTCCTGCCTTAGACATTTTTTGTCTGGAGTCTGTCTCTGTGTCAATCTGGCATTTGGGCTTTGTGTATTCCTCCTAGACAGCCACACACAATAGAGAGCTTAGGTGTGCTTAGATGGGCCATCACTAGCAGGATGAGAGGGAGGAGCTCGGCACAGCCCTAATAACACTTGAATAGACTTTGGCTTACCTCCACAAAAAGAGCTGCTTACCCCCGTACTTAGTTTGGAGCCAGGAGAGGGAAGGAAGGAAAAGTGTGCACTTCAAAGGAAAACCTCTAGAATCTTCTACAACATCAAAGGAAGGCCCAGGTATAAATATTGGTCATCTGACACCAATTCTTCAGTACTTCTGGACCGGTGGAGACTCTGCCAGGATGAAAGACTGCAGTGATGCTGAAATGACTGCCACTCTGCTGGATTGCTGTATTGCTGGATCGCTGACCTGCTGCCCTCCTGCCTGAGTCAGAGGGCCTTGGACCTACACCTTAACCCAGGACTCCCCGATTGACTCCAAGGGTTAGTCTGCTGGCCTCCTGTTCAGAGCCACAGGGACACAACAGACTTCGGACAGCCTTCACTAGCACCCAGAACCAGCTGGATCAAGCCCCTGACCCCCAAGTGGTGTCCCTCAGGTCCTAGACCCTTTGGGGGGACACAGAGAGGTTGAATTTAAGATTGTGTGCTCTTTCCGACCACAAACAGGCCAGTTGATGCCGAAAACTTGTCACTCACACAGCTGCCAATGTCAAGTTCTATCAGCTTGACAGCTGCCTAAGGGTGGCACCACTGCGAAGCTCCAGCCCGCCTGCTCACAATGGCAGCAGAGTCTTTGCACTACAGCGATGACCATTCACAATTCCAGGCCTGCTCGTCGACCATCTGCAACACTTCTTTTCTCCTCACAGTCCCCCTTCAGTGCAAATGGGACTCTTAGAGCTGGACTAAGAAGGTAACTTTTCATTGGGACTAACCTGGTCCCTGTATCTGAACAACTCTCCATCAGTTTCAATCGGAACTTGTAACTTTCTCCCTTTCTCGCATCACCAGATAGCTGCAAGTAGCACATTTGGCTTTTTGGCACTATTTTCAGTTAAATCTTAACATTGAAAATCGCTGGTTCTACTGATTGGACTTTTGTTGATTTTGTCTTGATTTATTTATTATATTTTGTACTATTTTTCTAAATTGGTGTGGGATTTTTTTCTTGAGTTGTGTTTTCACTGTTGTACTGTTTTAAGTGCTGCATAAATACTTTACACATTGCCTCTAAGTTAAGCCTAACTGCTCTGTGCGAAGCTACCAGAGGTTTGAGCACAAGTTAAATTGGGGTTTGCTTGTGCCACACTCTGACAAGGGTTGTGGTTGCTGCTTGAGCAGGAGTTCACCCTCCCCCAACCAGTACCACAATTTTTCTCACTGTTAAACTAGTTACCAGAACCAGAGGTAATGGCTCAGTGTAAATGACCCAAAGAAACTAGACATTTTTAAAACAACAGTGATAACAAAATTAAAATATTTACTTGCTAGGGTAAAGGCTCTATAAGGTCCGCCCAAGAGCAACAGAGGAGGCACTTAGTGATGTGCACTGGTCATGGAAGCTATGGGAAATGCTTTATGGAGTCCACCAAGGACACAGGGAATCCTTTACAGGTCCCATGGGGAGTGACAGAGAAGCAACTCACAGGCATGCACTGGGCACAGGTCTCTAGGGTAAATGTTCCATGAAGCCCCTATGGGAGCAACAAAATCGAACCAAAATACCACATATTGGGCTCTCCCAGAAGTAATACTTTTGGTAGCAGGCTAATACATAAGAAGAAATACAATTAGTACCCTAACGAAGGATCATTACAAAAGGAAGGTGAAGAAGCAGGCGTGTTGGTCCTAAGCCCTCCCAGGCCCTAAGAGGCCTATGCAGAATGATTTTGTGATATTACAGTAAGATGCCCATAAGCCTCAGCCTGTCACCTGAGCACTTCGCTTGAGTCTCTAGGATGAGGTGACAAAGATGAAGGACTAAAGGAAGACGGGAGAAAAAGACATGTAACTCAAGGAAGTTTTTAAAATACAGTGGCCAATTCACCAGAGGAAGAGATTGTCCTCAATTTGAGGGGAACAAGTGAGGTCCGAGTAGGCAAAAGAGGTCTACAATTGGGAAATGGAAGGGGCCAAGAAGACAACTGAAGCAAGGGCTGCAGACTAAAAAGTAATGAATCCTGAGAAAAGCAAAATGAAAAATGAAAAAAAATTAAAAAGAGGGGAACTGTTGCAGTATATAAGTACAATTAGCATTCAGATTTGCTTCAAAATGCAATTTGCATGTACAGTGACAGGAGGTGTATGATCCAATAGTGTGCAAACAAAAAGAATTGCAGGCTCAGTAGAAAGGAAGAGGCCCAGGCGCATAAAAGTATGGCTCTAGGAAGTGTCCTACTTTATCACTTCTCTCTTTCCCTCTCTGAGAACTAGTCCAAGATGGTTATACTGCTCGTGGGAAAGGAGAGAGGCCTAGTAGACAAGGGAAGGGAAACAAGGGTTACAAACTGAAAACAAATTAGTCCTGTGGAAAAACAATTACAACAGAATAAAAAATAAAATGTGACAACTGAGAGTTTGCCAACAGATCAAAACAGATTTTAGCATTTTTAGATTTTTCTCTGAGGGATCCTAGTTACAATTAACATAAACTTAAAGCTTCTGTGTTATGTGCTCAAGATGCTTTCATTAATTAACTATGGGGCAGATGCATCAAGCTATTTTGCAATCGCAAACAGTGCAAATCGCTAAAAATGGGCCATTGCGATCGCAAAATAGCAATATGCAATGCATCAAGCAAAATCGCAGATTTTCCCAGGTATTCACAATTTTTTGCGATTACCTAGTTTGCGATTTCCAAAACTGCGAATCCTTATTTGCGAATCACAATTGCGGAGTCGCAAAGCTATGCATGAATAATCGCAAATTGCGAATAAATAAGGAATCGCAATTTTGCATTCGCTAAATACCACCAAATCAAACTAGGTGGTAACCAGGTGAAAATAATCAAATCAGGTGGGAAACATTTGGGAAAGTATTTAAACAAGCCCAGAAGGCCTCAGAATGTTTCACAATGGCAGCGCTCTACGTCATGGCGGGGAGGATGAGGCTAAGAGCAGCAGCACAGAGGAGAAGGAGGATACAGGAGCGCATTTTCAGAGTGCGCGTTACTCTGTTGGGGCAGACAGAGGAGGAAATCTATGAGAAGTATAGATTAAATGCAGATATGATCTATGATCTGATTGCAGAATTAGACCCACTACTGCAGCGTCAATCTCGCAGGACACATGCCATCCCCACCCATGTGCAGGTCCTGTGTTCCCTGCACCTCCTAGCATCTGGTAGCTTCCAGGGGGTAATAGCTACAGCTGGCGGTGTTTCCCAAAGTTCACTATTTCGTTTCTTCAACGCGTTCCTGGACGCTATGTTGCTGAGGATGCACCAACACATCAGATTCCCAACTAGCCCACAGGAATTGCTTGAAACTAAAATGGACTTTTACCAGATAGCCAACATCCCCCATGTAATTTGTTGCATAGATGGGACACATGTAGCCATATGTCCACCCTCAGTGAATGAGTATATCTTCAGGAATAGGAAGTCATATCATTCACTAACATACAAGTGATATGCAATGCGAAGTACATCATCATGGACATAGTGGCAAGATACCCAGGGAGTACGCATGATTCCTATATCTTTAGGCACAGCGGCATACATACACGTCTTTATGGGGGTGAATTTGGAGAAGGATTCCAACTTGGTAAACACATGTCACTCTCTTACGCAGATTTTCATTTGCCTGTGAAACATAGCAGTGACTAATATATTGGCTGTTTCTCCATAGGTGACAGTGCATATGCTGTGCTCCCATTCATCTTGACACCATACCTGAATCCAAGCACACCAAGTGAACACCGGTTCAATGCAGCACACAGGACAACGCGCAATGTGATTGAGAGGACCTTTGGACTGCTGAAAAGTCGATTTCGCTGCCTACATAAAACAGGCGGTGCTTTGCAGTACAGGCCAGACAGCTGCTGTAAAATAGTTGCCACATGTGCCATGTTGCATAACATAGCAACTGCCAGAGGCGTACCACTGGAAACATCGGATAGTGAACCTGATGAGAACGAGGAGAACATACACCCACAACAAGCAGGAAGTTCAGCGAGTGAAGCTGAGGGGAGACAGCGACGTGCAGAAATTACCCAGAATTATTTTTGAGGTGGGTAGTTATCAAATCAAACACAACACTGTTACTTTGCCAAATAGATTTATTTAACTCAACATAAACAGTAGTGTTATTGCACACTTGCGAAGCCTGAAAATAGTGATGTGTAGACATAATGGTATGTCATGGTACTTTACATTAGTCCAGACTAATGTAGTTTCTGGTTGCTTCACCAAAAACGATTCCTGTGGACATGGCCACAATATTTCCTGCGTCCTCGCACTCCCATTGCCCATTCTGGGTGCTCAGACACATCCCTTTGCGAGCTCTCTGATCCTGGCGTATTACGTGCGCTGCGCCTCCTGCATTCCGTCACTGGTGCCAAGCTGCTACTGCGGCTGGAGGCATCCTCACTATCCCCCCCATGACACTACTGGCAGCAACAGCATTGGTCTGCATCTGCTCCACAGCATTTGTGACTTGGATCAGTCCCCTGGCATCAGCTCCGCAGCAATGGCTCATTTCCAACTGCATGCCTATTGCACTTCGGGATAGTTGTGCAGTTGTAGTGCTAAGCCGGTTGATGGCCCTAGTGTACCCATCCAAGCATCCAAGAAATTGGTGGTGTATTTTGCGATGGGACACCTGATCGTCTTTCAAAACTTTGCATAGGTCCCTGAGCGCTACAGTCATCTCACCAAATTGTTCATTATTTTCCTTGCGATCTTTCTGCACAGCTGTTGCTAGATGCTTGATACTGTCACTGATGTCCCCATTTTGCATGCAAGAGTGGAAAGGTTTGCCTGCATTGACCGCATGTGTTTCATTTGCAGGTGCTATACCCTTAACATGACACTCTCTAGACCATCATAGGATGTTGAACTCTCGCCTTCGGCAGCTCTCAGCATTGCAGCTGCCCTGTTTCTCCTGAATCTCATGTTCCTACGTTGCAGCTGCACACGTGGTCTTGATGTGGGTGTATTCACAGGCTGTGCTGTTGTAGGCTCAGGTTGTCCCTCATCCCCTGTTTTATGTGCAGGCAATGGTGCCACTGTGATCCAGTTTTTTTGGAGCTGGTGTTGTGGGTGCTGGTGAGACTTCTATGTCTTCTCCTGACTAAGACTCATTCTCTGGTGGTGCATGTCCATCACTGTCCTCTGACTCTTGTTCACGTGCATCTGTGATGTTGAACAGTGTATGATTAGTTAGCATATTTGGACATGTTTTCACTTTTGTACATTGTTTTGTTCAATAAAGTTATTTTGAAACACACTGTGTGTGGAGACTGACTTGCCTGTCACAATAGATTCTAACTGATCTGGTTTGCTACCTACCAGTCTTCCCTTGTGGTTTTGCTGACTGCAATTCCCATAATGGTTTTGTGTGTTACATGTAAAACATGGTCTGGAATACTATGTTCTGCACTAAGCCAGATCTAAATTATGCTGTTTGTTTGCTAACACTGAAATGTGGATGTAAATTGGCATGCATCTTACCTTGGGAGGTACTAGGTGGTGCTGAGGAATCTATTGTGGTTACTCCAACAACTGCCTCCGGCTGCAGGGTGGACTCCACAAGGTCTTCCATGGCTGTGGGTGTTGTTTGGGTGGATGGGCTGCCTCCAGGTTTTTTGGCTTCAGCAAGCCTTTCTGCAACCCTTTCTTTGGCACGACTACGCAGGTCATACCACCTTTTGCGCAAATCTGCTATGCTGCTCTGAGCAACTCCCACTGCATTTATTTTTCTTTGCATTCCCAGCCACAATTTTCTTTTTTCAGACTCTGGGACCTGCAGTGACTGTTTTCCACACAATTTATCATGGCTCCTCACCACTTCTTCTATTAGTATCTCTAACTCCTTTTCACTGAATTTCTTTTGCCTTTTTCGCTCCTTCTGTGGTGTTTCTGAAGCCATGCTGCTGACTGCCCAAGTTTAAAAGCCCCAAACTTTTCAAATTTGCAGTTCTCCAACAGTCTGCTTCCTCCTCCTCACTCTCAGCACACAGGTAATAGCATGGGTGTGGTCACTTCCTGATTCTGACATCATCATGCTGCATAGTATTATGGGAATCGCAATTTGCGACTCGCTAATAGCGATTTCGCAAAATTTGCGAGTCTGTATTTCAGGATCACAAAAAGCGATTGCGAATATTACCGAATCGCAATTAATTCGCGATTTTTTTCATGCATTCCATTGTGCGATACGCAAATTGCGATTCGGTAAAATTCGCAATTTGGTAATCACAAAACGCAATGTTGATGCATATGCCCCTATGTTTTTTCAGTGGTTACTAATACAGCCTATCAAGGTTATTAGGATAACAATTGCTTTATAGTTTCAAAGTACACAAGGCCATTGGGCTATATTATATTCATGTAAAGGTTTGCATGACTTTGGGGAGAGCAATCTCAGTTGAGACTGACTGACTTAGTCCAGGTTGTCCTCTGTATTCTAGTATTTGGAACCTGATATTAGTAAAGTGAAGTATTGTAGTATTATTGTTACACAATGTGGATGGAACAAACATATTACACCTAGGGTATTCAGCTCCTTCCAGATCGTCACAGACACTGGTCACAGTCTTGGGTCTTTCTGTAATAGCCTAATGCATTCTGGGTGTTGTAGTCTTGTTTGCTTCTATTGATGTAATTAAGTTAACACACTTAAAATTGATGATTTGAAGGTGAGAGGATCAGGACTCAAGACAGTGTCTGTAATGAACCGGATTCAGGTGGTCTTCCTATTCACACCTGCCAAAGTTTGTGAGCAGATGTAGCAAGTGGCATACTTGACATACAGTCCATGGGCTTTGTGTGGGAATGTGTACTCAAAGTTTTTAACATTTTTCCTCTTAAGTACTGCAGTGGCTTCTTCTTGTACTGTACAGTACCATAATAAACACAAAGAGAGCCAGTGGTTAATGTTTCAACAAAAAGGAAGGGACCGAGGTAGAAAAAATCTAAATGACAGTGATCAGTCACATCACAATTAAAGGATGCAAACTCTCCCCCTCCCTCATGGTGGCATGCTTTGTCCTAGGGCTCCCCTCACACTGCAGTCCTGTGAGATAGTAGTGTGGGCTACAACCCTCTGTTGAGTGGAGCTCTTGAGATGCTAGTTAGTTAAGGAGAGATCCATTGTAGTAATAGGTGTGGGTGTTTTGACAATGGTATGACAGCAGAGGGAAGAGACTCCTAAAACTACCGGCCTGTGGATTTATACTGTGTTTACTCCTGGTTAAAAAAATGGAGTGTAATTTGACCCAGTGTAAAAGGTTTCTCCCTACAGAAAACCCTTAGCACAGGTCTAGAGACATTCATCAGAACCAGTTCTTCCATTCTTCAAAATAACAAGTAAAATAAATTTTGGGGGAGGGGTGGGGAGGAGAAGAGAGGAAGAAGGGGTTAAGTATTCCTGAGTACTGGTTTTAAAATCATACATTCATTGTGAAGCAGTCAGCTGCCAAGTCTGTGGTGGCTAGAAGAGGTGAGTGGAAAAGGAAAGCATAAGCATGTCCCCTTGGTGTAAGAGTCATACCACTGCATTGGCTGTTGAATGTTTCAGGCTGATGCACCAAGCTGAGGAGACTCAGTGTCTAGGTCCAGTGCTATGGTCAGCAAGGCTCTTCAGGAAGAAAAAAAACCGTTGCACCTTGCTGTATCCCTGTAACTATTCAGGAGGTCAGCCATTTGACCTTTGAAGCCCACTTCTTAAACCTGAGTACCAGTGGGAGCAGGTCAAGCCATTCAGGTCTCCCTTTAGATTCTTTGCTTCTGCAGGTCTAAAAATTGTTCTGGTAAGTTGTGGGTAATGTGCCAGTTTTGTAGGTGTCACTAGCCAGTAGGGAGGGGTGGTCGACTCCTGGATGTTCCATAAAAAGTGTTCCCAGGGACAACCCTTTCCTCCTTTACAACATATCCTTTTTGCCTAGTTACTCTTCAGAGGTAAATCCAACATGGCAGAATCTTTCTGCTCCTGAAGGGAACATGTCTGCCAGCCAGGGATGTGTTTAGAGAAATGACACCAAAACAGCTTCTGGGACCTGCTTTCACTTCCACTGGGCTGGTGCCAACCTGGCTACAGAGGGCCTATGTTGTAAAAGGCTACTCTACCCCAGGTCTCCCTTTACACTTAAACATAAAAGGGCAGGCTCCACACTGGTCATTTTCAAGCTAATAAAAATTGTGACCCCAACCAACTGTCACTTCTGAGCTGTTACATCTCGCATATCTCACATACCTCACACCCAGTTCTTCCTGTGAACAGATCTAATCTAAGCCATTGTTTCTGTGCTGGGACCCGTTTTCAGACCCTATTAAGGGGAAGCAATGGCAGGGCCATCTGCCAGCAGGCTAATGCTAATTAGCCTATTGGGGGTCAGGCAGACAAAGTCTAACTTTTCCTAAACATGTATTAAAAATCAGATTTCATCCATGACATTGGATTTTGAATAAACATTAAAAATACTGTTTGAATTATTCAGTAGCTTGCCTCAAACCACGGATGGATTTTTCCTGCAATGAAAATAACTTTTGGGGGCTAGTTAATGTAGATAGGTACATGCCAATATTACATTTTTGTGTATCACTTTGTAATACCCACCCTACCTTGTAGTAGGCAAGTTTCAAGTTTATTTTTTATTTGCATAGTTACTAAAACCATTGCAACATTTTAAAATAAGCAGTAGGACTAGTATTGTACACCTATAAATCGATAAAACATGTGCTAAAAATGCTGTACAGTGGTTAAAATTGTCAGTGCGAGCGTTAGCAAGAATCATAGGTTCACAGAATAAAGTGCAGTGCGGTCGCTAAAACGTTACTGATGCCAGACGTGCACGTGGTGAAGTGCAGTATAGTGCATATTGATTGGTTGTTAAAGCCTGCTCAGAGTTTATACAATAAAAAGGAGCTCCTTCCTTGTTGCGATCGAGAAAAGTCACACCCAGTTTGCGGGCCAATTGCTCCACAGGCAACTTATTGCTTGTGTGGCCGAAGTTGGGTTGTTATTTTAGGTATTTTTTGTTCACCCAGCATAACAAATTTTACCATTGTGCAGTTCAGTTGCGTGTCCCCCGGATTGAAGCATGCCAGCACCGCTTGTCTCCTGGTGTGGATGCCTTTCTGCTTAAAGGGGGCTTTTAACAACTGTGACCATTCTTGCTGCAGTTCCTTGCATGTGCCGATTAAGTGTAGAATGTCTCCTTGATTGGTGTTGCACAGCCTGCAAGTGCTTGGGGTTGTTGCTCTCAGCCAAGGTGGGAGGTGCTGAGTGCATGGGCTAATGCCCAGTCTGTGCCTTAGAAATCTTATTTTTATTGATTTGGAATAGCCCTGATTAAAGTACTTTTGCGGTGCAAGTGTTTTGTAGGAATTTAGGGTCATCCAGGCATGAGATCTGGCTGAGAAGGTTGTCTTGTCCTCCACCAATGAGAGTTGTTTTATGCATTTCCAAACCATTTTTTTGAAAGTTAAATGACCAAGTTGTGCATTCCAAAGTTCTGTGAGCCTGGTAGTTTCCAGAGATGTCTGTAGGTAGCTTCTTGCGTGGGAGGTATCCCTGTGCTGGAGTTCGTGCCATAGCAGTTGATTTAAGGTGTTTGAGGTGGCACTTCTGATCTTGTGCCAACAGATAATGTAAGATCCGTGCCTGGCCAGGGATTGTTGTAAAAGGCCGAACTCCAGCCTTATTTGAGCTGGTGAAGTGTAGTGCGGGAGGCACAAAGCGGTTCGATAAGCTTTGACCACTGAGCTATCTGGTACATTTGCATCTCTCCCCCGCATTGCTTCGCTGCCATAAGTGATCGTGGGGAGTAGTTTGGCTTGGGCTACCTTCAGGAGCGGGCTCAGTGTCGGCCCCGTCAGCTTTTTTGTGAGATTTTTCATTGATAGTGCTATTACCAACCCTCTCCTTTTTATTTCGTCTTTTTGGCAGGTGAATGTCCCTTCCTTGTCAAGTATAACTCCTAGATACTTGCATTCGTGTCATGGTTCAAGTTGTTTGCCTCCCAAGTACCATTTCCTCTGCCGATTTCTTTTTTTGTTTATTGTCATTGACCGTGTCTTGCTAAGGTTCATATTTAAGTTGTTTTCTGTGGCGTAGTTCTGCATTTCCGTTAGTAGATGTTGGAGACCCACATAAGTGTGGCTGAGCAGAACTACATCGTCTGCGTACATAAGATTGGTCAATGTTTTGCCACCTAGCTTAGGAGCATGTGAGTTGCAGATGTCGAGTGCCTTTGGAAGGTCGGCCATAAATAGGTTGAACAGTGTGGGTGCAAGCACACAACCCTGCTTCAGTCCTTTGGTTGTGGGGACTTTTGAGGAGAGGTGAGTTCTGCCGCCCAGTTTCACCGGCACCCAGGTGTCTGTATGAAGAAGTGACAAGATGTTTAAGGTGGACTGTGGGATTCCCCAGCGCGCCAGCTTCCCCCACAGTCTGCCCCTCTCCACGTTATCAAATGCAGCGCTGAAGTCGATGAAGCATAGGTGTAGTGGAAGGTTAGTTGTTTTTGCTGCGTCAATCAATAAGGAAATTGCGAGAATGTTTGTTGATGTGCCAGCCATTTTGCGGAAGCCTGTCTGATTTAACGGTATTATCTCATTTTCCTCTGCCCAGGTTGTGAGATCCTCTACGACAGTACCCGCAAAGTATTTTGCTTCATTGTCAGTCAGTGCTACCAGCCGATAGTTACTTGGCTCGGCCTTATCGCCTTTTTTGTAGATCGGCACAATTGTCGAGCCCTTCCATGATTCTGATAGTCTGTTTAAAAGCCTAACCTCCAGGAAAAGAGGTTGCAGGATGTCTGCCCAATCACCTGACTTGGCTTTGAACAGTGCAGGCGGGATACCGTTCGTTCCCGGTGCCCCTTCTTTCCTCCCTTTTGCGATCTGTTTTTTATTAGAAGTGGCAGTGAGCTACTGGCTTTGCAGGGTAGTATGACTTCTATGTCTGGCATATTCGACTCCGACGTCTCATTATGGCACGCTCCTAAGTGTTCTTCTATTGGCCAACTATTAGTATCTTGTTTTCCGGCACTTCCTGTTTGGTTGTTAAAGTGCTCGGTTAGGAATTCCACCCAGATTTCCTCCTAAATATTTGACAAAATTCCCTCATGATGAGGTGAATTATGTCGTTCATGGTTTTCCAGAAAAGGGTATTGTCATTATGATTTAGGTCATGAAGAAGTTTTGCCCAGATTGCATTATCGTGGTCTTTTTTGATGTCCCATTTCAGTTTTTTGAGTGATGTCCTTTGGTCCCTCAGAAGTGAGCGTGTGCTTGTGTTCCCTGGTTGTCTTCTCAGCATGCTCAGTGTGCTGTTTATTGATTTTTTGAGGAGCTTAAGGCTGTCTCTTTGTCCTTTTGGGATTTTGTTTCTCCGACGTGAGGCCTGGGAGTGGTCTTTTTTGATTGAGGTGGTGGCCTGGTGTTCTAAAAGTGTGGCTGTGAACTGTTCCCATTGGGCTATTTGATCTTTTGAGCTTGTCGCTTGTGATTTAAAGAGTTCGATTGCAGCTTCTGCCTGAGGTTCTGTGTTGGTTACTGAGCATTTGATCCTCCTTAGGTTGGAGGTGTAGATGTGCCCCAGGTTTAGATCTTGCTTAATAGAGCTAGGTGCAGTGGCTGGGAGCTGCAGTTCTTGTGGACGGTGGTCGCTCTCCCTCTTGTCCCCCATTCTGAACCCCAGGATGTGTGGAAACAGTGAAAGGCTTGCAAACGTATTGTCCAATATGGAGCTTGTTGTTGAAGAGTAGTATGATTGAACAGGAGGTGAGTCATCTGGGAATCTGCCGTTAAGCGCTCGGAGGTTTAGGTGTTCTAAATCTTCCAGGAGGCAGCTTTTCTTGCAGGTCTTACATCCATATGTTGGTGCGCATTGGGTCGGGATATTATAAATTACAGTTTGTATGCAAACCTCCTCTCCCCCTAATGTGCCAAAAAGGTATTGGTTTAGGTCCCCTGACAAGATAAACTTTGAAACTCCATCTCTATTGCGTACTTTGTTACTTGGTCGATTAGCCTTTTTGAGTCTTTCGCTTTTTGTTTTGGGTGAATGTATGTGTTAATTAGACCCACCTCTGTTTCTTCGCCCTGGATAGTGATGGTGATTTTGACTGCTATAGTAGCTGCTGAAGTCCAGCCCACGATCGCTGCTGATGGTATACTCGCCGTAGATACGTAAGTAGCGAGCCCCCCAGACCGGTGTCCGAATTTGCCACCCCTTATGGCCGATGTGGCAAGGCACATGAAACCCTGGATGTGATGTGGGTCAGTGAGCCAGGTTTCCTGCAGCATGATTATATCAAAGGCGTTGACATATCGCAGGAAGTTCATAGTAGGCAAGGTTTACTTAGGGGTGACATTTAATAATTAAAAGGAGAGTTCTTTCTTATCAAAAAGGTTTTTTGGACAGGTTCACCTGCAGGTTTGAAAGCTGCAGCAGTCAGGCTATACAGGTAGTCCTGAAGCCATGTTTCCTTTATAAGCCTAGTGGATGATACAACATGTGCTGTATGTAGTCCACAGGTCTAGGTTCCTTACTATTAGTGCATATCCTGCACCGTGTACTGTGGACTTACTGGGAAGGTAAATATGCCAATTAGGAGTTGCCAATTTTACCATGTTTAAGGGCTCATAGTGCATACACTGGGGGCTGGACCGCAGTGCCCCAGTGTGCAAGCTAAAAAAAAACAGCAGCATCAGTTCAAAAGAACCGGGGTGACCATCCAAAAGAGGCACTTTCTCACACCTGGAATCTTACATTATTAGCGTAGTAGGCAATGTGTATGGTTACCCCCTCTGACAAATGTACAGATTTACAGTGTGGTAATCCTCATTCGACCCTTTTTAAAAAGGTAATACGTTGCTTTGTCAGCTTTAATTTAGCATATTTGCAATTTTATGATGGCTAATGGTTGCATTGTGAGAAAGCTCATGCACAGTTCAAAAAGTCTCAGGTGAATGTGGTGAGAAGTCCATAATAAGGACGACAGGCCTGATTGGCTCACTTGGAAAGGTTATGTTAGAAGCCCATGGTCGGATCAATGTATTTTGAAAAGTAATTACAAAGGCAGTAGTGGAATTGTCTTATAGTGAAAGCATATGAAAAAGACGGAAGGCGTTTGAGAGTTTATCCAATTATGTGGTGCAAAATCCTGTATACACAATAGCAATTTTATAACAGGATGTCTTATGGTTGCCTTTGGGTAAGCTTAACATAATACAGCAAGCCTGTGTTTGTCATGGTGACAAGCCATTGATACAGTGTATATGCCTGAGTGGTTCATTGTGAAAATGTATGTCACTTTATAATGAAAAGCTATGACACAGATAGCAGACTTGACATATTTATTTGAAAATCAAACCATAAGTTAAAGGTAGTGGGCCTTTAAAAGGTGGACTGTTATTACACTGTGGTAAACCTCTAGACATATATTTTAGTATGTGGAATCTCACAAGCTACCTTAGTAGACAGGGGTGATGTTTACCCCTCTCTGATAAACACAGCAAGTAGAATATTTGTAATGTTAGAATCCTTATTAGACCCCTGTAAGAGAGTTTGCATATTGTCGGCCACGCTGTAATTGTGTACGTATTTATAATTTGATGTTTGTCTTGTGGGAAACCCTATGCTAAAAAATTGCAGGGGAATATATCATTTACACTGTGGTAATCCTAGCCAGGCCTTCATAGGACAACTTGATCTTTCAGGCCCTGTAATCAAAAACATAATTAAAATAAATACAATAATCTATACACGGATTCATATACTGACATAAAAGGGTCTTTGGATCAGCCCACTTTTGCGGGTGGTGTGTTTGAGTATCACTTACATTAAACACACAAAACAAGTGATTGCCAGTGGTTAGACTATGCTAACCCCGGGCGGAGACCTCCGCTCCGCCCCGCCCGTGGTGTGTGCAGAGATTTGCCTTCTCCACGTTCCGCGGAGAACGCGGAGAAGACAAATCTCTGCACACTCCGGGGGCGGAGCGGAGTTGGCCAGCAAGAAATGCGCATGCGCTGGCGCGCGCGCATGTGCAGTTCTCACAAGGATTAGCGAGACGGCGAAGAAGAGGAGGAGGGCAGCCCGGGGACGCCGCATGCCAGGTAAGTGGTTTTAAATTTATTTTTTAATAATGTTTGTTTACTTTTTATAATGGGGTGGTGGAGGCGGGTGTGCGGAGCGGAGCAGAGCGGAGTTTGTTTTCAACTCCGTGGACCTCCGTGTAGCCCCGCTACGCACACTACGCCTGGGGTTATTTATTGCAAGCATTCCTCGTATTATCTTTTATGTGTTTTATGTACTGCCCAGTAATGATGTACTGTACTGTGATGTAATGGGATGCTCATGTTAGAAGGGTGAAGGGAAGTCAAATATATACAGTACAGTTGGGAGAACTTCAAGTTAAGAGCACCAGTGTTCTTTGTCCTGAATAAATATATAAAGAGGCATTTCTGACTACGAGTTGTTAATGATAGCTGATAAGAGATTGATCTGGCAGACTTTATCACCCCACAAAATTATCTTATCGGTGTATATTGATAGTAAATGAAATGTGGGTTCCACATAACTATTAATTGAAGTTGTTACCAAGTAAAATACTACGATGTGTTTATGTAACTTGTCTTTCCAGCCCTGAGGAAGTCGTGGGTTATTCCCGGACGATGAAACACGTGTTGGCTGGACTAACTGAAGAAAGAAAATTAAAATACAAGAAATCTTGTTATTTTCTCATACTATGTACTAGTCGTGATTTAACTATTGACTACTGTTATTTATGTGCTCGGGCCTGTGTTTACATTTGTTAATGATAGCTGTTACAATGGTGACGAGCGTAAGTCTTGCATGCGGCATGTATTGAAATTATATGGTGGCCGCACACACCGGTAAGAGCGCAAAGTGTTTGTAGTTCAGGAGACCACGTGCGGTGATTTGGCATTTGCTGGTAGCATCCTGCAGTCAGTAGATGTAACTAAAGCATCACGCTCTCGAGATAGTGTAGAGTCTAGAAGGAATGAGACCTGACCAAATAAAGGTGTTGTCTTTAAATTCAATAGTTACCCCTAAAGATGTGTCTGAACTGTTTTCATTCCTGTTAATGGCCAGTTACTGTTCGTGTTACATAAAGAACTATGCCACTAAAAGTGCACCTCTTAGATAACTAACAAAAATGGGCGAAGGTTCAGTTAGGTTATGGAATATGAGCATGCTTTTAAACAGATAAAAGAAGATATAACTTCTGCAGCTAATTTAAAATATTTTGATCCAGAAATACTGAAATAGTCCTGGATGCTAGTCCTTTGGGACCTGGTGCAATGTTGGTGCAACATAAGCATGGCAGTGAAACTCCTCGGCATGTGATTTTGCACGCCAGTAAGTCTGTCTGATGTTGAAGGGAGATACTCTCAGCCAGAAAAAGAAAGTCTTGCTGTAGTCTGGGCTTGTGAGCATTTTAATATTTTCATGTATGGGAAGCCATTTGTTATAATAACAGATCATCAAGCACTAGTTGCTATTTTCGGAAAGCTAAAAATTAAAATGCTACCAGGCATTGAAAGATGGGGAATGAGACTGATGGATTAGGATTTTAATACCATTCACAAACCAGGAAAAGAGTTTAATCGAGCAGATTATTTCTCGAGACATCCAACTAAAACTGAGATACACCAACAGTCGGAAGCAGAGGAATACATATGTTTTATTATCAGGTCAAGAGTGCCAAGCATTATATCAGAAAAAGAACAAGTTGAAATGATGAAAAAGGATGAAATGATTCAAGAAGTAAAAAAAGTGACATTTTTCTTGATCTGTAGTTTCAGCCAGCATCAAGACGCTGTTCTTGGGTATCGAGCACTCTATAAACATATTAACATAACATAACATGAGTTACTTAGGAATAATTCATAGAAGAGTTACGCCAATGTGTCCCCAAGTGAATGCCATTAAAAAAGCTGTACAAAGAGCAAAACTTTCGCAGATCTCAATAAATCTGGCATTCTGTCAAATTTTGCGAGATAATAGAAATACTCCTCATGGATCTATGGGAAAATGCCCTCATGAGTTGATGTTTGGTCAGTTCAGGCAAACACGTTTGCAGCATCTTCCACCAGTTCCACCAAAAGATCACGCTGAAATAATAGAGAGAGATAGAGAAGCTAAAGAAAAATGAAGCACTATGCAGATAGCAAGAAAGGTATTCAAGACCAAGATTACAATGTAATGGGTTTTAGTACTAGTAAAGCAACAACAAGTAAGAAAATCACAAAGTAAAGCTCCTTTTTGATTGACAAAGTTTCATGGGACTGCAAATATGGCAAAGAGTGATAGTCAAATGATAATAAGGAATTAAGACTTTTTTCAAAAGATTTAATCTAAGAGCTAATGAACTAGATAATATGCAGTTGGATGATGAGCATATGGAGCAGTTACTTAGGAAATTTGAGAGAGTTTCACGAAAACCAGATTGGCTAATAGAACATTATTGAATATTATTATGTGATATTTGATCAGGAAACAGTTTGGTTTTTCTGTTGGTTTTCTTTTCTTCTTCTTTTCTTTTGTCTCCTTTCTTCTCTTTAAAAAAAGGGGGGGAGGCGGAGAAATGTAATGATGTACTGTACTGTGACATAATTAAATGTTTGTGTTAGAAGGTTTAAGGTGGGGAGAGCTTCAAGGGAAGAGCACCAGTGTCCTGTGTCTTGTATAAATATATACAGAGGCCATGCCGACTATGAGTTGTTAATGATAGCTGTTACACACCCGAAGTGGAAAGGCAGTGCACAGATGTAGGTCCCATGATCACTGTGCCACTGATGCCAAGCTACACCCGACTGAAGAGCCCTAATCAGGGTAAAACTGTTCTTGAGTTTCTTGTGTTTCGGTTCAGGGGGGACCTGGACTGGCAGTTCGGTCTGGAAAGTTCCGACTGGAGCAGGGTAAAGACTGGTTTACATATGGCTGGGTCAAAACTGAGGTGGCATGGTTGGCAAAAGAATGATGGGTTGAAATGCTACCCTGGGCAATTGTCCATGGTTAGATGTATTGCAAGCGTTCCTCCCACCACCTTTTGTGTGCTTGATGTCCCGCCCTAACTGGCAAGGGTATGCCCAGATGTGAGTCCTGTGATCACTGTGCCACTGGAACCAAGCTATACTGGACTGACGAGCCCCAATCATGGAGAAACCTGTCTTGGGATGCTTGTGTTCCAGCTTAGAGACAACCTGGCCTGGCAGTTTGGGCTTGACTGTTCTGATTAGAGCAGGGTCAATACTGATGTGCATATAGCCAGGTCTAAACTGAGGTGGCATACTGAGCAAAAGAAGGATGGGTTGGAATGCTACCACGAGCAATTTCCAGTGTTTAGATTTATTGCAAGTATTCCTTACATTACTGTTTGTGTTTGATGTACTGCCTCAAGTGACATGGGTATGCCTAGACTTGGGTCCTGCGCTCTTGTACTACTGGAGCCAAGCTACATTTGACTGAAGAGTCTTGGGTTGCTTGTGTTCTGGTTCAGAGAGGACCTGGCCTGGCAGTTCGGGCTGGAGAGTTCTGAATGGAGCAGGGTCAAGACAGATTTGCATATGGCTTTGTCCAAACAGAGGTGGCATGGTGGGCAAAATAGTGATGACTTAGAATGCTACCCCAAGCAATTGCTAGTGGTTAGATGTATTGCAAACATTCCTCTCATTATCTTTTGTGTGTTTGAGTATCACTTACATTCTGCTTCTTCCCATGACTGTATGCAACATGTTGAATGTGCACATCTGCTTGTAAATGAGTGTGCCTCACTACCAGGAATGGTGGACCACTCCTTTATTTTTCTGATTTCTCCTGTTTATAGGTCCCTTCTACCTTCGTTCTTTCTCCTTTTCCTTCCTGATTTGCAGCTCCCAAGATAGTTCTACTGGGCTGCTCACTTGCCCCTTCAAAGGCCTTGTGTCACATGTCATGTGCCCATTGATTCTAAACCAGGCAGCCATCTTGGAATGTATATTGTCCAAAATGTTTAGAAGCATTATGCCAGCCAATTTAGATCTCTACAAGTATACATTATGCACATTACTATTCCAAAATGAATGTGCAGTGTGAAGTTTACTAAATGACCATCTTGGATTGGCATAGTATACCATTGTTTTTGATCCAATGTGGCCAATATATTGAGTCTACATTTGGCAGCCATGTTGGAACATTAAAAAACCAGTACACTATTCATAATACCCTATAAACTGCCACCTGCGGCTATACTTAATTTGATTATTTATTGCAAGAATATGCCCACCATGCTTAGGTGTAAGCAAGGTTTCTTTTTCTATTACTCTTTTCATGTATCTTGCATATGCTGGTTGGGTTTGTGTGTGTGCATTTTTGTGGATAGGTAAGTTGTTGAATGCAAGAATGATGAATGGATACATGATTGTAGGAATGATTGCCAGAAAGCATTTATGATGATGACTTATCAGTCTGTTCAATTATAAGCCGGACCTATTGACATTGTCAATACATGTTAATAATTCTTCTATACTGCTTTCAACAAGCTCAATCTAATTGGATCCATCGTATTGATGACCTCCCCAGAGTTAGTGAGTAGCTAGTCCAAACTTCGCAGCCACAACAAAGTCAGCAGGTAATACAACTTGAGAGAGACACCACTTGGCATGGGACCACATTCCTATCCCTGCTATCAAGTCTTAATGCAGCAGGCACTTCCCAACCCCCTTAGCATCCAATTCCATTTCCCCTTCCTCTCCCTTTGACCTTGTCTTCCAAACGTTTACCTTCTACTTCTCCTTGCCCATCACTTCAACCCAACTATTCCCATTACTTTCCTTGCCTTCCACTTCCCTCCCTTGTCTTCCCTTTCCTCTTTCCATTATCCTCCCTTCATTTCTCATCCCTTTGTATTGGGTTCAGTGTATATTTCAAAGGTCAATCTTACAATATATTGGGTGATACCCTAAAGCAATCCCTTTCTGTCCCTATTAGTCCTACACAGACTTTCACTGTAGTGAGATGACTGCAAACATCTGTTACAATTACTCAATAGAGGAGTTATTCTACTCACCATTATAACCTCAAGGGCATGACACACAAATAAAACATGTTGAACTGTTTAATTGTCCTTAAAATAAAACCAACACTGTGACCTTAATCAATTTCTCTGCCCAAGCACCAATAATCGTTAGAAATTGCAGCATTATCATATGCTTTGTGCTGCTGTGCTTGATTACATCAATGGAAAGGTATAAGACAACGTATCTCCTTTGCCAACCGTTTAGCTTGAAGCGGAAGGGTTTACAGGGATTATTGTTTGCTGTTTGTACTGAAAATGAAAGCAGTTAAAAAGTGCAATTGATGCTAAACAAAATGGAAGAAATGCACAATTGCTCTAAAAAAATACAGTGTCATAAAAATAGGATAAAGACAACCCCAAACGTTCATTTAAAAATATAGCTTTGCTATGATTATTTCTTTTTAAGTAGGCAAGTTAAAAAGACCCTACTTATTGGTGTAGATGTAAAAACAGTGTGGAAGTGAATGCTCTCACATCTTATGTGCTTGGAGGTTAGAGTTGGGATTTTAGTGAGATCTATAGAAAACTGTCTCACTAATGTTTCAAGTTTACTTGATCATGCAATAGTTAATTAAAACCATTACATGTACATTTAAAACACTTTAAAGGACTGGCCATGAGAATCTGATATGTCCATTAAAAACCTTAAAACAACAGTACATATAATCAAATAGAACTGTGGCTAGCTGGCAAGAAGGATAATGTAATTTCGGCTCGACTACACAGAACCATCAAATCAAACAAGATATTAGCTTAATGAAAACAGTCAAGATGTTACTCTCAAGATGTTAAAAATCGATCAAAGCCTGCTTCAGTGGGGATCCCCTAAGACTTTGGGCCTGATTTTGACCTTGGTGGATGGGTTACTCTGTCTCAATGGTGACGGATATCCCGTCTGCTGAAATATAAATATAAATCTCATCATATCCTATGGGATTTATATTTCAGCAGACGGGATATCCGTCACTGCTGTTACGGAGTAACCCGTCCGCCTGATCTAAATCAGGCCCTTTGTCTTCTAAGTGATGTGAGTCTTTCATGAAGTAAAAGTGCTAATTGTGTTGTGCAAATCAGCATGCTTTAAGGTGCTTTTGTGCTGTTGTTGTGGTATATTGAGTAAAGTGCTATTTTCTTGATGGATTCATATAGGGGAATTAAGTATTTGTGTTTTTTTTATACAGTCGCCGACCTGATCTGGTAGCATTGTAAAAAGATGCCTGCTGCTTCCTAAGGATGACCATTGTTCAGCCCACGGCTGGGCGCAATAATAGGAGAAGGATCAAAGAAGAGACCAGTGAGGTTCTGGATTTTTCCAGCTCCTTGTTGGCAAGTTTCAGGAATCTCACGGTCTTGCATGCTAGTTGCATCGAATCCCCTTCCAGTAAGGTGACTACAGCTGATAGGAATGATCTGATTTGCAAAGCTCTTAAATATGGATGTAAGTGTTGTCTGTGTGTTAGCAAGGCCAGGCAAATGCACAATAGATGAAGCAATGTTTCATTGAAGTATCCACAAACCCGGCACATTGTACCCATGTGTTGGAATAGAGGTTGATGATTACCTCCAGCAGTTTTGCCGGCACGCCCAACCGTGCCATTTTTTTTCAAAGCTTGGCTCTCGGGACTTTGTCGAAAGCTGCTTTGGGTCAATGAAACGGGCATAGAGCTTGTTGTTTAGGCGATTGCTTGCTTGTCCAGGAGGGTATAAGCCAGCATATTGGTTAGAGTGCTCATTCCTGCTCAGATGCCTGTCTACGTTTTCAGAACTATGTTTGAGCAATTGGACCAGTCCTTTAAATCAATGAGCAAGTTTGAGGCATAGATCTTGGCTTCAAACTCTAATAATGTTACAGCAAACAAATGATGGAAGGAATGCTGACAATGCAAACATTCTCCCCCAGTCAAAAGATCTGGGTTAAATCCATTGTTCTTTTGCCCACTACGCCAACCCAGTTTGGACCCAGCCATATGCAAATCAGTCTTGACCCTGTGCCCCATGGGAGCAGTCCAGACCGAACTGCCAGGCCAGGTCCTCCCTGGACCGGAAACAAGCATCCTGGGACCAGTTTCAGGGTATGTCACCCTTCTTCAGCCAGGCTAGCTTGAATCCAGTGGCACAGTGAGCAAGGGACCCACGTCTGGGCATACCCATCCCACTTAGGGCGAAAAGTGTTACAGCAAACAAATGATGGACGGAATGCTGACAATGCAAATATTCTCCCCCAGTCAAAAGATCTGGGTTAAATCCATCGTTCTTTGCCCACTACGCCACCCCAGTTTGGACCCAGCCATATGCAAATCAGTCTTGACCCTGTGCCCCATGGGAACAGTCCAGACCGAACTGCCAGGTCAGGTCCTCCCTGGACCAGAAACAAGCATCCTGGGACCGGTTTCAGGGTATGTCACTCTTCTTCAGCCAGGCTAGCTTGAATCCAGTGGCACAGTGAGCAAGGGACCCACGTCTGGGCATACCTATCCCACTTAGGGCGAAAAGTGTTAAAGCAAACAAATGATGGACGGAATGCTGACAATGCAAACATTCTCCCCCAGTCATAAGATCTGGGTTAAATCCATCGTTCTTTTGCCCACTACGCCACCCCAGTTTGGACCCAGCCATATGCAAATCAGTCTTGACCCTGTGCCCCATGGGAACAGTCCAGACCGAACTGCCAGGCCAGGTCCTCCCTGGACCAGAAGCAAGCATCCTGGGACCGGTTTCAGGGTATGTCACCCTTCTTCAGCCAGGCTAGCTTGAATTCAGTGGCACAGTGAGCAAGGGACCCACGTCTGGGCATACCCATCCCACTTAGGGCGAAAAGTGTTACAGCAAACAAATGATGGACGGAATGCTGACAATGCAAACATTCTCCCCCAGTCAAAAGATCTGGGTTAAATCCATTGTTCTTTTGCCCACTACGCCAACCCAGTTTGGACCCAGCCATATGCAAATCAGTCTTGACCCTGTGCCCCATGGGAGCAGTCCAGACCGAACTGCCAGGCCAGGTCCTCCCTGGACCGGAAACAAGCATCCTGGGACCAGTTTCAGGGTATGTCACCCTTCTTCAGCCAGGCTAGCTTGAATCCAGTGGCACAGTGAGCAAGGGACCCACGTCTGGGCATACCCATCCCACTTAGGGCGAAAAGTGTTACAGCAAACAAATGATGGACGGAATGCTGACAATGCAAATATTCTCCCCCAGTCAAAAGATCTGGGTTAAATCCATCGTTCTTTTGCCCACTACGCCACCCCAGTTTGGACCCAGCCATATGCAAATCAGTCTTGACCCTGTGCCCCATGGGAACAGTCCAGACCGAACTGCCAGGTCAGGTCCTCCCTGGACCAGAAACAAGCATCCTGGGACCGGTTTCAGGGTATGTCACTCTTCTTCAGCCAGGCTAGCTTGAATCCAGTGGCACAGTGAGCAAGGGACCCACGTCTGGGCATACCTATCCCACTTAGGGCGAAAAGTGTTAAAGCAAACAAATGATGGACGGAATGCTGACAATGCAAACATTCTCCCCAGTCATAAGATCTGGGTTAAATCCATCGTTCTTTTGCCCACTACGCCACCCCAGTTTGGACCCAGCCATATGCAAATCAGTCTTGACCCTGTGCCCCATGGGAACAGTCCAGACCGAACTGCCAGGCCAGGTCCTCCCTGGACCAGAAGCAAGCATCCTGGGACCGGTTTCAGGGTATGTCACCCTTCTTCAGCCAGGCTAGCTTGAATCCAGTGGCACAGTGAGCAAGGGACCCACGTCTGGGCATACCCATCCCACTTAGGGCGAAAAGTGTTACAGCAAACAAATGATGGACGGAATGCTGACAATGCAAACATTCTCCCCAGTCAAAAGATCTGGGTTAAATCCATCATTCTTTTGCCCACTACGCCACCCCAGTTTGGACCCAGCCATATGCAAATCAGTCTTGACCCTGTGCCCCATGGGAACAGTCCAGACCGAACTGCCAGGCCAGGTCCTCCCTGGACCGGAAACAAGCATCCTGGGATTGGTTTCAGGGTATGTCACCCTTCTTCAGCCAGGCTAGCTTGAATCCAGTGGCACAGTGAGCAAGGGTCGCACGTCTGGGCATACCCATCCCACTTAGGGCGAAAAGTGTTACAGCAAACACATGATGGACAGAATGCTGACAATGCAAACATTCTCCCCCAGTCAAAAGATCTGGGATAAATCCATCGTTCTTTTGCCCACTACGCCACCCCAGTTTGGACCCAGCCATATGCAAATCAGTCTTAACCCTGTGCCCCATGGGAACAGTCCAGACCCAACTGCCAGGCCAGGTCCTCCCTGGACCAGAAACAAGCATCCTGGGACCGGTTTCAGGGTATGTCACCCTTCTTCAGCCAGGCTAGCTTGAATCCAGTGGCACAGTGAGCAAGGGACCCACGTCTGGGCATACCTATCCCACTTAGGGCGAAAAGTGTTAAAGCAAACAAACGATGGACCGAATGCTGACAATGCAAACATTCTCCCCCAGTCAAAAGATCTGGGTTAAATCCATCGTTCTTTTGCCCACTACGCCACCCCAGTTTGGACCCAGCCATATGCAAATCAGTCTTGACCCTGTGCCCCATGGGAACAGTCCAGACCGAACTGCCAGGCCAGGTCCTCCCTGGACCAGAAGCAAGCATCCTGGGACCGGTTTCAGGGTATGTCACCCTTCTTCAGCCAGGCTAGCTTGAATCCAGTGGCACAGTGAGCAAGGGACCCACGTCTGGGCATACCCATCCCACTTAGGGCGAAAAGTGTTACAGCAAACAAATGATGGACGGAATGCTGACAATGCAAACATTCTCCCCCAGTCAAAAGATCTGGGTTAAATCCATCGTTCTTTTGCCCACTACGCCACCCCAGTTTGGACCCAGCCATATGCAAATCAGTCTTGACCCTGTGCCCCATGGGAACAGTCCAGACCGATCTGCCAGGCCAGGTCCTCCCTGGACCGGAAACAAGCATCCTGGGATTGGTTTCAGGGTATGTCACCCTTCTTCAGCCAGGCTAGCTTGAATCCAGTGGCACAGTGAGCAAGGGACCCACGTCTCGGCATACCCATCCCACTTAGGGCGAAAAGTGTTACAGCAAACAAATGATGGACGGAATGCTGACAATGCAAACAGTCTCCCCAGTCAAAAGATCTGGGTTAAATCCATCGTTCTTTTGCCCACTACGCCACCCCAGTTTGGACCCAGCCATATGAAAATCAGTCTTGACCCTGTGCCCCATGGGAACAGTCCAGACCGAACTGCCAGGCCAGGTCCTCCTGGACCGGAAACAAGCATCCTGGGACCGGTTTCAGGGTATGTCACCCTTCTTCAGCCAGGCTAGCTTGAATCCAGTGGCACAGTGAGCAAGGGTCCCACGTCTGGGCATACCCATCCCACTTAGGGCGAAAAGTGTTACAGCAAACACATGATGGACAGAATGCTGACAATGCAAACATTCTCCCCAGTCAAAAGATCTGGGTTAAATCCATTGTTCTTTTGCCCACTACGCCAACCCAGTTTGGACCCAGCCATATGCAAATCAGTCTTGACCCTGTGCTCCCATGGGAGCAGTCCAGACCGAACTGCCAGGCCAGGTCCTCCCTGGACCGGAAACAAGCATCCTGGGACCAGTTTCAGGGTATGTCACCCTTCTTCAGCCAGGCTAGCTTGAATCCAGTGGCACAGTGAGCAAGGGACCCACGCCTGGGCATACCCATCCCACTTAGGGCGAAAAGTGTTACAGCAAACAAATGATGGACGGAATGCTGACAATGCAAATATTCTCCCCAGTCAAAAGATCTGGGTTAAATCCATCGTTCTTTTGCCCACTACGCCACCCCAGTTTGGACCCAGCCATATGCAAATCAGTCTTGACCCTGTGCCCCATGGGAACAGTCCAGACCGAACTGCCAGGTCAGGTCCTCCCTGGACCAGAAACAAGCATCCTGGGACCGGTTTCAGGGTATGTCACTCTTCTTCAGCCAGGCTAGCTTGAATCCAGTGGCACAGTGAGCAAGGGACCCACGTCTGGGCATACCTATCCCACTTAGGGCGAAAAGTGTTAAAGCAAACAAATGATGGACGGAATGCTGACAATGCAAACATTCTCCCCCAGTCATAAGATCTGGGTTAAATCCATCGTTCTTTTGCCCACTACGCCACCCCAGTTTGGACCCAGCCATATGCAAATCAGTCTTGACCCTGTGCCCCATGGGAACAGTCCAGACCGAACTGCCAGGCCAGGTCCTCCCTGGACCAGAAGCAAGCATCCTGGGACCGGTTTCAGGGTATGTCACCCTTCTTCAGCCAGGCTAGCTTGAATCCAGTGGCACAGTGAGCAAGGGACCCACGTCTGGGCATACCCATCCCACTTAGGGCGAAAAGTGTTACAGCAAACAAATGATGGACGGAATGCTGACAATGCAAACATTCTGCCCCAGTCAAAAGATCTGGGTTAAATCCATCGTTCTTTTGCCCACTACGCCACCCCAGTTTGGACCCAGCCATATGCAAATCAGTCTTGACCCTGTGCCCCATGGGAACAGTCCAGACCGAACTGCCAGGCCAGGTCCTCCTGGACCGGAAACAAGCATCCTGGGATTGGTTTCAGGGTATGTCACCCTTCTTCAGCCAGGCTAGCTTGAATCCAGTGGCACAGTGAGCAAGGGTCGCACGTCTGGGCATACCCATCCCACTTAGGCGAAAAGTGTTACAGCAAACACATGATGGACAGAATGCTGACAATGCAAACATTCTCCCCCAGTCAAAAGATCTGGGATAAATCCATCGTTCTTTTGCCCACTACGCCACCCCAGTTTGGACCCAGCCATATGCAAATCAGTCTTAACCCTGTGCCCCATGGGAACAGTCCAGACCCAACTGCCAGGCCAGGTCCTCCCTGGACCAGAAACAAGCATCCTGGGACCGGTTTCAGGGTATGTCACCCTTCTTCAGCCAGGCTAGCTTGAATCCAGTGGCACAGTGAGCAAGGGACCCACGTCTGGGCATACCTATCCCACTTAGGGCGAAAAGTGTTAAAGCAAACAAACGATGGACCGAATGCTGACAATGCAAACATTCTCCCCCAGTCAAAAGATCTGGGTTAAATCCATCGTTCTTTTGCCCACTACGCCACCCCAGTTTGGACCCAGCCATATGCAAATCAGTCTTGACCCTGTGCCCCATGGGAACAGTCCAGACCGAACTGCCAGGCCAGGTCCTCCTGGACCAGAAGCAAGCATCCTGGGACCGGTTTCAGGGTATGTCACCCTTCTTCAGCCAGGCTAGCTTGAATCCAGTGGCACAGTGAGCAAGGGACCCACGTCTGGGCATACCCATCCCACTTAGGGCGAAAAGTGTTACAGCAAACAAATGATGGACGGAATGCTGACAATGCAAACATTCTCCCCCAGTCAAAAGATCTGGGTTAAATCCATCGTTCTTTTGCCCACTACGCCACCCCAGTTTGGACCCAGCCATATGCAAATCAGTCTTGACCCTGTGCCCCATGGGAACAGTCCAGACCGATCTGCCAGGCCAGGTCCTCCCTGGACCGGAAACAAGCATCCTGGGATTGGTTTCAGGGTATGTCACCCTTCTTCAGCCAGGCTAGCTTGAATCCAGTGGCACAGTGAGCAAGGGACCCACGTCTCGGCATACCCATCCCACTTAGGGCGAAAAGTGTTACAGCAAACAAATGATGGACGGAATGCTGACAATGCAAACAGTCTCCCCAGTCAAAAGATCTGGGTTAAATCCATCGTTCTTTTGCCCACTACGCCACCCCAGTTTGGACCCAGCCATATGAAAATCAGTCTTGACCCTGTGCCCCATGGGAACAGTCCAGACCGAACTGCCAGGCCAGGTCCTCCCTGGACCGGAAACAAGCATCCTGGGACCGGTTTCAGGGTATGTCACCCTTCTTCAGCCAGGCTAGCTTGAATCCAGTGGCACAGTGAGCAAGGGTCCCACGTCTGGGCATACCCATCCCACTTAGGGCGAAAAGTGTTACAGCAAACACATGATGGACAGAATGCTGACAATGCAAACATTCTCCCCCAGTCAAAAGATCTGGGATAAATCCATCGTTCTTTTGCCCACTACGCCACCCCAGTTTGGACCCAGCCATATGCAAATCAGTCTTGACCCTGTGCCCCATGGGAACAGTCCAGACCAAACTGCCAGGCCAGGTCCTCCCTGGACCGGTTTCAGGGTATGTCACCCTTCTTCAGTCAGGCTAGCTTGAATCCAGTGGCACAGTGAGCAAGGGACCCACGTCTGGGCATACCCATCCCACTTAGGGCGAAAAGTGTTACAGCAAACAAATGATGGACGGAATGCTGACAATGCAAACATTCTCCCCCAGTCAAAAGAACTGGGTTAAATCCATAATTCTTTTGCCCATTACGCCACCCCAGTTTGGACCCAGCCATAGGCAAATCAGTCTTGACCCTGTGCCCCATAGGAACAGTCCAGACCGAACTGCCAGGCCAGGTCCTCCCTGGACTGGAAACAAGCATCCTGGGACCGGTTTCAGGGTATGTCATCCTTCTTCAGCCAGGCTAGCTTGAATCCAGTGGCACAGTGAGCAAGAGACCCACGTCTGGGCATACCCATCCCACTTAGGGCGAAAAGTGTTACAGCAAACAACTGATGGACGGAATGCTGACAATGCAAACATTCTCCCCCAGTCAAAAGATCTGGGTTAAATACATCGTTCTTTTTCCCACTACGCCACCCCAGTTTGGACCCAGCCATATGCAAATCAGTCTTAACCCTGTGCCCCATGGGAACAGTCCAGACCGAACTGCCAGGCCAGGTCCTCCCTGGACAAGAAACAAGCATCCTGGGACCGGTTTCAGGGTATGTCACCCTTCTTCAGCCAGGCTAGCTTGAATCCAGTGGCACAGTGAGCAAGGGACCTATGTCTGGGCATACCCATCCCACTTAGGGCGAAAAGTGTTACAGCAAACAAATGATGGACGGAATGCTGGCAATGTAAACATTCTCCCACAGTCAAAAGATCTGGGTTAAATCCATCATTCTTTTGCCCACTACGCCACCCCAGTTTGGACCCAGCCATATGCAAATCAGTCTTGACCCTGTGCCCCATGGGAACAGTCCAGACCGAACTGCCAGGCCAGGTCCTCCCTGGACCAGAAACAAGCATCCTGGGATTGGTTTCAGGGTATGTCACCCTTCTTCAGCCAGGCTAGCTTGAATCCAGTGGCACAGTGAGCAAGGGACCCACGTCTCGGCATACCCATCACACTTAGGGCGAAAAGTGTTACAGCAAACAAATGATGGACGGAACGCTGACAATGCAAACAGTCTCCCCCAGTCAAAAGATCTGGGTTAAATCCATCGTTCTTTTGCCCACTACGCCACCCCAGTTTGGACCCAGCCATATGCAAATCAGTCTTGACCCTGTGCCCCATGGGAACAGTCCAGACCGAACTGCCAGGCCAGGTCCTCCCTGGACCGGTTTCAGGGTATGTCACCCTTCTTCAGTCAGGCTAGCTTGAATCCAGTGGCACAGTGAGCAAGGGACCCACGTCTGGGCATACCCATCCCACTTAGGGCTTAAAAGTGTTACAGCAAACAAATGATGGACGGAATGCTGACAATCCAAACATTCTCCCCCAGTCAAAAGAACTGGGTTAAATCCATAATTCTTTTGCCCATTACGCCACCCCAGTTTGGACCCAGCCATAGGCAAATCAGTCTTGACCCTGTGCCCCATAGGAACAGTCCAGACCGAACTGCCAGGCCAGGTCCTCCCTGGACCGGAAACAAGCATCCTGGGACCGGTTTCAGGGTATGTCATCCTTCTTCAGCCAGGCTAGTTTGAATCCAGTGGCACAGTGAGCAAGAGACCCACGTCTGGGCATACCCATCCCACTTAGGGCGAAAAGTGTTACAGCAAACAACTGATGGACGGAATGCTGACAATGCAAACATTCTCCCCCAGTCAAAAGATCTGGGTTAAATCCATCGTTCTTTTTCCCACTACGCCACCCCAGTTTGGACCCAGCCATATGCAAATCAGTCTTAACCCTGTGCCCCATGGGAACAGTCCAGACCGAACTGCCAGGCCAGGTCCTCCCTGGACCAGAAACAAGCATCCTGGGACCGGTTTCAGGGTATGTCACCCTTCTTCAGCCAGGCTAGCTTGAATCCAGTGGCACAGTGAGCAAGGGACCCATGTCTGGGCATACCCATCCCACTTAGGGCGAAAAGTGTTACTGCAAACAAATGATGGATGGAATGCTGGCAATGTAAACATTCTCCCACAGTCAAAAGATCTGGGTTAAATCCATCATTCTTTTGCCCACTACGCCACCCCAGTTTGGACCCAGCCATATGCAAATCAGTCCTGACCCTGTGCCCCATGGGAACAGTCCAGACCGAGTGGCGTAGTGGGCAAAAGAACGATGGATTTAACCCAGATCTTTTGACTGGGGGAGAATGTTTGCATTGTCAGCATTCCCTCCATCATTTGTTTGCTGTAACACTTTTCGCCCTAAGTGGGATGGGTATGCCCAGACGTGGGTCCCTTGCTCACTGTGCCACTGGATTCAAGCTAGCCTGGCTGAAGAAGGGTGACATATCCTGAAACCGGTCCCAGGATGCTTGTTTCCGGTCCAGGGAGGACCTGGACTGGCAGCTTGGTCTGGACTGTTCCCATGGGGCACAGGGTCAAGACTGATTTGCATATGGCTGGGTCCAAACTGGGGGGGCGCAGTGGGCAAAAGAACGATGGATTTAACCCAGATCTTTTGACCGGGGGAGAATGTTTGCATTGTCAGCATTCCATCCATCATTTGTTTGATGTAACACTTTTTGTCCAAAGTGGGATGGGTAGGCCTGACGTGGGTCCCTTGCTCACTGTGCCACTGGATTCAAGCTAGCCTGGCTGAAGAAGGGTGACATACCCTGAAACCGGTCCCAGGATGCTTGTTTCCGGTCCAGGGAGGACCTGGCCTGGCAGTTCGGTCTGGACTGTTCCCATGGGGTACAGGATAAAGACTGATTTGCATATGGCTGGGTCCAAACTGGGGTGGCGTAGTGGGCAAAAGAACGATGGATTTAACCCAGATCTTTTGACTGGGGGAGAATGTTTGCATTGTCAGCATTCCGTCCATCATTTGTTTGCTGTAACACTCAACGTCTAATAAGGCAATTAACCTGTAGTTGGTAGGATTTAATTGCTCACCTGATTCATATATTGTCTGGAAGATGCTGCCTCGCCAGGATGCCAGGATGATGTTTGTTTCCATGGCCTAATTGACTAAGGTGGTTAAACGCAGAAACCAAAGGCAGGAATCCTTTTTATATAATGCGTTTGGGAGGCCGTTTGGGCCCTGGAGTCCCCTGGGACCTGAACCTTTTTAGTGTTTGAGGAACCTGGTTGTGACCTATCAGAGTATGGCCCTCCTCAGTGGCAGCTCCTCCACAGGGCGGGTCTGGCCAGAGCAGGGGAGAGTAGTGGGTTGCACTCCTTAAGTGTGCATGACTGCTTCACCAGCCCTCTTGGGCCAGCCAAACAGTCCTGCACACTGTGCATCTTCCCCACCAGGCTTGTTTTACAGAGCCTGGTGAGGAACATGCAAAGCTTCCCAGTCCCTGTCTGAGCACCGAACCATGGCTGCTTTCTGCTGCCAACGGAGATAGGAAGAAGAGGACGAAGGAGAGGCGGTGGCTGGCTGGCCTAGGTTTCTTTTTTTTAATTCCTTCCCGCCCGCCCCGCCCCACCACTACCGATTGGTAGCAGCTGCTACTGGTCCTCCTCTGATGGTATAAACTTTGCTGCTCCTCCTGGTCATCCTTTGCATGTGTTGGTGGAGGGTCCTGCTCCGCCTGATTATAAACAGTGGTGATGTGGGTTGACCAGGCTGCTTCCATGATGCCGGCATTGTAGTGCCGATTCCGGCCAATGGCCAATTTATTTTTTTCAGCCCAGAAGGGTTTAGAGTTCTGTTGCTTACTTGCACTGAGTAATTTGGTCCAGAGACCCATGCTGAAGTTGTATTTCACAGCCCAGATCACTTTTTTTTATATGTTTGTATCCTTTTGGGTATTTTGGAAATTAAATCCTGGCTGGGTTCACTACCCTGCAGGTGGGCACGCCTGAACTCTCTGTTAAGTTGCTTTTTCATGACTAGTAGTTGTGGGGAAAACCAACCTGCCCTGTTCTGGCCAATGCCTCATTTTTTTAGAGGTTTGGTGGGGAATTTTGTGATGAGGTTTTTGACGAAAGCCTGTCATGATTGGACGGGTGACATACTAGAATTAGAACTTGGTGATTCCTGTGTGAGGCAGGTGGTGATGAAATCCATGATGATCCCTAGCATCGTGTTATTCCCTATGAGGCGCCTCGAGTTGAACAGCTGGGGTCTGAGGACAGGCCTTGTGCTTCTGGGGCCTGGGGTAAAGTGAGCTCCAGGGTGAATGTCTGAGCAAAGTGATCACTATCTGATCTTGCTTTTATGGAGAAGTGGGTGATTCTTGTGAACAATCTAGGGAGGGGCATGACCTATCTGTGACTCTGGTGAAGGCTATCTGGTTGTCTGAAGGACTTCGCCTGCTAACTGTGCAAAAACCTAGGTCTTCGAAGGCTGTTATACATGACTTGCCTGGGAGGTCATGTCTAGTTTGATTTCCAGTTATTTCCGGGATATGATTGGAGGGGTTGACATCTGAGCCTTGCAATAGGTTCATGTTGAAGTCACCCAACAGTATTATAAAAGCTTCTGGATGCATGGAATTCAAGGCTTTGAGTAGACCAACTATGGTATGGATCTTGGCTGGTTTGTGTTTCTGGGCTGGGTGGATATAAAGATTTAGGATTATTAATGTAGAATGAGGAGCCACTGCGAGCTTGACGTACTGAATCCTTGGGAGACCCAAATCCACCTCCTCATGTGCCCACAAGATATCAGTTGAAATGTAAAGTGGCAGACACCCATTGGCCCTGCCTGTCTTTGCCTCTTTAACTGCTGCATTGAAGTATTCCTTGAATCCCACTATTGGTGTTGGAGACTGCCAAGTTTCTTGGAGCAATAGGATCTCATGTTTGTGTAAAAAGGATTAGAATTAAACCTCCCCCACCTTAGAGCTGAGGCCATTCATGTTCCAGGCACAAATTTTGCAAGGGGGTGGAGGGGGGTATGGTGGGCAACCCTCATGTGGCTATGATAGGTCTGCTATTTAGGGACCCGACTTGAAGGTGACCATCAAGAGTTGACTTGCTGCTATCTTGCTCTAAATGTAGATAATGGTCTTGTTATTTGTAGTCCTTCTCAGGCTACTATGGGGTGCTCTGGTCAAATCGCCCCCTTCATGACACCTGTTGTTGGAAGTGAGGGGAGCAGAGGGCTCATGTAGCAGACTGTCATGAGTTTCCTCATGTCGATTCCCCATGCTGCAAATCTTTCCCTGTGATACTGGATTTGGGATGCAATGTTTTCATCTGACCAGATGATGGTGGTGTTGCTGTTCCCTGGTTATTCAAGGTTTGGGTCTAAATACGACTGCTTCTATGTTGTTGGACCTGATATGGTGCAGGCCTTGTAATGCTTTGAGCAACCTTAGTACGGCCTTCCGGTTTAAGATGTCATGGAAGCCCCTTGATTTGTAATGGAGAATCAGCTCGATCTTTGCTTTCTCCTGGATTGTGATGCCCCGCCCCTGACACCGTTCCCATGTAGTGGGGGTTGCTGCCAGTGCCACTGGTGGCCGTGCCTGGATTTGGGAGGCTTGGGTGACAGGGGGTGGGAACGGGGCACTCTTTGAAGTTCGGTAAGGGGGGTCTACTACGGCTAACCATCTTGGTGCGTTGTTTCCACCTGCAAAAGAAGAAGACCTGTTTGTGGCTCAGAGCTGTCCGTGGGCAGAGACCTTTTGCGATTGGAATAATCACTGCTACTTGGATCGGTGACTGGGAGTTGACTGGCCAAGGTTCCTTCGGAGAACAAATGTGAAGCTGTTGGGCATGCTGTGTTGGCAGACGACTCCTGAGTATGTGTTTGGGCAGTTTTGGGGCTTGTGGCACAGAGTGTCCGCTTGACGCAGTGGCCATGGCTGGGTCCAAGGCTTCTTCGTGCTCCTGCAGCTGATGAAATGTTGGGTAAGGATTGGTGGTGGGACCTCTATTTTGGGCCTGCTCTGTGGCATTCTTCTTCTCCGAGTGATGATGATGTACACGGTTGTGGGTGGAAATGGAGCAATTGGTCACTTTTTCACCTTTGTTTTTTGTGGCTTTTCTCAGATGCTTGTGTTCTGTCTTTGAGAGTGAGGGTCATGAACTTGTGGGTGGTGAGATATCTGCAGGGTCTTCTTCTGTAGCGGAATGTGTTGATGGGATGATAACTGATCCGTTCATTTGTGATGCCTCTGTGTACAGAGCTGTCTTTATTTCTGGCTCCTCCTGCATAGAGAGTTGGAGCAATGCTCCTGTTGATGTACTCTTGAGATGGCACTGTTCGATGGTGATCCGCTGGTTACCAGAGGAGAATCTAGTTTGGGGCACCTTCACTTCTTCCAACAGTTCTGAGAGTATTGTGGGTACAGTTGTAAAAGTGTACATGGCCGAGGAGCATTGAAATGTGTGATAAATTATGGATGGATCATGCTGTACTTTTCTTTTTATGGTGTTAACTCCTGTAGTTCATGATCAGTTCCCTGTATGTGAACAGCAAGTTCTTGAAAAGGTCAACTTCTGTCTCCAGCTTGTCTGCGTGGTATGTTGTTGCTGATGAAATTACCTCCACGTTGCTCAATAACTGACGCCAAATGGATGGACCTGGAAGTTGGTTTGCAGAGTTTGGGGGTGACCTTACCATCTGTCTCCAGCTTGTCTGCCTGGTATGTTGTTGCTGATGAAATTACCTCCATGTTGCTCAATAACTGATGCCAAATGGATGGACCTGGCAGTTGGTTTGCAGAGTTTGGGGGTGACCTTACCATCTGACCCTGTGAGGTGATGGCTATGTCATCTTGGGCCCAATTTACACCTAGGGAGGGTGCAGGTGGGTTAGGGCGTCCCATAGTCTACTCCTTGGTGGGTCTCCTGGGGTGGGAGCCTTCCTCCAGGAGGTGTGAGGCCCTAGGGGTATTTTGATGGGAGAGAGCAAAGTGTTGTAGTTGTGCTTCTGGGGATAAGGAGAGAGAAGAGCAGTGTTTGTCAGAGGACAAGACGTGTCTGTTTGAAAGGGCTTAGGAACATCCACCATCAAACTGAGGAGTCGTCTTGGGCCCCCTCCAGTATGGTGTTGTTTAACCTGCTGTTAATACTGGCTTGTGCAGAGCGTCCGGGATGTGTGCTGGGCTTGGTCTGGGTAAGATCCCCATCAAGTTGGGTTACATGCATCCCTGTGTGCAGTGGAGTTGCCCGGTCTTTCGGGGAGCTTAGCTTGATGGGCTACTGTTTCTTTTCATGTACTAAGAACCTCCACCAGAAGCTGGGCCCTGGCATGGGTTTCTGGATGTGACGTTGTGGGAAGGACATTATTAGATGGAGGAAGAAGCTCTGAGGCCTTGTCTGGTATTCCTGCACCCCCCTGTCAGGAATGGCTCAGGCTGTGATGGCTATTTATCCTTGACTGTGGGAGTCGGTATCTTGTTCAGTGATGGTGACTTTCTGTCATGGCCTGGCCCTTGGTCTGCTTGGTTGGTGGAGCTGAGTGCTTTGCAGGTGGCTGTTAGAAAGTTGGTTATCTTGGCTTTTCTTGTGCCCGGTGGCTTGGAGCAAGAGGCTGTTGGTATGAGGTTGCTGTCCTTCCTGCAGGTCACCTCTGGGTCAAGGGCTGGAACTGGAGCAGGTGGGTTGAGGTTGATCATGAGCTTCTCCTTCGCACCACCCCAGTGCTTTTACTAACTTGGGTGCCCCGCATACTTTTCTGGATCTCATGATATCCGGCGGTGAGTTGAGCAAGGTGGTAGGGAGTTGATAGTGCCAGTTAATCTGGCTGAGTGCACAAGGTGTGCAAATGGTCTCGGGTGGGGGAGCCCCTCAGGAGGTGCAAGCCACACCCGAGCCTAGACAGTCCACTTCCACACCAAAACCGTCTCAACCCTTGACTGCAGCCTCTAAAGTTGCATCAAGCCCTCTGAAACCGGCTTGAGTGGAGAGTCCTCCTTGCTTGCCTCACTCGCCTCTGCACACTTTCCTCTGTGCTTTCATCTGCTCTGCTTTGGCCCCCTGCTAGTTCCAGTAGGATGGGCTGGGGCCTAGATCTGAGGGCTGGTGTACAGGTGCAATATGGCTAATGGCCTAGAGAAGGAGAGGAGAAGGTAGGCTCATAAAGGAAGAAAGGAAGTGCAGATGGCAGTACGAGTGAAAACAGTGCCCCCCCTTCAGCACACATCACATGCTCATGTCTCTTTTACATCCTATAAAAAGCTCCTGGCTATCTTTCGTGGCCTTCTGGGTGCCTCTCCAGCTGGGCACCAAGCATTGGACTGAGCACTAGGCTTCCACAACCCAATTGTTGTGGTCACAGTTTTTTCCAGGTTTTTTCTGATTTTGCAGGTTACAGCCTGACTCAGGCTCAGGATGGTAGGACTGCCCTCCGTGGTGCAGTTTGAGCATGCTCCTTGGCTGGGTCAGGCACGTTGTTGCTAGGGACTGGCGGTGGCAACTCGCCTGATCCCTGCAAATGCTTGGAGCTTGGGCGCTTGAGCCTCCCACTAGGCCGAACTCCGGGCTTCAGGCCTGGGAGCGCCTGAGGACCCATGGTATAACTGGGGGGCACCTGTGGGACCACCTGGGGGTTGAAATGCCTCAACACACCACATCACCATGCCCCTCATCGCCGCTAAATGTTGCACCAGAACAGGAAAACCAGTCTTCAATGAGATAAGAATCTAGCTTTATTTAGAATACAATTCACTTGCAAATCTGATGGCTGAAATAACCTGCAATAGCCAAATCAGCGTCCCAAGGCAGAGCATGACGCGCTTGAAGAAATATGTGGGAACCCCCAGTTCGAAACACAAAGCCCACAGAAGTATGGCATTGTGTCTCCCTGTAATCGGCTGGTACAAAGGAAAGCTAGTTTCACTGATGTATCTTCAGTAGCTGTCCACAAACTGTAGAGAAATGCCATAGTTGATTTTTCCTAATCTCGCAGTCAGTATTCAAGTAGTTGTGTGCAAAGCTAACAGCTTTTTCCACCCAAAGCCTTCGTCTTGGGCAATATCAAAATGGCATTCAGCCCATCAAATAGGGGTTCCTATATCAATTAGGTAATTTCATTCAGGCACATATATTTTTGGATAAAATTATTATGCACCATATTTCCAATATAAGCTCTCTCGTGCTACATGATAGTCACATCACTTTTTTTTCAAACAAGCTCACAGAAGCCCACAAATATTTATTATCTAGCATTTGTTACAAGTAGTTATCTACATTTACAATTATTCGTTTTTCATTATTTGATGGCATACATGATGGCGCACCTTCCTGACTTGCTTCTGCCGATGCGGGGGACCTGTGTGAGGGTGAGAGAGGTGGAGCGTATCTGTCAGAATGGATGATAGAGTTGAAGTTGGTCATTGAGGTATGCTGTTCCGATATTGTGAAGGGATTTGTAGGTGTGGATGACCAGTTTAAAGTTGAACCATTTCTGGGTGGATAGCCAGTATAGTTCAGTAGGGTAGGGAGTGATGTGAGTGCTCCTGGGGACATCTACGATAACTCTGGTGGCACTGTTTTGGATAATTTGGAGTCTTTACATGAGCTAGTTGGAGATGCCAATGTATAGAGCCTTGCTGTAGTCAGGTTTGCTGAATATAAGGGCCTTGGGGACCGTGTGTCTTGGTGGGGAGCCAATTGAAAATCTTCCAAAGCATGCTGAGAACAAGGCAGCAGGATGCGGTTGCAGAATTAACCTGTTTATTCATCATGAGTTTGTTGTCTAGGATGATGCAGAGGTTTCTGGCATGGTCAGTGGGGGTGGGCATCGGATCTAGTTCAGATAGTTACCAGGAGAGGTCCCATGGGGAGCACTTGTTTCCAAAGATCAAGATATCTGTTTTGTCCGAGTTGAGTTTAAGGCAGTTCTTCCTCATCCATTGTTCATGCAGGAGATGAAGTTAGTCCTGGTAGTGGTGTTCGCATCAGGGAGGGAGAGGATGTGCTGTGTGTCATTGGCATAGGAGACAATGTTGATGCTGTGTGATCTTATGATGCGAGGGGTACCATGTACAAGATGAAAAGGGTTGGGCTGATGGAGGATCCTTGGTGGACTCCGCAGAGGAGCTTCGTGGGTTTGGAGGGCTATGGGTGGAGTCTGACTCATTGAGTTCTGTTGGAGAGGACTAAGGCAATCCAGCTGAGGGTGGGTTCTTGAATTCCTGAGTCAAGAAGTCTAGGGATGATAGTGCCTTGAGAAATGGTTTAGAAGACAGCATAGAGGCCGAGGAGGATGAGAGAGGCAGTTTCACCTCAATCCATGAGGGACCAGATGTTGTCTGTTGCTGCCAAGTGTGCGGTTTCCATCCTGCGGTTGCTGCGGAACCCTGACTGGGTAGTGTCCAGGAGGTGGTGCTGTTCTAGATTGAGGGAGAGTTTCCTGTTGATCTCTTTCTCTAGGACTTTGGATGGGAAAGGAAAGAGCAAAATGGGTCTGTAGTTGCTGAGTTCTTTCAGGGCACTGCGGGTTTCTTGAGGAGAGCTGTGACTTTTGCAGTATTTTTCGGCTATCTGGGAAGGTTTCACTAAAGATGGATGAGTTGATGATGGTAGTGAGGTTGACACTGATCAGTGTTCCTCTCAGGTTGTACATGTGTTGAGGGCAGGGGTCTGTGGGGGACTTTGAATGCATGGTCTTCATAATTCTAGCGGTGTCTTCTGTGGTGAGGTTGCTCCAGTTTGTTAGACGGTGGGCATTCCTAGTGATGGTGGGTGGTTACGAGATGATTTCCTCTGTGGTGGGTTGGGGTGCAAAGTTAGTGTAGATCTTGAGAATTTTGTTGTGGAAGAAGTCAGCATGGTCATTGTAGACGTCCTGTGAGAGGGTAATGGAGTTGGCAACTGCCGTTGGATTGCTGAAATGTAGAGATGAGCAAAATGTTTCATTCCATCTGTATAATTGGCAGAATTTTGGCCTCTCTGCGTTGCTATTTAACACAGAGTTCTGCCCAAATACTGCCAATCTCTGTGTGGCAACATTTTTCTCCCACAAGGCTCCAGAATATGCAAGCTGGTGAGCACAAGCGAGATTTGGCATTCCCTATCATAATTTTCGAATGCGGGTGGTTGCCAGTATTTGCGAGTGGTCATGTTCAGAAGGCTGACATTCAAGTAGATTTGCTACCGCTCGAGTAGATTTTGTACTCAAGAGGCAGCAAAATCAACTCGAATGGCTGCGTGCTCTTGCACAATGTCTGGTGCTATTCGCGCTGATTTTCAGTGCTGCTCGCACCACTGGCACTAAATTGCAGTACGAGCAGCGCAAGCTGCACATTTCTTGCTTGTTGGTGGAATTCTATGGAATCTTGAAGAGTTTTTCTGTAACACTGTTGAATTATGCAGAGTGAAACTCTGCGAGTTCCGCCCACCCCTAGTGAATTCTCTGCTGATGTTGAAAAACTATTTGACGGAGTTGGAGCATAATTTTACTCTGAGTTTGAGGGTTGATTTCCTGGCTTTTTTTATTTGGGTGTGGTATGTTCTGAGTGCGCATTTGCATGCGTCACTAGAGGTGTTATCTCAGCTGGTTCTCCATCTTCTTTCTGGTAGTTTGCAGTAGCCCTTGGAGTCTCTTAGGTTTTCCATGTACCTGTGTTAAACCGGTCATCCTTAGGGTGATCTTTCCCCAAACCTTTTGCCTTTTACCTCCTGTTTTGCTGATACTTTTTGTTAGCCTTTGGACTCTCTGCACTTCACCACTGCTAACCAGTGCTAAAGTGCATGTGCTTCTCCCCTAAACATGACAAAATAGGTGTATAAATGATTGGCATATTTAATGCACTGGTTAGTCCCTTGTAAAGTGGTATACCATATACCCAGGGCCTGTACATAAAATGCTACTAGTGGGCCTGCAGCACTAACTGTGCAACAAACATAAGAAGCCTTTTAAACCTGTCTCAGGCCTGCCACTGCAGTACCTGTGTGTGTAGTTTACTGCCACTTCAACTTACCATGTAAAACTACTTGCCAAGCCTTATACTCCTCTTTTAGTACAAACAGGTCACCCCTAAGCTAGGCCCTAAGTAACCCTAAGGGCAGGGTGCCATGTAAGTAAAAGTTAAGACATGTGTGTTTAACCTTTACATGTCCTGTTAGTGACAAACCCCCAAGTTTGTTTTTCGCTACTGTGAGGCCTACCCCTCTCATAGGCTAGCTTTGGGAATTCCTTACTTCACTTTTAATGTGTAAATATTGATCTGGGAGGAGTATTGTTCTTGTTTCATATCTTTGGAATGGTTAGGATAAATCCTCCTTAGTGGTGAAGTTGGATTTAACACTACCGATTTAGAAATACCACTTTTCGAAAGTGGGCATTTCTCTGCACTTACTGCTCTGTGTGCTTGACAGCCTGTCTCCAATACACGTCTGGTATGGGTGACAGCAACACTTTGTGCATTCCCTCTAGACAGCCAAAACACACGAAGGATAGGCGTGTCTAAGTACCCATCTACGTATATCAGCATTCTGATCGCCTTGCCTGGCAGGATGGAACGGAGGGGATAACACTTCACTTGAATAGACTGTGTCATGTCCCCACACAAAGGACTGATTACTCTCCACAGATAGCATGGCAGACAGGACTTGGTTGAAAGGGATACCTGTGCACTTTAGAGGGCTGCTTTGAGTGTCACCTCAACATCAAAGGCACTTTTGGGTACAAGTACTGGGTCTCTGAACCCCTAATATCAGACACTACTGGACTTGTAACTCAGGTCTGCCAGAAGAACTACTGTGCTGCTTAAAGGACTCAACTGGACTGCTCATCTGGAAGGCCTGATTTTCTATTTGTAGCCCTGCCGCTCTCTGACTCTGCTGAAGGAGAACTGGAATTTGCCTTCCCTCCAAGTGATCTCCAAGGGCTTGTTGGCTTGCATCCTTTTGCTTGAGACTCAGGGATATCAAAGTCTCTACCCCTGCTCCTGTGCCTGGCTCTCTGGAAGTGGCCCAGATACTTTGGACATGGATTTCAATGCATCTCCTGGCTGTGTGTAACAACACCAGCACATCAACCTAGTTGAGGGAGTAAAACCGGCGCAGCGCCTTGAAACCAGTGCTTCAACGCATTAGACAGTGTATCACCACCGCTACAGCTTGGTGAGATCAACGCATCCCCTTGACTGCATGGCAGAATCCAGAGCATCCCTCAATGCCTCTCAACTCCAGCACCTGTCTTCAGAACTGACACATCACCTTCACTGCATGGAGAAGATCGAAGCATCCTGCACCTCAATTCAATTCAAATAATCTTTATTCGGTTTCAGATATTAAAACCATGAAAGCACATGTTAAAATATAATAATATAATAATAACGTCTGATAAAAAATCAATCCTCACAGGGATCAGCCGGCATTTAAAAATAACTTGTAACAGTGGAGATGCAAAGATTCAATGGCTCCAATATCACTCATACTATACCAATAAAATAATTCAATCAAGATCAATACAGTAAAACACAACTCTAAAGATATGACATACAGAAGAGCAAGACCATATAAAATACGTGATACCATAAACAGGATAAAGGGAGCAAGCTGGTTAATCACAACTAGACCTGAGCCTGATGGCAGATTTAAAAAAGTTGAGCACATAAAAGACAGTGCTACCTGTCAACATTTGTAAAAAATAAATAAAAGCTCCTGCAGGATTCAACATTGGCGCATCTCGCTGTTTGTGACCAGAAAAGATACTTTGTTCACCGGTCCCTGCATGAATCCTGTAGCCAGCTGACGCTCGATCACGGTCGGCCTGAACTTTGACCTTGCCCCAGTCCAGCAGGACCTAAAGTAACCTTTTATCGCTACTTGCTTCTAAGCTCTTTATTGAATTTATTGCTTGAACATGAAATACCTTGAAAAAAACATGAGACAAGAGGTGCTGGGCAAAACAGGAACAGTTTGTTCAATTAAATACTGTGGTTGGGAGATCAGTTACAGGCATAGCGTTTGAGGACTGTCTCAATTTACAATCTATCTGTGTCTCTCTTAAATACAGTTTATCATAGGCCATAAAATGTTTCTGGTGATGCTTGTATGGTGAGGAATGTGAGTTGCTATCTTTGGAGTCATAAATAATTGTCTAATGGATAATACATGTGGGCCTCGACCTTGCGTGGACACAGTGCGGCCTGTGGGAAATATGTCCAGATGTCTGGCAAGGGGAGTGTGTGATCACTGCGTGTGCTGTGTTCTGATTGGCTATATGTTCCTAACTTATGTGTCATCTGATGTTTTAGGAGCGCGCATACCCCTCCGACCATGTGTGCTTTATTGGGGCCAATCTCCCTTGAACACTGTAGTGTCACTGCATCTATCTGTGGGATTGATTTCCTGTCCGTTCGTTTGTCTGCCAGCTACGTGCCACCCCACCTGTGACCTGTCAATCAATAACCTCGGACCTAGGTCTTAGTGCTGGCCTGACTATGTATTTACGAGTCGGGGTTGATGTGGAGTTCACAACGGGCAAATTTGTAAATAAAGTCGCAATCTCGTTTACAAAAATGAATGTATCGTTTTTCATATCAGCATCGACTTTTTCCATATTAACACATTTATTCTTTTCAAATTCAATATCTCAAGTTCTATACATTGGATTTTTGTCATTTTGGTCTTGTTGGGCCTGATTCACAGAACTAAATTACGTCAAAAACGTAAAGTTAGTACTTTTTGGTATTCACAGAATACACTTACTCATTTTGGTATTCACAGAATGAACTTACTCATTTCGGTATTCACAGAGGTTAGTAGTCCTAACTTTAGGACTCCTAAATGCCCTCTGTGAATACCGAAAGTCTTAAAGTTAGGATTTTCTCAGTTTAGGAGTAGTAAATCTAACTTTACTACTCCTAAACTGAGAAAATCCTAACTTTAAGACTTTCGGTATTCACAGAAGGCATTTAGGAGTCCTAAAGTTAGGAGTCCTAACTTTACTCCTCCTAAACTGAGAAAAATCCTAACTTTAAGATTTTCGGTATTCACAGAAGGCATTTAGGAGTCCTAAAGTTAGGACTACTAACTTCTGTGAATACCGAAATGAGTAAGTTCATTCTGTGAATACCAAAATGAGTAAGTGTATTCTGTGAATACCAAAAAGTACTAACTTTACGTTTTTGACGTAAGTTAGTTCTGTGAATCAGGCCCGTTTTGTTCAGAATATGACAATCAATGTTGTTTCTAAACCTGTGTGGAATTGTTTTTTGGTGTATTCTTGTGTTACTGTGTGTTGCACAAATACTTTACACATTGCCTCTTTAGCTAAGCCTGCCTGCTCTGTGCCAAGCTACCAGAGGGTGAACACAGGATATCTTTTATTGTGTATCTAGCTTACTCTAAATAGAAGGTGGTTTCTGCCTGGCCTGGGTGCAAACCTGAGTCAACCAGGAATTCAGTTTCTAGCAATGGTGTTCAGTGGTGAGGATAGGTCTTGTGTTTGTGCAATAGCATATAGTAACTCATTGTTGACTTCAACTCTATACTTAGACCAATTCAAGCCTTTTCAATTCTCCATGTTCTGACATATTTTGATTTTTCCAAACGTCCTTTTGCCCAAGTCCCATTTTTTTCTGCAATCTCTGTGGTGCTACCTGACAATATGAAACTACACAGTGGGTCTGCTCAAGGGGCTCTGTCAGAAGAGAAGGGTGTTTCATATTTTATTTATTTATTTATTTGAAAGTTTTATATAGCGCGAACAAGACTGTTGGGGGTATCAGAGTGCTTTACAAGGTAAATATCTTAGATACATAGGTACATGGTAAATAACATATAGTTTCCTGTCAGTCAATGATAGTGTAATCACCATATCGTAGATACATAGGTATATGGTGCATAACATATCGTTACATATAGATAAAGCATAATATGGACACAATATCTGGGATACATAGAGAGAAAATAAATAATATATAGTTCCATGTAGATCACGTGTTGAGTCGAGTAATAACGGTAGCCCATGCTCAAGTGAACTTAGCCATGAGAAGAGATTTCACTTCTTTTTGAAAGATGCAGTAGAGGGATTAAGTCTAGTTTCTGGGGGCAAAGCATTCCAAATTCTGGGCGCCATCCTGAAAAGGTTCGGTTGTATGTTTTCTTCTTGTTGAATCTTTGCGGTTTCAGTAGGAGGTTTTTGGCACTTCTGGAAGATCTGTTCCCACATGAGGGCGCCAGTTTCTGTGCCAGATAGCTGGGTGCATTGTGATGAATGGCTTTATGTGTCATACATGCTATTTTTAGTTGAATTCTGGCTTCAAAAGGTAGCCAATTAAGGGATATTAGGTCCGGGGATATGTGGGAGCTTCTTTTGGAGCCAGTAATAAGTCTAGCTGAGGCTCTTAGAGGGACCGTTGAAGATCTGGAAGGCCGCAGAGAGAGACACTCCCATATTCCACTCTTGGGATGACTAGAGCTAAGGTAAGTTCCAAGAAGTCAGAGCTTCAAAAAGCCTTAAGATCACGGACATCAGCCCACCTAGAAGGAGAAGTTGATGAGGAGGAGGCATCTGAGTCAGAGGAAGGATCAGAGCAGGACCTGGAAGAGTGCCTTGTTATGCAGCCTACAGAGGGGGGAGAAAATTTCTCCCAAGACTGGAAGTCCACGCTAGACCAGGCAGTAGCGTGTCCTCAAAGAACCTGCCCCTAGAGTAGCTGGCAGACAGGAGGGAGGGAGGAGAGGAACTCAAACTAGAGCTTGCCAAGATTGACAGGGAGCAGGCCCTGACTAAATTAGAGAAAGAACAAGCTCTAGAAGAGAAAAGAATAGCCATGGATGAAAGGAAGATGGCCCATAATCGTAGCCTCAGATAGCTGGATATTACATCCCTCCAAGTGGGGTCCAGCAACAATAATATTAGGGGCAGCATAACTTCAGTGTCTTTACATGATTTCAGATTTTATATCCTAAAAGATATGATTCACAGTTATGGAGTAGAGGATGCCATAGATAAATGGTTGGCAGCTTATTAAGTGGCTTTGAGAGTGCACAGGGTCTCAGAGGATGTTCTGGGGGTAGTTTATGAAGGTACATGCCCACAATCAGGAGGGACACACTTCTTACATTAGAGGTGGGGGACCAGACCAACTACACTGCCATGAAGTCAATTTTAGTCAGCAGGTTTGGGCTGATCTCTGATCTCTGACAGGGCCTGTCACAAACTGTCTACACAAACATAGGCTAATTTCTTGGACTATGCTGGTAAGGCACTGAAGGGCTGGGTGAGGGGCAGCAAAGTTAATGATTATGAAGGGTTGTACAACTTGTTTTTAAAGGAGCACATTTTTGCTAGTTGTTTTCCAGAGCTGCGGCAACACCTGGTTCATAGCAAGCTTACTTACTCCAGGAAGCTTTCTGAGGAGGCGGACCTCTGGGTCAGCAACATTGTGTCCAAAAAGGTATTTGGGGGTACTACCAAAAGGGTGGTCAGGGCTCCCACCAGAGGATGGAGGGGGGAGAGAAAAAGGAGTTCTCTTCAGGCCCCTAAAACAACTCACAGAGGAAAGGGTCTTGTTCACATTCCCAAACTGAACATCAGAAGAAAAACTAACCTGACAAGAGTCAGCAGCCCAGACCTCCCAAGTGCTATGACTGTAGTAAGTATGGAGATTACATGGGGACCCACATGCACAAAAAGAGCACACCATCCCACTGGAGGAAAGATTTTAGTGGTGGCTAGCCTAGTGCTAAGAGGGGAGTTTGTCCCAGTTAATGGGGGTGGGGGTTAGAGGGGTTACCCTAGTGTCCCTGGGTGACTGTGAGTTGATTCCAAAGATCCATGTGCCTTCAAATACTAAAAAGCATAGGCAATGTGTCATCATAAATTGGCAAGGTGTTGAGACTTTGAGGGAAACAGGAGCCATATTTCCAGAACACAGGGGCAGAGATTCAGACTCCTGTAATGGCGGCTGCAACATTTTTGCGCATGTTGCGGCCAGCCAATGAGAGCATGATCTTCCATGAGACTCGCAGTAGCCTTCCTTTCCACGGAAGTGAGCAAAAAGAACAATTGATGGACATAATGCTGAACAATGTCATACATTCACTCCAGTACAGGGATCTGGGCCTAAATCCATCGCTTTTTTTGCTCACCATGCCATTCCAGTTTGAACCCAGCCATATGCAATTCAGTCTTGACCCTGTGCCTAATGGGAACAGTCCAGCCTGAACTGCGAGGCCAGGTCCTCCCTGGACTGGAAACAAGCATCCTAGGACCGGTTTTGGGGTTTCCCCCCTTATCAGCCAGGATAGCTTCACTCCAGTGGCATGGAGAGCATGGGACCCATGTCTGGGCATACCTGTCCCACTTGGGGTGACAAATGAAAAATGAACAATTGAAGGACAGAATGCAGCACAATGTCATACATTCACCCCAGTACAGATATCTGGGCCTAAATCCATAAATTTTTTGCTCACCATGCCATTCCAGTTTGAACCTAGCCATATGCAAATCAGTCTTGACCCTGTGCCCAATGGGAACAGTCCTGCCCGAACTGCCAGGCCAGGTCCTCCCTGGACAGGAAAGAAGCATCCTAAGACCAGTTTCGGGTTTCACCCCATATCAGCCAACATGGCTTGACTCCAGAGGCATGGAGAGCACGGGACCCACGTCTGGGCATACCCGTCCCACTCGTGTTGACAAATGCAAAAAGAACAATTGATGGACAGAATGCAGAACAATGTCATACATTCACCCCAGTACAGAGATCTGGGCCTAAATCCATTGTTTTTTTGCTCACCATGCCATTCCAGTTTGAACCCAGCCATATGCAAATCAGTCTTGACCCTGTGCCCAATGGGAACAGTCCAGCCCGAACTGCCAGGCCAGGTCCTCCCTGGACTGGAAACAGGCATCCTAGGACCGGTTTCGGGGTTTCACCCCTCATCAGCCAGGATAGCTTGACTTCAGTTTCATGGAGAGCTCTGGACCCACGTCTGGGCATATCCGTCCCACTCGGGCTGACAAATGCAAAAAGAACAATTGAAGGACAGAATGCAGAACAATGTCATACAATCACCCCAGTACCAAGATCTGGGCCTAAATCCATCGTTTTTTTGCTCACCATGCCATTCCAGTTTGAACCCAGCCATATGCAAATCAGTCTTGACCCTGTGCCCAATGGGAACCGTCCAGCCTGAACTGCCAGGCCAGCTCCTCCCTGGACTGGAAACAAGCATCCTGGGACCAGTTTCGGGGTTTCACCCCTCATCAGCCAGGATAGCTTGACTCCAGTGGCATGGGGAGCACGGGAAGAGAGGCAGCAGATGGGAAATATGCCCCCTCGTCATATCAGACCGCTTCATTTTTTAAAGTTGCCTCCCATGAGCTTACTGTGAACCCAACCATCCAGATGTCAATACATTTTTAATTTCATTCTGAAAACCTACCGAGCAGATTTACACCAAATAACAAAAAGCACACTTTTTGGGTAAAGATCTAGCTGTCTACTAAATTTGGTGTAGTTCTGTTAAGCCGTTTTGTCTGTTGTGCAGTTAAAAAATCCCTATGGAAAATGCAGAGGGAAATTGTGTTTTCAGACCCATCTTTTTCCTCGGCCCTTCTTGATGGATCACCCCAACACTTTACAGAAAGGTGCTAAGGTGGCTGAACTTTGTTTTGGAAAGCTTGTCAAGTTTCGTCAAACGGTGACAAAGTTATTACCAAAATAAAACATCCATTTCCTATGGTAACTGGGTATTAACTACAACTGCACACACATAGATAGATAAATAGCTCTATAGATAGCTAGATGGATGGATGGATAGGTGGGTGGGTAGATGGATGAATGGATGGATGGATGGAAAGATAGAAAGATATATATTTATATAGATAAATAGATAGATAGATAGATAGATTGATTAAACGCTCATATTTCACAATAAATAGGTCTTAAATGTGAAGTATTTCCCATACTTCACAATGCTGCATTCTTTGCTTCTGTAAACAAATTAAGAAAGTTAAATGGATGGCTTTCAGTTAAAAAATGCTAATGCTGCTTTCAAAGCATTATTCAGCACTTTTGACAAGCATACCTTTGCAGGCCCATCCTTGATGGAAGCATCTATAATGAGTCCTCTCCAGCGAGTGTAAATAAACAGTGTAAACGCAGTACCCTGTCAGCAAAAAATTATACTGTCCCACTTTGTACTTTATCTTCTTTCTTAATATAAAATGTGTTAAACCTACTCTATAGTGTCAATGCACTGCTCAAGAAATGCACATTTTGGAAGGCGTGTTTTTAATATCCTAAAATCCTAATATCCTGCATTTAAAATGCAACTTATAATAATACCCATTTTTGCATAATACATATTTGCAATATCAGCACATTATTTCCAAAGAAAACACACATTTCTCAAAACAGTGACAGACATATCTGCAGTCTCAGGCAAACAATGAATACTAAATGAATGACGTTCAAATGTTCGAAATCTTACTAAAAAGTACCAAAATCAATGAGTCAATGATAAAATATAAAAAGTTCATTACAGGTAACATATGTAATATGGTGCTATATTGCCATCTCAGGGTTTAGGTGACATTTAAAAAACACTTGAACTTCAGCCTTCTGGTTTTTAAATGTAACTTGCACCCCTGGAATGCAACCTAGGCGATTAATAAATATTTTTTTTATTATTTTAAAAGTTAATTATAAACTTAGATGTAAAACATTAACTTAAAAACATAACCTTTATTTAAAAAAATGAATTATTAAAATTAATTAAACACATACTTTTTAACAAAATTCACTACATAGTAAAAAAACAAAAATGTGCGTTACAGCGAGAATATATTTATTGATTGTTTAAAAATCATTATTTGTAAATTAAATTGTCTACAATAATTAAATATTGAATATACATTTATTCTGATACGTTAAGGTGATGTAACATTTTATATTTGTTCTAGGCTAAAAATTATATATTTAAAATTAATTGCATGCATAGTTTATATTACAATATTTTTTCGAATATTTTTTATATTTTTAAAAGAATAATAAACATTAACATTTTTCTCTATACTATATTAGTTCCAGGCTAAAAAAAATAATTAAATTTACAGTTACATTACAATACTTTTAATATTTTGTAAAGCATAATAAATTGTATTACTTTTCTCTATACTTTCCAATAACAGGAATAGCGATGTAAATATTCAAAAGTGATGGTTTAAATGTGCATCCCTGTTTGACACCATGTTAGATCATAATTTCATTGGACATTGCTACATTATCAGTAATTCAGAACACAGACCAAGTGTACGCATTTAGTAACTGGTTACATTTCAACAAAGGGGTTAAAGTATATTTTATCAGCTTAACTGCAGAATACTACAATATGCTGCAGCCGATTTGAAGTCGACAAAAATACTATATAGCGCAGAGGATCTATCTACAATGGGACCACTGACAATGTATGTAAGGGCTAGACAATTATGTCGCGTGGAATGACTACCACTTCGAGGCAATCACAAGATTGCATAATCATTGACCCATTGCAAAAAGTTAGAATGTGATTTATTTTTCAGTGGGTAGCCGGTGATAGTTGTTTGGGTTTAAACTATTTGAGTTCAAATTTCGCCCCTCAAAACAACAGCCTGCTCATCTGCCAAGTGTCTGATGTTCTTTAAGTTTCAAAGATAAGTTTATTAACAGTATGTCAAAAAAGGAACAAAAAACACAATAGCAAGCAGCAAAGCATCAAATATAACCAATACAAAACATATTATTAATGGCAAGTAGGCAAATGATTATATAATAGAAGAAAGGTCCATGATAGGGATAACAAAAGAAAAGGGTATAAAGGAGAGAAACCAGGTACGGGACTTATTAATTATGCAATTAAAGCAGAATTACAATAGAACAAGTAAAAATTGGAAGAAATGAACAAAAACAGATAGATCAAGGGGGTTGAGCAACTTCTTGAATACGTGGTACTGGAGCAAAGGATCTTTTAGCACTATCATCCAAAAACGCTGTAACAGGAGACCATAAGAGTAATCTTTTGTGTTTCAGGGACATGGGAAATACAAAAGTTGTGTCGCGTCTATGATTATGGCAAACGGCGTACCACCAAGCTAATTATGAGAGTTTGGAGGTAGCCTTCCAATTTTTTGTTATCTGCTGAAAAGCAGCAGCTAATAATAGGTCAATAATTTGTGTTTGGGTTTTAGGTTTGTTCCAGCTATTAGAGAGACTACCTAGAAAAATATTTACAAATGTAAGGGGAATGTTGGTGTTAAAAATAGCATTAATTTGGGTCCAGACTGATTCCCAAAATCGTGTAACTTGTGGACATAAAAAAAGTAAGTGATGAAGATTTGCCTGTGGATGTGAGCAGGACCAGCAAGCGTGTGAGATATCAGAATGCATTTTATGCAGCGAAACTGGCGTGAGCAATAGTCTGTTATAAATAAAGAAAAGAGTTTGTGTAGCGCTAGCAGCTCTGGAAGACTTTCTCATTTTCAACCAAACTTTATCCCAAATAGATGTGGGCCAGTGAGTATTTAAATCTGTTTCCCAAGAAATCTCAGTCTTTGTTTTAGCTCTTGGTGGGAGAGGGGATAGAAGACAAGTGTAAAGGGTGGATGCCTTAGGCGATCTGCCAAGAATATTAGACCAGGTGTGATCAATTTGTACGGGGGTGTGAGGTAGGGATTGAAAATATGAGTAAGAATCTAATATGACAGAGCGTAGGATTAAAAATTTATGTGAAAATGATGAAGGTAAGTGAAAAAGAGATCGAGCTTTTGAAAAAGTTAAAAAAGTGTCATTCTCAAATAATTGATGCACCCATAAGATACCCCTATCTCTCCAAGTTCTCCAATAAATCGGTTTTCCCTTGACGCAAATAAAGTTATTATGCCAAATAGTGAAGTTGAAAAATGTATTAAAATCATGTGGTTCTATATGAAGGAGTTTATTTAGACTGCTACATGAGTGTATGTAGGTTTTGGGGTTTTCTCGTGAAAGATAAGTATTCTTGAAAAGAAAATGGGGAAAGAAAAGAATTCTCTAGATCGATCCATAGAGGTAAATCAGGAGAAGGAATAGACAACCACTGAGAAACCTGTTTTAATAAAAAGGCTTTATGATATTTGGGAAAATCAGGGAAACGGACACCGCCTTCAGATTTCGGACGTGACAGCTTTAATAAGGACATTCTAGGTTTTTTATTCAACCAAAGAAAGGAGATAAGAATGGAATTAATTTTGTGAAACCATTTGGTAGGAATGGAAACTGGAATATTAGAGAGAAGATAAAGAATAATAGTTGTTAACATCATCTTAATGGTGTCGAGCCGTCCCCACCATGAGAGATATAACGGGTGCCACTTGGTCGTAAGGAGACTAAGCTTCTCAAGGTATTTATTGAAATTTTGAGAAATCGATGACTTAATGGAAGGAGTGAACCATATACCGAGATATTTTATGTGAAGGGGATTCCAAGTAAAATTGGAAAGGGAAAAATCATCTTTAAAAGTATATTTAGTTAAAGGCAGAATTTCACATTTGTCATTGTTTAATCTATAACCCGAAAGTAAAGAATATGATTTGACTTCCTCCAGGAAGGCCGGCATGGAATTTTGAGGTTGGGAAAGGAATAAAAGAACATCGTCAGCATACGCAGTTAATTTGATCTGTACAGAATTAGAGGTATAACCAGTGATAGTTGAATTCTGTCTTATTTTAGACAAGAAGGGTTCTAAAGCTAAATTAAAGAGGAAGGGAGATAGGGGACATCCTTGCCTTACTCCTCTGTGGAGAGAAAAGTAGGAAGAGGTAAGACCATTAGCAAAAATGGCGGCTTTAGGATTCGAATAGAGCAGAGAAATGAAGGAAATTATTTTTGGGCCAAAACCAAACCATTTTAGTGTTTGAAAAATAACAGGCCAATATACTCTATCAAACGCCTTCTTGGCATCCAGAGCAATGGCAGCAAGGGGTTCTGATAGATTTGGCGATTTGGAGATGATGTCAAATAATAGGCGGGTATTATCGGTAATAGATCGTCCTTTAACAAAGCCCGATTGTTCCTTAGCTAAGAGATGGGGTAGAAAGGATTCCAATCGAAGAGCTAGTGACTTCGAGAAAATTTTATAATCTATGTTAACTAGGGAAATGGGTCGGTAGTTTTTGCAATAGCGTAGATCCTTCCCCTCCTTTGGAATAAGACAAATTAAAGCATCGAGGAAAGTACCAGAAGAGTTTCCAGAAGAAAGAAAAGAGGAAATTAATGTATGTAATTTAGGTACTATTATTTGGACAAAATGCAAAAAAAATTAAACGGTAAAACCATGAGGGCCAGGGGCCTTATCTTTTTTAAGGGATTTAAGAGCATTAAGTATATCGATCTGGGTTAAATCAGTTTCAAGGAGGTCAAGGTGCAAAGGCGGGGAAGAGGGTTTGTGGATTGAGGAGAGATAAAGAGAAATATCTTCCTCAGTCGGATATGACTCAGGAGTATGGAGTTGTTCATAAAATTTAACAAATTCTTGTAAGATATCAGCGTCTTTGTGTTTAGAGGTGTTTGCGTCTGATATTATGGATTCAATATGAAGCTTATTTTGTTTGGCCTTTAAATAATTGGCTAACATTTTGCCGGATTTATTCTGTCCGCCATAGAATTTAGCGCTAGTCTTTAAAAGAAACAAAGAGGCAGCATCAGTCGTGTCTTTATTATATTGAATTTTGGCCTTAATGAGATCAGATAAGCAATGTTTAGACTTGGAAGTGTAGTAAGTATGTTCCAAATTCTTAATTTTTGAGAGGAGTTCCTTATTTAAAGCCCGAGCTGTTTTCCGCCTAGTAGAAGTGTAACAAATGATGAAGTCACAAGCAGAAGCTTTAAATGCATCCCAAATAATATAAAAGGGCATGTTATCCGTACTATTTAGAAGAAAGTATTCATTGAAGAAAGAAATGAAGGAAGTGTTGAAGTGAGGATCTAAAAGTAGGGAATTGTTAAAGCGCCATCTCTTGGGGTGATCAGAATGAGGTAATAAGTCTAAAAGGATGGAAACAGGGGCATGGTCAGAGATGAGTATAGGGCCTACATCAGCAGAAATGGGAGATTGGGAAACATTGTGTGATGTGAAGAAATAGTCAATTCTTGATTGGGTCTGATGGGGTGGAGAGTAGAAAGTATATTCTTGTAAGGACGGGTTACATAATCTCCAAGCAACAGATAAATGTAGTTGTTTTATAGTTTGCGTGAAAGTTTTATGTGCTTTTGAAGGAGTGAAAGGGGTTGTGGATTTCCGATCTAAAAAAGGGTCAAAAACTTGATTACAGTCTCCAGCTAGAATTACATTACTATCATAAAGTTGAGAAATCAGTTGATTTAAATGGGACCAGAAAGAAGCGTCTCCAGAGGTAGGGGCATAAATATTAAAGAGAGAGAGAGGGATATCATCAATCTCCAACTTGGTGTATAGCCATCTGCCTTCCTCATCTCTTTCTTGCGAAATAAGGGAGGTCTTCAGTGATTTATGAATGAGAGTGATGACACCATTTCATTTGCCGTCTCCAGGGGAGTAGAAGAGTTCACCAACCCAATTTTTCTTAAGCTTTAAAGACTCAGACTCAGTAAGATGGGTCTCTTGTAACAAAACGATCTTAGCATCCAGTTTAGATAAATAAGATAATACCCGTTGTCTCTTAATAGGGAATTTAAACCTTTAACATTCCAAGTAATTATCTTTAAAGCCATAAGTCAAGGAAGCTGACTAAATAGTACAATGAACCAGCCATATTACAAATGCCATTAAAAACAAGTAAAATGCAAATAGATACAAGTAAAACTTGAAACTCAAAAAGATGAAAAAGGAGAAGGAAGGGAAGGAGAAAGGGGAAGGAGAGTGTACAAACAGCAATTGAGGAGAATAATAGAAATGATAGCGATATGAAAGGTGATAAAAATGAGCGTAGAAGAGCGAACAAAAGTACAGAAAAGGTATGAAGAGAAGCATAGAAAACACAAAAGACATACTTACAAGAAAACCGAGACACATGTGGAGTGGGGGGAGATGAGGCCACATGGGACAATGGCGAATCCAGACTCCAAATGGGAAGGTGGGAAGGAGACAAAGCCAACGAGCGAGAGACATAAGGGAAGTACATCAAACATACAAAACCTGCAAGGAAAAAAGTAGGATTAGTTAAGCAAACTGAACAACTGAGTGAAAAAAACAGTACCTGTAAACAATAAAAAATAACTTTCAGAGAAAATGTTAACAAGCAAATACAGGAGTACAAAACTCAAACCAGACTAAACCAAGAACAGTCATTTGTTATGCAACGAGGAGGTATCCATAAGCTCCGGATGACAAGAGTTGAGGAAACTTTTAAGCTTTATGGGATCTTCGTAAGTAGTAGTCTTGTTGTTAAAGGTCACCTTAAATAGGCAAGGATGAAAAAGACCATATCGTGCACCAATAGAACGGAGAAGCGGTCTCATTGCTAGAAAGTCACGACGTCTGTCAGCAGTGGGTTTGGAATAGTCCTGAGAGAAGAACAAAGGATTTCCTGACCAAGCAATACGGTTAATTGCTCTGGATGCAGATAGGACCTTCAGTAAATCAGTATATTCCAGAAAATACAAGATGAAACCTCTTGGCTTCCGTCCCGAAGAAGAACTTGCTGAAGAAGTAGAGCCTAAACGATGGGCTCGCTGTATGTTGAGGAGAGTATCCTGTGGTAAGTTGAGAATCTTTGGGAGAAAGGACTTGAAGAAGTTGATGGGGTCTGACCCTTCACAACCCTCCGGCAAACCGTAAATGCGCAGATTATTGCGACGATTCCTGTTTTCAAGATTTTCAACTTGTTTTTGGAGCGTTGATACTTGAGAGTGAAGAGCCTCCATCTTGACGTTGGATAAGGAGAGAGATTCAATGGTATGTTCCACTGTCGTTATTCTGTTCTCCAGACTTGACCAATTATCAGTTAGTATTTGCAGTTTTGAATTAGTCTCCTCCATAAAGGGACGAAGGGCTCTGAATTCCTATAGTAGTAGATCCATAGATACAGAAGAGGATTGTTTGGGAGGAGAAGGAGGGTCTTTCTTTAGGCGCTTGCTTGTTGCCTTATTGGTGGTTGAGGCAGCCGTGATGGAAGAAGACGCTGCACCCTTAGGTGAAGCATTCGTTGAGTTATCCATCGCCAAGTTGTGTATGCGGAGCAAAAGCAAAGAATGAAATTTAGCTTAGTTGAAATAATTCCAATACCCAGATGGAAAGAGTCAAAACCAGACCCTTCCAGGTGAAGAAAAAAACAATTATGGTAGCATACACTTTATAAACGTTAAATCCGCAACATGAAAATCAAAAATACAAGAGCGAGTGGAGCACAGATAGAGGTGAGTAGTGGCAAGGCTCTCTATTCAGTCATGGTACAGCATTGTGGCTTGTAGAATAAACTCGGAGAAATGCCGCAGCCAATACGAAGTGAAATCTATCCAGCTAGTGAGTAAAACAGTAAATAGTTATTTTCTGCGCAAGAGCCCTTTCATTTGTTTAAAAAAATAAGGTACAGGCACACAAGAAAATAATGGCACAGATATAGCCTTGAGTGTAGTTTGAGAGAGTCAGAGCGCTGAGGAGCAAAGTTAATAAATATTGCTGAGGTGCACTCACTATCAGAGGGCCAGGGCTGAAGGAGCTTGAAGCATGTTCGAATTAGGCATTAAAAAAAACAAAAAAACTTCTGCAGAGAAACAAGGTGGCAGAGGCTGCTGCAGCGCATGCTTGAGCTGAAGGAATTCCGTGACTGGAATCAGATAGAGCGCGATGCAAAATGGCGGCCGCATCAAAGACGGAGCCGCTCTGAGGTGCATATAAAAGAAAGGAACAGCTTACAGAGCAGTGCGGGGAACTTCAGCGACATCAAAGTGAGCAGCGACGCTACGGCCGTCCTCGCTCACATTTTGGATAGCCTGCAGGCGGTAGGGAGCTCGTTAGGTTTGCTGTTGTCTCTGCCGTCCCGGGAGAGTCAGGGACTGGCGGCCATTTCCTTCGGGCGCTATCCACGCCCCCGTAAGTGTCTGATGTTCTAGTCTAGGAGAAGGAAGCGCCAGTTAAAAATGAAAGTAAAGGGTGGTGATGTTTATTCAGCAGGTGGTCTCAGCTCCGAACAGAGATCAAATTCTACAATTACAAACAACATTTAATAGTAAACGGTACTGTATGGGCAGAGTGAGTTTTTTTACAGTAAAGATTGAATGAGCAATCCCTATACATAGAAACAACTCCCGGAGAAGACCATTATTTAAAAGAAAATGTGTCAGTAAGAGGTTATAAAGTTGGAGGGAAAAATGGTTTTTGAAGTATAGAATTGTGATTCATGATAACAATTGCAAAAGGAATGCAATAGCGACAAATTGAAAGAAAAGTAAATATGACCTTCATGTTTCCTTAAAACTATTGCAGACCAGCTATAGCAGTGGAACAAAGGTCATTTTGGGTGGGCAATAGACAGTGATTTGATGGACGTGATTACTCAGGTCATTTCCACTACTGAAGCAAGTTTTTACAATCAGTGACTATTACAGAAAGGTTGAACAGACTATAAGCGCGTGAAGGATATAAACACAGGGCAACCTGACATACTGAATGAAACCTGGCTGACTGAATACATGAATGTAATAGCCTAAATTAAGATGTACATGAATTTCATAAATTATTTACGATCCCATGCCAATTTCATGAATTTGAGGTGTACTAGTAACTAACTAGCAACAACAGAAAATAATTGTTTTGTAAGAAAGCGTGGTATTATTTACTGCGAAGTTCAAATGCCATTATTTATGATATATCACATAAATGCGCATATTATGAAAGCATACATCAACAGGGTATTTTCAAAGCTAACTTTCAGACAATAAACCATACTCTATAAAATTAAGAATTATGAGGAAGAATATGTGGATCCACAGCTAGTCACTTGTAGCACATTGGCTTCGAGAAATATATAAACCTTCAATATCCTGCTGACTCAATAATGCACGCCATTATTGAAACCCTTGGAAATAAATTAGTCTAATCCACCACATTATCATCTAAGTGAATTTCGTACGTTAGGTATTATACCCTACATGATATATTATGTCTGTTTATATTTCACTTGTAGGTATGATCCTGATATACAAATCCTCTGATTTGAGAAGGTTTATATGACAAGAAAATATAACAGATTGCCTTTCTACCAGCACTGTTCATTATCTATGTAATTTCACTTACTTACTAACCGCAAGGTAAAGCTGTAATCATTGCATGTATGGCAATTGTGCCACTAGATTAGCTTTTACCATCTCTTCAGTGCTGAATATTGATCCATGTTCTCTTAGCCTCTGCTTTCATCTGGTTGCTGAAGTCACCAATGCTGCTGTTGCAGGATTCTACATAGGTTCACCACTTCTGAAGCAAGCTAGTCCATGTATACATTACCACTGCTTCCATGGATCCATCTGTTTCCTGGATCCAAGGCCTCGGCCGACTGCTGTTCCATAGATGTAATCCTCATCAGAAAACTGTTCCATGGTTTCATTATGCTGGCTGTAATGTGGCCCACTTGTCAGACCCTGTCAGTAGTCTGTACCATGTAGTGCAACCCATGTTGAAGGTTCGGACTTGCATCCACCACCTCAGCTGCAAGCTTTTCAACACATGTTTTGACCTGCTTAAGGGTGCCCATGCTGTGGCTCAACATAAAATGATGGGGCCCTCCTGCAGAATGTGATGAGCGGCCCCGGAATCTCCCAGATCACACAGATATTCATTGGTCTTGGGCTAATAGGGATCCCCTGAAAGGTTGGGAACCACCCTAAAGGGCAGTTGACCCCCCCCCCCTAGCTGCAAGGCCCTGTGTTACAACCCTATGGCAATGGGGCGACTGCCTCTGATGCAGGTTGTTCTGTGTATTCAACCTTTGTTTGCATGCACTTCCGTCGATCCACAAAACCCTTTCCTTTTAACCCACAGATATTTTGATTTCATGTCCTGTCCCGGAAAAATTATTTTTTTTAAAAGAGAAGAGCCTTAAAAATATTACAATTAATACATAGAGGCACCTAATAGAAGATAAGGACTGGCTAGCAAAACGATCTGTCCATGTCTGTAAATACTCTCTACCTTAGTTGGTCTCCAGCTCAGAACCTGTTTTCTTATTAATTATATTTGTGCCCTAGAACTTTTTAAATCCATTAGCTGTTCTTCACTGTCCAACTTCACAGATCATGATCAAATCACTTATTTCACTTTGGTTTTCTGATGTTATCCCTGAGACTACTGTTGGCCAGCCAGATATTGTGAGCTGGAGTTCTAGAAGTATTCCTATAAAACACCTACATCTCCTATATACTTAATATTGTGATGCACTGGTGTTGCTATGATATCTGTTTGACTTGGCCCTCTCTACAGAGCCATCCCCAAACGTTTTGCTGTCACCCTCCTGTTTATGAACCCATTTTTGTTGGGCTCTAGGACTCTGGGCAGTTTAACACTGCTAATCAGTGCTAAGGTGTTTGTGCTCTCTCCTCTAAACATGGTAAAATTGGCTTACCCTCAAATGGAAAATTTAATTTACTTGTAAGTCTCTATTAAAGTGGCACTACATGTGCCCAGGGCCTATAAATTAAATGCTACTAGTAGGCCTGCAGCACCGATTGTGCCACCCACTTAAGTAGCCTTTAAGCATGTCTCAGGCCTCCCATTGCAGCCTATGTAGGCAGTTTTTAAAAGGCCTGATAAACTGTAGAGCGCCAGGGATGGCAGATCCTCGATCCACAAGGGAGCTGTTGCCAGCGTCAGAGCCTGGTTCCTGTGCCCTATGGACCTCACACCTCCTTTCCCCCATCTAGTTGGGAGGATACAGCGAGAAGCCCCCAGAAGCCAGGCAAGGAGATCTAGGTGATCCCCTTTGGCAGGTGATCATTCTTGGTGACATGCAGTTGGCTGTCAAGGGATGGTCCTGATCTCGGTAGTGCTACTCCATGTGCGGGAAGGACCACACTCCCTGGTGATTCACATGGCCCACATGCGAGAAGCGACAGCACTGTGAGACAGCACTCTACAGCACAGCATGTAGAGCGTGCTGATAATCTTTGTATAGGGTTCAAAATTGGCGACCTGTGTGACTGCCTGCCCACATGAACACCTTCTGCCCTGAACTTATTCTTCATGCAGAATATTGAAACCCAAGAAGTCCAAATCTGGAGGAAAGGGATGGTGCAATGCCAGACTGTGGGGTGATGGGAGGGAACTCCGCCTGAACTGTGCCCACCGCTATGGAGTCTATGCAGCGAAACCACACCACAAGCCTGGATGGCATATGGAAGGCCATTTAGGACGTGAAATCCACCCTGAAGCCAAAACTTGATGCAGTGGCGCTTGAGCTGGGCTTACTGAGGACAGACCACATGAAACTTACAGAAAGAGTTAAGAGTAACGAATTGACACTGCCGATGATCTGCCTTCTGTACAGGACATGCAATCACAAATCAAAGAACTCCAAGAGGAAGACCACTTCCTATAATGGAAGGCAGATGATGCTGAGGGTCGCTTCCCCAAATATTTTGTAGGTATTGTGGGCCTCCTGGAGAAGTTAGAAGACCCTAGCATGGAATTGTATCTGGAGGTATGGTTTATAGACACACTACTGGGTGGAAAGCAATCACTCTTCTTCTCAGTGGAATGCGCATAGAGTACCAGGTCGACTGCCACCTCCATGAACTTTATACTAGCCCCAGAAAATTGGCATCTGGAGACAAGATAGAATCCCACGGCCTTGAGGCAGGGCCCTGAGCTCATGCCCATGACTACGGACTATGTGCGGTAACAGATGATCATATATGTATTCTTTCTTGGTTCTACAATTGTTCCTTATTGTATCCTGTAATTGGGCATGAGAGTCACTAAGGGCTGATAACGGAAAGGTAGCGAGTAGGTAACTAGAGACATTACATGACCACTGGGGGGGCAGTCAGAATGGTGAGCTGAATGCATCTTCCAATAGCATCCCCTAACCATCAAATGGACCAGTTAAATTGTTGCAGTTTCATTGAGCCTGTTTTTGTGGTGAGGCAAGTTCTGAGTTCTTGACCAGGGGTGGCGAGTTGGGAGTTTCATAGTTTCATAAACTATCCTTTTCAATCAAAATAAGACTAACATGTCCACTTCTAAAATTTCATATTTCACTATACTAATTCACCACTAATCCTTTATGGGTTCCAGAGTAGCGTGCTACTCTCCGGAAAAGTGCTTCAACACCTCATCAAGGGTAGCAAGCATGATATAAATGCAAACCTTTTTCCCTCCTCTATTCATCTGCTACCCTTCTCAATCCAAATAACTGAATAACATATCCACCACTCAAATTACTTTCATATTTCACTATATGAATTCAACACTAATCCTTTCTGGGTTCCGGAGTAGCGTGCTACTCGCCCCAAAAACGCTTCAACACCCCATCAGGGGTAACAAGCGCTATATAAATGCAAACCTTCTTCCCTCTTCTATCCCTCCGCTATCCTTCTGTATCCAAATAACTGACTAACCTATCCACCACTCAAATTACTTTCATATTTCACTATACTAATTCAACACTAATCCTTTATGGGTTCCGGAGTAGCATGCTACTCACCAAAAAGAGCTACGATGCCTCGTCAGGGGTAGTAAGCGCTATATAAATACATTTACAATACAATACAATAGTCCATAGCCGAGATAGATTCACACTACATTATGTTGATACAGTCTTAGAGCGCTGGTGTGTAGATGGCTCTTATATAACTTAGAGGAACAATACAGGATCTTGATACAGTTTCCCCCACTAGAACAATATACTTACCTAGAATGTTCGGGGAATGGCCAAGTCCACAAAAAGATACAGAATTGATGCATATATTAAATACTGACACATACAATTTGCATGTCTGCAAGAGACGCACATGATAGCCATGGAACTAGCCAAATTACATAAGCGGTGGCAAGGCACACTAGTGGGCATCACATTCTCTAATTATGCCAGAGGGGTATTATTTGCGGTTGCCCCAGGAGTTCCATTTCAAATTACACACACCAGAGCACACCCAGAGGGCTGCTACATAACCCTGGAAGGACTACTAGATGGAGAAGGGCTAGCATTGACAGCGGTGTACTCTCTAAATATGAATGTCTGCCTTTCTGACCACACCCACTCTCTGTAAGCTGTTGGACCTTAATCTACCATGGGTATGGGGAGGTGACTTTAATGTGGTGCCTGACACTGACAAGGATCGCTTGATTCCTGCTGCCCTTGGGGCCCACTCAGTGACTGTGTCCAAATCACTAGCACAATGGGCGACAGACTCTCTGGTCACCAATGCATGGAGACCCATGCACCAAACTGACATAGAATTCTTGTTTTATTCCTGGGTTCACATAACACACCCAACAATTGATCTGTTTTACTGGAATGTGGCAGCAACTGAAAAGGGGATAGACACGGAGATCTGGGGAGAACGCTCTTGGATCGTAACCCTCTTAAACTAACCCAGCCCTGGGGATGCACCCCCAGCATGCATCTCTACCTGGAGACTATCTCTGGTGATGCTACATGACCCCCTGATTGGAAGATTGGGGAGCATATATAGCAATATTTCCCTGCAAACTATGGGACTTTTTTCCAACAGATTAGTACAATGAGACACATTCAGGGTGGTGTTGAGGGGCTTATTTATCAAGACACTTTATTGGACTAAACAAGTCTTTAATCCATGAACTCACCACATTTGATGAACACATAAACTCACTAGAATATTTAGGCTACTAATCTCTGGGGTGCTTAGGGACTACTATGCTACACTTTATGACCCCAGGAGAGATGAAGCCACCCAAGGGATAGAGCACTATTTTGACACAATTCCTCTCCCCATCTTAATGCAACTCAAAGGGCTGCATTGGAAGAACCTCCCTAATTGGCAGAAATATAGGCAGCAATAGCCCGGATGGCTAGGAGGAAGACAATGGGCCCAAACAGCTTTCCGATATAACTTAATGCTGCATACAGGCCAATTAAGACGGAAGTATTATCATAGACGGCATGTTAATTACTTGCCTCTTTCTCTAACATAGATTTGACTGACACTACAGGACTGTGGGAGGTCATCTTTTGAAAGCAGTGTTGAATGAGAATCCAGACAACTGACTGGTGATAGATTAATTCTAGGTCTATGGAGGAACCATATTTGATGAACAGGAATTTAGTTTTGATTGGTATGTAATTTTGGCCCTTGAGGTTCATTGATGTACTCTAGGGTGAACTCATTTTCTAGTCAGTAGGATCATTGAAATTATTTAACATCCTTTGATTTTGCATATTTTCAGATGGCGACACTGCCTACTACTCATGTTGAAGAATACCATTATTTACTGCATCTTAGTGGTATATTTTTTCTTGGTAAGAAACCACCACTTTTTCGTTTCTGTTATCACTCATGGCTGATCACATGTAGTAGTTTTATCTTTCTGATCTTGACACCCTTTGGAACATCTTCATATATCTTCATTGTTCTTGGTTGTTACATGTTTCATGTCTTCGGTTTCACTATTTCCCCTCTTTTCTGGTTCACTGTGGATATTAACTTCACTCTTCTTGACCCTTATGGTTTTTCTATAAAGGAAACTGGGCGTGTGTCATGTTTATCAACACGTTTTTCACCGCACTTCACTTTGGGATTGTTTTGTTTAAATTGCCTTGGAATATCTTATGTCATGGCGACATGTTTTATTGTTAGGTTTCCAATGTCCTAAAATTTGAAAACATGGGTAATTGAATTTGAATCCAGAATGTGTTAACTGTTAAACACTTCCCTATGATTTAATTGTGGACCTTTTTGTGCTTGTTACTGTATAGTGTTTTTGTGCTTGAATATGTATGGGTTTTGTGTATATTGGTTTGTTTTGTATATGATTATTGGCGTTCTAACTATAAATGGTTGTATTTTTGTTTTTTAATGTTTGCAGCCCTGGTGAAGCCTTTTTAGGTGAAACGCGTCGGCTACGTTCCTTTAAAATTCACAATAAAGCAACAGAACTATTGTTACTATGAAGATTTACGAGTATTGATCTAATGTCATATATCTTCTGTGGAATGTAATTTATGTAAAGCATCTTTGTTGCCTCTTAAATATCTTTTGTATGAGAAACGTACAAGCCAATATTGGCAGCCCACCTGTTAAAGGTTTATGAGTCAGTAAAGGAAACTGCACAATTGACAAAGTCCACGCAGGGGGCTTTAATCGTGGCCCTTTCAAAACAAGGCTGGGATCTCCTAACGATTAGCGCTTACAGACCATTGCTGTTATTGAACCTGGACTATAAAATTCTGGGGGAGGTGTTAGCGAACCGTTTATTGCCCCTGATCCAGACACTGATGCATTGCAACCAAAATGGCTTTATCCCAGGCCAGAACACATTCCTTAATCTTCAGCAGCTATTTAGGATCATGGATTGGGCCAGACGACAAGCAGCAAATCACTGGGTAGCCTAATTAGATATTGAGCAGGCGATTGATACCTAAGTTGGACCTATATGTTGGAGGTTTTATGCTGACTGGGCATGGGAACGTGGTTTCTCCAATGGGTGGGACTGCTTTACTGAGGCCCAAAGACGAGGATTCATACAGTGGGAATGATCTCACTTTACGTTAGATTAGGTAGAGGTAGAAGGCAAGGGGGCCCACTTTTGCCCCTTATATTTGCATTGGCCATAGAGGCTCTTGCATGCGCTTTGAGAGCATGGTCAATGGATTCTAGGATTCATATAGGAAACAAATGGCACATCGTGTCTCTCTATGTAGATGATGCCCAGATATACCTGTGCGAGGGGATAGCTAATGAATACAACCGTACCCCCTTGATGGCATTGTTGGATGACTTTGGCGGGGTTTCTGGACTGCAAGTGAAATTGGATAAATCGGGCCAATTCCCCCTGACTGCATGGGAGGTTGGATGACACAGGCCCCACTGGGACACGGTCTTGCATATAACGACTGACATGTTTAAATGCCTAGGGGTAAACATTTACCACAAAGACGTCATCCTGTGCAAGGTTATTATCAAGATTTGCAACTGATCCCATCATGGAATGCCTTGCCGCTGTAGACACAGGGTCAAATAGCAATCTCCAAAATGCTGATACTGCCTAGATAACTATAATTTTTTCAGCACTCCCAATCATATTGAAATGGCCCTTTTTTAGAGTGATATATGCTGAAGGGAGGTATAGAGTGTGGATTGCCACACTCCACCTTCCCTCAGTGGGAGAGTAATTCGGTGCCCCCAACCATGAGTTATACTACGCGCCTGCACAGTTACAATGACCCATGCGATGGCCGGTAGAACAATTTGACCTAGAAGCACAGGATTGCCAATATGAGTAGGTCTGTGGGGAGTAGACAAGAAAAGTGGGTCCTGTGTTCATTGTGCCACTGAAATCAAGCTATACCTGGCTGATGATTTCTAGAAAGGGTACTGCCGTCCCCGAGTTGCTTGTGTTCCAATTCAGGGAAGACCTGACCTGGCGTTCGGCAGGGGTGCATTTTAGCTCCTTTTCTCTTCCTTATTTATACAAATGGTTTGGAAGCGTTTTTATTGGGCAAGAAAATTGATTTTCCCCAAATTAAAGGTAAACCAGTCCCGTTACTTTCGTATGCAGATGACACTGTACTTATGGCCTTGACGGCCAATAGTCTGCAGACGTCATTGGATGCTTTTACGGATTTTATGTCGGCCCTTGACCTGAAGGTCAATTTTTCAAAGTCATATATAATGGCATGTGGCCCAAGAAAGACTAAAACCTGAATTTTTAACGTGAGGGGCAAGATTATAAAAAAGGTGGAAACCTTTACATATCTGGGGAATTTGTTCAATAAGGAGTTGAAATGTGATTCGTTGGTCACGGCAAGGGCTCAGCAAACAAGTAGAGTTGTGGAGGGGCTGTTTAGTTTTGCCTGTAAGTTAGGCCATAAGCCTGTGCCAGAGCTTGTTACTTTATACAAAGCAAAATGCCTGTCGGTTGCATCTTACGGGGCGTGGGTGTGGGGCTACCAAAAAAATCGTCTGTTACAAGTGGTGGAAAATAAGTTTATAAAACGCTTATTGATGATTCCAAATAGCACTGCCACTTCTTTCTCTCACCAGGAAGTGGGGACGGAATATATAGAAGACCGCATAGGCTCTTCCCCCCTGCTCTTATGGTACAAAATATGGGTGTCTGAAGAGCTACAGTTCTCCAGGGAGATCACTGAAGACTGTATTAATTTGGACAAGTCATTGAAGATCCCCTGGCTCAGTTTTGTGAGGGATAGGTTACTTGAGATTGGGTTGGGCGAGTACTTTGACACTCCGATGAGTATCCCCACAAATGCCAAGGTTATAATAAAAGAGGCGCATAATACCTGGGCAACCTTGCGTCATTCTCAATGGAGGTGTAAGGTCCTAGCTGCCCTTTTAAGCCTAAACAGCAATTTTATCTGTCCTTCACCACGAATAGTCAGACACAATTTTTCTTAACAAGACTTCGCTTAGGCACTTTGCACTTTTTAGTAGCTTTTCCCAGGCAATCTGGATGGTGGGACAATCATACTCCCTGCCCTTGTGACAACATGGCAACCGAGAGCACCCTGCACTTTATTCTTTTTTGTGCACTTTATAAGGAACCGAGGAGAAGATTTTTGGTACCCATACTAAAGAACATGCGTCCATGCACACATATTGAGGGGTTTAGATACCTGCAATCCCTCTAGAATATTGTGGTCTAGACTGCTTTGTTGTAGTTATAGCAGATCTATACCTAAGGTGGGTGGGCATTTCAGCACCATGGGAGCACCCTCATAATGTAATGAGCTTTGGAAAATAGTAGTGTGAATTCATGAAATACTGATTTATAGATGTGCAGGTCTATCAGCACATCCACTGTTTGTTTTTGCTGATCTAGCACTCTTAAGTAGAAACTATTTTTTTGACTATAGACGAATTTCAATTGCCAGCAAAGTGATTTAAGTATAGATATCAGAATTTCATTTGCAATATGGCTACCTTTGAAGATAATAGGAATGCCCTGATTGATGACCTATTCAATTCCAATTCAACACGAGCTCCAGATAGTACTAGGGAAACTGTGAAGGAGGGGTTAAAACAAAATATCTTAAGATTGGAGAGAATAAAAAAACAAGAGCTCTCCAGGTGGTGGGACGCAACAGTCCTGCGCAAATATATTGAGAAAGAACAAGTCCCAAGGGGATTACGTATATTAATTTTTCCTTCTTTTCAGGACTTGGATAAGGGTCACTTAAAGGAGTGGGAGAAGCTACTATTCAACTCATCCATCGGTATGATGGACATACTCATCAGGGATGCTGATTTAAAACAAAATAAATTATTAATGGAAATTGCCATACTAGAGAAAGAAATCAATGATTTGAACTTACCTGAGGCAACTGAACGAAAAATGGTAATTTTGAGAGAGGAGCTACATAAACATCAACTTTACTTAAAAGAGAAGAAGTCACAAAAGATTAGGCGGGATGAGAGAGATTATCTAAATGGGAGAGTCTACACGTTTGCTAAGAAATTTGACAATATGAAACCTGGCATACATGCAGAAACATCAGAAGGTACACCACATACAACTGACTCGGTCAGTATTTCTGACACATCTAGTGTCAGTAGGTTAACTAGTGGGGATTCATCAAATGCACAAGGTCAAGCATCAGGAAACGTTTCTGACTCATTTTTTATAGAACTACAACGATTCAGAAAAGGTAACAAACAGGCGTACAAAAAAGATTTGGGTTCAAAAAGACAAGGAGGGGTAAATCAAAACCAAGACCAAAACTCAAAAGAAAGGGCAGTGGTCACAAACTGCACCTGAGTGTTGACTCACTCTATTTACGGTGATTGGCATGTTTATCATTCGAGGCGCTTCAGATCGCCATTTCTTGGGCTATGTTATTCACTATTAGCCTAACTAGTGTGTCAAATGTCGTTAGAGAATCGAGAATTGTGCATTATCCAGTGTTTCACCACACCAAGTATTTACTAACGATCCATAACAATATGGCCGCCGCGTTTAAGCTGATTCGCGGCGTTACGTTAACGGTGGTCCGCTTTCGATATCGTTGAATTTGCCAGGATTGCTTACTAAAGAAATGGCGATGACCGCCAACACACCGCGATTGTTTAGAAAGCTCCGGGCTACAATCTGGATGCGGTCGCAAATGCGGTAAGAGCAACCTTTGATTGTAAAATATATTTAGACCTGTATCCGTGCTCCATTACATATGGAGCCTGCTTGACCTAACCTTTAAAAACAGATAGATGAATTCTGTCCCAGTATGTGTATTTTTCTGTCTTGACAGCTATATTCACGTATCATGGTGAAAGCGTCTCCTGCGAGGAGATTGGCGGTTTACGGACATTTCGTTTATGAAAAGAATCAGAAAGATAAATAACCTTGAAAGTTACAACGTGTGATTCATACAGTTAGAAAAAGCTGCTTGCTACTGGTAAGCTATGCCTAAAGACATGTGGGAAGCAGTGATACTCCACGCTTTCCCTGATTAGAGATTAATTGTGTGATATGGCTCCCGTAAATAAAGGGGCCTACTTATTGATGTATCTTCTCTCCTGTTTTTTTCTCGGCCTTCACTTATAGATGCAAGGGAGGTATATTTCATAACCTCTCATTAGACTGTTCGCTATTTACACCACTGAAGAGGTCTTTTTGAATGGACTGCCATGTGAATATTGAAATAAGGTGAGGCACACGTGTTTGTGTTTTCTACCTTCATGGCAAGAACTTCTCTTTGGTATAGATGGGAAAACCTTTTCTTGCACGATAACTTCTATCTTCACGAAGTAGATGTGAAAATACATGGAGGACACACGTGTTTTACGGTTTTTAAATAAAATAAATTATCTAACTGGGATGCTATCTGCATGGGTGTTTCATGGGGCACTACACACCAACAGGGGTGTCTTTTCCACAGTGCTGTTCTCTATTTTTTAATTGTGTCAACATTCAGTTGACATGTGCACTCATTCTTTTCTGTGAGTGAGGCACATACTTTTTTAACAATAAAATAATGTGTATATCAATATCAAATGTTGGGTTGTTAGAAATTGTGTATATATGTAATTTTGCAGCCTTGAGAAAGTCCTGGAGGACGAAACGCGTGTCGGCTGCTGTCTTCTTCTTTGTTCAAGTGGAATAAAAAGAGTGACCAGATACATCAGCTATTGTGGACTATTACTGGGGAATCTTGTTGAATGAAATTGCAGTAACTGGATGTTCTTTTCTTATTAATGACATTGGCTGAGGATAAAAGTAACACTGGATTGGTGTGCTTTGGTGCATTGGCTGAATCTTGTGATCTAGGCTGCTTTGTTGTAGTTCTAGCAGATCTATACCTAAGGTGGGTGGGTATTTCAGCACCATGGGAGCACCCTCATAATGTAATGAGCTTTGGAAAATAGTAGTGTGAATTCATGAAATACTGATTTATAGATGTGCAGGTCTATCAGCACATCCACTGTTTGTTTATGTTGATACCTGCAATCCTTGACTAGTTCCGTTATTTGCAGTGCAGTGTCAAATTTTATTAAAACTGCAATGAGTATTAGGAAACACTATGAAGCACAGTAACCGGTTGGGGAAAATAAATATCTGGTATAGCTCCATTTTAAGAAACATGACATTTTTAATTATTTTTAATTGTGATTTTATTTTTTAATCAGGATTTTTTAACATCTTAAAAATGTATTGTCTGTTTGCGAAACTTTTGTGGTCTTGGTGCCGAATAAAGTTATTTTGAATTGAATTGATTTCTAGAAAGGGTAATGCCGTCCCCGAGTTGCTTGTGTTCCAATTCAGGGGGGACCTGACCTGGCATTTTAGGCTGGACACTTCCATTGGAGCAGGGTCAACACTGATTTGCATATGGCTGGGTGCAAACTGAGGTGGTACAATGTAAAAGAAAATGATGGACTGGGATGCAGGCCCAAGTGATTACCAGTGGCTGACATTAATTCAAGCATTCCATCTAGCACTTTTTACGTGCTTCAGGGAGACACTAAATTATATGGACACTCATTCTTTGTGCATATGAGCTCCATATATGAGACGAAGAACCTGCCTTTCTGAAAAGCATTCACAGAGCAGGTTATAGAAATACTGCTGTATATGCTGGATGATGTGTTTACACTTAAGCCCATAAACCTGACTCTATAAAAATACGTAGTAGGTAGATTCTGATAGCAGCATGTGTTTTCTGGCATTGTCAACCATAAACATGTTTTCAATGCATTGATGTTTGAATTGAATCTAGCATTGTCTGACTGAGAACAGTGGAGCCTGAAGGCTTGGACACCTGACATGGTCCATTACAATGCTTAGCATGGTGTCAAATCATGACTCTCTCAGAAAATTGAGAGGTTAAAATCAGGGGTGGGTGGAGTTCCCGGAGTTGCACTACGAGGAGTTCCGCAGAGTTACATAAAAACTCCATGAAATTCCACGGAGTTCCGCTCCACCCAAGTTAGCACTGGCAGCTTCCTTTTAACAAACATGCATGCTGGGAGTTGTAGTTTTATCTCAAGCCCATTGAATAATCTAGACTAATGCACCAGACTCCAGTAATTTGTTGGCGAATGGAGCTTGTTCCTGATCACATTCAAATCTGATAACCACGTGGAAGCTCCAAGCCAGCCAACAGGTGGTTGCCATGGTATCACGAGGAGAGAGCGCAAAAGAGAAATAAAACACAATCATTTGGGACGAGGTTTGGGAAAAACAAAAAAGCAACTTCTCTGGGTGAGAAGCTGGTTAGGGAAATTTGGCAAGTAAGACATTTGAGCAACCGATTATCTCTCATGAGATAGTGTGGTGGGTTTAAGAATAATCTGCTAAATGGTCATGGCCACTAAGACTGCCCTTCCTGGGCCTAACAAAGCGAGGATCATGTAATGTTCACTCCAAAAGGCCAAGGGTGTCATGCAGGAGCCCATGTTTACCTGGGAGCTTCGAGGCTGTAAGCACCAGATCTCAGTCAGGCATCCAACAGAATTGAGCCTGCCCCTCCTCTGTGGTAGCAGATCATTCATGTGATACCAACTGGGCCTGCTGAGGAAATTTAAAGGTGCAGTGCTCAGCTCTGTCCACCACATACACTCCAATATGCTCTGAGCTTCCAGAGTGCACCCACTCAGCTCCCAGGAGCGATCAGTAGAACAGGAGAGAGAACTCTCTCTTGGCTGGAGCAAGCCGGAGAACAGGACAGAGAGTTCTCTCTTTCTAAATTGCCCTTGTTGAGTGTGCAGAGGGTCCTTGAGACCTGAGATGGTTTATGCCACCCTAGGGTCAATTCAGAGTGCCCTGGGTCATCCGGATACATGGAAAACATGGCTCACGGCACAAATTAATTAATATAATTCCATGCAGTACAAAATCGCAGTGAAATACACGAACGTGCTATAATAAAGTCCCTCACAGTAACAAGATGAATGCCAGTAACAAATAAAAATCAATATAAAACACATCCAAAAGTCGTGACATATTGGTAATTTAATCGCAGTAATGAAAGACATGTGTGTAGTTGAACTACTGAAAGTTATGAAATAAAAAGAATGAAACAATACGTTGCAAAGTAAATGTGAGGTCTTTAGTGATGTCCTGTGAACTTACAGAAAAGGCCTGCAGGTGAACTAACTGCCTTTGAAGGACCTCTTCAAAGCCAGGCAAGGGAGGGGCGAAGACCCGACGATAAAAGCAGGCTTTCCTATGCGGTGGGATGTGCTGTCTGTTTGTTAACATCGAGCTGTGAGGCTTGCAAGCAGGAAGTTGTGTGTACATTGCAGACCCTAAATGCGAGGAAGTGTCTTTTCCCAGAAAGGGTTGTGGGTGCAAGGGACCGCTTTCCAGTAGGGGTGCTGGTGATGGGGGCGAAACCGGGGAAGAAAGAAAGCACCACTTAGGCCAAAAGTAATGGGCCAAGATTATTTTTTTTAGGTCGAGCCTAGCGTTGCAGCGCATGCGCTGCTCGCTTTGCGAGGCATGCAGTAATCAGTATAGCGTGGAAGCTTTGTGGAAGCTCCGCACCCTCTCCGCCCATCTTTTTAATTGGCTTAGTTCCTAAATGCTGCCTTCCGATTGGTTTTAGGTTTGTTCGTCCCTCCTTATGATGAGCATGTTGTCATTTGTATCCTTCCATGGCTACTGGCCCCTTTACTTCGAGTGTTGCACAGTATGTTTTATTGATACTGTGAGCACTATTTTCTTCCCGTGCCTCTCCCTCCCGCAGTCCGTGCCTTCTCGCCCGCCGCACTCCCGTTTGCAATGCAATAGGTCTCGCGTAAATGCGAGTCCTATTGCATTTCAAATGCTTGTTTATTAATGCCCCTGTTTTCACTTTTCACGGGGCACCTTTATTTATTTATTTAATAATAGCGCCGCTTTCACTTTTGGCCGGGCACATTTATTTCTTGCTCACAGTGCACTTAGACGAGTGGAGTTGTCATGTTTCCTTGGTGGACATTCCTGTTTAGTAAAGCTTAGGAGGAGGAAAAGCGAGGATTTACCACACCCATCATGGCTCCTGCATACACATTCGCGGTCCAGTGGCTAATTACTCAGGAACCGCTCTGTGTTTCCCCCAGTGCACTGCCCCTTCAGTCGCAACTCCCCATACGTCACTTCCTGGTCTTTCCATCACCCACCCTTGCGTCATGGAATACCCTGGTCTGTAGGAGCTCGGCATTCCGTTCATCCATCATCTGGAAGTGATCACTTCCTCGTGCAGACAGTGTTGGAGCCTTGCCTTTGTGCGCCAGCAACGAGTGGCAGCACTGCAGGTAGGTGTCAGCACCATCCAAATAAGCCAGGATAGAGAGCAGCCAGCGGAGCCACGCCACTCTCGGGGGCACTGCAAGTAGGTGGCAGCACTCCCCTCCACCCCCCATAGTGTGCCAGGACAGAGAGCAGGGGCACGCACCACCTGCTCAACTCTCAGGGGTACAGCATGTACGTGGGCAGCCCCCCCTGTGCAGAGTGACCCGCACTCTTCGTTGTGTGCCCAGGGTGGGGCACGCACCACCTGCTCCACTCTCAGGAGTACAGCATGTATGTGGGCAGCACCCCTCCTGTGCAGAGTGACCCGCACCCTTCGTTGTGTGCCCAGGGAGGGGCACGCACCACCTGCTACACTCGTAGTTCTTCAGTGTTATCTCCTTTCTTCACTTTTATTTTGTCCTGTTTTTATTTTCTTTCTTCGTGCTTTGTGCCATGTTTTGTAATTTTGTTTTGTTTTCCACATACAACACGCCTCGTTACCTCTTTTCCGGCACTCCAGCATTATCTCCTCACACTTGTGTTTTTACTATCTAAACAATCCCTCTCCCTTGACGAAGGTAGCCACTACACAAAGTTTTATGTATTAAATAAAAAAGATATATATAAAACGTTCCAGCCATAAAATAGATTTACTGGTAGTTTTGACATAGCTTTGATAATTTTGGGAACTCAATTTCCATTCACCCTTTCTCGATGTAGCAGATGACAAATTGCATCAAATGATGGCCTGCATCTGCGAAATAGGTTATATTTTCCAGCTGGTGTCGTTGTGCTTCTTCCATTGATATGTATAATTGCTACTCACCACATGCAGTTGCTGTGGTGCATCATAATAGAAATAAATCTGCGTAAATTAGAAGATTTTCAGCCAGTGAACGCAATTTCGTAGGATCCATCGAAAATAATATCACGTTTTAATAAATTACCTTTTTTATCACAAACAAATGCAATAGGTCTCGCATTTACCCAAGTTTGAGCTATTGACATTGTAAATGACAATGCCTTTTATTTTTGTTTTCTTTTTTAAAACATAAATAAAAGACATTGTCATTTACAATGCCAATAGCTTAAACTTGCGTAAATGTGAGACCTATTGCATTGCAAATGCTTGTTTTTTAATGTATTTGAAGTTTTGCTATAATGCTTCTAAATCATGCAAGGGTGACATGGTGCTGTACAATAGGTCAATGTGGCATGTTAACTTTTTACAGTAGCAGAATGCGGAAGGGTATAAAATAGACATCCGAGCTGTTGCAAGAGTACCTCACCCAGCTTGGCTTTTTACTTTCTGTGACTTGTAGTTCTCCTGTTTAGCCTATTCTAGGGGTGGGCGGCCAGGGCAAACTCCGCCATGTGGTGGAGTCTGAGTTTTTGCCAAACTTTGCGCTCCCAGTGGAGCACGAAGTTAACAAAACTCTGAAAACTCCGCTGGCGGAGTGGAGTTCACCACCCACCCTTAGTTAAAATTGTTTTTCATAACATGCCTGGCCTCTAAGCAGAGGCTACCAGCATGGTTGCCATGTGCTAGTTAATTTTAATTGAGTTTTTGTGAGAAAATTATCAATAAGAAGTTCATCTTTGTCTAGTTTTCTCCCACCTTTTTTTCTTCAACCCTCCTGTTTTTGCTGACTTGGTTTTACTGGCATTATGACTCTGCATGCTTTACCACTGCTAGCCAGTTTTAAAGTGCTAAAGTGCTTGTGCTTCCTCTCTAAACATAGTAACATTGGCTTACACCCAATTGGCCGAGTGGTATTACATGTGTCCAGGTCCTGTAAAGTAAATGCTATTAGTGGGCCTGTAGCACTTATTGTGCCACTCACCATAGAAGCCTTTTAAAATATGTCTCAGGCATGCCATTGCTGCCTGTGTGTGCAGTTTCAAAATGCCATTTCAATCAGGCTAAAAAGCCTTTTGCCAGGCCTAAACCTTCCTTTTTAATATGTATAAGTTACCCCAACTGTAGGCCCTAAGCAGCTCACATGGCAGGGCACAGTGTATTTTAAAGGTTGGACATGCACTTTTAGATTTTACTTGTCCTGGTAGTAAAAATCTCTTAAATTAATTTTTCACTACTTCAAGGCCTGCCTCTCCCAAAGGATAAAATTTAGTTACCTTATTAAATTTAATAAGTGATAACTTTCAATTGGTAGCAGGTAGTGATATCAAGTTAGGTGTCTAAAGAATTGTAATTTTAAACCCTATATAATGGTAAAGTTAGATTTTAAGTCACAATTCTGAAAGTGCCACTTTTGCAAAGTTGGCATTTTCTTGTCCAAACGATTTCGTGCATGCAGACTGTATCCTGTTTCACATGACTAGGTGTAACGGGCAGTTAGTCTTTGTGTATTTCTCTCAGAGAGTGAGAGAAAGGGGCAACATATGTTGACTGGATGGGCCATCTCTGACTTGATGGGGGGGAGCTGTCACCTACCAAACTTGCACATCACACAGGCTCTGCCTCAGCACACTCACAAAAGGCTTCGCATCAGTCTTTTGGGCCCCTGGACAAGCTGTGGCCAGGCCAGATCAGGGAGGCAGGACATTCCAAACACCTCTGGGGATGGAAACCTCTAAAACTTTCTCCTACTTCAAATGTTGGATTTAGTCCTAGAAATATTTTCTTGTGAATAATTCTAGAAGTCGCTTTTTAATGAACTTTAAGTCAGCAAGACCTGTCATTACGGTCAATTATCACTTCTCATATCTGCACATAACTTGTAGGTCACAAGATCAAATCTTAATGGGGCCACCTCATCTGTATTTCTTTCTGGGGCCAATGCATTAAGTACTTTTAAAAGATATAGTTCTTACATATAGCAAAAAGTGGTATTATGTATGGAACAGTGGCACTGTTGAATAGATAATGGACAGAACCAACTTACGACCTCTGAATCCATGTCTCACTTGTGTCTCATAGTTTACCTCAATCTAGCCATCTATTTGCCTGCACTCTGTCCACCTCTGAGTATATTCTCATACCATTTGCTTTTCACCAACATTTTTAGGTCTGATGTTTGCCTAGACATTTTATTTTTTAAAAACTAAATCTTTAAAAACTGTCTACATATACATATTTATATAAGGCGCTTGATGGCATCTCGCCCAAGCCCACCCATGATTCGGAACTCCAATGAGGTCCAGATGACAGAAATACCACACATATATAATTGATCAAAAAGGTAATATTATGAATAGTAACATCATAAAATCAATAATACCATAAATAGTAACATCCTAAAAACAGAAACTTACTATGGTGCAAGCAATTTCATGATCTAAGAATAGAAATTTGTGAAAAACAAATTCAATACAGATTTATTAAGCATTTCAGATGATAAAAACTCAGGCAAAAACATTTCATTATGAGTAGGAAATAATAGCTGACTGACAAGGGCTATTGTTCAAGACTGATTTAAGGATGGTGGTCTCCTAGAGATGTGACAATATATTAACAAAGTGTGATAGATACATTACACCTATTTCAATAACTCACCGTGGTACAATCAAATTCATGATCTAAAAATATAAAATGACATTACAATTCAATAAACATTTTTAAAAAAATCATTAAAAAAGTAAAAAATCGAACACAAAACATTTTGTTAGGAGGAGAAAATAACAGTTGTATAGCATCAGCTGTCATTCGAACATTAAGAACAAGGGTCTCATAAAAGTGTGTCGATGTAATAACAAGGCGAGATAAAAAAATAACGTGTTTCAAATCTTGGACATCAATATTGGAAAGATTGCATATATTAGATGATTTATACCATTTGGAGGTAAAACCTTTTAAGGGTAACATTTAAGCGTAGTAATAATCAAAAACTCCTGACATTGTGATCCATGTTCTAGATCAAATATTGTTGCGTTTTTTCCAAAATACAAGAATTTCTTACTATCTCAAGTTTTTCTTTTTGCCACAAACCTCGGTATCCAGATGGAAACTCAAGTAAATGGAGGCCTAGGTTACAGAGATAGATGATGTAGGAGAGTAGGATCTGCTTCTTATAGTTACCCCCACTTTTTGCTGATGTTTCACTGTTTTCGACTTAGTCTGACTGGGATCCTGCTATTCAGGACCCCAGTCTAGCTGCTTTCGCCTCTAAATTGATTGCATGTACTTTAGGTACACTCCAGATTGGATTCTGGGGTACCCTTATAATTCGCTAGTATATGGTATACTATGCACCCAGGGCATAGGTCCCCCAGAGGCCTCCGAGGGGCTGCAGCATGTATTATGCCACCCCTGAGAGACCCTTTAAAATGACACCACAGGTCTGCTACAGCAGCCTGTGTAAGGTGGTGCATGCACCCCTTACTTAGATATAGGTTCACTATATCTATCCTAATCACTGCACATATAAACCTATCAGTCACCCCTATGGCAGGCCTTATCAATCCTGAAGGCAAGGTGCTGGGTTTTATGTGAGAGGGTGCCCATGCATGAGCATAGCCCCTCTGCAGCCTTCGGAACCTATTCTCCGGGGTTGTTTGTGATGCAGCCAACCATATATACTTAAGTGCATTATAACCTCGCGGTAAATGCTAACTTTAAAACGGCTGCATGGAAACATGTCGTGTTTGGTGTCAAACACCTTGGAATCATACCTCCCCACCAGTAACTGGTATGGGAGGTATGATTCCACCCTCCTAAAGGGAGAAATATGACAACACCGGTACACCCGGTACCAGCTTCACAGATCCCTGGCATCAAAAAATGGATGCTGCCAGCCACAGACACGAGTCTGCCCTTCTGCTGCTGGACGAAACTCCGGCAGGGGAAGGCTTGACAATAGGTTTCCTGTCCCAGGGAGGTGTCACCACCTCCCAGACAGGCTTTAGTGTATTGGGGCTGGGTGGGTGCACTCTCAGAGTGCTTTGATGTCTGCACTGGGGGCACATTTGGTGTCCCTGTGCATAGTCCAGCTCAAACCGGTTGCAGGAGCCATTTGCTCCTGCTCTGGCGCGAAACTGGACAAAGGACATGGGTGTAGCCACCCCTCTGTCCTGACCCTCCCATAGGTGGGTCCCCAGAGTTTGTCCCACCCCTTCCTTGGGAATAAAACAGGAACCCCTGACTACAGGACTTTAGATATTACCTGGACTAAACTCTGCTACAGAAACCAAGTACTTCGATGATCTGCACAACGCTGGATGACTGAAGAATCTCCCTTGGAGTAAAGGAGTTACTCCCCTGCTGAGCAGGCACCTAAAATGCATCTGACCGGTTTGCATCTATGAAGCTCCTGAAGGACTCTGAAGATTTCTGCAATACAGGAGGTGGGTTCCCGTGGTCTTTGAGGTTGATCTGCGCTCTCAGCAATTCTGAGGCCCGTATCCCTCGTGGGGACCATGCAACCCGAACCCCTGGGCACCGTGTACATTTGCAGCAGCATATGCTTTTCGGAAATCCCTGAAGCTATGCTTTGGGCTACTTGTAGTCCTGACTGCGAGCAGTAATTCCACTGAAGATTTCCGGCCTACACTCCACGAGTGTTCCGTGGGCTGGTATTTAGTGATTCAGCTTGAGGTCCCTTCGGAACCCCTGGTCCGTTGGCCTGTGGGTCCCTGAGAAGGCAACTTTAACTTTCAGTGGGCTTCCCTGATTGCTTCAGATGTCCCCTGACTCTCCGTTGCTTGGAGAGTCCCCAGGACCTTGCTGGTCCTCACAGAAGCATCATTCCTATGACCGCGTGGGTTGCAGTTGTCAAGGCTTGTTGGTATTCAATCCGGACACTGACCCCCCAGCACTTGACATCCTTCATGGGACAGCTCGAATCCGGACTGTGGTCATCGTAGACATCTCCTGGTCCCCGTGGGTGCAGAGTCAAGCACCCAACATCGGTGGGCATTCGATTGCTCCGCTCCTGGTCATGTGAAGTGACCCAGACTTTGTCCCCTCTGCTTTCAGGTTCTTCTCATTCCCAATCCAGGCTTGTATCACACTGGACACTTTTCTTCTCCACGGCAGCAGTACTTTTTCGCGTCACGCCATTGAAAACGACGAGGGTTTCCGTCACCACTTGACCCTTATGCACCCAGCTCCTCTGGGAAAGGTAACTCGGGTACCTCGGTACTCTCAAGGGTGCTGGCCTTAGAACCTTCTATGTTTAGCTGGGTTTGCTTAAAGTCCTCTCCTAAGTGTCCTTAATCTTTAAATTTTCAACCGCGACTTTCCCATAGAGTTGTACGGAGCTCGCGTCCATGTTCACACACTGCACCCGTCCTCCGTGGGTCCCCTGTGTCACTACCTTGGGTGGTTCCTTGGGGTCCCAGCGATTCTACGTGCTCTAGGCACTGTGTCTAGTCAAGTCGTGGTTCTTATACCACTTTCTTAGTATATGGTTCGGTCTCCCCCTGGAGCCCGCTGTGTATTGTGCTATTTACTGTCGTTCTAGTGATTTAATATTGTGTGTCCTGTCCTCTAATCTCATAAAGAGGTTAGTAGAGAGTGTTTAGTAATAAATACATATATTTTATATATACCTGGTGTGGTTCTCCTTTCATTTGGTCATTCAGGAGGTTATATACTGGTAAAACAAGCTGCTTTACATTCCTTCGAGACTTAGCCTGAAGGCTGCTCTCCATAGCTACCACTAGGATAGCGTTCAATAAAGGTTGTCTTTAACCTAATCATCAATAAGGGTCATTTGGACTGGTGCAAGGTGCCCACTTTAATTAGTGGACAGCATATACCAGGCTAACTTCTCACATTGGTGTGCAGCGGTTGGGATTCAAGCTTGCTATTGTTTTACCAGATAATCTCATTGAGTGACTAACTGAAAACCACTAAAGGTACTTAGGTACATACAAATCAAGACTAGAATAAAGTAAGTTCTACTGAACTTAGAGTTGGGTAAGTCAAGGGCCTAGCACACCCTTTCTCCAACTCAAGAGAGTTCAGTTCCCACTAGGGTAGGTAGGTGCATACACCACCCCACACTAGCATTTCTTCTAGGCCTGAATCCAGTGGCTCCTTGCCAACTAAGCATGACCATCTCTCATTCCAAGAATTAAAAACCATGTGTACATCTAGGAAACTGAAGACAGGGAAAAACCCAAACACTCAACGTCTCATAGAGAGTTTGATTTTAGATGACCTCAGAAAGCCCCCAGGGTCTGATGAGGCAGGCAAGTTGGGTGGGACAGCAGAAGAGGAAAGGCCAGGAAGTGAGAACTTCAATGACCTGGACTCTGATGCTGGCCAGGAGGATCAAAATGATTCTACCCTGGACAATCCAATTCTTCCTGAAGGTGAGGAAGGAGGCCTCAGTGGCCCTCTCTTTTCCCCACCTGGAAGGGTTAACAGTTTCCCAAGAAGATCAATATCTCATTCTCAGGAGTCTAATCATTCTGGTACTTCTGTAGGGAGCTCTGTTTCTCATAGGACCTCTGCTTCTCATAAAAGAGAGTCCTCTTATGAGAAGAAGTGCCAACTGCTTGAGTTTGAGAGAGCTAAGCTCAGAATCAAGAGAGAGCAATTGGCCTTAGATAGGGAATCCCTGGAGCTACAGAGAGCTTCTCAGAAGTTGGGGCTAGAGCCCCATGGTGGCAGCAACAGTGTCCCTAGAGGTAGAGACCATACTCATGACCATTGGAACCTGAACAAGATTGTCCCTCCCTACCAGAGTGGGGATGGCATCCACAAATGGATAACTGCCCTGGAGAGGGCCTGTAAGGTACAGGGGGTCCCTCAGGAGCAGTGGGCAGCAATCTTGTGGCTCTCCTTTGCAGACAAAGGTAGAGACAAGCTCCTCACTGTAAGAGAAGAGGATGCTGATAATTACAAAGTCCTGAAGAGTGCTCTGATTGATGGGTTTTGCTTAACCACTGCACAATACAGGATACAGTTCAGAGACACCCAAAAGGCACAGACTCAGGACTGGGTTGACTTTGTAGATTGTGCTACTAAGGCTCTGGAAGGCTGGTTACTTGGCAGTAAGGTGTGTGACGTTAAAGGATTGTATAATTTAATTATGAGAGATCAGATCCTTAATAATTGCCAAAATCAGCTGTTGCATCAGTACCTGGTGGACTCTGATCTGACCTCTCCCCAAGAATTGGGCCAGAAGGCAGACAAATGGGTCAGAACCAGGGTGAGGCAGAAGGTTCAGAACCAAGGTGGTGACTCCAAGAAGCAAGATTCTAAAAATTCTGATAAGGGTGGGGAGAAGGGTAAAGACCAGAAGTCTTCTCAAGGGCCCCAAAAATCTGCATCTGGTGGGGAGTCACAATCAAACAAGGGTAAAGGCAAGAAGAAGCCATGGTGTCAAATCTGTAAACAGAAGACCCATTGGACAAGTGATTGTACCAAGTCCAAGGACTCAACTTCTTCCACCACTGCCCCTAAGGCAACTGTTCCCCCTAGTCCAGCTCCAAGTGGTGGTACTCAGAATAAGGGTGTAGTAGTGTTAACCCTGGGTTCTGAGGTGGACTCTGGCCTAGTCAGAGTTCCAACTCAGGCTATGTTGATCTGTGATGGAGGCCTGGATATGTCCTCCTTATTTCTAATCCCCAGTAATCTGGGCAAATACAGACAACAGCCTGTAATCAATGGAAAAGAGGCCTTGGCATTCAGGGACACAGGAGCAAGTGTCACCATGGTGACAAAAGATCTTGTGGCTCCTGAGCAAATCATACTTGGTGAGATGTACCAAGTGACCAATGCTAGCAATGTCAGGACAGACCATTCCATGGCAGTTGTTAATTTCACCTGGGGAGGGGTAACTGGCCCCAAGAAGGTTGTGTTAAGTGCAGACCTCCCTGTTGAATGCTTGTTGGGCAATGATTTAGAAACTTCAGCTTGGGCTGAAGTGGAACTCAGGACTCATGCAGAAATGTTGGGTATCCCTGCAGATGTGTTTGCTATGACCAGTAAACAGGCAACAATGTCTAACACTGAACAGGCCCTGGATCCTGGAAAAATAGATCAGGCGCCTTCCAAGAGAAGGAGCAGTAAGGGTAAGGCAGTGTCTTCCCCCTGCCTCAGAATCCAGACCAGTCTCTTGAGGGAGCTGATCTTAGTCCTGAAGAAGGAACTGTCCCAGATGAGCTCGAACCTGAACAGGTTGAGTTCTTGGGGACATGGGGCCCTTCCAGGGCAGATCTGAGCCAGGAGCAGCTGAGCTGCCATTCTCTTGTACCCCTCAGACAGCAAGCTGCTGCTGAGGCTGCTGGGAGAGCTAGTGGGTCCCATAGGATCTACTGGGAGGATGGACTCCTTTACTCAGAGAGTAGAGACCCCAAGCCTGGTGCTACCAGGAGGTTGGTTATACCTCTGAAGTTTAGGGGCTTCCTATTGACACTAGCACATGACATCCCATTAGCAGGTCACCTAGGCCAAAACAAGACTTGGGACAGAATTGTCCCTCACTTTCATTGGCCTCGCATGTCTGAAGACACCAAGGAGTTTTGTCGCTCCTGTGACACTTGTCAAGCCATTGGTAAGGCAGGTGGTACTACAAAGGCCCCCCTGATACCACTACCTGTGATGGGGGTTCCCTTTGAGAGGGTTGGGATTGACATTGTTGGTCCCATGGATCTTCAAACAGCATCTGGGCACAGATTTATACTGGTGGTGGTGTACCATGCCACTAGGTATCCAGAGGCAATTCCCCTTAGAACTACCACAGCTCCTGTGGTGGCCAGGGCCCTCCTGGGAATCTTTTCCAGGGTGGGTTTTCCTAAGGAGGTAGTATCAGACCGAGTTACAAACTTCATGTCTGGGTACTTGACTGCTATGTGGAAGGAGTGTGGGGTAAATTACAAATTTATCACCCCTTATCACCCACAATGCAATGGGTTAGTTGTAAGGTTCAACAAAACCCTCAAGGGCATGATTAAAGGTCTCCCAGAAAAGCTTAGGCGCAGATGGGACATACTTTTGCCCTGCCTTCTCTTTGCCTACAGAGAGGTTCCTCAGAAGGGGGTTGGTTACAGCCCATTTGAACTTCTGTTTGGACATCCAGTTAGGGGTCCATTGTGTCTAGTGAAGGAGGGAAGGGAGTTACCTCTAAAACCCCCTAAACAGGATATTGTGGACTATGTACTTGGTCTCCGCTCCAGGATGGCTAAGTACATGTAGAAGGAACTAAAAACCTTGAGGCTAGCCAGGAATTGCAAAAGGCCTGGCATGACCAAAAGGCTGTGTTGACTGTTTATCAGCCAGGACAGAAAGTATGGGTGTTGGAACCTGTGGCCCCAGCAGCCCTCCAAGACAAGTGGAGTGGCCCTCATACAATTGTTGAACAAAAGGGAGAGGTTACCTACCTGGTGGACCTTGGAACTCCCAGGAGCCCCCATAGGGTGCTGCATGTCAACAGGCTCAAACCATATGTTGACAGGGCAGACATGGGCTTGCTCATGGCTACTGGTGAGGGACAGGAGGAAGAGAGTGATCCACTCCCTGACCTGCACTCACAGAACCCTGATGATGGTTCAGTGGATGGTATAGCCTTGGCAGGCAGCCTCACTGTCCAGCAGCAAACTGATTGCAGAAACGTTCCTAATCAGTTTAGACATATGTTTTCACTGACTCCAAGTCAGACTACCTGGTGCACTCATGGAGTGGACACTGGGGACAGTCTGCCTGTTAAAAATAAGATTTACAGGCAACCTGACCATGGCAGGGACTGCATCAGGACTGAAGTCCAGAAGATGTTGGATTTAGGTGTGATTGAACCCTCAGATAGCCCTTGGGCTAGTCCAGTAGTCTTGGTACCCAAACCTCACACCCAGGGTGGTAAGAGAGAGATGAGGTTTTGTGTTGACTACATAGGTCTCAATGCAGTCACTAGGACTGATGCCCATCCAATCCCTAGGGCAGATGTGCTTATAGATACTTTGGCCTCAGCCAAGTTTCTGAGCACATTTGACCTGACAGCTGGCTACTGGCAAATCAGACTAGCTGAAGATGCAAAAGCCAAAACAGCATTCTCAACCCCTAGTGGGCACTACCAATTTGTGGTGATGCCCTTTGGTTTGAAGATTGCACCTGTCACTTTTCAAAGGTTGGTGAATAAAGTCCTTACAGGCCTGGAAGCCGATTGTGCAGCTTATCTAGATGATATTGCTGTCTTAAGCTCCACCTGGGAGGATCACCTGGTACACCTGAGAAATGTTTTGGAGGCCCTGCAGAAAGCAGGCCTCACTATCAAGGCCACCAAGTGCCAGATAGGGCAGAGTCAGGTTGTGTACCTAGGCTACCTTGTGGGTGGAGGCCAGGTTCAACCATTGCAGAGCAAAATCCAGACCATCATGGACTGGGTTGCTCCAACCACCCAGACGCAGGTCAGAGCTTTCTTGGGCCTGACTGGGTACTATAGGCGGTTTGTCAAGGGATTTGGATCCATAGTGACCCCTTTGAATGACTTAACTTCCAAAAGAATGCCAAAGAAAGTTCAGTGGACAGTTAGCTGTCAAAAGGCATTTGATGACCTGAAGCAGGCCATGTGCACTGCTCCCATTCTGCAAAGTCCTGACTACTCCAAACAATTCATTGTCCAAACAGATGCATCTGAGTTGGGGTAGGGGCTGTGTTATCACAATTGAATGATGAAGGTCAGGATCAGCTAGTAGCTTTTATTAGCAGAAGGCTGACCCCCAGAGAGAAACGTTGGTCAGCCACTGAGAGGGAAGCCTTTGCTGTGGTTTGGGCTCTGAAGAAGCTGAGGCCATACTTGTTTGGCACTCACTTCATTGTTCAGACAGACCATAAGCTCCTCTTATGGCTAAAACAGATGAAGCGTGAAAACCCCAAACATTTGAGGTGGTCCATTTCCCTACAGGGGATAGACTATACAGTGGAACATAGACCTGGGAGTAACCATGCCAATGCAGATGGACTCTCCAGATATTTCCACTTAGAACATGAAGACTCAACTGGTAAAGGTTAGTTTAATATCCTGACGTTTGGGGGGGGTGGTGTAGGAGAGTAGGATCTGCTTCTTATAGTTACCCCCACTTTTTGCTGGTGTTTCACTGTTTTCGACTTAATCTGACTGGGATCCTTCTATTCAGGACCCCAGTCTAGCTGCTTTCTCCTCTAAATTGATTGCATGTACTTTAGGTACACTCCAGATTGGATTCTGGGGTACCCTTATAAGTCCCTAGTATATGGTATTATATGTACCCAGGGCATAGGTACCCCAAGGCGTCCCAGGGGCTGCAGCATGTATTATGCCACCCCTGAGAGACCCTTTAAATTGACACTACAGGTCTGCTACAGCAGCCTGTGTAAGGTGGTGCATGCACCCCTTACTTAGATATAGGTTCAATATATCTATCCTAATCACTGCACATATAAACCTATCAGTCACCCCTATGGCAGGCCTTATCAATCCTGAAGGCAGGGTGCTGGGTTTTATGTGAGAGGGTGCCCATGCATGAGCAGAGCCCCTCTGCAGCCTTCGGAACCTATTCTCCGGGGTTGTTTGTGATGCAGCCAACCATATATACTTAAGTGCATTATAACCTCGCACTAAATGCTAACTTTAAAACGGCTGCATGGAAACATGTCGTGTTGGTGTCAAACACCTTGGAAACATACCTCCCCATCAGTAACTGGTGTGGGGGGTATGATTCCACCCTCCTAGAGGGAGAAATATGACAACACCGGAACACCCGGTACCAGCTTCACAGAACCCTGGCATCTCAAAATGGATGCTGCCAGCCACAGACACGAGTCTGCCCTCCTGCTGCTGGACGAAACTCAGGCAGGGGAAGGCTTGACAATAGGTTTCCTGTCACAGGGAGGTGTGACCACCTCCCAGACAGGCTTTAGTGTATTGGGGCTGGGTGGGTGCACTCTCAGAGTGCTTTGATGTCTGCACTGGGGGCACATTTGGTGTCCCTGTGCATAGTCCAGCTCAAACCGGTTGCAGGAGCCATTTGCTCCTGCTCTGGCGCGAAACTGGACAAAGGACATGGGTGTAGCCACCCCTCTGTCCTGACCCTCCCATAGGTGGGTCCCCAGAGTTTGTCCCACCCCTTCCTTGGGTATAAAACAGGAACCCCTGACTGCAGGACTTTAGATATTACCTGGACTAAACTCTGCTACAGAAACCAAGTACTTCGACGATCTGCACAACGCTGGATGACTGAAGAATCTCCCTTGGAGTAAAGGAATTACTCCCCTGCTGAGCAGGCACGTAAAATGCATCTGACCAGTTTGCATCTACAAAGCTCCTGAAGGACTCTGAAGATTTCTGCAATACAGGAGGTGGGTTCCCATGGTCTTTGAGGTTGATCTGCGCTCTCAGCAATTCTGAGGCCTGTATCCCTCGTGGGGACCGTGCAACCCGAACCCCTGGGCACCGTAAACATTTGCAGCAGCATATGCTTTTCGGCGATCCCTGAGGCTGTGCTTTGGGCTACTTGTAGTCCTGCCCCCTTATCAGTAATTCCGCTGAAGATTTCCGACCTTCACTCCACGAGTGTTCCGTGGGCTGCTATTTAGTGATTCAGCTCGAGGTCCCTTCGCGATCCCTATTCCGTTGGCCTGTGGGTCCCTGAGAAGGCAACTTTAACTTTCAGTGGGCTTCCCTGGTTGCTCCAGATGTGCCCTGACTCTCCATCACTTGGAGAGTCCCCAGGTCCTTGCTGGTCCTCACAGAATCATCTTTCCTCTGACCGCGTGGGTTGCAGTTACCAAGGATTGTTGGTGATCAATCCGGACACTGACCCCCCAGCACTCGACATCCTTTGTGGGGCAGCTCGAATCTGGACTATGGTCATTGTAGACATCTCCTGGTCCCTGTGGCTGCAGAGTCAAGCTTCACCTCTTCTCACCTGAAGCACCTGACATCGGTGGGCATCCGATTGCGCCGCTCCTGGTCACGTGAAGTGACCCAGACTTTGTCCCCTCTGCTTTCAGGTTCTTCTCATCCCCGATCCAGGCTTGGATCACACCGGACACTTTTCTTCTCCACGGCAGCAGTACTTTTTCGCGTCACGCCATTGAAAACGACAAGCGTTTCCGACACCACTTGACCCCTATGCACCCAGCTCCTCTGGGATAGGTAACTCGGGTACCTCGGTACTCTCAAGGGTGCTGGCCTTAGAACCGTCTATGTTTAGCTGGGTTTGCTTAAAGTCCTCTCCTAAGTGTCCTTAATCTTTAAATTTCCAACCGCGACTTTCCCATAGAGAGTGTTTAGTAATAAATACATATATTTTATATATACCTAGTGTGGTTCTCCTTTCATTTGGTCATTCAGGAGGTTATATACTGGTAAAACAAGCTGCTTTACATTCCTTCGAGACTTAGCCTGAAGGCTGCTCTCCACAGCTACCACTAGGATAGCTTTCAATAAAGGTTGTCTTTAACCTAATCATCAATAAGGGTCGTTTGGACTGGTGCAAGGTGCCCACTTTAATTAGTGGACAGCATATACCACGCCAACTTCTCACAGATGATACCTGACTCAGGTCTACGTTACACAAGCATAAAGCATATGAGAAATTCCTAAATAACATGGATTTTTCTTTTACCATCACAAAAATCTCTTTACACATATAAAATCTTAATGATTCAGAATCGCTTCTCAATATACGATGACCGCAACAAACCACTGCTGCCAGACCTTGCACAAATGAACTTTTTAACCCAAATTAAAATTTTTAAGCTGCAACTGCTCACTGTATTAGGTCTGCACATGTTCCCCAAAATTTCACAACATCAATAAATTACACTGCATACAATCAAGCAGCTGGGATTTTTGATTTCAATGTGATAAATGGGTGGGAAAAATGCCTTCACCCCATTGCTCGGTAAAATGCACTCAACACCTTAGCCTGGGATGTAGCCTTACAGATGCTGTTTAAAATATGATGCACATCATTTAAAGTGCTACACACAATTTTCCCTAAAAATGTATAATAATTCACAATCTCCAATTTATCCTTGCCAAGGTATAAGGCGGAAGTTAAGTTGTTACACAGACGTTTGCTCCAAACACATAAGACATTGGGGGATATTCTCAAGGACCGGCGATACCAATCGCAAACGCCAGTTAGCGGCAGTTTTTTTATCGCCGCCTAACCCTGAAAACTATTGCCATGTTAGCGGCGTATTAACAAGCCATCGCTACATGGCGATAGTATCAGGGAACGGCGGTGAAAACTGCCGCTAACATCAGCGCGATGGTGATAGGAAATCTGGCGTTAGCGGGCGAAAACTACGGATAGGCCCATTAGCGGCAAAAAAACTCACGTTATTCAGCCCAACGTGAGTTTTTCTTGCCTCTAATGCAAAAAATAGCCTATCAGTCAACATCCAATAGAAAATAGGCATAAAAACCAAAAAAATGCAAAATGGAGCAGCCAGGGCCAAGTGCAGCACACATCAACAACCCCTGCAAGCCACCCAACATCCAGGATGACCAGGATGAGAGCCAGGATGCCTCGCTGGACCTGCGTCTGGAGCCTGGATGCTTTGCTGGACCTGCGTCTGGAGCCTGGATGCCTCGCTGGACCTGCGTCTGGAGCCTGCATGCCTCGTTGGACCTGCGTCTGGAGCCTGGATGCCATGCTGGACCTGCGTCTGGAGCCTGAAGTGGGATGCGGAGGAGCTGTGGAGTCGATGAGCTGTGGCGGTAGACATTGAGGCGCGATGATCGCCCGTACCTGGTGGTGAAGTCTGGCAGGTCGCATGGAGACACGTTGCTGACCTGTGTGAGAAGACCGCCTTGCGCACCTTGGACCTGTTAATAGTAGAGGCGCTCCTGCGCCCCAACGTAGGGAGGTCTGCATCACATACTACGATCCACCACTACACCGGGGTGCATGGAGGGGATTACCAATGATGGGTGCCGCCTCTCTGCATCACAGGCCGGATGATGTTGAGCTGGCCGGACGCTGTGGAGGGTGAGGCCCCTGAGCTGCGCCGAACTTGTGTGGCGGGAGTGCTGCAACTTCACGCCTAAGGGGGCCCTGCTGCATCAACTGCATCGGGAGGTTCACCAGCAGACTTGGCGGCGACTGCTGTACCCAGGCTTGTGAAATCACAGCTGGCTGAGGCTCCTGCTGGCTGAGTCACAGATTTGGAGAGAGTGCAGCGGATTGCGCCACAGTGTCAATGTCCAGGTAAGGAGAAGGTGGGACGCGTAGCACAGGACGCCTGGGTGTCGAGTCGCCCAGGCCTAGCACACGTAGATGACGCACCCCCAGTGGCGGCTCATCCGGTATGGCGGAAGAGCGTTGCCCCACTGCTTTGAAGCAGTGCAGAAGAGGAACAATCATCACATGATGATAACTTACTGATGTAAGCGTGCTATGTTTCCTTTGCGGGTGGGAGGGTGGGCAGGACTGCTCCAAGCACGGGGCAAGGCATGGGCGGATTGGCATGCCCACTGAAGTGCGCAATGACTGTTTGGTCGGCCCACTCATGCCTCCCAAATCAGTCATGCGCACTTCCCTGTTCATAATGCAGGCTGCATTACAGCCTGCATAGAGAACATGCCCACCGCTCCAACCCCTGGCTGCATGCCTTGTCCCGTTGCCAATTACCAATCCCACCGCCGCATCGCAGCGTTGTGATTGGCTCAGAGTCGGGAGCCTGGCTGCCAACTTCCTGTTCCTGGAAGCAGATGCAGGAGAGCAGGAGCAACGAAGACACGGGACCCGGCTTCGAGGTAAGACTTCCCTTATTAAAATATTTACAACACATGCTCACAAACACACACACCCCCGCGTCCACGCCCCATCCAGTGTTCTTTGTGGCGTTTACCACCTCCCAGCTGTCCTGCCCCCGCACTTCTCAATGGCGTCCGCTGTGCGCCCATGCGCAGCGGGCATACCACTCGTGTGCCAAAGGTACATACGTAGTTACGACGCATGCCATTACATGGCATTCCATTCCAATGCATACTAATACTAGGCATATTGCAACAGTAGGGAAGGTGTTGCATAGCGGAGACGTAAAAATTACTATTCCCACTTCAGTGAGTGCACCCAAAAACTAACCTTTGTACCCCAAACCAAACCGTGAACCCTATAATACCTTTTTGAGCCCCCAAAATACACCCCAATATTCATATTTTACCCCAAAACACACCCCAATTTCCATATTTCACCCCAGAACACACCCCAATTTCCATATTTTACCCCAAAACACACCCCAATTTCCTGATCAGACATCCGAACCCCATACCCACCCGAAGAACTTTTAATTACCCCATTACTGTCCTCACAATGCGTTGTAACCAAATGCGATGTAAAGGCACCTGCGTTGTCGGATTTGCGTTGTTAACGATGCACTGCCTGCGTTGTAATGGTCGTCTCCCATGCCAAAGGCAACCCAAAGGCTACGCCGTTTGCGTACGTCTGCCCCTGGACCGCGCTCAGCACCAAGGAGACTTCCTCTTGGACACTCCACCACTACGACGCCAGCACCCTCCTCGCCATCAACCCTGGACGCCAGCTCGCCTGCCAGGACCTACCTCTGCTCCGGACCGGACGTCGCCATCACTGACGGCTGCAGTATCACCCGCAAGGAGCACCCCGACCATCAGGGAGGAGGCATTGCCATCACCTACAGAAGCACACTCCGACTGCCCACGCACTCTAATGACCCAAGGGTGACCATGGACCACCTAAACTCCCAGATCTGGACCAAGCCCAAGTACATCCTCTGCGGCACCCTCATGTGCAGGCCCCCCGGGCCATGGCCCCCCATTCTCCAATACCATTGTAGACCTCATTGCACCCCAGGGTCTCCCATCCACCGACGACATCTTACTCGGTGAACTCAAGTTCCACCTGGACAACCCCAGTGACCAGAACAATACCCCCTCCTGGGGAAGGTCCCCTACATCAGACGCAAGCAGCAAGTCACCTCAACAAGCCACATAGCAGGACACACAGTCGAGCACGTCACCTCCGCCAGCGGGAACTTCAACTACAGCCACAACACCGGACTATCCTGGACCGACCATCATTGGTAACATCACGTCTTCACCTTGCCCACCGGACACCACTGCCATCATCGCATCCCCTCGCAGCTGGATCAAGGCCACCGAAGAACGTCTTGTCAACTCCCTCCGCACCAACACTCCACCAATGCTTCCAAAGGATGACACCGCAGCGCGCAACCACAACCGATGGTTCTCCAACAGCGCCGACATTCGGTCACCCCTCATGAGCGGCACTGCGTCAGTGCCTTCCGCCTGCCTGATGGCAGGCGTGAGGGTGACGCAGTGCCACAGGGATAGGCTGGCCCCATGCATTGCTGGAGTTGCGTCATGGTTGTGACACGACTGCAGCAATGCGTGACTTTAGCGCAGACAGATACGTCAGGATTCCTGACATATCTGTTATTACTTGCGTCATGGAGAGCTGTCCAGTGAATACGGCACATTCATGCTGTCGCAAGAAGGGCATAGTGAGAAGTGTTGCAACGCTGTCTTCTCGCAGCGCTGCAACACTTTTCATGACTGTGGCACAGGAATGCGCACTATCTTATTGATGGTACACATTCCTGCACTGTAGTTTTATCGCAGGGCAGCGCTGCAGCATTGCTTCCAGCGCTGTCCAGCACCAAAACCTGCTGAGATGAGGCCCCAAGTGTTATCCCCATTTTTAAGACCAGCTATTTTCTGGTCTTAAGTAACTGGCTCTCACTGCAGTTAGAGCCAGTTTTTTGGGTCTTCAGAACTTCAGGGATCCCTTTGTGAATATGTAGTAGTGGGGTTTCGCCGTTTTTGCACGGGAACGCCTCTCCTGCATATAATTATCGCTAACAGAAGTAGCGATCTTTACAATGGACGTTTTCGCCTAAAAACTGTCGCTAACGGCTGTTAGCGACAGCTTGGTAATAGGGTGATAAAATTATCGCTGCATTAGCGGCAGAAAAGTGCCGCTAACGCGGCAATAACTCCTTGTGAATATGCCCCATTGTTTTTAACAATGTTAATTTTCAGAAAATGAGACCCTGCATACTGCTGTAGAGTAGCACAGCAGTTATTTAAACCTTTAGGCATATGATCAAGAACTAATATATCATCTGTGTATAGCAGACAGGACACTGAGCGACCCCCAATCCTCTGAGGATATTCCCAACCATTACCTAGTGCAGATAGGTAAATCAGATTTATAAAGGGAAAATAACAGCGGGGCCAAGAAGCAGCCCTGCTTCAAGCCATTTTTTATTGGGGTTACAGCAGAAAGGCTCCGATCCCCTCCCAACAGGACCTGACACCACGTAGAAGAGTGCAAAGCTGTAAGTAAACATAATAAGGTCCCGGACAGAGCCAGGTAATGCAGCTTTTTCTATAAAGTAGGACGACCAACATTAACGAATGCCGTAGAAAACCATTTCCAAAGCAAACAAACATTTTGCTTTGCCAATGCTTGCTTCAAAATAAATTCCCTGGTTTAGAGCGAAAAAGGGCGCTCAGCAGTGTACCAAGCGAGAAGAAATTCTGAATAAACTCGCAACCTGTTGGCCACACAAATCATAACATATAATAACAAACGCCGTACTTTTAATTAGGGGTGGGCGGAATTTGCGTAGTCGCGCTACGCAAAGCTCCGCGAAACGGTAACAAATCTCCGCGAGCACGCAAAAGTTCCGCGAACACGCGGAATTGCTTGTTGCGCCCGTTCGCGATGCTTTTTTCCTGTTCACGAACGCTGTTTGCTTGCTCGGGGAGAAATATCTCGCGAACACGCTTTTTGAAAGTGCGAACAAGCAAAAAATTCTGCAAAGCCGCGGATCGCGGAATTTTTGGCAATTTTGCGTTCTCCGCGGAACGCGAAATTACCCAAATTCCGCGAGCGGAACGGAATTTACCGCCCAGGCCTACTTTTAATGCAGGGTGGCTTTCACATTATAGCAGACCTCATTGCCTTGAATTTTTCGATTCATAAATGTTAAATCATAATGCACAGAAAGAGACAATTATATTTATTATTAGTGACAAGGAGAAACTTCAGGCACTCGCGTAGCAGCAGCAAATCAAGTAGATACTTCGTCACGCCCTAGTTCCACCTCCTTCAAACATTCCCAATACTTCCTGCTTCAATCATAGAAAAGAACACTGTGTCTAACTCTGTCAAATGTCCACATTTCAGTTTCAACTTGCACCAGGTCAAGAGAATGAACTTGCTGTAATACCTTTATAATGATTAAAACAATCAAAGTAATGCCGTACTGATTCTGGGTATTCCATAATTGAAGCACAAAGGTATTCTACTTAGAATGTGCCTAATTGGTAGAAATATTTTGTGAAAAGCTAACTTCCATGACAGTCTCAGGCATTAATATTCTTCTGGGAAAAGCCTTGACTTTCAGCACCCTGTGTACCCTGTTGGGCACACAAACAGTCACGGAAGAGGCGGGAAAGCACAGTGTGCCACAAGGAAATACTCTTATTCTTGAGTAGCTGCTATTGGCTGATGGGCTGTGTGGCTCATCAACATCTACCCCAGTCTATCCTGTCACAGGAGAGGCCTGACAATTAACCCTGGGCGTAGTTCACGTAGTCGCGCTACGCGAAGCTACCCGAAGACGTTGAAGCGCTACGCGTAGCTACGCGAGCGTGCGTAGTTGCTTGTCGTGCCCGTTTGTGATGCGTTTTTCTTCTTCAGGAACGCGTTGTGCGTGTTCATGTCGCTGTTTGCGTGCTCGGGGGATAGTATCTCGCGAACTTACCCATGCGGTCGCCTATGGGCCCGGCCATCTTGTTTTTCACTTGTCCCGCCCGTTCGCGATCCTTTATTTCCTGTTCCGGGTCGCGTATAGCTTGCTCGCGATGCGCATTTCATGTTCGGGAACGCGTCGTACGTGTTCGCGACGCTTTTTGCGTGCTCGGGGAGAAATATCGCGCAAACTTACCCACGCGGTCGCGAAGGGCGCGGCCATCTTGTTTTTCACTCTATGCTATGGTTCTGGGCCTGCTTTTCTATCCTCCCTCAATCTTTGCAATCCTTAGTTTTTTACAATGTTTTTCAATTTTTCTTTATTTCTTATCTATCTCTCTCTGTGCCTAAGTCTATATTTTGCATTTATTTCTACTTTTTACTGTGTTTTTTTTACTTTTCTACTGTTTTATATAACTTTCTTCTTTAAGCTCCTACTTCTTCCCCTAACTTTATTTTTCCCTTCTAACTTTTCTTTTCCGCCTCCTCCCACACACCCCAGAACCATGGCGAAGGGTAGCAGCAGCAGTAACGGCTCGAAGGGCAAGGCGCGTGCGCCCAAGAGCCGCCTGCCTTGCGGTAGACTGCGCCCTGCAGGGGTGCAAGCCCGGCAGCTGTTTAGTGAGGCGGAGGTGGCCGCCCTTGTTTTTTTTGTTCAGCGCCACCTCCCCTTGACCTTGGCAGCAGGCGGCAGGCCAGGCTCCGGGTACCCTACCCAGGAGCGTCACCGCCGGTGGGCGAAGGTGCGCCGGGCAGTGTTTCGCTGCTCAGGGGTCCGGTGCACCCATAACCAGCTGGCACACCGGTGGTCAGACATCCTGGACCGGGAGCAGGACCTGTTGGACCTGCTAGGTGTCGAGGTCGTGGGGCTTGGTGAGTAGCTAATATATATAGTAGTATAAGTATTGTTTATAATTTTTTTACGAATAACAAGAATACTGCTGCTTACATTGCAGGTAAATTACGTTTCAAAATCTTCTGTGATTGTAGGACACAGGTGCTGGGCGCTACTCTTACTTGTTTGCAACTTTGCGCTCGCTTGTCCTTATTATTATGTAAGAGTTTACTTTAGAGAACTTAAGTTAGGTAATGCTATTGCTAGAGAGACTCTAGTCCTTCCTTTGTCCTCCTGTCAAATAGTGGTGGATGGATTGATACTAGGTTTAGTTACTATTAGTTGATAATTTTTGAGCGGTCTGCGTGACGCATCCTCTGTCACTGAGTGCTGCTTACCCCAGTCCTTAGTAGAACCTTTTGTAGTTTGTTTAGTGAGTGGTAGGCTTAGCAGTGTCAGTCAGTAGCAGAACATCAGACGCAACCAACCAACAATTTGGTGTATGCACAAATTTATGCATGTGTACTCCTTCTCATCTATGCATTTTTGAGGGCTAAAAAAAATGGAAATGCAGACTTAGTGAACAATTGGCCCGTCTGGAATAGGTGGGCTAGGTCAGGTGGTACTTAGGCTTAGTTAGTGTTCTGGATTTGAATCAATCAGAATGGAACACTGAATTAGTAGACGGTCCGTGAATCCCGCAAGCCAGTAGTCGATCGGATTAGATAGGTCAATTTTATTGCAATTTTTGTTTCCTAAAACGTTTTTTGAGCGTTTTTTTCGATAATTTATTTGTTTCACAGCAATCATTAATGTTTGTGTCTTTCTTTATTATATCTTACATGATCACTGATCTGCAGCACCCCGGGGCAAGAAGACGGGGTCCGAGTCGGCGGGACAACCACCAGAGGACCGCTCCTCTACCGAGGGCCCTGCTGCTGGTCCCAGTAAGTCCTCCAGTGGTTAATATTAACAATTATATTGCCCTAACTTTTACTGCACCTTATTTTTTCCGAACTATTAATTCTGGTTCCACTTCCTAATTCTATTTTTTACAAAAGCTTCTTTGATCTTGACTTGACTATCTGTTTCTAAATTCTGGTTATCCCTGCCTCTAAGTTCTAACTGCCTCTGCTATGAATGTCTGTACTACTACTATTAGTCTGTCGCTAAGCTTGCCCAGTTTGCCACTCTTTATTTTACGGTTTTGAATAAAACTCAGATTGACCAATAGCTCTAGCCACTGAGTCCTGTCCTTTGGGTTGTCCTCTTCTAGTCTTCTTAATCTTGAGGCTTTGACAATTACCACAAACAAAATGCCCAACCAGATATTTGACTATTTTTGATAGGATATAGTACATACTACTACTGATGTGGGGATTCTGCACAGCCACATACAGAACTATGCACAAGAAAATAGGATGTTGGTGATGGGAGGTTGGACCTTCCTCACACCTCAGTCAGAAGTGAACCCACAATACCCTGAACGACTAGCTATAGTGTCTCATTAGGTCCCCGAACCCCCACCCGAAGATACCCTATGATTACACAACCCAGAACAGATAACACCCTTTCGCTCACTCACTCGTGTAAGTCCACCACCACACCAAATACCACAGAGTCTATGTGTAAGTTCAAAAGGTTTATTTTCATCTAACAAGCTCTGTATGTTGTTCTATAAAATTCAGTGTACTCCAGCCATCTCCAACAGCAAAATGCATAAGATTAAAACAATAAACATTGTTACAAGTGCATGATAGAAGACAAACGATCTGTGTGAATTCTGGGAGACTCCTCACCGTAGAATGTAGAATTACTGGTTACATGCATCATTCATAAGCTCTGCAAATCTCTGGTTCGTAGAAGGGAATCTTCTGCCTGTTATGAGAAAAATGGTGCACGTTAGATAGTATAATGCAAGCATTTCTCAGTCATGCCAAAAAGTGTAACATGTTACTTATGGCTAAGCAATGCGGACTAACCGAACTCCATAACAAAGTGGCTTGTTTTTCGACCTCTTGTACGCAACGCTCAGACAGTAGCTGTATGAGCTCATGTGGGCTCAAAAGGCGTCTTACTGTTACTGCACAACAAGCTGCGAGGTAACATGCGCAAAAGACATGAAGCGAAAAATGGTTGCATGGCTCAGGCTAACTTTGCAAAGAGTAGAGTATACTATAATAATGACCCTAGGGACCATAACACTACTGGTGTCTACTGACTCTACTCTAGTACCCGATTTGGACTAGTGATGTATATGTATGTATTAACTTTTTTTTCAATCTTGCTAGTGAAAACGAATAAATAGGGGAGGTGTACAGGCATCTAAAAATGTGTCATGTTTTTTTCTAGGCGTACTAGCGACCACCAGTGCCAGCGGGGCCAGCGGCGATGCGACCATTCCGGAGGGGGCAGGAGATGCGGCACCTGCAGGAGCTACAGGGGGTGAGCCAGCAGCAGTGACGGGCGGTGGTAAGTTATATTCATTACTTATTGACATTGCACTAGCTGAAAGGGTGTTCACTTCACTCACTGTACTGTTGTTGAGACTTATTAGGTATGAAGTTGTAGTGAACATTATACAACGGTTGAAGAAGACACCCTTTACTTAGCATTAGCAATGCAGTAGCAATAGCATTAGCAGCGTGACTTGATTAACCAATGGCCTCTTCTATCTGACTCCAACTCAGCTGTGAAAGTTTTATGGAGAAGACTGAAAGTCAGATCAGATGACCTTGATGGATGTGTTGAACAAAAAGGGAAAGAAGGGTGGAAGGAGGAAGGACGGGCGAGATTTAATATGACTGGCAGAGAAGGATACGTTGGAAGCATGGATAGGTGGCTGATAGGAATCAGATGCATGTGTTGTTGAAGGATGGGTGGAAGGTGAAAGAAGAATGGATGCCTGCCTAGGTGGGTGACACAGTATGGGTGGATACTGTGGATAGCAAGAATCATCAGCGGTGTTTGGGTGAAACTCAAAGCCAAGGCAAGCAAGGAAGGAGTGGACGCATGGGTTGTTGTTGGTAAAACAAAGTAAGGTTTGTGGAGAGATTAAGAAGAATGATAGACATTTACTTAGAATGGATGGATGCCTGTATGTATTCATCATAGACAGCATAGGTGGAGACTGTCACGGGATGCAGAGTCTTAGTTTTAAGGGAATGTAAAAGAAACCGCGCAAGAGTAGCAAAGCCGAGGGGAATACAAGTTGTATTTTCAGAATACAGTTGACTCACAATAGTTTGCAAGCACATCATATATATTGTGTATAGTTAGTTATCAAGCGCCTTCCTTCGACTCCGAGGACCACTCCCTACCTATGTTAATTTATTTTCGAATGTGTCAGCCAGCCTGCAAAGGGTAGCCTATCTGTTGGTTACACAGTCAATCAAAACAAACTACCTTATGCAGTAGCGGTCGGTGGTGGAAGTGCTGCCGGGTGCTGATGTGGGGAGGGGCAGGGTGGGGGGTAGTAAACAATGTATTATGCAGCCAAATACAGGTAACTTTACTGTAAACATAAAAATAAATAAAGCGAATTTCATTGTGTGCACTGCACCGCCAAATGCGATGCAGTGCGCGCAACGAAATTAGTTTTATTTATTTATATGTTTACTTACCTGTAATTGGCCGTAATCCATAGTTTACTACCCCCCACCCTACCCCTCCCCACGTCACCACCCAGCAGCACTCCCACCACTGACCGCTACTGACCTTATGTCGTCCCCCCATATATAAGCAATGATCATTGGATCAGATATATAATCTGCCTTTTTGTAGTAGCCAGGGCACTGTGAAAGTGAAATTGACCAATTGCCCTTCATGTAACAGAGAGAGTATGGCCAGTGCCACCCGTAATAGAAAAATACGAGCTTCCCCACCTGCAGACAGTAGTAAATAAAACTAACGTGAGTCTGCGTCATGACTCGTATGTTTGTCTTGGGTGCAAGCATAGATGACTGAGCTGGCATGCCGGCTAAAACCAGGTTATGTAATTTTGCTAAACTAGAGATAAGAAGAAGACTGGTGTACTGTGTACTGGAGTCCATAGTGCTAGTATAATGCCTGAAACACCCACAAATGTTAGAGGCCGAGGAAGTGGGAGGATAGATAGATTATTACCACAAATGTTATGTACTGTGCTTCTTGCTAGTGCTACTGTGCCACTATGTGTTGAATTAATTTTGTGTTACTGTTTTGCTAAGAGTACTGGTTACAACAATATTCTTTTTCTTTCTTGATATAGATAGTACTCCTTCCCAAGAAAAACCATCCCGGAAGGAGTTGGCAGCCAGGGCCCGGCGCCGGAAACTGGAGGCCATCTGTGAGGAGTACCGGTGGCTGGTGGCTCAGGCGGAGGAGGAGGAGGAGGCTGCAGCAGCTGCAGCCTCCTCCGATGCCCCGGGCCCCAGCCAGGCCCCACCTCCAGTGCTATGGCACCGCGGTCTGGCCGCCCGCCGCCGCAATTCTCTATCAGCCAGCACTGCTGTCCCCCACCCTGGATGCCACTGCAGGGCATTTCGCCGCTAGATGCTCCTCCGGATGTCACGGCTAGAGGAGCAACTAGAGGAGCGTGTCAAAATACTGGTGGACAAACACCTAAAAGCCCGCTGAATATAAGAAGAACTATAGGACCCTGTTGGATTGCCCCTTTTTTATTCCTTTTGTTGGTGGGTGGGAATTGGGCGTTGGGGTTTCTGGACATTCTTTGGACTTTTTTGTTTTGGACATTGGTTGGGGTTAGGGAGAGGGGTGGGTCAGGTGTGGGATAGTTTATTTTTGTTAGGGTAATAAATTATATTTATACTTAAACATACAATGTTAATGTTTTGTGGGGGTTACTGTTTTACGAATTTATGTCACATGGTTTCCTTGCTGCTGCAGGGCCGCAGCCAGTGTTTGATTTATATAATCTGCCGATGATGTAACACAAACAGATAGATGCGGTACCCCTCACTGAGTTATTTGTCCTACTAGTACTGTCAGTCTCTCCTCCTAGTCCATTATACCTCCCACCAAACTTATCTTACCTGTGATTGATGATGATTAAGTTCGGCACAGCGATGGCTGCATGGTTTCCCAAGAGAATGGAGAAGATGCCATGGTTGTGGTGGTAGTAGTAGACACTGGCAGTAGCATTTGCAAAAAAATAAAAGAGACAGTCACTTGCCTGAGAGCGACTGTGGGAGGAGTAGTAGAACGAAGTAAAGTACAGTACAGAAGAAGACTGCCAAACAAACAATATTGCATTTGCAACTGCTAAAGTCAAATAAAACATAATGGTGGCGGGGACAGCCTAGTACAAGAAGTTACAAACTGTAGTTGTGTCGAGTGAGTCACTTAACTAAACACAATCGTAATTCGTAACCTTTACTGCTGTGTGGTAGGATGTTGATGATGAATCCAATCAATGCCGGCAATTAATTATGATGTATTAGGTGACGGTCCCTTTGGAAAAAAAATTGGCTTGCACATAGACTGAGAATGGGTGGGCAAGCAGAAGAAGCTCCTCGCCCTGCCTTGAAATTGAATTAGTGCTGCTTTTACCACATCTGCCCCAGCAAGCGTGTGATCAATTGGTGTACATTTTATGCAGTCACATCACACCTCAATATAAATCACAGCCCGGGGGAAGAGGGTTAGGGTTTGATGAATGGATGGGAAGGGGGGTTTGGGGAAAGATTTGACAAAGAAAAACAGTACGCATGGACACAACAAAAGCAAAGCGCAATCTTGGCAGACGACCATGATCTTATCCAATAAATCTATAAAGGGAGAAAAAGGAAATGCATGCATGATGATGAAGATAACTTGATGGTTAATGAGTAGTACTTACTAACTACTACTAGACAATTAGACAGTATATTCTACGCAATTTGCCTTGCCTGTAATATGCCCTCAGAGACCCAAATTCCATGTTGTACCGGGCTTACTTTTAAAGATAGCAAAGAAAATTAAAAAATAGTTGTAGGGATCAATTAGCAAACAAACAACAACACACAGTCGTAATGATTGAAGAGAAAAAAGGATTCAAATTAATTAAAAGACGAATGATGAATGATACTAAAGTTACTGTATTATCATGGTCAAATTGTGGAGTTGAATCTCGTCCTTCCTCTTGGTCCTATCTTCCATGGACGCTCCGCACATCAATCTTGGGTGCCACTGCCTGCCTGAAGCGGATTGGTAAGGTAAGTGTGAGTTGTGTCTCCCAGTATAGCACAGGGTAAAGGCCGGCCTGTAAGTGTAGATGGAAAAACAAAAGGGGTATTGAAAAATCAATGAATAAAAAGAAGCATCAATTACGGTGGAGTCCAAGAAGAGAAGAGAGAACACTTTCAGACTGAGGCGGCTTGGATATATCGTGTATATTCTGTTTACAGCATTAAGCTACAACAACAACAGGACAGAACAGGCCCACCACAGCACCAGCCCGTGACCCAACCTCCATTTACCTTAATTTTTGACAGAGCCAGACAAAAGGCATATACAGCAACCTAGCATTTTCAAAATTAAGTGACAAAATCAATGCGCCGCTGTCAGTCATATGACTACACTCGACTCCACCACTACATGGACATGTAGGTCTGCTGTGTTTACTTTCTTGTTGAATTGTTGTGTTTATGTTTACCTTTTATGCCACTTCATGAAACGCAGTTATTCCTTCAATCATCTCCGATCCAACTGACTGACTGCGTGCAAAGATAGTATGGTCATCATCATGGTGTGGTACGTGTTGTCCAACTCCAACTCAGTCTGTAGTGACTCCGATTAAGTCCATATTCCATATTAAAAAATTGCAACAGATATTGGCCTGCACCTGCAGTAGTAGGAGTACAATTTGGTTATTAAACAACAAGAAAGGAAACATTGACTGTCACTTGAGTCACTTTCACTTTGTAGATTAACTAGTAGAGTAGAGTTCGACTTCATGCACAACATCAACACAACAAAAAACAGCAATCGCTCAGAGTCAGCAAGCATCCAATGCATGCCATCATTACCTGTCTTGCTCTTCTCTTTGGCTGTCAGATCATCAGATGCCTAGTTCTGACAGGTGTGTTTTTTTTTTTTAACGGGGCAGTGGCCTCATCATTACTCCACATTCATTTTGAGTGTTAGTCGTTGTTTCGGTTTTCGTCTTATTCATCTGTGGCACTTTGTCACAGTTTAAGTTGCTTCACATGGTCAGCACTGTGATGATGGGCCGCGGCCTGGGTAGCGCTCATTGCTGGTCAATTGAGTTTGCACAAATGTCAGCAAGTTTCTTCGAAGAGTCTTGTCTTTCTCTGCCAAGTACCTTCTGTCCTGACAGTGAGGAGCTTTGGATGCCTGCCGAGGCTGTAGCCTTCGGACAGTGATGAGTTTACTTTTGGATGCCTGCCCAAGTTCTGACAGTGAAGAGTTGTGGATGCCTGCAGAGGCGGTAGCCTTCGGACACTGATGAGTTTCGGCTCGGAAACAAAACGGAGGATAGCTATAGTCACGTTTCACTTCTTATGGAGGGACTGTTAAAGGCAACATTTCTTGTACTCCAATGTCTGGCTTGATGGAAATGTACTAATTAGGGCAAGACAGGAAGATGAAGCAGGACTCTGAAGAGTGGACAGTTAAATGCACAGACGTGCAACTCCAATAGGGAAATAAAAAGAGAAGACGGTGGTGATGGATTTGTTGTGATTTGATTTAAACCAGAAAGACAGATACACAGACAAATAAAGGAAGGAAGAAAGTAACAATTTGAAAGCCTAGTTGTCAGGGAAGAGGAGCTCGTCCTCAAACTCTGGTGGTTCGGACAGAAGTAGGTCCTGTAACCCACTACTTACGTCATCCAAGTCGCTCTCCTCTTCCTGCTGTGATTCACGTATTTTGTAATCCGGTGGTATAAAGTGCTGATTCATTTTGATCATGGTTAACCTCTCCACGCTTTTGGGCGAGAGACTGGTCCTTTTCAAAGTTACAATGGCACCAGCAGCACTGAAAACACGCTCAGAAGAGACACTTGCGACAGGGGAAGCCAGATACTTTATCGCCAGCCTGCTGAGCACTGTCCATTGGCTTCTTTTCCCATACCACTACACCAATGGGTTTCGATCCATGAAGACCTCTGTTGGGTCATCCAGATAGTCCTGGACCGTCCGCTCAATGTTCAGGGGTGCTCCGATGTGCTCGGCCTGTTTTGCCTTTGCATCAGCACTGGACTTAACATACCCCTGCCGTAGAAACCAATCAGTTGCCGATTGTACTGTGGATGATCCTGTTCTTGCTGTTGTTGATGTTATTGTTGGTGTCGGTGACTGCTGGGAGGCAAACGCACTGCCCTCAGGCTCCGAAGTAGAACTTGACTCTGGATGCCCTGTAGTACTTGTTATGGCCTGGGGTGGGGGGCCTGTAATTAACAGCCATTCGTTTTCAAAAATAGTGGCTTCCTCAGCTATCAAAGTTTTGTAGTTGGCAACATCCACTTCCGAAAAGGAATTACTGCCTTACTGTTCAGAAATACTTTGTACCGTGGATCCAAAATTGTGGCACTAATGTAATGTTGTTGTGACACAATGTTATTTTTAATCCTTGTATTTACAGATAAGCGAGCGGCTAAGGACTCCGACAAATGATATGCGTCTTGTTTGTCATCCACACCTGCGTACGTTTCAGACACCTCCTTCAGCTGTTGCTCTAGCATGTGCAACAATGGGATAGCTTGGCCCATAGTACAGTCCTCCCTGCTGACTTCACGTGTGAAGATCTCAAAAGGAAGTAGCATCTCAGTCAGGCATTTAATGAGGTCCCATTGACTCATCTCAACGGTCATGCCTCTCACAGTAGGTTCCCCTAATCTTTGCATGACATAAGCATTGAGTGGTATGTACAGGTCAAACAGACGATCAAGCATGTAATAAGTTGAGTTCCAACGTGATGGCACCTCCTGGATGAGTGCTTCGACTGGCATTTTATGCTCACGTTGAATGACCCTCAGCTGCTTCCGGGCTTTAAAAGAATGGCTGAAATGTGTGCATATTCTTCTGCAGGTGGCCAGTAAGTTGCTGACTTTGGATTAATTTTTCAAAAAGTCTTGAACAACAATGTTAATGCAGTGTGCCAAACACGGGACCCTGAAATAGCCACCATCACCCATGGCCTTAACTACATTACTGCCATTGTCCGTGGCAACAAAACCAATCTTAAGCCCTCTTGGGCGCAGCCACTCAAAGACCTTGGTGTTAAACTCTTCCAAAATGTTTGCAGCAGTATGAGATTTCTCCATGGCAAACATGGCTACAGTTGCATGTTTGCGAGTGGCATGAAAAATCTCAGCAGCGTCAACACCAGCAGATATCTGTTCTCTAACCCCGCAAAAGAGATCCAGTGTGCAGTGATGCACATGTAATCTGTGGCTTGGCAACTGGTCCACATGTCTGTTGTCAGGTGGATACTGTGAACAGCACTCTGCTTCAAGGCTTTTCCAAGCAATTCCAGCACGTCGTGATGTAGTGCTGGAACAGCAACTCTGGCAAAATAGTAGCGGCTGGGAACATGCCATTTTGGGCAGATGGTTGACACAAATTCCAGAAAACCCACCCCTTCAACAAAAGAAAAAGGAGAAGGTCCAGTGCTAACATTTTAGCCAGCTTCGCATTGTACAAACGTGCTATTGGGTGGTTGCGTTAGTACTGCCCCTCCCCCACAAACATGCTGATAATGGTAGGCTGCATGGTTTTCCTTTCTCTTAGGCTCAACAATGCACTTTTTTTCATTGCGGTACTCCTTGGTGTCTTAGGCTGACTCTTACTCTTGTGCCACTGAGATGTTGGTGAAGATGTGGGTGACGTTAACACTGCACTGCTGGGGACAGGGAGACTTTGTGTACCACTACCAGAGAGAATGTCTCCCTGTCCATCCTCTTCCACCGTGATCGGATCTTCTACTCCTTTATCCCCACCAACACCAATGGTTGCAGTTTTTATGCCGCAAAGGTGGTCCTCCCAGCTGATCAAGTGGTGTTTTTTCAGATGGGTCATTTGGCCTCCGGTACCATAGTTTGTACCAAGCTTACCACGACTAACAGAGGTATTACAAATGGAACATATAGCAATGTTCTCCTCCTTTTCGCTAACCGTAAAGAAGTCCCAAATTGGGGAGCTTAACTTTTGCCTCCTGCTGGAGGTGCCACTTCCAATGCTGGATGAACTGGAGGGTGTGTGTTGAATTTGACTCTGTGCTGCACCAGTACCTACTTCTACTGAGGTGGTGGTTGTGCTGGATGTAGGTCGCTGCCGGGCCTTTGCTAATGCAAATATGGAAGCTGTAGGTCGTGTTGGTGTTACCTGTGGAGGTATGCGTGCTACATCCCTCGCAGCGATATTGGATAGGGTAATAATGTTGGTCTCCATCTCCTCGGGGCCGGGAGTGATGTTCGTGATGACTGGCTCATCATCATCATCATCCTGCTGTTCTACATCGACCTCCATAAGTGTAAGGCTTTCTGGAACCTTCCTTTTCCCTAGCTTGGTCTTGGGACGTGTCTCCCTCTCAGACTCAGTTTGTGGCTTCCAAGTGGCATCTAGATCATCAGAAGGGGGGCTTGGCGAAGAACTTGATGGACTACCCCTCCTTTTCCTTGCTGGAGATTTGGAAGACAATGGATCTTCTGAATGAGTGGCTTCTTCTTCTACCTCTGCATGAGGCTCAATTTCCTGAACTGCCCCTACTTCGGGAGGAACAACAACTACTATTGCGGGCGGTGGTTGCCGCTGTTGTTGTTGTTGACCACTTATCTGCTGTGTTTCCTCCTGCGTTGATTGGGTACTACTTTAAGATAGCGATAAGTTTATCTCAGGCTCAGCATCACTGCTTTCCACCATTAGGCTGGCTACCTCTTCCACACTCATGTGCTTGGGCCTGGGTTGGTGGGTTGGGCCCACTGATGCGGAGGTGCTGCCCCCAGCTTGCCCCCGGACACCGCTGCTGCAGGCGTAATTTTTTTTCCCCAAAAAGGTATTGGGCGGCACAGCAGACTTAACTGTCACTTCCTTCTTCTGTTCCTTCTTCTCGATAGCAACTTTCTTGGTACTGGAGGACCTGGTACCTGCTTTCTTTGGGCCCATCTTCTTCAGATGTCAGCAGCACTCAGTTGCAGAGATGTCTGGTCAGGTCACACGTCACGTTGTGTACAGCAGCAGGATGTCTGTCTGGCAGTACAACGGGCAATGATGACACACCTCCTCCTCAGTCTTTGTGCACCTAAAAGCAAAAAAGCCAGAAGAACATCAGTCAAACGATAGCACAAATCAAACTAATATAATATAGAACTTAGTGTGTGGTTGCCTCAATTATTAAATTTTAGAAACTCAGTGAACAACAACAGTGTAGCCATTTATGAGACTTTGACAACAAGACCAGGGCTTTCCTGGTGTACTGTGTGGTGTGTACACTCTGGAAGAATAAGAATAGCAAAGAACAAAAACTAAAATGTAGTGGAGCATGTTTGGCCTAAATTTGTGCATCACGTGGGATGTATGCAGCATCAGGGAGCTGCAGCTGGCAATGGGGATGGATTTGGAAGCAGTAAGACAAGAGGAACAATGGAAAGACATGCAGGCCTATGTGGCAAAAACAGCACACTACTAACTACCACCACAAAATGGCCCCCAGCAACATAGTGACTCACAGGCACAAGCACGGCAAACAATGAACTCAAGCAGGCCTATATATGGCCAGACAAAGGATGCCTGATAAAACACACACATCTTTAATGCAAAAACTAAAATCCACATGGCTAAAAACAGTTTGGAAAGTGAGACAACCACTTCAACAACACATACACACGCATAAAAGGCATTCATTTAACACACCCAAAAAGTGAAATAGACCCCCAAAAAACCCCACATTTTGCAATTCAATCCAATGCCATCCATGGCCTAAATGATGTCAAAATTCCACAGACAACACAGAAACAGTTTTTATGCACCCATGATGACTACCTCTGGGCCTACTGGCAGACTAGGCTGCAAGCTTGGAGGCCTATGGCAAAAGCACAGTGGCTGGTCCCACCACATGGCCAGGCCACCCAACAACTTCCTTCCTCTTGAAAAAAATTGTAAAAAAAAAAAAAGTGACTCCTTGCTCACAAAACTACATCTAAATGACAACCTGAGGAGTTTTTTGTGCAAAATGAACTAAATCATCATTTTCGAGAAGGTTTTATGCTGCTCTAGAGATATTCTTCGCCAGATTGTAAATTCTGCGTGTTGGCATCGCGATCGTCACAAAAAGTTATCGCGCGCACGAAAACGTATATTGAGCGTGCGAAGAAGATAAAAACTGTAAGTCCGCATTGTCGCGCAGTGCGGAGTTGCCCAAAGTCCGCGAGCTGAACGCCCAGGGTTACCTACTGGCTGAAAAGGCCTATTTATTTAACACACACCCAAAAACTGAAATACCACCCCAAAACCCAGATTTTGCAATTCAATCCAATGCCATCCATGGCCTAAATGATGTTACAATTCAACAGAAAACACAGAAACAGTTTTTATGCACCCATGATGACTACCTCTGGGCCTACTGGCAGACTAGGCCGAAAGCTTGGAGGCATATGGCAAAAGCCCAGTGGCTGATCCCACAAAATGGCCGCCACCACATGGCCAGGCCACACACAACAACAAGCATAAGCCAAGGGGAACAAAGAAAAGACATGCAGGCCTATACGGAAAAAGCAGCACACTACTAAACTACCACCACAAAATGGCCCCAAGCCACGTGGTCACTCACAGTCACAACAGGCCATGGAAAACAATGAACTCAAGCAGGCCTATAATATGACCAGACAAAGGATTTATTGTATGTAAAATACGTAAAAATGTAGAAAGACAATGGCGGAAAAACTACGAGCTAGATAAAAAAACCACATATAAATTAGCTTAAACAGCTATCACTCTATGTGCAACACGGCTCGCGCTGAACACGCCAATCACACTATCTTACATTCACAAAATTGTCCCAAAGTTCTGTTCAAAGTAGTGAAGGAACTATCTGGTGCCAACTGTCAACCTGAGCCTCCGAGTCTCAACTCTAAACAGTGTGATGATCTGGAAGAATTTTTGTGGGTAAAATTGATAAAATCTACTCGGATTTTAACAAACACACAACTATTACAACAAACTTGCAAACCAATGATTTGGCTACACTATGCCTCCCACAAGAAGTCGTACAAGTGAACAATGACATCCTGCTAGACAAATGGACCCCTCTTGACATCTCTGCTTTCCGTAATATTCTCAAGAGCATCAAATCTGGCTCCCCTAAGGATCCGCTTCCCCCCTCTGTGCTTCAAAAACTAGATCTCCCTATAGTTACTATCATCATGGAGCTCCTCAATGCATCACTATCTGAAGCTAGAGTTCCGGTGGCCTGGAAACATGCGATGGTGCTTCCTTTGCTCAAAAAAACTAACTCCGATCCCAAGATCCTTTCCAACTTTCGCCCCATCTCCCTGCTTCCTGTCTTCTCCAAGATCCTAGAAAAACATGTCAACTTCCAGTTGACGAAGTATGTTGAAACACAAAATATTCTACATCTGTCTGAATCGGGCTTTAGGACAGGTTTTTCCACAGAATCGACACTTCTGGGAGTCATTGAGAACATTCGTCAACAGGTCGACAAAGGAGATACGGTGGCTCTTATTTTACTTGATCTAAGTTCCGCATTTGACACTGTTTCCCACACTTCGCTTATAAAAATCCTTCAAGCTAAAGGCATTTGTGGTACGGCACTGAAATGGCTGTCTAGCTTTTTATTCAAAAGGACATTTCAGGTCTTCTCCTCTACTGCCCATTCCAAGACTCAGGTTTCCCCATATGGAGTCCCTCAGGGCTCCATACTTAGCCCATTGCTTTTCAACATCTACGTTAGCCCTCTGGCTACGATAGCAGAACAAGCAGGGCTAACAATATACTCTTACGCGGACGACACCCAGTTGATCTTTTCACTCTCCTCTAAGGAGACTTCGAAATCATCCTCTCTCCAGACGGGGCTAAAAAAGATCGCTGATTGGATGCATTTAAACAAACTAAAACTCAACGGTGGGAAAACCGAACTCCTCATCTTTGGTGGTAATAAAACTCTCTGGGGCCCCCAACATTGGCCTCTGCAAATGGGCGACCTTCCGCATCCATCACAATCGGCCCGTAATCTTGGCGTCATCATTGACGACCAATTATCTATGAGGCAGCAAGTGATCAAAGTCGCCTCCACTTGCTTTGTTATCCTGAAGTGGCTTAAGAAAATTCTCTGGATGCTTCCCTCCGCTACACAAAAAACTGTCGTCCAGGAATTGATAGTGTCCAGGTTGGACTACGCTAACGTGCTTTACCTGGGTGCTAGTAAGGAAGTACTCCATAAGCTACAGGTAGTCCAAAATTCCGCGGCAAGATTGCTTTGCCAACTACCCAGAATGGCCCCCACTTCAGGGGCTCTTCGAAAACTACATTGGCTGAGAATTGACAATCGCGCCAAATTTAAAGCCCTTTGCTATATGCACAAAATAAACATAGGCTCAGCTCCCCACTATCTAAGTGCTTTGGTGCACCATTATCGTCCCCCTCGTCTACTACGTTCCTCCAATCAATTAAAATTCCAGGTACCCAGGATCAAAGGAGCCAGAATGGGAGGACGTTCCTTTGCTTACCTAGCTCCTTCCCTTTGGAACTCCCTTCCAATGCATCTCCGCATTGAAAAACATTACTTCAAATTCCGCAAAGAGCTGAAAACGTGGCTTTTTAATCAGTAGAACCTTTTATTAATAGCTTAGATCTTTTCTCTCGCCTTGTATGTCCGTAGGCGCCGGGAAACCTCCGGGTAGCTGTGCGCCATATAAATCTAATAATAATAATAATAATAAACAACACAGCTTTAATACAAAAATGCAAAAACAAAAATCCACAGTGCTACGAAAGGTTGGAAAGTTACACAACAAGCACACACACACATCCAAAAAAGGTATATATTACACCCAAAAAGTGAAATACACCCCAAAAACCACATTTACCAATTCAATCCAATGCCATCCATGCATGCCCTACATGATGTTTAAATTCAACAGACACCACAGAAACATGCACCCATGGGTACCTCTGGCTCTGGGCCTACTGGCTGAAATTTCAATCAAAGAAAAACAACTAGGCCCCTACTGAAACTACAGGCCACAACAATTAATTTTAAAAACGATGAAAATCCCCAAAAAATGTAGGTACAAACAAGCCCCAATCAAACAAACAAGTACACCAAATCTCCAACTTACTTGTAAAATCTCAAATCCAAAAGTCCTCAAATCCAATCCAATGATATGATGCAGCAGACAGACACAAAAAGTGATCCTTCCAGCTCCAAATCCAAATGAAAGTGAACAGCACATGGACAAAGCACTGGGAGGAGCCTGCTGGACAGGAACAGGAATTTTGAGAATCAGGGGCACTTCCTTCCTCTTGGAAAAAAAAGTAAAAAAAGAAAAATGACTCCTTGCACAAAAAACTACAGCCAAATCACAATCTGAGGAGTTTTTTCGAGCAAAATCATCATTTCCGAGAAGGTTTTATGATGCTCGAGAGATATTCTTCGCCAGATTGTAGTTTCTTCGTGTTCGGGATCGCGATCTTACCAACACTGCCGCCGGAAGTCAGATCGCGCGTCCGAATGACGTGTTCGCGTTCACACACTCTCGCTGGATCGTGCGGCCGGATTCCAAATCTCGTGGCGCTCGCGAACGGATAGGAAGTCGCGTTGGCGAACGCAGAATCACGGTAGGTCGTTACCGCGCGCGCGAGAACGTATATTGAGCGCGCGAAGAAGAAAAACAGCTACGCTATGCCGCAAATTGCGTAGTGCTCGGTAACTTCGCGCTCTACGCGAATCGCGAAGTTACCGAAACTACGCAAACTCCCCGAGCGTAGCGTAGTTCACCGCCCAGGGTTAGTAATGGTATAGAATAGTAGTAAACACAGAAATTCTACATGGTATTGCACAAACACAAGTCCTATCCCATCGCTGCCACCAGTGTTAGTTGGCAGAGGTATGCACCCAGTCCAATTAGGGACCACAATTCTAGTCAGGGTGGGCTAGATACACACTAAAAGACAACTGGTGCTCACCATCTGGTAGCTTTGTACAGAGCAGTCAGGGTTATCTAAAGAGGCAATGTGTGAAGTATTTGTGCAACAAGCACATACAGTAATGCAATGAAAACACCAAAATAATACTCCACACAGGTTTAGACAAATACAGAATAATTTTATGAATAAAACAAGGCAAAAACAACAACAATCCAATAAGTCGAACAGGAGTTATGAATTTTTAAAGAATAAATAAAAAGTAGTGCTAATAAGTCAATAGCACTTAGGGGTTGCTGGAGGTCGCGATGGACTGGGGCAAATTCAAAGTACAGGCCAACAGCGATGGAGGTCAGGCCAGCTACAGGGCTCATGCAGGTCCCGGTGATAAAGTACCTTGAATGACGCAAGCATTGTGAGAAGTCCAGGAGGCGCCGGGTCGCCATCGATCCCGTGGATGGAGGCAAAGCGTCGGCGCCGATCTGCGCAGTCGATGAATGCTTCGGCGTCGAACCCCTATAAGATGCAGGCACTCCCCACTGACCAATGGATGTCAGTCCTCGATGCTTCTAGACCAGTTACTGATCTCAATCCCACAGTCGCGAATGACAAGTTCAACCATTGGATTACCAGCTCCCTTGATTTATTCCTCCCTAAAACACCTACTGTTAGACTTGGCATCTTTGGCGTGTTTCCCTGACTTTTTGCTTTCTGACCTCCCGGTTTTGACTCTGTTTTTGCTGGTGTGATGATTCTGCGCACTTTCCTCACTGCGGTCCAGTGGGAAAGTGCAAGTGCTCCTGTATAAAATGTGTTATGGATTGGTGTTTCCATGATTGGCCTATTTGATTTATCTGTCAGTCCCTTGTAAAGTGCACTGCGAGTGCCAGGGCCTATAGACCAAATGCTGTTGGTGGGCTGCAGCACTGGATTGTGCCACCCACGCAAACAGCCCGTAAAGTGTAACTCGGGTCTGCCAACGCAGAGCCTGTGCGCAGCCTGGGGCTGCCATGTCGACTTGGCAAGTGCACACACTTGCAAGTCCCTAAACATTCCCTTTGCTACATGTTAGTCACCCCTAAGGTAGGCCCAAGGTACCCCTGTGGGCAGGGTGCGGTGTATGCGAAAGGTAGGACATGCCCGGGTGTGTGCGGCATGTCCTGATAGTGAATTACAGCCTAGTACGTTTTTCACTATTGCAAGGCTACCTGTTCCCCTAGGCCAGAACGGGCAGTTTTGATTATTACAGTTTATAATCCTAACTGACCCCGGGAACATGGTAGAAATTCGAGTTTAGTATGCCTGGACTCAGAATGATAAAATGCATCTTTTAGTGAAGTTGGTTTTAACATTCTGCGTTTGAAAATACCACTTTTAGAAAGTGGGTATTTTCTTGCCTAACCATCCAAGCCTGCCTCTGCGAGGTTGTGTATTCCTTGTCTGGAATGAGAGTGACAGGGGCTGGGGGATGCCAGGAGACAGGGTGAGTCAGCGCAGGGCTGAATAGCCAGATCGACCTGTAGATGGGTGGGAGGGGTCGCACCTGGGCCCTGAATAGGACAGTGCCTTCCCTCCACAATGCTGGCTCCACCTCCTGTGGTGCGTCTGATGTCCCTGGCCTACTCACTGAAAGAAGGGACGGAGACTTGTCAACAAAGTGCTCCAGAACTGGTTTGGACTAGGCGAAGGCCTCTCTGCCTTCAGAGAACAAAGGAATTTGGGATATAAATATTGGGGCCCTGACCCCATGAATTTAGATCTCGCTGGAATCAAGGAACCTGCCAAGACGAAGAGCTGGAAGAGCTGCCAGGAGGAGTACTGCCCCTTTGCTGTGTTGTTGCTTTGTTGGGTTGGCCTGCAGCTGCTGCTTCTGCCTTGGGCAGTGAAAGGACTGGACTGAACTTTCTACGAACTTGTGCTGAGTATCTCCAAGGGCCAGGAACCGAGCTGGCCTCCTGTTAAGAAGTCTCAGGGACTACAAAGACTTCACAAGCCTCTGGGTACCGCTTCTGGAACGCTGTTTCAGTTGCCACAGAGGAAGGGAACTGCAACCGACTCCGTCAACCGAGTCCATCCCTGGCCGGTGACCTGTTTGCACCGCAGACCGCATCGCCCCGCTTCGCATCGCAACCCTGGTCTCACCGTGGGCGACGTCCGACGCCGCCAACATCGAGCCGCTGCTTGCACCATGACCTGTGGGCACCGCAGTTCGCATCGCATCGCTTCACTGGGCCAGCCGGACCAGACCGACACTGTCGCTGCAACTGGCTCAAGAGTCGAGACCGCACCGCACTTGGGGCACCGCTCGCACGTCTGCGACGCACCGCTCCGACTCGCACCGCTGTCCGACGCCAGCTCCGGCACTCCGGCTAGGTCGCCTGCATCGCAACCTGTCAGCACCGCATCGAGCATCGTCTCGGCCTGCATCGCACGCCTTGGACTCACCGACTCCGTCTGCCCGACGCTCATCGAGCCGCTGCCTGCACCGCATCGAGGGACACCGCACCTTGCATCGTTCCGTCTTGCACCGCAACCGCGACGAACGCCGACCGGCTCGTACACTCCGTACCAGCCACAACGAGAAAAGGTACTGTGACCGAGTCTGTTCACGACTCTGCTGGCCCGTATCAACGCGGTCGGCTGGAACTGTTAGACTCTGTGGTTTTCAGCATCACGGTAGGCTCGGACGGAGCTACCGACTCGTACTGAACTTTGCTTTTGTGCTATTCCTGCAAAGAAGAAGTTAACGTATCAAGCATTCATTTTCAAAGTACAGTATTGTGGATTTTTGTCGTAATTGGTCTTGTCTTGAGTATATAAAATATTGGTTATTTTTCTAAACTGGTGTGGTGTCCGTTTGTAGTGCTTACACTGTATTACTGTTGGTTATGTGCAAATGCTTTACACACTGCCTCTGAATTAAGCCTGACTGCTCGTGCCAAGCTACCACGAGGGTGAGCAGGGGTTACTTCACGAGTGTAACACCCTTACCCTGACTAGGAAGCAGGGTCCCTACTTGGCCAAAGGTGCAAGCCCTTGCCAACTAGAGATCCCATTTCTAACATTGGTTGTCAGCGGTGAGGATAGGACTTGCGTTTGCACTTGACTTACAGTGATTGGTGTGCACTACTACCATATCGCAGACCATTACGTACCACATACTGGTTCTTTTTCTTTTGGCCTATTTTTGATCTTGCCAGTTTTCAACTCACGACTTTTGTCATGCCTGAATCAATTGCATCATCCGTTGCATCTCTGGAAGTTATCTTTGAGGAGGACAGGTTGGAATCCTACGCCGTAAAGGAGTTACGAGCGATTTGTAAAAACCTGAAAGTCCAAATTAAAGGCCTCACAAGGAAGGAGGAGCTACAGAAGGCGCTGAGGGCCTGGGTAGCAGCCAGACATGCCAATGGGCAGCCTGGTGATCTCAGTGAGGAGGCGGAGGAGCCTAATTCCAGGGTGGATGTGCTTTTGGGTAGGGGGAACCCGCCAGGTCAGGCAGCAGCAGTCTGTCCCCAGAGGAGCTGGAGGACAGGCGGGAGGCAAGGCAGTTCGAGCTGCAGAAGCTCAGGCTGGAGAGTGAGCGGGAGGAGAAGAGATTGGCCATAGAGGAGAGGAAGATGCTCTTAGAGCATGAGAGAGAACTGAAGGAGCTAGAACTTAGGAGTAAGTCAGGCTCAGATGGTGGCAGCAATTCGTCCAGAAAGGCAGACAGGATTGTGCACATTCCCAAGAACGTAGGCAAGGAGTTCAAGAAGGGGGATGACATACAAAGGTGGTTCCAGGGTTATGAGGCAGCCATACACATGAATGGGGTCCCTGAGGAGAATTGGGGAGCAGGATTGTGGCCACTTTTCCCGGAAGAAGCAAGGGATGCTCTGATAGCTTTGGGTAAGGGGTATCACCTCACCTATGCTGACATGAAGGATGCCCTTCTCACGAAGTATGGTCTTACTCCTGAAAAGTACAGGGATCAGTTCAGGTCCAGTAAGAAGTCTGATGTCAACACTTGGTTGGAATGTGTGGATGTGTTCTGCAGGTCTCTGGATGGTTGGGTGAAGGGCAGTAGTGTAACAGATTTTCAGGGGCTCTACAACTTGATTGCATGGGAGCACTTGTCTAGTCTATGTTTTGCAGATCTGTGCCAGCACCTAGTTGATAGTAAGCTAACTGACCCCAGGAAGCTTGCTATGGAAGCGGACCGCTGGGTGAGTACCAGGGTCCACAAGAAAGCGTTTGGGGGAGACTCAGCCAAAGGTGGGCAGGGTCCCCAGCAGAAAGGTGGGGGGACAAGGGTAAAGCACAGGAGTTCTCTAAAGGGCCCCAAACTAGTACCCAGGGTAAAGGTTCCCAGCCCCCGGTGATAAGAAGAAAGGGGTCTCTACAGGGAAGCCTGTCGAGACCGGCCCCCGCAAGTGTTATGCATGTGACCAGGTAGGTCACTTTAAGGGGGACCCCAAGTGCCCAAAGGGGACACAGCCGGCCACCGGTGGACAGTCCAAAGTGTTGGCTAGTGTAGCGCTTGGGGAGGAGGGGTGCCCACAGGAGGGTGGGGATCCCGCAGAAATGACCCTTGTCTCACTAGGGGACAGTGAGATGGTCCCAGGAAACCAGGTGCCCCATAACACCAAGAAATATAGCACCTGGGTGACCATTAATGGGAACAGGGTAGAGGCTCTCAGAGATACTGGAGCCAGTGTGACCTCAGTCCGGTGTCACCTGGTGTCTGAGAAGCAAGTAGTCCCAGGAGCATTCCACCAAGTAGTTGCTGTCGACAACTCTGAGCGCCAGTGTATGGTGGCGCAGGTTCCCTTTGAATGGGGGGTCTCAGGTCCCTTGAGGGTGGTTGTGAGCCCTACCATGCCTGTAGATTGTCTGCTAGGAAACGACCTGGAGCAGTCCTCATGGAAGGAGGTTGAGCTCAGGTCTCACTTGGAGATGCTTGGGTTGCCAGAGTGGGCATGCGTGTCTACTCGGTCAATGGCAGCCAGAAAGGGTGATCAAGAGGACTTGGAGCCTGAAACAGTGGCCCAAGTCCCTGCCAAGAGAAAGGGCAGGGGCGCGGGAAACCGGCCCCCGAAGTTCCCACGGACCGGGAGGAGGCGGACCTCGAGGGGGACGCCCGGTGCCTACAGGGGAGCAAGTAGCCGAACTGGGAGACATCTCTGAGCTGACCCATTGGCAGCAAGAAGGGGGTCCCACCAGGGAGGAGTTCTGCAGGGAGCAGAACGAGTGCCCTACTCTGGAGGGTCTGCGGCGGCAGTCTGCAGACCAGGCAGCTGGTAATCAGTCCGGGTCACATCTGATCTACTGGGAGAGCGGTCTCCTATACAGTGAGCCTAAGGTTGCTGAGCCTGGGTCAGCCCGTGTGCTGGTGGTACCCCAGCGCTTCAGGACCTTCCTACTGGGTCTGGCTCATGACGTGCCTTTGGCAGGACATTTGGGGCAGGACAAGACCTTTGACAGGCTTGTCACCCACTTCTTTTGGCCCCAAATGCGAAGGCAGTCAGATGCACACTGCAGGTCTTGCCAAACTTGCCAGGCAAGTGGTAAGAGTGGGAGGAAGGTCAAAGCTCCTCTCCAACCTTTTCCGGTTGTTGGAACACCCTTTGAAAGGGTAGGGATGGATATTGTGGGGCCACTGGATCCCAAGACAGCCATGGGCAACAGGTACATCCTGGTCTTGGTGGACCATGCCTCCCGGTACCCGGAGGCAATCCCTCTCAGGACAACGACGGCACCCGTGGTGGGCCGGGCGTTAATGGGGATCTTTTCCGTGTGGGATTCCCCAGAGAGGTGGTTTCCGATAGGGGGACCAATTTCATATCGAAGTATATGACATCCCTGTGGAAGGAGTGTGGGGTAACCTACAAGTTCACCACTCCTTACCACCCACAAGGAAACGGTCTGGTGGAGAGATTCAACCAGACCTTGAAAGGCATGATCAAGGGTCTAACAGAACCCATGAGGCGTAAGTGGGACGTCCTCTTGCCATGCCTACTCTTTGCGTACAGGGAGGTGCCTCAGAAGTCTCTTGGGTACAGCCCCTTTGAGCTCCTGTATGGCCACCCTGTCAGAGGACCTCTGAGTTTGGTGAAGGAAGGCTGGGAGGCGGCTCCCAGGAAAACTCCCCAGGATGTATTTAGCTACATGCTGGCCTTTAGAAACCAAACTGCCCGCTTCAGGAAACTCGCTCAGGCGAACCTAGAAGCAAGCCAGGAAGAAATGAAGAGATGGTATGACCAGAATGCCACTCTGGTCGAATTTCAACCTGGGCAGAAAGTGTGGGTAATGGCCCCAGTGGCACCTTGTGCCTTGCAGGACAAGTGGACTGGGCCATATGAGGTAAAGGAGCGCAAAAGTGACGTCACCTACCTGGTGGATTTGCAGGCTCCAAGGAACCCGTTAAGGGTCCTTCACGTGAACCGCCTCAAGCCCCACTTCGAGAGGTCCGAAGTGAGTATGCTCTTGGCGACAGATGATGGGGTGGAAGAGGAGAGCGAGCCTCTCCCTGACCTCCTGTCTACCAAGGAGCATGACGGGTCAGTAGAGGGTGTGATCCTCTCCCCTACTCTGACTCAGGAGCAGCAGGGGACTGTCGCCAGTTGTTGGGACAGTTCGCCCCACTGTTCTCTCTGACCCCCGGTGTTACTCACTGGTGTACCCATGACGTGGACACTGGTGACAGCCATCCTGTGAAGCACAAAATTTACAGGTTGACTGACCGGGTCAGAGCCAGCATCAAGGAGGAGGTCTCTAAGATGTTGGCGTTAGGGGTGATTGAGCCCTCCCACAGTCCTTGGGCCAGCCCAGTGGTCTTGGTCCCAAAGGCTGCGGCGCCCGGTGCCACTCCAGAACTCCGGTTTTGTGTGGACTACCGTGGGCTCAATGCCGTCACCAGGACTGACGCGCACCCCATCCCCAGAGCTGATGAGCTCATTGATCGGTTGGGAGCTGCCCGGTTCCTCAGCACGTTTGATTTGACGTCTGGGTACTGGCAGATTGCCTTAACCGATGGGGCCAAGGAGAGATCAGCATTCTCAACCCCAGAAGGTCATTACCAATTCCGGGTGATGCCCTTTGGGTTGAAGAATGCCCCTGCCACCTTTCAGAGGTTGGTCAATCAGGTGTTGGCTGGGCTGGAGGATTTCAGTGCCGCCTACCTGGATGACATTGCTGTGTTCAGTTCCAGCTGGGAAGAACATTTACAGCACCTTGAGAAAGTGTTGAGGGCTCTGCAAGGTGCAGGCCTCACGATCAAGGCCAGTAAGTGCCAGATCGGGCAGGGTTCTGTGGTGTACTTGGGGCACCAGGTAGGAAGTGGCCAGGTGGCGCCCTACAACCCAAGATTGACACCATTCTGGCTTGGGAGCCCCCAAGACCCAGACAGAGGTGAGAGCCTTCTTAGGTCTCACCGGCTACTACCGGAGATTTGTTAAGGGCTATGGCACCATCGTTGCCCCCTTAACAGAGCTGACCTCTAAGAGGCAGCCCAGGAAAGTGATCTGGACTGAGTCCTGCCAGAAAGCTTTTGATGCCCTGAAGTCAGCCATGTGCACGGCGCCCATGCTCAAGGCACCTGACTTCTCCAAAGAATTTGTCGTGCAGACTGACGCTTCAGAGCATGGTGTGGGAGCGGTGCTCTCACAACTGAACGAAGAGGGCCTGGATCAGCCTGTAGTCTTCCTTAGCAGGAGACTACTTCCCAGGGAACAGAGGTGGAGTGCCATAGAAAGGGAAGCTTTGCTGTGGTCTGGGCACTGAAGAAGTTGAGACCATACCTGTTTGAGACTCACTTCCGGGTTCAGACAGACCACAGGCCCCTCAGATGGTTGATGCAAATGAGGGGTGAGAATCCAAAACTGCTGAGGTGGTCCATCTCCCTACAGGGAATGGACTTTACGGTGGAACACCGTCCTGGTACAGAACACGCCAACGCAGATGGTCTGTCCAGGTTCTTCCGCTCTTAGTGAAGAGAACTCCAATGGGGTTGGGTAGTTCTCCCTACTTTCAGCTGGAGGGGACATGTGTTAGACTTGGCATCTTTTGGCGTGTTTCCCCTGACTTTTTGCTTTCTGACCTCCCGGTTTTGACTCTGTTTTTGCTGGTGTGATGATTCTGCGCACTTTCCTCACTGCGGTCCAGTGGGAAAGTGAAAGTGCTCCTGTATAAAATGTGTTATGGATTGGTGTTTCCATGATTGGCCTATTTGGTTTATCTGTCAGTCCCTTGTAAAGTGCACTGCGAGTGCCAGGGCCTATAGACCAAATGCTGTTGGTGGGCTGCAGCACTGGATTGTGCCACCCACGCAAACAGCCCGTAAAGTGTAACTCGGGTCTGCCAACGCAGAGCCTGTGCGCAGCCTGGGGCTGCCATAGTCGACTTGGCAAGTGCACACACTTGCAAGTCCCTAAACCTTCCCTTTGCTACATGTTAGTCACCCCTAAGGTAGGCCCAAGGTGCCCCTGTGGGCAGGGTGCGGTGTATGCGAAAGGTAGGACATGCCCGGGTGTGTGCGGCATGTCCTGATAGTGAATTACAGCCTAGTACGTTTTTCACTATTGCAAGGCTACCTGTTCCCCCTAGGCCAGAACGGGCAGTTTTGATTATTACAGTTTATAATCCTAACTGACCCCGGGAACATGGTAGAAATTCGAGTTTAGTATGCCTGGACTCAGAATGATAAAATGCATCTTTTAGTGAAGTTGGTTTTAACATTCTGCGTTTGAAAATACCACTTTTAGAAAGTGGGTATTTTCTTGCCTAACCATCCAAGCCTGCCTCTGCGAGGTTGTGTATTCCTTGTCTGGAATGAGAGTGACAGGGGCTGGGGGATGCCAGGAGACAGGGTGAGTCAGCGCAGGGCTGAATAGCCAGATCGACCTGTAGATGGGTGGGAGGGGTAGCACCTGGGCCCTGAATAGGACAGTGCCTTCCCTCCACAATGCTGGCTCCACCTCCTGTGGTGCGTCTGATGTCCCTGGCCTACTCACTGAAAGAAGGGACGGAGACTTGTCAACAAAGTGCTCCAGAACTGGTTTGGACTAGGCGAAGGCCTCTCTGCCTTCAGAGAACAAAGGAATTTGGGATATAAATATTGGGGCCCTGACCCCATGAATTTAGATCTCGCTGGAATCAAGGAACCTGCCAAGACGAAGAGCTGGAAGAGCTGCCAGGAGGAGTACTGCCCCTTTGCTGTGTTGTTGCTTTGTTGGGTTGGCCTGCAGCTGCTGCTTCTGCCTTGGGCAGTGAAAGGACTGGACTGAACTTTCATGAACTTGTGCTGAGTATCTCCAAGGGCCAGGAACCGAGCTGGCCTCCTGTTAAGAAGTCTCAGGGACTACAAAGACTTCACAAGCCTCTGGGTACCGCTTCTGGAACGCTGTTTCAGTTGCCACAGAGGAAGGGAACTGCAACCGACTCCGTCAACCGAGTCCATCCCTGGCCGGTGACCTGTTTGCACCGCAGACCGCATCGCCCCGCTTCGCATCGCAACCCTGGTCTCACCGTGGGCGACGTCCGACGCCGCCAACATCGAGCCGCTGCTTGCACCGTGACCTGTGGGCACCGCAGTTCGCATCGCATCGCTTCACTGGGCCAGCCGGACCAGACCGACACTGTCGCTGCAACTGGCTCAAGAGTCGAGACCGCACCGCACTTGGGGCACCGCTCGCACGTCTGCGACGCACCACTCCGGCTCGCACCGCTGTCCGACGCCAGCTCCCTCACTCCGGCTAGGTCGCCTGCATCGCAACCTGTCAGCACCGCATCGAGCATCGTCTCGCCCTGCATTGCACGCCTTGGACTCACCGACTCCGTCTGCCCGACGCTCATCGAGCCGCTGCCTGCACCGCATCGAGGGACACCGCACCTTGCATCGCTCCGTCTTGCACCGCAACCGCGACGAACGCCGACCGGCTCGTACACTCCGTACCAGCCACAACGAGAAAAGGTACTGTGACCGAGTCTGTTCACGACTCTGCTGGCCCGTATCGACGCGGTTGGCTGGAACTGTTAGACTCTGTGGTTTTCAGCATCACGGTAGGCTCGGACGGAGCTACCGACTCGTACGAACTTTGCTTTTGTGCTATTCCTGCAAAGAAGAAGTTAACGTATCAAGCATTAATTTTCAAAGTACAGTATTGTGGATTTTTGTCGTAATTGGTCTTGTCTTGAGTATATAAAATATTGGTTATTTTTCTAAACTGGTGTGGTGTCCGTTTGTAGTGCTTACACTGTATTACTGTTGGTTATGTGCAAATGCTTTACACACTGCCTCTGAATTAAGCCTGACTGCTCGTGCCAAGCTACCACGAGGGTGAGCAGGGGTTACTTCACGAGTGTAACACCCTTACCCTGACTAGGAAGAAGGGTCCCTACTTGGCCAAAGGTGCAAGCCCTTGCCAACTAGAGATCCCATTTCTAACACCTACCCTCAAGAAATGCAGAACGAAATCGGCCCCGTGGTTCACCCCTTAGCTACGAGAATCAAAACAAGAATGTAGAAGACTTGAGCGTAGGTGGAGACAGAACTATTCTGAAGCTTGACTACAGAATGTCAATTAGACGCTACAAATCGGAAATTAATGCTGCCCAAGCTTCCTTCTATGAGGAGAAAATCAACGCAGCTGCCAACTGCCCCAAAGTAATTTTCCAAATTGCAAAAACTCTCTCCAACACGCCCCAAAAACATCTAACCTCCGATGAGGCACTTACACACTGTAACAACCTAGCGGAATTCTTTCAACAGAAAATCCAAAATATCTATGTCTTTCCCAGCCTCTCCGTGTGAACACTCAGCTCCCCACATTTCAGGTATGCCTGTTGAACCCCGATTTTCACTAAACCAATTCCCTCTGCTGGACTCAGCCTCACTGGATTCTATCATGGCTAAAGTAACCTCAGGCTCACCCTCCGACCCAGCCCCCCCTCAATCTCTTAAATTAGTCGCTAACTCCCTCCGCCCCGCAATACTTGATTTTTTAAATTCATCTATTCTCTCCGGCACTGTCCCCCCCGCTTGGAAATGCGCCCTGGTAAAAGCTCTTTTAAAAAAACCTAATCTTGACCAGACCAATCTGGCCAACTTCCGCCCCATCTCCCTTCTTCCCTGGCTGAGTAAAGTGCTAGAAAAACACATAAACTCCGTCCTGGTTGAGTACCTGGAATCGAACGCCCTCCTCCGCCATTCCCAAACTGGCTTTCGCCCTCAGGGACCGAGACGGCCCTTCTCGCGGTAACTGAGGAGGCCAGAAGGATACTAGACCAGGGAGGTACTGCCGCAATCATCCTCCTTGACCTCAGTGCCGCTTTCGACACGGTCAATCACAACACCCTGATCCTCCGTCTTAAGAGCTTAGGAGTATCCGGCACTGCACTAACATGGCTCCAGTCCTTCCTCAGTGACCGCTTCTTCCAGGTGTTCGAAGGAGATGTTGTCTCCAACCGGTTGCCGCTCAGTTGTGGGGTACCCCAGGGGTCCTCTTTAAGCCCCACACTGTTTAACATCTACATGAGACCCCTGGCGGAGATTGTCCATCCATTTGGCATAAAGATCATTACCTATGCAGATGACACGCAACTCGTAGTGGCCCTAAATCACCCCGAGCGGTCATCTAGCACCCTGGGCCCTTGCCTAGAGGAGGTCGTCAGGTGGATGGAACTCTCCTGCCTCAAACTGAACGGAGACAAGACTGAGCTCTTGCTTCTCGGCAACTCTCCCTCCTTCAACCCTGCACTGCTATGGCCTCCCTGTCTCGGTCCGGTACCAGAACCAAAAGATCAGATCAAGAGCCTTGGCATGTGGCTTGACCGCTCCCTTAGCTTTAACCATCAGGCCACCAAGCTCTCAGCTTCCTGCTTTGACCTGTTGAGGATGCTCCGTAAGATCCTCCCTCTTCTCCCATTCCAGGCGAGAAGAATCCTGGTCCAGGCTCTTATCCTCTCTCACCTGGATTATGGAAACGCCCTCTATCTGGGAGCCCCTCTATCCACCACCTACAAGCTCCAGATTATCCAAAACTGCGCTGCCCGTCTGCTTCTTCAGATCCCCCGCAGACATTCCGCCAAACCAGCATTAAAGAACCTCCATTGGCTCCCCATCAGGGCAAGGATCCTGTTTAAAGCCATGTGCCTGGCACACAAGGCCTTCTGGAAGTGTGGCCCTGCTATCTCCCAATCCCTAGTCACTCCCTATCATCCAACCAGGAATCTCCGCTCCAACTTCACCTTCTCTGCCGTCACCCCTAGAATACGGCGAGCCAGATGGGGCGGGCGCTCCTTCTCCTTCAATGCTGCCAACTCCTGGAACGCCCTCCCTCTCCATCTGCGGAGAGAGCCCAACCTGCTAGCATTTCGGAAACTCTTGAAAACCCATCTTTTCAACATCCCTCTCTAACACCTGCTTCTGGCCCACTTGATCCGTCCTCAGCGCTGGGAGGCCTCAGGGTAGCCATGCGCTATACAAGTTTCACTTCATTCATTCATTCACTGCACCATCATCAAGCCGGCGCTGTCGGCCATCATCAAGCTGCACAGTCCTTCAAGGCAATGTCGTTGATCGACTCCTGCTTCAGCGTAGAAAGGACAATGTGTCAGTTTCATATTGGCACAAAGACGTCACCGTGCCAGTTTTGATGGTTCTGGACAGCAAAAATCACCTTTCAAGGGCCAAGGACTGGATTTGCAACACTTGGCAGGGCAGGCCTAAAGGATGCCAGAGTTCAGATGCTGTTGCGGAGTTGAAGGAAGTCTTTGATGGCCATGATACTTCAGAAGAGGGGTCAAACCAGCAAGCCATTGAGGTCACTCTGGGTTCAAGTGAGATGGGTCCAGTCCTTGTGCTCAACAGGACAGAGATCAGCAGGCAGCAGGGCAGCTCAGCAAAGCAGAGATCAATCCATTCAGAGCAGCATTCAGGCAAAGTGGCAACCCTTATGGCACAGTAGTCTTTACTCCTGGCAGAGATCTTTGCAGGTCGAGTAGTGTACTGGCTTGATAGGGTCAGGGCCACATCACTGATATCCAAATGTGCCTTTGAAGTGGGAGTGACTTCAAGGCACAATAGTGAAGTGCACAGGTCGCCTTTCCTCCCAGTCCTGTCTTCCAGGCTATCAGTGGGTGGTACTCCACCCTTTGTGTGGGAAACAGGTCAATGCCAATTGCGGTATAAGTATCAGCTCCCCCTCCCTGCTCAGGAAGAGCTATCAGAATGTAAATGAATTCAGATGAGTTCCCTGTCACACCCACCCTTCCTGTGTTTCTGGCTGTCTAGAGTGAATGCACAAAGTCTAGCTGTCACCTATCCCAGATGTGTATTGAGGACAGACTGCAAGGCACACAGAGCAGTAAGAGCAGAGAAATGTTCACTTTCTAAAAGTGGCATTTCTAAAACAGTAATGTTAAATCCACCTTTACCAGTAAAGAGGATTTATCACTATCATTCCAAAGATATGAAACATGATGCAGCTACTCCTATCTAATCAGGAATTACAGTGTAATAGTATATTAAGCAATTCCCAACACTAGTCAATAAGAGGAGTAGGCCTCACAGCAGTGAAAAAATAATTTAGAGGTTTGTCCCTAACAGGACATGTGAAACTTAGTTATATAGCACTCTGCCCTTAGGCTCACATAGGGCCTACCTTAGGGGTGATTTATGTGTAATTAAAGGGGAGTTTAAGGCTTGGCAAGTGGTTTTAAGTGCCAAGTCCAAGTGGCAGTAAACTGCACACACAGGCCCTGCAATGGCAGGCATGAGACAGGTTTGAAAGGCTACTTGTGTGGGTGAAATAACAAATGCTGCAGGCCCACTAGTAGCATTTAGGTTGCAGGTCCTGGGTAATTGGTGCACCCCTTTAAAAGGGAATTATAAGTAAACTAAATATGCCAATCATGTATACACCAGTGTCACTATGTTTAGGGAAGAAGCACATGCAATGTAACACTGGCCAGCAGTGGTAAAGTGCTCAGAGTCCTAAAGTCAACAAAAAGAATGTCTCAAATAAGGAGGAGGAAGGCAAAAACTTTAGGATGAATCTGCAGAGAGGGACATTTTCCAACAAGACCCCTCCAGCCTAATGCCAGGGTAGAATAATCAATTCATTGATGGACTTCCCCGCTTAGGGCGATAGAGCATGGACAATGGCTCACTACTGCAGGAGCATTTGCTAGTTCTATGCCTCTCTGAACCCAGTTGGATCCCTCTCTCTATGCTCTCTGGGGCCACTGAGCTAACCATGGGGAACCCTTCTCCTCATCTTTGAACCCCATCTGTGCAGCACCTCTGCTCAAAGATGCATTCCAGTTGGCAGATAGTACCACAAAGGCCAACAAAGTGATGTGGCTTATTTCACTCCCTGGGTCTGACTTCTGTCCCCAACCCACGAAAAGCTCTGTCAACAAGGACAGCAACTAACAGAGGCCACTGACAGCTGTCAGTGTCAAAAGCCAGGCCACAGGCCATTCAGGGCTCTCTGACCGCTGAGGTTTTTCAAAGTGGGGGGCAGTAGAGCCAGGTGACTTGCACCTTTTTTCCACTCTCCCTTTCGCCAGTTATGGGGTGATATCCTGAACCTGGTCCTTCAACCCAGGGTCTGTACCCTTAGGTTGAACATGTGCCTGGGAAGCCACATTCTGCATGTGTTGTGCAAGAGTCTGCCTGGTGCAGGTCTCCAGCCGTCTGTCTCTATGACAGTGCATCGAACCCCCTAGGCCAGAAGTGGTCTCAACAGGGTCAGTATTCGTGTGGTCTTATCTCAGAGCTGCTAACCCCTGACCCACTGCTCCTCCCACTGTAGACTGTTTTCTCCTCCGGCCCTTATCTCTGGGCCTCTGCACCCTCCGCAGTGGAGTGGTACCCCCAGAAAACAACTGGTAGGACGCTTATGTCTGCCATTCCCCAAGCTGCCCTGACACTGATGATGGCCTCTTGGTACAGACCAGACTCCCTTGCTTGTGCTCCCTCTGGGGACATTCCAAGACCTGGGAAGTAAATAGGGCACCCTGGGTCTCTGCCCACCGCCACCTCTGCTCCTACTCTTAGAAGGGACAATGGACCCTTTTCCCCCCCACTATACTGGGATCTGTCTGGTTCACTGTGAAACTCCCTCTCACTCTGCTCAAGGGATCCCTAGCCAATCCCCTTAGGATCACTTCCTAATGCCATTTCAGGCACGCTGGTACTCACCTCGGGGTCTGCCTCCTTTGCAAGTTCCCTGGGGTGAGAGAATTTACAATCAACCAGGCATTAGCATAGCTCAGAAACACAGTGACTGAACATTTGCTCTCTAGCAATCAAATTGTACAGTCCCTCTAAAGTGTATACCATGCTGCCCTTCACCCAACCATCCAGTGCCTTGCAAAAGTACCCCGCTCAATCCTCCCAGGACAGGTGAGACAGTTTCCGACTGCCTCTGAATCGCAACCTGCACTCTTCAGGTATGAATCCACACTTTTTAACAAGGGTCTCCTTCATGGTGGGATATCTCAGGCTGTCCCCCTTCTATACGTCCAGTAGGGCATCCGTCCCATCACCAGGAATATGACTCCATATGCCAGCTCAGCAATCCTCCTCAGGGATCCAGTGCACCACCAGAGCTACCTCATATCCTTGAAGCCACCTGTCTATGTCATCCCCCTCCTTGAAGTCAGGCACCAAGTCCCTCAGTATGTGGACTCTTTCTTCCACAATGGACACTGTAGTTTTGCTGCCACCATATCTGCTAGACTCTGCCAGATGTTTAGCCTTTAAGTCCTGCTCCTTAAGACTCAGTTCATGAGCCAGCAAGTTATTTCTTTCATCCAGGGATCTCTCAGCCTCAGCTGCCTCCATGGCAAGTTTTTCTCTACTAAGGCCCTTTCAGCCTCAGCTCTTCTCTCCTCTGCAGCCAATTGAGCCAGCTGCAGCCTCATATCTCTTTCAGGCTGTCTGTCCTCGAGATCCTCAAGGAACAAGATTTGGGTTAAGACATTGCTTCCTTCAATGGATCCAGCAGGGGGCTCCCTCTTTGTGGATCCCCTATCTCCACTGGAGCCTTTGCCCAGTCAGACGTATAAGTAAACTAAACATGCCAATCGTATATACACCAATGTCACCATGTTTAGGGGAGAAACATATGCACTTTGGCACTGGTCAGCAGTGGTAAAGTGCTCAGAGTCATAAAACCAACAAAAAGAAGGCCAGAAAAAGAGGAGGAAGGCAAAATGTTTGGGGTGACCCTTCAGATAGAGCCATTTTCCAACATAAGCTTTGCAGTAAGTACATTTGCTGAAGGAAATCTTTCTTCCATTTTCTCTCTTACCAGTTTCATTAGAATGAAAATTAACTCACAATGCAGAGAAAACTATAGCACAGTTTGAAAATATTTTGCAACCATAATGAAGGTCAAAATTTGTAAAGTTCCTATAATTTTGATAGCAAATATCCTTTGCTTGCCCGAAATTTCAACTCAGGTTGGGCTAATTTTTACCTCTCCTCATAGCTGGCGAAAATTGAGGAAGCCAGCCCATTGGAGGCAAATTCTTGTGCATGAAACTGTTGGCATGGAAGGTGCATCAACTATGATCAACAACAATATGTGCTGCGCAGAATGGCAGGCTGGGGTTGGAGAAAGGACATACGGAAGGGGTAGGTATTGCTGACATTGGGGAATCAGGCTGTAGTAATGATAGACCGTAGAAACATTTTGTACAGCAGAATTGTTGTACAACAAGAGTGCCAGTGTATTGGGAAACACTACATTTTCTTGGCAAATGTCATTGTTTTTATGAATATAACATAAAACATCTCATACTCTCTAACTAGGAGTATTTCATTGATACATTCATTAAAGAGTCACATTTTAGCTTGAAAATAAGACATTGTATAAGTGTTTTTTAAATAGCTAATTGAAAGAATCGTACTTTAGCTGCAAAACAAGCTCTGAGAATCTGTTGGTGCAAAAAAATGTTGATAATTACCAGAGTCTGCAAATGTTTCTCACCACATATAAAGAGTAGCAGCAAAGGTTTTACGTTTGCAAATATCGCTGTGTAGAAACATTTGTATAGAGGATGTAATTAGGAATCAGGGACCATATTACATATGTGCTCTGGGGCTTTTACCTGGTATGTGTGCCCGTTTTGTGATCCTCTGAAGCCACTGTAGTATTACAGAAGGGGTTGCAGATGCTTGTGTAGTCCCTTGTGTAGTACAGACAGTGCTAGGTCATATATAGCGCAGGTGATATCTTAAGAGAAAGTTCCTTCATCTACATCGAGGCATGGGTTGAGGCAAATGAGGGTCCGTCAGAACCATGACACATGGTCAGTGCACCATCCCATGGACGCCCCAGAAATCCTGTTGCAGGCAGGTACAGTCACCACTGCACACTGCAGCAAGGGGAATCTCCATCCCCCCTTTTGAAGTACAGACGGGTGCTGCCTGCACAGTGAAAGACATGAGCTGCTACTTCAGTCAGCTGCTAATCTGTGGCCGCCTGGGCAGCCCATGATTTTAAGTCTGCCTTGGGGGCAGTGCATTATCAGTGATATGCTGCAATGTCCCTTTTTATTCCAGGTGCACCGATTTGAAGGTGCTCTATCATTGATGGTGCAAATAGGGACAGTGTGGCCTATTTGTAATACTGCCCCTTGTTATTAGCATACATAGGTAACTTTGTTACATGGTCTAAAAATATTTATAGCAGAATAATATGTCCGAAAATATATGTGTTCGATGACAAACAATATTAATTCTCAAATAATTCATGCAAGAATTGCAATTTCTTTTAGTGCACATCCCTGCTTGTAATTTATGGTCTCTGAGAAATTACATAACTCCTGAAAAACTGCGAATAAGATCTAAGGTATTTTTCATCTTTTTAGCAGCTTGCATTGTCTTGAATCTAGAACTAATAATATTAGTTCTAAAATAATTCATGCAAATATTGCAATTTCTTTTAGTGCACATCCCTGCTTGTAATTTATGATCTTTGGGAAATTACATAACTTCCAAAAAACTGCGAATAAGATCTAAGTCATTTTCACCTTTTTGGCAAATTGTATTGTCTCTAATCTAGCAACCGTATTACTAAAACAGGAAACTATGGGGCATATTAGCAAGTGCGTTATCGCCGCTTTAGCGGCACTTTTTGCCACTAAAGCGGCGATATTTTTATCGCCCTATTAGCGAGCTGTCGCTAACAGCTGTTAGCGACAGCTTAATGGCGATAGCGGCCGTTTTGTTGCCGCTTTGCATGTCAGCGATAATTATCGCTAATGACATGCAGAGTAGGCGTTCCCAACTAAAAGCAATTGCAAACAGTCGCAAACACAACTTTCCCCTATTATCAATGCCCGCGAAGCGATAAAAAAAGTTGCGCTAACCACGATTATCGCTGGAATTTAACACCTGATAAAAACTTGACTTAACCATCTTGTCAATGGGAGGTGGATTGTAAGGTTAAGTCCTCACCTGCCTATTAGCAAGCTTTTCATTAGCGGAGTGAATTTCTCGCTGGATTTCTCGCGCTATTGCTGGGTTTCGCCGCTATCGCTGGATTTTTTATCGCCTTGGAGTTAAGCGTTGATAATAACGCGTTATCTCCGCGATGAAATCCAGCGATAGCCGGCGATAAAAAAAACAGCGCTAAGCGTTCTTTGCGATATCCTTGGTAATATGCCCCCAAATTTGAAAGATAGGTGTTTTGAAATGCAGACGTGGACGTCTCATTCAAAAGATGTTGTTTTTGAATAATGTTTATCTAAATAAAATATAGATCTCGCCTGTAACCCGAGCAATTTGTACTTGGCCGTGCCAGTTACAACTGGTAAACAGGAGCGTAGCCATTGAGAGCGCAGCAGGAGCAGTGGCACCCGGTACCAGGGATATAGAGGGGCCCACTGCATCTTAATTCGTGGTCGTTTTTTACTAACAAAACAAGTGATGATGGCCCGTTTTCCTTTCTTGCATTAGGGTTCATGACACCGTTGCTACGCCGCTAGTTTGATATATACTTAATCTTAAAAGGAATAAAGGAAAGCCCACTATACATCGTAGCGCCTCTGTCACCTTCCTATCAGAATTGATATTGATAAAGCATATTGCGATATCGGTCGCTAAATGTCCCCTGAGCAAAGCCTCGGCTGGGTAAAACGTTAAATGATTTTGTGAAATATAGAAATGGCCATGGGCGTCTTTCTTTCTGTAATAGGATTTTAGAAAACTGTGCATCATCTTTCTGCCTGAGTGGACTTTTTTGGATTTTTTTGTCCAAGTTTTTCACTTTTCATTGACTTTCAAAGTCTTCCTAACACACATGAAAGCCCGCACTTGAGAGGCTTTCAGAGGATTGCTAAAACAAATCAATACTGGCTGTAACGATAGCCAATCTCTACAGGAATATTAGAGATGGAAAAAAATGCAGCTGGTGTCTTTGTGAGGCTGTATGCTTTGAAATAAGTCGGGAAGGTTTAAGCTCTATTTGTGTCAAGTGAACAAAAAACTGTCCTTGCAAATTAAAAAGTTAATGGAGTTATTGAATGCCACCCGTTATGATAACTTAAGTTATCCTAACTAGGGAAATGCTTTTGACAGTTTGCATAGCGTTAAAATAATTTATGAACGGGAGAGAAACACATCTTTGCTAAATGTATGTAAAACGATGCCACGCAGGAGTGAATTAAGTAAATTATTATTGTGGAAAAGAAATAAGTCGTCACTCTAAAAGCACAAGACTGCAACTGCCAGGCTGTACATTCAATTCCAAAAGCCTTTCAAAAATCAGAATGAGTCACGTGGCTTAAACACTAGACCACCCACCTGCTCCTCTGATAGCACAATGTTGCAAATCTCCTTTCCTTAAACTACAAAAGAAATAAACAATAACATTAACATAATACTTGGGATTCTGTAATCCTGTACAAAAGGCCCGTTTTTCATTTCTTGTGGCGCACCCAGTCGATTATAAACAACGCAGACAAGACCGAATTATTATTCTTCGGTCTCAAAGCCCAGGAGACATATCAGAACTTCTGCGCAGCTGATGCTCCCCCTGCCCGCCTGCCCTCCGCCCCCGCCGCCCCCCCCCGCTGTCAGGGAGGTACAGGGAAGACTTTGGGTGTTAAATTTGACAACTGTGGGGTATATTCACAAGAACGTGCGATAAACATCGCCAAAATAGCTTACCGCAACATCTCACATCGCAGTCCATCGCGGGAAAATAACGCTGTGTCAACGTGGCATTCACAACACATCGATACCGTGCGATAATCGCACGAGAACGCGGCAAATGTCCGCGAAACAACTACCGCGAAGGCGATAAAAATGCAAACCCCAACGCGAAAAAAGTTGCGATGGGCCCAACCGCGATAAAATCTGTGTGATAACTAGCGAGAGGCCAGCAAGTCCCACGCGTCATGCAGAGAAAAGCACAAGAAAACCCCCCAAAAAGATCACACCAAAAACAAGATGAACTGCGGAGCACAAAGGATGCATCCGGACCGAGTGCAGAGGACAACGTGAAACCCACAAGACCCAAGGAGGCCCAGCCAGGAAGCCAGGTGTCGTGGATGGGCAATGAGAAGAGGGAGAGGAAGACGGGGTACAGTCTGCAGGAAACCCGGATCCAAGTCACGGATGAGACAGAACACCACCACCAACTGTACGTCACCTCCAACAAAGTCATTGGCAAAAAAAACGCTGAGATGGCAGACCATCTTGGACTATGTGAATGCTGTTGCCGCGCCAAGGAGGACAATGGAAGAGGACAAGAGGCGCTGGAATGATGCGAAGGGCAAACCCAAGAAGGAACTCGCTGCCAACATGAAAGCAGCAACGCACATTGGAGGTGGGGGGCCAGCAGAACACCAGAAGCAGGATGAAATGGAGACAATGGTGGCCACAGTCATCAGTCGGGAGACGGTGACAGGATCAGAGGACCCGGACACTGCTCAACATGACCTGACACAACATCAATAGGGTGAGTACCTACCAGGGAGCGGTGGGACGGGGGGAGATGGGCACAATGGCACACATGCACAATTAAGCAGAGCACACTGCACACCCACAATGACTCTGGGCCATGTGCCTGATCCCCCTGGAACACTGCAGCACACACACAAACACCAAGTAGTCCCACCTCCACCATGTGCCCAAAGGGGCCCCCACCCAACACATCACCAATCACACAACCAACACATGCACACGTGCGAAACCCAGCGAAGATGCGTATCCGTCAGCCACACTGACAATGCAAGAGACACTACATGACAAGTAGCATTGCTGCAGTCCAACTATCATGTCAATGTGCAGGCCACGACCCTGATGCGGCTGAGTGTGGGCCAGATCCGCAAAGGTGCAGGTCACACTCGGACACATCCACGTGCACAAAAAACCCCTGACGTCAACTACACATCCGCCTACCGACCATGACCACGAGTCACAACACGACAAAGGGCACAATTCACTCAAGTCAGCAACATCTCAGCACTGTAGACGCACAGAAGTGAAAGGCACACCACCTGAAAGGGATGAGTGGCAGCCAATTCAGAGCTGCAGGGGCGACTCAGCGACAGTGCAACATACACACATAAGAATTTGAGCACCCCAACATTGTCAACAATGTGGTACATACTGCAACACTTCCACAACAGAACACAGGACACAACTGGTGCCGCATGCGTGCACAAAATGGCCAATCACATCTGGCATCACAGGAATCTGTGACATGACAATGACGAGTCCAACTGTAACCTGTATCAGTTTTATTTACACATGCAGTGCCAGTGGGCAATTTTTACTGTCCCATCATTGTACAGGATGGACACAAAGTGACGTGTTCAGGAGAAGAAATTGGCAATGAGGGTGTTCCTACGGGCTATTCCTGCTGCAGCTGCAGTGGGGTGTGGGCCACCTGCCCCATCATCCTCATCATCGTCCGGTACATCTGGCACTGGGATCCATGGGGCATTGGAGCGTACACAGATGTTGTGCAAAACACAACATGCAATGATCATCTTGCACACGATGTCTGGCCTGTACAGGAGCCTTCCGCCTGTGATGTTCAGGCACCTGAAACGTAACTTTAACACACCAAATGTGCGTTCCACGATTCCCCTGGTGCGTATGTGGGACGCATTGTACTGCCTCTGGGCATGTGTGTTCCTGTCTCGGAGGGATGTCATCATCCAAGTGCAGAGTGCATATCCCTGATCACCTGTGACAGTGCAGAGAGAGATAGTCCAGTGACGCCTGTGCTGGCTGTGCGTGGGGTGAGTGTAAGACAGCCCCCAGGGAGTGTTTGGTGCTGGCAACAGCTACAACAGTCATCACTCAATCAGAAGTTCAAATTACAAACAGCAAGGGACCATGACTTGAGGTGCACAGAGTTAGTGGCCCCGGATGCACAGCGGCCGGCACGGGCACACCACCACGGGACGGTGACTTGTGATGCACTGGGTTAGGCCCATGAGAGGTGAGCGGGTCCTCGTAGATGTCCAAGGTGACTGTCGCTGAGTGTATCGTGGGACAGTGGAAGGTGTTCCCCCAGGGCATGATGCAGAGGGCACAACCAAGCAGCAACAGGCAACATGGGGGATCTGAATGCCACAGACTCATGCCAAACACCAAGTCCATACCTGCAAGATGATGAGCACGGCAACCCCCAGGCCACAGACTCAGACGCCACCAAAGTTCAACCAGAGAATGACCATGACTCACTGCGCACGGAGTCAGTGGCACCAGGGCTGCAAGGGGATGCAGTCTGCGATAAGGCGTGTACATTGGTGTAAACTCAGCCATTCAGAAATCAAGGCCCAGTCACAAATGTGGGACCTACTTGACCGCAGTGTCGGCCGGTGGCAGCGGTGTGCGTGGGCCAACCGCAGTTCAGCCAGCTCCTCCTGGAACTCCCGCACACGGCGTTGGAATGTCATGTGGCGATGACGTGTGGCTCACGGAGGCTGAGGCACCAGAGCTGAGCATGTGTGCAGCCTGCGACGATGCCGTGCCCTGGCTGGTCCCGCCTTGACGTGATTGGTGTGAGGTCGGCTGGCCCGCAGTGCATGCCGGAGCCAGTAGTCTGCAGGGGCCCACAAACACGTGTCGCCAGCTTGCGTTGAACAGGGTTAGTGGCACAAGGCCAGTTGTTGCTAGTGTTCGGTCACCTCCGTAACGTGGATCCGGCCTTCTTCCGGACTGAACCGCATCTTCCTCTTACTCCTCTCCGTGCGTTCACTGGTATGGACTCTGCCATTCATGAATCACGACTAAGTGCTGGATGTGGGACCTACTGGACCGCAGTGTGGTCCGTGGGAAGCGGCCAGCACGGGCCCACAGACACGTGTCGTGTGCTTGCGATGCAGACTTTGGCTTCACAGATCGAAGGGAGTACAGTGATATGGACGCTGCCATAGACATTTGGTCACTGCCATTCAAAAGTCAAGACTCAGTTCAATATGTGCCACCAACTGGGCTGAAGTGGACGCCGGTGGGGTATGTCAATGAAAAAGGAGTGCTGCCTGCGTCGTGGAGGCCAGCGATGGTGTGAGGTGGCTGCCAAGGTCGCGGGCCTGGGGCTTGGAGCTTGCACCGGCACGTGGTGGACCCTCTTTGACACACGCCGGTGTCAGCAGGTGAGCGGAGTGGCCTTGTTGCGCTGGGGCAGGCAAGACAGGTCTGGGGACCAGCGGCCTGGGGTGCAGCAGGCGCACAGTGTCACAGGCCCCGCCACTCACGGCGTCGGCCTCGTGGCGGGCTGAGAAGCGCTCCCTGGCAGACACGTTGGCCATTCCGGAAGAGAACCACGCCCAGAGCGACGGGGTTTTTATTCACACCCCTACGCAGGCCTGGCATACGCACGGCCAACCCACTCCGCCCACTCCTACAGGGGTGGACGTGACGAGCGACATTTCCGCGTTCTACCCCACAGCCTGTGGTGACATGGTAGCGTCCACTGTCCACTACACTCCATGCACCAGCAGTTAATGTCCACATGGCCATTTCCGTGGTTTGCACACTCAAGTCTGTCCAGCACATCCACGCCACACTTGTCTTTGGGTAGGTTCTCATTCATTAGTCACTTGCCTCCTTCGCACATGCCTGCTTCCAGCCTCTCCACACATTCTGCTATTGTGTGGCTGTGGTGCCATGCCGTAGCTGGGTTTTGTACATGGCAAGCCCAGGTTCCCAATGGAGTCGTGTTGTCGTGTCTGGTCGGTGGGCATGTTGTGTGGCATGTTGCATGTAGTTTTGCTGCGTGGCCATTCTCAGAGTCGTGAGTTGCATGACTGTGGAGTTGAGGTGTGTGGTGTGTTCATTTGGTACTTACCAACGAGCAATGCATTTCCATAGGTGCCATCCCGGAAGCGCTGGTTGATGATGGACTGTCGGAAGATGAATGAATCATGCACACTGCCTGGGTAGTTGGCCACAACATTGGTGAAGAGTCCCCGGTGGTCCACTATTGCCTGCACATTGATGGAATGCGTGTGCTTTCTGTTGGGGTAGTTGTGTGCAGTGTCGGCAGGGGGTACAAGTAGGACATGTGTGCAGTCAATAGCCCCCAACACGTGACGGAATCCAGCTATGGCGTAGAAGCCTTGCTTGGTCTCCAGCTGCTCCTGCGCAGTGTGGGGGAAGTGGAGGTGCTGGGGTACCAGGCTGATGATGGCATCCAGGACAGGTGTGATGAACTTGGATTGGGCTGGCTGTGAGACTCCTCCGACTCTGGCAGTTGTGGCTTGGAAGGTACCAGAGGCCAACATGTGCAGCACAGCCAGCAGCTTTGTCTGCGGAGGGATGTTGGTTGTCCGCTGTGTTGGTACCGTCAGCCTGTGGGCGATGTGGGTCAGAATGCGGAGGATGGTTGTCCTTTTGAGCCTGTAGTGGGCAATGACCTCCTCTGGCGTTAAGTCTGCGAGGCTGGTGCGTTTACAGTAGGTCCGCTGTCTTTGTCTTCGCTGCCTCTGTGGTAGTCCCTGGGGGGGGCGGGGCGGGTCCTGGGGGTGGTGGCGGGTCTGGGGTGGTGGCGGTGGGTGTTGTGGCCCTCTTGGGTCTCCGAGCTGCATGATCAGTAGCTCCATGGCGTCTGTTGGTCTTCAGGTGTGGCTCTGGTCTGTGCTCCCTTTCAGACTGCAGGTGGTCGTCCCGCTTAGTACCAGCAAAAGGCAGGTGTTAAATACCTGCTGCTACAGCGGCTTATCGCCTGTTTTTGACTCACATCGCAGATCTGGCTGTCCGTTGTGAATCGCGCGGTGTTGTCTTTTCGTGTGTTTTTGCACGGACACGCCTATTCTGCATCTCATTAGCGTTAGTTGGCGGTGTCGACCGTGGCAATGTTTTTTGCGGCAGCTATCACGGGTTATGTGGTGATGTAGGCAGTTGGCACCAGCTTGCGAAAGGGGCGGTAATTCTATTGCCACTTTTGCTGCGCTAAAGTGCCGATAACTGGGCGATAAGACCTTGTGAATATGCCCCTGTGTCTCTTTCCCATCTCATATTAAAAGGTGGTGGGAACATGCTTTAGGCTCCTGCGTTTTCTAAGGAAGTTTTTACATCTTCTGTCATTCTCACCAAGGAAGCTGGTCATCCAGGCACTTATAACTTTGAGACTGGATTACGGAAATGCCCTTTATTTGGTACTTCCTGTCTACCTTAGTAATAGATTACAAGTGGTCCAGAACACAGCGACACACACTCTTCTGAGCCTTCCTCTGAAACCACACGGCTGCAGGCCATATCAGGGCAAGAATTACCTTCTATGTCCCCCCAAAGAAACCTGTGATCAGCCAATACCCTCTAGGCTAGAATCCCTAGGATTTGCCTACCAGAGTTGGGGAAGGTCCTTCTCTTTTCGAGGACTCATCAGCTTGGAACAAGCTCCCATTAGAGTTGCGGTCAACTGATGCAATTTCATTGTTCAGGAAAAAATTGAAAACATGGCTCTTTAAACAGAAATAGATGAATTATTTGCACTTTGTATTTGAGGACTGTGTGCAGGTCGCCAGGACACTCCTTAGAATAACCATGTACTATACAAGTCATTTTTCATTCATTATAAATGAATGACGTGGTGGCAGAGTCTGGCTGCCGAACAAGATGGTGCCTGAATTTGAGACTCTGCTTCCACTGGGAGGCCTCGGGGGATTCCAGCAATGGCATACGGCACCCTTTGGATGATGACGGAGTAGATGGGGCTGAGGGCCTTTTGGACTCCTTTCTTCATCATCACAATCCAGAGCGGGCACCCGGAGCACAATGCCAGCCTGCGATGAGGGAGCAGGAGTGGGGCCCAGAGGAACACGGCAATCGGACAATGCTGGATAGGGACCCTGCCAGCTTGTGAATCAGCTGGCCGGATGGCATAAGGGGGCTACCCCACCGACCCCATTCTCAGAGCAGGCCCTGTGCCCTGATGTTGACCCTGCAACTCTAATGGGCGGGGCATGCGGGTACGACAGCGCTGCTTGCTGACACGTTTTTGGACCTCTCCAAAGGTCTGTCTGCACCCACCTAGCGGGACTTGCCATGTGTGCACTGTGGACACTCAGGGCTACACGGGAGGTCACTCGGCCTCCCTTTCATTCCACATCGGTTACCCGCCTCGGAACCTAGCACTACTCACGCACCAGCGCCTTGGACGACCGACAGGTCTCGCATCGCCAGGGTCTGTACACTATCCAGGGGTTATCGCCTGCACCTCGAGCCTGTGAGGGGATGACACTCCCCTCCACTTTCTCAGGCCTTTCTGCCTCCTCTACTGCACCATCCGTCTGGGGGACGTAAGAGCAAGTAAGGGGGAAGCCCCCCTCCTGAACACTGTCACTGACTACTACAATGTTGGGTGCTGCTGAGTGAGTGTGTGGTTCACTGAACCTCCAACTATATTATCTTGTACTTCCCTGCCCACCCCAGGGGCACTACACTATCCCTCAGGACCCCACTCATGCCCTCATTGAGACCGCACTGCTGCTAGCCCACCATGCTGTCTGCAATAGCCTGTGGAAAGCCGTCACCGCAGTTACTTTTCATGGAGGTAGTCTCACAAGCCAGAACCACTTCTGCAACCTCCCTACAAGCCCCTCCAGACACACAATTGACCTGATCCTCAAGGAAATCACAATGGTGGGGCACTAACTGGTGGTCATGGACATGAAAATGTCAGACCTTGCAGCAAAGACGAAGTCCATCAGGTCAGACATTGCCGGTTTTTACGACAAGGTGAAGTGGCTGGAGCAACATCTACTGGCTGCGGAAACGAGGGAAGACCGTATGCCCGATAGAGATTCTGAACTCTGGCGCCTGCGCAACGAGATCATCAACCTTAAAGAGAGGGCCAAGGGATAATATCTGCTTCTTCAACATCCCAGAGAGGGCAGAAGGGCCTGACATCCGTGGCTTCCTCCAAGATCTCCTTCCCAACCTACTAGGAATTGTCTTATCATCCCCACTAGAAATCCAGAGGGCCACAGAATCCGATCACAAAGGCTGACAATGCCAAGCAAGGCACGACGCATCATAGCTTATTTCTTCTGCCATAAGCAGGCGCAACAAATCCTCCTGGCAGTTCGTCCCACAGACTGTTTGACTATGATGGCCAGAAAATCCATATTTCTGTAGACTTCTCTGGAGAGACGAAAGACAAGTGAAAGGTCTTCTTGTTGCTCAGACCCCAATTACGCAAGTGGGACATTAAATAAGGTCTCTTCGAACTGGCGCACATGTGGATTACAATGGATGGGAAATCCAAAGACTTTTATGACCCAGAGGATCTGTGGTCTTTCCTGGAATGCCTACAGGATCAGAACACAGACACGGTGCATGTCTCAAACACAGTTGAGCTGACCACAAACTCACCTGCCCCTAATACTGAGGGCACAGTCCATCAGGGTGGCAGTCAGCAACAGGACAGATAAACCTGATTGGAGAGCGGGAGTGATAAAGTGATCAGAGTGGTGGTGGAGCTCATACAAGCTGGAAGCCGCAACCACTCCCACTCACCATTAAAGACAAGGCCCAAGACTGTCTGATGTATCCATTGACTGTTGCTCTTTGGTATTCCCATAAAGCAATACCAAAGGGGATGATGGACGGAGCGTTAGAGCAAATCAAACACTCACCCCCAGTCAACTGATCTGGGTTTAATCCATCATCATTCTTTAGCTCACTCCACCACCCCAGTTCCGACATGGCCATATGCAAATCAGTCTGACCCTGTGCCTCATGGGAACAGTCCAGCCCGAACTGCCAAGCCATGTCTTCCCTGGACCGGAAACAAGCATCCTGGGACCGGTTTCGGGTTCAAAACCCTCATCAGCCAGGCTATCTTGAATCCAGTGGCAAAGTGAGCAAGGGACCCATGTCTGGGCATACCCTGCCAACTTAGGGCGAACAAAGCAATACCAAAGGGGATGATGGACGGAGCGTTAGAGCAAATCAAACACTCAGCCCCAGTCAACTGATCTGGGTTTAATCCATCATCATTCTTTAGCTCACTCCACCACCCCAGTTCCGACATGGCCATATGCAAATCAGTCTGACCCTGTGCCTCATGGGAACAGTCCAGCCCGAACTGCCAAGCCATGTCTTCCCTGGACCGGAAACAAGCATCCTGGGGACCGGTTTCGGGTTCAAAACCCTCATCAGCCAGGCTATCTTGAATCCAGTGACAAAGTGAGCAAGGGACCCACGTCTGGGCATACCCTGCCAACTTAGGGCGAACAAAGCAATACCAAAGGGGATGATGGACGGAGCGTTAGAGCAAATCAAACACTCACCCCCAGTCAACTGATCTGGGTTTAATCCATCATCATTCTTTAGCTCACTCCACCACCTCAGTTCCGACATGGCCATATGCAAATCAGTCTGACCCTGTGCCTCATGGGAACAGTCCAGCCCGAACTGCCAAGCCATGTCTTCCCTGGACCAGAAACAAGCATCCTGGGACCGGTTTCGGGTTCAAAACCCTCACCAGCCAGGCTATCTTGAATCCAGTGGCAAAGTGAGCAAGGGACCCACGTCTGGGCATACCCTGCCAACTTAGGGCGAACAAAGCAATACCAAAGGGGATGATGGACGGAGCGTTAGAGCAAATCAAACACTCACCCCCAGTCAACTGATCTGGGTTTAATCCATCATCATTCTTTAGCTCACTCCACCACCCCAGTTCCGACATGGCCATATGCAAATCAGTCTGACCCTGTGCCTCATGGGAACAGTCCAGCCCGAACTGCCAAGCCATGTCTTCCCTGGACCGGAAACAAGCATCCTGGGACCGGTTTCAGGTTCAAAACCCTCATCAGCCAGGCTATCTTGAATCCAGTGGCAAAGTGAGCAAGGGACCCACGTCTGGGCATACCCTGCCAACTTAGGGCGAACAAAGCAATACCAAAGGGGATGATGGATGGAGCGTTAGAGCAAATCAAACACTCACCCCCAGTCAACTGATCTGGGTTTAATCCATCATCATTCTTTAGCTCACTCCACCACCCCAGTTCCGACATGGCCATATGCAAATCAGTCTGACCCTGTGCCTCATGGGAACAGTCCAGCCCGAACTGCCAAGCCATGTCTTCCCTGGACCGGAAACAAGCATCCTGGGACCGGTTTCAGGTTCAAAACCCTCATCAGCCAGGCTATCTTGAATCCAGTGGCAAAGTGAGCAAGGGACCCACGTCTGGGCATACCCTGCCAACTTAGGGCGAACAAAGCAATACCAAAGGGGATGATGGATGGAGCGTTAGAGCAAATCAAACACTCACCCCCAGTCAACTGATCTGGGTTTAATCCATCATCATTCTTTAGCTCACTCCACCACCCCAGTTCCGACATGGCCATATGCAAATCAGTCTGACCCTGTGCCTCATGGGAACAGTCCAGCCCGAACTGCCAAGCCATGTCTTCCCTGGACCGGAAACAAGCATCCTGGGACCGGTTTCGGGTTCAAAACCCTCATCAGCCAGGCTATCTTGAATCCAGTGGCAAAGTGAGCAAGGGACCCACGTCTGGGCATACCCTGCCAACTTAGGGCGAACAAAGCAATACCAAAGGGGATGATGGACGGAGCGTTAGAGCAAATCAAACACTCACCCCCAGGCAACTGATCTGGGTTTAATCCATCATCATTCTTTAGCTCACTCCACCACCCCAGTTCCGACATGGCCATATGCAAATCAGTCTGACCCTGTGCCTCATGGGAACAGTCCAGCCCGAACTGCCAAGCCATGTCTTCCCTGGACCGGAAACAAGCATCCTGGGACCGGTTTCGGGTTCAAAACCCTCATCAGCCAGGCTATCTTGAATCCAGTGGCAAAGTGAGCAAGGGACCCACGTCTGGGCATACCCTGCCAACTTAGGGCGAACAAAGCAATACCAAAGGGGATGATGGACGGAGCGTTAGAGCAAATCAAACACTCACCCCCAGTCAACTGATCTGGGTTTAATCCATCATCATTCTTTAGCTCACTCCACCACCCCAGTTCCGACATGGCCATATGCAAATCAGTCTGACCCTGTGCCTCATGGGAACAGTCCAGCCCGAACTGCCAAGCCATGTCTTCCCTGGACCGGAAACAAGCATCCTGGGACCGGTTTCGGGTTCAAAACCCTCATCAGCCAGGCTATCTTGAATCCAGTGGCAAAGTGAGCAAGGGACCCACGTCTGGGCATACCCTGCCAACTTAGGGCGAACAAAGCAATACCAAAGGGGATGATGGACGGAGCATTAGAGCAAATCAAACACTCACCCCCAGTCAACTGATCTGGGTTTAATCCATCATCATTCTTTAGCTCACTCCACCACCCCAGTTCCGACATGGCCATATGCAAATCAGTCTGACCCTGTCCCTCATGGGAACAGTCCAGCCGAACTGCCAAGCCATGTCTTCCTGGACCGGAAACAAGCATCCTGGGACCGGTTTCGGGTTCAAAACCCTCATCAGCCAGGCTATCTTGAATCCAGTGGCAAAGTGAGCAAGGGACCCACGTCTGGGCATACCCTGCCAACTTAGGGCGAACAAAGCAATACCAAAAGGGATGATGGACGGAGCGTTAGAGCAAATCAAACACTCACCCCCAGTCAACTGATCTGGGTTTAATCCATCATCATTCTTTAGCTCACTCCACCACCCCAGTTCCGACATGGCCATATGCAAATCAGTCTGACCCTGTGCCTCATGGGAACAGTCCAGCCCGAACTGCCAAGCCATGTCTTCCTGGACCGGAAACAAGCATCCTGGGACCGGTTTCGGGTTCAAAACCCTCATCAGCCAGGCTATCTTGAATCCAGTGGCAAAGTGAGCAAGGGACCCACGTCTGGGCATACCCTGCCAACTTAGGGCGAACAAAGCAATACCAAAGGGGATGATGGACGGAGCGTTAGAGCAAATCAAACACTCACCCCCAGTCAACTGATCTGGGTTTAATCCATCATCATTCTTTAGCTCACTCCACCACCCCAGTTCCGACATGGCCATATGCAAATCAGTCTGACCCTGTGCCTCATGGGAACAGTCCAGCCCGAACTGCCAAGCCATGTCTTCCCTGGACCGGAAACAAGCATCCTGGGACCGGTTTTGGGTTCAAGACCCTCATCAGCCAGGCTATCTTGAATCCAGTGGCAAAGTGAGCAAGGGACCCACGTCTGGGCATACCCTGCCAACTTAGGGCGAACAAAGCAATACCAAAGGGATGATGGACGGAGCGTTAGAGCAAATCAAACACTCACCCCCAGTCAACTGATCTGGGTTTAATCCATCATCATTCTTTAGCTCACTCCACCACCCCAGTTCCGACATGGCCATATGCAAATCAGTCTGACCCTGTGCCTCATGGGAACAGTCCAGCCCGAACTGCCAAGCCATGTCTTCCCTGGACCGGAAACAAGCATCCTGGGACCGGTTTCGGGTTCAAAACCCTCATCAGCCAGGCTATCTTGAATCCAGTGGCAAAGTGAGCAAGGGACCCACGTCTGGGCATACCCTGCCAACTTAGGGCGAACAAAGCAATACCAAAGGGGATGATGGACGGAGCGTTAGAGCAAATCAAACACTCACCCCCAGTCAACTGATCTGGGTTTGGTATTCCCATGGCAGGCAGATGAGTATCACTTGGGCCTCACAGCACCTGCATCAGATGACTCATGCCGACAGCCCCAATGCCAGCTGTGACCACTGTACTTTATCTCTTCCCCCAACTCATTCCCCACACTCACCATGCCCTGGCACACATCACTATCATCACTATCATTTCAGCCTGATCCACTCATTGCCGTGGACTCCCATGGACAGACGCTGCAGGCCCCCGGCATCTCTTTCCCTCCCAGGCGAGGTTCCCCCATGGATGTCACCTCACCATCCGTTGGATACACATGCAGACAAATGCTGGTCTCCCCCCACCTTTTTTAGCTGGCCACCTGAGCTTTGCGGCCCCATAGGCATACACCTGCAGACTAAAGTTAATGCCTGGCTCTGAGCGCTAGCCCATTTGGGTAGCCTTTGCCCAGCTCAACTTGTCTCCTCACCTATCCAGCAGTTGGTTTGCACTCATGTTTTTTTCCTTTCCCACGCCCTGTTTCAGTGTCCCCTACCCCGACTCTTGAGTGTGCTTGCGAGTCCTGATCCAGGCCCACGTACACCCCTTACTGGGGGGGGGGTTCCCCTGCCCTCTTTTCCCTCCTTTCCTCTTCTCCTACCACAGTCCCTGCTTATTGGGATCAGTGAGATGGCCACATCTTTTTCCTAGCCCACACATCGCTGCTTCTTAGCATTTCACTCGACATGTCGCTGCCAAGGGCTGAGAACATTTTATCGTGGAATGTGAATGGACTCACAAACTTCGTAAAACGAAAGAAGGTGCTCTCATACCTTAACTCCAAACAGGCAGATATCGCTTTGGAGGTTTCCTGTTGGACCCCTTTACGCTCTGTAGAGAGACACAATAGAGATGCCCGCTTCACCCCTGCTCTTCCTCATGGCCATGGAACCCATGGCAGCAGCTCTATGCCAATCAGAGCATATGGTGGGCATCCCCACTCCGGAAGGCCCGTCAATACTCTATCTCTATGCAAACAATGTTTTGTTAACACTCTCTGTTCATCCAACTTTGATCCCAACACTTTTGAAGTGTGAGGCCCTGCCACGTTCACGGATGACAACTAAGGCAGCCATAGCCTGCTATCCCTTTCAATGGAAGCCCTCCTGCCTTAAGTACCTGGGAATCTACATCAAACAGGAATTAGGTTGTATGGTGGAGAACAACTTAGAGCCACTGCTAGAGAGGACTAGGCTCAATTAAGATAAGTGGTCACAGTTCAGCCTTTCATTATGGGGCAGGGCGCAGGTGGTAAAAATGGTGACCATCCCAAGGTTCACCTATGTGCTGGGATTGCTCCCACTGTCAATACCCCTCATGACACTGCAGCTTGCAGACAAAGGGATTAAGACTTTCATCTGGGGGAAGTCAAGACCTTGTCTGACGATAGGTAAAATCATAACTTACAAGTCATGCGGTGGTTTAGTACTCCCCTCGGCTGAACAGTACAGCATGGCATTGCCCCTGGCGCTGTCAGTCTAAATATAACCCTACATCCAAGACCCTCCATTGTACGTCACGAATGAAAATAGCAACTTGGGAGGCCCACCTGAGTTACATCCTCTTTTCAAATATATGACACGGTGGGCCCTGGGCCAGTAAACCTCATGATCCATGCCATAATCAAAACATGGGTACGCGCGCACAGGCTCTTATTGGTGTACGCTAATCTCCACAATAAGGCACCACCACGGTGCAACTCCAGCCTCCACATTGGAGGGAAAATGCTCAATTGGAGTGTCTGGCATGAGGCAAGGCTCCTCTACCTGAAACACGTAGTAGCCCAGCGGGTGCTCAAGCCCTTTGTTGTGCTACGCGAGGAATTCTGACTACCCCCCAGCAACAGTGCAGATATATCCAACTACACCACTGTCTCACATGGCGACTGAGCGCCACACTCTGCATTTTCCCGCCCCCCCCCCCCCCAGTTCTCTCATATCTCAATACCTGGGGACAATTCAAGTGAGTGATGTCGGGCCCTTATAATCTCTTGATTCGGCATCTGTACTCTCAATTGCAGACGGAGAGATTTTGCATTAGATGGCAGGAACAACTCCAGGTGGAATGTGGGGTAGAGGACTTGGCTGAACTTCTGGATGTTCTAAACTGAGGGGCTAGAGATAGGCTTGGATGAAATTCTGCCTCTTCAAAATGCTACACGATTGGCATTGGAGGCCAGTTAATCTTCCAGCAGCAGGGATGATGCAACATAGCAATTACTGGCGCTGCGGCCATACACACTGCAACATTACGCATATACTGCATGATTTCCCAGATTCACACCCCCAATAGTAGTTGTTCCTCCCAAAGTAGGGGAAGTTCAGGAGATCGAGCTTCCTGCAGAGGATGAAGAAGAGCAAGCCACTCTTTCAGAAGATCCATTGTCTTCCAGATCCCCAGCAAGGAAAAGGAGGGTTAGTCCTTCAACTTCTTATCCAAGCCCACCTTCTGATGATCTAGACACCACTTGGATCCCGCCTCAGTCTGAGTTGAGACACGCCATGCCCACGAGACAAGGATAGGGAAAAGGAAGGTTCCAGAAAGCCTTAGAGTTATGGAGGTAGATGTAGAAGAGGAGGATGATGATGACGAGCCAGTCATCATGGACATTAGTCCCACCCCAGTGGAGACCAACATTACCCCATCCCAAATTGCTGTGAGGGATGTGGCACGGATACCACCAACACAGATGATACCATCAACACTGCCTCCAGCTTCCACATTTCGCCAGCAGCGACCTACATCCACCACAACCACCTCAGTTGAAGTAGGTACTGTAGAGAGTCAAACTTCACGCCCACCTTCCACTTCATCAGACATTCCAAGTGGCACTAGCAGCGCCAGAAAGTTGACCTCCCCAGCTTGGGACTTCTTTCCAGTTAGCAGGAAGGAGGTGAACATTGCTATATGCTCCATTTGTGGACAAGGTGTTAGTCGGGGTAAGCTTGGAACAAACTATGGTACCGGAGGCCAAACAACCCATCTGAGAAAACACCACTTGATCCAGTGGGAGGCGCACCTTAGCGGACAAAAAACTGCATGTGTTGTTGGTGGAGGGGGCAAAGAAGAAGGTCCGATCATGGTGGAAGATGATCAAGAGGGAGACAATTTCTCTGTTACACTTAGCAGCCCTGTCCCCAGCGGTGCAGTGGAAGTGCCCACATCAGCATCAGTAACATCGCAATGGCACAAGAGTCAGGCTGAGACACCAAGGGGTCCCAGGAAAGAGAGTACCGCAATGAAAAAACTTGCGTTGAGCCTCACATCTGTCGTCAAGAAGTCACCTGCACCAGAAAAGGAAAAAATCTCGGCTGCCATTCTCAGCATGTTTAGGTCGGAGGGGCAGTACGAAATCAAACACCCAACTGCACGTTTGTACAAAGCAAAGCTGGCTAAAATGTTAGCACTGGACCTCCTCCCTTTTTCTTGTGTGGAAGGGGTTAGTTTTCTTGAATTTGTGACAGCCATCTGCCCAAAATGGAAGGTTCCCAGCCGTTCTTATTTCACCAGAGTTTCTGTTCCAGCAGTACAGCACGACGTGCTGGAATTGCTTGGACAAGCTTTACAGCAGAGCGCTGTTCACACTATCCACCTGACAACAGACATGTGGACCAGTTGCCAAGCCACTGTGCATCACTGCACACTGGATCTCTTTTGTATGGGTTAGAGAAAAGATATCTGCAGTAGGTGTTGTGGACACTGCTGAGATTTTTAATGCCACTCGGAAACATGCAACTGTAGCCATGTTCGCCATGGAGAAATCTCATACTGCTGCAAACATTTTGGAAGACTTTGACGCAAGGTCTTTGAATGGCTGCGACCAAGAGGGCTTAACATTGGTTTTGTTGCCACGGACAATGGTAGTAATATAGTTAAGGCCATGGCCGATGGTGGCTATTTCAGGGTCCTGTGTTTGGCGCACTGCATTAACATCATTGTTCAAGACTTTCTGAAAAAAGATGACCGAGTCAGCAACTTACTGAACACCTGCAGAAGAATCTGCACACATTTCAGCCATTCTTTTAAAGCCCGAAAGCACCTGAGGAACATTCAATGTGATAATAGTTTGCCAGTTAAAGCACTCATCCAGGAGGTGCCAACACATTGGAACTCAACTTATTACATGCTTGAACGTCTGTTTGAGCAGTACAGACAAATCAATGAATAGTTCATGCAAAGAGGGGATGCTACTGTGAAAGGCATGATCATTGAGATCATCAAGGAAGACTGTACTATGGGCCAAGCTATTACATTGTTGTACATGCTACAGGAACAGCTGAAGGGGGTGTCTGCAATGTACACAGGTGTGGAGGATAAAAAAGAAGCATATGAGTTGGTGGAGAGCTTAACCCTTTGCTTATTTGAAAATACAAGGGTGCAAAGAGGCATTGTGTCATCCAACCATTACATTTGTGCCACAATTCTGGATCCACGGTACAAACCATTACTGCACACTTTCATTCCTTTTTCAGACAGGGAAGTTGCCAACTACAAAACTTGGATAGCTGTGAAAGTCAGTCACTTAGAAAAAGAACGGCTGAGAATTAGAGGCCCGCTACTTCAGGGCACAACAAGTACTGCAGGGCAGCCGGCTTCAAGTTCAACTTCAGAGCCTGAGGGCAGTGCGGTTGACTCACAGCAGCCAAAACCACCAACAACACCAAGAACAACATCAACAACAACAAGAACAGGAGCATCAGCCCCAAAATCGGCACAGGAATGGTTTCTACAGCAAGGGCTTGTTATGTCCTGTGCTGAGGCAAAGGCAAAAGAGGCCGAGCAAAGCGGAGCGCCCATGAGCATTGAACGGATGGTCCAGGCCTATCTGGATGACCCAACAGAGGTCTACATTGACCAAAACCCATTGCTGTATTGGTATGGGAAAAGGCGATATTGGCCAGTGCTCAGCAGGCTGGCGATAAACTATCTGACTTGCTGTGTCGCAAGTGTCTCTTCTGAGCGTGTTTTCAGTGCTGCTGATGCCGTTCTGACAGTGAGAAGGGCCAGTCTCTTGTCCCAAAATGTGGACAGGTTAACCATGATCAAAATGAATCAGCTTTTTATACCACCGGATTACACCATACCTGAAGTAGCACAGCAGGAAGATGGCGCGACTCAGGTCATGGAAGTAGTGTGTTAGATGACCTACTTCTGTGTGAACCACCAGAGTTTAAGGATGAGCTCTACTTCCCTGACAACTAGGCTTTTGACTTGTTACTTTCTTTCTTGCTTTGACGCCCCAAAAAAGCTCCCCAAAAAGATACAGCTAAGGAATATTATTTACTTTTATTATTTGTGTTTGTCACTGTCTTTCTGGTTCAAATCACAACAAATCCATCACCACCGTCTTACTCTTTTATTGCCGGATTGGAGTTGCAACTGTGTGCAGCCAGTGAAGAAGTAGGTCCACTCCTCCGAGTCCTGCTCCAGTCCTGACTCACCCATAATCCATTTCCCTCAAGCCAGACATTGGATGGAGAATAGTACAACAAATGTGAAATGTGTGCCTGCCTCATCGAGTCCCTCCAAAGAACCTGACTAAAGCTGTCCTCCTTTCCAAGCCTAGAGGGGCTGCCTGCAAGAACAGGTAAATGATGGCATGCATTGCACGCTGACTCTGAGTGATTGGTGTTTGTGTTGTTGTGCATGATGTCTACTAGTATTTAATCTACACACAAAAAAGGTGACTCAAGTCAATGTTTCCCTTCTTGTTGTTCAATAACAAAATTGTACTACTGCAGGCTGATCCATTGCATTTTTGATTCTGGACTCACTCGGTACACTACAGAGTTGGACACCATGATGACCACACCATACTCGCAGTCAGTCAGTAGGTAGGATCGGAGATGATTGATGGAATAACTCAGGCGTTTCATGAAGTGGCCTAAAAGGTAAACAACAACAACAACACCAGACCTACATGTCTGTGTAGTGGTGGAGGCGAGTGTAGTGATATGACTGACAGCGGTGCATTGATTTAGTTACTTAATTTGGAAAAAGCTATGTTGCTGTGTATGTGTGCTCAGTGCTGTCTGGCTCAAAATCTAAGCTCAGTGGAGGTTGGGTGGGTGGGCCTGCTCCTGTTGTTTTTGTAGGTTAATGCTGGAAACAGAGTAGACATTATTTAGCCATGCCGCCTCTGAAAGTTTTCTTGTTGCACTCCTCCTTAATTTATGCAGTTTAACTTTACTTTTCTCCTTGATTTTTCAATATCCTTTTTGTTTTTCCATCTACACTTACAGGCCGGCCTTTACCCTGTGCTATGGGAAAAACGACTCACACTTACCTTACCAAACCACATCCGCCAGGCAGGCCCCCATGATTGACGGACGGAGCGTCCATGGAAGGAAGGACCAAGAGGAATGCTGAGCTGCAACTCCCAATTTGACCATAGCATAGTTATAGTATCATCGTTTCATTTGATTCATTTTTTCTCTTCAATCATTACGACTGTGTGTGTTGTTATTTATTATGTTTGCTTATATTTGACTCCTACAGATATTTTTTAATTTTCTTTGCTAGCTTTAAAAGGAAGTCCGGTACAACAGAACATAACATGTATGTAACTTGGGTCTCTCTGGGGGCAGACATGCAAGGCAATTGCATATTAATAATAATTATTAATATACTGCTGCCCTGTACTACTAGTCTAGTACTACTCATCTAGTCATCATCATGCATGCATTTCCTGTTTCCCCATTAACAGATTTATGATGGTCATCTGCCAAGATTGTGTGTTGTCCATTTGTAGTGTTTGTCTTTGTCAAACCGTTCCCTCAAATACCCCTTCCCAACCATTCTTCAAACCCTAACCCACTTCCCCTGGGCTGTGTGATTTATATTGAGGTGTGACTAAATTAAATTTACACCAATATTTGATCACTCACTTGCTGGGGCAGATGTGGTGAAAGCAACACTAACTCAAGGCAAGGATCTTCTTCTGCTCTAAGTATATATATTACCTACTGGCTGTCGCCAGTAGGTAGTTATAGTTAGGACCTCGTTTCTATTCAAAAAGCGTTTTGTCTTTTCCCAATAACTTTGGCGCCGGTTGACGAATCTTCGCGAAATTTTCAAAACTAGTGGGGCGCTCCGGTCAGCTCCTGTCTTGAACGTTTCGGGGTGATTCGTCAAGCAGGGGACGAGAAAAAAGGGGGGTCCCAAAACGTGTTTTTCCCATGTTAATTTCCATAGGAAACTTTAGACAAAGTTACAGCCCGAACTGCTGAACGGAATTACACCAAATTTGGCAAAAAGGTAGCCCTTGGTTCAGAAAGAGCCCTTTTTTTTAAATGGTGTAAATCCGTTCAGTAGTTTTTGAAACATTAAAGGAAAAAGAAAGGAAAAAGAAATATCGATATCTGGGTGGAGCCTAACCACACATGTCATCGTGAAATCTGATTGGCTGTCAGCACTTCATCCAGGAAATGCTGGCAGCCATCTTGGGACTAGGTTGAACCAGAGTCATAAGAAAACAGTTAAACAAAGATGAAAAACAAGAAAAGGGGGCAGGGTAGGAACACCCTGACCCCCTAGGCCTGCTCAGGGGGTCCCACAAGGACCCCCAGCCAAAAAAACATTTTAAGAAACATCCGAATTCGCGCTGGGTGCGCAAATCTGGAAGAAAAAATAAAAAAACAAGCATTGGCATCGCCAATAGGTCTCGCCGTTGGGACCTTATAAGTGTTTAGCCAGAGATATTGGCAATGTTTCTAAGGTATGTTGTAGAGAGAGAGAGAGTGTTGTGATCCACTTCTTGCGTGTCCCTGCGTGGACACTGTACTTTGCCTTGCGCTTCGTTGTCCCTGCGGGGACACCGTACCACCTGTGCTGTCGTGAGCTGCCAACTGACAGTTTTGACAGTTGACAGCTGACCACAGACAGATTGGCACTCCCGCTACGCTCCGCCATACAGGAGCCTGTGTTGGTGTTACATTAAAGGTTGACTTCACCTCTACGTTCGAGCCTACGAGTCATCTTTACAGAGAGAGAGACTGACTGACTGAGAGAGAGACTGACTGACTGAGAGAGAGACTGACTGACAGAGAGAGACTGACAGAGAGAGAGAGAGACTGACAGAGAGAGAGAGAGACTGACAGAGAGAGAGAGACTGACTGAGAGAGAGAGACTGAACGACAGAGAGAGACCGACTAACAGAGAGACTGACTGAATGAGGGAGAGACTGACTGAGAGAGAGACTGACACAGAGAGAGAGTCTGACTGAGAGAGAGAGACTGACTGACTGACTGAGAGAGAGACTGACTGACTGAGAGAGAGACTGACTGACAGAGACTGACTGACTGAGAGAGACTGACAGAGAGAGAGAGAGAGAGACTGACAGAGAGAGAGAGACTGACAGACAGAGAGAGACTGACTGAGAGAGAGATACTGACTGACTGAGGTAGAGAGAGACTGAATGACTGAGAGAGACTGACTGACTAAGAGAGACTGACTGACAGAGAGAGACTGACTGACTGACAGAGAGAGACTGACTGATAGAGAGAGACTGACTGAGAGAGAGACTGACTGACAGAGAGACTGACTGACAGAGAGAGACAGACTGACTGAGAGAGAGACTGACAGAGAGAGAGACTGACTGACTGAGAGAGACTGACTGACTGAGAGAGACTGACTGACTGAGAGAGAGACTGACTGAGAGAGTGACTGACTGAGAGAGACTGACTGACTGAAAGACTGACTGACTGAGACCGACTGAGAGAGAGAGACTGACTGAATGAGAGACAGACTGAATGAGAGAGAGACTGACTGACAGAGAGAGAGAGACTGACTGAGAGAGAGAGAGACTGATTGAGAGAGAGAGACTGACTGAGAGAGACTGACTGACTGAGAGAGTGACTGACTGAGAGAGACTGACTGAGAGAGACTGACTGAGAGAGAGACTGACTGAGAGAGACTGACTGACTGAGACTGACAGAGAGAGAGAGAGACTGACTGACAGAGAAAGAGACTGACTGACTGAGAGAGAGACTGACTGACAGAGAGAGACTGACTGACAGAGAGACTGACAGACAGAGAGAGAGTGTGACTGACTGAGAGAGAGACTGACTGACTGGGAGAGACTGACTGACAGAGAGACTGACTGACTGAGAGAGACTGAATGACTGAGAGAGACTGACTGACTGAGAGAGAGACTGACTGACAGAGAGAGAGATTGACTGACTGAGAGAGAGACTGACTGAGAGAGAGAGACTGACTGACTGAGAGAGACTGACTGACTGAGAGAGACTGACTGAGAGAGAGACTGACTGAGAGAGAGACTGACTGACTGAGAGACTGACTGACAGAGAGAGAGACAGACTGACTGAGAGAGAGACTGACTGACAGAGAGAGAGACTGACTGACTGAGAGAGACTAACTGACAGAGAGACTGACTGACAGAGAGAGAGAGAGAGAGAGAGAGAGAGACTGACAGAGAGACTGAGAGAGAGAATGACTGACAGAGAGAGACTAACTGAAAGAGAGACTGACAGAGAGAGAGACTGAGAGACAGACTGACTGACTGAGAGAGAGACTGACTGACTGAGAGAGAGATTGACTGACAGAGAGAGACTAACTGACAGAGACTGACTGAGAGAGAGAGACTGACAGAGAGAGAGACTGACAGAGAGAGAAAGACTGACAGAGAGAGACTGACAGAGAGAGAGAGAGACTGACTGACGGAGAGAGTCTGACTGACTGAGAGAGACTGACTGACAGAGAGACTGACTGACTGAGAGAGACTGACTGACTGAGAGAGAGACTGACTGAGAGAGACTGACTGACAGAGAGAGAGAGACTGACTGACCGAGAGAGTGACTGACTGACCGAGAGAGTGACTGACTGACTGACAGAGAGACTGACTGACTGAGAGAGAAACTGACTGACTGAGAGAGAGACTGACTGACTGACAGAGAGACTGATTGACTGAGAGAGAGACTGACTGAGAGAGAGAGAGACTGACTGACAGAGAGAGACTGACTGACAGAGAGAGAGAGACTGACTGACTGAGAGAGACTGACTGACTGAGAGAGACTGACTGACAGAGAGAGAGACTGACTGACTGAGACTGACAGAGAGAGAAAGAGAGACTGACTGACAGAGAGAGAGACTGACTGACTGAGAGACTGACTGACTGAGAGAGAGACTGACTGACAGAGACTGACTGACAGAGAGATAGACTGAGAGAGAGACTGACTGACTGAGATTGACAGAGAGAGAGAGAGACTGACTGACAGAGATAGAGACTGACTGACTGAGAGAGAGACTGACTGACTAAGAGAGAGACTGACTGATTGAGAGAGAGACTGACTGTCAGAGAGAGACTGACTGGCAGAGAGAGAGACTGATTGACAGAGAGAGACTGACTGACTGAGAGAGACTGACTGACTGAGAGAGAGACTGACTGACTGAGAGAGACTAACTTACAGACAGGGAGAGACTGACTGACTGAGAGAGACTGACTGACTGAGAGAGAGACTGACAGAGAGAGAGAGAGACTGACTGACTGAGAGAGTCTGACTGACTGAGAGAGACTGACTGACAGAGAGAGACTGACTGACAGAGAGAGTGACTGACTGAGAGAGACTGACTGATTGAGAGAGACTGACTGACTGAGAGAGAGACTGACTGAGAGAGACTGACTGACAGAGAGAGAGAGACTGACTGACCGAGAGAGTGACTGACTGACCGAGAGAGTGACTGACTGACTGACAGAGAGACTGACTGACTGACAGAGAGACTGATTGACTGAGAGAGAGACTGACTGAGAGAGAGAGAGACTGACTGACAGAGAGAGACTGACAGAGAGAGAGAGACTGACTGACTGAGAGAGACTGACTGACTGAGAGAGACTGACTGACAGAGAGAGAGACTGACTGACTGAGACTGACAGAGAGAGAGAGACTGACTGACAGAGAGAGAGACTGACTCACTGAGAGATTGACTGACTGAGAGAGAGACTGACTGACAGAGACTGACTGACAGAGAGAGAGACTGACTGAGAGAGAGACTGACTGACTGACTGAGACTGACAGAGTGAGAGAGAGACTGACTGACAGAGAGAGAGACTGACTGACTGAGAGAGAGACTGACTGACTGAGAGAGACACTGACTGACTGAGAGAGAGACTGACTGTCAGAGAGAGACTGACTGACAGAGAGAGAGACTGATTGACAGAGAGAGACTGACTGACTGAGAGAGACTGACTGACTGAGAGAGAGACTGACTGACTGAGAGAGACTAACTTACAGACAGGGAGAGACTGACTGACTGAGAGAGACTGACTGACTGAGAGAGAGACTGACTGACAGAGAGAGACTGACTGACTGACAGAGAGAGACTGACTGACTGAGAGACTGACTGACTGAGAGAGACTGACTGACTGAGAGAGACTGACTGACTGAAAGAGAGACTGACTGAGAGAGAGACTGACTGACTGAGACTGACTGAGAGAGACTGACTGACTGAGAGAGACTGACTGACTCAGAGAGACTGACTGACTAAGAGAGAGACTGACTGAGAGAGAGACTGACTGACTGAGAGAGACTGACTGAGAGAGAAAGAGACTGACTGACAGAGAGAGATACTGACTGACTGAGAGAGATACTGACTGACTGACAGAGAGAGAGGAAAACCTGCTCTCGCTACAATGAAGCAAAGCAGGATTGCATGTCAGCAGCTCCCCTTGCTCAAAAGCAATGCCAGCTCCTGCAGGAGGTGGGGAGCCAGCGGGACCGTGGGGGCGTTGGGGCTCCCCTCACGGTCCCCAACACAAAGGGCCGGCCCCGGGGGATGGGGTCCCCGGGGCCAATAGAGGCCTAAGGAGGGGGCCACACAGCACCCCTCCTTAAAAAAAAAAAAAAAAAAAAAAAAAAAATGTGGCCATGCCCAGGGGATGGGGTCCCCGGGGTCGAAATTGGCCCCCTTCCCATTTTTTTTTTAAATGTAAAAAAAAGAGCAGGCCCTGAGGGATGGGGTCCCCGGGGCCCCAAATAATGTAAAAGAAGGCGCCCACACAGCCCCCCTTGTAAAAAAAGAAGAAAAAAAAAGCCGGCATCGTGCAGGAGGCCCGCCCCCTCACTGCACCACAGAGCTGTGTTGCAGAGAGGTGTTCCGAGGCCACGCCCCTTTTTACACCTCTCTGCAACGCAGCTCTGTGGCGCTTACTGGTGGTACCTGGTGGGCTAGTTGGCCCCCAGGAATCCTCAGGACTCAAGGGGAATTAATCCCCCAATTTACAACGTGCCAGGGGGCGCGTTTGCACAGTGGTGCAGGGAGGGGGCGGAGCCTGCCATAGCAAGTGTGCATACGCGCCCCCTGGCACATTGTAAATTGGGGGATTAAGTCCCCTTCAATCCTGAGGGTCCTGGGGCCAACTAGCCCACCAGGTACCTCCAGTAAGCGCCACAGAGCTGCGTTGCAGAGAGGTGATCTGAGGCCATGCCCCTTTTACACCTCTCTGCAACGCAGCTCAGTGGCGCTAATGGAGGTACCTGGTGGCCTAGTTGGCCCCCAGGGATCCTCAGGATTCAAGGGGACTTAATCCCCCAACTTAGAACGCGCCAGGGGGCGCGTTTGCAGAGTGCTGCAGGGAGGGGGTGGGGCCTGATATAACAAGTTAGCAATCCTGCTGTGTGGGACTTACTGGAGGTAATAAAAGGGTTAGTTGGCCCCCAAGGTTGACGTTGGGGGCTAAATATCCCTCCTGTTACTTCCGCTAAATCCCACACAGTGGGATTGCTAAAAGGTGTTTGAAGGCCACGCTCACCTTTCTCCACCACTCTGCAAACCCGACTGCTATGTTATAGTTAGAAATTAGCATTTAAAAACCCTTTGAAATTCACAGAAAAAACCATAGGTTTCAGGCACGTTATAGTTAGAAATTAGCATTTAAAAAACCTTAGAAATTCACTGAAAAAACAATAGGTTTCAGGGACGTTATAGTTAGTTGGACATTTCACTCGTACAAAACCATAGAAATTCCGCCGTTATAGTTAGTTCAGCAAACTATAACTCGCGCCCCCGCAATGCACTGCTGATGACGTCACTTATTACATCATTCATGACATGGTGAGTGACATCACTGATGACATCATCCACGTGAAAATCTGATGCACCTCCTCACACTCTAATATAGCCAAGAATGAGTGGGTGTATAAGTGTCTGAATGGATGATTTAGTAGGTGCGTGACTAACTATATAAGTGAGTGATTAAACGTATCTTACTGAATGCATGGGTTAGTGACTAAACTGGGTGAATGTCTGTATCCGTCTGTCTGTTGCTGTGTAAGTGGCTGCATGGGTTTGTGAATAGCTACATGAGTGTCTATATGAGTTATTGATTGGTTGTCTGAGTATCTGTATGTGTGCCTGAGTGTTTGTGTGGGTGGGGTGTGTGCGACTCTGTGCATAGATGTGTGAGTGGGTGATTCACTGGGTGGATGGTTTCAAGAGTGCATCTGTGATAGACTGTATGGGTGGGTAAGTGTGTGTAAGAGTGTGTTAGTGAGTGAATGTATGTCCCAGTGGTACATGTGTGAGTAACTACATATGTGAAAGGCAGTATATATGTGTGTTGGAGTATATAAATAGCTATAAGCGAGAGTGTGTGATTGTGAGAGTGACTGTATGGATGAGTGTGTGCTTGTATCAGAGATTGTATAAGAGCGTAAGAATGTGCTAGTATTTGTATGAGTAAGTGAGCTGGTGTGTGTATAACTGTATAGGTGAGTAAATGGGTGTGTGCTTAATTTTTTGCATGACTGATTAGGTGTATGAGTACCTCTATGGATGAGTGGCGGTGTGTGAGTGTTTATATAGGTGTATGAGTGCATATAATAGTCCTGTACTGAGTGACTATAAGTATGAGTGATTGTACGGGTGAGTGAGTAGATGTGTGTGTGTAGACCTAAGAATCAGTGAGTGTGTATATAGTAATTGGTGTTGGAGTGTCTATGGTTTTGACAATGGCAGTCTGTAATTTACAGTGGGTGTATCAAAAGTTATATTATGGTGTGAGAAGATGCATTAAATTATCTTATGGATGATGTCATCAGTGATGTCATCAGTGATGTCATTTGAGATGTCATCAGTGATGTCATCAGTGATGTCACTGACCATGTCATGAGTGATGTAATATGTGACGTCATCAGCAGTGCATTGCGGGGGCGCGAGTTATAGTTACCTGAACTAACTATAACGGGGGAATTTCACGGGTTTTGTACGAGTGCAATGTCCAACTAACTATAACTGTCCCTAAAACATATGGTTTTTTCAGTGAATTTCTAAGGTTTTTTAAATGCTAATTTCTAACTATAACGTGTCTGAAACCTATGGTTTTTTCAGTGAATTTCAAAGGTTTTTTAAATGCTAATTCCTAACTATAACGTGTCTGAAACCTATGGTTTTTTCAGTGAATTTCAAAGGTTTTTTAAATGCTAATTCCTAACTATAACGTGTCTGAAACCTATGGTTTTTTCAGTGAATTTCAAAGGTTTTGTAAATGACAATTTATAAATGTATTAATTGTTATATTTATTTTTTTGATACTGATTTACAACATTTTTTAAACTATTTATTTTTAGATATTTTATTTTTTAAATTACATTGTAATTACATTATACATTACATTACAAAATATACTTTCTCAGAATGAATTACTTTAGTTTAAATACTTTGCAAATAGGCAATAGACTTTTAAGTACAGTAGTTACAGTTGTTGCAATGGGCAACACAATTTCAAACACAATGCAACATTGAGCTCAATGTGAATTTCTAGTTAAATGCAATTAGTTACTTTATGGATTACTTTTTCTAACCACAGGACTGGATCCTAGATTCAGTCCTGGGACATCTCCTGTAAACAGTTGAGTAAAAGCGTTTTGGTTACAATAGTGATTTTTAAGGAATATTATTGTATTTTAAAAGTTGACACTTAGAAACTTTATCACATAGAATCACCAATGTTATCCTATGGGAGGAAATTCACTTAGCAGGTAAGTAGTGTTATCGTTACTTTTTCTTACTCAGTGGTGGATCCTGGATCCAGCACAGGTGCATCTCCTGTAAACAGTTGAAAGAATGCGTTTAAGTCACACAGGCGATTTTTAAGGAATATTTGTAGTTTGTGAAAATCGACACTGAAACTTTTCTGCTGAAAACCAGACAATGGATTCCTATGGAAGGAAATTCAAGTTACTGGTAAGTACGGTTAGAATTACTTTTCAGGGTCAGTGCTGGGCTAAAAGATGCAGCACTGGGTTATCTCCTGATAACAGGTGAGTAAATCGGAATTCGTAGTTCGGCTGATTTTAGAGGAATATTATAAAGTTCCAAAACTCCACACTTAGAAGAATTTCCAAGTGAAACCAGTCAATGTTAGCCTATGGAAGGAAATTCAAGTTACTGGTAAGTATGGTTAGAATTACTTTTCAGGATCGGTACTGGGTGCAAAGATGCAGCACTGAGGTCTCTCCTGATAATAGGTGAGTAAATCGGAATTCGTAGTTCTGCTGATTTTAGAGGAATATTTGTAAGTTTCAAAATCGACACTTAGAAACTTTTTCAGCAAAAAGCAGGCAATGATATCCTATGGAAGGAAATTCAAGTTACTGGTAAGTACGGTTAAAATTACTTTTCAGGATCAGTACTGGGTTCAAAGATGCAGCACTGAGGTCTCTCCTGATAACAGGTGAGTAAATTGGAATTCGTAGTTCGGCTGATTTTAGAGGAATATTTGCACAATGGTGAATAAATGGGGTGGGGCCTGAGGATACATGTCTGCAAACACGCCCTGTGGCGCGTTTTAAGTTGGAGAATTAATTCCTCCTCAATCCCGAGGGTCCCTAGGGGCCAACTAGCCCACCAGGTACCTCCAGTATGCGCCAGAGAGCTGCATTGCAGAGAGGTGTTCAGAGGCCACGCCCCTTTTACAACACTCTGCAACGCAGCTCCGTGGCGCTTACTGGAGGTACCTGGTGGGCTAGTTGGCCCCCAGGGACCCTCAGGATTGAAGAGGATTTAATTCCCCATCTTAAAACACGCCACGGGGCCTGTTTGCACACATGTCACCTGAAGCCCCGCCCCTCCCTTCACCACTGTGCAAACGCGCCCGTGGCGCATTTTAAGTTGGGAGATTAAGTCCCCTTGAATCCTGAGAGTCCCTGGAGTCCAAGTAGCCCACCATGTACCTCCAAAAAGCGCCACAGAGCTGCGTTGCAGAGAGGTGTAAAAAGGGGCGTGGCCTCTGTACACCTCTCTGCAACGCAGCCCCTGGCGCATACTGGAGGTTCCTGGTGGGCTAGTTGGCCCCCAGGGACCCCCAGTATTTAAGGGGAATTCGTTCCCCATCTGCAAACGCGCCAGGGGGCGCGTTTGCAGAGTGGTAAAGGAAGGGTGCAGGGCCTACGGCCCGATCGGTTTTTTTGTTTGTTTTTTTTCCTCGAAGGGGGGCTGTGTGGCCCCCCTTCCTTTTTCCTATTTTTGGGCCCTGGGGACCCCATCCCCCAGGGCCTTACCCCTTTTCTTTTTTAAATTAAACGGGAAGGGGGCCGCGTGGCCCCCTCCCGTGGTCGAATCCGGCCCCGGGGACCCCATCCCCGGGGCATGGCCACACTTTTAAATAAATTTTTATGGAGGGGGCTGCGTGGCCCCCTCCTCAGGCCTCCTTTTGCACCGGGGACCCATCCCCCGGGGCAGGCCTTTATTTTTTTAAATTATTTTTGGGGAGGGGGCCACGTGGCCCCCTCCCGGGCCACTACTTGCCCCGGGGACCCCATCCCCCGGGGCTGGCCCTCTCCTTTGGGGTCCGTGGGGGGACCCCAACTCCCCACGGACCATGCCGGCTCCCCGCCGCCTGCGGGAGCCGGCATTGCTTTCCACATGGGGAGCTGCTAACATGCAGCTCCCCATGTGGAAAGCAACTTGCTTTGGATATGGAAGCGAGAGCAGGTTTCCTGCTCTCGCTCTAATATCCAAGCAGTTTGCTATGACAGGACGGGAGCCGCGAGGCTCCCGTCCTGTCATAGCAAACTACAGTGTCCCGGGGTAGGCACCCCGGGACACTGCAGGAGCCGGCCCTGGGGGGTGGCAGTCCCCAGGGCAATTACAGGCTCTAGGAGGGGTGCCGTGCGGCCCTCTCCCTCCATCGACAAAGCCCCGGGGAGGTGGTGGTCCTCGGGGCTCTGGGGGTCCGTAATGGACCCCCATATTGAAATTGTTAGTGCCCCGGGGAGGTGGCGGTCCCCGGGGCATGTGGGGGGGCTCGAGCCCCCCCACACAGGTAATTTTTAAAAAAGAAGCCCCGGGGGGTGGCGGTCCCCGGGGCTGCGGGAGGGCCAAGAGCCCTCCCGCACCATTATTTTTTAAAGCCCCGGGGGGTGGCGGTCCCTGGGTCTTGGGGGGCCTTCGAGGCCCCCCAAAATTAAATATAAACCCACCCCCCACATGCCCCCGGGTCTTGGCCCACCCGGGGCAAATAGCATCGAGCGCGGGAGACCGCGCTTCAATTTTTTTTTTTCGGTGGGATTCGCGCACCCTAAGCGCATCCCGCCAATTTTTTTTCTTAAAAAATGCTTTTTTCTGCCCAGGGGGTCCTTGTGGGACCCCCTGAGCAGACCTAGGAGGTCAGGGTGTTTCTACCCTGCCCCCTTTGTGCGTTTTGCGCACTTGTTTCTTTTTTTTTTCTCAGCGGGATCCGCGCACCTTAAGCGCATCCCGCCGATTTAAAAAAAAAAAAAATGCTTTTTTCTGCCCAGGGGGTCCTTGTGGGACCCCCTGAGCAGACCTAGGGGGTCAGGGTGTTTCTACCCTGCCCCCTTTGTGCGTTTTGCGCACTTGTTTCTTTTTTTTTTCTCAGCGGGATCCGCGCACCCTAAGCGCATCCCGCCGATTTAAAAAGAAAAAAATGCTTTTTTCTGCCCAGGGGGTCCTTGTGGGACCCCCTGAGCAGATCTAGGGGGTCAGGGTGATTCTACCCTGCCCCCTTTTTGCGTTTTGCGCACTTGTTTCTGTCCCTCGGTTCTACCGAGGGACAGAATGGCTGCCAACACTTCCTGATTTGGAGTGTTGACAGCCAATTAGCATGCAGCTCGTGATCGGGAGGGTTCGCGGACCCTACTCGGCCATAGATATATATGTGACTTTACTTTTGATTTTCTCAGGAACTACTGAACGGATTTACACCATTTAAGCAAAAGGCACGACACTGAACCAATGGCTACCTCTTTGCCAAATTTGGTGTAATTCCGTTCAGCAGTTCGGGCTGTAGCTGCGACTAAAGGTTCCTATGAAAAAATGAATGGGGAAAACGCGTTTTGGGACCCCCCTTTTTTCTCAGCCCCCGCTTGACGAATCACCCCGAGACTTTCAGGATAGGAGCGGACCGGAGCGCCCCAACAAGTTGGAAGCTTTCGCGAAGATTCGTCAAGCGGCGCCATCGTTATTGCAAATAGAATGTTGCGGATTTCCTATGGAAAATAGGTCCTAAATATAACTATCTACTGGCGACCGCCAGTAGATAATATATATATATATATATATATATATATATATATATATATATATATATAAATATATTGATATATAGATATATCTCTTGAAATGTTGTTTGCCAGTTTCAGCACTCTCAGCACAGCGGGTGCAGCAGCCACGAGGGCGGACTCATGCAATATTTCAGAAACAGTTCAAAGGACACTGCGCACTCCGGCCGTAATTAAATGATTATTTTGTTAAATGCACCTTAGGGCATACTGACAAACGCATTTCAGCCTCCTGGAGTGTGCAGCGTCCTTTGAACTGTTTCTGAAATATATATATATAATATATGTATATACATATATACATCCCACACTGGCAACATATAGATTAGATTGCCCACCCGTGCTCAGTATTTGCTGTTCAATTTTTTTTCCAGAGGAACATAATCCATCATAATTAATTGCCGCCATCGATTTATCATCCTTCCAGCACTAAAGGTTACGCTTGTCCACTTCATAGGTTGAGTCAACTTCAGTTTGTAAGTTGTACTAGGCTATCCCTGCCACCATTATGTTTTATTTTACTTTAGCATTGCTTATCATCATCCTGATTTCTTGTTTGGCAGTCTTCTTGTGTACTGTACTTCTACTACTCGTTCCCTAGTCTCCCTCCGTTGACTGACTGTCTCATTTTCTTTTTTTGCAAATGCAACTGTCTACCACTGCTACCAACACCCACCATGGTACCTTGGGAAACCAAACCATCACCATGCAGCCATCCCTTTGCCTAAACATCAATCACAGGTAAGAGAAGAAGTGTGGAGGAGGCAATAATGTATATACGATGGAAATTAATGAATTCCACATCCACATCCTTCTGAGTACATACTACACAGGGGTTTTAGTTGCAGACTGCATAGACTAGGATGAGATACTGACAGTAGTAGGACAAGTCAGGGTACCGCATCTATCTGTTGGTGTATTGTACACTATTGGCAGATTTCAAAAACTGGCTGCGGCCCTGCAGCAAAGGAGTAAACAAGGCGACCTAAAAGAGTAACTCCCCAGAAAAGATTTACATCATATGTATTGTAAAACTATAAATAATGTATTACCCTAACTAATAAACTAGAAGAAACCCTCAACACCTGACCCACCCCTCTCCCTAACCCCAACCAATGTCCAGTAAATTAAATGTCCATGATAGTCCACTCCAAAATGTCACTCCAAGAAGTCCAAATGTCCAAGAACAATGCCCAATGTTTACCCAACTCCCAACATCCTACACACCAAAAGAAAGATCAAAAAAGGGGCAAGGATCAACAATATATTTGTTGTGCTTGCAAACTACTGTGAGTCAAAGGAGTATTCCATTCTGAAATACAACCTCAAACCTTTGAATCAAAAACCTTGGAAAAAAACAGTCCTTGTTTATTCTTCCCAGGGTTTTTACATTTATCATTGCATTGCTCTTGTAGCATTATTTTATTCTTCACCCTTGGCTTTGGTACTCTGTCACAGTTTAATTTTCTTTTACATTCTCTTCATCCAGTCTGACTCTTCACCTACTATGATACCATCCAGGCATCCATCCATCCAAACATGGCTATCATAAACCTTTCACCAACAACATACATTTATCATTTAACTACCACCCATGTGTCCTTGCTTGCCTTTGAGTTTGACCCATCAAACCCCGTCAAACCCCCCGGAGGATTTCTTTCACCCATACAATTTCACCCACCCAGGCATGCATCCTTTCTGCTTTCTTTCACCTTTCATCCATCCTTCAACCACCCATGCATCCTATCAGCCACCTATATGCATCCTGGGGCCCCTTCCTTCACCCACGCATCGTTCTCTCCCAGTCATATATTACATGTTGTCTAACTCTTTGTCTTCATCATAAAACATTCTCTGCTGAGTTGAAGATAAAATAGAATAGGCCATTAGTTACTCAACCCCCGCTAATGCTAATGTTAAGTTAAGGGTGTCTTCTTTAACTGTTCAGTGTCCACAACAACTTAGTCTCAGCAGCAGTACAGTGTACTGAGTGTACACCTTTGCAGCAAGTGTATTCATCATTCTCAATAAGTAAGGAATATGACTTACCACCATCTGCCAATGCTGCTGGCTCACCCCCTGCAGCTGCGGCATCTGCTCCCTCTGGAGTGGCATGGCCCTCGCCGCTGGCCCCGGCACTGGTGGTTGGTACGCCTGGAAAAAACATTTCACATTTTTTTAGATGCCATATACGCCTCCCCTATTTATTTTTTTCATTAGCAAGATTGAAAATACATAATAATACATACACCACACACATCACTATCTACAATTCGGATACTAGAGTAGAGTAGACAGTATGTCCTATCAAAAATAACAAAATATCCGGTTGGGCATTTTGTTGGTGGCAATTTTTGAAAACCTTCACAAGAAGAAGACAACCCAAAGGACTGGACTCAGTGGCTGGAGCTATTGGTCCATCTCATTTTTTGAAAAGAAAAAAGAGTGGCCAAGTGGGTGGACATGAGGTAAATAATGGTGCCGTCCTCCTCCTCATACTTGCTTCCAGCCATGGTGCACGGTAATCAGTTGTTCAGTGTACACCATAAACTGCTGCTAATAAAAAAGTACTAGGCCTGGATTAGAGAAAGTGAAATACACCACTTTGGGGTGTCTAAAGTGAGTGACCACCATTTACTGATTGTGCATGAGACAGTAAAAGAAAGATTCTCATCTCAACATACCTGCGTAGAATATCTTACTTGGGCATGCAATCCGCACAGCAGATTAGTGCTACTAGTACTAGTAGTAGTAAGGAGTCCTTACTACTACTAGTACTAGTAGTAGGACCAATGGGTTCTCTGAGTCTTACAGTACCACCACTAGGCAATCCACAAAATATATAAGGGGAGAGGGGAAAGCTGAGTGGAAAACCAAAAGAAAGGAAGCTACAGATAGACTAATACAGAGTCAGAGCAGAGGCAGTTTGATTTGATGTAGAAAAAAAAACAGACACTAGAAACAATGTTAGTAGGTAATGGAGCAAAAACAAGAATTTAGAAACAGATAGATCGAAGAGGATTGCGGAAAAATTAGAATTAGCAAATGGAAATAATAGAGTGGTAAAAGCTAGGGAAATATATATTAATATAACACCAGGAGGACTTACTGGGGCCAGCAGAGCCATCTGCATCTGAGGCCGCTTCCTGCCCCTGGGAGGCCCCTCCAGCTCCCTCACCCCCCTCAGCAGATCCAGTCTTCTTCTTCTTGCCCCTAGATGCTGATCATGTAAGACATAATTAAAGAGACAAAAAATGATTGGTGTTAAATAAATTAATATTAAATAATCGCTCTAAAAAGATTTTTAGACAGGAAACGGCAATTGCAATAACATTGACCTATCCTAAATCAGATCAACTAGTAGTAGACTAGTATCGCAGTTGCAGACCATCGTATCTTTATTAATCCACAGTTCCATTCCGATTCCTGAATCCTAAACCTACCTACCCCACCTATTCCAAAGTCTTTGGAATGAATTTCAAAAAAATTATATTTGCTTCTAAGTTCCGATCTCATTCGCAATCATCTCTCAGTCTCAACTCCAACCCCCTTTGACGGGCCAATTCACTAAGTCTGTATATATTCTTCTTAAATGCATAGATGGACCCATGCATATTGCATAAACCAAATTGGTTGGTTGCTATTCACTCACTATAGGAACTACAAAAGGTTTTACTAGGACTGAAGTCACGTGAGAGGACACGTCATGCATGCCGCTAAATTACCATATAATACTAATTAACTAACTACTACCACTATCTTGGTGACAGGACAGCCAGACAGGACAAATGAAAGGACTGGAGTCTTTCCTATCTGCATTACCTAACTTAAATTCTCTAACCTCTCTTACATAACCAGCCCAGGTGAGCGCAAAGTTGCAAACAAATACGATTAGTAGCGCCAAGCACCTGTCTGGAAGAATAAAAATCACATAATATAAGAATTTTAAACGTAAGTTACCTGCATGTAAGCAGCAGCAGCATTCTTGCTATTTGGGAAAAAAATAATATTTGCAATAACACAGAAAAGAAGAACACAATAGTAATATAATTAGCTACTCACCAAGCCCCCGGACCTCAACACCTAGCAGGTCCAGCAGGTCCTGCTCCCGGTCCAGGATGTTGGCCCACCAGTGCGTCAGTTGGTTATGGGTGCGCCGGACCCCAGAGCAGCGAAACACTGCCCGGCATACCCTCTCCCATCGCTGGTTACGCTCTTGGAGCCCAGACCCAGGCCTGCCGCCTGCTGGCAGGGTTAAGGGGAGGTGGCACTGGACAAAAAAAACAGTGCGGCCACCTCCACCTCCGAAAATAAGGCCCGGGCCTGCACCCCTTCCCCTGCTTACTACTCTTCTTCACCATGGTTCTGGGGGTTAGGGGGGCAAAAAAGAAAATGTAGGAAGTAAAGAAATGAAGTAGAAAAAATAAAGGGAAGTAATAGAAAAATAGTCAAAAACGCACTAAAAACACACTAAAACACACAAAAAGTAGGAAAAAAACACAAAATATACACTCAGGAATAGATAATAAATAAAAAAGATCAGAAAAAAGTTTTTAGAAACAAAGGATTGAACAGATATAGGGAGGGTAGAAAAACAGACCCAGATCCATAGCAAACATGAAAAACAAGATGGCCGACTGCGTGGTGAAGTTACCGCGATATTCCCCCCCCCCGAGCACGCAATACACGTTCCCAAACACACAATGCGCGTACCCAAAAGTCAAAAACACAACGCGAACGGGCAGAACACGCAACTCCGCTCGCGGAACTTTTTTACAACTTCGTGGAATTCCGCGTAGCGCAGCTATGCGAACTCCGCCCAGGCTTAATCACAATGCCTGCTGCCAGAGGAAGCAGCTGAGGAGAAAGGCAGGTCAGATCATAGAGCATATCTAAAGCAGCTTTATAAATAAATTAAAGCAGCTGTTAAAAAAACATTGCTTTTTTGTCTTCTGCTCTGTTTTTCTTGCTGTGCAGTGACAAACAGAAAGGAGATATTCATGGCAACAAGTTTCTTTTTTGCACTCCTCAAGTATAGACAGTTAGTATCTTTCTGCTTGTCTCTACACCTCCACAGCTACTGCACCTTTAAAAAAAAAAAACTGACATGTTTCTAATATCTTCTTGCAACACATCTCACAGTTAACTTTGCACTTGAGATTCTAATTTTATTCTTTATATTTGTAAACATGTTCTCTCTTTTATATGAAAAATCCACACACCATGGATGTCAGTGGTCTGTGGGAAAGGTGATGGTGTGACCATGTATTATAAGGTATAAAGTATCTCTTGCCATACTTGATAAAGATATTGCAAGTCACCTTGGAGGCACATAACCTTATAAAGGAACTCAGCATTTGGCCTCCTTCCTCTATATGGTCATGGAACTCCTTGGTGACATGAAATATCCATATAATGAATGTCAGAGGGTACTTTATCCTATATATAAACTATATTCCAGCCTCCTTATTTGCACTTGAATATTCAAATAGTCTTTACTGACAATGTAATACTTATGTAGCAATACAAAAAGCTGTTGCTGTAGAAAGCTGACTTTGCCCATAGTGTCCAGATCATCAAAATGTTCAAAGTTTCTCAGTCAATTGAGTAACATTATATTTAGTGTTCTTCGTTCATCATCCCCCCATACCTCTGTAGGTCAACTTTCTTCCTCTCATCCACTGCTTATTGATTATCTTTCACCACATCAGGAACCAACACTACCTTCCTCATATTTGACACCTTGCCATCTGGCAACTCTACAACACACTTCCTAACTCTCACCACATGCATTGGACCTGAGAATGTTGACAGATCTTTCCTGACCTAGTCACCTACTTAAACAACACTCCAATTCTTACTTGGATCTCCCAAAAATCACTCTTGTCTTCCTTTCTCTCTGCATGCATCGCATTTTGCCTTAACTTTATGAAAAAGCCTCTTCCCTGCTTCAGTTGATATGATGTTTCTCCCTGGGTCCACATTTCCAATGGTCTGATATGCCAACCCCACATTCTTCACCGCCATTCTCCAGTTCCCTTTGCCACATATTACCAGCTATATACCTTCCTTCAACACCGTTCCAGTGTTCAACTAAATCACTATGTTGGAGCTAATAGTCAGAAATTCAAAAGTCATGCACACCAAATTACTTCAAAACTTGTTTCATGCCGTCATATACAAACTGTACTAGGTTATGAGAAGCTGTTTCTGTTGAAATTCCCCTTCCCGCAACCAGCTTTTCCAGAAATTCAATAGAAATTCAATACCCACTCTCTCCTCAATGTGTGTCACAAATTTGACTTCTTTGCAGGTTGAAAAATGATCTATTGCAACTAATGCACCGACTGAAACTACACATATTCTTTTGAAACATCTGGTAAAATTTCAAGTTATTTTTTCCACTTGTGAGAAAGATCAGTTGATGTTTTTTGTGACTTGTCACTGTAAGCATAAAGAATCCCTTATGCCTGGCTCAATATCCTTGTCTTGGTGTAGTCACCAAAAGTCAATCCTCTCCTTCATCGCACTGATGCCAGTATTGCCCTCATGCACAATATCCAGGATTCCTTTCCTTAGTTCCTTTGCCTTCATAGTCCATAGTTCCTTTGCCTTCATAGTCCTTCATAGTCCACAAGCTTTCAAGGCAGGCCACATAAGGAAAAAAAGTTCTAGCTGTAGGGCATCGAAAGACACCTGCATTTCCACTGCCAGCAAACAGATGTGGAAAGGATGCCACAGGGACAGACAGATGTCAAGCCCACTGGTGGAACCATGGATGAAAGACAACAGTTGTCCCAGTAAATCACTTTGGGAACATGCTCACACATCACAGAAAAAGAAACAAAATAAAAATAAAGCAGGATTGGTAGGGGGAAAAAGAGAATATGTGGAGGACCGTTGTGTACACCACAAAAATGAAAGAAAAATCAGCAATATTGCTGATTTCCACCTAGGTTTATGGATTGTGAAAACAACTGTGCTTGTCAATTAATCCAGTAGAAGGATGAAACGATTGTATGTGTCTTAGTGGATCCAACACAACCATACATGCCAATGTTTATAAAGGAATATCCCATGCCAGTGCCACCATAGCCCACTGTGCAAGGTTCTTAACTTAAAGCTGCAAGCACCAAATGCAGGGCGTGGCATTTGCCCATGCCCATCACTCAATTACAAATGGGACAGCAATGTTATGTCTATAATATTGACTGTGCTGTCAGTGTTGAAGTAGCAGCACATACCCCAGAGGGGGGTATTTTCCATGCAAAGGGGTAATCATACCTTTTGCCTCAGCACATTCCCAATATACTACACTTGCCTGGATAATGAATGTTTAACAAATTCAAAGTTTGCCAAAGCAACCTCAGAAGGTGGATTAGATTCTCTGCTTCTTCTGCATTGGGTGCTTTTGGAGAGGACATGAAGTGCCATTCTTACGGTGGGTCCAGTCACGGACTGCTACCCTCCTGGCATAACTGACCTTTTCTGTCAGGGTTGTCGTGCAGGCCCAATAACACTTAAGGACAAAGGGGGAAATTCTTAAAACAATTATTGACTGTTGCCCATGGAACATCAGGAACTAGGTACTAGCGTGATATTACTGAGGTGCATTGACTACAGGTGACATAGAGATTAAAGAGTGAAGTAATTCCCTTTAAAACTGATGTAGGTTCATAACAATACAGTAACACGATGGTCACACACAATACAAAAATTATTCTGTGAGTACTGTGGGCCTCATTTAGAGTTTATAGAGTACACTGGTGGAATTTTGTCCACAGTAGTAATATGATTATGTAGGATATACAGCTGGTGGATTCTACTCTGTATTTTCTCCAGATATAGGAAGATGTTCAGTTTTCTTCAAACTCTAAATGAGGTGCAATGTTCATAGGAAAAGATTGGGATTATTCACGCAATTTGTATACTAATGATCCTTATGCGGAAGCAGCTTGCAGTCAGTGCATGCATCACAAGCCACCGAATAGCAAGTACATACTAAGCACTGTGTGTTTGGTAAAAAAAATGGAATTGTGGACTTTGAGGTAACTATGGATATACAAGGTCAACTCACTTGCTGCTTACCATCCAAGCACCAGGTTGGGTAGATATTGCCATCAGGTGCCATTCTTTGGCACTGATACAGCTCAGGGCAAAAGGTCTCATGGCTCAGGGAATGCACTAGCCATGGTCCCTGAACGAAGTATAGCATGCCAGTTAGGCAGGCAAAAACATAGGGGTGCTGGCTCTAAAAGTGGTGGCCAGAGATGATGCAAAGTTCAGTGATGGATAGCTGCACTGGCTGGCAGCAGGAGAAACTTGGTAAGACCCAAATCACCACCTTTATAGAAAAAGGAGATCAGTCTGGAAGGGGGAGAATTGCTCTATGGGCTTCCCACCAAAGAGTAGGGCTTCACAATGGAGACATTTGAGTTCTTTCTTTTCCTCTAGTCATACTGCTGATCTCTAGTATGTGGAATATACATAAGCACATGTGCAATTTGAGTGAGTGTGTGTGTGTGCATGTGTGTGTGTTTGTGCATGTATGTGAGGCATGGGCATTCTGGTGTGGGCTTTTCCATGTGCATTTGTTTGAGGTTGGTGTGAGTGTGCTCATATGTTGCCTGCATGGGTATAAATAGGGTGTTCATGCACCTGATAACACAGTTATTTAATTTACCACAGCATCTAGCAGAGCACAAACAGACACACATACTCTAGTAGGCACTGTTATTCAACATTAATTCTTAGGTAATGAGCAGACATTTATGAATCCCTCATTGCTCCTCGTTCAATGTGGCATGCACAGCTACTATCTGAATAGTATAATGTGGGAAACATCCTTTACCCTGCATGCGTGACTCCGCGTGCCATTATCCCGCATTTTTTACACCGCAAAATCTTTTATAATGCAGGGCTTTACACTGCAGACTATTACAACGCAATACCCAAAGTAACGCCCCAATGGAGTTAAAATAGTATATTGCGTTGTAATGGGGAATACGTTGTAATGGATTGCGTTGTAAAGCCCTGCGTTGTAAAAGAGTTTGTGGCCTAAAAACGGCAGGGTAATGGCACGTGGAGTAAAAGTGTGCAGGGTAAAGTGTCCTATTCGTATATTGCATGCCCCATCCTACAGTATATTACAGCTTGCATCATACACTGACTAAAATACATAAACACTCTCAGAAACCACACAGAGAAACAGCCATAATTGAGTTGAAGAATGCCGCTCACAACCTTTGGCTTTGGTGCCACTGCACCTGCTGCAGCATTGGCAGGTAAGTTCGTGTCCCAACTCCCAAAACAGATGCCGTCCAACTGCAGCTTGCCTTGGACATGAGCTAGGGTGCTACCCTACAGTTTTTTACCAGCATGACCAGTAAATCAATTGGTCAGCTAGGACAAAAATAGGGAAATCATATAAATCCGGCATTTCTCCCCTTATCACTTCATACGCAAAACAAAAATTGTAAAGACAATGCATTTTAGAATGTATTCTGGAGGTTCCTTTATGACTTATTACTGATAATTAAAGTAAACGAAGTAAATACACATCACAACGTTCAGCAGTCGACGTGGAGGAAACACTTAAAAAGTTTGTTCTCCATAGCCTCTTGTGATATGACTCGAAGGGCCAAAGGTCATGTTTGGGTGGGCCTGGCGAACCTCGCCCTCCTGCTAGAACTGGGCTTGCTCCATATACAGCATCTACAATGCTCGTCTGGAGCCCATCGCAATTCTACTTCCATTTATGGCCGAAGAACGAACCCTAACCTCATGGCCTGCCACTCCATATCACTACCACAGATAACATCCACATGACCCTTGACAGAGAAGACATGGCAGCCCTCATTTTCCTGGACTTCTCTGCAGCATTTGACACTGCCTCATACTCACTCCTCATCAGGTGCCTGCACGAGATTGGCATCCAAGCACCCACTCTCTGCTGCTTCTGCTCTTTCTTAACTGATAGAACACAAGCTGTCAGCCTGACACCATACTCCTCAGAAGCCTGCAAACTCATCTATGGAATGCCTCAAGGTTCATTGCTCAGGCCCACCCTCTTAAATGTATACATGATCCCTTTGGTCAACATCATCCATGCACACAACATCCTCTCCAACGCAGCAAAACACAAATCAAACTCTCCCTCTTGGGTAGGACCGTCATCACAAGAAATAAGTTCACCACTTGCATGATGCTAACTGGATGAAAAAAAACATCGCCATGGGACTCCAACTGGTGGTCGGCTAAACTCAGATCCACACCTACACCCAGTATCCACACCAGGAACATCAGAAAAATCACCAACAGCAAACTGGACATGGCCGCAGAAGTCAACTCAACGTTATCACTGCATTCTGCTTTCACACCCTGAAGAGGCTGAGGAAGATCTTCAAATGGCTCCCAAGCAACACTAGATAAACTGCCACTCATGCCCTAGGTACCAGCAAGTTGGACTACAGGAACACCCTCTATGCCCGGATCACCAAGCAACTCATTAGAAGACAACAAATCATCCAGAAATTGACAGTCAAACTCATCCTCAACCTCCTACACTTTACTCACATCACACCACACTTCATGATACCCACTCCTGATACAAACATGTGCTCACATACACGGTAAGCAGACATAATATCGATGGTTAAAGATCGATATTCCAGAATATCGATGTTTAAATATCGATGTGGAACAATATCGACCTGCAAGAATATCATCGACCAGAATATCGACATGCAGGTAAGAAATATAGTTTTACTTAATATCGAAGTTAGTAATATCATTAGTAAAAATATCATTGTTAATAATATCAAAATTTATTTTAGTGTTCTGTATTTTAGTATATGTGTTAAAAGTATGTGATTTAAATATTTAGTATAGGTATAGCTTATGTTTGTAATGTATGTTTGAAATTTTTAGAAATAATTAATTTTATGATAATTAATTTTTGCGTATTTTAGTTCCATAGTGCGTTGTGGGTTTATAGGGGAATAGGGTGGGAAGTAATTTAATTATAATATATTTCTTAATAATTTTAAGAAGTTATTAATTTAAAAAAAATTAAATATTGCGTTTTAGTTCCGTAGCGGGTTGTGGGTTTATAGGGGAATAGGGTGGGAAGTAATTTAACTATTTAATTAATTAATTAATAATTTTAATTAATTAATATTTTTGTATTTAATAATTTATTTTGTTAATTGTGTTAATTAATTTGTTATTAAGCAGTTATTAATTGGATATTAATTATTAATTATTAATTGGTAAATATGTTAATTGTGTCATTTTTTTAGGAGTGGGTTGTGAGTTTATAGGGGAGTAGGGTGGGAAGTAATTTAATTATCAATAATTAATAAATATTTTTTATTAATTAATATTTGTGTATTTAATATTTTATATTGTTAATTGTGTTAAATAATTTATTATTAATTAATTATTAATTGGTTATTAATTATTGATTATTAATTGGTAAATATGTAAATTGTGTCATTTGTTTAGGAGCGGGTTGTGGATTTATAGGGGAGTAGTGTGGAAAGTAATTAAAATGTAATATATTTTTAAATATTTTTTATATAATATTTAGTTATTGCTATTTTATAGTCTTAATAGTGTGAATTATTGTATTACTAATTGTTTTTAATTTGATTGTTCATTGTTATTAGTTAATTAATGAATTGTTAAGCAATTATGTTAATTGTGTCATGTTTTACAATATTGGTGGTGTCATTTATAGGGGCATTTGGTGGGAGGTAAATTATTTTTTATTATTTAAGTATTTGTTAATTAATGTTTATTATTTTGCTGGAGTGGGAATAGTAAATTATTCCACTCCGCTATCCAACACTTTCCCTACTGTTTCACTTGTTGGAGTGGGAATAGTAATTGTATCCCCTACGCTATCCAACACTTTCCCTACTGTTGCACTCTGTTTAGTGTGAATAGTAAATTATTACCCTCTGCTATCCAACACTTTCCCTACTGTTGCACTTGCTGGAGTGGGAATAGTAAATTATTCCCCTCCGCTATCCAACACTTTCCCTACTCTTGCATTCCCTGGAGTGGGAATAGTAATTTTATCCCCTCCGCTATCCAACACTTTCCCTACTGTTGCACTTGCTGGAGTGGGAATAGTAAATTGTTCCCCTCTGCTATCCAACACTTTCCCTACTGTTGCACTTGTTGGAGTGGGAATAGTAAATTATTCCCCTCCGCTATCCAACACTTTCCCTTCTGTTGCACTCTCTGGAGTGGGAATAGTAATTTTATCCCCTCCGCTATCCAACACTTTCCCTACTCTTGCACTCCCTGGAGTGGGAATAGTAATTTTATCCCCTCCGCTATCTAACACTTTCCCTACTGTTGCACTTGCCGGAATGGGAATATTAAATTATTCCCCTCCACTATCCAACACTTTCCTATTGTTGCAATTGCTGGAGTAGGTATAGTAAATTATTCCCCTCGCTATCCAACACTTTCCCTACTGTTGCACTTCCTGGAGTGGGAATAGTAAATTATTCCCCTCCGCTATCCAACACTTTCCCTACTGTTGCATTTGCTGGAGTGGGAATAGTAAATTATTCCCCTCCGCTATCCAACACTTTCCTACTGTTGCATTTGCTGGAGTGGGAATAGTAATTTTATCCCCTCCGCTATCCAACACTTTCCCTACTGTTGCACTCGCTGAAGTGGGAATAGTAATTTTATCCCCTCCGCTATCCAACACTTTCCCTACTTTTGCATTCCCTGGAGTGGGAATAGTAATTTTATCCTCTACGCTATCCAACATTTTCCCTACTGTTTTAGTTAATGTAGTGTAAAATGTAGTTTTAAAAATAAATAATTATTTTAATATTTTAATTTATTATATATATATTTTATTTTTATATTTATGTTACAGGTATATGTATATATATATATATATATATTCACTGAAAAAACCATAGGTTTCAGGCACGTTATAGTTAGAAATTAGCATTTAAAAAACCTTACAAATTCACTGAAAAAACCATAGGTTTTAGGGACAGTTATAGTTAGTTGGACATTGCACTCGTACAAAACCCGTGAAATTCCCCCGTTATAGTTAGTTCAGCTAACTATAACTCGCGCCCCCGCAATGCACTGCTGATGACGTCACATATTACATCACTCATGACATGGTTAGTGACATCACTGATGACATCACTGATGACATCTCAAATGACATCACTGATGACATCATCCACGTGATAATCTGATGCACCTCCTCACACCCTAATATAACCTTTGATACACCCACTCTAAATTACAGACTGCCATTCGCAAAACCATAGACACCCCAACACCAATAACTACATACCCACTCACTGATTCTTAGGTCTACACACACACATCCACTCACTCACCCGCACAGTCACTCATACTTACGGTCACTCAGTACAGGACTATCATATTGCACTCATACTCCTATATAGACACTCAAACACCACCACTCATCCATAGAGGTACTCACACACCTAGTCAGTCATGCAAATAATTAAACACACTGCCATTTACTCACCTATACAGTTATACACACAGCAGCTCACTTACTCATACAAATACTAGCACATTCTTACGCTCTTATACAATCACTGATACAAGCACACACTCATCCATACAGTCACTCTCACAATCACACACTCTCGCTTATAGCTATTTATATACTCCAAAACACATATATACTGCCTCTCACATATGTAGTTACTCACACATGTACCACTGGGACATACATTCACTCACTAACACACTCTTACACACACTTACCCACCCATACAGTCTATCACAGATGCACTCTTGAAACCATCCACCCAGTAAATCACCCACTCACACATCTATGCACAGAGTCGCACACACCCCACCCACACAAACACTCAGGCACCCAAACAGATACTCAGACAACCAATCAATAACTCATATAGACACTCATGTAGCTATTCACAAACCCATGCAGCCGCTTACACAGCAACAGACAAACGGATACAGACATTCACCCAGTTTAGTCACTAACCCATGCATTCAGTAAGATACGTTTAATCACTCACTTATAGAGTTAGTCACGCACCTACTAAATCATCCATACAGACACTTATACACCCACTCATTCTTCAATACGCCTTTCCCTATATATATTAAAAATATTTAAACTTTACAGAAACACACAGTCACTGGATGATGTCATCAGTGATGTCATTTGAGATGTCATCAGTGATGTCATCAGTGATGTCACTGACCATGTCATGAGTGATGTAATATGTGACGTCATCAGCAGTGCATTGCGGGCGCGAGTTATAGTTAGCTGAACTAACTATAACGGGGGAATTTCACGGGTTTTGTACGAGTGCAATGTCCAACTAACTATAACTGTCCCTAAAACCTATGGTTTTTTCAGTGAATTTGTAAGGTTTTTTAAATGCTAATTTCTAGCTATAACGTGCCTGAAACCTATGGTTTTTTCAGTGAATTTCAAAGGTTTTTTAAATGCTAATTCCTAACTATAACATGTCTGAAACCTATGGTTTTTTTCAGTGAATTTCAAAGGTTTTGTAAATTACAATTTTTAAATGTATTAATTGTTATATTTATTTTTTTGATACTGATTTACTACATTTTTTTAAACTATTTATTTTTAGATATATTATTTTTTAAATTACATTGTAATTACATTATACATTACATTACAAAATATACTTTCTCAGAATGAATTACTTTAGTTTAAATACTTTGCAAATAGGCAATAGACTTTTAAGTACAGTAGTTACAGTTGTTGCAATGGGCAACACAATTTCAAACACAATGCAACATTGAGCTCAATGTGAATTTCTAGTTAATTGCAATTAGTTACTTTATGGATTACTTTTTCTAACCACAGGACTGGATCCTAGATTCAGTCCTGCGACATCTCCTGTAAACAGTTGAGTAAAAGCGTTTTGGTTACAGTAGTGATTTTTAAGGAATATTATTGTATTTTAAAAGTTAACACAGAAACTTTTTCACATAGAATCACCAATGTTATCCTATGGGAGGAAATTCACTTAGCAGGTAAGTAGTGTTATCGTTACTTTTTCTTACTCAGTGGTGGATCCTGGATCCAGCACTGGTGCATCTCCTGTAAACAGTTGAAAGAATGCGTTTAAGTCATACAGGCGATTTTTAAGTAATATTTGTAGTTTGTGAAAATCGACACTTTGAAACTTTTCTGCTGAAAACCAGACAATGGATTCCTATGCAAGGAAATACAAGTTACTGGTAAGTACGGTTAGAATTACTTTTCAGGGTCAGTGCTGGGCTAAAAGATGCAGCACTGGGTTCTCTCCTGATAACAGGTGAGTAAATCGGAATTCGTAGTTCGGCTGATTTTAGAGGAATATTATAAAGTTCCAAAACTCCACACTTAGAAGAATTTCCAAGTGAAACAAGTCAATGTTAGCCTATGGAAGGAAATTCAAGTTACTGGTAAGTACGGTTAGAATTACTTTTCAGGATCTGTACTGGGCTCAAAGATGCAGCACTGAGGTCTCTCCTGATAACAGGTGAGTAAATTGGAATTCGTAGTTCAGCTGATTTTAGAGGAATATTATAAAGTTCCAAAACTCCACACTTAGAAGAATTTCCAAGTGAAACCAGTCAATGTTAGCCTATGGAAGGAAATTCAAGTTACTGGTAAGTACGGTTAGAATTACTTTTCAGGATCAGTACTGGGCTCAAAGATGCAGCACTGAGGTCTCTCCTGATAACACGTAAGTAAATCGGAATTCGTAGTTCTGCTGATTTTAGAGGAATATTTGTAAGTTTCAAAAATAGATACTTAGAAACTTTTTCAGCAAAAAGCAGGCAATGATATCCTATGGAAGGAAATTCAAGTTACTGGTAAGTACGGTTAAAATTACTTTTCAGGATCAGTACTGGGCTCAAAGATGCAGCACTGAGGTCTCTCCTGATAACAGGTGAGTAAATCGGAATTCGTAGTTCAGCTGATTTTAGAGGAATATTTGCACAATGGTGAAGGAAGGGGGTGGGGCCTAAGATGACATGTCTGCAAACACGCCCTGTGGTGCATTTTAAGTTGGAGAATTAATTCCTCCTCAATCCCGAGGGTCCCTAGGGGCCAACTAGCCCACCAGATACCTCCAGTATGCACCAGAGAGCTGCGTTGCAGAGAGGTGTTCAGAGGCCACGCCCCTTTTTGCACCTCTCTGCAACGCAGCTCTGTGGCGCTTTCTGGATGTACCTGGTGGGCTAATTGACCCCCAGGGACCCTCAGGATTGAAGGGGATTTAATTCCCCACCTAAAAACGCGCCACGGGGCCTGTTTGCACACATGTCACCTGAAGCCCCGCCCCCTCGCCTCATCACCGTGCAAACGCGCCCCTTGGCGCGTTTTAAGTTGGGGTATTAAGTCCCCTTGAATCTTGAGGGTCCCTGGGGTCCAACTAGGCCACCCTGTACCTCCAGTATGCGCCAGGGAGCTGCATTGCAGAGAGGTGTTCAGAGGCCACGCCCCTTTTTACACCTCTCTGCAACGCAGCTCTGTGGCGCTTTCTGGACGTACCTGGTGGGCTAGTTGGCCCCCAGGGACCCTCAGGATTGAAGGGGATTTAATTCCCCATCTTAAAACGCACCACGGGGCCTGTTTGCACACATGTCACCTTTAGCCCCGCCCCCTCCCTTCACCACTGTGCAAACGCGCCCCATGGCCTAGGGGGTCAGGGTGTTTCTACCCTGCCCCCTTTTTGCGTTTTGCGTGATTTTTTTTACTGTTTTCTTGTGACTCGGTTCTACTGAGTCACAAGATGGCTGCCAACACTTCCTGGTTTGGAGTGTTGACAGCCAATTAGCATACAGCTGGTCATCGGGAGGGTGCGCGGATCCTCCGCGGCCATAGATATATATGTGTTTTTACTTTTGATTTTCTCAGCAACTACTGAACGGATTTACACCATTTAACAAAAAGGGTTATTTCTGAACCAAGAACTATCTCTTTGCCAAATTTGGTGTAATTCCGTTCAGCAGTTCGGACTGTAGCCGTGGCTAAAGTTTCCTATGGGAAAATGAATGGGGAAAACACGTTTTGGGACCCCCTTTTTTCTCGGCCCCTGCTTGACGAATCACCCCGAGACTTTCAGGATAGGAGCGGACCGGAGCGGGCCACAAAGTTTGAAAATTTCGCGAAGATTCGTCAACCGACGCAAGAGTTATTTCAAATAGAATGTTGTGGATTTCCTATGGAAAATAGGTCCTAACTATAACTATCTACTGGCGACCGCCAGTAGATAATATATATGTATTTATAATTTTTATTATGTTTGTAACATTTTATAATTCAATAAAATAATTATTTATTAATAATATTAAGTAAATATATATATACTAATTTTTATATATGTATGTTTAATTGTTTTTTATATTACATTTATTATTTATAATTTGTAAAAAAATTTAATAATTCTAACTATGTTTTTATTAATTATATTTATTATTTATTTTATTTTATATTATTTTTAAGACATTTAAAAAAACGATATTTTGAACAACGATATTTTAAACAACGATATTTTGGTTTTGATATTTTTGTACTTACCTTAGATAGGATGTCGATATTCTTGACATCGATATTCTGTACTCGATATTTGTGCACCTCGATATTCCTGTCGCCGATATTCTGTCAGTGATCCCACATACACATGGACGGTACTATACAATTGAGTCCCCATCTACCTAAACAGTTGAATTTCCTTCCACCAACCACCCAGGCACCTTCGCTCTGTTAGACTCCTGCTCTCACCCATGCATACACAGAACCAGTTCAAGAGGACAGATGTTCTCTTACATCACTCCTAAAGCATGGAACAGCCTCCCACTCCACATCAGAGCCTCTTCATATCTTCTTGCATTCCACAAGAAAGTGCAGACAATTAAACAACCTGCTATAGGCAGGGCTAGGCATGTACACCTGCTCAGGACCAGGATATCCTTACAGGTGGTAGTGTGCTTTACAAATGTACAAAACAAAACATAACCAGGTAGAGGGTGTTGTTGCAGCTAAGCCTTTGAAGCTATTGTGATGAATGGGGCCAGTTCTCATAACAAAGACCAGTGTACATCATTGTACTCAGATATAAAGAACCAGAAAGCTATCTTCCGCAGTCCTAGAGTCAATCCCTGTCTTTTAAAGGGCTACAGCAACCAAGTTCCACCTCTGGCCCAGTTTCCCTCTGCAATAGCATACAGAGCTTCTCTGCTGCAGAAAGGAAGGTGAACATATATTCTATCTGATATGTTCAGCTTACATCCATACTTACTGGCACTAAATGTCACTAAATGGCAAGCCATCCCACCCAGTAGGCATTCTGCAACATTTAAAAAAATGGATGGAACCAACCAAATTCATGAGTTTCTTGCTTCTGACCAGACACACAGACACTAATATGCAATGACCTAATTAGGAAGAGATAATAAGAATGAGCAGTCTTTCAAGGGGCAATAAAGTCTCATACTAGAAATCATACCACTTTCTAAAATACCAATCCACCTTCTTCTTGAGTGACATACCCCATCTCCTGATGTATTTCAAAATCATTCTACAAATATACCTCTCAGACTTGGGGGCAGGTGAGTGAGGGATCCCAGCTGCATACTGACACAATGAATAGAATTGTCATGAAGGACGCAAAGCTGCCTCCTAAACTTGGGGCCAAAGTAAAAGGCCTCTAATGCACATTTGGTTATAAGGTGCCAAAAACTGCACATAATGATGACATGGGGGGTGTTAAAAATTGGGTCTCCATTTGGCAGAAGTATGCACCCTGTTTAAGTAGGGACTGCAATCCTAATCAGGGTAAGTCAGTCACACACCATAAATTATCCTGTGCTCGCCCTCTGGTAGCTTGGCACTGAGTAGGTAGGCATAACATAGGAGGCAATTTTTAATGTATTTGTGCAACACGACACACAGTAACACTATGGATACACCAAAAAAATACTCCACACCAGGTTAGAAAAATAGATATCATTGTTAACAATAAAACAAGATCAAAATAACAAGAATCCAATGGGTAGAAGTCAAGCTATGACATTTTAAAGAATACAAATTTTTGTACCGCTTAGAAGCAATAAGCGCCATCAGGGGTTATTGGATCGTGCTGGACAGGGACAAAGTCAAGAGTTCAGGCTGACCGCAAAGGTGCATGGCTGGATACAGGAGCCACGCAGACCTGCTGAACACAGTACCTTGATCCAGGTGGCAACAGCAAGATGCGGGGTGCAGCCAAGTGATGGGTAGGAGTCAATCCCGCAGTCGAGATGATGCGTTGACTTTCTTTACACAGTGGCAGCGATGCGTTGGTTCTGAAAATGATGCACCGAACGGAGAGGCATTGGTTCCATTGGCGATGTGCCAGGTTTCTTCACAGAGTCGAGGGGATGTGTGAATCTTCCCACACTGTAGTGGCGGCAATGCGTTGGTTCCACAGCGTTGGTTCTTTAAGGTGACTCACTGAGTGTGATGTGCCGATTCTGCTCCCACAACAGTGTTGATGCATATATTCTGCTGCACACAGACAGGAGATGAATCGGTTCAAGTGAAGCAAGGACCTGGTTCCACTTCCAATGGAACAAGCACAGGAGCATGTAGTGAGACTTTGATATCTCTGAGTCTTGGGAAACAGGAGGCAAGCCAACAAGCCCTTAGAGATCACTCTGGGTTAAAGGCAGAGTCCAGCTCTTCCTCAGCAGCATCAGAGGGCAGCAGGGCAGCACAGCAGAAAAGCATTTTTTCCAGAGCAGCAGTCCAGCAGAGTGACAGTCCTTGTAGAAGCACAAAAGTTCTTCTGACAGAGGTTTTTTATAGGTCCAGCAGTGTCTCATTTGGTGGGGTCAGAGACCCAGTACATATAACCTGTGGTGCCTTTGAACTGGGGGGGGAATTCAAAGTGTCTTTGAAGTGCACAGAGGTCCTTTCTTTACAGTCCTGGCTCCAGACTCACTACAGGGAGGTAATCAATACTTTGTGGGGACATGACACTGCCTATTCAGGTGTAAGTGATGGGAAACAGTCAGAACACTGAGGTCTAAACCATGAGTGTTCCACAATTATGCCCTAACCACACATATGCGTGGTTAAGGCAACGTGCAGTCTAGCTTCTGGCTGCTGGGGATGGAAGCAGGAAGACCTCACAGGAAGAGATCCGCGGTGAGGTAAGTGGGGCTGGCTTGTAGTTTTCTGGGCTGGGGGTAGTTTTGTGGATGGGGGTTCGGGGTAGTTTTGTGGGCTGGGGGTGGGGCAAAGGTAGTTTTGTGGGCTGGGGGTGGGTCGGGGGTAGTTTCCTGGGCTGGGTGTCGGGAGTAGTATTCTGGGCTGGGGGTGGGTTGGGTGTAGTTTTGTGGGCTGGGGGTGGGTCGGGGTAATTTTGTGGGCTGGGGTGGGTCGGGGGTAATTTTCTGGGCAGGGGGAGTCAGGGTAGTTTTCTGGGCTAGGGGGCGGGTTGGGGGTAGTTTTCTGGGCTGGCGGGTGGGTCGGGGTAGTTTTCTGGGCTGTGGGGTGGTCGTGGGTAATTTTCTGGGCTGGGGGTGATTTCATTTTGTGGGCTGGGGATGGCTCAGGGGTACTTTTGTGGGCTGCGGGGTGGGCTGGGGGTAGTTTTCTGGGCTGAGGTGGGTCAGGGTAGTTTTGTGGGCTGGCGTCGGGGGTAGTTTTGTGGGCTGGGCCTGAGTCGGGGTTGTTTTGTGGGGTGGGTTGGGGTTAGATTTCTGGGCTGGGGGTTCGGGGCTAGTTTTCAGGGCTGGGGGGTTGGAGGTAGCTTTCAGGGCTGGGCGGTGGAGACTAGTTTTCAGGGCTGGGGGGGTTGGAGGTAGTTTTCAGGGCTGGGGGTTGGAGGTAGTTTTCAGGGCTGGTGGGGTTCTGGGCTAGTTTTCAGGGCTGGGGGTCAGGGGTAGTTTTCAGGGCTGAAGGAGGGTCGTTAGGGGTTAGGGTATTAGGCCTCAGGGCAGGGGGAGGGGGATGGGTAGTCGGGGTAGTTTTTAGAGCTTAGGGGAGGGTGGGGTAGTTTTTAGGGCTGGGTCAGGGCTGGGCTATGTGAGGTTAAGGGACAGGGTTTTAGGCCGCAGGGGAGGAGAATGAGTAGTCGTGTAGTTTTTAGGGCTTAGGGGAGGGCGTGGTTGTTTTTAAGGCAGGGGGGTCGTGGTAGTTTTTTAAAATAGGGGTTTGCCTAAGGGCAGTGAAAGGGGGTGGGGTTGTTGTAGGGTCAGTGCAAGGTAGTTTGAGGGGGTCAAGGTAGTGTTTAAGGGTTAGGGACAGCATGGGGATTGGGCGGGTTTGGGGTATTTGGACCTCAGGGTGGGTAGGGAGGTGGCACGGGAGTTTAAAGCTTAGGGCCGGGGAGAGGGGTCGCAACCTTAGCCATGCATACCCCTTTACCATTCATGCCTTTACCACAAAACTACGTGGTAAAGGCATGCGTGGTAAAGGAATGTGTGTTTAAGACGCATTCGTGGTTTAGGCTGCATGGTAGAGGCGCGCGTGGTTTATCCAGTCGTGCTTCTATCATACAACCATAAGTGTCAGCTCCTCCCTTCCATCCTCCGCATGATGAGCAATCAGGATGCAGGTGGTCACTCTGACACATCTAACCTCCCTTTGTTTGTGGCTGTCTAGCATTCCAAGAGATAAAAACATGACAGAGCTATTCCTTTCTAATCAGGCATTACAGCTTAAAAGTATAATAAGGAATTCCCAATGTTAACCCATGAGAGGAGTAGGTCTCACAGTAGTGTAAAACAATTTTAGGTGTTTTTCATTACCAGAACATTGAAAACTTAAAAGTGCAAGTCCTACCTTTTGATAACACAGCACCCAGCCCTATGGGCCACCTAGGGCCTACTTTAGGGGTACCTTATTTGTAATAACAGGAGAGGCTAAGGCTTGGCAAGTGGCAGTGGCAAGCCTGAGATATTTAAACTGCTACTTGTGTGGGTGGCACAATCATTGCTGCAGGCCCACTTGTAGCATTTAATTTACAGGCCCTGAGCACAGGTAATGCACTCTACTATGGGACTTACAGATAAGTGAACGATCCCAATTGTGGATATGCCAATGTAACCATGTTTAGGGGAGAAGCACATGCACTTTAGCACAGGTCAGCAGTGGTAAAGTGCTGAGAGTCCTAAGGACAACAAAAACAATAAGCAAAAAGTAGAGGTAAGCAGGCAAAACGTTTGGGGGAAGACCACCCTAAGGCAGACAGGTCTAACAGTGGGCGATTGCCACACAGGATAGAAAGAGGTCCACTTTTGGTAAAATCCCAGTTCAAGCAGAGTCAAGCACTTTGAGAGCAACAAATTTACATCACAGTGATGTACCTAGGAGGTGATTTGATATTGGCTTCTTGAGCAGAAAAGAAGTGAGGTCTCTAAGAAATTGTGACATCAGGAGCAAGGAAAAACAGGGTTTCTGCGTCCAGATCTTCTAACCTTCACTCTGCCAATATCAAGCCACAATTTCTACAGAGCAGAATCAGCGACCTTGTTCAATTGATTTCTCCGACGTCTGCCCTTGAGGGGATATTTAGTTCCCCTGAAAGTCCAATAATGTGTACAAAGTTTAAAGAGTCCCCAAAACACTATCACAGAATTTTTTGGGAGACTGCTGCTCTGTCAAGGTGTGCAGGGCCCTTTCCAGGTAAATAAAATGGAAAGTTTTCCAGGCTGAAAATGAAAATACGGGGTTTATTCAGAGAAAAATCATACTTGTTCCCAAATGAAAAGGCATATACATACATTTTAGACATGCTCTATTATTTGTATAAGTCGCAAAAGCCAGTAAAATGCCTTTACAGTCCATGGCTTTCAGAGTTTTCTATATTCTAAAACATATAGTATACACATACAGTTTCGAGCACGTTTGATTTTGGTGATCAGCTAGTCTCTTGATGTTTAATATATTTAATTGAATCCTGTTATTCGGTTTCTGCACATGGAGATATTCATTCATTAGGAATCCGGGATTCTCATCCTCTTCCATAGTTTTTATGCCGCATTTACACCTGCTCATAAATGCCAATATTTATACCAGGGTGTGATGTCCTGGACAGAGACAAATGTATCCCACTAATTTCACGCAGCACCACAACGTCTTGACCCAGACGCTCAGTCCAGAGAAAGAGCATAAACTACAAGCTTGCTTCACTGCTCCACAAACACATTGTCCAATAAAATACTTAGTTTAGTATCATGTACTGGCTTACATTACATTTCCACCTCTTTAGTGTACATGGGAAACCTACCAGGCCTGCAGTGTCGTTTTGGCAAGCATTCTAATTACAGTGCTTTTAATCTCTGGAGACTTTGCCTGCAGATACTTGCCAAATGTGGTCAGGATTCAGTTTATGTCCATTTCTGAAAGTCATTGCTATGATTCCTTAGGATTTTGTCTGAGGTTATCGATTGCATTTTGATCTTCAAATAAATGCTGCCTGAACTGCTGTGAGTTCTTTTTGAGAATAGTGGGCACACTGTAGTCTCCTATTACACTCCTGCCACTATTTGCACTAGTTCTGAACTTTTGTACTTATGTTGTTGTTGCTTTGAGTTGTCCTACTATTTTTCTAAACGTATCTACCTTTTTGTCTTGAGTTTGTATTCTTCATTACTTTGGAATTCTCGCAAGATTTGTATGTTTGTTTTGTGCCTACTCTTGTAACAGTTCTTGTCCTCAGACTCTGAGCTCTCGCTGCCATCTTGATGAACAAATATGTTCATCCATCGCTGCATGACCACGCATGCATCCCTCGGATTGTACATGCTAATCTCATGTAGTACTCTGCATACGGATAGCATCCGTAACAACCTCAGAAACTGTTGTTTTGGTGGGTGATTGCTGTGACAGTTCCCGACACAGTATAAAAAAGGCATTACATATGTATGTGTCAATAACCACACAGGTATGTCCATATGGGTGTTCGTTCACCTTCTTTACATCTCATTCCTCTGCCCAGCTCTATAACTCTCCCCTGAGAAAATAAACTTCTCTGTCTCTGGGTTACTCTTACAATGAAAAGGAATGTATATTTTTGGGAAGTTCAGTAACCCTGAGTGGCACCTGTGGATGCAAAGTATACTGGTCTTGCCTTTATGGGACATGTTATTGTTCTGCATGCAGAGTTTGAAACTCTTTTCACAAGGATATTTCACTTACTCATTGACAATTATTTTAGCCTCATGCTCATTGTCTTTGACGCCAAGTTTGGAATGTAGGCATAGCCTAGGTTTTGTTCTAACAAAGGGTCTGATTTAAGATCTGGCGGGTGGAGTACTGTCTGTCAGGATGGAGCAGGACATTACCTGTTCTCTAAGGACTACCATCTGCCAGATTTAGAGATGACCGTGGGCCCAGCAGTCAGCTATGTACATTGAAAGGAACCACTGTCACTTAGCAAACTGCTTTCTGCTCATTTACTGATCTGCTCTGAACTCCAGCCATTGCCTTGTGGACAACTCCTTTACTGATATAATGAAGTGCTGGGCTTCAAATGGAGAGTGGCACGGAGAGCTTCGTTCTGATTTGCCCTGGTACTTCAGGAGGCTATATTGCACCCAGTAATGCAGGATGTGGTACTTACTGGATATTGTATTATATCCATATTATGCTTCCCATCATTTCTAGTTGTAAATTGCAAAGTTGCAAAACTTTAATCCTGACATTTTGTGGGCAAGTATTGCATGGTAAAAATTGTACCTAGAGTAAACCTGAAGGTGTGAAATTTACACACATCTTGTATTCATGATTTGGGTATAAATTCCTGCTTGTACAAAACTGGGATTACTGATTCACATGGAATGAGGCCAGCACTATTCAAATTCTCCATCTAAGTCATCATTCTGACTGGACCATTATTTGGGAAGGTTGTATCCCACCGGATAACTAAGTATACCGGTGGTACTGTAATTACCACCTCAGTATCACACCCCATTCGAACTCCCCACATTCTATGGCAATGAAACTGAAAGATGGTTTGAAAATAAATCAGGATTGCTATTTAGCAATTTGGTTTAATGCGCGGTTATAGCAGGTTGAATTGACATATTAAGCGCTAAAGGGCCCTCGACAGTGTAAAACAGAAAACATTGGATTTAAATTCATGCAACAGAAATACCTCAAAGTGTCAAGCAAATTAATCAATTATAATTCCATCTCAATGAGTAACGCTTGCTTTACTGCAAATATTGCTAAACACAAGATTCTCCCACATTCCCTGTAACTGAAAAAAGACAAATTCCATTGTAGCATTATTGTTTACAGGTTCATGCATCTTTAAAAACCTCATATTTTTGTGGATCGACTTCTAAAAGCGTTGCTCTCATTTCTTGCCTGTGGCACAAATGTAATTGAAAAGGTGCCGGCCTTTTATGTTTCAGCAGGAGACGTTACAGGCATTGAACTCTGCTTACAATGCTGGAATTAATGTTTGATACTGTGTACATTTTTCTCACGGCTGCAGAGACAAGGTCTGCAGTCGAGCAGTGAAAATAATTGTATGTGCTGTTACGTTGCGACGTAGCTGTCGAACAAAGGGATACGGGAGTGACTCACGCCTCAACCATTCCCTGCCTTTAATCTGGGATAGGACAGGGATGGTGTTTATCCTCGTTCTGGCCAGTCCTGACTGTCTTGTCTTAAAACCATTTATTTTTATAAGAAGATTGGGCTCTGCATTTTTGAAACCCTGTCAGTGGCACATAAAGAGGGCCATGTGGTGCTGTATACTCTTCCTTTCTGCCATCCTTTTTGGATGCCTCCTTTAATGGTGGCAGGAGCAGAAGAAACCTCTCATAGGGAAGGGTAAATAGTGGGAAAAATGTGTTTCATGTAGAACAGGTTGGCAAGGACCGCTCCTCCAGTTGAGCAGAGGAGCGTCGCCCCACAACCCAGAGCTGAAAAATAAAACGGTAATAACGTTAATTCATTACCGTTTTATTTTTCAGCAAACCATCCTGAACTATGGGGCTGATTACGATGTTGGTGGGTCTGACACCGACGGCACATCGGTGTCGGACCCACCGACATCTGCCCCTGCGGTCTGCCCGCCGCATTACGATGCAGCGGGCGGAGGCATCGGGTGGAGGGACCATCCGTGGCGCTTCCGCTGCTCTTCCGACGGGCTCAAGGAGCCTATCAGTGTGTCGGAAAGACACCATAATCCCCTAATGACAGTGGCACCGCCGTTGGGATTATGATGTCATTTTCTTTTTTTTTAGTTGAAAAGAAAGTTTATTGATATAATATAAAACAATTCAACAAGCATAGAAATAGGGAATACAATCTTAACTGTATAATCTGTTAAATAATATGGGAAGGGAGGGAAAGAGATAAAGAGGGGAAGGGAGAAGGGAAGAAAAGGGACATTATAGGATATCAATTTTAGCATAACCACTTATATAAATAATAATTAATAAAATGCAAATTAAAAGGAACATAGAAAATGATGCGAAAAAATATACAACAATAAACAACAAAAATGAATTCATGGAGGTTTAGGAACTTCTTCAACTCGGGGGTTATGGGTGCGTGCTATATTTGCAGATAAATCTAGAAATGGAGTAATAGGAGATCATAGGTATTCTCGTTTTATAGCAAGAGAGATGGGATAAACATATGCTCTATCCAACCTGTGATTATAACAAACCCCATACCACCAAGCTTGATAAGAGATATTGGTGGTGTTCTTCCATGCCTTAGTGATTTGTTGAAAAGCAACCGCAAGAAGTAGGTCTATAATATAAAAATTGTTTGGGTATGATTCCCATTCGGGAGATGCACTACCAAGAAATATGTTAGCAAAAGTGAAGGGGATCTGTGTATGAAATATATTATTAATGTGTTTCCACACTAGTTTCCAGAAATTATGAACATGAGGGCAAGTAAATAACATGTGTTGCAAATCAGCTGAGCGTGTACTACAAGACCAGCAAGAGGAAGAGAGAATAGGATTTATTTTATGCAATGAGACAGGGGTCAATAAAAGTCTGTTATAAATATAAAATAAAGTTAGGGTAGTATTAGCAGCCCTAGAGGATTTCCTAATTTTAATCCAGACCTTATTCCAAGTAATGATAGAGAGGGACAATTGAAGATCAGTCTCCCATAGAAGCTCTACCTCTGTTTTATCTCGGATAACTGGAGAAGAGGATAAATGTTTATAAACTTGAGACGCGGAAGGAGAAAGAGACAAGACAGGGAGGATAGTGGGAGGCGAATTTGATGAAGAAGTATTGAGTGCCAAACTGTTGTATGTTGACTGAATCAGCGAAATTAGGGACGTATATTTAGACGCATAAGTGATAGGTAAAGAAAAACGTGCTTGAGCAGCTGAAAAAGTTATACATGTATCATTTTGGAATAATTGATGTACCCAGAAAAGTCCTTTAGCATGCCAATCCTTCCAAAAAATAGTTCTATTATTGATTTTAAGATGATTATTATACCATAATGAAGATTGCAAAAAACGATCCTTAGGAGAGAGATGATTAGTAACTAAAGGTTCAAGAATTCTGAAACTATTTTTAAAAATGGGAAGAGAGAGACACAAAGGACGATGAGTAAAGGATAAAAATTCTTGGAAGGAGAAAGGTTGAAGAAATTGTTTTTACCATAACGGTAGTAGAGAGTCCTCGCCGTCCTCTTGAAGTAGTAGAGAAGTTTGTTTAAGAGAGAATGCAGTATGGTAGGCTTGAAAATCTGGAAAAGTGACACCACCTACTTGTTTTGGTCTTTTAAGTTTGTGTAAAGACTTACAAGGTTTCTTATTATTCCATAAAAACTTCGATAGAATCGAATATATTGTTTTAAAATATGATTTAGGAATATTTATGGGAAGATTAGAGGTGTAAAAAAGTACTATAGGAACCAACATCATTTTGATCGTGTCGAGGCGGCCCCACCAAAACAAAAACATGGGATTCCACCTGGATGTGGTATTTTTCAATAATATTTGTAATTCCTTTAAATTTGTTACCATGGATTCTTTAATGGATGATTTGAACCATAAACCCAAGTACTTGATTTTATCTGAGTTCCAGCGAAAACCAGAAGAAATATAATCCACTGAAAAACATAGTCTGTTTAATGGGAGGATTTCACATTTGTCACTATTTTGTTTATAACCAGACACAGAGGCAAAAGAATGCACTTCCGATAAGAAAGCAGGTAGAGATGTCTGTGGTTGTGATAGAAAAAGTAAAATATCATCTGCATAAACAGAGAGTTTTAATTGACTGCAGCCATATTTAAAACCTGTAATCTGAGAATTTGAACGGATCTTAATTAAAAAAGGTTTGAGAGCTAAAATAAAGAGAAGAGGAGAAAGAGGACAACCCTGTCTTACCCCATGAGATAAAGGAAAGGAGGAGGAGATAAGACCATTAGCTTAAACGGAAGAAACAGGAGAAGAGTAAAGTAAGGAAACATAATTTATTAACTTAGGACCAAAGCCAAACCAGGACAAAGTGGAAAAAATAAATGACCAACCGACTCTATCGAAAGCCTTCTCGGCATCCAAAGAGATGGTCGCTAAAGAAAATTTACACAATTTGGCTTTAGTAAGACATTAAAGAAAAGTCTAGTGTTGTCTGAGAGATGTCTACCTTTAATGAAACCACATTGTTCTCGTCCAATTAATAGAGGTAAAAATTTCTCTCAGCGTAAAGCTAAAATTTACGCCAAAATGTTATAATCCAAATTAATTAGAGAAATGGGCCTATAATTTTGACAAAGAGTATGATCTTTACCTTCCTTGGGAAGAAGGCATATCAAAGCTTCTTGAAAAGAGCCACAGGACTTTTTGGAAGATATAAAGAAGTGAAATAATTGATGTAGCTTAGGAATAAGAATACAAGAGAAATAAGAATAGAATTCAATCGTAAAGCCATCAGGACCTGGAGCTTTACCGCGTTTAATGGATCGAATAGCAGAAAGGATATCTCATTCTCGGATTTGATCCTCTAATGCTAAAAAATCTAGATCAGAAGAGGAAGGAGGATTAAGAGAAGATAAGTATTGAAGTATAGCATCTGGAGATACTGGGCATTCAGGGGTGTAAAGATTTTGAAAGAATTGAGTGAATTCTGATAGAATATCTTCATTTCTGTAAACTAATTGACTGTTAGAAGAAAGGATAGAACTAATTTTGGTGCATTCTTTTTTAACTTTAAGATAATTGGCTAAAAGTTTTCCCGCTTTATTTTGCCCCCCATAATATTTGGCTGAGGATTTTAGTAAAAATGAGTTAGCATTTTCAGTAGATATTTTGTTGAATTCAAATTTGGCTTTGATTAGTTCATCCAAGCAGGATTTAGAATTTGTATGAAAAAAAGAATGTTCTAATTGTTTAATGCGTGCCGTAAGAGACTGTAAAGAGAGTAAAGAAGATTTATTTCGTTGGGACACAAAAGAGATGATAAAGTCTCTGGAGGCTGCTTTAAAGGCATCCCAGATAATCTGTGGAGACATACATTCAGTTTCATTCTCAAGGAAAAAAAGTGGTGATGAAAGATTCAAATTGTCGGGTAAACTTGGAATCTAGTAGGAGGGAGTTGTCGAATCTCCATCTGTGTGTACCTTGAATAGGAGGAAGAAGATCCAGATCTAAAGTAACAGGGGCATGATCAGAAATCAATATGCAACTAATATCTGAATGAGTGATATGTTGTGTCAATGCTTTTGAGGTGAATAGATAATCTAAGCGAGATTGGGAAGAGTGTGCTCGAGAAAAGAAAGAATATTCTCGAAGGGTAGGATTGCATAACCGCCAAGCATCCACTATAGACCTTTGTAGAATAGTAGAAGTGAATTGAGAGTGCATAGGAGAAGGAATGAATCTGGACTGAGAGTTGCGGTCAATAATAGGGTCTATAACCAAATTACAATCCCCACCAACTAACAGATAATCATCATGAAAAGACATCAATTTAGATAATACTGTAGGCCAAAAATTTGCATCTGGGGTAGTAGGTGCATACAAATTAAAACTAATCAAAGGGATATTATTCAATAACAGTGAAACAGAAACCCATCTGCCCACATCATCGGAATCTTGTGAGAGAATTTTTAAATCAAGACGTTTATGACATAAAGTTGCTACACCATTTTGATTACCCGTACCTGGAGAGGCAAAAACATGGCCAACCCATTGTCGATTAAGTTTAGCTATTTCTTTTTCTAAAACATGAATTTCTTGTAGAAAAGCTATATCACACTTTAAATTAGATAAATGAGAGAATACCCGTTGACGTTTTATAGGAGAACCCAAACCCTTAACGTTCTACGAAACGACTCTTAAAGCCATCTACATTAAACTATGAGACATAGAATGCATGTAATGATAATTAAAACAACCAAAATTTAACAGAATGTTCAGCACAAAGTTTGCAATACCAAACCAGCAAAGATGAATAGCATAAAGGAAGAAATGAGTGGTTATGAAAAAGGAGAAGATAAGAAAAGTAAGGATAGGTAAGGAAGATGAAGGAATAGAGTAAGAAGAGGGAAAAGGAAGAATCATTAGTGAAAGAAGAAAAGTGATTGAAAAAGGATAGGTAAAATGGGAAAAGAAGAAGCAGCAAGTGTAAGAAATAGAAAAGAAACATATACCATAGATTCCAGAAACATAATGATCGAACAGAAAAGACATGAAACAGATTAGGGTGGTGAAGCCACATGAGGAAAATGGCACAACTAACCAGGTAACTCAGGGCGGACCGGGGAGGGAGGACATCATCCAAGCAGACCAAGAATAACAAAAAAGCATGCATGAAGGAAATACCGCACCTAATAAAAGATAAAACATAACAGGTAAGTATAACATAGGGAAATTCAAGAGACTTAAATAAACGGAACAAAAACAACATAATCAACAAAATCTGAGCAACAGAACATATTGGACAAATGACAGCATAAAATTAAATAGTAGCGTGTCTGGAGACATCCATATGTTCTTCTCTACATTGCTCCAAGAATCGCTGAAATAAAGCAGGATCTTCATAATTAATTGTTCTATTTTTGTAAGTCACTTTGAACAAACAAGGGTGAAAGAGACCAAATCTGGCATTGATAGAACGAAGTGCTGGCCTCATTTCCAGGAATTTCTTTCTTCGGTCTGCTGTTTCTTTGGTGTAGTCTTGCGCAAAAAAATGAAATGGCATCTGAGCCTTCCAAGCCTTCTGCCAGACAATAAATGCGCAAATTATTATGCCTGTTGCGGTTTTCCAAATTTCCCACGTGTTTTTTGAGTATCGCAATGTCAGATTTCATTGAAGGAACCTGATTCACCACAACCTGAACAGAGTCAACTTGCTGTTCAATCTGCTTAACCCTAGTCTCCATAGTAGACCACTTGTCATCCAAAGCTTGAAGTCTTATGTTCGTTTCCTCCATGTATGGTCGAAGGGCTCGTATTTCTTCAAGAAGTACTTCCAGAGTGCTTCCAGAGACACTACCAAAGTGTCCTTATTGGTAAGTGGTGAGATATTTTCAGAGTTCTCCATACTCGTTGAAAGAACAGAATAAGGATTATGGTCTGCCAAAGATGAGAATGGTATTGATGAACCGTTCTCTCCATAAAATAATGAGTGAGCGTTGGATGCACAGAAAAAAGACCGCGTGGAAAAAATACGTGTCGTAGCAGCCAAAGAAAACCGTTGTTGAAATAACAGCAAGAACTCTTGTATGGTTCAATAAATTAGGCAATAGTCTTAAGTTATAATGAAGCTCAGCTTAGTTATAGTCCACTCCTGTTTGACATGAGACCATATTTAAACATAGTGAAAAGCTTCAAAAATCATGTGAGGGAAAAGCACATTGTCTGTGACAAATTGGCACTGTCCAAATGGTTAATTCTAGTTTTGTTTTCATTAAGACGAAATCAGAGAATTGCTGTGGTAGATGTTCCTTTTACAATCAGCCAATTACCGCAACCTTATGAGTATTCAAGACAATGTAATGCTGAGTCAGTTATCAAAAATTATCATTGCCCAGCTCCATTGTCTTCACAAAATAAATGTTGCTCATTAAACAAAAGAGAGAATTTGAACATTAGAATATAGTCAACATGTTATATTCCGTCCATAAATGCTCCCGTTTCCATTGAGAATATAAAATGCGGGTTGTCTCTGAAGAAAAAACAAAATGGCGTGCGCGAGTCCTGTGAGAGAAACACTCCTGCCACAGTTGAGATGCAAAGACGCTCACCCGCAAAGAAGAAATTACGAAAAAGGCTTCCAGAGCCTTTCAAGAGATGAAGGATTCCATTTGGAAGCAGTAACACAGCGTAGGTCTGGTGGAAAAGCCGTCACTCCCGCCGAGCCGCTGTGGAGCTCTCCTAGCGAGCGCCATCTTTGCTGGCATCAGGCCACGCCCCTATGATGTCATTTTCTGACAGCCTTTCCATGTGAAGCTTTCCGACATGGAAAGGCTGTTGGAAAATGACTTTGGTGGCCCCTTGCAGGGCCCCTTCCCCCCAACCAGGTGCCCTGTCTAAAATTCCCAGCTCCATGTGGCAGGCACCCTGAGGTGCCTGCCGCATGGTGCAGGGATGTTTACAAACATCCATTTCACTATGGCAGCTTGTGCTGCGGGCCTTTCCAGCACAGCGCACAAGCTGACATAATGAAATGGATGTTTCTGAACGCCCTATGTGCTGTTGCATCCAAATTGCAAGGACAGAACTGCAACCTATGGTTAGTCGGTTCCAGACCGATACAGTGTTGCATCCGCCCAACATCGTAATCCGCCCCTAATTGTCAGGACGGGGCTGGTCAGCACTGCTGAGTGACAGTAGCAGGGAGCTGTGCACTTTAAAATGTGCATTTCTCCTTGGTCGGCCGTCTTGAGCCGGCCAGACATGCGCTTTTTAAATTTCTCTAACCTGGCTCTCTTAGACAGCTGGGTTAGAGAAAGCGCAAGCCTCCAGTGCTCTTAGGAGCGCTGGGAGAGGCCACACCCTCCAATTCGAATACTGCGTTCATGCTGTGAAAGCAGCGCTAGGATTGGGTACTGCATTGGGACCTTCCTAGAAGACACCAGAGGGAGGAGGACGTCGCGCTGCAAAGGTAAATTAATTTGTTATTATTATGTACAAGCCAGCCACCACTGCAGGTTGGGCAATCTAGTATAGTGGGCAAGACTTAAACTCACTTTGTTAGGACGGTATAGAGGAACACCTGGACTTGGAGTAATGATGAATACAAGCACTAAGTTGGGCTAGTACTGTCTTGTGTATGTTTTAGGCAACAGTGCACTAGACAGTTTCATTCCTACCAGTTTTACAATTTTGGCTGAAATTAAAGAAAGAGCTGACTAAATTGTCTGTGAACTGATGAATATATTTCGGAGGTCTTGTAGTAATGTTCTCTCTTAAGATTCGAATCAAAGGGGAACAGTTCACACTTTCACCCTTCAGATACACTTAAAATTATTAATATAAAGATGAGACTCGGTTGCTGCAAATCCAAACTACTCTGGTCCCAATTACTTAAGGAAATATGGAGTTCTTGTTTTTCTAGAATATTAATAATAGTTTTATTATTATTAATATCCAACTTCCAAAAGCCTTTACTTCTACTTCAAATAAACAAAGGGATTGAATAGATACTAGACATCCTTAGTGCTTAAGTTTGTGTACAATTGTTCACAACTATCAAAAAGGCCAACATTTATACTTATTTGTGGGAGATCAAGTCTTCCTGCTAGCAAAAATAATCAACAAAGTTTAGTTGCATGGACTGGAAAAAGAAATGCAGAACTTTTGCTTTGCAGTAAACGCTCACCCTAGTTCATGAAATATAAACAATTTTAATTTTAGCAAAACACTGTTTACATCCTAAGGTATCTTAAGAAACTGGGTGCTCGAACAAAGGGAGCAAAAGAATATTGCACTAGTTAAGAAGCAGTTTGACTTGATTGCCTTTTTTTGCATTTTGCAGCAGACTATTGAGAGTGCGCAGGTTTGTGAAATAAAATCTGTCATCTGATGGATCTTTTTAATAATAAAACAATACAACTTTTGTGAAGCCCATTTCGCCACAGAATAAGGAACAGGAGTCAGTAATTGAAGTTAAGTAGTTTTATTGCCAATTAACAATCAGACAAGTATATATGCATATCAAGAGAATTTTAAAAAGATACAAATTTACAGCTGGCAAACTGAAATATTGCCATAGTTTCAGTCACAGTAGAATAAGATATGAAATAAACACAGCCACAGCAATACAAAAACTGAGAAATAGAAATAGGTGTTCCTTAAAGAAACCCGAATTCCCTCTCCTAAACATGAACAAGTTCTAAAGTCATCTAAACAAGGTTCTAAGTTTAGAATAAGGATGGTTCATAGAATAGGGTCTCAAGGAAATTCGGAAGTGCGAGAAGGTGTCAGCATAGTAAAGACTTCAGTAGAAGTCTTCCAGAATTGGATAAGTGTTTAGCATGAAATTGTATATTTGCAAGAATAAAGGAAGCAGAGAGGTCTGTGGCCCTCAAAGTCGGAAGGAATCTGCTCTAACTTCTAACAATGTGAACTCTAATTAAAACCAATAAAATTTCAACAATAATCATATCTCTCCCACTCCACCAGGAACTAATCATTTCACTTCTTGTGGTATGCATTTGCAACATCACTTGAATTTCCCGTTCCACAGACCATGCACAGTTCAATAGACTTTATTCAATCTATCGAGATAGACCATAAAAATACAGGATAATTAAAAAGATTACAGTACGATACATGCGATTAAATATATCCAAAGAAATGGTTAAAATGTATACATTTACATATAAAATCCAAGTTGATGACAAAATAAAATCAGAAAACCTCAGTTAGCAGCCCACTATGCATTTCAGTCTACCCAAATTTCCCTGAGAATCGCCAATCGTCATTTAAAACTAAATTCAATGTGTACAGCAATAAATAGACAAATATATGATTCGTTAAAACCACATAATATACTTTGAACCGTTCAGTTCCTAGGCACCGGCCTGCTAGGTTTTTAAAATAAAAAGCAGGCTATAGCATGGACTGAGGCAATCATAAAAAACGGTAGAGAATTTAATTTTTTTAAAGATACTAGCACGTAGATTATTCGCAGCTAGATCTGAGCCTGACTGCAGACCTCAAGAAGCTAAGAAAATATAATACAGAATTGCTAGTAAACATTTGTAAAAAAATAAACGCTGGTCTAACCTGTCTAAAGTTGCACTCTTTTAAAATGGGAATGAGATAAGATTTTCTGGGAACCTCATAAAACTGCAGAGCATTAAAAAATGCATCATATCCTGTTGAGACTTCCCGTCACAGCCACAAGGAGGGAGACTCTGGCCCCTATGTGCTCCTCCCGGGTGGACCAGGAGGTAATGAAAAAGGTCCAGACGGAACCTGATCAGTAAGAATCGATCGTGGGAACTTTTGAGCCATAAAAATAGGGCTTGGTTGATAGCTCAGTTTTCAATGGGAAATACCCATGCACACTGGGTTTCTTCAATTCCTCTGCTTCCCTGTCCATCTGCCGTTTTTTAAGGAAGTTCTCTTTCATCCAACACAGGTCTCCTCTGCACATATTCTCTGGGTTGATGAATAAGTCAGCCTTTTCCAGGTCCGCAAGGCAATCCCATACATATTTAAGCCAGGGAATACGATGAAAGTGATCCAGGGAAAGGCAATCAGTTAAAATATCCTTGCTTAGTGCAATTCCCTCCCTAAGCCATAAATTAATCCACAATGATAGGGGACGGTAAGATAACAGATCAGAAAGAAAATCTGAACACAATTCTTTGTGGACTATAATAGAGGGGATACACTGCGGTAGACATAAAAGATGTTTTAAAAACCTTGCGCAGTTACTGCAACCTTTAACATTCTTCGTTCCCGATATGCGATAAATAGGAGGCTTCATCTGCTCATTAGGTCTTCAGGTTTCTTGCCAAGATGCCCCTTCTTAGGCCTTACTATCAAGAAACTAGTATAGACAACAATACTCTTTTCTCTAGCTAATGAAATCATGAGAACCCACTTGCAAAGGAAAAGAACAAACTAGCAAAGTACGTTTTAGTTAAGGTCTGTAATTAGGCTAACTTTAATTAAACATTTAAACGTGCACTTCAAATACATGGTTATACTTGCAAACACGAACAAAAGCATACATGATAGCACTTTCATATATGACTTTCAGAATATATGCATATATGGTTTGAAGTATAAATGCAAACATGAATAAAAAATACATGCCTTCATGTTAAACTGAACATTAGGGCACACATTTATAAAACCCTAGTTCCTACAGTAAATACATTACAATAATTACTGCACTTAAATTTTCACACACGTTAATAAAGTTATGGCACGCAGAAAATATAGTGTCAGATAAAGGGACATAAGGGCATTTCTGAGACATGTAAGGGTAAAGTCTAAATTGCGCTACTCCACTTTAGACCTGTGAGAAATCAGGTTCTTGTTTGAGAGGGATGAAGCCCTACTCAAGCAAAAGCCCCAATCCCTGTCAGGGTAAACCCTAAAAAGTCACTAAATTAACCCGTGCTTAACCATCTGCTAGCGTGACACAAAAGCAGTCAGGCTAAACTTAGAGGCAATTTGTAAAGTATTTATGCAACACACAAACAGTAATAAAGTAAAAACACAACACAAGAAAATCTACAAACCAATCAAGAGAAATATGGTAATATTTAATATATAATTTGACACCAAAATGACAAAAATCAAATCAATAGAACCGGAGATATGCAATTTCAAACATTCCAGGTATGTATATTGTAGGTATACAATACCTCAGACCCTAAACTTGACAGTCCTACCTGCATCCCACACAAACGTTATATAATATATTAACTATTACCATAGGCCAACAAAAACGGGTTCAGAAAACAGGAGGGTTAGGGCAAAACGTTCGATGACCCTGAAGACAGGACCAAGTCCAACAAGACCTATTGCAGATATGGAATACCTTGCACTTAAGAAGTCAAGTGTACATTGCCTTGAAGTAAACACTGCTGCCGATAAGTTCTTTTCTGACATTTGACCAATGCAGGAAGATTAGGCAAACTACCAAAATATATAAGCCTTTAAACTTTAACACAATGGAAAGCATGAAAAAGTGCCCATTTTTGCATAGTCACTCTATTTTATTTGGACTTCTGATGCTGGTTTATGAACTTTGCATTCAGGGGCACTTCTGACAACTCAACGGTGTATGTGCTCTGACCCCTAAAACATAGCAAATTTGACTAACTCCTAATGGGCATATTTAACTTCCTAGTCAGGCCACAATATATGGTCAGGAAGCACACCAATTGCACAGGAAAGTTAAATGTCACCTCTGGATTGCAACACGTTGTGCCATCCACAAGGCTGACAAAGGAAACAAGGCTCCATGCTCACCTATGTAGCTTGACTCATGCAACTTTTAAATCTGCAGGCGAACATGTAAAAAAATACATTTTGCAGGAGAGAACCCTATTTTTACATTTTAAATAAGCCACCCGTAAGTAGGCCTTGTATTCCACAAGGTAGAGTGCCTAGTATTTAAAAATGATACAAGCAAGAATTTAATATTGGCATGTGCCTACAGTGACTAGCACCCAATGCTATTTTCACTATGCCCTGCCTTAGCAAAATGTGCCTTGTTGCCAGTGCCCGGGGTTACCTGATTGTTAATGGCTCTCCAGTAGTGTGATGTATTTGCTCCCAGACAGTGGGCAAAGGCCCTGGGTGTGGAGAGGTTTGAGTCCTCCTGACAGGATTGCTGGGGAGGAGCTGTGCCCCTGCCCAAATTTCACTGCAAAGAATAGCCAGGAGGCTGTACCCAACTCTTCCCGACTTCAGAAGAAGCCTACCCTGGCAAATGCAGCTCACACCTTGACCTGGCTCCTTGGCCTGCCTGCCTATAGTTACACTAGCCATGCAGGAGCTAAAACCAGATAAATGAGAGAAACTGAGTTTTAGAGACAGACAATGGGATGTCCACCACCCACAGGCTGGTACTGGGCATAAAACTGCCATCCCCAGAACCTCTCCTCAGAACGCTCTGGACCTGTAGAGATCAGAAGGAGGACTGTTCTGCTGCCTGAAGATAATGAAGGAAGAATGGACCTTCGTGCCTTGGACCGAGATGACAAGAAATGACTCCAAGGACCAGTTGACTAACTTCCTGGTTGAGCTACAGGGAAACAACGAGATTCCTGAGGCCTTTACTGCTTCTCAGCTGCCCTGACCCAAATGGACCTGACCTGATCCCCTCTGCTAGTCTCTATGGAAGTGAGTCCTGACTGGCAAGAGTTGCCCTTAATGTCCTAGATCCCTGACTGGAATCAGAGTGCACTCTCCTTGCCTAACTGAAGGTTGCACTGGATCCAATTCCGAGCAATGTGGGGCCACACAGAGCCACACAGCTCCCAACTGAAAGTCTCAGCAGATTCAATGCAGTTCCTCATCAACAGCTTTACTGGATTCGAGTGACACTGGGCGATGCAGGGCCCCACAGAGATGCGAACCTCCCAACTGAAAGCCTCACTGGATCCATGCTGGGCAACACAGACTTCTGCAGAGTTGTGCCATACAGCGCTCACATTCAAGTCAGACGGTAAAACTTCCAGCAGGACAAATATGGTCCAGTATCTGGTCCGTGCTTCATCCTGGTTGGCCTGTTAATGGCCTTGGTCCTTGAGGTTGAATGCCATCTGCCATTTTGAGCATGCAGATTAGAAGACATTTCTAAAGTTCAGTTCAAAAAAGGTCATACCATCGATACATCCTGAACGGGCTTGAAACCCTTCTAATAAGATTATCTAGAAGTGCATGATGTTTTGGATTACTTCACTACTTAAAAGACCTGCATATTTAGTGACAGAAAATGATCCAGGAAAACAATTCATGTTCTTCACAATTGTAGATGTTCCTGGCATGGGGCCCAAGACATCAGGCCAATGGAAGCAAAATATTAATTGTGCTGTGTGGCAATATCTAAAGCTATTTGTATCCAGCCATGTGCATGCCTGGATCTCTACAAGGCTGTTGGAGAGAGAGATGGCATTCTTGATGTTCCTTGATTTTCTATTTGTCATCAGAATACATGAAAATACTTGAAAATGTCCAATTAGTTTTTCCTCAGTACTGAAATCAGTAATTGCAATGATTATTGAAAAAAGGCGAATTAGTGCAGGCCTATGGGGACACCACAGGACATGTCCTCTGAATTGGATCTAGATTCACTCACTTTACTGGGCATGCATGCCACACCGTGCAGGAACTGGAGGTGCATGAACCACAAGGCCCAGTAGCGACAGGGGCCCCTGCTAGGGCCCCCTTAGTTGCCTCTCTGCCCCCCTTTTCATGGCAGGCTCACTGTCATGAAAGGGGCCGTAGAAAGCCAACTCATATTATGCTCTGCAGTGCCGCCACGGCAATGCCAGCATATTGTTGCTCCTGAAAACTGTGCTAATGCCACGGGATCCTGGATCCCTAGCAGACGCAGGGGTCCTGTGGTGGCCCGACCTCCACACTGGTAATATTGTGGGTGGTCCGGCAGTGTGGTCGTGGTCAGACCGCCACCACGAGAATGGCGGTCCTATGGACTGCCGTACTCATGATAAGGCCCAATGTATTGTACAAAGCCTTGAGTTATTAGACAGCATCATCTCAGCATGACAATGCCTACATAACATAGAAGACTGTGTGCACCAGGTACTAACCTATGTACCTGTGCTTGTTTAGCTTTAGAAGAATGTTTATCTGTAAAGTTTTCAGCACAATATGAAGGCTGCAGTTAGAATGACCAGTAGCACTGTCAGACCTTGGTTTTTTAAGCTAATAGTTTTTCTTTGGACAAGTTTTGCATGGAGTGTATACTGTTCTTAGAAGATGCTCTTTAATATTCTTTGTCAGCAAACAGTGTGGTACAGAGTAAACTCTCTCCATAGAGTAAACATTGTTTCATGTACCCACTTTTCTACTCATATCAACTTCATTTCTCAGTGTAGGTTCGGTGACTTTGAGATGATTGATACAGATAAAGGCTGTCCTTAGTAGGTAAATAATTTTGGAAGAGATGTTGAGAGTCTTGAGGGACTTTGCTTTCACTGAACACTTGTATACAAATTCAACACCGTGTGCAATAAGGGCTCCCGTATACCTGTAGTTGATTGTTAATGTGAACTAGGCTACCGGCGAAATGTATGGTATAGGGTCAATGTTGCAAATAACCAATGCTTACTACGCCCAAAAAGTTGTATCTGTGATAGCATTAATGATGCTTCATATTATTCCGAGCTTTATTGTGTACTCACTTTCAGGCCTTTAATCCCATAATAGTTTATTGGGCAATGTGTGCAAAAGAAGCTTGGATGATAAGTGTAGTCATCAGTGATGTCATCATTGATGTCATTTGAGATGTCATCAGTGATACCATAAATGATGTCATAGAACATGTCACGAGTGATGTAATATGTGCAGTCATAAGCAGTGTGTGGCGGGTGCGCAAGTTATAGTTAGCTCTGCTAACTGTAACTAGTGAATTTCTGAGTGAATTTTAGTTCATAATGCTAGTGTTGTCAATGACATATTCACCTACATATAACATTACGTTATCCTTTGTATTTCCCCCAAAAAAATAATAAATATATCTATATCTATATATATCTATATATCTATATATATCTATATATATATATATATATATATATATATATATATATATATATATATATATCTATATATATATCTATATATGTATATATAGATATATATATATATATTCACTAGAAAAAAAAGTTTCAGGGACGTTAAAGTTAGGCTCAGATTTCACTCGTACAAAACTAGAGAAATTCAGCAGATATAGTTACCCGAGCTAACTATAACTTGCACCCTTACGCCCCTGCAATGCACTGCTTATGACCCCACTTATTACATCACTCATGACATAGTCAGTGACATCACTGATGGCATCACTCGTGATATCTCAAAGTGTAAGTGTTTGGTAAATGTTTCTGAGAATTTAAGGTATATTCTAAGCTACAGCATAAGTTAGATTGCTATTCTTTCTGTACAAGTAATTAGCCAAACTATTTCTAACATATCTCATCTGTGTGTCTATGTGACTGTCTTTATCAATGTGTGGGTGGATGTCTGATTGGCTAAATGTGTGTGTGGGTTGGTGTATGGATGTGTTAGTGGGTATGTGAGTAGCTGTACAGGTGTGTGAGTGGCTGTATTGGAGAGAGTGTGGATGTGTGAGTGGCTGTATGGGTGACTGAGTTGCTGTGAGAGTGGCTGTATGGGTGAGGGAGTGGGTGTGTGAGTAGCTGTATGGATGATTGAGTAGCTGTCTGAGTGTGTGTATTGGTAAGTGAGTGGGTGTGAGTGGCTGTATTGGAGAGTTAATGTCTGTGTAAGTGGCTATAAGTGTGAGTGAGTGTGGGAGTGATTGTGTCAGTGAGTGAGTGAGTGAGTGAGTGACTGTGTAAGTGGCTTTATGGGTAAGCAAGTGGGTGTGTGAATAGCTATATTGGTGAGTGAGTGGCAGTGTGAGTGCCTGTATGGGTGAGTGAATGGCTGTGGGAGTTTCTGTTTGGGTGACTGAATGGGTGTGTGAGTGGCTGTAAGGGTATATGAGTGGGTATATAAGTGTCTGTATGTCTGTATGACTGGATGTGTAAGTGACAGTATTGGTAAGTAAGTGGAAACATTACTGGCTGTATGGGTGAGTTATTGGGTATGTGAGTGGCAGTATGAGTGAGTGGTTGTGTGAGTGACTTTATGGTTGAGTGATTGGTTGTGTGAGTACTGGTATGTGTCTTTGAATGGGTATGTGAGCAGTTGTGTGAGAGGGGGTGGGTATATGAGAGGTTGAATTGGGGTATGAGTGGGTGTGTGAGTGGTTCTTTGGATGAGGTGATAAGTGATGTCATCAGGGATGTCATTTGAGATGTCATAAATGATGTCATCCTTGTTGTTACTGACCAGGGATGTAATATGTGAGGCCATAAGCAGTGCAATGCAGGGGCATAAGTTATAGTTAGCACAGGCAACTATAACAGCTGAATTCTATGGTTTTGTACAAGTGAAATCTGAGCCTAACTGTAGGACACTTGCTCTCTATATAGTGCACTAAAATGAATTACACTGTGCAGAGAATCCAATGAGACCCAGACTGGTATACACAGAAAAAAGTAGATAATACTAATGCTCTATTTGTGGTAGTGTGGGTGAGCAGATAGGCCTATCATAGGGTAGTGCTAAGCATTTGTTTTATTCACAGAGGCAATAAATGAGGCACACACTCAAGAATAAATCAGAGACCAATTTCTAAAAATAACATTGATTTTTATACAATTTTTCAGACCAAGAATTTTGTTCTAAGGTAAGTACTTTTTAAGTTATGAATTTTTAGAGTTCGCAAAAGAAATCACTGTTGTGCACAATTACATACAATGGAAGTCAATTGGAGAAAATAGAGAGAAGCATAGAAAATCACACCGTGGGTTCTCGAGGTCCACCTTCTCGATTTGGGCAAATAGGAAGACCAGGTCCAATGCTACAGCAGCAAATATTTAGGAGCATCCCGGTTTCAGCCGGGAGTGGGGTGATGAGGTCTTCGGTAGCAGGAGCGCCACGAAGAAGGGGGCAACCTAAAAAAACACACTGCACAGCTGGACTTAAATGTAAGTGTGGGGTTCCCACTCAAGGGAGCAGGTCGCAAGGACCTCAGGACCAAGGGAGCATAGCTGGTTTGTCATTCCCAGGATGGGCAGGCTGGGTGCAGAGCAAATAGGGCAGTCAAGCACCGTGCGTCGAGATGGTCCTTGCGGTCAGGGGCAGGTGGGTTGCACAGGCAATACTGGGACAGCTGGGCCACTCAAGGAGCAGGTGTCAGGGGTCTCGAAGTCCCTCGATATGTGTCTGAATCCTGTGTTGTTTGAATCCAGATTGTTCTCTTTCTACTCGGTCTTCGGTTTAAGGGGTCGGGTACCCAGGGTATTGGCATGGCACGGCTCCAGTATGTCCTGGTGTCCTCTCACTTGGTGGGGGGGACAGATCTGTCCCTTTGGAGCTGATGTACCTCTTCTTGCTTGGGTGCTACATCAGAGTCACTGGGGAACAGAGGATTGGTACACCAACTTCACAGATTGGTACCTGCAACCTGCAGGGGAGTCGCTCCTCTACTCTAAGGAAGGTTCTTGGCAGTTTATCAAAGGCTGGATGTACTCCGGGGTTCTTGGAGACCTCTAAGTTGCAAGATGAGACCACAGACCATGATGGTTGAGTCCTGGAAGCATCCAGCAGGGTTTGGTACGAAAGTCTCTGCAGCAGGTTGTCAGTTCTCGGGTCAGTGGCCCTTCTGTGTTCATTGCTCTTCTTAGGTCAGTCGAATCTAAGTTCAAGGTCCAAGGATGTACCTAAATACTTACCTTAGGGGTGTTAAAGGGGGAGAAAGGTAGTAACAAATGGGCTACCTACCTTTAGAGTGTCAACACCTTCTAAGTGACCACTTCCTGTTGGAAGGGCCACTAGCTTTGCCCTGATAGATTGTTTTCCTACCATCTCAAAATGGAGAATTTGCAAAAGTGGGGTCCACATTGCCTGCCACACCTTAGAGGTGGTGCTGGCTGAAATTGGGTACACCTCCTCATCTAACAAAATTTCCCACATTTCCTCCCACCAAAAGGGGAGCAGGAAAGGGGGAGTTGACAACCTCCACTATCTGGAGATTGCTGGGTTATATTTCAAAGGCAGCTTTGCCTTGGAAGCTTCCCACATCAGAAGGCCATCCTGTCCTGGGGGAGGTGTGAAGCATCCCCGCCCAGAGCAGGCTTTAATCTGGCCTCTGAGAGCACTGGCCCTCACCCTATGAGGTCAGAAACATGCCTGGTGGTGGCACGCTGACTGAAACTAGATAGAAACCCCACCAGTGCCTTGCAGGGCTGTGTGCCATGTCCATTCTTCGGTTTTCTCTGCAGCAAGACACACATCCTGCAATGACAGTTAACATAGTCTTGGTGAGGGGGCTCTGGGGTGGCCCAATTGGTGCTGCTGCCCCAGAGGACCCTCCTCAGTCCCAGTCCCCTAGGTACTAGGGGTACCATTCACTAGGGACCACCATGGGTGGCTGAATTTGTGCCAATTGTGGTACAGTTTTGGGGAAGAGATCTGACACTGGGAACCTGATTAGCAGGGACTCAGTGTACATGCAGTTAAAAATCACATCAGGCATCAAGCAAAAGGTAGGGGCTAACCATGTAAAAAGAAGCACTTTCCTACAGTGCGTGAGTATGGGTCTGTAAGTAGGTGCGTGAGTGTCTCAGGGGGTCTGTGAGTGGGTGCATGAGTCTCTGAGTGTGTCTGCCAGTGAGTGCATTAGTTTCTCAGTGGGTATGTGAGTGAGTGCATGAGTCTGTGAGTGGGTCTGTGAGTGGGTGTGTGAGTCTCTGAGTGGGTCTGTGAGTGGATGTGTGAGTGTCTAAGTGGGTCTGTGAGTGGATGTGTGAGTGTCTGAGTGGGTCTGTGAGTGGATGCACGAGTCTCTGAGTGAGTTTGTGAGTGGGTGTGTGAGTGTCTCATTGGTTCTGTGAGTGGGTGAGTGAGTCTCTGATTGGGTCTGAGAGTGGGTGCGTGAGTGTCTGAGTGCTCTCTGTTTTGCCCTCTTCTGCTCTGTTTTGCCTTTTCTACCCTCAGTTTTACCTTTCCCACTTGTTTTATTCACCTCTGTGTTGCCCTATTGTGCTTTGTTTTGCCTTTCCAGCACATTTTTCTACCCTGTGTTTAGCCTTTTCTGCTCATTTTTCTGCTTTCTGTTTCTCCTTTTGTGCTTATTTTCTGCCCTCTGTTTTGTCTTTCTTGCTCCTTTTTCTGCCCTCTATTTTGTATTTTCTGCTTGTTTTTCTACTTTTCAATTTCCTTCTTATGAGCCCTGGGGACAGCCCCTTCCCCGGGGCTTCATTTAAGGAGGTGAGCCACATGAACCCACCCTCCTGAGGCTTTCCTATGCCCCAGGAACTACCACCTCCCCAGGGCTAACTTAAAAGCGATGTTGGTCCCATGTGCCCCCTGGGCACCAGAAACCACCACCTCCCTGGGACCAAACACATTCTTTAAAGAGGGACGGGCCAATTTTGGCCAGATGACCTTATCCCCCAGAGCCCGGTTATGTCTCCTTGGTGACTTGGAGCTCACCCAGGACACCCAGTGAGCAGCATGAGTACCGTAGGAGGAGCCTCAAGGCCCCCGCTTCCCAAGCTGTCTCCCAGCCTCCTGCGGGTGCCAGCATTGCTACTGCATACAGGGAGCTGCAGGAGATGCAGCTCCCTGTGTGCAAGAGCAATAGTTTAATCTCCTTCCCTGCCCACATTTCTGTGGGCAGGGAAAGAGATGAAAACACAGCTTGCAGTTGGCGGGAGCAGTTTGATAGCCCCTGTCCGCTGGAACTGGAGTGTTTGCTTTTGCTTGGCGGGAGCTGTCACAGCTCCAGCCAAGCAAAAGCAAACAGTTATGTCCCAGTGGTGGGCACCCTGGGACATAGCAGGAGTCGACCCTGGGTGGTGGTGGTTCCCATGGCCATGTATGGCTCCAGGAAGGGAGCCATGCAGCCCCCTCCTTTACATTTCAGGCAGGTCCCAGGAAAGTGGTGGTCTCCGGGACACTATGTGACTTCGAAGGGAGGCCGTGCGGCCCATCTCCAATTGTTTAAAAAAATATATGGCCCTGTTGAGATGGTGGTCCCCGGGACCTGGGGGATCCGTTTAGCCCCCATCAATGTTTCTTTAACCCCGGGGAAATGGTAGTCCCCAGTGCTTATGGAGACTCAGGAGGGGGCCAGTGTGCCCCCTTCTTTTTAATAAATAAAGCCCCAGGGAGGTGGTGGTCGCTGTGACACCAAGAGCCTCAGGAGGGGGCCCTGAGCACCCCCTCCTTTTTTATGCAATGCCTCCGGGACCTGGCCCACCCAGGGGCTTTTTCCAAAAGAATTGCGGAAGACTGTACTTGTTTATTTTTTTATTTTTTTGATGGAATCACGGGTCAACCACGATTTAAGGGGGAAATTTTTTTTTTGGGCCCTTGCATTGCCCTCTGGGTCCCCAGAACCAGAGCTAAGGTGTCAGGGTATTCCTACCCTGCCCCTTTTTCTTTTTTTAATGCTTTTCTGGGACTCGGCTGAATCCGAGCCCCAAGATGGCTGCCAAAAATTCCTGCTTGAAGTGTTGCCAACCAATCAGATCTCAGCACAAGGTCGGGAGATTTCGTGGAGCCTTCGCTTCCTTAGACATACAAATTTAGATTTCTTTTAATAATTCAAAGATTACTGAATGGAATTATACCAAATAAAAACAAAGTTATTTCTGGGCCAAGAGCTACCTTTCTGTCATATTTGGTGTAATTCCATCCAGTGGTTCGGGCTGTAGTCGTGTCTAAAATCTCAATGGAAATTAACATGGGAAAAACACTTTTTTTGACCTCCCCCTTTTTTTTGGCCCCACTTGACGGTTCACCCTGAAACTTTCCATATATATATATATACACTACGTACTAGTGGTCACCAGTAGGTAGTTATAGGTAAGACCATGGGACAGATGTACGACCATTTGCTTTTGCGAGTCGCAAAAGCAAATGTACAACAGTGTCAGAGACACTGTTAGTGATTCCCAATGGGGTCGCAAAATGCAAGGCTCATGAATATTAATGAGCCACTCACAATTTGCGACTCCATTGGGAATGGCTGGGCCTCCCAGGGATGGTGGCCTGCTGGGCTCAGTAGACCTCCATGCCTGGGACTGCTTTAAAATAAAGCAGGTTTTTTTTAATGCAGCCCGTTTTCCTTAAAGGAAAACGGGATGCATTTTTTTAAAAATGAGACGTTTTCGTTTAATTTTTTAAGGGCAGGCAGTGGTCCCATGCATTCCCAAAGGCGAAGGGGTCCCCTGGGGACCCCTTCCCATTTGCAAATGCTTTACCACCTACTTGAAGCAGGTGGTAAAATTTGACTGTTTTGCAACCGCAATTGCGGTCTCAAAACAGTCATACATAGGGCTCAGACTCACTATTAGGAAGGGACGCCCTTGAAATGCCCCTTCCTAATAGTGAGTCACATATCCTAATTAGCGAGTCGCAAATAAATTGCGACTCGCTAATTAGGGTTTGTACATGGCCCGTAGGTATTTTTGCATGTGCAAACGGGTCGCAAACCCGTTTGCGCATGCAAAAATACTTCGTACATCTGGCCCCAGGTTTCCATAGGAAAGGCGTTTTTTCAGTTGCCTATATCTTTGGTGCTGTTTGATGAACCTTAACAAAATACTACCCAAAAAGTGCTTCAGTGATTTTACACATATACATATATATATATTACCTACTGGCGGTTGCCAGTGGATAGTTATAGTTAGGACCTAGTTTTCATAAGAAAAACAAATTGTGACTTGCCTATAACTTTAGTGTCATTTGACCAATCTTCATCAAACTTTCCCACAAAAGTGGCAAGGTAGCTTCTGGTTGTCATGAAAAATTTGGGGGTGATCCGTGCAGTGGGGACTGAGAATTTGGGGCAAGAAATAAGGGTGCGTTTGTTATGTTAATTCCCATAGGAACCTTTAGCCACAGCTACAGCCCGAACCGCTGAACGGACTTACACCAAATTTGCTTATTTGGTGTCGATATGTTCAGTAGTTATTGAGAAATGTAAGTTTAAACTTATAATGATATCCCTGGCCGTGGATATTTCATGGTGGTTTTGTGATTAATCATGAATGCACGCGCCAATGGGAATGCTCTGATTAGCTGGACGGAACCTGAACAGAAAGTTGCGGCCACCATCTTATTGCTCGAGAAACGTTCCCGGGGCTGAAAATTCCTGAAAAAGACAACATAAGGGGTCAGAGTCGAGGTACTCTGACCCCATGTTTGAGAAATGAGGGTGTTAGTGACACAAGTCCAAAAAATGAAAATATGAAAATATGAATGTGTCCAAAATAGATTTTTTAATCGCACGCGATATATGCAGACGACGACTTTACTGCCAGCATGGCCCCGTGTACCATCGCGGGGACACTGTGACTATCAACGTTGTCATGAATATTGGTGGAAACATGAAAAATATATCAGTGAATCATGAATGCGCATTGTTACAGAGATATTGAGATTTTGATACATGCTTTTATAGAGTTATTTATATAGTGAGTTATCTACTGTGATGGTTAGAGCTAATTATATAGTTATAATTTTTGAATGTGGTGGTGGCTAATGAATTCCTTCTTTTGTTTTCCGCATTCACGACGTAACCACGGGGTTTGCGATGACCAACATCATTGTGATCTCCAGCCTCACAGCAGAAACAGAAAATAGGTTTTATAGATGGATTTTATAGGAACTCTCTAGAAAAACATGACTTTAGAGAATACTGTAAGAAACCCCTAGTTTGTAAAATACTGTAATATGTGTGGATATGTGTTTTAGACTTTATGGAAAAAGCGCGATCATCGCGGTTAGTGAACAATGTCATTGCGATGTCCCGAATAACCGCGAAAATGGAAAATAGGTCTGAAAGGTGGTTTTTAAAGTAACTTAATACAAAAATATGAGTTTGAACATGCTTTGAAAGAAGTATGTATATAGTATTATGTGTAGTGCAATGTTCAGAATGGATTTTTACATATTATTTTTGGATGTGTTGGTGGTCATGAATGTTTGCTTTTGTTTCTGTTTTCGCGACGTGTCCGGGAAAATCATGAATACTTACGTCATCACGATCTCCGGAGTCACTGTGAAAAGATAAAATAGATTATAGGGATGGTTTTTATAGAAACTCTCTACAAAAATATGACTTTAGAGAATACTGTAAGACACCCCTGGTGTGAAAAATACTGTGGTATGTGTGGATATATGTGTTTTAGACTTTATGGAAAAGGCAAGATTGTTGCGTTTAATGAGATCATCGCAACGTTCCGCAAAACTGTGAAAACAGAAAATAGGTCTGCAAGATGGATTTTAAAGAAACTTAGTACAAAACATGAGTTTAAACATGTTTTTAAAAAAGTATGTATATAGTAATATGTGTAGGGTAGTGTTCAGAATGGATTTTTTTACATATTATTTTTGGATGTGCTGGTGGTCATTGATGTCTGCCTTTGTTTTATGTTTTCACGATGTGTCTGCGGGGATTGTAACATCTTTGCGAAGATCCCCAAAAACAAAAGAAAAAAACCCTTTAGAAAATAACTTCACAATATTTCAGGTTCTAGGGTGGCTCTGACAAGAGCCTTTGTGTTGGTTGTGTGTATATGACTGCTACATATAAGACCAGATGCAGACTTTCAGGTTACTTAGAAACACCCTGTTTCCTTCATCAGTAAAATGCACTCCATCATTTCTATATATTCCATACATGTCAAAATGCAGATTGTTATTATAGATACAGCCCATGCAATGGTCTCAGAGGAATGCAGAAACAGTTTTATTAACATGTTTCCTGGCTTTGTCAATCTGAATGCAAAACACACAAGATGATGGACGGAAAGCTGCACATTGGCAAACATTCACCCCCAGTCACAGATCTGGGTTTAATCCATCGTTATTTTGCTTCACCACGCCACCCCAGTTCAGACATAGCCATATGCAAATCAGTCTTGACCCTGTGCCTCATGGGAACAGTCCAGACCGAACTACCAAGCCATGTCTTCCCTGGACCGGAATCAAGCATCCTAGGACCGGTTTCAGGCTATCAGCCTTCATCAGCCAGGATAGCTTGACTCCAGTGGCGTAGTGAGCACGGGACCCACGTCTGGGCATACCCTGCCAACTTAGGGCGAACAATGCAAAACCAAAGGGGATGATTGTCAATCTGAAGACAGAATTGAATTCAGCACTTCCATTTCTGTCTTTGGCATATATTAGGGCAAACCAAGACAGCGTGAGGGAAAAGTGACATCAGTTCTGCAAAGGTTTCTTTCAATAGGATTTCCAGCCCTATCCCAGTCAATGTGTCTAGGTCATTGCCACAACAGTGCACAATCATGAAGTGAGGAGCTTGGGAATCCACAATGGATTTAACCAAAGTCATCAAGTGATGAAACTTTAACCCTCTCTGGCCAAACCCAGTAATCTGCACATTTGGCAAATCCAAGTCCCTGTCAATACCTCTCTTTTTTGCAGCCTCTTTAGCCCAATAGGTGTAGCTGTGGCCCACAATCCATCCTTTAAGCATTTTGAAGTGAAGGAGCAATAGTAGTCAGGAGAAGGCTGGAGCTGAATGAGGTAGTTTTCCAACGGATAAGCAGTTAAAATGGAGGTGATTCTTTAAAAAAAAAGATATATTTCATTGGATGCTGTCAGCATGAAAGTGAATAAAATTAGGTAGTGTGTTGGATGCCTTGGCAAGAAGTCTTATTATTGGCTGTTGTTTAAGAAAAGAAATGCAATAAGACATGGATATGCTTTTGAGTATGTGGAGTAAAGCACACCTACTCTATCTTATTGGGAAGTAGCATGTTCCTTCTAGAATGTGCTGTGAACTTGTGACCTTCGGGTTCCACTGGGTTGCCAGGTACACTGAGCTAAGATGGTATTGGGGGCAAGGGTGTTAAAGAGACAGAACATTTTTTAAAGGTTAAGAAGTGATTACACAATTTAAGTAATGGCAATCTTTAATTTCCAGCTCAGGACTATGTAATAAACTGTTGTGTAGTATTTGATTCTTTTAAAAATAAAGCTAGATATTGGTTTGACCTCCTGTTTGTTTTGCAGTTTCTCAGTGATCATTGCGAATACATCGTAAACACACATAGATAGGAATCTCTTTTTGAAAGGGAGGGAAGGGTTAACAGATATTAACCATTCACAAGTGGAGATAGTGTAGTCTAAAATGAAAGACATGATTTCATTTGCTGCCTTTCTCGTGATCAAAGAGTGCAAAGTTGAATAGGTTGCCATTTCATGGTTGCTTTGTATGAGACTGTTGTACCATTGTTGTGGTTAGATTTACAAATCCTAACAGTGTCAAAACTATTCACAAAAAGCCAAAACAACAATGTAATCTACAAACTAAATTCACTGGTATGCAAATAACTTTTTAATCCTTTATAAAAATTACAATAGAAATGAAGATGTATCTGGGAGTTTGATAAAAATAAGAGTATAACCGTGATATGAAAAAATATATCAGATGAACTGTATCTATTAGAGGGTATGTGTTCAAGAGGTCAGTGGTGAATATTTTGGGAAGTAAGAGAAAAATCAATTAGTGCCACTATATTACATTGTGCACTTTATTGAAAAATAATAGTATAGTATTGTGGAAAGTTGCAATGAGGAACTAAGAATGTTTTAAATGTCTAAACATCATGTGCAGAATAGATACATCTGTTATTTGCATTCTGGGAGTTATAGTACTTTTAGTAATATTATTAAACAGGAGTAGTGTAGTCACCAATAAAAGATGAGAACATGTTGTCTGCCTGTATATGAGTTAGAAAGAAGTAATACTTGTTAGGTATGTAGTGGGACATGTTTGTCATTGTGGTTTTTAACATATATGACTGTTTTAAATATGCTTAGATGGTGGGATATGGTTCTTGTGGCTGCACATAGCTATATATATGGTGGGACTTTTGAGTTTACTTAAAGATGCAAAGAGGTATTTATTTTTGGAAAGATGGCTTGAAGGTGTACATCTATTAAGAAATCGCATATTTGTTTACATGGTGATCTATGTTCAGTAAGGTTGATGAAAATGTCATATGTATGGTGAGGGTGGTGTTTTATTATTAACATGGTTTGTTTAAAATTGAGGAGGATTCATAGTGCAGAAGGCCTCGAGAGTTCTTGTGCTAGCTACATTTGGAGTGTAATTTGAGAAATTACATAGGTATATAATTCAAAAAGGTTTTTGTGCTTTGAAAAATGTAAAAATGTTGTTTTCCATTTTAGAAACTTTCTGATGCATGTGCACACTCAGTAACAAAGCAATGTATGCTCCTAGAGAGCCATGTATGCAATTATATACCAAGTGTGATATCTAGACTTCACTCACAATTAGCTCAGTAGAAAGGCATCTATATAGAAAAACAAGTAGTTTGATACTGACAGAAGGAGATGATCAATGATCAGAGATATAGTCACAACTGTTATGTATCTAACAGCAATGATGGTACTTTCACAGGCAGTATTCAGGTACTCATGTAATCACCCAACCACTAGTGAGGCAGTCATCAAATAAGTTATTCAGTATCCATGGAGTTATTCAATTACCTAGACACTACACATGTACTCTTTGAATCAGGCAGGCAGAAATTGTGCAGTCATTGTACTATGTAGGCACTACCTATACATTCATCTAATCACCCAGACAGTAACCATTTACTTATGCAATTAACAAGGCTGTATCTGTGCAGTCATTGTAACAGTTGTGGAGAACCTATGCAGTCATCCAAACACCCAGTTACAACTCATGCAGTCATTGAAATACTGAGGCACACCCATGAACTCATGCAAACACTCAGGTACTACTCATGCACTCATCTAATTATATAGAGGATACCATTGTAGTAAACCTGTTATCCATCCAGTAGCTATGCACTCATTTAATTACTGAGGGAATACTCTTGCACTAATAGATTCTCCCCAGCAGTACACTTACTTTCATCCAATCTCTCAAGCTTTAACAATGGAATCATGCAATCACTCAGACACTAGTCATTCACTCATCTAATCAGGCAGGCAGTACTGATGCACTTTTTCAATTATCCAGGCACTACCCATGTAGTTATCTAAACACCCAGGCACCACCTTTTTACTGAACCAAAAACACATGGGCAGCAGCCATGTAGTCATGAAATTACTGAAACGCTACTCATGCACTCATCCAATCTGCTAGGTGCTATGCATGTACTTAAACAATCATGTATGCTCTATCCATGCACTCTATAAATCACCTATATACTATCTATGCACTCCTGTAATCATCCAGGCACTAAAGTTGCACTCATTTAATCATCCAACCACTATCTATGCATGTTTTGAATTATTGAGCCATTAGTCATGCACTTATCTGATCATTCAGGTACTACTCATGTACTCATCCAAACACCCAGATAGTAGTGATATACTCATGCAAATATGCAGGCAGTAACTATGCAGATATGGAACGACCCATGACGTTCTGATATACTCACGGAATCATCCAGGCACTACCTGTATCCACTAAGAATCACCTAGGCACTACCTATGCACCAATTCAATCATCCAGGAAGTATTCATGTATTCAACCACAACCACATGTTTTTACAAGTTTTATGTGAATATGTAGTCTTTTAGAACCATCTGGTGAATTATATATGCAAGCTGTGACACACTCTTTGCATGCACTTGGAATAAATAATGAGCTATATGCTTTGATAGAGATTAACATGCAGATTTTTATATGCACTGTTTCCCAAACTTTAAATTTGATACATTTAAGTAGAATAGTACTGAGATACTAAATACACCAGTAACACAGTGGTAGAGAGGCATCCAATAGCTCTGATATTGTGTTTTTAGATTTACATTGTTGAGGCAGTGCATGTAATTGTACACTTGGGGCTATAATTTACAAGAAAGTAATGCAGTGCGGAGCCGCAAGCCATTTGGCTGCGCCGTGCTACTTTCAAAGCACAGGGACACATCATATTTAAAACAATATGATGGATCCCTATGCTCTCTCCTGTGCTGGCTCACAACTGGCTGCCATGCGCTAACGGAGGCACCCGGGGCGCCAATGTTGCGGGGATGATTGTCTTTGTGCAGGAAGGGACACCTTTCTCTACAAAAACAATCACAAGAGGTACTGTCCTCTATGTGTGCTGCAGAATGCAGCACCCATTGAAACAGAGAAAATGAGGAGAAAGAAAAGTATTTCTCCTCGTTGCATCTCCCTACACCTGGGAGGTGTAGGATTCTGATGCATTCCCAGGTTTATGAATTGTTGTAAATTTGGTATCTGGCAGAATCCATGGGTGTTGCGTGGGAACACCCACAGCAACACCCATAGCGTGTTCCTTTCATGCAAAGTGCTGCCTGAAAAGGGCCTGTATTTATAAGGCCATGAAAAGCTATGCAGAGTGACTTTATGTGGCCATGTAAATATGCACACCACATTACAGCGCTGGTGTGTCAAAAAAAGCGACACACTGGAAAGTGTGTGGGACTTGTAAATGCGCCTCCTTGCCTTGATGTTTATTTTAAAATTTACTATAGAAGGGATAAACTGTTCTTTTATTATATATACGTGAGAAGTGAGATATGCTGTAGCTGTGTTGTATGACATGGTAGTAAAATGTTAAAAGGTAACTAATAAATAAAGTTTAGTGTTTTGCTCTGGGTTTGTTTTATTGAAGTAAGTGCATGTAGTAACATATCTAGGTTCATCTGTAGATTTAAAACTGCAACATAACATGAAATCTGTTTTTGTATTATGTGTAAGTTGGTAGAAAAGTAGTTGGTAGATTGACTAGAGTGAAAATTAAATATAACTACACACAGTTAGAATGCCTACAAAAGCATGGACGAAAAAGCAACAGAAGCAACTACAGTATATTTGCACAAATGAGTTACAAAAGGGGCAAAATGCAGAAAACGTGGTGAAAGAAAAAATAGCTACTGGTAAGAGGACAAAATAATTTCTTAAAAATATATGTGGACATTTGCAAAGATTACAAAATAGAGAAAAGGAAATTATGACTATGAGAAACAATAAGAGCGGACAAAGGGGTCGATTCCGATCTCGGCCGGAAGCGCACCTAACAGTATTCGTCTGGAAAAAAACCAAGCCGAACGCGTGTTTCCCGACCGATTCGAACAGTCGTCCGAACGAGCAAGTATGATGCGCATAACAGCACAGATTCCGAGCGAGCCGTACTTACCCATTTCAGCTCCTGTTCCCCGCCCGAGCCGGATCCGTAAACGCCGAATCGAGTTGCACCTTCCGGCCGGACTAGTACGATGCGCCTTCCGTACGCGCCGAACCCGTCGCTACGTCCGGCACGTCAGAGCATCCGGGAGAGCTGTACATAAGCTCCGATTCGCGCCACAAGACGATCCACGGCGACGAGACGAACAAGCCAGCGATGAGTACGAGTCGAAGCCACGAGAAACCCGAACGAGACGACCCAACCATCGCGCAGGTCCTACCAATACTCTACATCTATTACCGGGACCGGTACGGACGCGTACGTCGCAGACGGTAAGTAAAACACCCACAACACAAACAAACGACACGTACCCGAAATATGTCACACACACATAGGGATGCAGAAATGACGTACACTAGCAACAGCAGAACCATAGGGGCGGGATGGCTATCACCAATGCCATACACACCCATAGGGGGATGGATGCCTACCACTACCACCACCCCTACTCAGGGGGGCCTGGATGCCTACCACTACCACCACCCCTACTCAGGGGGGCCTGGATGCCTGTCACTACTACCATCCCCACCCATAGGGGGATGGATGCCTACCACTACCACCACCCCTACTCAGGGGGGCCTGGATGCCTGTCACTACTACCATCCCCACTCATAGGAGGATGGATTCCTACCACTACCACCACCCCTACTCATGGGGGTCTGGATGCCTGTCACTACTACCATCCCCACCCATAGGGGGATGGATGCCTACCACTACCACCACCCCTACTCATGGGGGCCTGGATGCCTGTCACTACTACCATCCCCACCCATAGGGGGATGGATGCCTACCACTACCACCACCCCTACTCAGGGGGGCCTGGATGCCTGTCACTACTACCATCCCCACCCATAGGGGGATGGATGCCTACCACTACCACCACCCTACTCAGGGGGGCCTGGATGCCTGTCACTACTACCATCCCCACTCATAGGGGGATGGATGCCTACCACTACCACCACCCCTACTCAGGGGGGCCTGGATGCCTGTCACTACTACCATCCCCACCCATAGGGGGATGGATGCCTACCACTACCACCACCCCTACTCATGGGGGCCTGGATGCCTGTCACTATTACCATCCCCACTCATAGGGGGATGGA